>JAHVAK010000072.1:0-1491321 GCA_019845155.1 Luehdorfia chinensis
TCTACATAGTTGTGCAATTGACAATGACAGCTCTCTAAACGCGTTTAAAGAGCTGAACGTCGAAAATTGGGCGTTCAGAATTTGAAACCGCGTTTAGCATTGACTGCGTTCATTTGATGTTGATGAAATGCAAACTGTAGCATTGAACTCAATTAAACGCCTAATCTTCGTTCAGCTTGAACTGATCGCGTTTAGTTTCAACGGTGAAATCCGCCCTAAGATACTAACTGGTTACCAGCGTTGCCATATGCACCGTAATTACGGTAGATTTGCCCGTACTATTTCTAATTCTTGTTTCAGATTCTGCCACCTGCAGTAGTCATAAATTACTGTGTATGAAGGTTGCCGGTATTTTTCGAACCTAAACCGAAACTGGTATCCGGTCCAAAAACTCAGAAAAAGACCGTCGTCCTGACTACGTTGATCAGTCTCCATTCTATAGTATCCAATACTGCCAATATAACACTGAAAATTGACTTGCTGGCTCCAAACAGCTTGCTGGTCAAGAGCCATATTTGTTTATGTTTACATCAGTAAGTTGAAAGTTTTTTTAAACTACGATAACAAGATCTAAAATTGTTAATAAATGACGTAAAACGTTTTAATGTTATTTTGATCCTATAGATTAATGATTTAAATTTTTATGTAACGTATTACATACATACATACATAAGATCACGACTGTATCCCATAAGGGGTAGTCAGAGACTGGGCACTCACTGCAAAAACAGATGACTGCCATAATCCACGTTTCACCAAAACAATATAATGCACTTGGTGTGATAGGTGGTGAGCCCATCGCCATCATGCGCTGTTGGGTGCACAGTGCAGTTTTAATTCCTTAGTCGCCTTTAACGAGATCCATTGGATGAGATGGAGTGGTAGTATTCTTTTAACGAGCCGCCGAATTTTCTAATGTGTGTGGTACATTAGAAAATAAATTTTGTCATTTTGATGGTTGTCATTGGATAGGATAAGTTGCAATATGTTACAGACGAAAACTAACTTAGATATTCTGAGTGTCTAACATTGAATTTAATCTGGGTCTTCTGAATAAATAAACTGCGGTTAGCAAGACAAATCGCAAAATGAGAGCTACAAGCTTTTGTGGCAATCTATGGGGGAGGCCTATGTTCAGCAGTGGACTAGTGATAAGTAGAAACGATGATGTAGGTCTGAGGTTCCCAGATTTTTTTTCTCGTAGACCACTTTCGAAATTTACCTGGTTCCGGTAGAGTTCAGCTACAGTTTCTACACTATTCCCAAAACTATAACTAACCTATTTTTTTACGCTAACGTAGACCCCTGTCGAGTCTCCCGTGGCCCGCTGGTGGTCCAGCTGTTCCACTTTGGGAAGTAAGGATGTAGAGAACATTTTTTTTGATAAAAGTGACGGAGCAAATCGTTAACATGATGGTAAGTGCAACGTCTGCCCATAACAAATGCTTTGTCACCCAGAACATTACTGTGTACACCACACTGCGCCTGTCAACCTGGGACATCAGTTTTTAAGTCTCGTATGCCCAGTGATTACGCTAGCCCTCAGTGCCCTTCAAACCGAAACACAGCAATGTTTTCACACTACTGCTTCACGGCAGAATAACTGGCACTGGGGTTGTACCTACCTAGACGGATTCAAAAACTACTCAGAATTTTCTTTGGCCAGACAAATTGATCATGTTTAGAGTACGTGTTTGTAGAATTTTTAAAAATTTCATTTTTTCGAAGTTATAGCTAGTTAACATGAATATTGTCGTATCACAATTGATATTAGTAACATGAATACAAACAGTGATTCTTTATGAGTTCCATCAACAAGCTTCTAAGAACAGCAGATAAGAAGACTGTAAAAGTAAAGAGACCACAAACAAAAATTTCGCAACGTGTGGTTGAATCTCATTGATTTCTCGAATTGATTGGAACCAATAGCCTAACCCCCTCTCCTACAAAATAAAACCTGAATAAATGAAGGTAAATTAAATGTTGTTTTTATGTTATTTTCACTTAAATAGGCAAATGTCACACCGTAAGTCTACCGTAATAATTTAAGCTGCCACACCGTATTTGTGGTAATTTCCGGCCCACTGTGCACCGTGTTATTGTCTTATCCATCTGGCAACACTGCTGGTTACTATCTTTTCGATTATGTCGGTAAACACTAACTTATCATTCATCTTGCATAAATACCAGTTGTATAGTTCCGTGCTTCCTCTTTATGTTTCATTAAATTTGAAACTGAAGCCTTAAATGATATTGTAAATTACATATTTTACATTGAGCTTTATAACTGTCTTTATCTTCAAGTATAATTTGCCAGCCAGGATCAACAGCGGCGACCTCATATCTAGTTTTAAGTATAAAAAAAAATAATTTATAGATAATGTTTACCAACACCTTCACCATAGTATTGAAGAAAATATTAAGATAAATTAGTCCTAAAAACCCAACACCACCAATATCAATAATTGTAACAATTCGCTGAGACAACTGACAACATCATACGCTTACCTTACTCATAGTGCATACAAAAAGCGGTTTTAATGCGTTACAATAGGGTCTATCGTGAATGCATAAACTCACTTATAGATCGAACGCGTCTTGAAAACACGTCTCGAGTTTCGGTAGATTATTATCTCGGTCTCGGTATATTTATGTGAGTATACGCGTCCTCTATACTTTCCATCTTTCCAATACTTGAAACTCGTTGAAAGCGATATTCGATACAGAGTATACAGACTTTCCAGCAAAAACTTTTTCCAAAAACCTATTCCAGTAAATACGTCTCATCTCTAGTTATCAGCATCGTGAATTATTTCATCCACCTGATTCTGAAGCGCCGAATAAATATCTTTACTAAAACACGAAGCTTCGGCTACGAAGCTTCGGCTACGAAGCTTCTACTAAAACTACCGTACCGGCTAATGTCCAACACGCCGGTGCCGATCATGCCCATCGTCAAAATATCTTTTAACTTCATTAATTATAACTGAGACGTTCGTTAAAAGTTTTAACATAACAGTCAATCAACAATGTTTAACAATGATTAAACCGAGTAAGCGAATAAGCGATCTTTGTTTATTAGAACTCGCTCTAGTGGCTCTTGTATAAGGTTATTTTCCTAGTGTAAGCAAATATGATCTTTATTAGGTCTTTATTGCTCGAATTGTAAGCGAGTATTGTTTGACATAAAAAGAGCTAAGAGTTGTAATTGCATTTTGAAATAGAAATAGCTTTTATCTCTGATTAAAACTTTAAAAATAACATGAAACATTAAAAGTTATTTTTAAACAAATTATAACGTTAATATTTCTGTCAATTCTTGACCCGCGCCTTATTTAACGTTTAACTGTTTCAACATTTGAAATAAATTTACGAAAAATTAATAAGCAGCAATTAACGATTTTTAAAACTGTTTTATATTAAAAGTGAGTTATTAAAAAAATAGAAACAATTTAAAACAATAAGTGACTGCAGGTAGTTGATCATATAATAGTAAATAAGTTCTATCGGTAGTTTTTTTATTTAGTTTGTGTAGGTACGTAAGTACTTAATATGTTAATACTGTATGTAATTACTGGTGGTAGGATTCCTATGCAGGAATCAGTCTAGGTAGGTACCACCCCAGGGCCAGTTATTCTGCCGTGAAGCAGTAGTGTGCGAGCAATACTGTGTTTCGGTTTGAAGGGCACTGTGAGCTAGCGTAATCACTGGGCATTTGAGACTTATGAACTGATGTCTTTGGGTGACACACAGAAATATTCTGGGTGACACAGCATTTGTTGTGAGCGGACGTTGCACTTACCATCAGGTGAACGTTTTGCTCGTTTCGTCACTTTGTACAATAAAAAAAAGAGGAGGATAAGATTCTAGTTTAATTTAAGTAGATATCTACATTAAATATCGTAGTTATTAAATGCGTGAAATATTAAATAAAAATTCAACCGCTTCACTTCTAATGATAAAATAACTTAAAATTTACGGCACAAGTAAATAATTATAACGAAACGAGCACGAGAGTCAGCCGGTATATTTATAACTTTTAATTTTAACTTTTAGTTTTAGTTTTAACAATTAATCGTTTTTTAACATTTAATCACATCTCTATCGCCATGTAGGGAGTCTGTATTGTAAATCTAGACTTTTTTTAAAGAAATTGAAATTAATAATTATTATTTGTGTAGCGAGGTACAGAATTCGACTACAAAGAATAATAATTTATTTAATATTTTGTTTTTAGGTGACAGTTTCAATTAAGTGATGTAAATGTGATAATTGTTAATTGTAAATAAAAAAGTGATAATTGTTCTTCATATAATACGTTTATCATGTTATTAGCTATAGCGATATAAACTGCGGGCAATATTTGGCAACAATACTAAATGAAATTTAATAAATAATAGATGGCGCTAGTAGTACTTTAAGACACGATATGGTTTGACTTAATTGGAATGACAACACTTCGTGATTGGTGAACGACTCTTCAGCAGTGTAATAATAAGTGGGCAGACGTACTTATTATAATTTTTCATAGTCGTGTCGTGTACTATAATTGTTACCACACGGCTTTATTATACAAAGAGAATAGGGATTCCGTTAACCGTATCGCTTGATAATAAAAGCCACATTGTATGGTTGTCTATATCTTGTGTTCCGGTATTCTGGAATATTGGTATAGTGTTGCACGATTTTCAGGGGTCTGATTACACGTCCCGAGTCACCCTTAACCGGGACGCCGAATGAATATAGTTTGTTAAAGTTTTACTTGTTTTGTTTCCTGTACTAATGGTAACATATCAATATAAAAAACTGACAGTGCATTATCATTAAATGATTATTCACCGAAACGTATCTTGAAAGCAACAATATTCTACCTATGTTACAGTGTATTTGGAAAGAGTCGCCGCACTGAGAGCTGTCTTATCGATGTCGTGGTCAATACTTCTTGATTTCTCGCCGGCATTTGATACCATAAATCCCCTATTGCTTCCTAAGAACCGATTTCACCGTTCGCTTCGGAAACCAAGTCTAATAAAATCACGTTTTACTTAACTGAGTTCAAATGTATCATTTGATCTCGGTTTTCGTCCAACCGATTTCACCAGCATTTTGATCGCGTTTAGGAAAACGAAGTTTATATTTTCACTCTTTAAGTATTTCATATTTTGCGACATCAAACAGCCTGTTTTTATACATACGTAACATAGGTATGCAAACAATAAACGAAATAAAAATAATTTTTGGGTTTCCATAGTTGTGTGATTGAAATATATATTTTCGGTTATGTAATTGCTGTTAGCCTTCTCATCTTTTACAGCTTTATTGGATACTGTGCCCGCATGCCAAGTTTGGTTCGACCCAAACATAAATACATAAATAAACTCCTACAAAAACCTCGAAATTCGGACT
Organism: Luehdorfia chinensis; assembly: GCA_019845155.1. Taxonomy (NCBI): domain Eukaryota; kingdom Metazoa; phylum Arthropoda; class Insecta; order Lepidoptera; family Papilionidae; genus Luehdorfia; species Luehdorfia chinensis. The sequence continues at coordinate 5,407 of JAHVAK010000072.1, forward strand.
GTCGCGTTCGCTGCGTGCATGCGCGATTTCGAATATCTCAAAATGATTTTGAGTCGTCAAATCACTGTCTGAGGGAGACTGCGGGCCTCCATTCGGACTGTCGACTTGTGTGTCGGTAACTCTGGGCGGTGAGAACCGTCCTGGAACACGGGTGTATCGTGTGTACGCGGTGTGATTATTGACCAATTATTGACTATTGCGCGCCGCTCTCTACGGCGGTCGCGCGTCGTGGTGCGTGTCATATTAAAGCTAGCGATTGAAAATGACAGCTCTCTAAACGCGTTTATAGAGTTAAACCTCAAAAATTGGACGTCCTGAATTTTAATCGCGTGGAGCTTCAACTACATTCGTTTGATGTTTATGAAATGCAAACTGTAGCATTCAACTCAGTTAAATGCTTAAACTACGTTTTAGTTTAAGCATCGCGTTTATTTTCATCGGTGAAATTCGCCCTTAATTACATTACCACGGTCTCGTATCTCCTGCTGTTGATGGTTTGAAAGTAACTTAACCCATCTGCCTCAGTTGGCTAAAAATTCAAAAAAAAAACACTACCGCCACTTTTCGAGTTGGCACCAAGAGTCCCAATTTTCGTTTTATCTCGTCTTTTTCGTATTTACTAATATACAACGTTATTCATAATTGGTGTAATATCCCGGCACCTACCCATGCTACTTTGATCTGATAAACGGTGAAGCTCTAATGACAAAATTGAATACTAAAAATTTCCATACAAAACTTTAAAATTATTTGTTTTGTAAAACTTTACGCGACCCTAACTCAAAAAGTCATTGCCCCGAATCAGACAAATTAAAAATTAGTTTTCTTATCCATTTAATTTGTGTTACCCTACTACGGCGTCATACTAACAGATTTACTTCGCAACAGATTTCCTTAAGCTGCATGTTATCCTAGTACTTGCTAGTTCTTTCGGTGGCAGCTTAATGTAAAAACGCCCAATTAAATTTATGAGTTAATTGCCTCGATCAGCTGTATAACAGGGTAGTCATCTATGAGTTTTAAGCAAATTCTTTAAGTCGACATATCTCCTACAGGTATCACGCTACGAGGACACATCGTCCCTAAGCCTAGCCTGTCGGGATGTATAGGACATTACGAATGACCCCGTATATCTAACGCCCTCAAAATGAGTTCTATCATTTAATATGTCAGACGGTACGTTCGGTTCTTTTTCAATTTTCTATTTGATAAAAAAACCAAACTGGACCCCCATATTTAAAAGTCATTTATTGACGTCACACGTCCGTGTTCGGGTCACAGACGTACCTCGTCGTCGTCATTTCAGCCTAACACTAGTCCACTGCTGAACATATGCCTCCCCCATAGATTGCCACTAAAGTTTGAAGCTCTCGTTTTGGAGGGGATTTTGCCATAGTTGCCACGCTTGGCAGGCGGGTTGGAAACCGCAGTCTATTTATTCAAATGTTTCAGGAAGATGCTGCTGCCCATCTCCTGGTTTTCATTCTCCACCTGTCGACTTTTACGACACCCACGGGATGAGATGGAGTGGTAGATTCTCATAAGCCGCCACGACGCGGCTATACTTAATATATTTATTAACAATTTTAAAGTAAAGGGTTAGGAAGTTACCTAAGAAGATTGACCATCCCCACTCTATTTTCTCTGAAACTACTGCCCCTAAAATTAAAAAAATATAGATGTTTTAATGTAATGTAAAGTATACCTTCCTGTAAAGGTAATATCACCCACCACCCAGCAATCACACATCACCTGAAACCTTACTCGCGTGTTATTAGCTACGAACATTACAATTTTCTCAATAGATGGCGGAAGTACAGTTTACTAAAGCACTAATTGAAATAACTAGATGGCGCTAGTGGTGTTTAAAAACACGGTATCGTTTCATTAAAACTTGGGGATAACAGCTCTGTTGTCACTGTGTCACATGTTCAGCAGTGGACAAAAAAAGGGTGTCGTAAAAGTCGATAAATTAGAATTTTTGATAACTGTCAACACTGTTTCGTGTTTTGACGTCTTTTATTTTTCAATAATCGCGGTGTCTCCGTGGTGTGAAATCTTTCCGAAGTGCACAAAATACACTAGTTTGATCTGAACAAGGGATGTGCCCCTACTCGGAAAACCTACGGTCTACTCGGCCGGTCGAATCTGACTGCCTGAGTAAACAATACGATTTATTTTGGGACTGTTGGTCACTATTTCGCCGGATTGTAAGATGGCAGAGCGCTAACGGCACTTAGACGAAACACTCGCCGACGGCGGGGACGATATATTCTTGATTGGGTTGTATGTGGTGTTGAGTAGAGCTGTTGTCGCTGGACCACAAACAAACTGACGTCAGAAAGGAAATGAGTTCGTGTTGATTGGAGCACAAAAATGTTATTTAAGATCACGGACATTCTAACGATTTTATGACGTCACGGGGGACGAAACGTGGATTTATTATTTTGGAACACATAAAAAGCAGCAGCCTTATGAATGGGTGTTCGAAAGCGAGAACTGACCAACAAAACTTGAGACAGGCGAGGAACGTGGGTAAAGAAATGATTGCATTTTTATTTCTAGTACGGGTCCAGCTTGCACGATCCCATTTGAGGATGAAAGGTGTGTCAATGCTGAGTGGTGCAGTATTATTCGTTGGCCCACTGTGCTTGGGAAATTCGTGATTGGCGACAGAGAAGCCGAATCCTCTTCCGCAATGATAAAATATCGATATATTTTTCTTTAGAAATTTGTGAATGATTTTTTTCGAAACGATATATCGATAGTTCGATACTAAAACCTAGATATCGAAGGTCGATATTTTTTTCAGTTTTTCTTTTTGCTTTTTACCATATACGGCACCACTAAAATTGTTAATTGCTATTTTAAATGCTGACTTACCACGTGCTCGGCGGTGAAGGAAAACATCGTGAGGAAACCTGCATCTCTGAGAAATAAAAAATATTTCGAACATATGTGAAGTCCGCCAACCCCCATTGGAGCAGCGCGGCGGATTCTTCCTAGCTCCAAAAACCCTCTCAGAAATGAGAGGAGGCCTGAGCTCAGTCAGTGGGACATTTATAGGCTGAAACTTTTGTAAAACATTTAAATGCATGTGTATTATGTGTTTTATTAATGTTTGTGTATTACTGAAAGTTATTTACTGTAATATTTATTACTGTAAATTATTGTTTCCCGCGGCGACGAAAAGTGGGCTACGGGTGTGGGCTACGGGTGTGGTCTCTGCCTACCGTTTATATGGGAAAATGGCGTGACTGAATGCATGTATGTAAATATACTATGATGTCTTTTTTCCACTCGTTTCTTCATCATATATTTAAAAAAAAAATCTTTATCTATGGTGGATTGCGTGCGTTCATAACTACTTCGGTAAAGTTAAGACGAAAAGGTTATGTTAATGCTATTGTTGGAAAAAGCCCATGTGTATACCGTTCAATTGAATTAACTAGTTAATATATTTTTTAATTAATTTACTTTAAAAATTCCGTAAACCGTTTTTGGACAGATTTATTTTTTTAAATAAATATATCTATATATCGAAAATCCGATATTTGTAAAAATATCATCAGCCCTACTGATCAGTGGTTCTCGTGTTTTCCGAAATAGTTTGACTTGAAAAATGTAATGGAGAACACTAAAAAAGAAAAAGACAATAAAAATAATATTTCATTTCAAACTTGCTTTAAGTATGATGTTCTCCTAGCCGATTTCGACCACGGCGACAACTTCCGACTACTGTCGAGAGCCATCAACTGCGCAAGAGATAGTATAGTGCCACAAGTGAACGCTCAAACACACAGGCACTCACTCGTCCCAACCTACCCGCGTCCGATGTAACGCTGATACGATAAGATCGGAGGAAGGCTAGGATGTAGTGTCAGAAACACGGGGACAATTACAACACAACCAGACCCGAAAACCAACAATTTATGTTTTAGCACAAATGTTGGCTCCGGCTGGTATTCGAACCCAGGACCAGCGACTTAGGAGTAAAGTACCCTGACCACTGAGCCGCGTTTTAAGTATATGATATGCCATAATACACAATGTGCTGCGCCATAGGAATTAAGAGCAGATAATATAAATAAGGGAGACAAGACCGTTTGCACATATAAAATGTACTCGGCTATTAAAAAATTCTAATAAGTTCGACTATTGCGATACTTATTAGTCCACTGCTGAACACTCCACTAATTTTGCGTCCGCACTATTGACATCCGGTTATGAGACAAACAATATCGTGTCTTAAAATACTACTAACGCCATCTATTTACGAGATTAATAAATCAATAATAACTAATAATTTTTTGACAGTTTCAAATAAACTTTTATACATGAATATAATGAAACACCGTGAATTACTATATAAACCATTATTTGTAAAATTACAAACGTGCGTTTCCATCTACACTTTACTTTTTATTCAAAGGAACGTTCTTCAGAAACTCTAGACAATGAGGTCGGTGAAAATGACGCGGGAAGTCATGCGCAAAAACGGAGCTTGCGTATGTCATGTTTGGGCAGAAATCCGTCTGGGTACCACTCCAGATTTCATGTTCATTACACGGCGACTAATGTGGCATTAAGTCCGATGTTTGTACAATTAGTAAAAAATAATAATAATAATAATAATGTGTGTTAAATGATCAACATCCGATCAATACTTTTGGGCTAATTATAAATAAACCGTGGAGCTGTGATCTGATCTGTCGCAAACGGTATGCAAAAATCCTAGTATATGATTTTTACGCCATCTTTTTAGTCCACTGCTGAAACAAAATGTTAAAAGTGATGGAAGGATTTTTTTTTATTTTTTTAGAGGGGCCAAAGAATTTTTTTTTGAGCCAAACATTCATTTTTACATACAAATGAGAGATCTCATTTAGCGTTATCGCCTGGCACAAAATGCACTTTTATGTGCAGCTAAAATTCGCGACTTAAAAAACGCGGCTCATAACACACAAAGCTTATTTGCCTCACTCTTAATAAAACCATTGAGTAATGAAACACTTTTTTTTCTTTTAAAACACGCAGTAGGATTTCTCCTGTGTGTGCGCTTTCCGCTTTCCAGACATAAATTTCACATGCACAACGCCACTTGTTCTCCATGTCTAGACCACCATCTAGCAGATTCTACGAGTCTTAAGAATATTACAAACCATCATAGAACATAAACCTCCCTCAAAGATTTAGACAAAATACGGTTCACACGCCTGCCAGATTGTATGATATTATATAGCATTTGGCGGTAATTGTTTGCTTATATACGCTGTTGCGGAAGGGCGGACGATGCTATTCAAAAACGAGGTAATATACACCATTTTATATCTAAGCAAATAAACTTCCTTTCCTTAAAATGCCACTGAGATAAACTAATTTAATGCATCCAAAAAGATTCATGCATTGAGATAAAATATCTATGATTCCATGAAAAAGTTTTTTGGGAAATTAATAATTCTTAGAGATTATTGTATAATTTTTATGCCAATAACAAACAAAATACTTTTTTGCCAATAGATGGCGATATATTTACTTACCTTTACTGTGTAGTTGGAATAGAAGACTATAGATGGCGCTAGTACTACTAAACAGCACGAATGGTGAAATTAATTAATACTTCTTTTTTCATCCAATTTGGACAATTTGGCCAATAAAGTAAAGTAAAGTAACAGCCTATAAATGTCCCACTGCTGAGCACAGGCCTCCTCTCATTTCTGAGAGGGTTTTGGAGCCGGGAACAGTCCGCCAAGCTGCTCCAATGCGGGTTGGCGGACTTTTTTTTTTGCCAATGTTGAGAATAATTTTCTTGTTATATCTTGTTATTTGTTAACTTATGGAAAATTAGGTATAAATAACAACAGTAACAAGACTTACTATTTTCGATCTACAGTAAAATGGTAATTTACTTGTACTGAAGATTTGCTGCACTGATGGAGACAAAACTAAAAGTACAAGTTTGGGCTTAAATTGAATTTTCCAATCACTGTACACTTTCACGAGCGCTCGCTGCATAATAAATTATCAATATTAAACATCAAAACTTAGAGTATACACAAAAATTACGAAATTCAATAAAAACACTAACGTCACTTCTAGAGTTGGCGCCAAATGTCCAAGATTAAAGTTTATGTCAAGAAATGAGTTGCGTCCGAAAATTTCATTCATAAGTTGTCTATATAAATAAGTCTAAGTAAATTCAAACTTATTTTAAATATTTCTGGACTGACGAACAGCTTAGCTGAGCTGTACTAACCAAAATTATTATTATTTATGTTACTGACATACTCTTCCATTATGACTGTTATCAACCTAAGTGTCTACTCCTCCTACTGATGTTTTACATATTCCCATTAGGTAGAGGTAAAAAAATCCATATTTTGTCTTATTCCTCCCTTTTCTCTTACTCAGCCCGTAAACCTATAACCTATAATTAATAAGACATAGACATCTCTAGTTGAAAGGCAGCAGTTGTATCGCAGTACCAGTCTCGTACCTTATACACTGCCGCCCATCACCGGTCTGAATACTTTTATGGCCTCCTGGCCGATTTTCGATCACGGCGACAACTACCGAATACTGTCGGAAATTGTCAACTGCGCAGGGGATATTATAGTACAACAAGGTTACGGAGTATTCGTCACAACCTACCCGTGGCCGATGTAACACTGAAACGATTTGATCGGAGGTAGGCTAGGATGTAGTGTAGGGTGTCAGAGACACAAGGACCGTCACAACACAACCAGACTAGAAAACTAACAAATGTGTTGATAGCCACTCACTCACTTATCCAAACTTTACCATAACAAATGCTGTGTCACACAGAACATTTCTGTGTGGCACCACACTGCCCCCATCACCGTGAGAAATCAGTTCTTAAGTCTAATATGCCTAGTAATAACTCTAGCTAGTACCCTTAAGACCGAAACACAGTATTGTTTGCACACTACTCCTTCTCGGCTGAATAACTGGCCTTGCGGTACCTACCTAGACGGATTACTGCGTACAAATCCGACCATTATTAAAACTCATACGATAAGATCGGAGGTACGCTGGGTAGAAGTGTCAGAGATACGGGGACAATCACAACACAAGAGACAAAAACGTATTGGATACGGCTGATATTCAATCCAGGAACCAGCAGGTACTCTGGCCACTAGGCGACGCGGTCGTCTAACAATTTTATGAGTAATACAAATAAAACCTGAACAAAATGCTTTTAATTGTAATTTTATATACTATTACTAACGGCTTCAACATAACCTAGAGTTGACATGTTAGCTGATAGAACTGTAAAAGCATTAGTATCAACATTGATTAAGCCCTGTATTTGTGTGAAGGTGTTATTGTCTGCAGCGTTCGCTTCTTCTGTCAAAATATGTGTATCGCTCTCACTAACTGGCAAAGCAATTGTTACAATATTGTCGTCAGTGAAATTAGTAACATTAAGTATGTTCTTATCTGTATTAGCAATGACTGTTTTATTTGTAATATTTATCGGTCCGACTGTCACGTTTTGGACAGCTTCTATCAATTCTTGCGATCCGTACACGTCTCCTGATAATTCATTTTCTTCAGTATTATTTTGTTTATAACTTCTGAATATAGCATCGGATTTGGTTGTTATATCAGGCATTACCATGCTTGTTACATTTTTAAGAGCCACAAAGGCTACTGTATTTGGTATCGTTGTTTGATATATTTCTTCTTCTCTACCAACATAATCACTGTACTCATCAATCAGCTTATCTGTTTCTTTTGGAATCATAGTTGAAGATATCTTTGCGTTTATCTCGTTCTTCATTTGATTTAGTTCTTCTTCGATCCTCTTTATTCGATTAAGATATTTCTCTGATACTGTTGCTTTTGGATACGTATAATTCGCGGTTTTATTTAACAAATCATTGTCAATGCTATGTGATTTCCTTTGCAATTTGTGTGCTCTATGAAAGGTTGTTGTATCAATAGTTAAACGTTTAGAAGGTGCTTGTCTGGATAATGTTGTGGTTGATTTATTTTGTCGATTTCGGAACTGTTTTTCTAAAGCCGCTGTAAGTTCTTTTCTGAAATTTGGAACAATAATAATAATGGTATATAGTTTTATGCGACACTATTTGCGTAAACAGATTAGCGGCGTCTTATTATAATATATACATAAAAAAGGTATCAGTATATTGCACATTATATGAAAAAACAACTTTAAATCTTACTTTTTCACCGATGGTAGGATTTCTATGCAAGAATACGTCGAGAAAGGGTTTTCGGCCTGACTGATAAATATTGTAATTACTGGGCATATGAGTCTTAAAAACTTATGTGTCAGGGAGGCGGTGCAATGTGGTGCCAAACAGAAGTGTTCTGGGCGAAATTTTCACGCCTCGTCACTTTTTTCCATAAAAAAACGTGATGAAGATCATTACAGTAATCTTAGGCTGTAGGTACAACTAACGAGTACGATCCCATGCAGTGCTGGCATCCCCCTTTCCTGGAGATGTTTTTTTGGAGATAGTAACATAAAGGGCTCTCGAAACTCTATCAAATATTCGAATTTACCCGATGTCACTATAATTAGGTATCTCAAGGGTACTTCTGTCGCAGCCGGGGCAGCATTAATAGCAGCTGAATTAGAGTCATGGCGCGAATATGAGCTTCTAAGTGAAGACAACATGTACTGTGGCAGTGGTCTGTCACACCCTGGACATTTATGTGTGACACCACACTGTGATCATCCCCCTAAGACATCAGTTCTTAAGTATCTAGACGTATTTCTGCTTAGGGATCCTACCACCACTGTGTATAAAATAAACACATACCTTCGCAGATCCGGAGCTCTCCATACAAATTCTAAGCTATTGGAGATCTTCGAAACTGATTGGTTTACTTCTTCATTGTCATCTTCGTTCATTACTTCTTTGTCTCTCCGTCTATTCAGATTTGAATCGAACTCTTTCACTAAATAAAAGTTATTATTGTTTGGTGCAGCCCTTTCTTTCCATGACGGTAATGAAGAAATTTTATCAAGCTTCTTATTTGTTTTAAAATTTATTGCTTCTGGGTATAAAGTGACGAATGTTTGGCGTGGCCTTACTATAGTGTTTATCTTTTTCTTGTGGCTACTATGTATCTTTGAAATACTTTTCCTGGTGGTCATATCTTTTTCGATATATAAGAAATCCTTAGGTTTCTTTTTAGTTGTATTTATTTTGTAATCTTTAGAAACGGTTTCAAGCCATATCCGAACATCGCGGCGTACACTTTCATCTAGATTGGAGTAATGGTCATAAATAAGAGATTTTATAGCATTTCTTATGATATTTTTCAAACTTAATTCGGAGTTTGCTGATCTTCGTCCGAAAAGTTTGAACTTATTTGAGATGTTTTTTAATTTACCAGCGGATTTCCTTTTGTAGAGGAAGTTGAGGAAATGGATGAAATCTGTGTTCTGTTTATCGCCCCTTTTGCTGTTTAAAGATATAGACAGTTTCTTGACCTGACTTCGCAGGAAGTGTGCCGGCGCTGCATTGAAATTATTTAATTCTTCAATGAGGACGTGTCTTAATCCTACAGATTCAATTAACTCGCCGAATTTGGATTCTGAACGATGACTGCGTATTTCTTCATGCAATATATCAAAAACTTCTTTAAAATCCTTGTCGTTGTATGAATTAAGTGTAGTTAAAAGCTCTTGCACGAAGTCACTAAAACTATAATTATCATTTCGCATCTTGGCATTTCGAAGTCGGCCACTGCGTAGGGCTAGCTTCGCGTCTACAACGTTTTCTATTTTATTTAGAAATTTCCTCACCTTTTCTATGATGTCTACGTCTTGTTTGTTGTCGAATTCGAATGTTGTTTCTAAAGCCAAATTAACACTTCTAGGTTTCGATGATGATGTGAAAACTGCAAACAAATTTGAAATATTAAGTTTTGAAATGATGGTTTGCAATGAAACACATAAATTACTATCGGATCTAAATGTAGATTGCAACGGGCCGGTTTCCGCAACTCCACGTCTCCAACTTCCACGTCTAGCGAATATTTTGCGTGAATGTTTATTTAAATCTTTTTTTCTTCCTTTACAATAAAAGGATACAAAGGGCGGACTCTGAATGTACTACGAAAGGACGGGTTCTCGTGTTTATGACAATACTCTGATGCCTCAGAGTGAGCGTATTGTGTGCGTGTGGTGCCACAACAAATTGTTCAGGGTGGCATGGCACTTATCGGTGGGTGTCGTGAAAGTTGACAGAGGGAAAATGAACCTGGTGATGATCAGCTGTATCTTCCAAGAACATGAATGAATAAATAAACTGTGGTTGCCAACGCTCCTGCCAAGCTTGGTATCTATGGCAAAATCCCCCAAAATGAGAGCTACAAACTTTTGTGGCAATCTCGCCTATGTTCAGCATTGGACTAATGATAGGATGAAATTGTTTCAATAGTCTCCAGATGCCTAATGAATTATATTTTCAATTCTAAATTTAAGCGTTAAACGTGCGTTGGAACACCGAGGTTTGGATAAATATAGTTATCGTGGGAGGTTCGAAACCATATTTCGGTGCCGACGTTAAATACGGGTGAAGATAAGTACTTGTCAATATGTTCGAAAATATTTAATTTAAAAACGACAAAATTATCATAAAATTCGATGGATAAAGATGAATGTAACATTTTTACAGTTTTGCTACACTCAAATTTTTAGATTTGGCGGCCGATTTGGGCATATGATACCTTCGCAGCCAATTTGCGACAACGGCGTCCACTACCCAATGCACCTATCAAAGTCAGAGGAAATATCATAATGCCAAAATAAATGCAAACGATGAAGGAAAGGAAGTTAGTTGAAAAAAAGCCGACGAACGCGAAAGACGACGATCTTTCGTAGAGTAGTAATGCCTCGTTTTGGGGCGAAACACGTGTTGTGGTCTCCACTTCAGTGGTGTATATTACTAGTGGTGGAGGGTTCCTGGTGGCGGGGCTCTTCAAAAAGTAGGTAATATACACCATATTATAATTTGCATGCGGATCTTAGCAAATTAACTTCCTTTCCTTCATTATAATGAATTTCCGCAAAGTAACGTCTGATTCTATTAACTATAGAAATGCATACATCAGTAAAAAAATGAATTGATTTATGTCGAAAATGGGTTGGCTCATGTGTTGCGTGAGAATGAACACGGCGCTAATTATCAGCGAATAACCTTATTAGCGGGAACCGGACGAGATTTATTAATGTAATCTTACTTAAAAATCTATTCACACATTACACAGTCGGTTACGCGACGGATGTTTTTGGTCAAGATCGTTTTTATTTTTAAAAAGTGATTTTTAATTTCATCCTTACTTAAATATCTATTCACAGATTATACAGTCGGCGACGCGACACTGTTTTAGCTCAAGAACGTTTTTAGTTTTTAAAAAGTGAAAATGTAATACCATAAAAATAGAACAGAACGAAACACGAAGCGGCTCTCATTGTTACACCCGTGTCGATAAAACTACGAATTGTTATTTACTGTACAAGTCGTAAAAATTATTGAGTAATCCGACTATGTACCACCGCAGTGCCAGTTACTCTCCAGTGAAGCAGTAGTATGCATAACTTATTGGTTCGGTTAGAAAGTCGCTTTAAGCTGGTGTAATTACTGAGTCGCATATACTCAGTAAGAACTGATGTCTCAAGTTGACAAGCGATCGTTACATCACCGAAATTATATATATCACGGTAAAATAACTGGCCCTGGGGTGGTACCTACCTAAACGTATTCCTGCATAGGAATCCTACCACCAGTAAATGTTACAGTAATGTTACATTAAGAGCCAACACACGAAAGGGAGGAGGTATAATGTTCCAAATATTTGCTGCTGCATACTTAAAACCCATGAATCCCTACGCGTGCTTAGGGATCGACATTTTTCTTGGAAATTAGAACGTATTGGAGTTACTTTATTTAGACTAAATCTAACACAGACTAAAATTCAAACTTATATTAAAAAAGTCTGTGCTCCTGTTCTATTAACTATATTAATAACGAAACGCCTGATTCTATTAACTATATTAAGTAATGTTAATTTGTTTGGTAGACTTGAGTATGTCATGCTAACTTTAATGACTCTGCTTGCGGTGGAGTCGTGTGGCGGGCCCTTTGAAATGGTCGAGGAGGGCGATGGCTGCCACATCATACTTGTGAACAGGTGTTGTTGGTGGAGGCTGGTCTGCTCGAGTTTACAATTTACATACATACATACATAAGATCACGACTGTATCCCATAAGGGGTAGTCAGAGACTATGCACTCTCTGCAAAAACAGATGTCTGCCACAATCCACGTTTCACCAAAACAATATAATGCACAGGTGTGATAGGTGGTGAGCCCATCGCCACCATTCGCTGTTGGGTGCACAGTGCAGTTTTATTCCTTACTCGCCTTTTACGAGATCCATTGGATGAGATGGAGTGGTAGTATTCTTTTAACGAGCCGCCGAGCTGCGTAGATAAAATTCTGGACACTATAAAAAAACCGGTCACGATACGTCAATTTTTTTGGGAGTTATCGTGACCACATACCTAATAAAATCCAGACGTCCACGTCAATTTTTTTTAAACTGTTTTTTTCTTTCAAAGTAGCAATATTAGATGATCTTTCAAAATTAATTTTAATAAATTAATTAAAGTGTTTTCTTGATATGATTCCATTCAAATTAGCATATAAGTGCAATATTATTGTGATAGAGGCATTTCAAGACCGCCGAATCGCTTGACATTGGCGTGTCGGGTATAAAGCACTTTCTCACGATGCTTCGCGCCATGAGACGCAGTATTTAAACCAATATTAATCTCATTACACGTATGTGACAAGTCAGTAGGAAAAGATTTAAAAAATTGTGTATCATCTGCATATAAATGCGCTTTATAATATTTTAAGGTATTTATAAGATCTGCAGTAAAAGTTATAAACAGTATAGGGCTTAGTATAGACCCTTGCGAGACGTACAGTCTATTTGATAAAGTAGCACTTCAAATTTGAATTAAGCGTTCTAAAATATCAGACAGCTAGAGTTATCATATTCGGGTCACTCGCACACTACGAAATGTCATCTAAGTAGCACCACAATACGCTCATCACCATGTGACATCGGTTCATAGATCTCATATGCTCAGTGATGACACTAGCTCTAAGTGCCCTTCAGACCGAAACACTAATGTATGCACACTACTGCTTCACGGCAGAATAACTGGCTTTGGGGTGGTACCTACCTAGACGAATTTCTGCATAGGAATCCTACCAGGTACATACAATCACGCCTTTTTCCCATACAAGGGGTACATAGGAAACGAGACGTGACTGGCGGAGAACCACGTCGCCGCTATTTTTGTACGAGTCAAAAAACTCTTACTCCCCATTGCTTCCCCACGAGCAGTATAATGACAGTATTGCATATTATGGTGCTCTTCTACTCTGCTGGACACATATCGGTCGATGCCACTTTCACTTATTAACAAAACTTGAAGCAGAGGCATCACCAGTTTTGATTTTAACACCGACTTGTGCCTTCAGTATTAACACCGGTCTCGTAAAAGAAATAGTGGTTAGGTTAGGAACAGTGGTGCAGCTAGACCGTGGACCCTAGGGCAGGGCAACTTACCGTCGAACTGACCGTTTATCACCATCAACTAAAAAGGTTTAGTTTTGTGGCACCGCCCTGCCCCATTGTGCTATCAGCAGTAGTAGCTACCAAGGTTTCAAAAATGAATAAAAGTGTAAGACAGCCAAAATAAAAATAAGTATAAATAAACATAGAGGCAGTTCCAAATTTAATTAAAAAAAAAAACGGATTTTATTTTTCGTTTTTGGATTGAAAACGATGCTCCACAGTAGGATTTGTCCTGTGTCGTGGGTACGTTTTACAGACATAAATTCCACATGCACAAACCACCCAGACCCGGAACAACTATCTGTAGGTCATACAAATATTTGTACCGTGCGGGAATCGAGCCCGCGACCAGCGACGCAGAAGCCAAGGGCTTAGCCACTGCTCCGAGCCGCCTTGCGTTTAGTTTCACAGGTTCTCGAAATATTTGTATTTCTCGCACATTCAGGTATCCTCACAATGTGTTCCTTCACTGCTGAGACGGCAGTTAATGAGCACTCAAAATTGGAACACAATTTTAAAGGTGCCAGCACCGGGTTCGAACTCGGGTCAATCGCGTATTATGAAATTTAAAGCGAGCGCCGGCCCCTAAGTTACAAGGCACAAAATTAACAAAATAAAAAACAAATTATTTCGGTAGCAAAATTTGTCTTTATTAAACATACACTTAAATAATTAAAGCTTTACTGCAATTCATTTTAAAACATACTGTACATAACAATCGGATTGAAACGCATTATTGTTGCATGTACTTTAATAAAGTATTGCATGTAGTTTAATAAAGTGTTGCATGCACTTTATTAAAGTGTTTCATGTACTTTAACAGAGTGTTGCAGTGTACCTTAATAAAGTAATGCATGTACTTTAATAAAGTTGACGATGTCGATACAGGTCGAATATACATACATACATAAGATCACGACTGTATCCCATAAGGGGTAGTCAGAGGCTGGGCACTCACTGCAAAAACAGATGATTGCCACAATCCACGATTCACCAAAACAATATAATGCACTTGGTGTGATAGGTGGTGAGCCCATCGCCACCATGCGCTGTTGGGTGCACAGTGCAGTTTAATTCCTTACTCGCCTTTTACGAGATCCATTGGATGAGATGGAGTGGTAGTATTCTTTTAACGAGCCGCCACCACACGGTTTAGCCGCCACCACACGAATATAGATACAATATAAATTGGGGAAAGATCCTCCTCTTACAAAATGGACGATTTTCGTCCACGGCAACAACTTCCGAATACTGTAGAAAACTGTCAACGGTGTAAGAGATATTATAGTGCCACAAGTGTACGCGAAAACACATCGGCACTCACTCGTCCCAACCTATCCCACATATCTGACACTCGTACCTAGCGTACCTCCGATCCTATCGTATGAGTTTTACCCATTCAAACGTCAGAGTTTGACAGCTGACATTGCGTCTTACGTCCACCCGCCTGATTGGGATTTCTCCGCGCCGGGCGCCCCCTGCCCTTCTTAATTTAAAACGTACTACCTACATAACTACTATCATTATAGAGGTAGGATTACTATGCATTAATCCGTCCAGGTAGGTAAATCCCCGGGACCAGATATTCTGCCGTGGAAGCAGTTAGCGGCAAAAATTACAATGTTTCGGTCTGTAGATAGTGTAATTACTGGGCAAATGGGACTTAAGAACCGATGTCTCCGAGTGGCGAGCCCAGTATGGTGCCACACGGGAATGTTCCGAAAACGCATTTTTCGGACGTTACACACATCTATTTCAACACTCAACTATTTGCTCGTCTCAAATCTTCAAATCAATCAAATAAACATTTACTGGTGGTAGGATTCCTATGCAGGAATCCGTCTAGGTAGGTACCACCCAGGGCCAGTTATTCTGCCGTGAAGCAGTAGTGTGCAAACATTACTGTGCTTCGGTTTGAAGGGCACTGAGAGCTAGCGTAATTACTGGACATATGAGACTTAAGAACTGATGTCTCAGGGCGACGGGCGCAGTGTGGTGTCACACAGTAATTTTCTGGGTGACACAGCATTTGTTATGGGCAGACGTTACACTTACCATCAGGTGAACGTTTTGCTCGTTCCGTTACTTTTATGAAATAATAAAAAAAAAATCGAATAACAATTACATTTTTAGGCGATCATGTAAGGCAAATTCAGAAACTTCTCCAGGTCCCAGCGCTATATTACTTTTTTTGAAACCTTACTCTATTTTTACTAAATACATTAATAGTGGGATGTATATAAAAATATAATAATATTTAATTTAATACTATAATGATATAGTTAAAAAAAATTACAGCGTAATGGAAGTAGATGAACACTCCTTAATATCTTACAAGCGACGAGCTGCCTATCTCTAATTGCATTTCGTTTAACTCCTCTTATAAATCTATTTCTTTATACACTTCATGATTTTGTTCAGGAACTTAGCACTCTCCATTTAGACTGAAATTAATTGAAGCTTATTTAGAATTTGTTACCAAAAATAAAATAGCTTCAAAATCATTAAACCCCAAAAATTAAATTGTTAATTAACATTTCAAACGCACACTAAGCATTTAGTCTTTCTGAAAAACCTTTACGAAGAGTAAATTCCGACATCTATCCACTTATACAGCGTTCTATTCGTCTTTTTCCACTTGGTCCTGCGAGCCGGATTCGAATCCGATGTAAGTAACAGCTTCATCAGCAGAAACAGTACTCTTTGTTCTTCGATTTATACGCTGCTTCTTCCTTTGCCAACTGCACTCGCATCTCTTCTACGTTCTTCATGACTGCCATATCCGCTGCGCAATCGTCGACAATCCTTTGAAAAAGTTCCTCTGCAACCACACATATACATTTAATTATTTCTTATATCACAAATTCAATATTACAAATTTAAATAAAATTAAATTTTACGAATTTCGTCGCGATCATTTAAACTATTATTTTCCGACGTTTCAAGCACTTTACAGCACCCATGGTCACGGGGGTACTGTGGTGAGACGTCCTGATGTCATAATTAACCCGGGGTATCTTCAGCTATTAAATATCATTTTTATTCCGATCTACGCAGAATGAGCTTGCTGTGTCTTGAAGCCTTGCAGTGGTATGCTTGGTTTTTGATTTAATTTTATAAATAGCCCTCTTTTTATTCTCAGAGGAGTTGTAGTAAGTGCCGTGTGGTAGGGCATTAAGAGAATTATTTACCCCCCTATCTCATACCGTGGGTGGCAAAATCCTTAAATGAAAACGAAGGCTAAAAACTTTTTTGGCAATCTATAGGGGAGGCCTATGTTCATCATGATCGTCATCGGCCATACAACACAGGCCTCCCCCATAGATTGCCATAAAAATTTGTAGCTCTCAATTGGGGGGGGGGGGGGATTTAGCCATAGTTGCTACGCTTGGCAGGCGGTTTGGCAACCGCAGTTTTTTTATTTAGACGTTCCAGGAAGATGCTGCTATCCATCTTCTGGTTTTAATTTAACCTACCGCTACCACACAGCCAGAGCCAGAGCCGTGGTAGCTCAGGGGCTAGGCGCTCGCTTTTAATTTCATAGTACGCGAGTGACCTGGGTTCGATTCCCGGTGCCGGCACCACTAAAATTGTTAATTGCAATTTTAAGTGCTGACTTACCACGTGCTCGGCGGTGAAGGAAAACATCGTGAGGAAACCAGCATGTCTGAGAAATTAAAAATATTTCGAAGACATGTGCAGTCCGCCAACCCGCATTGGAGCAGCGTGGCGGATTCATCCTAGCTCCATAACCGTCTCAGAAATGATAGGAGGCCTGTGCTCAGTAGTGGGACATTTATGGGCTGAAACTTTACTTATTTTACTTTACTTACCACACAGCCCATGTTCAGTAGTGGACTAATATACTATGGAATAATAGGTAGGAAACTGGCATGTCTGGGAAACAAAATATTTTGATGACCTAATATAAACATACTCGTACCATGAAGTGAAGTCCGATAACCCGCATGGAGCACCGTGGCTGACTGTTCTTGGCTCCAAAATTCCTCCAATTACCCGATTAACCTCCGATTGTGAAAATTACAAATTGAAAATGCTCAGACCACTAACATCATAAAATTCGCACCTCGCGCCCTAAACGCTGTGCAACAGTCTTTTTCTTATTGAATAAAGTGACGAGCAAAACAGCCTTGGCAAGCCCAGTGTATTTATGTCGTTGATCCAGGAAGATCCTGCTGCCCATCCCACTGGTTTTGATTTTCCCCTCTGTCGACTTTCCACGATACCCATTTGATGAGATGGGGCAGTATGAAATAGTCAATGAAGAAGCTGCTACAAAATCGAATGATCTGATCTGGGGAAGACGTCTCCTTATACCAGTGGTCTTCAGAATTTCATATATAGTGAACATCCAAGAAACTTCGATAGTGCGATGCAGGACGTATGAGGTAATTTTGAGCTTGACGTCGCCTACAACACTATATGCCCTAAGTGGATGGCTACTCCTGAATTTTGAGTTTCAGGTGTATCCCAAATTGCAGTGTCACTCACCAACATTCTCTCCAGTCTTGCTCGACGTCATGAAATGTCCACATAAGCCCTGGGAATACGTCGCGACTATATCTTCCGGAACTTCCCGGACCACTGTTCCGGAATCAAGGAGATCCTTTTTGGTAGCACAAAGGTAGACCTTGCACTCCTGTAAGAACATTTAAAGGAAAGAAACAAAATTAATCTTCTAAAGTGTGCAATATTCCTACTTTTTTCCAAATTGTATTACCTACTATTTTGAGAGCACCGCCAGCGCTCCCACAATAGCATGCACAACAAACTAATACCGCCACCAGATGCCATTCAAAATTAAAACACTACCACTAGGCAATACCACAATGGAAATGTGAACCCCACAATAAAGCATTATCAATAGATCATCATCATTATCATTTCAGCCTATTACCAGTCCACTGCTGAACCAAGGCCTCCCCCATAGATTGCCACACAAGTTTGTAGCTCTCATTTTGGAGGGATATTGCCATAGTCGCCACGCTCGGCAGGCGGGTTGACAACCGCAGTTTAATTATTCAAATGTGCCAGGAAGACGCTGCTGCCCATCTCCTGGTTTATATTTTCCCACCCATGGGATGAGATGGGGTGGAAGATTCTCTTAGGCCGTTGCCACATGGCGGAACCGAGTGATATTGAACTGTATTCATTTTATTTTCTTTTGAAAAATGTCAAAAACCAGTTTAATATCTGAATCACCAAATGTAATTTTGCAGTGGGTTCACACAAATGTTCTGGGTGCTAGAGCATTTGTTATGGGCAGATGTTTTACTTAACATCAGGTGAACGATTTGGTTATCTCATCAATTTCTTTTACAAAAAAGTAAATTATGGTGTACATTGTTACAATGGCTGTATTTCTGTGCCGTGTGATAGCCGGTGCAGTGTGGTAGCGGCTTAATAGTATACCACCCCATCTAGTCCCGTGGGTGCCGTAAAAATGGTGGTTGTTTTTTTTTTCATAAAATTGACGGAACATGCAAAACGTTCACCTGATGGTAAGTGCATCGTCTGTCCATAACAAGTACTGTGTCACCCAGAAAATTACTGTGTGACACCACACTGCGCCCATCACCCTGAGACATCAGTTCTTGCCAGATCAGCCCAGTGATGTTGGTGGTGGTAGTGGATACAATAGAATTCATCTCACCTCCTCCACAATCCTCAGTTCCTGGAGCCAATGCTTCAAGCGGATCCAAGAAACTTGGCAAGATGGCTCATAGCATATTATAGCAGCATGTGCTCCTCTATAGTACATCTTCGTCATGGCTTCGTATCTGAAAGACTACAGGTCTTTAGAAAAAGATTAAAAGGAAGGAGAAGACCTGCAAGATGTGACCTAACGGTAAGTCGGGCGTCCTCATAACAGCTATAATCGCACACAGAACTTTGAATTGCAGTCTTATTAGAGAAGGTGGTGAGACAAGCAAAACATTCACCTGATGGTAAGTGCTTATTAAACACCCATCCCATAACAAATGCTGTGTCACCCAGAACTTTCTGTGTGGCACCAGAATGCGCCCATTACCATCAAATATTGGTTCTTTAGTCCCATATGCACTAGTTCTCAGTGCCCTTCAGACCGAAACACACTAATATTTGCACACTACTGCTTCACAGCAGAATAACTAGCCACAATTCCTGTGTGGCAACAAAACCCGCTCGTCACCATGACACATCGGTTCTTAAGTCTTATATGCTGAGTACACTAGCTCCCAGTGCCCTTCTAACCGATACACAATAATGCTTATATACTTGACAGCAAACAGCTGGCACAGATGGTACCTATCTAGATAGAACATTTATTGAGGTTCTACTTAAGTAGGGTTCATATCGTTCTAATGACATTGTAGCTACATCTAAGTCATGTATGTATGTATGCGCACTATATATACAACATCTAAATATTACTAGTAGGTGCACACATCCTCTCGTAGCTACCCTTTTCCTTGACAATAACATCCGCCAAACCATCATACACCATTACTGTGTTCTGGTTTATTTCTGTTAATGTCCGATTTTCAACAACACATCGAGAATTTTCGAGTATTGATGGAAGCTTTCAACTGCACATAAGATAATATATAGCCACAAGTGTACATATATTTACTCATTTTAAGCCACTTGCGCCTGATGTAATGCACATGTGATAAGATTGTAGGTAGGCTAGGATTATGTGACACACACAAATATTGCTTCTGACAGAAATTCGAAGGTAGGACCCACAGTGCAGTGGTAACTCTGACAACTAGGCCACTTGACCTAGTATAAAGATAATAACAGTTGGCAGGATTCCTATACAGGAACATGTCTAGGTAGGTACCACCCCAGGGGCCAGTTATTCTCCCCTGAAGCAGTAGTGTTCAAACATTACTGTGTTTCGGTTTGAAGCGCACTGAGACCTAGCATAATCACTGGGCATATGAGACTTAAGAAATGATGATACATCATTCAGTGTGACGGGCGCAGTGTGGTGTCACACAGATGTTCTGGGTGAGGCATTTGTTATGGACAAACATGGCACTTACCATCAGGTGAACGTTTTGCACGTCTCATCACATTTTTTATTCGAAAAAATAAATAAAATATGAACCAAAATTGATTACCGCTCACTGCCCGCCGTGTCCCAAATACCAACATTGAAATCCTTCCCACTGGAGTGCATTGTCTTAGCACAGAAAGCTGCACCAATGGTCTGGAATGTATTCAATCAATTTGTTAAATTAAATTTGGGCTTGTATTTGTTAACACTCTGTGGTAATGTTAAGAAACAAATCAGCAGTTCATCTACTAAGTTCCACTTCTCAACAAAAAGACCAATTATTTAATCAAATTATTGACTTCCATGAACCAGCTCTGTACGGGGATGACAACCTTTTTGGCTGCGGGTCAAAATCAGAGATAGTTTTGTATTAAAACAGTCTTTTAGTAAACAATAAGATATATATCTGACTAAAATGGTGTTCTTAGTATTTTAATTTTTTTTTATTATTCACATGTTTCATAATTAATTTTTATATATTATACTTTATTTTATGTGTAAAGTGGTTAACTTGTAATTTACAAATGGGTCACTCGGCGACCTGCGGGTCATAGGTACATGCTCATGCAAATTTCTGACATTCATAATTTTCTCATGGGTTCCATCATCAGAACTGGACCAAATTTATATGGGACTATACATAACAGTAGTCCCTTTATTAAATAAAACTTATTAAAATTGGCTCATAAACAAAGATGTTATGCCCAAACACGAAAAAACATATGTTTTTTGTGTTTGGGCTTAACAAATTGAGAACCTCTTCCTTTTTTAAAATAATTAAAACAAAGTTAGCAATAATTACAATAAAGAAATGAAAATTAATTTTTTAAGATCTATGCAAAGTTAAGAATAGTGTGTTTTTAAGACAATATTTGTTTTACCTCACAATAAAGCATTAACAATGATGGTTGTAGAGACAATAACAATGTTATTGTCTATTTCCAACAGACAGCCAACAAAAAATCTAGCTCGTTGATTTTCTATGCGTAGCAAATAAAAATTTTTTCGAATTTGTATTCATACTTCATAAAGGGAAACGTAATATTTTAAAAAATTACCTAATTACAAATTTCAGTTTTCCAAATAATTAATTTAATAAACATAGCGGAACAAAAGAGATGAATCATTGTAAACAATGGCAAAACATCGACTATTTATCTTATCCAACTTACGTTTTGATACGGGGTCCCAGCGTTAAATCTGCAATTGACGAAACGGAGTACAAGACTTGTTTTACCAACATGTTCGCTACCTAATAAAACAATTTTAAAGTCGCACCTACTCATTTCGACAATTAATGTTTTTTTTATATTTGTTTGAAATTGGAATACAAAATGAGCTATACTATAAAATGTTGAATTAAAAATCATTCCCAGCACAATTTAAACTTTAGTACGGTTTTTACTAAACACCGACAAATAAATTGACCATTTACTAATGTTACACAATCGTTATAACTTTAAATCGTATAATTAATTTAATATTATAAATTAAAATACAAAATAAACATGCTAATTATTGAAGGAAACTTGAGAATGACATACATTTTTTATTATGTGAAGTTGTCAACTGTCAAATCGAATGTCACTAAATACTCCAGATACATTACTAAAATTTGTAATTAGATTTAGAAAAAGGTTATCATTTTACTACAAACTTTTGTGGCAAACTGTAGGGGACGCCTATGTTCAACTGAGACTTGATGAGTGGAATAATGATAGACTATAATGATATTCTTTTTTATTACCTTTTTTAATAAAACTTTTCTATTGCGTTAAATAAGACTTACGTGAACTTAAGACCTTTAGTAGATTATTGTAAAAGTCCTAAGTTCAAAAAAAAAGTATCTGGGGTGTCGTGGGATACTCAAAGTCTATACTATTCGTGGGACACTCGACAGAAGCTTAGCTTTTTACGCTATTTTTTTTTTAAAAGATAAACGGGAGAACAAAATAAAATGGCTGAGAGAGAAAGTTATCGAGAACATAAACGTTAAATTCGTTATATTTTCAAATTTAAATAATAAAAAAAAACTAACACCTCATCTCATCCAGCCATGGCGCGGCGGCTTAAGATAATCTACCACCCCATCTAATCCTATGGGTATCGTAAAAGTCAACAGAGGGATAATAAAAACCAGGAGATAGGCAGCAGTATCTTCCTGGAACATTTGATTAATAAACTGTGGTTGCCAGCCGGCCGCCATGCGTGGCAGCTATGGCACAATCCCCCAAAAATGGCAGCGACGAACAAGAAGAAGAATGATGATGGAGATGAAAATTTGACTAATGAAGTCAAAACAAAAAGTACAAGTTTGGTCTTGAATTAAATTTTCCAATCACTGTACACCTTCACGAGTACTTGTCGCATAATAAAATATCAATATTATACATCAAAACTCAAAATATACACAGAAATTACAAAATTTATTAAAAACTCCCCCGCCACTTTTCGAGTTTGACGTTGTGGTCGAGTCGTTCTTCAGGTTGTTGTATGAAAATTAAGTAAAAACGAGGAGGTTCTCGATTCATTTACATTTTTTATGTATGTTCGGGAATAACTTCTTTGTTTATGAACCTATTTTAATGATTATTTTTTATTAGAAAGGGATTACCATATGGTCAGAGCTACTTCTGATGATACATGAGGAGGTCCATGAGAAAATCATGACATTTAAATATATGTTTACATAAACATGTTAGTAGCTGCTGTGTGAAAGATTGGTTTTTTGATTAAATAATTATACTTTACTGCTTTATCCTTAACATTGAGCCTGTTTTTTTATCTACGAATGCTTTCATCCTATGTTTTCAACCAATTTAAAAAAAAGGAGGAGGTAGGATTCTTATGCAGGAATCCGTCTAAGTAGGTACCATCCCAGAGCCAGTTATTCTGCTGTGAAGCAGTAGTGTGCAAACATTTACTGTTTTTCGGTCTGTAGGGCACTGTGAGCTGGTGTAATCACTAAAAATGCGAGATTTAAGAACTGATGTCTCGAGGTGACGGGCGCAATGTGGCGCCACAAAGAAATATTGTGGTGACACAGCATTCGTTATGGGCAGACGTTGCACTTACCATGAGGTGAACGTTTTGCTCGTCTCGTCACTTTATCCAAAAAAGAAAGATTCTCCGGCGGAATATTTTTTTTTAATAACTCTGTACCACACCAACCGATTTCGATGATACTTTTTAAGTTGTAAATGAGATACTTTGGTGGTAGTTTCATGTAAATTATGTGAAGTTCTAATGATGAGATCCATGACAAAATAAAAGAACCCCTCAATTCTTATAAGCAAATTTATACTAGTAATAATGCACGCACAAACCAGTATGGCACCGTTCAATTAATTTAAAAAATGATACACTGTTTATTTGTAAATCTGCAACACAGAAGTTTTTTTTATTTATCAGATACTGTAATATGAAGATTCGCTGCCCACATTAGTGTACGAATATGTGCACTGCACTAATACCAACATGCCGTAGCTTAGTTCATGGACATTTTAGAGGGCAAAACACTGGTTTTCGGCTATCGCCCGAAGTAGGACGGTTTATAAGGAGAAGATTATATTCGGCGATATTTCTATATTAGTTTTTGATATTTCTTAACCGGTCCGATTCATACTTTCATTCGTAAGATATAAAAATGGTAAGGATCTGATGAACATTTTAGAGATTAGATATTAATATACCCTACTTCTTTCTCTATAATTTAAACATATCAGTTCTGAACACAAAGGTTGTCTGGAAGAAATCGATTTCAGATAGACCGCCTCTGTACTTATTTTTACACCGTTTCATTTTTATATCTGTGTTTCTTGTACAAAAAACAATACATTGATTATAATATAAAAATATCTCATATTCACTTTCACCAGTAATATAAATTTACGTATAGTAGGCGAGGGAGTACTTGACCGTCTCAAATACGAAATGCAACTGCAAAATAAAAAATGCTATATATTACCTAGTTTTGAAGAGCACCGCCCGCCTATCCACACCACTGAAGTGTCGACTTCACGACAACTTGTTAATTAACACTTGTTAATGTCTCGTTTTGAGGTGAAACACTTGTTGTGGTCTCGACTTCAGTGGTGTATATTTCCTAGTGGAAGTGTTTCACTTGTGGAGGGTATCCGGTGGCGGTGTTAGTTTGCTCGTGTACGATACCATTTTTTATTTTGCATGCGGATCTTAGCAAATTTACTTTCTTTCCTTCGAGAAAGTCCGTGTTAAGCAATGGGTTCTTAGTGGACTGAACAGGTGCCTCACCCAATTCTGCAACTGTCATGTTAAAGTTGGAATCACTTGAGGCTATCAAACCAAATTCTGAAAGTTTAAGTAAGAAATTTTACTTATTTAACTAAAGACGTCAACATTTACATTTGTTGGTGTTGCGTGACTTATCCTTTTGATTCCATCAAATCATTACGTTTTTATTGGTGGTGAAGATAGTCTTGAGATTAAGCCTAACCTCTCATAGGTGTCAAATCAGTACACCTGATGGTGAGTGGTTAGTATAGCCAATACGCAAATGAATCATGAAAAAGAAATGAATGATTTACTGGTGGTAGGTACCACCCCAGGGCCAGTTATTCTGCCGTGAAGCAGTAGTGTGCAAGCAATACTGTGTTACGGTTTGAAGGGCACTGTGAGCTAGCGTAATCACTGGGCATTTGAGACTTAAGAACTGATGTCTCAGGGTGACGGGCGCAGTGTGGTGTCACACAGAAATATTCTGGATGACACAGCATTTGTTGTGGGCGGACGTTGCACTTACCACCAGGTGAACGTTTTGCTCGTTTCGTCACGTTATAAAAAAAAAACTAGGATTAAAACGAAGTGCCTTATTGTACTCTACTAGGTCTCCCGAGTATGATATTCTGAGAAAGCTATTAGGCTTCCTTAGTGAAGCAAACACATTTAAGTACAGCAGCATGAATACATATTTTTTCACCTGATGGTAAGTGCAACGTCTGCCTATATCAAGTGCCGTGTCACTCAGAACATTACTATGGCGCCACACTCCGCTCGTCAACCTGAGACATTAGTTCACAAGTCCTATACGAATTGTAATAGCACTAGGTAACGAGTGCCCTTTAGACCGAAACAGAGAAGCGTCGGCACACTACTGCTTGGCGATAGAATAGCTGGCAATGCGGTGGTACTCACCTAGACGAATTCCTGCATAGGAATATTACCAGCAACAAATTTTATTATTACAAAATTTATTATTTTGCTATTGAGTCATTCTACATACATACAGAGGCGACCGACCTTCATTCGTTACCGTTACGGTCGCGTCGGTGTTTGGATTCCAAATCAATAAAAATGGAAATAATGTAACAACGCCATCTATGAGCGAGTATTTCCACTAGACGTAAACCGGTAAAAAAATATTCGAAATTGAGATCGAAATCATTAATACCTTTTTCGAAAAACTAATTTAATAAAAATATATATAAAAAAAAATTAGTGTTAAAGGGGACAAAAGCATATTCTGACAACGGTCACAAGTAGTCACTGTGTTCGAATTCGGCTTGTATTTTCATCAATTATTCTACAAACGATAATTTTGATTTCAGCTAAAGTAATGCCTTTGTTAAAGTATTGTCAAAACTACATGATGAGAAACGATTAATAACCTGTCTAAGTTGTCTATTAAAAATGCAATTAAAAAATTCTACGCCTTATTTTTTTAAAGTCGCATGTCTGAGAGCAATGACCTTTTAACATAATTATGACCTTTTTCTTAGTCATTTTTATACAATTATACTATTTTTATGCTATGTGGGTAATAAAACATACAATAAAGATTGCTTGTTATTCTTGTTTTTTAAGTAAGTGAAAAATAAATTTCGAAATGCGCACATCTTTTATCTCTCTCTAATGATTTTCTCCGCCCATGTAGGTGACAAAGTATTGATTGTCGATGCTGTGTACTCGATCGATTTTACTTTTGTAGTGATAACAAAAGCCACTTGATAAGTAGGGCAGTTACAAAACGTAATATGTATCAAAACTTTCTCTTTTATTGGAAAAAAGTTCTTTTATCCTTTTCAATGTTTACAATATTAACATAACGAGTATAATACGCATTTTGCTTTACGTTGATATATTTTTCATTAGTTACAATAAAAATGACGTAAAATTTGTGAAGACTAAAAACTAATTATTAAAAAAATTATAGTTGGATACTATTTAACTTTTTAATTTAAACACTTATTCGTACCGACATTGAACCTAAGAAATAAGTACCTAGGTGGTTAAAAGGAAATGTTTTGTGTATTTTTAATTACCTCAATGTAAACAAGTTTTGATAACTACCTACGTCATTCGGTTACGTCTACGAAAACAGGTATAACTGTAATGTACAATATTATCGAAAAAAAATACTTCGTGTTTCATTTATGGAAGCAATTTCCGTACGTTCGATAAATACAAGGGATACAATACTCAATACGTAATGATAAAAAATGGCAATAAAATACTTGTCTCTTTTTTACTTATAACGCAATTCACATCATCACAAAACGCTGTCGTATATATATAAAACTAATATTGGCAAAATATGAAGAAAACATAAAAAAAGTATTTAACATTAAAAGTAAAACGAAAAATTATTATTCAAAAATAAATAAAATATTCATAAATACGTTCACTGTTGAAGACAAATAAAACAAGGAGAAACGTTACAAAAGAAATAACCTCGGTGGGGTGGCGATAACACGACTCGTGATAAGGCTGAGCAAGTAACTCGTAGTAATAATATACAATGCCAACTCAACAGTCGACCTAACTATAACTATCGCCTTTTCATACTGTTTTACTGTCTTCTTCTGACTACTCACTCGTCCCACACCCTACAAAATGTTGCTATAAGTTTGAGACAACGTCAATTGAAATCTTGTTTTGTATTTAACAATTATCGA
Organism: Luehdorfia chinensis; assembly: GCA_019845155.1. Classification (NCBI taxonomy): domain Eukaryota; kingdom Metazoa; phylum Arthropoda; class Insecta; order Lepidoptera; family Papilionidae; genus Luehdorfia; species Luehdorfia chinensis. The sequence goes on from JAHVAK010000072.1 coordinate 33,060, forward strand.
ATGAAAATATTAATAAAAATATAACTTTTATTGTGGCCATATAAATGTAACTAATAATAAACAATATCAAAATTTTAAAAATTATCCTATAGACCTGCCTGTTAAAGTAGTCAAGTATTAACAGTATAGTACACAACAAGTTTATTATATTCAAAGTGAAACATACTTTATTACAATAGACATATGATTCAATAATTATGACGTTTTGTGTGCCTCATAAGCTAATTTGAAACTGATATCATAGAGTAGACGATTCTTGAAATGGACGGATAATGAAGAGTGTTGCAATTATAAAAATATTTTCGTCTTTTTCACTCCTTTCGTAGGCAGTAGCATCACCTTCTTGCTGTAGAAATGGACGTTGAGACAGTTTTTAGGCTTCGCGATTTTTGTTTATATCTCCGATAATCGTCGTTGAAAACTTTTGTAATTACTTTTAAAAGCCATCCTGTTGCACAATAATGTAGTGCGTGCATTTAATATATAGCTAAATCGTGTGTTTTATGAATTTTCCTTTGCCTTTACATAGCACCATTTGGTAGTTCTGCAATTGATTTATGTCTTGAATTGCTGTAATATTAAAAATCATTTATTGTTTATAAATCTCGTACTTGTTATTATATTAAAGTTTTAATGAACTTATATTTGTAGTATAATCTGTTTTTGTGTAAGTTTTACGTTGTTGCAAAGTGTATAATAGATATTATTTCCTGTGGAGTACATAAGATGGTCTCCAGTTATTGGTGAGTATTCACGGACATTTTTTTACTGCTTTCGAGTTTCTTGATAACATTTTGTAATTACAAAACAATTAGAACAAATTATATGGCTCCGTACTCAATCAATTAATACTTTTATTAAAAAAATATTTAGTATTTTTTGTTTATTGTTTGTTTTGATAAGTACCAAAAAGTTGTTGCTTCAAACATTGAAGATTTATTTAGTAGAAATGTTACATTGATGGTTAACTTTTTAATGATGAACTGACTGACTTATTAACACTGATGCTTGTGCTTTGTTAAAGCTGATTAAAAATATATAAATATTATGACATTAAAGAGGTCAATAGACTAAGGGTTCAGCACACTTCTAATATATATTTACTTAAGTTTAGTTAAATTACATTAAAAAAAAACTTATATAAACTGATAATATATTAGAATATTGTATTTTGCAGGAATATAAAAGGCTTTATAACAATTTCTTATTCATATTAACATCCCTTACTTAAATTATAATAAATTATAAGTTTACACTTTTCTCTAACTATAATAAACCATATCCACATGTAGAAGAATCTAGTAACCTTATATAGAACTAGCTGATGCCCCTGACTTGGTCTGTGTCAATTAAGTTTTTTTTAAATAAAATTTTCATTTTCTATGCTAAAAATTATCCTACATCCGTCTCCAGGATGGAAGTTATCTCTGTGCCAAATTTTGTTATGAACGGTTTGAAGGTTGAACCGTTAAAAGGTAACAAACAGATGGAGGGACAGACAGAGCTACTTTTTTATTTATGATATTAGTATGGATATAAGTAATAAATGGCTGGAATGTTATTTTTCTATGAAAAATTAAGAAATTGAATGAATGAAAACAATAGCTGAAAATTGGCCTTCCCTTTAGATTGCCACAAAATTGGTCCTGATTCACCTGCCTCTGTCTACTTCCCCCAAAACTGTGGAGGTCCTTGCTCCACCTGGTTCACTGGTAGTATTTGTATGCATCATTCCGTCTAGATAGGTAGTTAACACACCACCGCCAAACCATTTATTCTGCCATGAAGCAGTAGTGTGCAAACATTACTGTTTCGGTTTGAAGGGCACTGAGAGCTAGTGGAATCACTGGACAAGTGATACTTAAGAACTGATGTCTCAGGGTGAAGGGCACATTGTTGTGTTACACAGAAATGTTCTGGGTGACACGGCTTTTTTATGGGCACAAACACACATCACACTTACAATCCGCTCTTTGCTTGTTTCATCACTATACAATATATTTTTTTATTAAAACATATTTATTTATTTATTTAAACTTTATTGCAAACCTTTAAATAGAAAGGTAACAAAGGGCGGACTTAATGCCTATAGGCATTCTCTACCAGCCAACCCATGGTGTGGTGAGAACTTGTGATAGGTGCATAAAATACATAAACCAAACATAAGTTTACACATATACATACACACATTAATTCTTACATACAATACATATATATATATATATATATAATACAGACGCACAAGTAAATAAATAAATATATATATATATACATATATACACACACATACTAATAACTGCTAATGATAATAAATGATTCAGGTAGTAATAACCGGATTCCGTAAATGCTCACAAATCAACCTCTTGAAGGCGCATTTAATTCTGTCTAGTAAAGGTCTTGTATATCAGCCATAATATGAAAGTGAAAAAGTGTTTGCTCAAAAGCATACTCAAGCCTGTGTGGTGGCGGCTTAAGGGAATCTACCACCCTATCTCATCTCGTGGGTGTCATATAAGTTGACGGAGGGATAGTTTAAACCAGAAGGTGGGCAGTAGTATCTTTCTGGAACATCTGAATAAAAAAACTGTGGTTGCAAACCCACCTACCAAGCTTCTCAACTTTGGCAAAAACCCCCCCAAAATGAGACGCTACAAACTTTTATGGATATTTATGGGGCAGGCCTATGTTCAGCTTTGGACTAGTGATAGGCTGAAATGATGATTATGGTACACAAGGCAACTACTACCATCTGCAGGAACAGCAGCCTTGTCATTAACAAACCGTTGACTGCCGGATGCAGGCTTTTCCCAAATCAGGGCCGGATTTTCCTTTAGGCTGAGTATGCCTTTGCCCGGGGCGGCAAAACTTACTGCGATATTTTTTTAATTGCTATTCATTGTTACTTACACATAAAAATGGTAATTGGTTTTTATTATTTATAGGCTTTCATTATTTTTCTTAAATTTTTTGTGCTTTGCAGGGAGTAGGTAGAGGCGATCTTCCGTAGGTAGGGCAGCCAGGACATCAAATCCTCCTCTGTCCCAAATTAAGTATTTGATGAGATTGTCATGTAGTACTAAATACCTCACGACTTAAACATGACGCATTGCACAAATGAGGTAGCGTAGGAGCCGGGCAAGTAGGCCTGAGTTTGATCCCTGGTGCTGGCACCTCTCAATTTTTAGCGTTGATTTACCACTTGCTTTGCAGCAAAGAAAAGCATCATGAAGAAACCTGCAGTCCACCAACTCAACTCAACTCATTGGAGCAGTGTGGCGGACTCTTCCTGTCCCAAAAACCAGTTTCAGTTTGAAGGGCACTGAGAGTTAGCATATTTAGAACTACATTATTTACTGGGCATATTTGACTTAAAAACTGATGTTTTTGAAAAATTGAATTGTTCTGGGTGACTCAGCATTTGTTTGGGCAGACATTGCACTTTACATCAGGTGAATGTTCTGCTCTTTTCTTCATTGTCTCCAAAAAAAAAAATCTGTATCACATGAAGTAAATCTGTATCACTGACAGCAGGACATAAGGACAAATACAACACATCCAGACCCGAAAATCAACAATTTGTGTTTTTGCACAAATGGTGGCTCCGATTGGGATTCGAACCCAGAAACCGCGGCGTAAAAAACAACATTTTTACATGCTCATTACTTACACTAGCTATCAGTGCCCTTCGAACTGAAAAACTGGGCATTGCGATGTTAAATATCTAGACAGATTCTTGCTTAGGAATTCTACCAATATTATGATGTGCATAAGTGAATGCCTCTGTGACAACTAGAAGCACCTCCGTAATGATAATGTGGTTTAATCTACCAATATATTGTTATCACTCCCTATTTACTATATCACTATTTGTGGTACCCGCAAAAAAGTTGTTGAAACTGACCCATTGCAATCTACAATCTTTAAATCTGGTATGTTGACTATTTCCAGTTAACAAATAAATAATATGGCGTTGTGTGAGAGTCAATTGGATTCGGTGTTGCCGCAATTGAAGAGAGAAGAGTCTTCGCCCTGCAGCGAGGGTCAGGTGTCCCCCGAGAAGAAACCAAAGCTGGAGCCCAATGGAGACATATATGGGCTTAACAAAGGTACAATGTGTCTCTGTTAGGTATGTATTTAAGGTACTTTTCATTAATAAAGTGAGGGTAGTTTTACATTAGATTTTTTATCTGTTGCGTGTTACCGGAGTCGATTTTTTTTTTTTTTTTGCTAGTTTGTCAGTTCCTTTGTCTATTTATTTGAAATGTTTTGTAAAACATTAGAGACAAAATCATAATTTGATAGTTATTTATCTTTCTAAGCTTTTTGACAGTGGTTTCTCTTATTATTGCAATTTTAATTTATGTTCCTTTTGCAATTCACAAACTATATGTTGCCATGATTACATTAAAACTTATCTATAATACTTAATTAACTTGAAATATAACTTCTACATATTTCTCATTACTACACTTTTTTTTAATGAGATTGCCAGTATCATATCTGTAAATAAAGTACTCTATAAGTAAACTCAATATATCCTATGTTTCTCTATCGAAGTTTACTCTACCTTAACAATATATGGGAGACATCTTCTACAGATCAGATCGCCCGATCTGGCGTGAGCCACCATTATCCTTGGCACCTTATTCTGCCAAAAGAGGTAGCTGTAAAATACTGGTGGTAGGATTCCTATGCAGCAATCCGTCTAGGTAGGTACCACCACAGGGCCAGCTATGTTGCCGTGAAGCAGTGGTGTGCAAACATTACTGTGTTTTGGGCACAGAGCTAGCGTAATCACTGGGCATATGAGACTTAAGAACTGACGTCTCAAAGTGACGGGCGCAGTGTGGTGTCACATAGAAATGTTCTGGATGACATAGCATTAAGGCTTTTTGCCTAACGTTTCAGTGCCTGGAGGGCTGCCGTTGAGCGTGGATTACAGGTCGCCCGTGTCCCACTTCGTGCCGCCGGCTGTGGAGTTGTACGCGGCACGACACAAGTCAGAAGTTAATAAAGGTGTGTATTACTGTGTGGCAGCGGCCTAAGACATAAAAAAGTAAAGTAAAGTTTCAGCCTATAAATGTCCCACTACTGAGCACAGGCCTCCTCTCATTTCTGAGAGGGTTTTGGAGCTAGGAAGAATCCGCCACGCTGCTCCAATGCGGGTTGGCAGACTTCACATATCTTCGAAATATTTTTTATTCCTCAGACATGCAGGTTTCCTCACGATGTTTTCCTTCACCGCCGAGCACGTGGTAAATCAGCACTTAAAATTGCAATTAACAATTTTAGTGGTGCCGGCACCGGGAATCGAACCCAGGTCACTCGCGTACTATGAAATTTAAAGCGAGCGCCTAGCCCCTGAGCTACCACGGCTCTAACGAAACGGCACGGCCTAAGACATACCTTTATATTTATTCCCAAATAGCGGCCCAGAATGTTGGTTACCCGTTTCCTTGCAGATTAGGGCCTTGTAGTCCATTGGCTGGGAACTTCTGGTAGTCTTTATTAGTGGCAGCTTAAGAGAATCTCATCCCGTGGGTGTTGTAAAAGTCTACAGAGGGAAAATGAAAACCGGGAGATGGGCAGCAGCATATTCCTGGAACATCTATATAAGTTAACTGCGGTTGCCGTCCCGCCTACCAAGTGTGGCAACTATGGCAAAATCCCCTCAAAATGAGAGCTACCAACTATTGTGGCAATCTATGGGGGTGGCCTATGTTCAGCAGTGGACTAATGATAGGCTGAATTGATGATGATGATGATGATTACAGTTATAGTAAGTCGTTAGGTTGTTAGAATATTTCCTACCTAGTTCGAACCGATGTGTTGTAAGAGGCGACTATGGCATTGCAGGGACTGCCTTTATTCGAGTAGAAAAACACCACAATATGCAATGTTGTCACCATTTGACTCGTTCCAATATGGCGGCGACGTGGTTCGCCACCCATCACGTTATAAAAAGTGGGTTGCTTGTGTGCCCTCTGCCTACCCCTTTTATGGGAAAAAGGCTTGATGGTATGTATTAAAGTTATAGTTTTTAAACCGAACAGCACATTTCGAATCCCCTCCATCTTGCTCCATTAGTATCGTACTAATGTAGGCGCAGTAGAAGAAGAACTCCTTAAGGTTGGTGTGTGAGGATATATTTCCTTACAATATTCTCTCCGTCGTGTCGCCGTGTGGTAGCGGCTTTAGAGAATCTACCCCATCTCATCCTGTAGGTGTCGTAAAAGTCGACAAAGGAAAAATTGAATCCAGAACATGGGCAGTAGCATCTTCCTGGAACATCTGAATAAATAAACTGCGGTTGCCAACCCGCCTGCCAAGCGTGGCAACTACGGCCAGATCCCCTCCAAAATCATAGCTACGAACTTTGTGGCAATCTATGGGGGAGGCCTGCGTTCAGCAGTGGACTAGTGATGGGCTGAAATGATGATGACGGTGAATATTCTCTTCTATAGAGCTGACCTTTTTTTTTCAAAGTCCAAATTAATTTGTATCAGACTTATCATGTAGTAGTGGTCGCCGTGTCGTTAGGGACGCAAACGATACATCGCCGATGCATCGCCAATACATCGCCGATACATCGCCGATACATCGCCGATACATCGCCAAGACATCGCCGACACATCGCCGATACATCGCCGATACATCGACGGCAGTAGTGTCAAACGTAGAGATTTCTACTCTATTCTTATTTTAATTTCGTTCGTGCTCTGTGATTATAGTTACATACATACACTTGTTTTCAAACATGTGAATTGAGTTCCTAATAAAATGTATCTTCCCGAATTCCATTTCAAAATTTTTATTTCAAGATCTTTATTGTATGTGGTCTTTATTGTAGTGTTTTTTTTATTTGATAAAAGTGACGGGACGAGTAAAATGTTCACCTGATGGTAAGTGCAACGTCTGCCCATAACAAACCACCCAGGAAATTCCTGCGTGACACCACACTTTGCCCATCACCATGAGACATCAGTTCTTAATGTCTCATATTAAGTGTCATGTGTTCTCGAGTTTAGTGGTGTGTATTGCCTACGTCCCTACGCAATACACACCACTAAACCCTACGACCGCGTGGCCTAGTGGTCAGAGTACCTGACTTCTACGCCGCGGGTCCTGGGTTCGATTCCCAGCCGGAGCCAACATTTTGTGCTAAAACACAAATTGTAGGTTATCGGGTCTGGTTGTGTTGTGATTGTCCCCGTGTTTCCGACACTGCATCCTAGCCTACCCCCGATCTTATCGCATCAGCGTTACATCGGGCGCGGGTAGGTTGGGACGAGTGAGTGCCTCTGTGTTTGCGCTTACACTTGTGGCACTATAATATCTCCTGCGCAGTTGATGGCTCTCGACAGTATTCGGAAGTTGTCGCCGTGGTCGAAATCGGGTAGGAGAACATCATCATTGCCTAGTGGTAGTGCTGTAGTGGTGGCGTTTCACGGTGTCGGTATTAGTTTGCTCATGCAGTATAAGAATATTTTGCTTTCAGTACTTCCCAAATTAACTTTATTTCCTTTTTAATGGATTTTTATATTTCATAAAGTGACGAAACGAGCAAAACGTTCACCTGATGGTAAGTGCAACGTCTGTTAAGTCTCATATTCTCAGTGGTTACGCTAGCTCTCAGTACCCTTCAAACCGAAACACAGTAATTTTTGCACGCTACTGCTTAGCGGCAGAATAACTGGTACTGGGGTGGTACCTAGACGGATTCCTGCATAGGAATTTTGGGCAGATGTTGCAATTACCATCAGGGGAACGTTTCGCTCGTCTCGTCACATTCTGCAATAAAAATGCATATACATAATGTATAAAGGCAATTAATTCTATGCTCCTCTACCATCAAAATGTAGAGCCACAGAATTCTTTAATATGTTTGAGATTGCGATTTAGATGGTTTGGGTGCCCCACAAAATTTGTGACAAACCTGGGATTCAAATTGAGGACCCACTTTGTAGTGTAAAAGTAAAGTAAAGTTTCAGCCTATAAATGTCCCACTACTGAGCACAGGCCTCCTCTCATTTCTGAGAGGGTTTTGGAGCTAGGAAGAATCCGCCACGCTGCTCCAATGCGGGTTGGCGGACTTCACATGTCTTCGAAATATTTTTTATTCCTCAGACATGCAGGTTTCCTCACGATGTTTTCCTTCACCGCCGAGCACGTGGTAAATCAGCACTTAAAATTGCAATTAACAATTTTAGTGGTGCCGGCACCGGGGATCGAACCCAGGTCACTCGCGTACTATGAAATTTAATACTATCCAGGAGTATGCTGTGTGATGACGGCTTAGGAGAATCTACCACCCCATTTTATCCCGTTGGTCTCGTAAAAGTCGACAGAGAGACAATAAAAGCAGGAGATGGGCACCAGTATCTTCCTGGAACATCTGAATAAATAAACTACGGTTGCCAACCCGCCTGCCTAGCGTGGCAACTATGTCAAAATCCCCCCAAAATGAGAGCAACAAACTTTTGTGGCAATCTATGGGGGAGGCCTATGTTCAGCAGTGGAGCTAGTTATAGGCTGAAATGATGATGATGATGATGCTGATATTGAAACTAAAACTTAAAAATATGAAAAATTTTCATTTCTGTTAAAATAATAATAAAAGAAGTCCGTGTTAGTTTTATCTTAGCTTTAAAAGGTAAGGCGGAAATACATAGATATAAAATATTAGCCTATCATCTTCAGACACAAGTAACGGACCTAAGCCAACAGCTGAAACGAGCACTCCCTCCACCCCTGCGAAGAGAAAGAGAGGCAGGCCGAGGATCGACAAGACCAGCCCGGAGTACCTTGCCAACGTGGCGGCCAGGAAGCAGGCGAAAGAAATGGGTATGTTAACATAATTTATTAACTTCGCAATTTCACTTTTAAAAGAATCACAACATTTAGAATTAACGAAAACAGTGCTCCACAAGGTCCTGTACTAGGACCAAGACTTTTCATTATGTGTACAATTGACAAATCTTAACCAATTAATTGATAATTTGATTTTCTTGTGTGTATTTGGTTTTGAACCGTTCACATGACTTAGAAATACACTACAGTGTGTATTTATTTTGTAAAATAATAATTTCGCACATCGATAAATATAAATGATAATTTCTATCCCAACAGAGAGACTAAAAGTATATACTTTCATATTTTTTTATCTGTACTTGTCAGTCGCTTATTTACTGTTAATGTAACATTGTAGTATGGCCTTGAAATATGACATTGTACGAGTCATGTTTTGTAATACGTCCCATGACATAGTGCAACGCTTTAAAAACATAAATGAAACTACAATTTCATGTCAGTGCTCTGTGTAAATTTTAAAATAAGTCATCAACTGAAATTGAACAAAGGAGTTTTTGCTTTTAATCTTGAATATATTGACGACCAGTCAAATCAGGAAAGATTAATTCTGCTTAAGTAGCTTTGATCGACAAAGTGAGAAACAGCGTGATAAGGGAACGGTTGCGGTGTAATTAAGGATGTAGCTACAAAGATAGAGAAAGGGATGCCTAGATGGTTTGGACACGTAGAGAGGATGAATGAAAGAAGATTGACGAAACAAATTTATGAGGCGAATGTAAATAGGAGAGCCGGTAGGGGTCCACCTAGCCGTACGTATCACGATCAGATCGGATTACTTTTGAGAAAAGGTCGCGTTAAAAGTACCCGCAACCGACGAGCGTGTATGAAAACGCTAATGAAAGTAGAAGAAGCGAAAGATGTGGGTCAGGATCGTAGCAAGTGGAAAGATGTGGTCTCTGCCTATCCGAATGGGAAAAAGGCGTGACTGTATGTAATTATGGTTTAAGTTATTGACATTATGGGAATGCACAGTTTGCATTGATAATGAAACCCAGAGATATTATTTTTCGTCTTATTCTCCCCGATCAGAGAAGCGGTGAGTTTGTCGCTGAAGAAAATGCAAATTATAGACCGCTTAAAACAGCGGTTTTAAATTTCAACAAATGACATCAGTGGCTTATGGTAACTAAAGTAAGATGTAAATGCTTTGGTTGGTTTGGATTTGATCAATATATCTTTGAAGTACAGCGTCAATTACTGTTTTTGATCTTGTTGTTCAGCTAATGAGAGCAAAATCTACAAATAAATCGAAGATTTGGACGTCTCCGAAAATATAAACATTATAGGAAACACTGTATACTGTAATACAGTCTCATTCTCTCGCAGGCGGATGTATATGTTTGTCTCTTTTTAGTGTCGCTTTTACTTTTCATCGAGTTTTAAATCACAAGGATTCTAATGAAGTTATCAATTCAAACACTTTAAGCTTATTTGCAACAGTAAATTTAAGGAATTGTGACGGTAGATGGCGATAGTGTTTACGAAGGCATGTTTTTCAAAATTATTTGCAGTGAATAGATGGCGCTTATTGTATTTTAAAGAGCGATGTTTTGACTAAAAAACGGCGGTGAATAACGTCGTCGCGCTTTAGTTTCGAGTTTATCGGTGAACTAATAAGGTGTCGGAAGAGGCAACTTATAACAACTTATATTAGATTTTTTATAGAATCGTTAACACTAAATGTATTGAACGATGTTTTGACATTTGAAGAAAGCGTAGCGTGGGCTTATGCCGCCTGCCGTATGTTGTTCGATGGTCAATATATAATGTTTAACTTATTTTAGCTTTGAGAAGTTTCTCTCACAACATGTATAACTTATATCTGCTGTGACGAATGGATCATCCTAAGCATATTTGTTATGGTATGTAGGGTACCATCCAGTTTAGCTTCAATAATCTTTAGTTAACTGTGGCTTTTCTCAGTCACTTTTATCAGTCACACCTTTTTTATTCCTGGTTTAAATCGCGACTGCAACTTATGTTTCTCAAAATGCAGTGGTTCCCTTGGTACACCCCTCGTTGATAACGATTCTCCGTAACCATCGCCGCATATGGCAGGTAGATTTTTAACCAGATTCCTATCATTAAGCCCTACTGCCCGTCTGCCCGTTATCGGTATATTTTCGGTCCTCCAGATTCGAGGTGGTTATTTGTTCCGTCATTTGATGGAGGCTGACATTGGCCATGCATTCAATAGAACTGAACGTTTTAGGTATTGTTTTCGCGTTTATTTTGTCCATTTATTTAGTCGCCGAGGAGCTGAGTTGTTAGACGTACTTATGTCATAGTTAATCTAGGCTGCTTTCATTTGTTTTGGTCAGATGTACTTAAAAAAAAAAAGCTTACGTACGCTGAAGCTTAGTACGTTGAAATCTTGTAGTGGTATTCTTGTCTTTGGATGTATATTTATTAATCTCAATGTTATAATTTAAGATGTCATTACTTGCTGAGGCTTTCGACTCTTAAGACTCCAACAGGATGAGACGGATGTTAGAATTTGCCCTTGCTCTTTTGTCACTTTTATTTCAAAGCTCTTAATATATTTATATATCAGCTATACTGAATTGGAAAACTTTTATTTACTTTTTTTTTTATCCAGGACCACGCAAATAGACACAGTTCAGAATGAAAATCAGTAGATTTCGGGTTTTCTCAAGGAACTGTGCTAGGGTCGTTACTATTTTTAATAAACAATTATGGCTATAGCACATTACTTGACTCCTCATATTATTTACTAGCTGTGCCCCGCGGTTTCCTCCGCGTAAAATAAGCCGACGACATAATTGCGCGGTACGGCATAGTACCCCGCTGACTTAGTCACATATCGGCTCTTCACGGTAATGTTTGGTTCTCAGCTCGCGACTCCTTAAGGCTGTAGCATGAAGCAGTCCAGAGCTTTCCTCAATGAACTGGCAATCTAATGTAAAAATATTTTTTCCAAACGGATTAGTATATCTTGTGATTATCACTTTCAAACATACAAATTCTCCAGCTCAATCATCATCATCATTTCAGCTTATCATAGTCCACTGTTGAACATAGGCCTCTCCCACAGTTGGCCACAAACTCGGTCATGAGCCACCTGCATCCATCTACTTCCCGCAAAACCGTACAGGTCGCGTCGCTCCATCTAGTGGGGTGGCGTCCTACACTTCGTTAACCGGTACGAGGTTGCCACTCGAGAACCTTTCTTTCCCGGTTATCGGTTTTACGAGCTATATATCACCAATACTCAATGTGGTGGAATTTCAAATTGTGGGACACTGTTAACTGGACTAGTTTATTTCTTCAAATATCTTTAAACTTTCTACTTATTAAATATGTATGTGATGTGGGATAGTCTCTAGTTGATTTGAGTTCGGCATTCAGTCCATGAGGCTCAGAAAATCTAACAGCATCGCATTTCGGACGCATTCATCTATTCCAAAGCCTGTCTTTTAATGTTTAGATTTTTGAAGCACCTATGGACGAGAAAGTCAGTGGTAATTTGGTAATGGTTTGCAATTTGACGTATCTGTATACATTTTGTAAACTGGATATTGAAACTATGGTGGTATTATTCACATACGGCAAAGTTGTCCTATTTGGTGCCCTAAAGATTTACTATTATTCAATTCATACATACAGTCACGTCCCTTTCCTATTAGGGTAGACAGAAACCACAACCTTCCACATGCTACGATCCTAACGCACCTCTTTCCCTTATACTTTCATGAGCGTTTCCATACAAGCTCGTCGGTTGACGTGGCCTTTCTTTACAAGGTTTTCTATATGATCGCGATACGTTCGCCTATATCGATCCTTGCCGGCTTGCTCATTCACAACCGCCTCATCCATATTTTTGAATCTCTTGTAATTTAGTTTAATTTGGACTTTTGTTTGTAATTGTTTTGATGCACTAATTATGTCTTTATCTTCCGTGTCCAGTAGTCACATAACATTTTGAATTTTTGCCAATAGATGGCATTTTGAGTTTTCATGAAGTAGGTCTTACTTAATTGATTTCAGTCAATAGATGGCGCCTGTGGTATTTTAAAACGCGATATAGTTTGACTTAGTACCGATACATAATAGTCCAGCCGCGTAATTTGTATGTGTTCAGCAGTGGACTAATAAGTATCGTAAAACTCGAACTTATTAGAATTTTTAATACAGCCGTTGTCACTCAATGTGATATTCGGTTTGATATAATTATTATAGATAACATCAGACATACTAGTTGAATTATCTGCTTATTTTTGCAAGTACTGGTACGTCAAAATACTTATTCCACTAACTAGTTCTACGTGTAATTAGATCTTGATATAATCCCTATTAAATATTACGTGGGAGGACTATTTGATTTTCCGGGATAAAATGTGTATGGAAGACGGACATCATATTAGTGTTGCAAGATCATCGATAGGTTTGACTATCGATAGTTGACCTCGAAAACTATTCAGGATGTCGATAGTACTATCAATACTATAGTCATGTGTCAATACTGTCGATACTATAGATAGCTCTCTATGAGCAATACCATTGATAACCACGATATTATCGATACTATCGTTAGTTATCCATTCGACAGTGTCAATGGTATCGATGGTATTGCAAAACCTATTAGTTTAATTATACTATTCAAAAATCACTGGCTATCGATAGTACAAACCTGTCGATACTATTGATAGTATCGATAGTTTTTGGATGAAACTAATGGTTTTTGTAATACTATCGACACTATCGATAGTGTCGATAGTATCGATAGTATCGCTGTTATAAATAATAGTGCTCATGGAGAGATGTTGATAATATCGATAATATCATCGTCAGTATTGACACGTGACGATAATATCGATAGACTATCGATTGTCTATCGATAATGGACTATCGACATGCGATGCAATCTATTAGAGATGAGACGTACTAGGTGAAATACGTACTGAGTTTTGCAAGTACGAGTACTAGAGATGAGACGTACTAGGTGAAATACGTACCGAGTCTTGCAAGTACGAGTACACCAAAATACTTATTCCACAAACCTGTTCCACGTGTATTTAGAAGTATGCGTTTTTACGAACTGGTTCATATCATCGGTACTATCATTTCGATTACGTCGGCAAACACTAACTTATCATACAACTTGTCTAAATACCAGGTGTCCGTGCTTCCTCTTCATGTGTTTCATTAAATTTGAAACTGAAGCTTTAAACGATATCGCAAATTACATATTTAAAATTGAGCTTTATAACTGCCTTTATCTGCAGAATCAACAGCGGCGACCTCATACCGAGTTTTAGTTATAAATAATGTTCATTTATAGATAATGTTTACCAACACCTTCACCATAGTATTAAAGAAAATATTAAGATTAAATTAGTCCTAAAATCCCAACACCACCAATATCTTTTTAACTTACACGTAAGTATTAATTATAAAAAATTCGCTGAGAAAACTGATCCCGTAATAATTTAAATTTTAATAAAAATAAACGGCTTATGCTATCGACCACGGCTAAAGAAATATGGACATTATTTACAGACCGATACAGTGTAATTATCTAACGGGGCAAAAAAAAAACGACACAGAAAATCTTCCGACACGCTTACGCCTAGACGACATCATACGCTTACCTTACTCATAGTGCATACAAAAAGCGGTTTTAATGTTTAACAATAAGGTCGATCGTGAATGCATAGGAATAAACTCACACTTATATTGAACGCGTCTTGAAAACGCGTCTCGAGTTGAACGCGATATTTGATACTGAGTATACAGACGTCCCAGCAAAAACTTATTCCAAAAACCTATTCCAGTAAATACGTCTCATCTCTACAAGCTATCTCTGTGTCGAATTTCGATAAATTCGATGATTCAATGGCTGAACTGTGAGAAGTTAGCAAACAGACAGTGGGATAGAGTTACTTTAGCATTTTAAATATTGTTATGGATATTAATGAAAATATTTTTTTTTGGTAAGCTCAGTGTCTAAGAATTAAATTTAAAAAAAAATTGATCGTAATCTATCCAGTGGTTTTTGCGTGATGCTCGCACAACGAGAGACCTCTACCATATTATTTATACAGACTAGCTGTTCCTCGCGATTTCACCCGCGTAGAAAAGTCGACCCCAATATCGTTGATATACATATACTTCGCTATATGAATCAGAATTTTGAGTTTTACTTTTAATTTTCTTGGACGGCTAACCCTAATTATTTTTCTAAAATTGAAGTTACCCGCTGTAAAGCGTCAAAATCGTCAAAATCGGTCCCGCCGTTTCTGAGATTTGCCGGAAAAACAGACTGACAAATTAAAAAAAAAATGTACTTATAAGTACCGTACATTCTTTCGTAAGCATTGGGTAAAAAACTGTTGTTTTGTCTATCAAAACATTTTGAATAGATAGATTCAGTAGTAAGGACATTTCCACGTTTACTTGATTTCTACTCTTCTTCTAGTCTGCTACTAAACTTTTTTAATAAAATATTGGAAACTTCTAATTCAATTTCTAATTTGGTTTCGGTGTTTAAAATATAATCCCAGGGATCGTTCAGTTTTCGCGTTTCTCCTTCCGCTTCCCGTGCGCTGTCACGTATACCACAGTCGCTGTGAATAGGTCATTTAGCGCAATCAACGTTTTGCAACTTAAGACATTTGTGAATTCAAGATTATGAAATTTAACAGCATTGTAACAGCAAGTTACAAATTGTCGATAGATGGCATCACATCTCTTAACAGGGGCGTAATTGATTTTAACGTAGTAATAGATGGCGCCAGTGGTATTTTATTACACGACATGGTTTGACTATATTCGTATGATAACAGCTCAGCTTTTCCATAGGCGATCGTTCAGCAGTGGACAAAAAAAGGTGTCGTAAAAGTCGATTAATTAGAATTTTTCATATCTGTTATCACATTTATTGTGAAACGGTTTCTATTATAATTATATTTGGTCGGTAGAACCGTCTGTTCATATCTTCTTTTGTTGATTACTATCTGAAAGGTTTCATATCATTTGTTTATATTATGGGTGTCTATTTGTAGAGTTCTATTAAGAGGTCTATTTATTAATATTTATAATTATAACTTGTTGTCGCCCTGCGCACGAAATTCGACCGTAATTCATGAAAAAAAATATTCAATATTTTTTGAGGTTTCAGTATTTATTGGCAACATTTTAAAAAAAAATGTAAAATCCAAACATTTCGAGTCATTTCCATTTCAGATGAAAAGAATAAGAAAGAAATATTTTTCTTAATAACTACAAGTGCTAGACTTTTGATATGAAATAGGAAACCAGTAGATAAAATTCTGGACACCATAAAAAAATCCCCGTCCTGATACGTCATTTTTTTCGGGAGTTATCGTGACCACATCCCTAACAAAATACGGAAGTCGACGTCAATTTTTTTTAAACAGTTTTTTTTCTTTCAAATTCGCGATATTAGATGATTTTTCAAAATAATTTTAAAGAATTAGTGTTATAAGTGCATCTGTGTTTTTTATCCCTGCGGTCAAGTGGTCTCAAAGCTATTTGACTGGCAGGTAACAGTTTGTGGAATCGCATAAATGTGACGGCAATGTGGATCTTTTTTTTATTGCATAAAGTGATGAAACAAGCAAAACGTTCACCTGATGGTAAGTGCAACGTCTGCCCATAACAAATGCTGTGCCACCCAGAAAATTTCTGTGTGACACTACACTGTGCCTATCACCCTGAGACATAAGTTCTTAAGTCTCATATGCCCAGTGATTACGCTAGCTCACCCTTCAAACCGAAACACAGTAATGTTTGCGCACTGCTGCTTCACGGCAGAATAACTGGCCCTGGGGTGGTACCTACCTAGACGGACTCCTGCATAGGAATCCTACCACCATATAAAATATCTCCACCGCAGAGCCCATATCTGTAGGGGTTCCCCAAGGCACGATTCTTGGGCCTTTATTATTTATTTTGTGCAGTGCGGATATAACATCTTGTATCCGTAATTGTAAAATCCATCTCTATGCCGATGATGTGCAATTATATCGTTCTTTCCATCCAGGAGATACATTGTCAGCTATAGATACTGGTGGTAAGATTCCCATTTGTTCCGTTTTGCTCGATTCATCACTTTTGCAATAAAAAGCAAATATAAACGATGATCTTAAGCGTAGATACTTGGTCATCCAATAACAGCTTTGAATCCCTTGAAGTCGAATTATTTGTGATTTGGCTCTAACAGCTTGCAGGAGTTTCCAAATTTAGGTTTAATGTGAATATAAATTGAGCGCATATAGGACATGTTTTGGGTGTACGTAACTTATGGGTGATATTTGATAGTAACTTCGGTTTGAAAATCTGTAACAGTGCAAAACTGCTTTTTACCGTCTCCAGCTTTTATACCAAGTGCGTAATTACTTAAGTGTAGATGTTCGTATGAACTGTCTACTGTGTGTTTGTTCTCAAAAACAGAACGTCCGATACAAAGGGACCAAAATTTCATGCTTTTGGTTCTATCGTCCAGTGCCGCCTCGGTCACAAATAACGCCTTACCTCAATCAGGCTAACAAACTTAAAATGCTTATATGCAATATGCTTAAAAAGGGGTACAAAGTTTTCGATTCACGTATTGATATGTATATTAAGGGACGAAAACAAAAGAAAAACAATTTCAGAACAAGTATATATAAGTTTCGAGTCAGTGATATGTTTCATTTGAACAAACGACTATCATTTGATTCAAACGTCACGACCTTCATTTTAAAATAACTTTACACTTTCACGGGCACTTAATAGACTATCAATTATGATTACATTTGAAATTATGAAATGACGGCGCGAAATATAATCATAAATATGAATTACTTTTACTTATTCATAAAATAGATGCTACTGTTATGAAATTACCAAAAAAAAATTAAATCATTTACAAATTGTTCCCTATAGATGGCGCAAATATAGTTAACTTAAGTACCCATTGTAGTAAATAGATGGCGCTAGTGGTATTTAAAAACACGGTATCGTTTTGTTGAAACCGGGGGACAACAGCTCCGTTGCCACTTTGTCATTCGTTCCGCAATGGACGAAAAAAAGGTGTCGTAAAAGTCGATTAATTAGAATTTTTCACAACCGTCAACACACTATTGTGTTTTACGGTTTATTATATAAACTTACCATCTTTGAATGAAAGGGAGTTTAACGCTGACACGAGTAAAACCACGTTTTACTTAACTGAGTTCAAATGTATCATTTGATCTTTTCGTCTAACCGATTTCACCGGCTTCATTTTGATCGCGTTCAGAAAAACTAAGTGTACATGAAATATCGTCACAATCTAAAACAAAAAGACGATTTATTTCGTATTTTGCGACATCAAACAGCCTGTTTTTATGCATAAGTATGCAAACAATATCCAATACGAATTAAAAATAAATTTTGTATTTACATAGTTGTGCAATTGACAATGACAGCTGTCTAAACGCGTTTAAAGAGCTGAACGTCGAAAATTGGGCGTTCAGAATTTGAACCGCGTTTAGCTTTAATCGCGTTCAGTTGATGTTGATGAAATGCAAACTGTAGCAATGAACTCAGTTAAACGCTTAAACTTCGTTTTTCTTGAACTGATCGCGTTTTGTTTCAACGGTGAAATACGCCCGTGAGTATACAGACGTCCCAGCAAAAACTTATTCCAAAAACCTATTCCAGTAAATACGTCTCATCTCTAGTTGGTTGCTCTGTGGTAGTGTTGCGAACCATCGATAGTTGACCTCGAAAACTATTCAGGATATCGATACTATAGTCATGTGTCAATACTATCGATAGCTCACCATTAGCAATACCATCGATAACAACCATATTACCGATACTATCGATAGTTATGCATTCGATAGTGTCGATGGTATCGATAGTATCGCATACCTATTAGTTTATTTGTACTATTGAAAAAAAAAACTGGCTGATAGGACAAAACTGTCGATACTATGGTTAGTATTGATAGTTTTTGGTAAAAACTAATGGTTTTTGAAATAACTATAGATACTATCGCTTTTATAAATAGTATTGCTCATGGAGAGCTATTGATAATATCGATAGTATCGATAGTATTGACACGTGACGATAATATCGATACTGTCGATACCATCACTTACACCTTAACTATCGATGGACTATCGATTGTCTATCGATAATGGACTATCGACATTCAGCACTACTCTGTGGCTCAATCTGGCGAAGCTGTGAAAGCCGTCGGGTTAACAATAGGGTAGAGATGTTAAATTGACGGTTTCTCCATCAATGTAATTTAACAGCTTCTCGTCAATAGTCAACGTGTTAAAAAACTGGTGGTAGGATTCCTATGCAGGAATCCGTCTAGGTAGTACCACCCCAGGGCCAGTTGTTCTGCCGTGAAGCAGCAGTGTGCAAACATTACTGTGTTTCGGTCTGAAGGGCACTGAGAGCTAGCGTAATCACTCGGCATATGAGACTTAAAAACTGACGTCTCAGGGTGACGGTCACAGTGTGGTGTCACACGGAAATATTCGAGGTGACACAGCATTTGTTGAGGGCGGACGTTGCACTTACCGCCAGGTGAACGTTTTGCTCGTTTCGTCACTTTCTTCAATAAAAAAAAAAACGTTTGGCTATTGCATATACGTCGCGGGTCATGCCAAAAGGGTCATCTCTCAGCATATTGACGCGCTAACAAACGCAACGCTGATTTTCAGTGATGACAGGTAGAGAATACTTTGGAGAATACAGTTCTAAGACCGATTTACTATGTTAAAGCAGATTACTTAGGCAATACAATTAAACTTTCTTGTAATAAAATTAAAGCTACACGGAATATTATTAATTTATAAAGAGGCAGGCATGATGCATAAAAGAAGAATGCTTTGAAATTAAGTGGCAGTGTAGTTAAAGATGAATGTTAAGTTGCAAATCGAGTTTCATGTTTTAAGAGAACATGTAAACATTAACTTTCCCAACTTTCAATAAAATCACATTCGCTCTACAGATATTGTAAAATCATTTGGTAACCTAGATAAAGAGAAAACAGAAAATATTTGGTGCCTTTCGGTCTGGGTAAAAGATAGTTATTACCGATATAGTTTCAATATTGGCGAAGACTTTTAACCTCTGTGTTTGGTGTGTTCTAGATCTGATGAAACTTAGTTAAGTTGTACCAGTTTTAAAATCGGGTAGTAGAGAAATTCCCCACAAATTACCGTCCCATTTCCTGTGTTGCCTGCTTTAAGTAAAATATTTGAAAACATTATGGAAGAGCCAATGCTCGTTGCAGCCGTGGTAGCTCAGGGGCTAGGCGCTCGCTTTAAATTTCATAGTACGCGAGTGACCTGTGTTCGATTCCCGGTGCCGGCACCACTAAAATTGTTAATTGCAATTTTAAGTGCTTATTTATAAAACATCGTGAGGAAACCTGCATGTCTGAAAAATAAAAAATATTTCGAAGACATGTGAAGTCCGCCAACCCGCATTGGAGCAGCGTGGCGGATTCTTCCTAGCTCCAAAACCCTCTCAGAGATGAGAGGAGGCCTGTGCCCAGTAGTGGGACATTTATAGGTTGAAACTTTACTTTTTTTTTTACAATGCTCGTTCATTTAAGTAAACATAGACTTTTAAACGACAAGCAATTTGGCTTTACAAACGGAAGCTCAACGACTGATGCCGCTGTTCAGTTGGTCCAACTAGTTCTACGGGCCAGTTTTTTATGACACGATCGGTGTGCTTTGTGATCCCTCGAAGGCCTTTGACTGTGTAGAGCATAATAATTTTATTTGTAAACTCTCAAGGACGAAGGCATATGTGAAGCCTCACTAGATCTTTTATCATCGTACCTAACAAATCGTTGGCAAAAAGTAGCGATTAATGGTGTTCATTTTTAGTTTCAAAAGAAAGGTTAGAATTGTCTAAATTAATATTACTTTAGAGAATTCTAAGGTAAGAGTTCTCTAAAGTGGTCTTTTGAAATTCTTTCTTGGAATCGCCATAGATTCCATCTACAGTTGCTCCCCACTGTATTGAAAAATGGATTGGAAATTAAGTTCTTATTTATTTTATTTATTTATTCATCTTTATTGTTTCCCTTACAAAGAAAGGATACAGACTTAATGCCTTTAGGCATTTTCTCCCAGGCAACCCATGGAGTGGTGAGATTTTGATGAAGGTGTAAACAATATAACACGAAAAATATAAAATAAAATAATATTATAATAATCAAATATATAAATTTCTAATAACATTTACATATATGTAAATAGAAACATACATAAACATACATATATATATACAAACAGATATATACGTATCATAACTAAATCACTACATACTTTTACGAGCGCTAATTGCTCTAACTGTCAATATTAAACATCTAAACATAAAGTATACACAGGAATTACAAAATTCAACAAAAACACCATCGCTACTTTTCGATTTGGCAACCAAGTCATAAATATTAAAGTATTTTATTGATTAAAAAAAAAGAAATTTCGAAACACGAGAAAAATATCGAAACGTCTAGTTACAAAATTATCTCAATAGATGGCGAAACGATATTGTACTGAAGTACTGATTGAAGTAAATAGATGGCGCTAGTGGTATTTAAAAACACGGTATCGTTTTGCTGAAACCGGTGGACAACAGCTCCGTTGCCACTTTGTACTACGTTCAGCAATGGACGAAAAAAAGGTGTCGTAAAAGTCGATTAATTAGAATTTTTCACAACCGTCAACACAATATTGTGTTTGACGGTTTATTTTATGAACTTACTATCTGTAACCGGGGACTTCGTCCTCTCGGGAATAGGTTTTTTTTAAAGGTCCCGTGGGAATAATGATTGTCCGGTATAAAAAGCTCTCCTATGTCCGTACCCAGTATGCAAGCTATCTCTGTGGCAAATTTCGTCAAAATCGGTTCAGCGGTTGAACCGTGAAAAGGTAACAAACAGACAGAGAAGAGTTACTTTCGCATTTCGCAAGTATGGATAAGAGCCAACTCAAAAAGAGTCACAGGTCCTCTTACCACTACTACACACGTTTACTTACAGCCGTAGCCAATACAAACTCTTAACTATGTTATCCATCCTCCCGATCACAGCGGCCAAACTTACTAAAGATAATACGTACTAGGTGAAATGCGTACTGAGTCTTGCAAGTACGAGTACACTAAAATACTTATTACACAAACCTGTTCCAGGGGTATTTAGAAGTATGAGTTTTTACGAACTCGTTCATATCACAGGTCTACTCTCTCACTATCTTTTCGATTACGTCGGTCTTCTCTAGGTTCTAGTTGTATTTCAGTGCTTCCCCTTTATGTGTTTCATGTCCCATGATAGACTTCTTTTTGGAGTCATAATTAAAACTTAATAAACGTTTAATGAAATACCTATATACACTTTCAACTTCTCAAAATGTTTATTTACAGTTAATGTTTACCAAAAAATTCCATAACACACGGTAGATTTAGGTATTTACCAGGATAAACACACCACTCACACCCGCCAACTACAACTAATGTGTAGACACGATCAACAGCGGCGACCTGGTATTGAGTTTTACATATTAACATCAAATTAGTCCTAAAATCCCAACACTACCGATATCTTTTCAACTTACCTATAAGCATTAATCGTGAACAATTTTTTTTTTCTTTTTTTTTATTGCATAAAGTGATGAAACGAGCAAAACGCTCACCTGATGGTAAGTGCAACGTCTACCCATAACAAATGCTGTGTCACCCAGAAAATTTCTCTGTGACACCACACTGTGCCCATCACCCTGAGACATAGGTTCTTAAGTCTCATTTGCCCAGTGATTACGCTAGCTCACAGTGCCCTTCAAACCGAAACACAGTAATGTTTGCACACTACTGTTTCACGGCAGAATAACTGGCCCTGGGATGGTACCTACCTAGACGGATTCCTGCATAGGAATCCTACCACCAGTAAATTCGCTGAGACAACTGATCTAATGATCTTATACTAATTTAAAATTTAAATTTGAATAAAAACAAACTGCTTTCGCTAACGACCACGGCTAAAGAAGTATGGACCTTAAGCACAGGAAGATACAGTATTACTATCTAACGGGGCAAACAAGCGAGACAGAAAATCTTCCGACACGCTTACGCCTAGACGACATCATAGGCTTACCTTACTCATAGTGCATACAAAAAGCGGCTTTAATGCGTAATGATAAGGTCGATCGTGAATGCATAGGAATGAACTTACACTTAGATCGAACGCGTCTCGAGTTTCGCTTCGCATCTCCGACTCAGAGTTTTGGTAGATTATTTAGTTTGTATGAGTATACGCGTCGTCAATACTTGAAACGCGTTGAACGCAATATTTGATACTGAGTACACAGACGTCACGGCAAAAACTTATTCCAATATCCTATTCCAGTAAATACGTCTGGAATCAGGTCTACCATACTGGAGCGCTCTCCTTCGACGTGACGAAAGCCTGGCACAATACAGGTTGTGAATTCGGAACATCACGTCAGACTTCTTAGGACTCAATCTCAGATAACAAATCATATATCAAAGTGAAAGTGAAATGCATCTTTGATCTTCTCGATCATTTGCATGTTTATATTAACATAGACTGGGAAAAAAAATTACGCTTTAATAATTTCAGTCGTAAGGTCCTACGAATAATTTTTATACCAACCACGACTCGCTCACAATACCACTAGTGCCAGTTATCAAGACGTAATAATGATCATAATTGTTTACGCTAAAAAAACAAAGCCTCCTGTAAAAACTGCGCGAGACGTTAGATTCATGCCACATAAATTTGACAATAAAAAAAAATACCTTTATATTTTGTGCCGTGTGGTAGCGGCTTAAGAGAATCTACCACCCCATCTCATCCCGTGATTTGAAATCCAGGTTATTTAGGATACGGGAGAAATACGAGTGTGAGGCCATTAGTTTTAATGAGCCGACTTTGTAACTCAATGGGCGGCATTATTGCCTTTTTGCATTATCTGCCAGTCAACCGTAGCTGATGGGGAAAAATATGGTAAAGGTGCGAACAAGTGTTGTAAAAAAATTAAACTAAATTTAAAATAATGATGCATGCATCAATAAATACTTCCGTTAACATTCAATACATCCGAAAACAAAATAATTATAACAAAACCATAAAAAGCGGAAAATATAAAATGGATGTAGGTGTTTTAAAATACCGTGGTATTCATTTATTTCCCCATGTCTTGGCCTGCACGGTTTGTGCGTCAGCCATATATCCAAGTATACAATCTTCGAATCTGCGTTAAAATTTCGACTTCGATCAACAGTAAAATGATAGTTGACTTTTACTGAAGATTTGCTGGACTGATGACGACAAAACGGAAAGCACAATATTGGTCTTGAATTGAATTTTCCAATGACTGTACACTTTCAGGAGCATTTGCAGCATAATAAACTATCAATATTAAACATCAAAATTTCAAATATACGCAGAATTTACAAAATTAAATAAAAACACTACCGCCACTTTTCGAGTTGGCGCCAAAAGTCCAATACCGTGGTAAGTTTGATCCACTGGTGGTGGGATTCCAATGCAGGAATCCGTCTAGGTAGGTACCACCCAAGGGCCAGTTATTCGACCGCGAAGCAGTAGTGTGCAAGCATTACTGTGTTTCGGTTTGAAGGGCACTGTGAGCCAGCGTAATCACTGGGCATATGAGACTTAAGAACTGATGTCTCAGGGTGACGGGCGCATTGAGGTGTCACACAGAAATATTCTGGGTGACACAGCATTTGTTGTGGGCGGACGTTGCACTTACCATCAGGTGAACGTTTTGCTCGTTTCGTCACTTTATACAATAAAAAAAAAAACGAAAAGTTCAGCGGCTGAGCCGTCAACCGATCTCGACGAAATAGGGCACAGGCTTGCATCCTGGAGCCAGACATAGGATACTTTTTGTTGCAGTAAATAAAATAGTTCCCACGGGATATATAAAAAAACCTATATCCACGCGGACGAAGTCGCGGGCATCATCCAGTTTATAATTTTAGTGTGTATTCACATATTTTTATTCAAATCCAAAAAAGGTTTTCAATTCGGGTGCAAATTTTTTTGTGTGTATGTTACACGATATCTCCGCCAGTTGTGAACCGATTTCAATGATTGTTTTTTTTAGTTGAATCGGTTACACTCGAGCCACACAAATTTGATCAAGCTCTGATGATGGGAATCCATGAGAAATCTTAAATTAGCGTAAGCATTTTCGGAGCTACTTCGATGAAGTCGGTTTTTTTTAAAAAAAACAATCGTTAATAAGTTCCAAAGTTTTTAATTTATTTTCTGTGTATGTTGCTATTTAAACGTATAGATGGCAGTAGTTGCATTACAAACTTGCGAGTAACGAAGTATATCCAACAATAGATGGCGCTAGTAGTATTTTAAAACGCGATATCGTTTGCCTCTATGTTGGGTATCAGTAGAGCTGTGACTCCATCACAATCATGTTCAGCAGTGGACTAATAAGTGTCGTAAGAGGCAACTTATTAGACTTTTTGAAATATCCGTCGTCACTTAATTTTGGTGACGGATTAATGAACCTTATATTAAATTTGGTACCGGGTGGTAGTATTCCTGTACAGGAATCCGTCTAGGTAGGTACCACCCAGGGCCAGTTATTCTGCCGTGAAGCAGTAGTGTGCAAAAATTACTGTTTCGGTTTGAAGGTCACTGAGAGCTAGCTTAATCACTGGGCATATGAGACTTAAGAACTGATGTCTCAGGGCGACGGGCGCAGTGTGGTGTCACACAATAATTTTCTGGGTGACACAGCATTTGTTATGGGCAGACGTTACACTTACCATCATGTGAACGTTTTGCTCGTTCACTTTAATGAAAAAAAAAAAAAAAGATTTTACGTTCACTCTGTCTCTGTTGCTAAATCGCAGGTCTTAATTTGATATCCACACAGATCCTTTACTGACGCAGTGGCTTAGTGTCATTAGATTACTCGATATAGGTAGTGGGTTCGATCTCGCGCGGAAAAAAGAGTTGTACGACCCAGGCTATTCAATCTTACTCTTCTTCAACTTCCCAGGTTATTCAATACAAAATAAATGGTATTAGAGAACTGCCACTGTACTAATTTAAGATGAACAGAAAATACAATCAGACGTATTTAAAGTATAGATCTTTTTTCTCTTCTTTGATCTCTTTGATTTAGCAGTTTTATAATTTGAGCCAAATTTCGTCAAGATCTGGTCAGCGGTTAAGACGTGAAAAGTTAACAAACAGACAGGGGGTCAGAGAGAGTTATGTTCGCATTTAATATTTGTATGGATTACTATGGATAGTTTACTGGTGTAAGGATTCCAATGCAGGAATTCTTAAGTCTCATATGCCCAGTGATTACACTAGCTCACAGAGTACTTTTTAACATATGGAAATAGAGGCTTTTCTCGTCAGCTAAAATAGGCAACAACGTACAACGCCATCTGAATTTTTTTACGGTACTAATATAAGACAAAACCTAACTATAAGTATTGTATACATACATTGACTTGTTGAACGTATGATTTGTAATATTAAGGAGTAAAAAAGTATGTACTATTGATTAGTAGCGATTGCTGTTTTCCATTCAATTAAAACAAGAAGAACTAAAAAGTCAAAGAATTTCGTTAAGTGTTGCCAGAATGTCTAATTCATATCTTACCACTAAAATAAATGACCTTAGTAAAGGACTAAATAAGTTGAATAAAAAAGAACAACACTATAGATTTCTGAATATATTGCAATAGTGCCTTATTTTACTTTTCAACTATACACTACCTGAGTTTATTTCATTTATTCAAAAGGAATTTGTGATCACCTAATTTTACCAAAAAGTACAAGCGTAATTAAACGACGTGAACATTATGCAACCATTTTTAGTAGACACTCAAAATGATGTTAAGTTATACTGTACACTATAATCCATACCTACCTCTTTTATTGTTATTTTCTCCCCATCCTAGCCGGCGTACCACAAGGCTCAGTCCTAGGTCCCGTGCTCTACACCCTTTTCACGAACGACATACCGAACACCATCGGCGTCGAACTCGCCCTCTTCGCAGACGATACCTGCCTCTATGTGTCTGGGCGTAATCCAGACACTATCTCTAAACGCCTCCAATCCGCAGCCCGAACCCTCGGGAACTGGTTTCGGAAATGGAGGATCGAGGTCAACCCCATCAAAAGTGCAGCCATGTACTTCTCGCCGCCTCCCCACCATAGAGTTATTCGATCGTCCAATCCCCTGGGAAAAGACAGTCAAATACTTAGGGGTCCTATTAGACTCGAGACTCAGCTTCGGTCCACATATTAACCGAGTAAGGAACCGAGCGGCGTTCGTCCTCGGCCGATTACATCCGTTACTAAATAAAAATAGCAAAATGTCCCTACGTAATAAAATTACACTTTACAAAGCCTGTATTCGGCCAATTATGACATACGCAAGCCCCGTATTTGCGCATGCCTCCCCGCGTCAAATTCACCGACTTCAGGTAATACAAAATCGATTCATGCGTAAAGCCACGGGAGCACCGTGGTTCGTGCGTAATGCTAACCTTCATATCGATTTAGGGCTTCCTACCATAGCTCAATATCTAAAGTTGGCCTCTCGCCGATACTTCGACTCTGCCGCCACGCACCCCAACCCACTGGTTGTCAGTGCCGCCACTTACAACCCCCTCGCGATACACCAAAACTCGACCCGCGGAAAAAGGAGACCGAGGCACGTCCTCGAGGACCCTGACGACGCGACCACTATTGCCCAAGCGCTCTACTCAACACTACACAAACACCCATTATCACCATCATACCGCCCCCGCCGTCGGCGTGGGCGTATCAGACAAAGTTATTCGCGATACCGCCGCATCTCAGGCCGGTTCTCCCCTAGCAGTAGTGTCATAAACAGAAGCGTCGCTGGAGTTTATTGCGCCATTTCCTCTCCAGCGGAAACGCATTCCGAATTGGTGGTAAACTTATCTAATAATAATCATGGTATTAATAATTATAGTAGTAGTAATATTGCACTCCCGATTGCAGTAACTGACCGAGCCGAGACCGGCCCCCTTGGGCACCCTCGAGTCTGTTACTCTCGCGAACAGGATTACGGTCCAAGCCGAGGTCCCCTCTCGGGGGCCCTTGCGCCAGTCATCCATAAATAAAGGTTTCGGCTAAGCGCCCTCAGCGCTATGCCACCTTTCAATCCGGCGAAGCTGTAAAAGCCTTCGGGCTAACAGTGACCATCAGTCAAAAAAAAAAAAAAAGTTATTTTCTCTATAGTGGAGCCATCTGATACCGTGATATGTAACTAAAAAATTATAATACTGCTAAATCAAAGAGATCTGTACTTTGAATACGTCTGATTGTATTTTCTGTTCATCTCAAATTAGTACAGTGGCAATTCTCTAATACCATTTATTTTGTATGAAGATTGAATAGCCTGCACTAGCTCTCGGTAACCTTCACACCGAAACAAAGTAATGTCTGCACACTACTGCTTCACGGCAGAATAACTGGCCCGGGGGTGGTACCTGCCTCGACGCGATTACTGCATAGGATCCTACCACCAACGCCATAAGCCATTGTATGTAATTATAGGTTTTTTTTATACTTATTTCTTGACTAGAACCTTGACCAACGGCGTCGAAGTCAGGTTTCCTTACCACTAGGACCGCACGGTCGTCGGTGCTTCTACGTTTGTGCGTACACTTCGCCATCATCATCATCATTTTCATTACAGCCTATCACCAGTCCACTGCTGAACTTGGCCTACTCCATAGATTGCCACAAAGTTTGTAACTCTCATTTTGGAGGGATTTTGCAATATTTGTCACGCTTGGCAGGCGGGTTTGGCAACTTCAGTTTTTTTTATTCAGATGTTCCAGGTAGATGCTGCTGCCCGTCTCCTGTTTTCTTATTTTCCCTCTGTCGACTTTTACCACACCCACGGGATGAGATGGAGATGGCGCATTCTTGCGGCACTATAATATCTACTGCGCAGTTATCTGTGGTCATAAATCGACAAGGAGGATTAATAGGTCTTGTTTCCGCTTTTCCAGCTGCAGTAATAAACAGCCGGGCGGATACAGGCGAGAAGCGTAAGCGAGGACGTCCGAGGGTCGACAAGACGAGCCCGGAGTACCTGGCGAGGAAGAGGTTCAGGGAACTAGGTATTGTATACTAATTATTCCTATGCAGGGATCCGTCTAGGCAGGTAACCCACCCCAGGGCCAGTTATTCTGCCGTGAAGCAGCAGCGTGCAAGCATTACTGTGTTTCGGTCTGAAGGGCACTGAGAGCTAGCGTAATCACTGGGCATTTGAGACTTAAGAGCTGATGTCTCAGGGTGACGGGCGCAGTGTGGTGTCACACAGAATTGTTCTGGGTGACACAGCATTTGCAAAAGAAACCTATATTGTGCTGTTCCGGTTCCTTAAATCCTTCTGTCCAATTGGTGAATTCAGGTTAATCTGGAAGAATTGACGAAACGAGCAAACCGTTCACCTGGCGGTAAGTGCAACGTCTGCCCAAAACAAATGGTGTGTCACTCGGAACTCTTCTGTGTGACACCACACAGTGCTCGTCACCCTCAGACATCAGCTCTCATGTCTCATATGCCCAGTGATTACGCTAGCTCACAGTGCCCTTCAAACCGAAACACAGTAATGTTTGCACACTACTGCTTCAAGGCAGAATAACTGGCACTGGGGTGGTGTCCACCTAGACGGAATCCTGCCGCCATTCTCTATCGTTTATATATTTTTTTTACGTATCATTCACTTTTTCTGTTTAATTTTGTCTTTTTTTGTATTTCAACAGAAGCGTTAGAGAAGAAAACGAAAAGAGAATACAGGAGACGTGCGACTGGTGGTGAGATATCTGTTTATGATTAATTTTTTTTTTCAATTTTTATCCTTATCATCCGTTACATTGTTTCCAATCATACTCGTACATCGTATAGCGAGTAATTCGTGTCAGTTTGTTTGTGATTCGTTTTGTTTTTCGAAGATGGCTCTCACGATTTCGATGAAATTGTTCACGTTCAGGTAAATTCGCTTTGTCGTTTAGGCAAATAGAAAATGTTACACCATCTTTACGTCAACTTTAAATACTCAGTGAAAGAAGGCATTAATGTTGTGCGATTACTGTTGTGTCTTTCTGAATTCATATAGTTGAGAGCGAAGCTAAGTCGCCCCGGTTTTTTTTTCTTCTTTTAAAAAACGATGCCCCACAGTGGGATATCTCCTGTGTCGTGGGTGCGTTTAACAGATATAAATTCCACATGCACAAACACCCAGACCCAGAACATCTATATGTAGGCCGTACAAATGTTTCTCTTAATTAATCGAACCAACGGCTTAGCCACTGCGCCAGTTTGTTGATTTGGATATTTTTTAGTTTGCGGTAAACGGGGCTAACGACTTTGATGAAACTTTAAAAATAAATGCACCAAAAGCGTCGAGAAATCTACATAGCAAGAGACCACATGAAAAGCTCAAGAAATATCTCTTACAATTCCATAATCGCGCTATGAAAGTTTCTGCGATGCGAACTATGTATACAACATCTAAATATTACTAGTGGGCTTTCAAAAACGCGTACAATCCAATGAATCTAGAATGTCAAGTGGAAATAGGGAATAACCTATCGCTAGCTCACTGTTGAGCACAGGCCTCCTCATTTCTTGGAGGGTTACAAGCCGGGCAGAGTCCTCCGCCGCGCTGCTCCAATGCGGGTCGCACCTGACGCCTCTACGAAATATCCTAATTCCACAGACCAGCATTTCCTCGCGATGTTTCCTTCGCCGATGGCCACTCCAACAACACAACCTCACGATACAACTGTCGGCGACCGAATAATCCCACTTGTCGGGTTTCGTTTTTATTCATAGAGTGGAGTGGGCGCTACTAGCAAGCTACCCGCAATCTCGTAAAGCTAGATCATCGAATGATTACAAAAAAATCATAAATAATTAAAAAAAAAGTAGAATATTCCAAAATAACGATTCATTTCCGGTGGTAGGATTCCTATGCAGGAATCCGTCTAGGTAGGTATCACCCCAGATATTTGTCCCGATAATTGTTCGCCTGGAGGACATAATAGGAGTTAATTTGCTAAGATCCGCATAAAGTTTCAGCCTATAAATGTCCCACTACAGAGCACAGGCCTCCTCTCATTTCTGAGAGGGTTTTGGAGCTAGGAAGAATCCCGCCACGCTGCTCCAATGCGGGTTGGCGGACTTCACATGTCTTCGAAGTATTTATATTCCTCGGACATGCAGGTTTCCTCACGATGTTTTCCTTCACCGCTAAGCACGTGGTAAATCAGCACTTAAAATTGTAGAACAATTTTAGAGGTGCCGGCACCGGGAATTGAACCCAGGTCACTCGCGTATTATGAAATTAAAAGCGAGCGCCTAGCCCCTGAGCTACCACGGCTCCCGGGATCCGCATGCAAAATGTAAAATGGTGTGTATTACCTAGTTCTGAAGAGCACCGCCCGCCCTCCCACAACAGCGCGCACAAGCAAATCAATACCGCCACCGGGAACCGGCACCAGATATCCTCCACCACTACAACACCACCACTAGGCAATACACACCACTGAAGTCGAGAACACGACACGTGTTTCACCTCAAAACGTTGCATTATCAAGTGGTATTGACTCTACGACAAGTCGTAGAGGAGAGAGCCTGTCTTAGAGGCTGTTGAGGGAGGGCGGGCGGTGCTCTTCAAAACTAGGTAATACACACCATTTTACATTTTGCATGCGGATCTTAGCAAATTAACTTTCTTTCCTTTATTGTAATGGATTTCAAAGTAACGCCTGATTCTATTGACTATATGATAGGAGTGTCATACGATATATGATTAGAATGAGTTCATTCCTGAGAGCCGTGTGCTACCTCAGGAGCCCTGGAACAGGGTTCGATTTTAAGTTCCGATGTACCGCTTGCTCGGCGGTGTTTTAAGGCATCGTGAGGAAATCTGCATGTTGGAACTAGAAAAACCCCGACGAAATGTGGCAGCGCGGCGGACCGTTCCCGGGTACAGGCCTCCTACCTACATCATCTGAAGAGGCTTGTGCGCAGCAGCAGGACACTTGCAGATGTCGCTTACACATTTTAAAGACTGTATTTCACGTGTGATACTTAAGTAGTGTGGTAACCGTGTGGTGGCGGCTTAAGAGAATCTACCACCCCATCTCATCCCGTGGGTGTCGTAAAAGCCGACAGGGGGGAAATTAAAACCAGGAGATGGGCAGCAGCATCTTTCTGGAACATTGAATAAATAAACTGCGGCGGTCGACCCGGCCGCCGAGCGTGGCAACTATAGCAAAACGAGTATAAATTAGTAAATATCCTCAAAACGAGATCTGCAAACTTTTGTGGCGATCTATGGGGAAGCCCTATTTTTAGCAGTGGACTGGTGATGGCTGAAATGATGATGATGAGTTGCATAGTGCTGTTCGAGAACGTTCGATTACCTGTATGTTTTTTTCTTTTCTCCAAAATTTTCATGACCAGCCAAATCGATGGCCAAAACGACGAACGCCACCGGTCGGGTAGTTAAAAAACTACCGCCGAAGGTGAAACACGGCGCCGGTTTGCGAAAGTTACCGTCGAAGATGGGCACCGTTCGAAAGATCGGCGACAAAAAGGTCATTCTGAGACGGACCACCAAGTTTATAAAGCGGAAAGGTAAACGTTGTAGTTAGGCGATGCATGCGCGTAGATATTGATTATGCGAAGATGCTTTATGCTTTTCGACGTCACTTATAAAATAAATAAATAGAATAAACGAAAATTGGAATATATCGACATAAATTGTCAAGTGAAAGAGATTTAATATTTTTAATCTATTGTCTCTTGTGTTGTTAGGCATGCGCTCAATTGTTTTGATTCGATTGAAAATTATAAGTATTATTTATTTATTCATTTATGGAAACAGTCGTAAATTATTTTCCAGTGTCAAGTAACATATCCAAGTATACAATCTTCAAGCAGCGAGCCTTCTAAATTTCGATCGACAGTAAAATGATAGTTGACTTTTACTAAAGATCTGCTGGACTGATGGTGACGAAACGAAAAGTACAATTGTGGTCTTGAATTTTCCAATCACCGTACACTGTCACGAGCACTTGCTGCATAATAAACTATCAGTATTAAACACTTCAAAACTCAATATAGAAAGACGCAGAAATTACAAAACTCAATAAAAAAGCAACCGCCACTTTTCGAGTTGGCGCCAAAAGTCCAAAAATTAATAAGTAATTCTTTTGACATTAACTGTCCAGTAGTAGAATGGTTACGATTGAATCGATTGAAATCGATATTTAATATTTTCATTCTATCGTATCTTTTGTTCTGCTTCTTTTAATTCTGGCCTCTTTCAATAGAATTCTGCCAATGTCGAAGTCAGTCACGAGAGTGACAATAGATAATTTTAAATGTCGATCGACAGTAAAAAGATGGTTGACTTTTACTGAAGATTTGCTTGACTGATGGAGACAAAACGAGAAGTACAATTCTGGTCTTAAATTGAATTTTCCAATCACTGCGCACTTTCACAAGCACTTTGCTGCATAATAAACTATGAATATTAAACAAAACAAAATACAAAATATGCAGATATCAGAAAGTTCACATAATGATTTCTTATATTTACGCGAACACTACACATTTAAATGAAACTAATTTTTACGGATTTTATCGCGTTTAATTTTATTATTTATAATAATTATTTATAATAAAATTACACGCGATAAAATCCGTAAAAATTAGTTTCATTTAAACAGCTAATCTGCTAAATAAGTGTCTGCATACTGGTGTATGATTAACGAAAAAGACGTGATATGAAAAATAATCGTAATTTTCGTTAACCATAACCAGTATGAAAACAATTATTTGACAGATATTCGTTCAACACTTTCATAAGTGATCTTCACTTTGGATACGCAATAGCCCCGCTGGTCTTAAATTGAATTTTCCAATCACTGTACGCTTTCATAAGCACTCGCTGCATAATAAACTATCAATATCAAACATCAAAACTCCAAATACACTCAGAAATTACAAAATTCAATTTAGACACTGCCGTCACTTTTCGAATTGACGCCAAAAGTCCGTATCTTGTTTTGATAAGCATGTGTTTTATTAGTTCATTATTAATTACAATGGAGGGAACAGTTTGACATTAGCTCTCTAGTAGTAAAACGATTGCGATATATATATGTCGTTTATATATATCGATTGTCGTTAATAATTTTAATGACATTTTTTTTTAATTAATGTTCTCTTACGCTTGTTAGGCATGTGTTCAGTTATTTTGATCCGATTGAAAATGAGAAGGAAAGAGTTTGACATTAACTCACCGGTAGTAAAAATTATTTCGCTTAAATCGATATTTAATATTTTTATTCGATTGTATCTTGCAATGTTAATAAGCATGAGTTCAATTTATTTTGTTTAATTAAAATGGAGAGAGGGTAATGTTTGACATTAGCTGTCCAGTAGTAATAAATGAGATTATCAAAAATTAAATATTTATTTATTTATGGTCTATTGTGTTGTCATTTATAAGCATTTTTTTATTCGGATGAAGTTGATAAGCAAAAATGTTGACGTATAAAATTTAAATAAGATTTAATCAGTTGACATCGATTCATAATTTATCATGTTTTCTTTTATTTACGCGAATACTACACATTTAAATAAAAATACTTTTTACGGATTTTATCGCGTTTATTTTAAAACTCCCCCGCGACCATGGGTGATGTAAAGCGCCCGAAACGTCGGGTTAAAAATAGTTTTAAATTAGACGCGATAAAATCCGTAAAAAGTAGTTTTATTTACATGATTACTTATGTTGTTGAAGAGCATCTTTAGTTATTTGGAATCGTTTCAATGTTAAACTGTCATGTAGATAGATTTCGGTTTGATTGTAAATTATTTATTTATGGAGTCAGTCGTAAACTATTTTCCAGTATCAATTAACTTATATATTTAACTTGTATACCTGGGTATACAATCCTCAAGCAGCAAGACTTTAAAATTTCGACTTTTACTGACGAATTGCTTGACCGATGGAGACATAACGAAATGTACAATTTTGGTCTTGAATTCAATTTTCCGATCGCTGTACACTTTCACGAGCACTTGCTGCGTAATAAACTATCAATATTAAACATCTAAACTCAAAAAATACACAGAAATAAAAAAAATCAAACACTACGCCACTTTTCGAGTTGGCGCCAAAAGTTTAATTGTTTATTACAATTAAAACGGAGGGAGGAAAAAGTTTGACATTAGCTGTCTAGTAGTAAACCGATTTAATAGATTGACATCGATAATTTTTATTACATTTTGGTTTGATTTATTATGATATATTATACATATATCATAATAAATCAAACTAAAAATGTAATAAAAAGAAATAAAAAATCACAAACACTACGCCTCTTTACGAGTTGGCGCCAAAAGTTCAAATGTTTATTTCAATTAAAACGGAGGGAGGAAAAAGTTTGACATTAGCTGTTAGCTAGTAAACCGATTTAATAGATTGACATCGATAATTTTTATTATATTTTGGTTTGATTTATTATGATATATGTATATGTTTGATTTATTATATTCAGTATGATATTTTAATTTGATTAAAAATTATAAGAAAAGATTTTACATTAACCGACAAGTAGCAAAACTATTTTGATTCTATCGAATGTAATCGATAATTTAAATGAGGTTTTTTTTTCTCGATCTCTTTTATAATCAAGCATATGTTCAGTTATTTTGAATCGATTGGAATTAATGCGGAAAAAAATGGAATCGTTAAAATTACAAATCGATTTCTATTTAATTATATTTTTATCTATGGTATCGGATGTCGTAAAGCATGTTTACATTCAATAAAACTAATTTTATAGATTATATCTCCGTTAATTTTGATCATTTATAACCCGACGCTTCGAGCGCTTTACAGCACATGGTCACGGGACGCCTGAGGTGACAGACGCCCCGATGTCATGGTAGAATAGAAAGTAAAATTAGTTTTATTTAATGGCTAATATTCGTATGAATGTAAGAAATAATCGTGTTTACATTAATTTTGTTTTAATTTAAATGGGAGGTAGGAAACATCCTGTTGTTAGTTGTTTAGTAGTGATATGATTTAATCGATATAACTCTACTTTGTCTATGGTATCCGATAGAACGGTATAGCATGTTTCCAGTTATCTGATTCGATGTATCGTTTTGTTGTTGAGTATTGGTATATTCGTTACTGCATGTGCTACAGTTAAATAAACAAATCTAGATTATAATGGACGAGTATTTTTATTTAAGTTTTGATTTGTCTAGTGAGGTTGGATTTATTGTGTGTTGCCGTGTGGTGGCGGCCTTAGAGAATCTACCACCCCATCACATCCCTTGGGTGTCGTAAAAGCCGACAGAGGGAAATTGAAAACCAGTAAATGGGCCGCAGCATCTTCCTGGAACAGCTGAATAAATAAACTGCGGTTACCAACCCGCCTGCCATGGGTGGCAACTATTGCAAAATCCCCCCATAATGAGAGCTACAAACTTGTGGCAATCTATGGGGGAGGTCTATGTTCAGCAGTGGACTGGTGATAGGCAGAAGTGGTGAGTGATGATTGTGTGGTGGTGGGGTAAGAAAATCTGCCGGCCCTGCTCATCCCGTCGGTGTCGTAAGAGCCGACGAGTGTTGTAGAGTGTCAGTCTGCCACGCCGCGGGTCCTGGATTCGAATCCCAGCCGGAGCCAACATTTGTGCAAAAACATTGTCGGTTTTCGGGTCTGGCTGTGTTGTCATTGTCCATGTGTCTCTGACACTGCATCTTAGCCTACCTCTGGTCGCATGAGCGTTACATCGGGTTACGGGTACGGGTTGGTTGTGACGAGTAAATGCCCCTGTGTTCGCGGGTACACTTGTGCCACTATAGTATCTCCTGCGCAGTTGATGGCTTCCGACAGTATTCGGTAGTTGTCGCCGTGGTTGAAAGTCAGTCAGGAGGCTGAGAACTGTAGGGTATATTTATTATAATATTGTTACCATGGTTAAAAATCATTTTACATTTTATTCAACACATATCACATTACATATCATACAGATTAAGAATTAGAAAATATAAATATTAAAGAAAACACTGTATGTATTCTATCTCATTCTCTCGCAGGCGAAATCCTTCAGATATATATTTGTCTCATTCTCGTGCCGCTTTTTCGTTTCATATAGTTTCAAATCACAACGAATTTAAAGAAGTTTTCACTTCAAAGTCTATTTTTGTTTGAAAAGTATACCTTGAAGTTAGTACCATAATTTTTTTATCAAGTTCTGATTATGGGAACCATGACAGGGTCCTGAAACTTTTAAATTCGCATAAGCATGTCTGGAGCTGAAGCATCATACATACATACATAAGATCACGACTGTATCCCATAAGGGGTAGTCAGAGACTGGGCACTCACTGCAAAGACAGATGACTGCCACAATCCGCGTTTCACCAAAACAATATAATGCACTTGGTGTGATAGGTGGTGAGCCCATCGCCACCATGCGCTGTTGAGTGCACAGTACAGTTTAATTCCTTACTCGCTTTTTACGAGATCCATTGGATGAGATGGAGTGGTAGTATTCTTTTAACGAGCCGCCACCACACGGCCACCACACGGCTGAAGCAACAAAGTAGGTTTTTGATATAGCAGCAAAAAGTATGAAAAGTTTGAGAAGTACAGCTGGAGTGACTTTGATGGAGAAAGTGAGGAACAGCGTGATAAGGGAACGTTGCGGTGATATGATGATATTCTCCTGGCCGATTTCGACCACGGCGACAACTCTCGAACATTGTCGAGAGCTATCAACTGCGCAGGAGATATTATAGTGTTACAATTGTACCCGCGAACACGGAGTCACTCACTCGTCCCAACCTACCCGCGCCCGATGTAACGCTGATGCGATCGGAAGATCGGAAGTAGGCCAGGATGCAGTATTAGAAACACGAGGACATCACACACAACCAATAATTTGTGTTTTAGCACAATTTTTGGCTCCCGGCTGGGATTGGAACCCAGAACCCGCGGCTTAGAAGTCAGGTACTCTGACCGCTAAGCCACGCGGTAGTGAAGATGTAGTGACAAAGATAGAGAAAGGGATAGAAATATTGACGAAACAGATTTATGAGGCGAGTGTGAATGGGCAAGCTGAGAAGAGTCGACGTAGGCGAACGTATCACGATCAGATCGAAGTCGTTTTAAGGAAAGGCCACGTCAAAAGTACTCGCAACCGACGAGCTTGTATGAAAACACAAATGAAAGTAGAGGAAGCTAAAGATGTGTGTCAGGATCGTAGCAAGTGGAAAGATGTGGTCTCTGCCTACCCCTATGAGAAAGAGGCGTGACTCTATGTATGTAGTAAATAAACTTAAGTGGTGATGATATTTTACAATTATACTCTATCGAGACGCGTGTCCAACCAAATTAATAACACGTTCGCTTAAGCTAAAACTAATTTCTATTAACGTCAAAATCTTCACGCAAATAGAGTGCAGGAAGATTTTTTTATTTGCTTAAGTAACGAGACGAACAGAACGTTAACCCGATGGTAAGTGCAACGTCTGCCCATAACAAATGCTTTCTGTGTGACTCCACATTGCGCCGCCCAGTGATCACGCTAACTCTCAATGCCCTTCAAACCGAAACACAGTGATGTTTGCACACTACTGCTTCACGGCAGAATAACTGGCCCTGGGGTGGCACCTACCTAGACGGATTCTTGCATAGGAATCCTGTGACTTTTTTCGTTAATAATAATTTAATTATATAATTTATAACAATTTCTAATACATTAACCAGTAGTGCTAAAACCCCGCCGATGAAGTACATAAATATGGGTTAATGAACGAATGAGCTAACGAACGAACGAATGAGCTAACGAACGAACGAATGAATGAATACACATTAATTTGAGTGCGATCCATTCCAGATTCCGCGGCTTCGTCGTCAGCTGGCGACACAACGCCGCGCGTGAAGCGCAAATATACAAAAAGGACGCCGAGTGCTAAGAAAAACGACTCGGTGAGTATTAAAGACTAGCTCTGCACCGCGGTTTCGCGCCCGCGTGTAAAAGCGGACCCCCATCGATCATATACATATATACCTATTGAAATCGGATTTTGAGGTTTTAATTATTTTTCTAAAATCAAAACAGCTTAAGTTACCCGCTATAATATCAACTATCTGTCAGTGAGAGTCCCATCGAAATCGGTCCAGCCGTTTCGGAGACCGACGAAATTTAAAAAAAAAATATTTCTTATAAGTACCGTACATACTTTCATAAGCAATGAGTAAAAAGCTGTTATTTTGTTAAGTAAAAGAGAGAAAGTTAATTTGCTAAGATCCGCATGCAAAATGTAAAATGGTGTGCATTACCTAGTTTTGAACAAGAAAACCAATGCCGCCACCGGGAGCCGCCACCGGATACCCTCCACCACTACAACACTAACAGTAGCCAATACACACCACTGAAGTCTAGAACACGACACGTGTTTCACCTCCAAACCAGGCATTATCAAGTGATAGCGACTCTACGACAGTCAGTCAGTCTCAGCGACAGTATTAGTTTTCTTGTGCACGCTGTTGAGGGAGGGCGGACGGTGCTCTTCAAAACTAGGTAATACACACCATTTTACATTTTGCATGCGGATCTCAGCAAATTAACTTTCTCTCCTCTACTATAATGGATTTCCGCATAGTAACGCCTGATTCTATAAACTATGTTATTTTGTTATCACAAACAGACACTTCCAATTTATTTATTTGTATACAAACAGAATATTAATCCATACGTAATAATGTAAATGCAAAAGTTACTCTTATCTCTTTTTTTATTTATCATCCACGGCTACCCGTTGAGAGTAAAAAATAAATTTAGGTTGTCACTTTATTGTTCCTAGATTCCATAGAAAGCACAAAACAAATTAATGATATCGCGCTCTTGTTCCTACGTTCCATTGACCATTCAAAACTAATAGGTTATCACGCTATTGTTCCTAGATTCCATGGACGATTCAAAACAAATAGGTTATCACGCTATTGTTCCTAGCTTCCATGGACCATTCAAAACTAATAGGTTATCACACTATTGTTCCTAGATTCCATGGACCATTCAAAACAAATAGGTTATCATGCTATCGTTCCTAGATTCCATGGACCATTCAAAACTAATAGGTTATCACGCTATCGTTCCTAGATTCCATGGACCATTCAAAACTAATAGGTTATCACGCTATTGTTCCTAGATTCCATGGACCATTCAAAACTAATAGGTTATCACGCTATCGTTCCTAGATTCCATGGACCATTCAAAACTAATAGGTTATCACGCTATTGTTCCTAGATTCCATGGACCATTCAAAACTAATAGGTTATCACGCTATTGTTCCTAGATTCCATGGACCATTCAAAACTAATAATTTATCACGCTTTTGTTCCTAGATTCCATGGACCATTCAAAACTAATAGGTTATCACGCTATCGTTCCTAGATTCCATGGACCATTCAAAACTAATAGGTTATCACGCTATTGTTCCTAGATTCCATGGACCATTCAAAACTAATAGGTTATCACGCTATTGTTCCTAGATTCCATGGACCATTCAAAACTAATAGGTTATCACGCTATTGTTCCTAGATTCCATGGACCATTCAAAAATTTATCACGCTTTTGTTCCTAGATTCCATGGACCATTCAAAACTAATAGGTTATCACGCTATCGTTCCTAGATTCCATGGACCATTCAAAACTAATAGGTTATCACGCTATTGTTCCTAGATTCCATGGACCATTCAAAACTAATAGGTTATCACGCTATTGTTCCTAGATTCCATGGACCATTCAAAACTAATAGGTTATCACGCTATTGTTCCTAGATTCCATGGACCATTCAAAACTAATAATTTATCACGCTTTTGTTCCTAGATTCCATGGACCATTCAAAACTAATAGGTTACACATGGATCTTAGCAAATTAATTATAATGGATTCCAAAGCAAAGTAACGCCTGATCGCATCAACTATATTTTGGTCATAATTATTTTAGGTCATCATCATCATCACGGTACAGGATAAATCCTAGTGTGGGGTTTAATCCTTTTAATCACGTTTCGCAGTGCAATTAATGACATACATACATACAGTCACGCCTTTTTCACATAAAAGGGTAGGCAGAGAACACACGTAGAACACACACAGTTTTACTCCCCATTGCGATCTCCCGAGCAATACAGTGACAGCATTGAATATTATGTTGTTATTCTGCATGAATAAAGGCTGTCTATACAAATGCTTAGTCGCCTCTTACCACACCTCGGTAGAAAAGAGGTAGGTGCTATTCTACTCTGCCGGACACCTATTAATTGCCGCGATAAGTATTAATTAGATTGTAAGAAAGTTAAGAAGAGTGTAATTGTTTGCAGCAGACACAAAATACAGAAAGAGTTAAGGGAAAGAGAGGGAGACCGAGGAAGACTGATCAGCTAGCAGCGAAGCAACCGCAGCAGGCCAGTGAGTATCTTCTTCTCTATAGAATTAAGCATCCCAACTTACGGTGTGCTACTTCGGGGGCAAGGGAACGTTGCGCTGTGGTAGAAGATGCAGTGACAAAAACCGAGGT
Organism: Luehdorfia chinensis; assembly: GCA_019845155.1. NCBI lineage: Eukaryota > Metazoa > Arthropoda > Insecta > Lepidoptera > Papilionidae > Luehdorfia > Luehdorfia chinensis. Next base: position 74,615 of record JAHVAK010000072.1, read on the forward strand.
GGTGGGATTCCTATGCAGGAATCCGTCTAGGTAGGTACCACCCCAGGGCCAGTTATTCTGCCGTGAAGCAGTAGTGTGCAAATATTACTGTGTTTTAAGGGCACTGAGAGCTAGCGTAATCACTGGGCATATGAGACTTAAGAACTGATGTCTCAAGGTGACGGGTGCAGTGTGGTGTCACACAGAAATATTCTGGGTGACACAACATTTGTTGTGGGCGGACGTTGCTCTTACAATCAGGTGAACGTTTTGCTCGTTTCGTCACTTTATACAATAAAAAAAAAAATAGAGAAAGTGATGCTTAGATGGGTTGTACACGTAGAGAAGGATGGATGAAAGAATATTGATGATACAGATTTACGAGGCAGGTAAGAATGGGCAAGCTGGTAAGGGTCGAAGTAGGCGAACGTATCACGATCAGATCGAAGTCATTTTAAGAAAAAAACTACATCAAAAGTAACCTTAACCGAAGAGCTTGTATGAAACGACTAATGAAAGTAGAAGAAGCGAAATAAGTGTTGTTTCTGCCTACCCCAAAGAAAGAGGCGTGACTTTGTGTATGTACTTCGGGGGTAGGTAGGTAAGGACGTTAGTGCCTCTTTTCTATTTACTCGATTGTTATATGTTATGTGTGCAACTAACGTCTGCCCGTCACAAATGCTGTATCACCCAGAACATTTCTGTGTGACTCCACACTGCGCCCATCACCCTGAGACATAGGTTCTTAAGTCTCATATGCCCAGTGATTACGCTAGCTCTCAGTGCCCTTCAAACCGAAACACAGTAATGTTTGCACACTACTGCTTCACGGCAGAATAGCTGGCCCAGGGGTGGTTCCTACCTACAGGGATTCCCGCAGAGGAATCCTAACACCTTTATACCACCTAAATACCACCGTGTTTGGAGAATGATATTACCAAGGCAAAGGGAACTACCCGCCAGACCGAGTGGTCTGATCTGGGGATGATGTCTCCTCCTACTCGTAATATTAAGATGTTGTATATATAGTTCGCATCTCAGAAACTGTCATGGCGCGTTTAAGGAATGTATGAGTTATTTATTGAGATTCTCATGTGGCGACATGCATGCTGATCGTGACCTTGTGTTCTCTTCAGAGATCCGTGTGCGGAACAACCTGATGCCTTCGAGCACGGAACCCATCACTCTGGACAGCGACGACGAGCCGGATTTGGGTATGTAAGATACAGTCAGGGTAGGGTGGAGTAGGGTAGGTAGGCGGGGCCGATACAGAAGGGTGGCGAACCACGTCGCCGCCATTTTGGTGTTATTCAAAGAATTATTACTACCCATTGCGTTCTCTCGAGTAAAGTGTCAGCATTGCATATGGTTATGTTGTTCTGCACGATTAAAGGATGTCCGTACAATGCCTTCGTCGCCTCTTACGGCACCTCGGTAGGAAAGAGCCTACCTCTTTTCTATTCTACACTGCCGGACACCTATCGGCTATACAGTTGGATTAATCTATATCCGAACATTACAATTATTAGAAAATTCATTAAAAAAAATTAAATCATTTAATAACAAATGAGTCACTTAATAAGTCGCCGTGTGGTAGCGGTATAAGAGAATGTACTACCCCATCATGTCGTCGACACAGGGAAATTAAAAGCAGGAGATGTGCAGCATCATCTTCTTGGAACATCTGAATAAATAAACTGCGGTTGCCAACCCGCCTGCCAAGCGTGGCAATTACGGCAAACCACCCCCCCCCCCCCCATCAATCTATGGGGGAGGCCTATGTTCAGCAGTGGACTAGTGATAGACTGAAATGATGATGATGATGACCCCTAAAGAAATCAGGACGTCCACGTCAATTTTTTTGTTAACTGGTTTTTTTTTTCAAAGTACCAATATTAGATGATTTATCAAAACAATTTTAATGAAATAATTAAAGTGTTTTCTTGATATGATTCCATTCAAATTAGCATATAAGTGCAATATTATTGTGATAGAGGCGTTTGAAGAGCGTCGAATCGCTTGACCTTGACATGTGTACTGGTGGTGGGATTCCTACGCAGGAATCCGTCTAGGTAGGTACCATCCCAGGGCCAGTTATTCTGCCGTGAAGCAGTAGTGTGCAAACATTACTGTGTTTCGGTTTGAAGGGCACTGCGAGCTAGCGTAATCACTGGGCATATTAGACTTAAGAATTTATGTCTCAGGGTGATGGACACAGTGTAGTGTCACACAGAAATTTTCTAGGTGACAAAGCAACTGTTATGGGCAGACGTTACACTTACCATCAGGTGAACGTTTTGCTCGTTTCATCACTTATTCAATAAAAAAAAATTTTGGGTATAGAGCACTATCTCACGCATAGCGCCATGAGAGGTGCAATATTCTGTTATGTTTATTATTATAAATTTGTACCATGTCATATTGTCTTATTTACACATACTTAGTACTATTTAACTTACCTACAATTACTACCGAGCCGTGTGGTGGCGGGTCGTTAAAAGAATACTACCACTCCATCTCATCCAATGGATCTCGTAAAAGGCGAGTAAGGAGTTAAACTGCACTGTGCACCCAACAGCGCATGGTGGCGATGGGCTCACCACCTATCACACCAAGTGCATTATATTGTTTTGGTGAAACGTGGATTGGGGCAGTCATCTGTTTTTGCAGTGAGTGCCCAGTCTCTGACTACCCCTTATGAGATACAGTCGTGATCTTATGTATGTATGTACAATTACTGCTTACGTATCTACTCTTATCATACTATTTTTAGATAATTGCACTTTGTAATCTAAGAACTCTTTAACATAGTAAAAACTATGTTCCAGGAGCCAATTATGCAGGCTCTTTTTTAATTTTCATTCGTCTCATTCTCTCGAAGTTTAGTTTTCTGACGGTGTCACTCCTACCGCGTGTGAACTGGACACATTTTTTTTTATTTCTCGAAAGCGCAGGCGTCCTCACGGTGTGTTAATGCATCATACATACATACATACATAAATTCATTCATACAGAAATACGTACATACATACATACATACATAAATTCATTCATACAGAAATACATACATACATTCATACATACATAGATACATACATACATACATAAATTCATTCATACAGAAATACATACATACATACATACATAAATTCATTCATACAGAAATACATACATACATACATACATACATAAATTCATTCATACATACATACATACATACATACATACATACATAAATTCATTCATACAGAAATACATACATACATACATACATACATAAATTCATTCATACAGAAATACATACATACATTCATACATACATAGATACATACATACATACATACATACATACATACATACATACATACATACAGTCACGCCTCTTTCCCATTGGAGTAGGCAGAGACCACATCTTTCCACTTGCTACGATCCTGACACACACCTTTCGCTTCTACTTTCATGAGCGTTTTCATACAAGCTCGTCTGTTGTTGCGGGTACTTTTAACGTGACCTTTCCTCAAAAGTTCTCCGATCTGATTGTGAAACGTACGCCTGGGTCGGCCCGTGACGGCTTTCCCATTCGCACTACTACATCACGTTAATTACTTCGTTTTATGTTTCAGGATCACCTAGCCAAGCGTCAGACTCGCTGAGCCTCGACGAGAACCTACGTGCCTTGCGGCATATTCACGAGAAATATGCCAACCTGGACAAGGTGAGTGGACAGGGGCGTAGTCGATGGTGTCCTATTGGTCGATTTCGACCACGAGTACATTCATCATCATCATCATCATCATTTCAGCCTATCACTAGTCCACTGCTGAACATACGCCTCCCCCATAGATTGCTACAAAAGTGTGTAGCTCTCATTTTAGGGGATTTTGCCATAGTTTCCACGCTTGGCGGGCGGGTTGGCAACCGACGAGGATATTATAGCGCCACAAATGTACGCATTCGCCCGTACCATCCTACCCGCACCCTAGGTAACGCTGTAGCGTTAATCTCGAAGGTATGCTCGGATGCAGTGACAGAAACACGGGGACAATTACAACAACGGGTTACAACCTGATTAAACATTATCTTAGAACTTCTATGGGAAAAGAACTGCAATCGAACTTTTTTTTTTTATTGTATAAAGTGACGAAACGAGCAAAACGGTTACCTGATGGTAAGTGCAACGTCCGCCCACAACAAATTCTGTGTCACCCAGAATATTTCTGTGTGACACCACACTGCGCTCGTCACCCTGAGACATCAGTTCTTAAGTCTCAAATGCCCAGTGATTACGCTAGCTCTCAGTGCCCTTCAAACCGAAACACAGTAATGTTCGCACACTACTGCTTCACGGCAGAATAACTGGACCTGGGGTGGTATCTACTTAGACGGATTCCTGCATAGGAGTCCTACCACCTGTAAATATCCAGTAACTTATATCAATACTTCCGATAGAAGAAGAAAATCTTAAAAAAACCTTGTTTATGTTTTAATAAATAAGTTTGCGGAAATGAAGACAGAAGTCACATATTGTCCATTTAAAAATGTAGTAAATTCTTTTAAATATCCTTAGTTTGTATAAGCTAGTATTTTTGTTTGTTTTAAAAAAACTACTCTCCTTTTTGACTCTGTCGCAGTCGGTAAAAAGGACTCCCCTAACAAATTTGCCCATTTAGGACTAGCTACGCCTCTGTGAGGGAATCGAACCCAGGACACTCGCGTACTGTGAAATTTGAAGCGAGCGCCTAGCCCCTGAGCTAATAGTTGATAGTAAGATTAAGTTAATAGATTCAGGCGTAACTGTGCGAAAATCCGTTACGGAGAGAAAGTTATTGCCGAGATCGTAGAAGTTAAGGATTCCTATGCACTGGTGGTAGGATTCCTATGCAGGAATCCGTCTAGGTAGGTACCACCCCAGTGCCAGTTATTCTGCCGTGAAGCAGTAGTGTGCAACATTACTGTGTTTCGGTTTGAAGGGCACTGAGAGCTAGCGTGATCACCGGGCGCTTGAGACTTAAGAACTTATGTCTCAGAGTGACGGACGCAGTGTGGTGACACACAGTAATTTTCTGGTGACACATCATTTGTTATGGGTTGCCGTTGAACTTTGCATCGGGTGAACGTTTTGCTCGTTTCTTCGCTCTATCCAATAAAAAATTAAAGAAAAATACTTGGTTGTACTATTCTATGGCCGTGTGGTAGCGGCCTAAGAGAATCTACCAGCCCAGCCCATCTCATCCCGTGGGTGTCGTATAAGTCGACAGAGGGAAAATGAAAACCAGGAGATGGGCAGCAGCATCTTGCTGGAACATCTGAATAAATAAACTGCGGTTGCCAACCCGTCTGCCAAGCGTGGCAACTATGGCAAAATCCCCCCAAAACGAGAGCTACAATCTTTAGTGGCAATCTATGGGGGAGGCCTGTGTTCAGCAGTGGACTAGTGATAGGCTGAAACGACGACGACGACTATTCTATTTAAAATTATATTATTGGGTACTCGTGGCGGAATTGAAGAATTGATATCTCAAAGCACAGTGTGGAGTCACACAGAAATTTTCTGGGTGACACAACGCTGTTATGGCCAGACGTTGCACTTACCATCACGTGAACGTTTCGGTCGTTTCGTCACTTTATCCAATGAAAAATAAAATCCATATTTACGTAAAATGTTCCTTTCAGGATGATATGTACGAGGCACATCTCCTTGCCGCCAACTTCAAGAAACCACCAATGGAGCCGGGTCTTCGACTCGCCAATCACAACAAGGACGATGACGACGTTCTGTCAGTGAGGAGTTCCGAGGGTGAGGGTCTTTTTATTATTTGACAAAGCGACGAGAGCAAAACTTTCACCGGATGGTAAGTGCAACGTCTGCTCATAACAAATGCTGTGTCACCCAGAACATTTCTGTGTGACACCACACTGCGCCCGTCACCATGAGACGTAAGTTCTTTAGTCTAATATGCCCAGTGATTGCGCTAGCTCTCAGTGCCCTTCAAACCGAAACACAGTAATGTTTGCACACTACTGCTACACGGCAGAATAACTGGCCCTGGGCTGGTACCTACCTAGACGGGTTCCTGCATTGGGAAAAGGGTTACAAACTCACAGGATGCGTGCAGTGGCGCCTGGAGAGGAGATTATGGACCACGGCCACAGCTACCGAATACTGTCGGAAGCTATCAATTGCGCAGGAGATATTGTTGTGCCGCAAGTGTACGCTGAAGGACAGACACATTCCATCGTCCACCACCTTGATGGTTGGCATTCCAGCACAGTGGCGATTTACGCGCAATTGTCTGCCACGCACAAGCACTTTATGGAGTCTGCTGCCACAAGCGGTTTTTCCGGACCGATACGACTTAGGGACCTTCAAGAAAAGAGCCTATTCCTTTCTCAAAGGCAACGCATCTGCTATTCCTCTGCTATTGTAGATGTTCATGGGCGGCGGTGATCACTTACCATCAGGTGACCCGCTCGTTTGCCCCCTCTTCCATAAAAAAAAAAGAGATCTCTTCCCAACCTACCCGTGCCCGACGTAACGCTGACGCGACAAGATCGGCTAGGATGCAGTGTCAGGAGACACGGGAACAATCGACCGAGACCCGAAAACCAACAAATTGTGTTTCCACTAGGTCGGCGATAGGTGATTACTCCTCTGTCGTGGGTGTGTGCTTACATATTTCACATTCACAAACATCCAGACCACAGAGAAGTACTCTGTGGTCTGGATGTTTGTGAATGTGAAATATGACACATTGTGAATGTGAAATTTAACATATGGAAACAGAGGCTTATCGCGTCAGATAAAATAGGCAACAACGTACAACGCCATCTGAATATTTTTTACGGTACTAATATAAGACAAAACCTAACTATAAGTATTGTATACATACATTGACTTGTTGAACTTATGATTTGTAATATTAAGGAGTAAAAAAGTATGAACTATTGATTGGTAGCGATTGCTGTTTTCCTTCACTTTATGTACGTGTAAATTATAATATTGATAGTATAATTCCGAAAACCTTTGAAAATACTAAGACTTAAGTAAATTCCTTAAGGCGGCCGGAAAAGTAATAATTAAAACAAGAACAATTAAATGTCAAAGAATTCCGTTTAGTGCTGCCAGAATTTCTAATTCATAGCTTACCATTAAAATAAACGACCCTAGTAAAGGACTAAATAAGTTGAATAAAAAAGAACAACACTATAGATTTCTGAATATATTGCAATAGTGGCTTATTTTAGTTCTCAACTATACACTACCTGAGTTTATTTCATTAATTCAAAAGGAATTTGTGATCACAAAATTTTACCAAAAAGTACAAGCGTAATTAAACGACGTGAAAAAATTATACAACCATTTTTAGGAGACACTCAATTTGCTGTTAAGTTCACTATAATCCATACCTACCTCTTTTACTGTTATTTTCTCTATAGTGGTGCCATCTGATACCGTGATATGTAACTAACAAATTATAATACTGCTAAATCAAAGAGATCTGTACTTTGAATATGTCTGATTGTATTTTCTGTTCATCTTAAATTAGTACAGTGGCAGTTCTCTAATACCATTTATTTTGTAAGAAAGAAAGAAAGAAAATACATTTATTTGTAACGACAGTACATTTACACAAACAATACTCAAAAAAAATGTTACAAAAATATGTCGTCACAAGTCGGTCCCAGCTCACCATATGCCGGCTGTTAGCACCCGTCGCTGGTCTTCCGCTGAGGCCGTTTGGTGATATCACGGTCCAGCTTCACAAATTATGTTGTTTTTAAAATTAATGAAGTGATGATACGAGCAAAACGTTTAACTGTTTGGATCAGAACATTTCTGTGGGGACACCACACTGCGTCCGTCACCCTGAGACATTACTTCTTAGGTCTCGTATCATCATCATTTCAGTCTATCACCTAGTCGACTTCTGAACATAGGCCTCCACTTGCCACAAAAGTTGTTAGCTCTCATTTTTGGGGGGATTTTGCCGTAGTTGCCACGCTTGGCAGACGGGTTGGCAACCGCAGTTTATTTATTCAGATGTTCCAGGAAGATGCTGCTGCCCCTCTTTTTTTGGTTTTAATTTTCCCTCTGTCGACTGTTACGACACCCACGGGTTTAAATGGGGTGGTAGATTATCTTAAGCCGCTACCACATGGGTCTCCTATGCCCAGTGGGTACCATACCGCAGCGCCCTTCAGACGGAAACACAGTAATGTTTGAACACTACTGCTTCACGGCAGAATAACTGGCCCTGGGGTGGTAACTACCTACGCGGATTCCTGTACAGGAATCCTTCCACCAGTAACATGACCTTGTCAGTATGATCGTAAATAATGATGTATTTGTAACACTTTATATACTAGCGATCCGCCCCGGCTTCGCACGGGTAGATAGACATTGGAAAGATATGTCAAAGAGTGAGCGATGGCTGAGCGATAGCGCCACCTACCTCTGCATTAGGCGGTACAGGGTTCCTTGTGTAGATAGCGCAGAATAACAATTTCAAATGCACCTTGTGTAGTAATTTCACCTTACTACGCTTAACCACCAATTAACTAGGTACACCGACAGTTTCGTTTCGAAGGAGTGACAGGGTCGTTGTCTCGAATTCAACTAAAATCTTTTCACTATGAATTAGGAAATTACTAAACCAATCGGTTCTAATTATTTCTAAAATAAAAAGAGACAAGATTTCACGGAACAAAAGCATAAGATCACGACTGTATCCCATAAGGGGTAGTGAGAGACTGGGCACTCACTGCAAAAACAGATGACTGCCACAATCCACGTTTCACCAAAACAATATAATGCACTTGGTGTGATAGGTGATGAGCCCATCGCCACCATGCGCTGTTGGGTGCATAGTGCAGTTTAATTCCTTACTCGCCTTTTACGAGATCCATTGGATGAGATGGAGTGGTAGTATTCTTTTAACGAGCCGCCACCACACGGCTTCGGAACAAAAGCGATTCGTCGGAAACGTGGTGCGCTCGCCGCGGACGCTAGAGAGAGTGTCGCCCCACACGGTTAGATCTCGTTCCGGCGTATCTTTTAACAGATGGCGCCAGCAATGCGCCGTCACGGCCGGACCGACTTTCGACCGTATCGGATTGCGGTCCTGCAACAATCATATAAGCACTTTAACGGGTATCAGTAAATCTACCCGCTCGCCCAACCTGACACCCTGCGACTGTCTCAGAACAAAAGAAAGCGTGTGTTCAGTCCAACACAATACTATGGGTACTAGAGCCCTCTGGATGCGTTGAAATAAAACAGCCAGTGATATTGGACCGAGGTTATATTTTAATAAATGTACATCACATATATCTATTTTCTACTAACACAACCATAGCACGATTTATTTCGACGACCATGCCATCTCTCAACAAATAGATCAATTACTTTTTTTGACTTACCAGCGCCACCTCGTGGGCTGTAGTTTTATAAATAAAAATGTAACTTATACAGCGTGTGATCTTTCGACCACTAATGGACCGGACGGCACCTTTCTCTAAACACAATATTAACCTGGACCGGACGGGTGTGTCCTTTCGACCAGCCACACGTGCATGGCCCGGACGACACTGTCATTTCGACCAGTGATTACTTAAGGTTGGACCGGATGGATGTGTCCCCTCAACCAGCCGCCGTCAACTGCATGGCCCGGATGACCCTTCGACTACCTTCAGATTATTCGGTTACTACACCCAACATCTCAACATTGTACAGCATAGTAGCTAACATCTCAACATAGTAGCTCAATGATTTCATGATGTTCAGTCTAACCACTTCCGTGATTTTCACATATTACATTCATACATTACCGTCCTCGTTTGCAGTAAACTACGCCTGCACTGTGCCCTCACTCCTATATCTGATACTCCTGTAGCAACTAGACATCTGTTAGAAGGCTCCCGCAGAAAACCCAGCACAGCAACACAGACACTACTTCGTGTACCAAAGAAACACTGCAAACATATTGATGCAAAGTTAAATACTGCATTAGCATAGGCCGCTGGAAGTCGTTGGCAGCCAACGAAAAAGACAGCTTCAGTTAACTCCGCCGCGCCATCAATGCGCAGATTTCCGCGAAGGGTCCGCAGCGAGATCTTCACACGCAATAATCCGCCCCGAAGCATTGGCAGTCAACTGTAACTTCAACAACACATTAGAACATTGGGTGGCCCTAATGATAGCTTGGACTATCTTTATTTCACTATATCTTTCATAATTGTTAACGTCTTTTTTAAAACTTCCAAGATTACCCACCGAACTTATTTTAATTAAGAAAAACACAATTAACCAGTTTCGGTAGCCAGCTACTACACTGAAACTGTAGAAATAAACTTTCCATATTCACGGTCTTTTCAAACCAAACAACTACAAACTATAGGCTTATGGAGGACTGCTTATGCCTATGCACAGGTTTTAAAAGCCTCCTGTTTAATATCCGTGAATACTTACTTTCTTCAACGGGCTTACTACAATATAAACGGTATTGGTCTGAAAACTTTTCAATACCTCTACTTCTGTAACACGAAAATTACACTAACCATCGGAGACACTTCTTATCAAGAAAAATAAAACAAGAAACCATGTGGGTACTTCCAAAACTAAATTATATAGACTAATTTAAAAACAGAGTAACCTAATAAAAGTTTCGCTTCTAAAACTCTCTGTTACGATTCAATAATGGCTTCAAAGCCTACACACAAAATTACACTAACTATCGGAGACACTTCTTATCAAGAAAAATAATACAACAAGAAACCATGTGGGTACTTCCAAAACTAAATTATATAGACTAATTTAAAAACAGAGTAACCTAATAAAAGTTTCGCTTCTAAAACTCTCTGTTACGATTCAATAATGGCTTCAAAGCCTACACACAAAATTACACTAACTATCGGAGACACTTCTTATCAAGAAAAATAATACAACAAGAAACCATGTGGGTACTTCCAAAACTAAATTATATAGACTAATTTAAAAACAGAGTAACCTAATAAAAGTTTCGCTTCTAAAACTCTCTGTTACGATTCAATAATGGCTTCAAAGCCTACACACAAAATTACACTAACTATCGGAGACACTTCTTATCAAGAAAAATAATACAACAAGAAACCATGTGGGTACTTCCAAAACTAAATTATATAGACTAATTTAAAAACAGAGTAACCTAATAAAAGTTTCGCTTCTAAAACTCTCTGTTACGATTCAATAATGGCTTCAAAGCCTACACACAAAATTACACTAACTATCGGAGACACTTCTTATCAAGAAAAATAATACAACAAGAAACCATGTGGGTACTTCCAAAACTAAATTATATAGACTAATTTAAAAACAGAGTAACCTAATAAAAGTTTCGCTTCTAAAACTCTCTGTTACGATTCAATAATGGCTTCAAAGCCTACACACAAAATTACACTAACTATCGGAGACACTTCTTATCAAGAAAAATAATACAACAAGAAACCATGTGGGTACTTCCAAAACTAAATTATATAGACTAATTTAAAAACAGAGTAACCTAATAAAAGTTTCGCTTCTAAAACTCTCTGTTACGATTCAATAATGGCTTCAAAGCCTACACACAAAATTACACTAACTATCGGAGACACTTCTTATCAAGAAAAATAATACAACAAGAAACCATGTGGGTACTTCCAAAACTAAATTATATAGACTAATTTAAAAACAGAGTAACCTAATAAAAGTTTCGCTTCTAAAACTCTCTGTTACGATTCAATAATGGCTTCAAAGCCTACACACAAAATTACACTAACTATCGGAGACACTTCTTATCAAGAAAAATAATACAACAAGAAACCATGTGGGTACTTCCAAAACTAAATTATATAGACTAATTTAAAAACAGAGTAACCTAATAAAAGTTTCGCTTCTAAAACTCTCTGTTACGATTCAATAATGGCTTCAAAGCCTACACACAAAATTACACTAACTATCGGAGACACTTCTTATCAAGAAAAATAATACAACAAGAAACCATGTGGGTACTTCCAAAACTAAATTATATAGACTAATTTAAAAACAGAGTAACCTAATAAAAGTTTCGCTTCTAAAACTCTCTGTTACGATTCAATAATGGCTTCAAAGCCTACACACAAAATTACACTAACTATCGGAGACACTTCTTATCAAGAAAAATAATACAACAAGAAACCATGTGGGTACTTCCAAAACTAAATTATATAGACTAATTTAAAAACAGAGTAACCTAATAAAAGTTTCGCTTCTAAAACTCTCTGTTACGATTCAATAATGGCTTCAAAGCCTACACACAAAATTACACTAACTATCGGAGACACTTCTTATCAAGAAAAATAATACAACAAGAAACCATGTGGGTACTTCCAAAACTAAATTATATAGACTAATTTAAAAACAGAGTAACCTAATAAAAGTTTCGCTTCTAAAACTCTCTGTTACGATTCAATAATGGCTTCAAAGCCTACACACAAAATTACACTAACTATCGGAGACACTTCTTATCAAGAAAAATAATACAACAAGAAACCATGTGGGTACTTCCAAAACTAAATTATATAGACTAATTTAAAAACAGAGTAACCTAATAAAAGTTTCGCTTCTAAAACTCTCTGTTACGATTCAATAATGGCTTCAAAGCCTACACACAAAATTACACTAACTATCGGAGACACTTCTTATCAAGAAAAATAATACAACAAGAAACCATGTGGGTACTTCCAAAACTAAATTATATAGACTAATTTAAAAACAGAGTAACCTAATAAAAGTTTCGCTTCTAAAACTCTCTGTTACGATTCAATAATGGCTTCAAAGCCTACACACAAAATTACACTAACTATCGGAGACACTTCTTATCAAGAAAAATAATACAACAAGAAACCATGTGGGTACTTCCAAAACTAAATTATATAGACTAATTTAAAAACAGAGTAACCTAATAAAAGTTTCGCTTCTAAAACTCTCTGTTACGATTCAATAATGGCTTCAAAGCCTACACACAAAATTACACTAACTATCGGAGACACTTCTTATCAAGAAAAATAATACAACAAGAAACCATGTGGGTACTTCCAAAACTAAATTATATAGACTAATTTAAAAACAGAGTAACCTAATAAAAGTTTCGCTTCTAAAACTCTCTGTTACGATTCAATAATGGCTTCAAAGCCTACACACAAAATTACACTAACTATCGGAGACACTTCTTATCAAGAAAAATAATACAACAAGAAACCATGTGGGTACTTCCAAAACTAAATTATATAGACTAATTTAAAAACAGAGTAACCTAATAAAAGTTTCGCTTCTAAAACTCTCTGTTACGATTCAATAATGGCTTCAAAGCCTACACACAAAATTACACTAACTATCGGAGACACTTCTTATCAAGAAAAATAATACAACAAGAAACCATGTGGGTACTTCCAAAACTAAATTATATAGACTAATTTAAAAACAGAGTAACCTAATAAAAGTTTCGCTTCTAAAACTCTCTGTTACGATTCAATAATGGCTTCAAAGCCTACACACAAAATTACACTAACTATCGGAGACACTTCTTATCAAGAAAAATAATACAACAAGAAACCATGTGGGTACTTCCAAAACTAAATTATATAGACTAATTTAAAAACAGAGTAACCTAATAAAAGTTTCGCTTCTAAAACTCTCTGTTACGATTCAATAATGGCTTCAAAGCCTACACACAAAATTACACTAACTATCGGAGACACTTCTTATCAAGAAAAATAATACAACAAGAAACCATGTGGGTACTTCCAAAACTAAATTATATAGACTAATTTAAAAACAGAGTAACCTAATAAAAGTTTCGCTTCTAAAACTCTCTGTTACGATTCAATAATGGCTTCAAAGCCTACACACAAAATTACACTAACTATCGGAGACACTTCTTATCAAGAAAAATAATACAACAAGAAACCATGTGGGTACTTCCAAAACTAAATTATATAGACTAATTTAAAAACAGAGTAACCTAATAAAAGTTTCGCTTCTAAAACTCTCTGTTACGATTCAATAATGGCTTCAAAGCCTACACACAAAATTACACTAACTATCGGAGACACTTCTTATCAAGAAAAATAATACAACAAGAAACCATGTGGGTACTTCCAAAACTAAATTATATAGACTAATTTAAAAACAGAGTAACCTAATAAAAGTTTCGCTTCTAAAACTCTCTGTTACGATTCAATAATGGCTTCAAAGCCTACACACAAAATTACACTAACTATCGGAGACACTTCTTATCAAGAAAAATAATACAACAAGAAACCATGTGGGTACTTCCAAAACTAAATTATATAGACTAATTTAAAAACAGAGTAACCTAATAAAAGTTTCGCTTCTAAAACTCTCTGTTACGATTCAATAATGGCTTCAAAGCCTACACACAAAATTACACTAACTATCGGAGACACTTCTTATCAAGAAAAATAATACAACAAGAAACCATGTGGGTACTTCCAAAACTAAATTATATAGACTAATTTAAAAACAGAGTAACCTAATAAAAGTTTCGCTTCTAAAACTATCTGTTACGATTCAATAATGGCTTCAAAGCCTACACACAAAATTACACTAACTATCGGAGACACTTCTTATCAAGAAAAATAATACAACAAGAAACCATGTGGGTACTTCCAAAACTAAATTATATAGACTAATTTAAAAACAGAGTAACCTAATAAAAGTTTCGCTTCTAAAACTCTCTGTTACGATTCAATAATGGCTTCAAAGCCTACACACAAAATTACACTAACTATCGGAGACACTTCTTATCAAGAAAAATAATACAACAAGAAACCATGTGGGTACTTCCAAAACTAAATTATATAGACTAATTTAAAAACAGAGTAACCTAATAAAAGTTTCGCTTCTAAAACTCTCTGTTACGATTCAATAATGGCTTCAAAGCCTACACACAAAATTACACTAACTATCGGAGACACTTCTTATCAAGAAAAATAATACAACAAGAAACCATGTGGGTACTTCCAAAACTAAATTATATAGACTAATTTAAAAACAGAGTAACCTAATAAAAGTTTCGCTTCTAAAACTCTCTGTTACGATTCAATAATGGCTTCAAAGCCTACACACAAAATTACACTAACTATCGGAGACACTTCTTATCAAGAAAAATAATACAACAAGAAACCATGTGGGTACTTCCAAAACTAAATTATATAGACTAATTTAAAAACAGAGTAACCTAATAAAAGTTTCGCTTCTAAAACTCTCTGTTACGATTCAATAATGGCTTCAAAGCCTACACACAAAATTACACTAACTATCGGAGACACTTCTTATCAAGAAAAATAATACAACAAGAAACCATGTGGGTACTTCCAAAACTAAATTATATAGACTAATTTAAAAACAGAGTAACCTAATAAAAGTTTCGCTTCTAAAACTCTCTGTTACGATTCAATAATGGCTTCAAAGCCTACACACAAAATTACACTAACTATCGGAGACACTTCTTATCAAGAAAAATAATACAACAAGAAACCATGTGGGTACTTCCAAAACTAAATTATATAGACTAATTTAAAAACAGAGTAACCTAATAAAAGTTTCGCTTCTAAAACTCTCTGTTACGATTCAATAATGGCTTCAAAGCCTACACTCAAAATAAAAGCAGCCCGATCTTTAAAACGAATCGAGAATATAACACAAAATGGAGAAAAAGAAAAAGAATGATCACAGAAATAATAATCGTATGTGGCATGGGAGTGTGGTGGCGGCTCGTTAAAAGAATACTACCACTCCATCTCATCCAATGGATCTCGTAAAAGGCGAGTAAGGAGTTAAACTGCACTGTGCACCCAACAGCGCATGGTGGCGATGGGCTCACCACCTATCACACCGAGTGCATTATATTGTTTTGGTGAAACGTGGGTTGAGGCAGTCATCTGTTTTTGCAGTGAGTGCCCAGTCTCTGACTACCCCTTATGGGATACAGTCGTGATCTTATGTGACATGGGAATTTCTTTCCAATACTTAATTCGTTCGAATCGCTAAAACATAGTCACACTCACTCTTATCCGAGAAAGAGACGAAACAAGCAAAACGATCACCTGTGAAGTTACAAGGTTAAACATATAGGCATCTAAACCAAAGCAGTCCTGCCCCAACAGCCTTAAATAGAATTGTAAAGTAAAAAGTAAAGTTTCAGCCTATAAATGTCCCACTGCTGAGCACAGGAATCCTCTCATTTCTGTGAGGGTTTTTGGAGCTAGGAAGAATCCGCCTCGCTGCTCCAATGCGGGTTGACGGACTGCACATGTCTTCGAAATATTTTTTATTTTTTATTTTTTATGTTTTATGTTTTACTTCACCGCCGAGCACGTGGTAAATTAGCACTTAAAATTGCAATTAACAATTTTAGTGGTGCCGGCACCGGGAATCGAACCCAGGTCACTCGCGTACTATGAAATTTAAAGCGAGCGCCTAGCCCCGGAGCTACCACGGCTCTAATAATAAAAATAATAGAATTGCGCAACCGAGTATTTTATATTTTATTGGATAGAGTGACGAAACGAGCAGAACGTTCACCCGATGCAAAGTTCAACGTCGACCCATAACAAATGCTATGTCACCCAGAACATTTCTGTGCGACAAAACACCGCGCCCGTGACCCTGAGACATCAGTTCTTTTACGACACCCACGGGTTTAAATGGGGTGGTAGATTATCTTAAGCCGCTACCACACGGGTCTCGTATGTGGTACCATATCGTAGTGGGTACCATACCGCAGCGCCCTTCAGACGGAAACAGTAATGTTTGCACACTACTGCTTCACGGCAGAATAACTGGCCCTGGGGAGGTACCTACCTACGCGGATTCCTACATAGGAATCCTACCACCAGTAACATGACCTTGTCAGTATAATCGTAAATAATGATGTATTTGTAACACATATTATATACTAGCGATCCGCCCCGGCACCGGACGGGTAAATAGATATTGGAAAGATATATCAAAGAGTGAGCGATGGCTGAGCGATAGCGCCGCCTACCTCTGCATTAGGCGGTACAGGGTTCCTTATGTAGATAGCGCAGAATAACAATTTCAAATGTACCTTGTGTAAAAATTTCCCCTTACTACGTTTAACCACCAATTAAGTAGTATTTTATATTTTATTGGATAGAGTGACGAAACGAGCAAAACGTTCACCCGATGCAAAGTTCAACGTCGACCCATAACAGATGCTATGTCACCCAGAACATTTCTGTGCGACAAAACGCCGCGCCCGTCACCCTGAGACATCAGTTCTTTAGTCTCATATACCCAGTGATCACGCTAGCTTACAGTGACCTTCAGACAGAAACAGTAATGTTTGCACACTACTGCTTCGCGGCAGAATAACTGTCCCTGGTACTACCGTACCTACCGAGACGGATTCCTGGATAGGAATCCTTCCACCAGCATAAAAGTAGGAAGTAGAATTTGTTGTAGCGCTCCCCTCGTATTTTTTATTCGATAAAGTGTCAAGACTAACGAAACGTTCAGCGGTATCTGATGGTAAGTGTAACGTCTGCCCACAACAAACCACCACACTGCGCCCGTCACCCTGAGACATCAGTTCTGTGATGTCCAGTAATTACGTCCGCTCTAATTGCCTTTCAGACCAAACAATACTACAATACCAAATAACTGGCCTGCGGTGGTACCTAGACGGACCAGTGATAAAAAAATACATTACAAGGAATATTTATTGCATCGCAGGTTGTGCGTCCGTGAAGGACCTGGAAACTAGAGTGGAGAAGCTGGAGGACAGCTCTAATTCAGATTCGGGCAGCAGTACTTCGGGGTCGGGTGAGTGGTTTGTGAATACATTTTTATTTCAGTGCGTCTAACAAACCACCGCCCACCCTCGACGGACCGTGCGGTCGGTCCAGTGGTCTGAGTACTCGACTTCTCGTCGCTGGTTCTGGTTTTGGTTTCGAAATCCCTGATGCTAGGATTCCTATGCAGTAATCCGTCTAGGTAGGTACCACCCCAGGGGTCAGTTATTCTGCCGTGAAGCAGTAGTTTGCAAACATTACTGTGTTTCGGTCTGAGCACTGAGAACCAGCGTAATCACTGGTAATGAGACTAAAGAACCCATGTCTCACGGTGATGTGGTATCACACAGACATTTTCTGGATGACACAGCATTTGTTTTGGGCCAACGTTGCACTTACCATCAGGTGAACGTTGTGCTCGTTTCGTCACTTTGTCCAATGAAAAAAAAGAGCAAAGGATTTTTGTAAACCTTTACATGTTGAAACGTTGAACTGCAATTAGCTGTAGTAATTTAACTCTCATCACGCCATCAAAGGATGATGAAAGTAAATTTACTCATAATTGTCCTTCTCAAGTACAAAGAAGTTGCACTTCGAAAAAAAATGTTTCTTCGAAGTGCAACTTCTTTGGGCTGATGAAAGCAAATTTGCTTATAATTGTCTTACTCTACGCTACAGGCAGTTCGAGCTCGGGCAGCAGCTCGTCTTCCAGCTCGGATAGCTCCAGCTCGTCGGACAGCTCGGACAGCGAATCGGACAGCGGCGACGAGAAACCGAACGCCGAGGAGGAGAACAAGCCTTTGAACAACTCCGTTGAGGACGACAGGTGGGACTCGCGAGCTGGGCCACGATTCTGCTATTTTAAGAAAAATCTACGCTGGGGTCCATCTCAACCCGTGGCTGTCGTAAAAGTCAACAGAGGGAAAACGAAAACCCGGATATGGTCAGCAGCATCTTCCTAGAGCATCTGAATAAATAAACTGCGGTTGCCAACTCGCAAAATCAAATATGGCAAAATCCCCCCCAAAATGAGAAGTACAAAGTTTTGTGGCATTCTATGGGGGAGGTCTATGTTGAGCAGTGGACTAGTGGGAGGCTGAAATGATATGCTGCTAAATTTTTAAAGGCATGTCAATAGAATCGTTTAACAGTGTTATGAATCTAACCAGTGTAGCCATTAAAATGGTATGTTACAAATACCATGATGCTCAAATTATTTTTAAAATGTGCAAATCACAATCCCAGAATACGAAAAATAACCATGGTTTCACAATCGGCTTACAATGGTCGCCATTGTCATAGAGTTGGGGCCGTGGTTGGTGACGTGGTAGCTCAGAGCCGGGCGCTCGACTTAAATTTGACGATACGCGAGTTCACGAGTTCGAACCTCACAGAATTTGGAAAATATGTGCTCTGGACATGATTATAACAGAGAGTTATAACAGATATCATTTTAGCGGAGGCGGGGCTGAAAAAAATAATATAAATATAACTTTTATACTACTTCTGTACCTACTTATAGTAAGTCACTGAGTCATCATCATTTCAACCTATCTCAGTCCACTGCTGAACATAGGCCTCCCCCATGGATTGCCACAAAACACGGTCCTGAGCCACCTGCATCCATCGACCTCCTGCAAAACCGTGCAGGTAGCCGGTAAAAACTTGGCGAGGTTCCGTTACAACCCTACTTTAAACTGTGAACTATTAAAACATACACATTATTTCTTCATTAAGCATAGATAAAAAAGGTGTTATTTTTTTAAAAAAATAACGTTTGTTTTTCTAACGCATCTGTTTACTCATGAGTCGGTGTCCATCAGATCATTCAGCGCCTGGTCGTCATACAGCGGGGCATTCACTGGCTCGGGCTCCGCCTCGGGCTCGGACTCGGAGTTGGAGGGTGCGGGGGGCGTGGGGGGTGTGGGGGACGCGACCCCCACCGGGCCGGGGGGTGTGGGGGGCGCAGTGGCGGAGGCGCCGCGCGACGACGACATCAGCGAGTCGGAAAACGAGTCCGCGGACAAGAGCTTCCAGTGCCACGTCTGCCACAAGTGGTACTCCACCAGGGTTACCCTCAAGTGAGTTTAATTGACGTGTCATGCCAACGCTTTTATATGTGTATTTCGCCAGTATGCTTTTCTGTACTCGTCATCTGGGATTCAACCTGGTTGATTTTCGACTGCGAAGACAGCTTCGCAACATAGACAATGGTCAACTACATAGGAGATATTATAGTGCACACGCAACCTCGCCAAAAATCAACTGCTCCATAAATTTTAGTCGAGTGGGTATTTAGTTCGTTCGGGAGAGTAAATTAACTTCAACCCGTGTGGTAGCGGCTTAAGAGAAACTACCACCCCAACTCATCCCGTGGGTGACGTAAAAGTCGACAGAGGGAAAATAAAAACCAGGATAGAGAAAAACCCTCGAAATTTAAATTCTTTGTATTTTTAATTTTTTATTTTTTATTACTCTTACTTTTCGGTAACCTTTTGTACTAATTGGTTGCGTTTTATAATTTGATAGATGTTATTATAACTTTCTAATAATTATTAATTATTTTAGGCTCTTTAACACGTTCAATGCTTGTTATGGTCACAATTTTGGATGTGTTACTAGACCTCAAAACATATGATTGTTTTTTTTTTATTGTATAAAGTGACGAAACGAGAGAAACGTTTACCTGATGGTAAGTGCCACGTCCGCCCACAACAAATGCTGTGTCACCCAGAATATTTCTGTGTGACACCACACTGCGTCCGTCACCCTGAGACATCAGTTCTTAAGTCTTAAATGCCCAGTGATTACGCTAGCTCTCAGTGCCCTTCAAACCGAAACACGGTAATGTTTGCACACTACTGCTACACGGCAGAATAACTGGTCCTGGGGTGGTACATACCTAGACGGATTCCTGCATAGGAATCCTGCCACCAATTGTGTGTTATTGTTAGTAGCACTATGTAGGTGTGCTTAAATAAATGAAAAAAAAACGATCGGCTCTGATGCATTGCGGCGAGCGTATGTGGCAGTCGCTGAGTGTGTGGCACACGTTGCAGGATCCACCGGCGCGTGCACCAGAGCAAGGGCGGCGGGTCCCGGGCGCGGACCCGCTCGGCGGAGCGCTACGAGTGCGACTGCTGCAGCCAGACCTTCAGCCGCCGCGACAAGCTCTGGGAGCACAAGTGAGTGGAGACTTGGACACGTTCACACACACGATCACGCTGTCTTAGTTTGTTTTTTAATAAAGTAACGTCTAACGCCATCTATGCAGAGATTAGTTTGATAGGTAGACGAACTAGGTGGCGCCACTATAACTTCTAATCGCGATATGGTTTGATCATTAGAAAAAAATAAGTATTGAATGTAATTTTATTAAAGTGAACTTTACGACAGTGAGTAAGGTGTATTATTTGTTCTTGAATAACATAGTGTAGCGCTGACACACGCCCTTTCCCATTAAAGGGGCAGGCAGAGGCCACACATTCAGAACACATTACCGGGTAGTTTTCATCGACGGATATAACGGGACGAGTTAAATGGTCCGGTGGTCAGTAGTCTCGAGTAGTGGTGTAAAAGTAACGAAAAAAAGCGTACTCGGATATATTCGTTACTATAACTATCAGTACTCGTTACTATCGTATCGTTACGTTACTCGTTACTTTTACTTTTGATACCTAATTAATAACATCGCATCGACGACGTCGCGTCGGTCGTACCTACTTTGTAGAATACATTGTTAATACGTTACATACTTAGCTGCGTAATGTGAATATTTTAACTTTTCCATTTTTTGAACCTGACTTGTGTATATTATGTAAATCTAAATTTAGTTTGATTTTATATGGAAGTGGGTAGAACTACAAGTAAACTGTAATTTAATTACCACAACGATCTAATTGAAAACTTAAGAGAATTTACTGTTTTGAATATTTTATCCCTGAAAATATGTAAGCCTTTATTAACCAAAAAACAATTAAATCTCATCTCATTAAAACGGCTTTATTATAATTTCTCTTAGAGTATTATTTTTAGTGAAACTAATTGACAATAGTATAAAACAAAAACATAAATCTATATTATATTATTACATAAATTAATATTTTGTATAAAAATACTTACCTACCTTGTTTCTGTTCCAATCCCAAACTTTGTCTAAACAATTCCTTTACTTAAAGTAACTAAATAAACAGTAAACAAACATCGTCCTTTGTAACGTACGTATTTAAAATTACGAAATAAGCGCGCGCATGCGTATAACGCACTATCAGCAAACCGTTTCAATTCAAGCATAATCAACGCAACGAACGTACTTGCAAAAATTCAATCAAACTAATATCAGTACAAAAATACGAAAGTAACGAAATGCATTCTTGAGTAACGTTTCGGTACTCGGTACTAGATGGCATACCCGTTACTCGGCACCGAATACATACGGTTTGCTACAGCTCTAGTGGTCAGTAGTCCCGAGCTCGAATCCGAGCCGATGACAACATTTGTGCGAAAACACATTTTTTTTAATAAACGAAGCCCCACAGTAGGATTTCTCCTGTGGCACACTGTCCTGTGGTTCCACATGCACAAACCACCCAGACCCGGAACAAATATATATGTAGGCCATACAAATATTTGTCCCGTGCGGGAATCGAACCCGCGACCCGCGACGCAGTAGCCAACGGCTTAGCCACTGCGCCAACCGAGCCGACAAATTGTCGGTTTTCGGGTCAGTTATGACTGTGCGGTGGCGGCCGAAGAGGAGCTACCACCCCATCTCACCCCGTGGGTGTCGTAAAAGTCGACAGAGGGAAAACGAAAACCAGGAGATGGACAGCGGCATCTTCCTGGAACAACTGAATAAATAAAATGCGGTTGCCAACCCGCCAAGCGTGGCAACTATGGCAAAATAGCTCCAAAATGAGAGCTACGTACTTTTGTAGATATCTATGGGGGAGGCCTGTTTTCAGCAGTGGACGTGGACTTGTGATAAAAAACACCCTCAATTTTTTTTTATTCGATAAGGTGATGAAACCAGCAAAACTTTCACCTGATGGTAACTGCAACGTCTGCCCATAGCAAATGCTGTATCACCCAGAAAACCTCTGTGCGACACCACACTGCGGCCATCACCCTGAGAAATCAGTTCTTAAGTCTCATATGCCCAGTGATTACACTAGCTCTCAGTGCCCTTCAAACCGAAACACAGTAATATTTGCACACTACTGATTCACGGCAGAATGACTGGCCCTGCGTTACCTCTCTAACCGCATTCTGCATAGGAATCCTACCACGGACAGCCTTTGTTCGTTCAGAATAACACCATAATATGCAATGCTGTCACTATACTGCTTGTGGGAACGCAATGGAGAGTAAGAATTTTGAGACTTGTAACAAAACGGCGGCGACGTGGTTCACCACACGTCACGTGTCGTTGCCCGCGTCAGCGAGAAATGGCCTTCCGGTTTGGTCTCTGCCTAGCCGCTTATATGAGACAAGGTTCGTTGAACATGGTGGGTTTCGTTTCAGAGCGGAGGCGCATCGCGGCTCCATGACAGTTCGCTGCGAGGTGTGCAGGAAGTGTTTCGAGGACGATGCGGAGCTTGCCGCTCACGATCGCAACCACACTGCCGACGAGAGGGCCGGTGAGTTCTTAACAGCGACCTGACCTCTACGCCGTAGGTCCTGGGTTGGAATCCCAAAACCACAAATTGCTGGTATCCGGGTCTGGTCCCGTTGTCATTGTCCCGACACTGCATCCTAGCCTTCCTCCGATCTAATCGCATGAGCGTTACACTGTTACTGTGGTCACAACGTTATACTTGTACTGTTAGCACGTACATTTGTGGCACTATAATATATGCGCAGTTGCTTCCAACGGCATTCGGAAGTTGTCGTCATGATAGAAAATCGCCCAAAAGGACATCACTAACGTTAAAACAAAGGAAGGGAAACTGAATTATGTACAGTTGTGGATATTTCCTAATTGGTTCCCATTGGTCCCGTTCTTCGACTCACCACTCGCATCGACCTCCATAACCCACCACCTAAATCTACCACCTACTATCTGTATCCATCATCTGGACCCAATGATAAAATCCCACCATCTCAACATACTAATCTGTACCCAAGATCTCAACACATTAATCTGAACCGACCATCTCAACACACTAACCTGAATTCACCACCTCAACACACTAATCTGCATTCTCCATCTCAACACACTAATCTGAATCAACCATCTCAACACACTAATCTGAACCTACCATCTCAACACACTAAATTGAACCCACCATCCCCACACACTAATTTGAACCCACATTCTTAACACACTAATTTGAACCCACCATTCCCACACACTAATCTGAACCTACCATCTCAACACACTAATTTGAACTCACCATCCCCACACACTAATTTGAACCTACCGTCTCAACACACTAATCTGAATCCACCTACTCCATATACTAATCTGATCTGGTGGGTTCAGAGAGCGTGTTATATAACCTGTCGTCTTTGTAAACTTACCATCTGGCAGGGCGCTGCGCGGCGTGCGGCGCGACGTTCCCGCGCTACGAGCAGCTGCGGCGGCACCGCGCCTGCGCGCACGGAGCCACGCCGCGCCTGCCGCACGCCTGCGCGCAGTGCGGCAAGCGCTTCGGACACGCGCACTCGCTCACGCGTCACATGCACAACCACGCGAAGCAGCTCTACCGCTGCGTCGTGTGCAAGGTACGCGCCCCCGCCACACCGCACCGCACCGCACCGCACCGCACCGCACCGCACACTACACACCCGCACTGCCGCACGCCTGCGCGCAGTGCGGCAAGCGCTTCGGACACGCGCACTCGCTCACGCGTCACATGCACAACCACGCGAAGCAGCTCTACCGCTGCGTCGTGTGCAAGGTACGCGCCCCCGCCACACCGCACCGCACCGCACCGCACCGCACCGCACCGCACCGCACACTACACACCCGCACTGCCGCACGCCTGCGCGCAGTGCGGCAAGCGCTTCGGACACGCGCACTCGCTCACGCGTCACATGCACAACCACGCGAAGCAGCTCTACCGCTGCGTCGTGTGCAAGGTACGCGCCCCCGCCACACCGCACCGCACCGCACCGCACCGCACCGCACCGCACACTACACACCCGCACTGCCGCACGCCTGCGCGCAGTGCGGCAAGCGCTTCGGACACGCGCACTCGCTCACGCGTCACATGCACAACCACGCGAAGCAGCTCTACCGCTGCGTCGTGTGCAAGGTACGCGCCCCCGCCACACCACACCGCACCGCACCGCACCGCACCGCACCGCACCGCACCGCACACTACACACCCGCACTGCCGCACGCCTGCGCGCAGTGCGGCAAGCGCTTCGGACACGCGCACTCGCTCACGCGTCACATGCACAACCACGCGAAGCAGCTCTACCGCTGCGTCGTGTGCAAGGTACGCGCCCCCGCCACACCGCACCGCACCGCACCGCACCGCACCGCACCGCACCGCACACTACACACCCGCACTGCCGCACGCCTGCGCGCAGTGCGGCAAGCGCTTCGGACACGCGCACTCGCTCACGCGTCACATGCACAACCACGCGAAGCAGCTCTACCGCTGCGTCGTGTGCAAGGTACGCGCCCCCGCCACACCGCACCGCACCGCACCGCACCGCACCGCACCGCACCGCACTACACACCCGCACTGCCGCACGCCTGCGCGCAGTGCGGCAAGCGCTTCGGACACGCGCACTCGCTCACGCGTCACATGCACAACCACGCGAAGCAGCTCTACCGCTGCGTCGTGTGCAAGGTACGCGCCCCCGCCACACCGCACCGCACCGCACCGCACCGCACCGCACCGCACCGCACTACACACCCGCACTGCCGCACGCCTGCGCGCAGTGCGGCAAGCGCTTCGGACACGCGCACTCGCTCACGCGTCACATGCACAACCACGCGAAGCAGCTCTACCGCTGCGTCGTGTGCAAGGTACGCGCCCCCGCCACACCGCACCGCACCGCACCGCACCGCACCGCACCGCACCGCACCGCACTACACACCCGCACTGCCGCACGCCTGCGCGCAGTGCGGCAAGCGCTTCGGACACGCGCACTCGCTCACGCGTCACATGCACAACCACGCGAAGCAGCTCTACCGCTGCGTCGTGTGCAAGGTACGCGCCCCCGCCACACCGCACCGCACCGCACCGCACCGCACCGCACCGCACCGCACTACACACCCGCACTGCCGCACGCCTGCGCGCAGTGCGGCAAGCGCTTCGGACACGCGCACTCGCTCACGCGTCACATGCACAACCACGCGAAGCAGCTCTACCGCTGCGTCGTGTGCAAGGTACGCGCCCCCGCCACACCGCACCGCACCGCACCGCACCGCACCGCACCGCACCGCACTACACACCCGCACTGCCGCACGCCTGCGCGCAGTGCGGCAAGCGCTTCGGACACGCGCACTCGCTCACGCGTCACATGCACAACCACGCGAAGCAGCTCTACCGCTGCGTCGTGTGCAAGGTACGCGCCCCCGCCACACCGCACCGCACCGCACCGCACCGCACCGCACCGCACTACACACCCGCACGGCCGCACGCCTGCGCGCAGTGCAGTTTCGTAACGGGCATTGACTGTCGTCATCGTCGTTTCAGCCTATCACAGTTCCACTGCTGAACATAGGCCTCCCCCATAGACAGCCACAAATGTTTGTAGCTCTCATACTGGAGGGATTTCGCCATGGTTGCCACGCTTGGCAGGCGGGTTGGCAACCGCAGTTTATTTATTTAGATGTTCCAGGAAGATGCTGCTGCCCATCTCATGGGTTTAATTTCCCTCTGTCGACTTTTACGACACCCACGGGATGGGATGGGGTGGTAGATTCTGTTAGGCCGCTACCACACGGCGGTGACTGTATGTGGCAATGTACGAGGAGTGCAAGTGCCATGGGGGGGGGGGGGTGCAAACAAGGGGCGAAGGCGGTCGCAATTTGGAGACCAGACACCATTGGGCTGTAGCAACGAAAAGGCGGTCGACTCAGCATAACGCATGGCAGTGTTGCCACAGCGCTGTTATTCTATCGATGCCTCAGGTTTACCGAGCTGTTACCGGACATATTAACGACGAAGTATATTTTTAAAAAGAAAATATGCGTACATGTACATACAAACACACGCATCTATATATATACATACGTATATGTACATACATATACATACACACATACATATGTATTATATATGTACATACATACATATGTATTATATAAATAAGATAAAATATAACAAAAACGTATGCGCGAAATTACAAAACAAATATGAAATACTTTGCAATATCATTCGTCAAACTGGGCTTGATTACGTTGTATTAATTTAAAAAAAAAACTTAATTTGATTAATTATTTTTATATAAGACTAGTTAGACTAATATTTAAGACTACTAAGAATGTCTAGAATCACAGTGTGCAAATCATCCATTAAATCCAGGGTCTAACTGTGTTTCCTTGTGGCGTTCGCGTCACTGCGATAAATATTATTGTGTAGGAATTAGCCGTGTTATAGCAGAGAAACTTGTTTTAGTAAAACCAGTTCACGTGCAAGTAAAAAAAATACGTGACATTGGCCTCTCCCCCACGTGAGATTGGTTGAGATTCGGACTCGACCCCCTTTCCCCGCCTAAACGCCTCGCTTGCCTCGTCACCTAATCCGATAAAAAAAGACACTAGTCGCTCAGAACTTTGTTACGCACATTTTGAAGATTAACGATTTTGATCCTTATTCTGATAACGTTGCAGGCGTCATTCGCCCGAGCGGACCAACTGGCGCAGCATCTGAACAGTCACCTCGCGAACTACAAACGCCTCAAGCCGTAAGATAAGACACGTTCTAGTGACGATCACGCGACGACAGCGCAACGACCACCTGACGACCGCGTCACGACGCACGGGACAACGGGAGAGTGCAAGGATGAATATACGTTTACGGACACCCACACACACACAATATTATTATTATATTATATTAATATAGAGTTTTATTTACTTTTCTTTTTTATTCGACGCCCCCTCCACGCTTTTATTTCATTTCAGAAAATAACTATTCAGGATATCAATAGTACTATCGATACTACAGTCATATGTCAATACTGTCTATACTATCGATAATATCGATAGCTCTCCATTAGATAACAACGATATTATCGATAGTATCGATTTTGAGTTATTAATTCGATAGTGTCGATGGTATCGATGGTATTGCAAAACCTATTAGTTTATTTATACTAACGAAAAATCACTGGCTATCGATAGTACAAAACTGTCGATACTATCGATAGTATCGATAGTTTTTGGTTAAAACTAATGTTTTTTGCAATACTATCGATACCATAGATAGTATCGAATAATAGAATCGCTGTTATAAATAGTATTACTCATGGAGAGCTATTGATAATATCGATTGTATCGACAGAATTGACACGTGACGATAATATCGATAGACTATCGATAACATCGCTTACACTTTAACTATCGATTATCTAACCAATGGACTATCGACGTGCAACACTCGACGCCATATGTCCCGACTTTCTTATTTCTTCTGTGTCTAGTTTGTTGTAAATTTTGTTTGGTTCTTGTACTAACCAATGGTAACATACCATTTTAATAACAACTGACCGTCCGTTGGAAATGAATGATTCACAAAACCTGATTTTTAAAACCAATTTCCCGATTGTTTTTACCCTTTCGTCCCGAAAGGAACACTGGACCTGGCAACACTACTCAAGACCGTGTTATGTGGCAATCTATGGGGAAAGCCATGTCCCAACAGTGGACTAAAACAGGCTGAAATGATGATGATTAAAGTTTTTGAAAATGCTCACTAGATGGCGTCATACTAAACTGATAGGAGCTACGATTGCGTCAACATAATAGGCTTCTTAGTATTTCGACGACTTTTGGCGCCAACTCGAAAAGTGGCGCTAATGTTTTCATTGTATTTTGTCATTTCTGTATACATATTGAGTTTTGACGCTTAATGCTGATAGTTTATTATGCAGCAACTGTTCGTGTAAGTGTACAGTGATTGGAAATCCAGGAGATCTCCAATAAAAGTCAACTATCCTTTCACTGTCGATCGAAATTTAGAAGTCTCGCTGCTTGAAAATTGTATACTTGTATAATATGTTCTTTGACACTGGAAAATAGTTTACGACTATTACCATAGATAAATAAATAAATAAAAAAGAAGTTTTCCGACTCATATGATCAATGTGTTTTTGAGCGCAATCTGTCCTACGATACGTATGTCTAGATATTAGACAAATAAACATTAAAACGTCATCCATTCAAAATTTTACATAATCCAGTAACTGGTGGCGCACTGACTATACAATGTGGTGGGCACCGTGTGTGATTGGCTTTTAGATAAGAACGTAAAACCTTTTTTTATAGAAGACTAGCTTTGCCCCGCGGTTTCAACCGCGTAAAAAAGCCGACCCCGATCGATCATTTATCCTTCCCAATTTGAATCGGATTTCAGGGTTTCAAGTTTTTTTTGCGCGGAACCCTAATCACTTTTCTAAAATTGCAGTTGCCGAAGTTACCCGCTGTAATATAAGCTATATGTCAGTGAAAGTCCCGATAATATCGGTCCAGCCGTTTCGGAGATTAGCCGGAACAAACAGACAGACAGTCAATGATTTTGAAAACGGTTTTTTTCATTTTCAAACAGACATTCAATTTTTATATATTTGTATAGATTGGTTTATGTAATAGCCGATAGGTATCAGAGTTGAATAACACCTAACTTTAAGATGTGTCGTAAGAGGAAACTGAGGAATTATACGGACAGTCTTAATTCGTGCAGAATAACACCATAATAAGCAATGATGTCACTATTCGTGGTGTGTGAAATACATAGTGGGAGTATATTTCACGATCGCCACGCAAGCCTTGGCAGAACTATGTACTAAATTCTGGATAGACTGTCTAAATTGCTTTGGTATTTACAAACAATATGTTTATTTTCTGAAATGCATCATCGATGTTGTGTTGTGAACTGCAAAAACGATGGAAGGAATAGTCGCATGTAAATTCTATAGTTTTCCTAAAGCGTCCTGGAAATTAGAACAATGTGTTCCGGCGCAAGCGCCTAATCATAACGTCATAGCAATGCAACGTTTTAGCATATTGTTGTTTTCATTTGTCCTCCGAGACACAGAAATAAATGAATTGCTCGTATTAAATAGCTTCGGCCTCTTCAACGTTTCTTAGACATTATGCTAAAACTAATTTGTTGTGTTTTATCGCAGTTGTGGTTGGAAATTAAATCGTTTTAGACTTTCAAAGCCGGTTTTTATAATCTTCTCCATTGTTTTTATAATCGGATAATCTTCTCCATTGAATCCTACCAAAACGACGGCCACGTGGGCGAAATGTGCGATGTATGGCTACGTGTATGGCTCTGCCTATCCATTATATGGGGAAAGTCGTGATTGTGTGTATGAAATATTAAGTACGGGCAAAATAAATAAAACGCAATTGTTTATTTTTATTTTTTTTATTTTTCATATCCTTAGATACTATATGTCATATGTATGTGTTATAACTATATTAAATGCTATAGGTAGGTACAGGGTATATCATTTTATGCCTATGTATATTTCATCTCATTGATAACTTTTTTCATTTAAAATATTTGTTCAAATAACCGTCTTTAATACTTTCAGTTTTGGAGGCAAAGAGTATTTTCGAAGTCGTTATTCTGCTTGAATTCTTTTTTCAAAAATCACTCAAATAATAATTGATTAACGCAATGGAAATTCATCAGTGTACATTAAGGATTTTATAAGTCATTATAAATCCAAATGCACGTAAAATATAATATTGGGTAAGTAGGCAAAAATATTTCGTATTTTTTTTTGTGATATTTTTACATTTGTTTGGTATAGTTGGTATTCTGCGGTCAGTTTAGTCCTCTTAATTTTTGTCGATCTTTCAGCTTACGAAATCACACTGTTCACTTTTGAAATCCATGCTTTCCATCCATTACCATTACTAATGTCTTAGCCTCCAAAACTGACTTTCGAACGACACAGATCAACAAAAACATGTTTTAAAAACCAATTCAGAGATATTTAACAAAGTAGTTAACGTAACAGACAAGCGAAGATCTTATACTTTTAATATTCTTAAATCACTATTTCAATTAATTCTATATTTTTTCCACTAAATTTATGCGAGCATCCGAACATAAAAGACACGAATAAAATATCCGAACAGGGTATAAATAGGGTTGATTTACAACTTTACGGCCGGCCGCTTCAAGTTCAGAGTCCGAGTAAAAAAAAAAACTAGATTTTATTGACAGAATAAACGTTTTTCACGGCCAGTCTAAAAGTATGAAATAGTTTTCAACACCTTAAATATATCACATCACGATGATATAAATATATCAAGTAGCGTAGGGATAGTCAATATTTTAATAGAAATACAAAATGGGGAAATTACGATAAAATCACTAACACTTTGTGGTCAATTTGTAAGTTCGTAACATCACATTGTTCTTTAAAAATAAAAGCTCAGATTCTTCGTCTACATACAATGATCAGTGTTCGTTGTATGTGACAGTGAAAGAAAAAATGGCGCGAAATGAAATTACTGCTTACCTACGACTACGCGTTGACAACATTCATGGACGGTAGAAAAAAGGAAGGGGGACCGTAAGTGTCTAAACAAAATATTCATGCGTTTAATTATCTGTGACATTGTAGGTAAACTGTCATTTTATTGACTTTTTAATTTTGACAACACACGCTTCGAGACGATGCGCATTAGAATGGAGTGACGAAAATCGTAAATAATAATTAGACTTGTACTTAACATGAAATTTAACTAAATACAATCTGAATATGTGTAAGAGGTGAAATATTTACTAGTCATGGGGTTCAACTACAGTGTCGTCGTCCTTTTATCTCCATTTGCATGCGCATAACTCAGACCGAGAATCGTGCTCGATTAAATTAAACGACAACTTTAAATTCGACATCAAACTAGCAGTACGTGAAAATAAAAATTCTACTACACACCACTATTGCGTATTATTGCTGAGTTCCTGAGATCTTCGAAATAAAAATCATGACCTGAACGACCTAATTCTACATCTTGCAACAAATACAACACAAAGTTGAGAGACGAAACTATAACCTCATAATAATACTAATCGTTATGGTAATACTACAATCAAAACACAATACAAGTAAGTAAAATGTAACAAAATGCTAAGAATGTAACAATCGTAATGTAAGTGCATTGTAACAAAAGTCTAATAGTAACTCGGTGACATTCAAAACTGATTTTTATTTCGAACATCGTTACAGATATTACAAATATTACAAAGATATATCTATAAAACAACAGATAACATCTACAGAGTTCAACACGAAACACGAAGAGCGAACATTAATATATGACTTCCCTAAACACTTATGAACGTAACGAGACAAAATGAGAACAGCTACAAGACACCATGGAATCGAAATATCCATTTTTATACGTCTCAAAAAATATGTTGTTTATTTTTTTGTGTACAAAAACAAGGTTCTCCTTAAGCACGCGACCTGGGTAATATTTTAACACTACAACACATCAAAAGTCTAGCTTCTTCTAAAACAAAGGAGAATCTACTAGATATTAAGAACAGAAAACACTGAGTAATTGTTACATACGATCACTATAGTCTAATGTTTTAGGGCCCTGGATATGTAACGAAATTCATAAAATATTTAAATAAAAATAGTACAGATTCGTAGGGTCTAAGCAGTTATTTATTGTATCTTTTTCCGATTTCAAAGGTGAACATCAGAACGGGATCACCGCCTTCGACACGATGTTACCTTGTCGTAACTAGAGTCACTCATACAGGTAGGAGTTTTAAAAAAAATACATTGCAAAGGGTTTAAATACATAAAAAATGCCTCTGATTGCATAACCGCTTATGTAGTACAGTGGCTGTTGCACATAAATACGTCAGGTGGGAGATGGAAATACCCCGCCTTCACAAAGTATGAGTGTATTGCTGTGTTTTGAAAGGTACGTTTTTTTTGTATTGGATAGAGTGACGAAAACGTGCACCTATAACGTTTCTGTGTGACACTACACTGCGCCCGTCACACCGAGACATCAGTTCTTAAGTCTCATATGCCCAGTGATTACGATAGCGCACAGTGCCCTTCAAACCGAAACACAGTAATGTTTGCACACAGCTGCTTCACGGCAGAATAACTGGCCCTGGTGTGGTACCTACCCAGATGGATTCGTGCATAGGAATCTTACCACCACCACGTAAAGAACTAGAGACATGTATAGACCAAATGCATTCCATTTCAATCATCAGGTGGAGTTTGTGCTTCATAGCCACCCTTTTTTAAGATATGTATCACTATTCCGCAGATCTTTTGTAGGGCTAAAACTGTTTCCCATTTGATCATGCAGATCCATTATTTTAGCGGTCTCAGGTTCTCAACCTTGGAGTTTTGCTACGGTTCAGGGTACGAGCTGATGCCATTACCAATTATATTAAATAGTTATTGTAACTAAGTATATGTGTAATTAAATAATCCTAATACAATAAATATTTCCGTCACTATGTATGTCGATACATATTCAAGGCCATAGAACTTAATTTAGAATCTCTCTTAGAGGATTATTCGCTTAAGTCTGAACAATTGGTGTTATATTTTATCTCGTAAAGACGGTATACTTAGCGAGACGATACCAAAAGAAACACAACTAAACAGTTTGGCACGTGATGCGTTTAAATTGGTACATTCAAAATATGAATTCAAATTTGGGTTAGTTTAATGTTTAATATTGTTCCATCTTTATTAATACTTAATATCTCGTTATCTGACATCTTTAAATTGCAAATTGTGGTGGTGGCGTATGAGAATCACACCATTTTGATATAAGGATTTACTAGAAAAATCGCGGCATGTGATCTCCAGCAGACTGAAAAGACTAAAAAGAAGCATTGCGTTCGGTTTTTTTTTTTATAGAAGTGGAGGCAACTGCGATTGCTAAAACATCCTTATTTTCCTTATTTGAGGAAGGCTTATGACCAGCTGTGTACCGCTAAGGATGATGAACTCCCCTGAAGATACTATGACTTTAATAGACTTTTGATGGTGTCAGCATCATGAATTGCTGCAAAATCAGAATTGCCTCAGAATCGCATCCATGGTATCCGACTCCATTAGTATCATTATCAATCCGCAATGGTATCCTTCTCGTAACGACCGCGTTGCTCAGTGGTCAGAGTACCTGACTTCTAAGCCGCGGGTCCTGGGTTCGAATCCCAGCCGGAGCCTACATTTGTGCTAAAACATAAATTGTTGGTTTTCGGGTCTGGTTGTGTTGTGATTGTCCCCGTGTTTCTGACACTGCATCCTAGCCTACCTCCGATCTTATCGCATCAGCGTTACATCGGGTGCGAGTAGGTTGGGACGAGTGAGTGCGTCTGTGTTTTACGCGTACACTTGTGGCACTATAATATCTCCTGCGCAGTTGATGGCTCTCGACAGTAGTCGGAAGTTGTCGTCGTGGTCGAAATCGGCTAGAAGAACATCACTTCTTGTAATATCTGACGAGCGTGTGGCCTAGTGATGAGGGTACCCGATTATAACGACGCGGGTCCTGGGTTAGAATCCCAGCCGCAGCCAATATTTGTGCTAAAACGCAGATTGTAGACTTGCAGGTTTGGTTGTGTTGTGATTGTGCTTCTGACCCTGTATTCTCGCCTGACATCTGGTGCGGATAGGTTGGGACAAGTCAGTGCGAGTTTGCGCGTACACTTGTGGCACTATAATATCTCCTGCGCAGTTGACAGATTCCGACAATATTCGAAAGTTTTCGTCGTGGTTGAAACCGGCCAGGAAGCCATCACAATATCTCATTCCGTCTTGGGCTGCGTAATTACTGATTCTTCTAGAAAGATCAGACATTATTTTAGTAAGATCGTCCCGATATCTATAAGGAGAGGAGATATATAGGATACAGTGTCGAGACGAGCAAAACGTTCACCTGATGGTAAGTGCAACGTCTGTCCATAACAAATGATGTGTCACCCAGATCAACGAGGCGCACCACACTGCGCCCGTCACCTTGAGACATCAGTTCTTAAGTCCCATACACTCAGTGATCATACTAGCTCTCAGTGCCCTTCAGACTGAAACACAGTAGCGTCTACACACTACTGCTTCACGGCAGAATAACTGGCCTTGGGGTGGTGCCTACCTAGACGGATTCCTGCATAGGAATCCTACCACCAGTAAAATATTCGCTTATTCGCGTTCAGTATCGGTTCTGTAACGAATGTGACCTAGATCAGTAATCTCTCCTTAATGAGAGAGGCGTGATAATTTTGCTATTTTGATAACTTTGATATTTGTAAACCCGAATATTTTGATAATACCAGTTTAAACACTCTACGATATCTATGAATAAAGACGAAAGAAACGTTCAAGAGTATTTTTTTTAATCGATAAGGCATTTTCATTGAGATTTCTTCTAGATAGAAAAGGACCTTTCGCCTCCATCAAAACTACATTTAATAATAATATTGAGGATTTAAGTATATTGGTGTTATCCTTTAGGACTTAAAATTATATAAGATACCTTAACGACGAATGTAATGGACTGAAATGATTCAACTGATAAACGACAACAAACATAAAATAAACAAGAACACTCAAAAATTCAATAGCCTACCTATCTAAAACGATATATGTAATGTTATTTTGCACAATATTTTTTTTGTATATATAATTTAATTTAAATATATCTTGCATTTTACCTAGCTAACATGTTATAAATCCATTTTATAATGGTTGATTCTTCACCTTAGCCAGCGTTACAACTAATTATACAGCAAAGCTGTTACCTTAATTTATATGTAGCAACTATATGTATAGATGAAGGAAGATTAGCAACAAGGTAAAGGCAACGACGCATCCAATCCGAAACGCGGACGAGAGAGTCCGACACAAGTACATCAGACGGTCGGCTTACAAATACATGTGACTAAGATAAGGCCGACGGAAAGGCGCTTCTGATTGATGCGAACAGAGCGCAGTCCGAGCTCCGGATCTAATCAGACGATCGAGCAGGGCCACTTGTCTTTACTACTTGCTTAAACAGCACGATACGTCACCCGCCAAAAGCACCTCTGCCGCCGGCTATTTATTTCTAATTGGGTACATATGTTACTTACTGTATCTCCTATTTCAAGCGATTATAGGCGTTAATTTAATCATAATCTTCCTACGGTCTAGCATCATTATATGTCGACTAAAACTAAATTTGACTATCTAAAACTGTCATACATATATTGTGATATTATGCAGTTGGAGGTCGCACCTCGTGTAGCGTGTTTTAAATGATTTACGATCCAAAAGAAACGCCTCGAGCGATCATGCTATCAATGCACAATTGTAACAAAATATTCCAACGACATACCTGTCAATGAATTTGCATATTGTGCAACAAGTAAATTGCATTTAAAACACGCGTTACCTTTCTCGATTGACTGAATGATCAAAATTGACTTAACAATTCGTTCCTTAGCTGAAACCAACTAATATAATGTAGTATTACATATATAAATATCTTATAATAATTTCTAGCGATATGTCTCACAAGTTTTTCATCTACATGCACAAAAGAAAGATCGCTAAAGAGAAACGAACATACTACGACAGACAAACAATAATTCTTTTTAAATATAACGTATAAAATACATCATTTACAAAATATCATATAGAGCAATAGAGACGAACGCGGTAAGACGCGTTGCCATTTAAAAAGTTTCAAAAAAGACGGTCTAGAGCGACTCCATTTCATTAACATTACAACTAGTAATGTTCCTCTTAGCCACGCCCGAAATAAATACAGCAAAGATACACATCGTTCGCATGTAACCGTCGTAAATGTTACATTCCACTGAAATTAAGTCGGTTGTAACAAAATAGAATAAAACACACGACACACACATTCATATTTCAACTAGCTACAGTAAAAGATTAAATGCTCCTTACAATCTAAGCAATAAATATTTTTTCTTTTCACTTATCATATAAATAAATCTAATATTTTCCTACGTTTCGGTATTTTTCCTCGAAGTTCTTTTTTTTAAGTGTTCTTTTACATTTAGACACAACCATTTTTTTTATAACAGTAGTTAATAAGTGATTCATGATTTTAATATCTTACGGGTCTGAATTTGGCATTGTCTCGTTTCGGAAAAATAAACCTAATGAGAAAAAAATGACTAGAAACTCTTTGTATAGCATTTGACTATTCGTATGTCATTTTATCTCTATTCACTTATACATACCTAGCATTCTCGTCGGATATAAAATTGTCTTAAAAAACTTCTCACTCAATGATGTAACCCATGCCTACGTTTCAACTAGGGTTCCTACTAAACATGTCTCCAAAAATCTACATTTTTTTCCCACTAATCTTAGTCTACACTTGTGCTATCAGATGTTTGGTACCGTTTCACAATTCCCGAAATCGTCCCTTGTTTCATCATCCATTTGAATTTTCACCAAAACATACCCATCGTCATTTCACTTAATTACACTTAAATCTATAGCTTACAATCCAATAATCTTATATCGAATAACTATATATCATCTAAAAGTTATTTTTTATTACGCTCGCATTTGTCATGCACCCATAAGCAGCGGTAGAAATAAATCTTTCGATAAGAGTGACTCACATTTTGCTCCTTCATTCGAAAAGATATTTTGACCTAGGTGTGGTCGACTGAAGCTTACGTTTCTAAGAAGTATTCTA
This sequence comes from Luehdorfia chinensis, assembly GCA_019845155.1. Taxonomy (NCBI): domain Eukaryota; kingdom Metazoa; phylum Arthropoda; class Insecta; order Lepidoptera; family Papilionidae; genus Luehdorfia; species Luehdorfia chinensis. The sequence continues at coordinate 112,284 of JAHVAK010000072.1, forward strand.
TGACTTATAGCCTTTTGGCTATCCGCACACAATCCGTGGCCTGCTGCCTTAATAATGAGTTAAAAAAAAAATACGTTAACAATTTTAATCATTTCAAGAAATTTACGAAGAAAAGGAAGAAATAAATAAACTTTTACTTAAAATAATGGACTACCTAATAACATTAAATTATTCTTTGTATAATATTATAACTACGAAATCTTAACACAGTATAACGACTAGAAAACAAAAGGTACTGATGGACTTAAAATCTTATAAAAACTTATGCTTAAAATCTAAGAAGTCAATGTAATACAATCAAAAACAATTTAAATAAAACATAACAGTGATAAATCTCCATTATGGTCTCCATAACAGTAATAAGTCAACGGATCTTGGCAATAACCAGGATAATGCGTAGAAGATAGAAAATAAGTGTCGTGTAACGTGTTAATAATAGTAAGGTAAATGTAACAAAATGAGAGGGAATGTCAAAAGGCTTTTAAGAACACTTTCATATCCACTCTTTGTGTAGACAGCAGCAGGGTTCGGGCGGTGGCGCGCGCTGGCCTCAGACGAGGAGGCTCGGGGCCAGCCATTCGTCTTCACCGATCTGTGGAATAGAATATTCTAGATTTATGAAGTATTTACTGGTGATGTGATTCCTATGCAGGAATCCGTCTAGGTAGCTACGACCGCGAGGTCAGTTTTACTGTGCAGCATTACTATGTTTCGGTCCGAAGGGCACTGAGAGCTAGTGTAATCACTGGGCATATGGGACTTAACGACTGATGTCTCAGCTGTAACGAGCGTAGTGTGGTGGCCCAAAGAAACGTTCTGGGTGAGACGGTATTTGTTATTGGCAGACGTTGCACTTACAATCAGGTGAACTTTCTGCTCGTCTCGTTGCTCGTTGAAGTAATTTGCAAATTATTTAAGAGATCTGGCGAATGAACTGTTAATCTGTGAATCTACACATTGTTTTAGTACTTTGTTTTATGGATGCAAACGACTATATACAAAAAGGCATCGATTAGAACATCTTATAGAATTTAAATTGGTAAGTTTCGCTTGCACGAGATAAGATTCGCCATGATGAAATCCATTGTTTTACGGAATTAATATATCAGAAAGCTACGTACTTTTTTTTTTCAAATTTTAATACTATTTTATAAATTATACGTAATATTATAATTATTTATATATTACATTTTGATATATTTTGAAAATCAGTGCTGTGACGGAATTCGCTTCCGCCGCAGTATATGCTGAGTTGTCAACCTCGTTTGCTAGGAGTACGGCGTACAATTTCCATACTTTTACTTTAGGTATTAGTGATGTTTTAGTTTCTTTTTTTTGTGTATTTTACGTTGTACGTTATATATTTTTCTATTATGTATTCTGTGTACGTCCGTTTCTAGCAAACAAATTCTTTTTCTTTCTTGTCTTTTTTCTTTATTACTGGCTAGCTATGCTACCAGCGATTTCGTTCGCGAGGACTCTTTCATTTGTTTGGGTAGGTTGTTAAATAAAATCCAGGTGTAGTATACAAGGGCGCCGCCAAGGGGGAGCTCCCCTAGGGACTCGATTCGTTAGCCTAATGCCAAGCCAATTTACACGAGTATTCGGCAATTGTTGCGGTTGAAAATCGACCCCACCCTGGCTCATTGGCTGGCGAGGCTGTTGGCAGTATCTATTTTACTGGTGGTAGGATTCCTATGGAGGAGCCCGTCTAGGTAGGTACCACCCCAACTGTCAAACTGAACGTCACTTTTTTTATTGAGTAAAATCTCAATTGATACAAAAATACCATCCAAATGTCAGACTTTTCCGGGGTTTTTCCAAAAATGTTCTTTCATACAAACCTTCCTGACAATTCTGCACCTCAGAGGCAAACGGTATTAAACGCCAAAATACAAATTTTACGGGACTGGCATAAATTCATAGAGAGCACGCGTCGCCAGTTTTAAATGTGCCATATTATGCACGTAACGGTCTATGCAGATAATTTTGCGCCAGATTAGGTGTTTTGGAAAATATTCCCACAATATATGTATGAAAATAAAATTTTTACAATAGAGAGTTACAATCGTATACTTCTGAGGTACATAATTACAGACAACAAAACAAAATCTCAAGCAATGATCTTTCATACATGCGTCAATTTATTTTTATTTACATTTTTTTTTATTGCATGAAGTGATGAAACGAGCAAAACATGGTAAAAAAAAACCTGATGGTAAGAAAATTTCTGTGCGACACCACACTGTGCCCATCACCCTGAGACATAAGTTCTTAAGTCTCATATGCCCGTGATGACGCTAGCTCACAGTGCCCTTCAAACCGAAACAGAGTAATGTTTGTCACACTACCGCTTCACGGCAGAATATCTGGCCCTGGGGTGGTACCTACCTCTAGTTAGGTACCACCCCAGGGATTCCTGCACAGGAATCCTACCACCAGTGGAATATTATCGAAACTTTTTCTATAGCTTCAGAACCGATAAACCAAACACGCTGACACAGTCTAACTTGGACCCGGGGTTATTATCTATAACTCGCGTAAAATTAATATCAAAAGCAATAGTAGTTCATGATAACGCCTGACGATAATAAATAGCAAAGTTTCTTTCCCTATGTTCAATGTTTTAATGTTATGTAGGAAATTTGTTACTTTTCGTTCTATTCCTTTACCACTACAGTCGGTGTATTATTTGAAACCAGCTGATGCCCGCAACATCGTTCGCGTGGATATAGGTTTTTTAAATATCTCGTGGGAACTATTTTATTTCCTGGGATAAAAATAATCCTATGTCCGCCTCCGGAGTGCAAGCTACCACTGTGTCAAATCTCCTCGAGATCGGTTCAGCGGTTGAACCGTGAAAAGGTAACAAACAGACAGAGGGACAGAGAGAGTTACTTTCACATTTATAATATTGGTATAGAACAGAGGTTCCCAGACTTTTTTTCTCATAGACCACTTTCAAAATTTTGTTGGTTCCGGTGGACCCCTGCAGCTACATTTCTACAATATCCCCAGAACTATAACTAACTAACCCATTATTTTGTCACCCCTTTTGTAACCCCTGAGGGTCCACCTGGACCACTTTGGAAAGTGAAAAAGGGTATAGAGTATAGATTTCCACAGTTCGGGACTTAAATCGACAGGCAGAAGAAAAGGTCCGCTGGAGAGTTTGTATGTTTGAACGCGGTAATCTCAGGAAATACTGATACGATTATAAAAAACTGTTTCTGTATAAGATAACCCGTATATTTTAAAAGGCGCAAGGCTATAAAACTTTATGCTACGGCCTCAAGGCGCCGCACGCCGAGTTCCGAACTGTACCGAGAAGGATTGCGAAATCGGCACTATCGTGTGGTCGGGCGAAACCGCAGGGACACGGATAGTGTACGATAATTATATACTTACGGGCTGCACTTGGAAGTGCTGTACTGGATAATGAAGGACCTGCGGAGGTTGGGACATAGCAGCCACACCGCCGACTGAGCCCACGCCTCCGACACCACCTCCTAGTGCCCATGGCAGCTGCGCCACGCCACCCATTCTACAAAAATAGAAATATAATGAAATTAACATAATATTATAACGATTTAATCAAAAAAACGGATCCCATCATCAGATCTTGACCAAATTTATGTGGGAGCAGTGCTATTTTATTAATAAAAAAAGAATCATCGAAATCGGTCGACGTGGTAAAGAATTTTTCGCTGAAAAAAAGCGGACCAAAAGTATAAAGTTAGTTTAAAATCAATTGCAAAATATGTACCCAACAGACAGGCAAGAAAGCGAGTTAATAATCAATCGTCAAATCTGCCTACCTCAATGGGAAAGAGGCGCGCGCGTCTTTATGCACGTTAGTATGGATGAATATCAACTTTTTAGAAATGCAAGGAAATGAATTACTATTTACATAATACCAATAAATTACTTTACCACATAAATATCTTTTCATGTATATTGTTACAGACATTCCAATTTGCAAGAGTTATTCTTCGATCAGAACGAATATTACGAACTGTTTTGCGCATGTCTAGTTCTAACTGTACTAAGAGATGAGTCCCTCACTATGGATGCGTGTCATTTGAGGCTTTCGCGATAGCAAGGACGGGAGTTACTCGTTTCTTCACTAAAAAAAGTGATGTTCATAATGTGAATACCAGGAACAAGCACAAATTAATTATGCCAGTTACCCGACTTCACAGAGTCAGTAACTCTTTTATGGGGCAATGTATACGTTTTTACAACAAAATCCCAGAAAGTGCTAAAAGTCTTTCAATCAAAAAGTTTAAATTTTATATTAAACAAAGACTTCATAAAAAGGGTTATTATAATATTAAAGAATACATAGATGATGATAACCCCTGGGAATGAGGTGATCGCCGCCGAGCCATTTCTACATCTTTCTATTACAGCTATTGTAATACAGTTTTGTACATAATTTTAAAAATGACTAAAAAAAAAGCCCGCTGGGTTCTTCCCAGGACAGAGGCATTTTTGCGAACCAGTGTAGTTTAAAAAAAGAAAAAAAATGACTTTCAATAAGTATTATGGAAATAATCTATACTGAATAAAAATTTATTCTATTCTATTCTTCAATTTTAACTAACTCCCTCAATTCCTCGTGTGGCAGTCACAGGGTTTATTAAAATTTGAAGCATTTGTGTTATATATTGATTTTGAGTCTTTTAAACGATTCGCATTGTGATAAAGGAAAATAGGAGTTGCGGAAGGTGTGATTAAAAAGAGGGATTGTGATCGTAATTTTTTTTTTCTATAGTATTCTCGTCGGGGTGGGATATATTTATGATTATATCTAAGAATATAATATACGATAAAGTAAATATAATATGAATACGGCATAATAAAATGTAATAAAATATTTAATTATGTATATATATATAATTATAATTAAAAAACTTTTTTTTATTGTTTCTTTTGGGACGATGTCTCATAACTAACAAACTCTCTCCTAATAACAGTTATAATAATAATAATTAGTTGAGATAATTGTAGAGTAAATATGTATTTATAGAAAGCTTATTAACAAAGCCGTACAGTACAAATTAATGTACATAAACGGCTATCAAAAATATTAATAAGTACAACGTCTGCCCACTTATTATTACACTGCTGAAGAAATCTTTACCTACGCGAAGTATAGTCATCCGGTTTTTAGTCAAACCATATCGTGTTTTAAAGTATTACTAGCGCCATCTATTTTTTACGCCTCATTTAGTTAGTGTTATAGTTACGCCGAAAGTCGCCGCTAGGTGTCCGGCAGAGTAGAATAGCATAGTACACTGCTTGCTTTGCCAGCAAAATAGGTCGCAATTGGCTAAAGTTCGCTCTATTACTGTAATGTATGTGTGAAAATGTTGTATCACTAATATAAATATTAATATTTTTTATTTTAATTTAAAACCTAAAAATGTTTAAAAGTTCAATAAATTTAAGTACAAGTAATATTTATTTCAAAATATAATATCATTAATTATATCAATAGTTTATCTGTTAACTAAATAAAAATTATGCTTGAAATATTAAAGTTATATTTACTTTAAGTTATGTTTGTCATCTTATTATTAGATTCTCGAATTCTCGAAAATATGACTAAAATGGATGGAATGAAGACAAGAATCAGTGGCATGACAAAAGGATAGCAGAACGGCCAAAATGCGAGGAGGCCCCTGGATAGTTGTTACGCAATTTTGGCTATCGGGCATTCCATGGTCTGAAGTTTGAACTTTGATGTTGCCATTAACACTTTCGCTAAACAGAAAGTCTGAAAATTAAAAAAAAAAAATATTATAATTAAAGAAAATTTATTTCTTTCCAATACGCTCTTTAGATTAAAAGTTACTATAACGTTGGATGAGCTTGTTTAGAAAGAAAGAAAGAAAGAAACACATTTATTCACGGTCTAATTACAATAGATACAAAAACAAAACAAGAAAAAAAATGGAATTACACAGAACATAAAATAATATTGCCCAAAATTAACAAAAGTGAAAAAATTATATAAATGAGTCTGTGTCGCAGCGTAAGACCGTGAAATGGACAGGACTCAGTAATAATCGCGATACAGAGACTTACATTGAGTTTACATTGAGTGAGGGCCTGATCCGAAGAATTTGCCACATGCCTCAACGGCATAGTTACTCCACTGACATGAGTGAAGACTAACCATAGAGGAAAATAATACTATATAATAATAATAACAATAAAATATATACTTTCTCGTTTCCAGCAGGGGCAAGAAGTGGACTACGGTTGTGATCTCTGCCTAACCCTTATGGGAAAAAGGCGTGACTGTATGTATCATCATCATCATCATATCAGCCTTTCACTAGTCCACTGCTGAACATAGGCCTCCTCCATCATTTGCCAAATTTCAAATGTTGTAGCTCTCTTTGGTGGGAATTTTGGCATAGTTGCCACGATTGGCAGGCGGGTTGGCAACCGCAGTTTATTTATGCTGATGCTACAGGAAGACGCTGCTGCCCATTTTCTGGTTTTAATTTTCCCTCTGTCGTCTTTTACGACACCCACGGGATGAGATGGGATGGTAGATTGTCTTAAGCCGATACCACAGCTACCGCTAGCTCAGGGGCTAGGCGCTCGCTTTAAAAAATATGACATTTTTTGTACGTGAGTGACCTGGTTTCAATTCCCGGTGCCCGCACCACTAAAATTGTTAATTCCAATTTAAATGCTGATTTACCACGTGCTCGGCGGTGAAAGAAAATATCGTGAGGAAACCTGCATGTCTGAGAAATAAAAAATATTTCGAAGACATGTGAAGTCCGCCAACCGGCATTGGAGCAGCGTGGCGGATTCTTCCTAGCTCCAAAACCCTCTCAGAAATGAGAGGAGGCCTGTGCTCAGCAGTGGGACATGTATAGGCTGAAACTTTACTTACTTTTACACGGTATTAATTAAACATTAATTGAGCATAACTGAGCCATGGTACCTCGGGAGCTAGGCGCTCGCTCTAAATTTCATAGTACGCGAGTGACCTGTGTTCGATTCCCGGTGCCGGCACCACTAAAATTGTTAATTGCAATTTTAAGTGCTGATTTAATTAGTGAAGGAAAACATCGTGGGGAAACCTGCATGTCTAAGAAATAAAAAATATTTCGAAGAAATGTGAATTCCGCCAACCCGCATTGGAGCTGCGTGACTATTCCCAGCTCCAAAACTCTCTCAGAAATGAGAGGAGGCCTGTGCTCAGCAGTGGGACATTTATTGGCTGTTACTTTACTTTTTTTAAATTCTGTAGCCACTAATATTAATGTAATTAATATTAAATTACGCATTATTGGTATTATATAATTAATAACACTTATATAATTATAAGTACCTACTTATATTTCAAAATGAAATCTGTCTTACTATAATAATTAAGCTTGAGAGTTTGTATGTTTGAAAGTGCTTATTTCAGAAAGTACTGAACTGATTTGAAAAATTACTTTTGCATTAGATATAAGATAATGATACTGCTATAATTAAGTAAGAGCGTTTTATGTTTGAACGCGCTTATTTCAGAAAATACTAAAGTAGTTTGAAAAACCCTTTCTGAATTAGATATCCCGTTTACTGAGGAAGGTTCTAGGCTATACTTCTTGCTGCGGCCTTAAGGATCCACACGCTGAGAACCAAACGTTACCGAGAAGAGCTGATCGTACAGCGAGTACATGAGGCCGGCATATTTTACAAGTTACTCTTGGTTAAACGTACAACATGTTCATAAGCTAATTATAAGAAAAAAAAAAACGAATTGTTGAGAGTGCTGCAAATATAATAAAACCTGCCTACAAATGTATCTTCTTTTCCCTTTTTTATAATGTACTTACATATTTTTTGAATTGAAAAATTCTTTAGAATCGTTGTGATTTGAAACTAGATGAAACGAAAAAGCGACACTAGAAAGAGAACATATACAGCCATAGGATTTAGCCTGCGAGAGAATGAGTTCTTCGTAGTTTTCGTCGAACTAATGGTTCGACAAGATCAAAAACAGTAATGACGCCGTATTTCAAAGATATGTTGATCAACTTCGAATTGGTATCGAACTTGGTAACAATATAATAATAATTAAATATTATCTTACTCCTGCATTCGTCACATTCTTGACCAATGCAGAGTATCAGGCATGCAGGTCTCCTCGCGGGAGATCGGACCGGAGTTACTCGCGATGAATCGCGATGAATGATGATCTTCCATAGATGATTCCTAATTTCCGCTTACCCCATGTACTGCTGTTGGTAGCCAGCAAACTGTCCCGCATAGGAATAGCCCTGGACGCCCTGGACCCCTTGCAGGAAGCCACCGAGCTGCTGAGGATATGTGTTGTACCAGTACGAAGCCGGAGGAACACCACCAGCGGTGTACGCAGCACCGAAGGGACTGTAAGCTGTCCCGCCGAGCTGGAAACCAAAAAATAAATTGTTAAGGCATCATTTTCATCACATTTACATAGAGGACTAAACTGTTGGCTGTGTACCGCAGGGTCTTTGTCTCCAAATCGCTCATTAGATGGTAAGTGCAAAGGCTGTGTTATTCAGAATATTTATGTGTACCACATTGCGCCCGTCCCCCTGAGACATCAGTTCTTAAGTCTCATATGCCCAGTGATTACAATAGCTCTCAGTGCCCTTCAGACCGAAACTCAGTAATATGTATTTTGCGTGTTACTCGTTCAACATTAAATTTTGAAAATGAATACTTCACCTATTCGAAATAATAAAAATGGTTCAATAATCCATAGCGGAGAGAGACGCATAATTTACAATGTTTATAAGTACTTTAAACTGCGTGATTTAAATGCGACTGTGGAGAGCACAGCAATAAAAGCAGCAAGTGCATGCGGTGTCCGAAAATACGTCTGAATGTGAAGTCTTTCTTCTAGCCAGAAAGTTTGCAAGCAGGGATTGAAAAGGGTTCCAAAATACCGTTATTAAGCGTTTCTTATACTAGAATCGGAACCTATACCGAAACCTAAATAAGAACCCTTAGGAACCCTTACCGTGCCGGTACTCAAGCAAAAATTATTTAAACTAGTGTAGTGATTTCGTGGTCAACTATCGATTGTTTGAATATCGATAGTTGACCTCGAAAACTTTAATTATTAGACCAGCTTTCGAAATTAATAAGTAGGTTAACACCAAGCACTTCCCTTTTTTAATCCCTGTTTGCAAGTGCAGAATATGAGTTATTTCCACACATCTTTGTCCTCTATATAATGATCCATTTTATAATACGCTTTATCTAATAATGTCTTCTTGATTAGTTTTTTTTAAATCTGTCCGATTTTTGTGTTACACTTTTAAGAATTTTATTTTAATTTTTTATACATCTACTAAGAAAATACTTTCTAGTTTTAGTCAACCTAAACATATGAACCTCTAGCGTGTCGCCTCGACTCATTCTACAGGATACAGTCGATTTTTTTGTTAAATAAATAAATGTTATTCCGTACGTACATAATATTTTCAAAACTGAAAATCGATGGAAGTGTCAAAATATTTGTCTCCCTGAATAGTTATTGTAGCGACTCGCGAGGTCCCAAGTTAAAGATTGCCATTATAATAATGTTAAATATTACAATTAATTAATTTAGAAAAACCGGACAATTTTTATCGAGGGTTCTATTGAAATTGGTATGTAGATAGTACACAAAAATAAGTAACATTACTGAAATTCATAAACCATTTAGCGTTGCCAGGAGTCCGGCTAAAGACTGACCATAGTATGGCTTTTTCAATCAATTCATTTCTTTATCTGATATAACATCAAATTAACTATTTTCGTTTTTTTCCTCTTCCTGTGCTGCCAAAACTTGCTTCTGGTCAAACTTCATGATTCTAGACAAACGGAAAGTATCCTTTAGGTTTTGATTTATGGACGATTGTCAAAATATGTGACATAAATGACCGTATATATTGAATGCGTTGACTTAGAAGCTTCGTTCCTTTACAGCTCCAAGGGATCAAAGACTTCAGTATAGTAATATATAGTAGTATATATAAATAGTAAAGGGTCTTGACAGTCCCTCCTCAGCGAGGTCGATGATAATTATGAAAGAATGTGCCCGTCACGAGTCGTACGGCATTGAAGGAATTTATAATTAAAATAGAAACAATAAATAAATATATAATCGTTCGTTCAGTAAAGTACACTTATCGTATTGCCAAATTATAATAAAGGAGAGAAAATTGATTTGCTAAGGTCCGCATGCAAAATGTACAATGGTATGTATTACCTAGTTTTGAAGAGCACCGCCCGTACTCACTCAACATCGTGCACAAGAAAACCAATACCGCCACCGGGAGCCGCCACCAGATACCCTCCACCACTAAGACACTACCAGTAAGCAATACACACCGCTGAAGTCGAGAACACGACATGTGTTTCACCTCAAAACGAGGCATTATCAAGTGATATTGACTTTACGACAGTCAACCGCATAGTGACTCTTAGCAAATTAACTTTCTCTCCTTTACTATAATGGATTTCTGTCAGTAACGCCTGATTCTATTAACTATTAACTATACACAAGAGATTATTTTAGCCAAAGAGAATGAAAGCGCGGCTTTGGACTTCGGTTATTTACGAATTTAAAACAGCGACATCTATTGACATCGTACTGAACTAGTTAGTGAAATCGTTAATCATGTTTAGTGTACGGTTTTCAGTTTGTTACTTTTTTGGCGCTGAAATACAATTCAAAATTGTAATGTATATTAAAAAAATACGTTATAATTATAGCGCTCTTTTCTCCAAATTATAACGCTTACTATTCATGAATTTAACGTTATGATTTGAGATGTAAATTTCCGTCAGGGCACACGTGTCGGTCTTACCAAAGGCGCGCCATTAGATGTTTACAAATAAATAAAATTGAAATGTCTGTTTGTAATAACATAATAACAGCTTTTTACTCAATGCTTCTAAAAGTATATACGGTGCTTATAAGAAAAAACAATTTTTAAATTTTTAATCTGTTTGTTGCTCCGGCTAATCTCCGAAACTGATGTACCGATTTTGACGGGACTTTCACTGACAGATAGCTGATATTATGGTACTGGTAACGTAGGCTACTGTAGTTTTAGAAAAATAATTAGGGTTCCGGGCAAATAATTTGAAACCCGAAAATCCGATTTAAATCGGGAGGTATATATGTATATCATCGAGCGGGGTCGGCTTTTTTACGCGGGTGGAACCGCGGTGCACAGCTAGTAAAAAAATGGCGCTCTGCTGGCCAGGCTTTTTAGTTTCTATAAAGAATATTCTTTTGCTAAAAGCGGAACGTTTGGGGAGTTTTGTTGAAGCCTTAATCAAAAGACCTGACTACTTTCAGTTGCACTTTGAGCGATATTATGCTATTGTAATTTTCGTCGGTTGTAACTCCTTTGTTGGCTCCGGCTGGGATTCGAACCCAAGGCCCACGACTGTTTCTTTTCAAATTCAAATTCAAAATGACTTATTTGCCAGAGACATGGTACATAAATAATGGTATTATAAAATTTTAACATTCCAGCATGGTCTTACTTGAATAAAAAGTTTGCAAATATAAAATAAATATAGAATTAATTGTAGATTATTTACATGTCAATTTATAATATAACATTCATAAATTATAGTCATAAGGCATTTAGTTACATTTATAATTCATTAAAATCATAAAATAATAATAATTAATTAATTACATATTATTGTCATTTAAAAAATCACCAATATCATAATAACATTTGCTTAAAAAAAATTTCTTTACGTCATTTTTGAATTGTCGATTTTTTTATTCTTGAAAATATCAGGTAAACGGTTATAAATTTTAATAGCCATACAATAAACATTTTTCTCATAAACTGTCAATCTTTGATTTGGTACATGAAGGGTGTGTTTATATTAACTTCTAACATTTCTTACATTTTGAACATTTTTTTTACACACTTTACACTTACATTTGTCATACGACTATTAGAATATTAGTCGTCGGCGGGAATTTAAACCACAAGCCTAAATTGTAGGTAATTCTAAATTCTATTATACCACAGTCTAACAGAATCGATTAACTTCATGAACTGTATTGAACGTGTCTTACATTACTGGGGACTCCTATGCAGGAATCCGTCTAGGTAGGTACCAACGCAGCGCCTGATAATCTACTGTGCAGTAGTGTGCATTACTGTATCGGTTTGAAGGGCACTGAGAGCTAGTGTAATCATGGGGCATATGAGACTAAGACCCGATTTCACCGATCGCTTTGGAAACCAAGTTTAATAAAACCACGTTTTACCTTACTGAGTTCAAATGTATCATTTGATCTCGGTTTTCGTCTAACCGATTTCACTAGCTCCATTTTGATCGCGTTCAGAAAAACGAAGTCTACATGAAATATCGTCACAATCTAAAACAAAAACTCGATGTATTTCGTATTTTGCGACATCAAACAGCCTGTTTTTATGCATAGGTTACACAGGTAGGCAAACAATAAACAGAATTAATAATATTTTTTGTTGTACAATTGACAATGTCAGCTCTTTAAACGCGTTTAAAGAGTTGAACGTCAAAAATAGGTCGTACTGAATATTAATCGCGTTTAGCTTTAGCTGCGTTCATTTGATGTTGATAAAATGCAAACTGTAGCATTGAACTCAGTTAAACGCTTAAACTTCGTGAAGCCACAACGGTGAAATCCGCCCTTAAGGACTGACGTCACAGGCGGACGGGCGCAGTGTGGTGCACAGAAATGTTCCATGTGCATTGCTATGAGCGGACGTTGCACTTACCATCAGGTGAACTTTGTGCTCGTCACGTTCTCCAATAAAAAAAATAAGTAACTTAAAATGTATGTAGCAAAATAATATAAATTCCCTTTGATCTGAAATTGTATCAACAACGCTTTGAATTAATTTCAGATAATTTGTCGCTTCTTGTATCTTGATTAAATTTGATTAAAACATTACGACATTATCTATTCCTTTAACAAACACTCCAAGGATCTTTGTCCATTAGTTGGATTTGCATCTGAAAGAAGTTACTCAGAGACGCCGTCAAATTTGCATTTATTAAGTGTTCGCACTGTTACCTTTGCTTGAATTAGTTACTATATTTTATAAATACGCCATTTCTGTTTTTAATTTAAGTATTTTAATATTCAATGACTGTCCGAGGTATTCTGGACTGTTCCTTTCTATTTCTTCTTTCGAAACTTCAAATAAAAATATGCGAGATTTTCCAGTTTTAAATGTACCTTTAGCGCGTATTGCTAGTGGTAGGATTCCTATACAGGAATCCGTCTAAGTAGGACGGGCCCCGGAGTCAGTTATTCTGCCGTGAAACAGCATTGTGCAAACATTACTGTGTTTCGGTCTGAAGGACACTGTGAGCTAGCGCAATCACTGGGCATATGAGACTTAGGAACTGATGTCTCAGGGTGATGGGCCCAGTGTGGTGTCACACAGAAATTTTCTGGGTGGCACAGCGTTTGTTATGGGCAGACGTTGCACTTACCATCATGTGAACGTTTTGCTCACTATATCCAATAAAAAAATGGTAGTCGGGGGGCATGAAAGTGTTGACTAAGAATTATTCCTACACATATTTGTCCTCTATTTAATGATATATTTTATTATATGCATCATCTATTAATGCTTTCTTGAAAAGTTCTTTTAAATCTATATCAGTGTTCGGAGTGTAACATTATTATAGATTATTATTAATAGATTTTATTAAAAAAAATGTATGAATCTACTAAGAAAATATTTTCTAGTTTTGGCCAAACTAAACGGAGGAACTACTAGCGTGTCTTGACCTTTCCTACTGGATACAGTCACTTTTTTGTTAATTAATTTTTTATAATGATTGCTTACATTTACGCGAACACTACACATTTAAATGAAACTAATTTTACGGATTTTCTCGCGTTAAATTTTACGGGATATAAATAGGAAAATTAATGTTGCAGTAACTTGTAGGGGTATGCTTGGTTTTTGATTTAATTTTATTAATTACTAGCCGATGCCCGCGACATCGTCTGCGTGGATATACGTTTTTTAAATATAGCGTGGGAACGACTTGATTTTCTATGATAAAAAGTATCCTATGTCCGTCTCCAGGATGCAAGCTATCTATCTCTGTGTTAAATTTCGTCAAGATCGGTTCAGCGGTTGAACCGACAAAAGGTATCAAACAGACAGAGGGACAGAGAGAGTTACATTCGCATTTATAATATTAGTATGGATTGGATCCCAAGCCGGTGGTAATACCCAACAAAAAAATAGTTTTATTTAAAATGTATTCTATTTTGGTGGTAGGAACAGGTGGTAGGATTCCTATGCAGGAATCCGTCTAGGTAGGTACCACCCCAGGGCCTGTTATTCTGCCGTGAAGCAGTAGTGTGCAAACATTACTGTGTTTCGGTCTGAAGGGCACTGAGAGCTAGTGCAATCACTGGGCATATAAGACTTACGAACTGATGTGTCAGTGTGTCGAGCGCAGTGTGGTGTAACACAGAAATGTTCTGGGGGACGCAGCATCTGTTATCATCAGGTGAACGTTTTGCTCGTCTCGACACTAAATCAAATAAAAAAAAAGCTCACCTGTCCTTGAGCTTGTGCGTTGTTTGGGTCGCCGGACTCCTTCCCCCAGGAGCATTTCACCGGTTGCCCGTTCACGTCCGTGTTGTGCACAGCAACGATGGCGTGTGTAGCGCTCTCTTTCGTTGAGAATCTGAAATAAACCCATTTGAGACTTTTGGTACAGGTAACGTGTGGTAGTGGCTTAAGAGAATCGACCACCCCATCTCATCCCGTGTCGTAAAAGTCGACAGAGGGAAAACGAAAAACGGGAGATGGGCAGCAGCGCCTTGCTGGAACAACTGAATAAATAAACTGCGGTTGCCAACCCGCCTGCTAAGCATGGCAACTGTGGAAAAATCCCCCCAAAATGTTCAGAAGTGCAGTAGTGATAGGCTGAAATGACGATGCTGATGAAATTAATTAGTTGTTTAATACGAGCAAAAAGATCACCTGATGGTAAGTGCAACTTTTGCCCTAAAAGATGCTGTGTCACCCAGAATATTTTTGTGTGACACCACACAGCGCCCGTTACCCTGAGACATAAGTTCTTAAGTCTCATATGCCGTGTGATTACGCTAGCTCACAGTGCCCTTCAGACCGAAACAGTAATGTTTGCACACTACTGCTTTACGGCAGAATAAACGTCCTGCGGTGGAACCTAGACGGATTCCTGCATAGAAATCCTATCAGCGTGAAACTGACTCAGGGTGACGAGCGCGGTGCTGCACAGAATGTGGTCCTGGGTCCGTAACTATTATGGAGAGACGTCGCGTTACTATCGTGCCTGGTGGCGCCTTAAGAGAATCCACCACCACATCTCATACCGCGTAAAACTCAACAGAGGGAATATGAAAACTGGGATATGGGCAGAAGCATCTTCCCGGAACATCTCAATGAATAAAATGCAGTTGCCAACCCGCCTGCCAAGCGTGGCAACTATGGAAAAATCCCCTAAAATGAAAGCTACAAACTTTTGTGGCAATCTATGAAAGAGGCCTATATTCAGCAGAGGACTAGTGATTTCTCAATGACAAAAACTGTCAAAGATGGATTGTGTGGTGCCCAGTGTGTGTTAGAGATGGGACTCGAACTTAGGACCCAGCCAGTCTCAGCAGACATGTGCCAAAAAGTATCAATATATATAAACAGTATACAATGATGTTAACCTGATGAAGGCGTATCCTTTGTCCTTGAAGACTCGAATTTCCTGTATGGTGCCGAAAGGCTGGAAGGTCTTCTGCATCAGCTCCTCAGTGAGGCCTGTGGTCAGGCCGCCGCAGTACACTGTGCAATTAGTCGGCGAACTCTGGTTGTATACTTCATCGAAGGTCAGGGGCTTGGAGTTCACTGGAAGAAAGGGAAACATTCTCATTAACACGGATAACATTGGAAGTGGGATTCTTAATAAGAATAAAAAATTCCTATGCAGGAATCCGTCTAGGTAGGTACCACCCCAGGTGGTAAAGCAGTAGTGTTTGCACATTACTGTGTTTCGGTCTGAATGGCTCTGCGAGCTAGCGTAATCACTGGGCATATAATAACTGATGTATAAGGGTGACGGGCGCAGTGTAGTGCCACACAGAAATGCTTTGGGTGACACAGCATTTGTTATGGGCAGGCGTTGCACTTGCCATGAGGTGAACATTGTGTTCGTCTCGTTATCCAATAAAAAAATCAGCCCTGGTTGGGTACCACTGCAACACCAGCGATAACGCCTTATAGCACAGTGGTGTGAAAATACCACAAGTTTCCGTTCGACTCCAGATTAAGGCTGACCTTACCCAAGCCCCGCATGGCTTTATTTGGGTGGACTACATCTTCCCTAGCTACTCATGGGAACGCAATGTGGAGAATTTAATATCTTTTAAACTTTTTTTTAACTATTTAAACTCTTACCAATATTGCGGCGCCACTCTTCACTTCTCGTTTCTTTAAACAAATATTTGAGGAGGGAAATTGCTGCCACATGCGTCATACTTGTGAACAGGTGCTGTTGGTGGTGTGCTCGATTTTGCGATATACTTATACATTTATTAAATGAATCATGTTTAAAAATTTAACATGGCGTGCTTAGGTTTTCGTTGAGTATATTCTTTGTAAATTTATTTATAATCTATTTTTGAATGAAAAAAAGACGATATCTACGGAGTTTCTTTCGCCCGTTTCTCTGCCAGAGGAACCTCATTAGGGAACGGTGGTAGATTGTAAAGAGGAGACGTTAGACAAACAAAATTTGTATTTCTTACGTCGAAAAATAAAGGATTTTCATTGCATTTCATTTCCCGAGGGGGCGAAAAGCGGGCTACGGTTGTGGTCTCTGCCTAACCCAATGGGAAAGAGGCGTGAATGTATGTATGGTTCTGTTTGAAGGGCACTGAACAGTGTAACTGAATAAAAATAGAACACTTTTCTAATGCAAGAATTCGCCTTGGGTACCCTTTAACTGTTAAGAGTTTTAACTGGTGGTAGGATTCCTATGCAGGAATCCGTGTAGATACCACCGCAGTCTCAGGTATTCTGTCGTCAAACAATAATGAGTTTCGGTCTAAAACGCACTGATAGCTAGTGTCATTCCTGGACTTAAGAGACTTAGGAATTGATATCCGATGAACAGAAATAAGGTGATGATCCTGGTGAGAATACGTGGTTACAGTACCACACCATCTCATCCCGTGGATGTCGTAAAGTCGACAGAGGGAAAATAAACACCAGGAGATGGGCAGCAACATCTTCCTGGAACATCTGCATAAATAAACTACGGTTGCCTCAGCCTCCCAAGCGTGGCAACTAAGGCGAAATCCTCTAAATGAGAGCAAACTTTTGCGGCAATCTATCGGGGAGGCCTATGTTCAGCAGTGGACTAGTGATAGGCTGAAATGATGATGGACCATGAAATTATTGTATTGTTATCGGTGTATCATACGTGGAAAAAAAAGTAAAGTAAGAGCCTACAAATGTCCCACTGCTGAGCACAGGCCTCCTCCTATTTCTGAAGGGGTTTTGGAGCCGGGAAGATTCCGCCACGCTGCTCTAATTAGTTGGCGGACTTCACATGTCTTCGAAATACTTTTATAACTCATTTCGGGGGGATTTTGCCATAGTCGCGACGCTTGGCAGGCGGGTTGGCAACCCGCCAAAGTTTATTATTCAGGTTTTTCAAGATGATGCTGCTGCCCATCTCCTGGTTTTTCTTTATTCCTTTGTCGACTATGAGAAGAGATGGAGTGGCTTTTTTATTTTCTTTATCTCACTCTTGTGTCTGTCCGTTGGTCACAGCCAATTTGCTCTGAATCTACTTGACTGATTAAGTTGAAGTTGATTCAGAGCTGCCCACAGTAATGTTATGGGCGGACGTTGCAGTTACTATCAGGGTTTTTTTTTTAATTTAATAAAGAGACGAGCAAAACGTTCACCTGATGGTAAGTGTTACTGTGTTACTCAGAATATTTCTGTGCAGCACCACACTGCGCCCGTCACCCTGAGACATAAGTTCTTAAGTCTCATATGCTCAGTGATTTCGCTAGCTCTCAGTGCCCTTCAAACCGAAACACAGTAATGTTTGCACAGTACTGCTTCACGGCAGAATAACTGACCCTGGGGTGGTACCTACCGAGACGGATTCCTGCATAGGAATCCTACCACCAGTTACCTACAACGTTTTGCTCGTCTCGTCCCTTTCTAACATTAAAAAAAAGACTTTTTTCAGCCGCTACCACGCGTCATAATCACGCACGTCAAGTAAAAAAAGATTAGTTAGTTTTTAAACATATATTTATATTTTTAATATCCAATTCTGCCAACAACAGAATCCAATTTCCGAACAGTAGATCCCTTTTAAACTTTGTAAAACCTTATCTTTCTTTACTCCACACTTAAAGCTTGCCCCTGCCTTGTAAAAAGCAACGTCCTATGTGCAAATTGAATTCCCCAGGTAGTCCCGGGGGATTAGGACGTCCGAAAATGCTATTTGAGAATGTTAGTGTATATTTCTTGCGTTCGTCGATTTTATACCATACGGGGATAATGCATAAAGTTAAGATTTGCTTATTTACCGTTATGAAAGAGAAACAAAGTTAATATTCTAAGAAACTTATGAAAAACATACATCGTATTAGCTTTAAAGAAAGTGACGAGACGAGCAGATCGTTCACCTGATGGTAATGTGCAACGTCTGCCCATAATAAATTATATGTCACGGCACCGAACTGCGCCCATCTCCTTGAGACATCACTGGTGGTATGATTCCTATGCAGGAATCCGGGGTAGGTACCACCGCAGGTCAGTTATTCTGCCGCGAAGCAGTAGTGTGCAAACATTACTGTGTTTCGGCCTGAAGGGCACTGAGAGCTAGTGTAATTACTGGACATATGAGACTTAAGAACTGATGTCTAAGTCTCGATTTCACCGATCGCTTTGGAAACCAAGTTTAATAAAACCACGTTTTACTTATTTGAGTTGAAACATATCATTTGATCTCGGTTTTCGTCTAACCGATTTCAGCGGCTCCATTTTGATCGCGTTCAGAAAAATGAAGTTTACATGAAATATCGTCACAATCTAAAACAAAAAGGGGATGTATTTCGTATTTTGCGACATCGAACAGCCTGTTTATAGGCATAGGTTAGATAGGTATGCAAACAATAAACAATACGAATTAAAAATAATTTTTGCGTTTACATAGTTGTGCAATTGACAATGACAGCTCTCTAAACGCGTTTAAAGAGCTGAACGCCGAAAATTGGGCGTTCAGAATTTGAACCGCGTTTAGCTTTAATTGCGTTCATTTGATGTTGGTGAAATGCAAACAGTAGCATTGTAGTCAGTTAAACGCTTAAACTTCGTTCAGCTTGAACTGATCGCGTTTATTTTCAAGGGTGAAATCCGCCCTTAGTGATGGACGCAGTGTGGTACCACACCGAAATATTCAGCATGGTACAGCATTTGTTATGGGCAAACGTTGCACTCACCAACAGGTGAACGTTTTGCTAGTGTCGTCACTTTGTTCAATAAAAAAAAATCAACATTTGAACGATAAGGGGACACGAGGACTTACGTAATACATACATACATAAGATCACGACTGTATCCCATAAGGGGTAGTCAGAGACTGGGCACTCACTGCAAAAGCAGATGAATGCCACAATCCACGTTTCACCAAAACAATATAATGCACTTGGTGTGATAGGTGGTGAGCCCATCGCCACCATGCGCTGTTGGGTGCACAGTGCAGTTTAATTCCTTACTCGCCTTTTACGAGATCCATTGGATGAGATGGAGTGGTAGTATTCTTTTAACGAGCCGCCACCACACGGCTAAAAATAAAAGCACACACACGCCGCAAACACACGGTAAAAAAATTAAACGCGATAAAATCCGTAAAAGTTTTATTAAATGTGTAGTGTTCGCGTAAATATAAGAAATCATTAACAACATATTATTCAAGAACTGACTACAAAATGACTGACAGTCACTGTTAGCCCGAAGGCTTTCACAGCTTCGCCGGATTGGAAGGCAGCAGAGCGCTGAGGGCGCTTATCCGAAACCTTTATTTATGGATGACTGGTGCAAGGGCCCCCGAGAGGGGACCTCGGCTTGGACCGTCATCCTGTTCGCGAGAGTAACTGACTCGAGGGTGCCCAAGGGGGCCGGCCTTGGCTCGGTCAGTTACTTCAACCGGGAGGGCGATATTCGTTATTAATGTTATCAGGATTGTTATTAACTAAGTTTACCACCAATTCGGAATGCGTTTCCGCTGGAGAAGAAATGGCGCAAGAAACTCCAGCGACGCTTCTGTTAATCACAGTATTGCTAGGGGAGAACCGGCCTGAGATGCGGAGGTATCGCGAACAAGTTTTTCTGATACGCCTTCGCCGACGGCGGGGGCGGTATTATGGTGATGTTGTGTGTCTGTTTTAACCGCAGGCCTTTTAAGTTTTTGTGCCTTCGGGAAACTGAGATAGTTGACCGTATAACCACCTTCTGGGTTATAAGTGGTCAAAGTCCGCACTACGCAGGCAGGCGGACCGAATAAGGCTAAAAGAGCTGTGTCCTTTGAACCCGGACAGTATTGTGTAGTGATCGCCTAGGCACTTGACGCATCTGGGTCGGGCTTAACAATTTCTTGCCGAGTGGCTGGCCGTATAAGTGGAACTGGCAGGGAGGGCTATTTTATGAGGAGGGGGGGGGGGGTGTTTCAACTGAGAGGCCGTCCAGAAAGGTCGGCGCAGATTGAATAACTGCTTTCCTGCCGGAGCGCGGTCAAGTGCGGTAGCAGTATCACCATGGAAATAGAGGGCTTGGTGTGTCCTCTTTATATCCGGTGTACAGCGATATCGAAAGCGTGTCGCGGTGGGTGCGGGATTGTAGAGTGACATTTAATAATTACAATCAGCACCTTATTTAAAGATTTTGTCGAATACATCGATATCGCGATTGAAATGGGCCGTGGCGCCATCTAGTTCTACCCCTAGGCATAATTCAAGACGTTAGACAGTGAGCTAATCTTAGCTATAATGTTAACTCGTGCTCAACGGTGTTTGGGTCGTTGTTTTACATGTATTCTGTATATTATAGTGTAAGCTGTTTGTTAATCCTAAATAGTTAAAAAAAAGTGATGTCACAATCTTCCGCCACCTTCGAGAAATTATTTCGCAAAGTTACTTCAGGAAGCGTTACAAATATCATCTTTTGAACACTAAATAAACGAAAGTAATGCGTAAAGGTATAATGTAATTTTCTCGGTAAACAATGACGTGTTCCAATTAACGTGGTCAAGGACAAATGTGAAAGTGGTTGACAGGTGTCACAGATAATTATAAAATATTGCATCATCATTATAGATTATTAATATTAGTTAGTACTGTATTATGCCACTGCGGCATAATGCTGAGTCGGATGCTTCTTTGTCGCATCAGCCCTATATTATATCAATGTTAAAAATATACTTTTACTAGCTTAAGCCCGCGACTACGTCCGCGTGGATTTATGTTTTTTAAAAATATTGTGGGTGCTCTTTGATTTTCCGAAATAAAAAATATCCTTTGTACATCTCCAAGATGCACGATATCGCTGTGTCGAATTTCGTTAAGATCGGTTCAACGGTTGAGCCGTGAAAAGGTAACAAACAGACTCAGACACAAACAGACAAACACAAAAAAGAAACGGACACAGAGAGAGTAATTTTTTTTATTTGATTAAGCGTCGAGACGAGCAAAACGTCACCCTGAGACATAAGTTCTTAAGTCTCATATGCCCAGTGATTACGCTAGCTCTCAGTGCCCTTAAGACCGAAACACAGTAATGTTTGCACACTACTGCTTCACGGCAGAATAACTGGCGCTGGGATGGTGCCTGCCTAGACGGATTCCTGCATAGGAATCCTACCACCAGTAAAAAGTAAGTAAGTATTGAGAGATTATCGAAAGTTCATCCATTCCTAATTGCAGAAACAATTTCTTTCTTTCAAAATCCGTAAAATTGTATCAAACACTAGCTGATGCTCGCAAATGAGTCTTTTTTTTTATTGTATAAAGTGACGAAACGAGCAAAACGTTCACCTGATGGTAAGTGCAACGTTTGCCCACAACAAATGCTGTGTCACCCAGAATATTCCTGTGTGACACCACACTGCGCCCGTCACCCTGAGATATCAGTTCTTAATTCTCAAATGCCCAGTGATTACGCTAGCTCACAGTGCCCTTCAAACCGAAACACAGTAATGCTTGCACACTACTGCTTCACGGCAGAATAACTGGCCCTGGGGTGGTACCTACCTGGACGGATTCCTGCATAGGAATCCTACCACCAGTAAAAAGTCTGTAAGTCTGTCCAGTAAGAGTCTGCGTGGATACAGGTTTTTTGAATATCCCGTGGGACCTATTCGATGTTCCAGAATAAAAACTATCTTATGTCCGTCCCCGGGGTGCAAGCATCTCCGTGTCAAATTTGGTCAGGATCGGTTCAGCGGTTGAACCGTGAAAATGTAACAAACAAGAGGGACGGAGAGAGTTACTTTCGCATTATAATATTAGTATGGATGATTATTTGCGTAAATATAAGAAATCATTACAATTACGTTCTTGCTTTATACATATACGTATAGACATATATATGTATATGCATATATAAGAGCCGAGGTAGCTCATTAGCCTTTAATTTCATAGTACGCGAGTAAACTGGGTTCGATCCCCGGTGCCAGCACCCCTAAATTTGTTCTACAATTTTAAGTGCTGATTTACCACCTGCTTAACGGTGAAGGAAAACATCGTGAGGAAACCTGCATGTCCGAGGAATAGAAATATTTCGAGGATATGTGAAGTCCGCCAACCCGCATTGGAGCAGCGTGGCGGACTATTCCCAGCTCCAAAACCCTCTCAGAAATGAGAGGAGGCCTGCGCTCAGCAGTGGGACATTTATAGGCTGTTACTTTACTTTTTACTTTATGTATATACGTGTGGAGTTTATAAGTAACGAGAAAAAATAATTAACGGCTAACGATTTCCACCAATTGCCCTTATTTCATACGACGGCGCCACTCACCCCGCCGACCGGCCGTACCATATCAATTATGAGCTTACATTAAACATCGCCAACGTACTTGTTAATCTTTTAACTACGCCGGCTAGAATTTGCAGCTAATTAGTGAAGTTCGCGGTTAATTATAACCTACTTTTTTTAAAAAAACGTTAGCACAATAATTATCTACTATTGCACATGCATAACTTTTGTGGCGAACTCCTATTTAATAATAATACTTTATTTGTGTCATTAAACATATCATTATCATCATCATTTCAGCCTATCACTTGTCCTCTGCTGGGTATATATAACATAGGTTGTAACAGAACACGTAAGTTTGTAGCCCCCATTTTGGGGGAGTTTGCCATAGTTGCCACGCTTGGCAGTCGGGTTGGGAAACGCAGTTTGTTTATTCAGATGTTTCAGGAGGACGCCCATCTCCTGGTGTTAATTTGGGACGAGATGGGGTGGTAGATTCTCACACAAAATGATAACAAAAGTAAGTAAACATACAATGAGACAAACTGGGGGGTCTACTGTGTAACTCTGGTTGGTTTCGTGATCGGTATTTTGGAATATGAAGCTCATTCATTGGTTAATGGGATCAAATGAAACCGATCACGAAACCAACCAGAGTTACACAGTAGACCCCCTGGTCTGCAACTCAGCTTAGGTGATTACAAAATCACCGCTGTTAATTCGGTCGCAGCCGGTTTCAAGTTCAAGTCCGAAATGAACTGATACCTCAGACCCCCATAGCCAAATAACATTAAAAATCCTATCTCTAGTTTTTTCCCTATTGATACCAAATACATATCAATTTCAAAACTTTGCGGTTGGTTAAGTGAGTAGACTTGACATCATTTTCTCATCAAAAATTTAGCAAAATAAATAGACATAAAATCAAAGTGTGCCTGAGAGATTTGTACGCTCGAACACATTATCTGCCACGAACTTGTCCACGTCTATTGACTTGCCGAGACCATCTTGTACGAACTTGTGCACGCTTTGTATCGATTTGTTGAGTTTTTTAAAAGTACAACAATGTTAGTTCCTACTCATATTGTACGAACTTGTGCACGGTTTGTATCGATTTGTTGAGTTTTTCAAAAGTACAAGAATGTTAGTTCCTACTCATATTGTACGAACTTGTGCACGGTTTGTATCGATTTGTTGAGTTTTTTAAAAGTATATATAGAAAACGAGCAAGCGGCTCACCTGATGTTAAGTGTCGCAAGATGATGATGATGATCAAGTTCGCTGTGGAGGATACAACACCCATAGAACCACACACATACGAACGATATTTACTTCGTTACCCTTTCGTTCATAAAAAATACCATCACCACTATTTGTTGCATATTTTTCTAATAAGTACTTCAATTATTTTAATCTATCTTTTGTTTATTATTCTGTAGCCCTAGTTAAAACCGAAAATGGAAACTAACAAGTAATCCATAAATTACTCCCACAAGACAGGCTTTGCCTAGTGTAGAGGTCTGTATTAGTCTAGTAGTTGCAAATATAAAAAAGAGAAAGTAAATAATGATTTTTTTTTTTTAATTTGGCATCGCGCGGTTTGCGCATATGCCACTGACAAACTTTTTGGGTTTAAAGATCTTTTATCATACAAATATAAAATTTAGAAAATACATTTTTCAATTTAAAATGGTTTTTTTTCCAGAGTCCAGAAGACAATGTGGTAGGTTACGTATATCTATTTATTTAAGTATGTTTTTTTCAAGTGTAACGGGACTTTCACTGACAGATACTGATATTATAGCCGGTAACTTAGGCTACTTTAATTTAAAAAATTAATTAGTGTCCGTGCTGAAAAAATGAAAATCCTATAATCCGATTCAAATAGGGAAGTATATAGGTATATGATCGATCGGGGTAAGTTTTTTTACGTGGGTGAAACCGTTGGGTACATCAGTATGGAATATGGATTCACATTTCCTTTTTTTTTACCTCTCACTCATACGATGGTCCGCCCTCATCTCATCCACCTCAATATCAATGTAAACAATAAAGTTGTAAATAAATACAGACATGTTTCGAAATATGCTCACGTGTGAATGTACATTACCGCACACGTGCCTCACACACAAAAACATCGTTGAAATGTTGCTACAATGCCAGTAGCTGGCAACTACATAGCGGCCTGACATAATTCCGACGTTTATCCAATTTCGTTTACTATAATTAGGGTGGAATGGGAACGCTGGGGGCGGAAGAGAGCGACTAATCGTACGCAATGGCGCAGGAAGGCATTAGGCCCGCAGCGGATATTACAATTAGGGACCTACATAGAGATGTTACAACGTCTTTAAGGATATTTCGAGGCCGTTATTTTGTGTAACGTAGAGAAATTTCACACTGGTGGTAGGATTCCTAAGCGGAATCCGTCGAGGTAGGTACCACCCCAGGGCCAGAACTGATGTCTCAGGGTGACGGGCGCATTGTGGTGACACAGCATTTGTTATGGGCAGACGTTGCACTTACCATCAGGTGAACGTTTTGCTCGTTTCATCGCCTTATCCAATAAAAAAAAATTGTGATACTCCCTTTGTGTTGTTTTAATTGAACGTTTTTGTAGGTGTCGTGTTTGTAGGATTCTGATGCAGGAATTCGTCTATATGGGTACCACCGCACGACCAGTTATTCTGCCGTCAAGCAGTAGTCTGCAAACATTACTGCGTTTCAGTTTGAAGGGCGCTGCGAGTTAGTGTAATCGCTGGGCATATGAGACTTAAGAACTGATGTGTCAGGGTGATGGAAGCAGTGTGGTATCACACAGAAATGTTCTGGGTGATACAGCATTTGCTATTGACAGACGTTACACTTGCCATCAGGTGAACGTTTTGCTCGTGTCGTCACTTTCTCCTATATAAAAACTGCTACTTTGCTCTTTTTATGACTTAGAAGCGTGGGATACCTCGCGATGGTTTGCTTTCTCAATGTATCCTACAGGGCCCAAACCTTTAAAACCGGAATACAGTAACGCTTATATAATAAATGAAAACGAAGAAAAGTGACCTCTCGGTTCCTGAGCGTGCGAGTGCGCGTGTGTGTGTGTGCGTCTGTGTGTGTGTGCGTAAAGCTACTACTAAGCTATGGAGATACAAATGGTAACCTTACAATAAGCTCATTGTTTGTTTCAAGGTAATATCTCAGAGGGTTCGGAATTTACATAAACCGTAATCCACGCGAACAAAGACGCGGGTGTGTAATAACAAAACAACTATTTACTCAATAGTCATGAAACTTATAAGAAAAAAAAATCAATTTTTTGTCTGTATTTCTGTCTGTCTGGCTGTTTGTTCCGGCTAATCTCCGAAACAGCTGGACCGATTTTGATGGGACTTTCACTGACAGATAACTGATATTATAGCGGGTAACTTAGGCTACTTTAATTATTGAAGAATAATTAGGGTTCCGCGCCAAAAAAAATAAAACCCCAAAATCCGACTAAAATAAGGAAGTATATATGTATATCATCGATCGGGGTCAGTATTGGTAAATAGTGTAACAAGCGGGTACGTACACGTTAAACCTATATACATACGGTGCACACACGTAGTTCGCCATCGCGGGAAAGGAGAACCGTCGAGAGGCGAACCACGTCGCCGCAATTTTTGTACGAGTCAAAAAAATCTGACCACCCATTGCGTTCCCACGAGCAGTATAGTGACAGCAATGTATATCAGAAAGTTATTCTACACGAATAAAGACTGTCCGTACAATACATTGGTCGCCTCTTACCGACGCGTCGGTAGTAAAGAGGTAGGTTCTTTTCTACTCTGCCGTATACCCATCGGCTATGCCACTTGACACTTTGTATATATAATATAGCTTCACACTACACATTCTACTTAATCGTGGGTGTATTTATAGTCATCGCACATTTTAACTGGCGGTAGAAACCCTATGCAGGAACCCGTCTAGGTAGGTATCACCAGGGTCACTTATTCTGCCGTGAAGCAGTAGTGTGTCAGACTTAAGAACTGATGAGCGCAGTGTGGTGCATTTGTTATGTGCAGACGTTGCACTTACCAGCAGGTGAACTATTGCTTACGACAAACGCCTCTTCCATAACAAAACGGTCAATGCGTGTCCGACTCGCGCACCGAGGGTTCCGTACTTATATGTAGACAGTTCGTCCATCACGGGATATGGGAGTATGTATTTTATTTTTTCCACAAAATCAGTCGCCGAATCGTATAATTAAATAATTGGTGTTTTTATGAATGAAGAACTTAAACTTGTTGTTGCAGTAATGTTCTCCCATACATGTGGATTCATCATCATCATCATCATCATTTGAGCCCATCACTAGTCCACTGCTGAACATAGGCCTCCCCCATAGATTGCCACAAAAGTTAGTAGCTCTCATTTTGGAGGGATTTTGCCATAGTTGCCACGCTTGGCAGGCGGGTTGGCAACCGCAGTTTATTTATTATGATGTTCCAGGAAGATGCTGCTGCCCATCTTCTGGTTTTAATTTTCCCTCTGCCGACTTTTACGACACCCACGGGATGAGATGGGCATGTGGATCCATCACGGTCAATCCTTCACCTGCAAATGTAACTTTCGCAAACAAAAATTATGTCATATATCACAGATTAGACTGTAGCTCCGAGAATACTGGTGGTAAGATTCCTATGCAGGAATCCGTCTAGGTAGGCACCACCGCAGGGACAGTTATGCTGCCGTGAAACAGTAGTATGCAAGAATTACTGTGTTTCGGTTTGAAGGACACTGTGAGCTAGCGTAATCACTGGGCATTTGAGACTTAAGAACTGATGTCTCAGGGTGACGGGCGCATTGTGGTGTCACACAGAAATATTATGGATGACACAGCATTTGTTGTGGGCGAACGTTGCACTTACCATCAGGTGAACGTTTTGCTCGTTTCGTCACTTTCTACAATTAAAAAAAACTAAAAAAAACTACAAATGAACGATTTTCGGATTGCGCTTAGAGATATGCTAATGGAGATGCATTATACTTTTTTAATATAGACCATATACACCAACATTCGGATAGTTTCATTTATACAACAAGTCAACGGGTTCACATTTGGGAAAGTTCAGGATACTGAACTTGCTTCTTGCCCAATTTCATGGTTCTAAGTCAACGGGAAGTACGTCAGTGTTGAAGTATGCGACACAAATGGCCTTTTTTATTGTGTTAACTGAGAAGGTTGATTATTTCACAGCTTCAGGGGACCGCAAATCTAAGTATTTCACGTCTCAAGTCGAGGTCAAGCGATTCGGCGGTCTTCAAACGCCTCTATCAAATTATAATGCACTTATATGCTAATTTGAATGGAATCATATCAAGAGAACACTTTAATTAATTCATTAAAATTATTTGGAAAAATCATCCAATAATGCTGCTTTGAAAAAAAAACAGTTTAAAAAAAATTCAACGTCGACTTCCGGATTTTTTTAGGGATGTGGTCACGATAACTCCCGAAAACGTTGACGTATCGAGACCGGGTTATTTTTTTATCGCGTGCAGAATTTTATCTACTAGTTTTCTATTTTATATCAAAAGTCTAGCACTTGTAAGTAGTTATTAAGAAAAATATTTTTTTCTTATTGTTTTCATATGAAAGGGAAATTACTCGGAAAATTTGAACCTCAATACGATTTTGTCTTAAGAGTTAAATTAGCTTAATGAGACGTGCACTTCAGGATTTTCTAAACTTTTTCGATATTAATTTCGATTCGACACCTCCACACAGACAGACAGACGGACAACTAAGTTATCATCTAAAGGTTCCTTTTTCTTTCCCGGTACGGGAGTTTAAAAGTAACGTGAAAAAATTATTAATGGCTACCGATTTCAAACAATTGCCCTTATTTCATACAGCGCGGCGGCGTCTCCCCTCCCCCCCCCACCGTCAAGCGGCCGTGCTATATTAATTATGAGCTTACATTAAACCTTGCCAGCGTGCTTGTCTTCTTTTGTCATCTTTAAATTACGCCGCCATGCATTTAAATTTAATGAGTGAAGTTCGGAGTTAATTATAACCTACTTTGAAAAAAATATTTATGCACAATGATTAACTCTTGGTAGGATTGCCAGTTGTTCTGACGTGAAGCAGTAGTGTGCAAACTTGACTGTGTTTCGATCTGAGGGGCACTGGGAGATAGTGTAATCACTTCTTGAGTCCCATATGCCCATATGAGACTTAAGAACTGATGTCTCACTGTGACAGGCGTAGACAGTAATTTGCACACAAGATTTTTCTGGGTGACACAGCATTTCTTATGGGAAAACTTTGCACTTACCATCAGGTAAACGTTTTGTTCGTTTGATCACATTATGCAATAAAAATAATTGTCTATATAATTGACTAGCGATCCGCCCTGGCTTCGCACGGTTAGATAGATATTAGAAAGATAAATTAGTACTTTATTTGGGCCAATAGAACAACAACAATTCCTTTCACTAACATTTTTTGTAGCGAGTATTCTCATCGGCGGCTCTGCAGCTGGTCAGGTAAGATTACGTTATTTCACCAAAACAATGTTTTTATATATGGGAACATAAGCCATGAAAGTTTAGTAGCTCAGAGCTTCCTGGTAAACAATATTTGATGTCGTCGTAGCAAAATAAAACGACCGCTCTGGTCCGCACCGCAAAGAGAGCCGCGAACCTCGATGATACCCAAGTCGCATAAAGCCGGGCGGCGGCGCGGCGTTCGAGAGACATACCAGTTTTAAATATTAAAACTAACCGATTATGGAATAAATATTCGAATCAGAAGTTATTAACTGCGCAGGAGATATTATATGCAATAAATGTACGCGCAAACACATAAGCACGTGTGATTAGTCCCAACTTAGTCGTGCCCGATGTAACGCTCTTGTTATAAGATAGAACCTTAAGATAAGAAAGAAAGGTTCTCGAGCGACAGCCTCGTACGGTCAAACAGAGTGTAACTACTACTACACTAGATGGAACGATCTGTGAAGTATCCATCATTTCAGCCCATAAATAGTCCACTGCAGAACATAGAAAAGATTTAGGGCGCTTGGCAGGTGGGGTGGCAACAGCAGTTTATTTATTCAGATGTTCCAAGAAGTTGCCGCTGCCAATCTCCTGGTTTGTATTAACCCTCTGTCGATTTTTACGACACCCACGGGATGAGATGGAGTGTTAGATTCTTATAAGCCGCCACCAAACGGCTTCACGGCTGTGAAGTATCATCTCTATATAAATACACGCGTCTTGATTCGCCCTCAAATTGACCTTCAACCGACATCAAAGACCGACCGCCGACAATTAAAATCTAAACACAGTTATTTTAATAGAGAATTAGAGCAGAGAACCGTTTACGTTTTTAGTAGGAAAATTGTACGAACCGAAAAAAAAAGAAGAAATTATTATTTTCTAATTAAACTTGTAATTGTGTAATTTGCTTTGGAACGAGACAAAGAGAAGTTAAGTATTGCTTATTATTATTGCGCTACTGAAGATGTTTATTATGTCGGTTCTTATGATATTGTTTTAATTAAAATTTGTTGAAATTAAGATTGTTAATTAGAAAATAATAGTTGTCTTCGCTAATTCAATTAGGCATGTTATTGGTGTATATTAAAAATTAAAAAAAATACCTAATCTATGTATTAATACGTGAAGAGAAAATTTCGTGTTCGTTTTTTAATAATTACGCGCATCTAGGAGTGTGAGATTTGGCATAGTTAAAGTTTGCATGGAGAAGAAGCGAGGAAGCTAAAATGTATATGCAATATGTGTTCCAATTAAATTGAGTACAATAAAACATAAAATATTTATGTTCATACTGAAAATGTCAATCACATAATAGTCTGCCGTTTGTTTACGTTCGTTCTGCCAATTTCAAACATACAATTTTAAAACGATGCCAACAAATATTTACTCAAAACTTAATTATTCAGGCATAAAATAATAATGAATTATGGTCGAATTACGATTACAGGGCGACCACTAGTGCCTATAAATATGACCCTGCTGAGCACAGGTCTACTCACATTTTAAGAGTTTTGGAGCCGAGAAGAGTCCGCCACGCTGCTCCAATGCAAGTTGGCGGACTTCACATGTCCGTAAAATGTCTCCTCAGACTTGCCGGTTTCCTTACGATGCTTTTTTCTTCAGAGTATGGAGGAATCCGTCTAGGTAGGTACCACCCCAGTGGCAGTTATTCTGCCGTGAAGCAGTAGTGTGCAAACATTACCCGTGTTTCGGTTAGAAGGGCACTCGTAATCACTGGGCATATGAGACTTAAGAACTTATGCCTCAGGGTGACGGGCACTGTGTGGTGACACACAGAAATTTTCCTGTGTGACACTTACCATGCGACGCGAGAGCCCGACCACTGAGTTACCTCTGTTTATAATCCTACTGAAATACGAGTGTATACATAATGGCTATATCAAGTAAACTACGCTCCCATAAATACATACAAACAAAGAACGCACGCCTCTTTCCTACTGGGGTAGGCAGAGACCCACACATTTCCTCTTCCTGCCATCTTGACTCACGTATTTTGCTTCTTCTACTTTAATTTTTTTTATTTCATAAAGTGACGAAACGAGCAAAACGTTCGCCTGATGGTAAGTGCAACGTGCTGCCCATAAAAAATGCAATTTCCATCTGATAAGTAATAATAATCTGTAAGCTCATGACTGTTACCATATAAATAAATAAATAACTAACTTGACGAGTAGACCATTGGCGCCAACGCTTAGTGTCGGTAGACTTTTGGCGCCAACTAGAAAAGTGGCGGTAGTGTTTTTATTTAATTTTGTAATTCCGGTGCATATTTGGAGCTTTGATACTTAATATTGATAGTTTATTATGCAGCAAGTGCTCCTGAAAGTGTACAGTCATTGGAAAATTCAATTCAAGACCAAAATTGTACTTTTCGTGTGGTCTTCATCAGTCCAGCTTAAGATTTTTAAGTAAAAGTCAACTATTAATTTACTGTTGATCAAAATTTTGAAATCTCGCTGCTTGAAGATTGTATACTTGGATATGTTACTTGACACTGGCAAATAGTTTATGTCTGTTTCCATTAATAAATAAATAATAATAATAAAGTGTCGGTAGTGTTTATTATTGTATTTTCTTACTTCTGTGTATATTTCGAGTTTTGATTTATATTTTATTGTATGTTATAGATAAAATGCTCGTGAAAGAGTATAGACATACAATCACCTTTTCCGGACAAGGGACGACAGAGACCACATCCGTAGCCCACTTATCGCCCTGACAGGAAACGAGACGTGACGAGTTACGAACCACGTCGCCGCCATTTTGTCAAACTATTCTTACTCTTCTTTACTACGCGCAGTATAGCGACAGTATTGCAGTGGTGTTATTCTGCGCGAATAAAAGCTGTCGGTACAATACCTTAGTCGCCTCTTACGACAACTCGGTAGGATTGAGGTATGTGCGAGTTGAAATTCCTACTTTCCATTGGGTTTCCACGAGGACTTATCAGTACAGCAACTACTGCATTGGTGGAGAGGAAAAGGATTTGATAGGAAATGGAGTTGGGGTAGAGAATGGGAATTTAGCATACAGGAGTAGCTCATGAGGCCTGGTTCGCTTGCCCGGTACTCTACCGCTTCTGCCTGACAAGGCAACTAAGTTAAGTATCCCTGGTACGAAAGAGTATGTATAAAGGAAAATTTAATTTAAGACAGAGATTTTACTTTAACGTTTTGAATCTTCCGAAAAAATCTTTAAAATCGAACTATCAATTTTTTTACCATCGACTTATAGTCTCTGATTTCGACTTATTCCTAAAAATATTGTTATTTATATCCAAACATGCTACTTTGACGCTGGCTGAAAGCTTACGACTTTTGCCGTAAATAGAAAACAGCTAGACTTTTGGCGCCGAATCGAAAATGGGTAGTGTTTTGCGATTATCAGGGCAAAAGATAAACGTGCCTTTCGAAGCGCGAAAGTGCTTAACAATAATTGTCACTTAAGCCGTCTCCCATCTTGTCGTACGCGAGTAACTTTTTAAACCTGTATATAGCAACACAAAACGCTTTGCGCTTATACAAAATATGCCTTCGAAGGACTTCTTCATTGATGACAAAGTTCCACGGACAGCAAACTATGGAAAAATCCCCCAAAATGAGAGCTATAAACTTGTGGCAATCTATGGGGGAGGCCTATGTTCATCAGTGTACAAGTGATAGGCTGAAATGGCGGTGATGATGATGATATGACATATTTAAAAAGCTCCACTGCTGAACAGAAGATTCCTCTCATTTTGGGGTTTTAAATCTGGGAAGAGTTCGTCACGCTGCTCCCTCGCCTCTCGGATGCGTCTCAAGTCGTTTAATAAAATTCACTAACCGTGTTGCCAATTTATGACACAAAATCATTATTTTAACCAATGAGAAAAAACGCGCGGTTTTTGTCTTCGGCCATTAATGGATCGGAAACAGTGACATCTATTGATCTCGTAATGGACTATTAAGTCAATGTAAAATGCTCGGTTTTCAACTAGTTAATTTTTTTAGTGCTGAAATGTAATGTGAATAATAATAATAATAATTTATTTCTCAACACATTCAATTTACAATTAAAATTTTTACAAAACATAGGCTCAAGGTAATGTGGGAGACGTGATGCCTGAACTAGGCGATTAACCTGTATGTCAGATCATCAGGTCTCCCTCCCAGTTGTTCATATAATAACAGGTATAGTGCTTGCGAGTGTGTATTTGCGGGCGTGTGTGCTATTACGTGTGTGTGTGTGTGTGTGTGTGAGAGAGAGAGTGTGTGTGCGTTATAATTAAAGACTTAGTTTCCCCCAAATTGTAATAGCTATAATTATTTATGTATTTAAAGTTAGAATTTGAGGTGTACATGTAACACACGAGTGTGTACACGAGTCGGTTTTACCCCATCTAGATATTTCACATCAAAAAACAGTATATTGGTTTTGGTATTTTGGGTGGTGGCATTTTGCTATTAGGTAATGCAATAGCCGTAGAAGCTATTATTGTTTTGCAAAGGGGCAATTATTGTAGGCCATTGATGTACATTTTTTTATATCTAAACTAATATTATAAAGAGAAAAGATTAGATTTTTTGTATGTTTCTTTGGTTGTAATGAATTAACTCAAAAACTACTGAAACGATTTTAAAAATTCTTTCACCTATATACAGCTACATTATCAGCGACTAACATGAGTTGTATTTAATTAAAAAAAACAGATTCCTACAAAAATTGCTATGATGTAACTCAAGGTATAAAAAATTTACTAATAAAAGCCATTATTTGGCGTGCGCTGCAAAAACTATTAATGACAAAGAAAATAATGTACTACATTTTCATAGTACTCATCATTACTCACTAAAATGTCTAACTATTATAGTTAAGTCACAATAACCACTTTTTATTCAAATTAGTCAATCAAAACACGGGTAGAATCGAAAGATGATGACATTCGTAACATAATATTAATCTTTATACTACTAAATAGTTTTATAGTCAAGGTTGATTATGTACATGTAAATTACTCTTTAAATTATTCGAATCGGACCTATCGTTTAGAAGTTGCGACGTGTATAAAAATTCTAAAAGTAAGAAATATGCCGCGGTGTGAGCGAACAGCCCCACGCTCGCTCGAATTGACTAAGACCTATGAATTACCCACCTACTCATATAATTTTTTATAAACTAGAAACAATTGAATAGTGGTTTTTAAATTAAATTATATTCTTTTTTTTAATATTTAAAACTGGTAAGTCTCTCGAACGCCGCGCCGCCGCCCGGCTTCATGCGACTTGGGCATCATCGAGGTTCGCGTCTCCTTTTGCGCATCGGTCGAGGGCGGTCGTTTTATTTTGCTACCACGACGTCAAATATTGTTTACAAGGAAGCTTTGAGCCACTAAACTTTCATGGCTTATGTCCCCATAAAGGACCAGCTGCACAGCCGCCGATGAGAATAGTCGCTACTACTAAAATGTAATTGTAAGGAATTGTTGTTGTTCTATTTGTCCTAATAAAGTACTAATTCATCTTTCCAATATCTATCTACCCGTGCGAAGCCGGGGCGGATCGCTAGTCAATTATATAGACCATTTTATTGCATAATGTGACGAAACGAGCAAAACGTTCACCTGATGGTAAGTGCAACGTTTGTCCATAACAAATGCTGCGTCACCCAGAATATTTCTGTGTCCGCACACCACACTGCGCCCGTCACCCTGAGACATCAGTTCTTAAGTCTCAAGTGCCCAGTGATTACGCTAGCTCACAGTGCCCTTCAGACCGGAACACAGTAATGCTTGCACACTACTGCTTCACAGCGGAATAACTGGCCCTGAGGTGGTACCTACCTAGACGGATTCCTGCATAGGAATCCTACCACAAGTATACTTCAACAACTAGGTAATAAACACCTTTTTAATTCAGCACTTTCCTAATTCAGAAAATGTTTGTATACTCTGTGCTGGCATAAGATTTAACACGTCAATGTTATCCTTCACAAATACCTTATTTACTATTCACAAGGAGAATAGAGGATCAAAGGGAATATATTGGGCACAAACGAATAAGGGATATAGACTTCGAGTTTAATATCTTCGCATCAGCATGGCGTTAGTAACAGTCTATAAATGTCCCAAAGTTAAAGCACTGGCCTCCTCTCTGTGGTAGACAGCAATTATATTTTGCTTTTACTGACCACCAGTGTCTGTCAAATCGTTAGAAAGAATAGACGTCAAAAAGAATAACCGACCGCCCGCCCACAACAACGTGCACAAGCAAACTAAATATTATTTATAAATACTATATTATATACTTACTATATATATATACTAAATTACCACTTTATTTTTTATATTTATAAACAATTTAGTTTTTGTTTTTTTTTGCACTTTGTCTACGTCGGGTTGTTCGTGGGGACAATTATGAATGCGACTGAAAACCAGTGCTGTGAGGTACCACAGATCATTACAGACACGAGATCCTCTTTGACATCTCACTAAAAAATTAGTTATTTTTTTACACTACTTTTTGTTATGTTTAGTAATGTTGTGTGTTGGTCAAATAAATAGGTTTCTTTAACCGGGAATCTCCATCATACACCCTTCACCACTACCAAACTACCACTAGGCAATACACACACAAAACGAGGCCCTATCAAATGTAATTGCATTTACCACAGACAACCGGCAAGTGATTTTTTTTATTAAGTCTGATAACCGAGCGACATTGTAATTTGGAAGTGTTTTTGTTTATTTTTATTTTACCTACGTGACTTGGAGATCAGAATACCAGATTGCTCAGCTTAGTGGTGGTAGGACTCCTGTGTATGAACACGTCTATATAGGTAGGCAGAAGTGTGCAGACATTACTGTGTTTCGGTTTGAAAAGTACTGATAGCTAATGTAATTATTGGGTATATTAGACTTAAGAACATGAACATGATGATAGGGTGCAACGTCGGCCCATAATAAATGCTGTGTCACTCAGAACATTTCTTTGTGACACCACACTGCGCCCGTCATCCTGAGACATCAGT
This sequence comes from Luehdorfia chinensis, assembly GCA_019845155.1. Taxonomy (NCBI): domain Eukaryota; kingdom Metazoa; phylum Arthropoda; class Insecta; order Lepidoptera; family Papilionidae; genus Luehdorfia; species Luehdorfia chinensis. The sequence continues at coordinate 148,937 of JAHVAK010000072.1, forward strand.
TTTTAAGTCTCATATGCCCAGTGATTACGCTAGCTCCCGGTGCCTATCAAACTGAAACAATAATGCTTGCACACTACTGCTTCACGGCAGAATAACTGTCCTGGGATGGTACCTACTTAGACGGATTCATAGGAAACCTACCACCTAATACACTTACTAATCGACTCTTACTACACCAATTAATTAAATACGAGTAGTTAAAAAAAATACTATACTCTTCTCTTTTTTTTTCAAAAAAGTAAAGTAACAACCTATAAATGTCTCACTGCTGAGCACAGGCCTCCTCTCATTTCTGAGAGGGTTTTGGAGCCGGGAAGTGTCCGCCACGCTGCTCCAATGCAGGTTGGCGGACTTCACATGTCTTCAAAATATATATCCTCTACTCTATATACCTCAGACATGCAGATTTCCTCACGATGTTTTCCTTCATCGCGGAGCACGTGGTAAATCGACACTTAAAATTGCAATCAACAATTTCAGCGGTGCCGGCACCAGGAATCAAATCCAGGTCACTCGCGTACTATGAAATTTAAAGCGAGCGCCTAGCCCCTTAGCTACCATGGCTCAGTGGTACATACTAAGACGGATTTATAGGAATCCCATCATCAGGAAGTCACTTACTAATCGACTCTTACTACACCAATTCATTAAATAATTTAAAAAAAATGGAGAAAAAGTTAATTTGTTAAGATCCCCATGCAAAATGTTAAATGGTGTATATTACCTAGTTTTGAAGAGCACCGCCCGCCCTCCCTCAACAGCGCGCACAAGCAAACCAATACCGGGTACCAGATACCCTCCACTACTACAACACTACCACTAGGCAATACACTCCACTGAAGTCGAGAACACGCCACGTGTTTCACCTCAAAACGAGGCATTATCAAGTGATATTGACTCTACGACAGTCAGCCGTAAATAACATACACTTACTCGTATGTCTTTTAATAATCTTAAATTTCAAGCATTCAGTTCCGATAACTAGATACTGTGTAGGCTAATTTAATCAAACTCCTAAGACAACACTCAAGATGAATTCCACAGCTCACATAGCGCATAGCCAGTGTGCGAGTGATCCCTCGCACGTATCATACCATTGATCTACTTGACTGAACGTAATATTATAGCTATCGTATTCCAGAACTGCAGAGGTATTTACCAAACAGATTTCCATGCTATCCGTAATTATGGCTTAGTAGGAAGTAATTAATGGCATTTTCTCTCTCCCCTCTAGGGGCCCTTGCGCCAGTCATCCATAAATAAAGGTACTACCATTGGTAGGTAGGGTTCCTATGCAGGAATCCGTCTAGGTAGGTACAACCCCGGGCCTAGTTATTCTGCTGTGAAACAGTAGTATGCAAACATTTCTGTGTTTCGGTTTGAAGGGCACTTAGAGCTTGCATATATGTAATCACTGCGCATATGAGACTTAAGAACTCATGTCTCAGGGTGACGGGCGCAGTGCGGTGTCACACAATAATGTTCTGGGTGACACAGCATTTTTTATGGGCAGACGTTGCACTTACCATCAGGTGAACGTTTTGCTCGTATTGTCACTTTATCAAATAAAAAAATGGCTTCTTCTACGGAGCCTGCTTACAGACTTGGGATGATCGTGCACAGATATACTGTCTTTACATTGATTAAAAATTACTAGATTATTTATTTTATTATAATGTGACTGTCATGCGACGTCCGGTAGATTTGAAACATCGAAATTGATAGTTATTGAAAGAATTTGTAATGAAAAGAAAAGCAATGAAAAAATATTACGCGACTATTTAATGCAGTGGCATAGTCGCCTCTTACGACACCTCGGTAGGAAAGTGGTAGGTGCCGTTCTACCCTGCCTAATATGTTCCGAAATGGAACCGCTGAGGCCTGCACGCATGTTTTTTTTATTTATAAGATAGTGCTTAATTACGACCACACATGATTGTAAGTGGCGTAGTTGTGTGATGGTAGACGAACTAGCTTAGAAAAAGCCTGTTCACTCTTCCCTTGAAGACACACACATTGTAATCGGACGCGAAGTCTGATGCAATTCACCATCATCATCATTTCAGCCTATCACTAGTCCACTGCTGAACATAGGCCTCCCCCATAGATTGCCACAAGTTTGTAGCTCTCTTTTTGGGGAGTTTTACCGTAGTTGACACGCTTGGCAGGCGAATTGGCTCCAGGTAAATACTGCTGCCCATCTTCTGGTTTTAATTTTCCCTCTTGAATGAGATGGGGGAGCAGATTCTCTTAAGCCGCCACCACACGTGACGCGACCGATGAGAGTCGGTCTTAGCCTTACACAATAAACTGTACTCACGTTCGTTCTTCGGTGCTGGTGGTTTCCTCGTTGCCCAGTTGGTGCGGATCGACCGGGAGCCGAGCCACTGGCCGTTCATGGCCGTTATTGCCGACTCCGCCTCCTGAAACAAGCGACGTTTTAAATCAATAAATGAACATTAAAGTGACAGCATAAATGTCCCACAGCTGGGCACAGGCTACCAAAATTTTAAAAGCTTTTATTTAACGTCACCTGGTAGTGACTGCGGGTCAAATTTTGCAACCGGTTTCGCTTAACCAATTGAACTGAAATTTGAATTTGACTTAAGGGAATCTATCACCCCATGTTATCCCGTGGGTGTCGTTAAATTCGACAGTGGGAGAATTAAAACCAGCAGCAGCCTTCTTGGACATCTGAGTAAATAAACTGCGGTTGCCAACCCGCCCGCCGAGCGTGGCAACTATAACGGGCGAAAGCCCGCCAAAATGAGAGCTTCAAACTTTGGTTGCAATCTATGGGGGAGGCCTATGTTCAGCCGTGGACTGGTTATAGACTGAAGTGATGATAACGTAGCTTCATATTGTCACTATATGATGAGCTCAGAAATAATTGAGACTATTCTTTGTAAATTTATGTTTAAGGTATTTTTGACTAAGAGGATACCTACGTAGTTTCTTTCGCCTGTTTCTTCTCCGTCAGAGGTACCTCACGAGTAAGTAAGTAATATATATTCGCCAATTTAATTCTAAATCCCGTTCAAAGTAATAAAGATCAAACATTAAAATCAAACAAACCTAAAGAAACACTCGGATCGTATATACGAAACGGTGCGATATGACGAAAGGGTGGTTGCTCTTTCCGAAATAGTATTATCCTACACCTTATAGTTCCTTTCCCGACTTCCGCGTTCCCTACCCCAAGTTCATTTCCTACCTAATAATTTCCCCTTCCTCCCCGCCAAGCCAGTGGTTGCCGTGCCGATGGCAGGAATCTGTATAGGTAGGTACCACCACAGGGCCAGTTATTCTGCCGTGAAGCAGTAGTGTGCATTACTGTGTTTCGGTTTGAAGGGCACTGTGAGCTAGTGTAATCACTGGGCATTTGAGACTTAAGAAATGATGTCTCAGGGTGGCGGGCGCAGTGTGGTGTCACACAGAAATATTCTGGGTGACACAGCATTTGTTGTGGGCGGACGTTGCACTTACCATCAGGTGAACGTTTCGCTCGTTTCGTCACTTTATACAATAAAAAAAAACGTTTCTAGGGGCGCGCCTAGACGTTAGCGTGCCGATCTGGAGGTCTATTTTGTTACTCTGATAGGTTTAATGATCGGTTTCATTTTGGCGTATGAAGCGCGTTCATTGGTGAATGGGATCAAAAGAAACCGATCCCGATCCCAACCAGAGTTAAACAGCAGTCCCCCGTTTTGGGACCGGGCGATGTTTGCATGCGGTTTGGCATGCGGGTCTGTTTGGGAGGACAACATCTTCACTAGCAACTAGTGGAAGTGTAATGGAGAGCGAGAATTTTAACTCGTTCCAAAATGGCGGCGAAGTGGTTTGCCACGGAAAATTTGAATCTGTGAATAAATTCGCGAGGCAAAGCAAGTCACTAATATATTCCTTTGTAAAGAGCAACAAGACTAACAAAATATTAATTAAAATAAAAACACAGAAAACGAATCTTCGTATATAAAAATATTCGTTTTTTCTTCCAATATATTTGGTACACAGAATTAATTTCATAAAATCATTTCGTTGAAAGCGAGCTAAGTTATTTAAAAATACATGAATTAATTTTCCTTTTATCGTTCGTACAACAGAATAATTAAGGTAGATACAGATCAAAGAATACCAGAACATTTTAATATGATAAGGCAGCGGCTACAATGTCCGAATGTAGCAGAAGAGCTTTTGTTCGAATCCCAGCCAGAGACAATTATTGTTGAGAAATAAATGTTGGTTTTCGGGTCTGATTGTATTGTCATCGTTTCACATCTTAGGCTCATATTTTTACCTGGTGGTAGGAATCCGTCTGGGTAGGTACCACCCCAGGGCCAGTTATTCTGCCGTGAAGCAGTAGTGTGCAAGCATTGCTGTGTTTCGGTTTGAAGGGCACTGTGAGCTAGCGTAATCACTGGGCATATGAGACTTAAGAACCTATGTCTCAGGGTGATGGGCACAGTGTGGTGTCACACAGAAATATTCTGGGTGACACAGCATTTATTATGGGCAGACGTTGCACTTACCATCAGGTGAGCGTGTTGCTCGTTTCATCACTTTATGCAATAAAAAAAAAACGAGCGTTACATTGGTTGAGGTTAGGACATTACTAGACTGTTCGCGCGTATACTTGACGCACTATGTCTCCTGTATAGTTATAGTTTCCGATATAATTTGAAAGTTGTCGACGTACTCGTAAAATCTGCTAGATCTCAACCACTTTTTAATTTATTTTTATGGCATTTCGACGTTTTGCACGCTACTAAGACCTATTTTTGCCGTGTGGTGGCGGCCTAAGATAATCTACCACCCCATCACATCCCGTGTGTGTCGTAAAAGTCGACAGAGGGAAAACGAAAACCAGGAGATGGGCAGCAGCATCTTCCTTGAACGTCTGAATAAATAAACTGCGGTTGCCAATCCGCCTGCCAGCGTGGCAACTATAGCAAAGTCCCTCCAAAGAGAGCTACAAACTTTTGTGGCTATCTATGGGGGAGGCCTATGTTCAGCAGTGGACTTATGAAAGGTTGCAACGAAGACCTATTTGGAATTGTATTGTCTAATTAAATGAAATTAAATATTTTAATAAAGCTGGATAGTTTGTATGTATCACTGGTGCCTGTGCAGGAATCTGTCTAGGTAGGTACCAGCCCCAGAGCCAGTTATTCTGCCGTGAAGCAGTAGTGTGCAAACATTACTGTGTTTCGGTTTGAAGGGCACTGTGAGCTAGCGTAATCACTGGGCATATGAGATTTAAGAGCTGAAGTCTCGGGATGACGGGCGCAGTGTGGTGCCACACAGAAATGTGGGCAGACGTTGCACTGCAACAGGTGAACGTTGTGCTCGTCTCTTCGCTTTATCCAATAAAAAGAAATGTTTGAAGCCGCTAATCTCAGGAAATACTAATCCGATTCGAAAATTATTATCAAGATATATAGCTCGTTTATGGGTGAAGGTTTTCGCTTATAAAACTTTGCGATCTCAAGGAGACAGATATCGAGATCGGAATTTTACCGAGAAGAGCCGAGCTGTAAACACTCAAGCGGGGTACCACGTCGTGCGGCGCAATCACGTGGCTCACTTTACACGGTCGAAACTTTCACCTGATGGTAAGTGCAACGTCTGCCTATAACAAATGCTGTGTCACCCAGAACATTTCTGTGTGACACCCCACTGTGCCCATCACCCTGAGACATCAGTTCTTAAGTCTCATATGCCCTGTGATTACGCTAGCTCACAGTCCCCTTCAAACCGAAACACAGTAATGTTTGCACACTACTGCTTCACGGCAGAATAACTGGCCCTGGGGTGGTACCTACCTAGACGGATTCCTGCATAGGAATCCTACTTATTTAATATAAATAAATAAAGTAAAACTTTTTTTATTTTCTCCCACATACATTACATTAAAAGGTAGTTTAGTTAACAAATTATAGTGAAACAGCAAAACTTTCTTACTTTATAATGTGGGAGACAGGAGCCCAAACTAGGTAGCCCTGTGCTATGGGTCTCCTGGCTCCCCCTCTTGGAAGTTAATGCTTTTTTGTTGACAAGTATGAATCATTTTTAACAATTTTACATGTATTAAGTAATATAAAATTAAATCTAAATATAGGATGTTTACATTTACATGAAACTAAGTTTACGGATTTTATCGCGTTTAATTTATTACTATTTATAACCCAACGTTTCGAGCGCTTTACAGCACCCATGGTCACGAGAGGACTGAGGTGACAGATGTCCTGATGTCATAGTTAACCTGGGGTATCTTCAGCTTTTAATTATTATTTTTGGGTCCGATCTACGCAGAAAGAGCTAACTGTGTCTTGAAGTATTGCAGTGGTATGCTTGGTTTTTGATTTAATTTTATTAATTATTGGATCCCAAGCTGGTGGTAATACCCAACCAACGTCGGGTTATAAATAGTAATAAATTAAACACGATAAAATCCGTAAACTTAGTTTCATTTAAATGTGTAGTGTTCGCGTAAATATAAGAAATCATTATAGGATGTTTAGTGTGGGTGAGTGTTATGTGTGTACAAATGTGTTCATGAAAAATGTGTTGTTTTATTGTGTTAGTATACTATCACCTATGATTTAGTTTTTGATGTTATTAATATTGTTTTTGTTTGCCCTTCGTTATCTTGTACCTTGCAATAGTCTCTCAGTCGCCTCATAGTCTAATTCCAAAAGCCAGTCTGTTATAATTTTTTTACATTCGGTTTTTGATGATTGGTATATAGAGTGTTCTTTGTTTATTATATTGTACAGTTTACCACTTCTAAAGTCATAAAACTTTTGTGCGGACATACTGTTTACTGGTACAATTGTACATACATTGTAGTTCCTTCTATGAATATTTTAATACCTTGACGAATGTCAAGGGTCAAAATTACTTCATTCAATTGAGGCTTGTTTAAAGCTCTCGTCAAAACCCACACCGTTTTGAAAAATAACACCTCAGAGAAACGGCAAGAACATTGGGGTTATTTTCATTGTCTTTCTTAAATTTCATAATTAACATTAAATTTAAGCTTCCATCTTTAAGTTATGAGTCGCAGTGTTGTCGTTGGTCTTCTTCTGTATACTCGTCGCTACGTAGCTGATCTTATCTTTTTGTCAAGAATTACTCAAAATCTCATAGACTGCCCTAAATTATTGAAAAGATTCAATTCCTTCACGTTCACTGCGATACAACAATCTCTTACAAACACATTACTGTAACAAATATTATATATACGAGTATAAGGGCTTGTAAGTTATTCAATCAACTTTGTAAAGACTATGATGAGGTTGATCTTCTTTGCACTAGTAATAGTGCTATTTGTAAATTAATCACTTTTAATTTCAGTAGTAGTATATCTTAATTCACAGTAATGTCTGTCGTGCAATGCCATTTTTTTTTCTTCTCGTGATAACTTGCAATTGGCTTATTTGTGAACTATGTTTGTAATTATTTTGTTATAGTTGCCTGTAAGTTTTCCAGTATTAAAAAAAACCACCACCGCGGCCTGCAGTTCTTAATACACAATTATTGGGAACAAATTTTTATAAATAGCTAGAATAGTAATTGAAATAGCGTTATTTTTAACCCGGACCTGACAATAAAATACGAATAAGACGAAAAACTCAAGATTATGAGAAAAGGCCACAATATTGCCAAATTCTTTTATGAAAGCCACGGAAATAAAGCTATGGGCGATAATGTTTAAATGCGACATAATTTTTTGGACAGTCGAAGAAAACAATATAATTATATTACCCAATGCAAGTATTATAAAATGTCTTTAATGAACAAAATTAGTTTGAATAAGATTTGCTGTTTAGTTAATGATATTTTTTAAGGTATCAGCATAAGCCATCTTGTATTTAAAATCTATTTTTTTTAATTTATTTATTCTTTATGTACACTATGTTATTAATATTAAATCTAAATAAGTAATTAATGTACAAAGGCGAGCTTAACTCTAAAAGAGTTTTCTTCCAGCAAACCTTGGAGTGAAGAGGATAGCTGATGTGTGCGGGTAAAAGTGTACGAAGAATCAACCGACAGAAAAGAAAAAAAAAGTAAAAGTCTTTGTACTAAACAATAAATAGACATAACTTATAATTGATAACATATATACATATATTTGGTACATACCTAAACAAACACATTCATATATATATACATACATATACTAATATACTTACATATTAAATATACAAATATACTTACATAATAAACAAGTATACAAATAGACCATATTTTAATAAATATTAAAACGAATGAATAAATCTAACGCTATTCAGTGAGAAAGTGGTTGAAACACTTTTCCTATCGAATGAACGACAACGGTGACAACAAACGAATACTTTCGAAAGTTATCAACTGCGCAGGAGATATTATAGTGTCAACCCGTCCCCAATCTAATGGTGATGCGATAAGATCGGACGTCGGCTGGGATGCAGCGTCAGAGACTCGGGGACAATCACAACACAACCAGACTCAAAAACCCAACAATTTCTATTTTCGCACAAATGTTGACTGGGGCTCTAAACAGCATACGTTTTTTGTGGAAGATAGATATCGAGACGAGCAAATCGTTCACCTGATGTTAAGTGAAACTACCCATAACAAATGCTGTGTCATCCAGAACATTTTTGTGCGGCACCACACTGCGTCGTCAGTTCTCAAGTCCCATATGCCCAGTATTATATGGCTGAAGGACCGACAACACCTTAAAGTACAGTAATGCTTGCACTTCACTACTTCACGGCCGAATAACTGGCCCTGCGGCGGTGCCTTCCTAGACGGACTACTGAATAGGAGTCCTACCACCAGTTACGCTGTCCCCACTCAGACACCCTGAGGTATCAGTTCTTAATCCGCAAGTATTACATTAGCTATCGATGTTCTTCAAAGCGAAAAACATTAAGTAAGTAAAAACAGTAAGCGGTATTGTGCAAACATTACTGTGTTTCGATTTGAAGGGCACTGTGAGCTAGCGTAATCACTGGGAATATGAGACTTAAGAACTTATGTGACAGGGTATCGGGCGCAGTGTGGTGTCGCACAGAAATTTTCTGGGTGACACAGCATTTGTAATGGGCAGACGTTGCACTTACCATGAGGTGAACGTTTTGCTCGTTCCGTCACTTTTATGAAACAAAAAAAAACTCACACACCCTGAGGTATCAGTTCTTAAGTCCCATATCCGCAGTTATTACACTATACTCTATCAATGCTCTTCAAAGCGAAAAACAGTAATGTTCGCACACTACTGCTTCGCGGCAGAATAACTGGCCATGGGATGGTACTTACCCAGACAGATTACTTGATAGGAATCCTATCACCAGTAATAGTTAAACTTGTTAAGCTGGTTGACCTATAAGCAGTATATATAAAACTTTATGTCAGTTTGAGCGTTTACGAAGTACAGCCCGCAGCAGAAGTTTAACTTGTTAACGATGTTACATAGATCATTACAAGTTGCGGGGCGAAGTTTCGAAACTAACGGAAAAGTAGGACTGTGGTCATGTAACCGTTTTTTAAATGTTAGACATAGTTTAGATATTTTTATTAAAAGAATAATGCTTTTTACATCACAATACGTTAAAAACTGACACATACAAAGAAACTGGTGGTAGGACTCCTATGCAGGAATCCGTCTAGGTAGGTGCCACCCCAGGGCCAGTTATTCTACCGTGAAGCAGTAGTGTGCAAACATTACTGTGTTACGGTTTGAAGGGCACTGAGAGCTAGCGTACACTGGGCATATGAGACTTAAGAACTGATGTCTCTGGGTGATGGGCACAGTGTAGTGTCACACAGAATGTTTCTGGGTGGCACAGCATTTGTTATGGGCAGACGTTGCACTTACCATCAGGTGAACGTTTTGCTCGTTTCATCACTATATGCAATAAAAAAAAAGCTGCCACATGAGTAACCTGATTACTCTCAAGGAACGCAGAATACTAATTGACATGAACTTATTAATTTTATTTATTTATTTAAACTTTATTGTTTCCCTTTCAAGGATACAATGGGCGGACTTAATGCCAGTTGGCATTCTCTGCCAGTCAACCCAAGGTGTAACGAAACAATATGGCAGGTGTAAAATTTAAAGAAACTAAATATATGACCTTTAAGGCTACTAAAAAATATAAAATACAATTTAAAAAAATACTCAAAATACATATAAATAAATACATAGCAATATATAATAATGATAAATAAACAATTATATATAAATATGTATATACATATAAACTAACATACATACACACATGCATGTACAGAAATACACGTGGTGCTGTACGATCTATTGCGAAATAACATCGATTGTCCAGATCTCCTAGCCGGGTTGGGTCTATGTACTCCCTCACGGCGAATAAGACTCATACTATTTTACACACCGATTACTGGTGGCTTATTTACTGATGGTAGGATTCCCATGCAGGAATCCGTCTAGATAGGTACGACCCCAGTGCCAGATATTCTGCCGTGAAGCAGTAGTGTGCAAAATTACTATGTTTCGGTTTGAAGGGCACTGAGAGCATATGAGACTTAAGAACTGTATCAGGGTGATGTGCGCAGTGAGGTGACAAAGAAATGTTCTGGGTGACACAGCATTTGATATGGCGGTCGCATCACTATATCCAAAAAAAAGTCACGTGCATTTTACACAACTTAAACGCTACAAGCGTCTACCAATCGCCACTTTTCTAACGCCACGAGCGCCTACACTAATGCTACGAGCACTTACTTTATCGTTACAAGCCTACTATCCTATGTACCTACTTTCATAACTCTGCGTACAATATCCTCAAAGCTATAAAAAGAAACAAGCACGTTATTAACGCTACGGGCATCTCATCCAACGGTACGTTCATCTTTCATAACGTTATGTACGGTATTTTAAAGCTACGAAACGCTACAAGCGCCATCCTAATGCTACGAGCGCCTTTGGTGATGCCACTATCTCTCTATCTACGATTTTTTAAGGCTTCGAATCGCTGTGTTTCGTATGTTCTGGGTGACGAAGCTTTTGGTATAGGCAGACACTTACTATCAGGTCAACGTTTTGCTCGTTTCGTCACTTTATCTAATAAAAAAGAACTTGAAACTTTTCTCAATAAACAACCTATATGACGTAAAAAATAATTATCAAATCCCATTTGTATTTTTTGAGATTAGCGCGTACGAACATACAAACTCTTCTGGTTTAGTATCGCAGTAAGATATGATTGAATTCGTATCTATGACTTAAGTTATGCGTTTCGTAGCTTCCTTTATAAGGCTTACTGCTTATGGTGGTTGAAATATCTCTTATACAGGGTCATTCGTAATGTCCTATACATCCCGGCAGGCTGGGCTTAGGGACGATGTGTATATGCCCCAAAAAATATAATGACCTTCGTAGCGTGATACCTGTAGGAGATATGGCGACTTAAAGAATTTGCTTATAACTCATAGGTGACTACCCTGTTTATACGGCTGATCGAGGCAATGAACTCGTAAATATAATAAATAGGGCGTTTTTCCATTGAGCTGCCATCGAAAGAACTCGCAAGTACTAGGATAACATGAAGCTTAAGGAAATCTGTTCCAAAGTAAATCTGTTAGTATGACGCCGTAGTAGGTTAAAATAAATTAAATGGAGAAGAAAACGTATTTTGAACTTGTCTGGTTCGGGGCAACGGCTTTCTGTGTTAGGGTCGCGTAAAGTTTTACAAAACAAACAATTTTAAAGTTTTGTATGGACATTTTTAGTATTCAATTTTGTCATTAAAGCTTCACGGTTGTGTTTATCAGATCAAAGTAGCATAGGTAGGTGCCGGGATGTTATACCAATTATGAATAACGTATACGTTGTTTCATATTTTTTGCGTTTCGTAATATCGCTATATTTTTAATAGATTTTTTTTCATTCCCGGAAGATCCCGGAAATTAATACAATGGAGGCTCTAATGGTTACTCCGCTCAGGGAAAAGAATATCAGTTATTTACATCTATTAAGCCGTGAAATCTCTTTGAGAAGTGTAATAAAGAATCGGAGGGAATTATTCTCGGGCCTTTACATTTGATAGGCTTTTGTGAGTGTTATTAAAGATTAATGATGTTTTTGTGTCTTTCATATTTTCGTTTCGAAAATATTATATTCAGGACCAGCCACGCGGTTTTACCTTTTGAAAAAGCCGATCCCGTACATATATATATGCATACACATATGCACTTCCCTATTTGAATCGGATTTTGGGTCTTTCATTTGTTTGTGTGGATCCCAATTATTTTTCTAAAATTAAAGTAGCCAAAGTTACCCGCTGTAATGTATAACGGGTAACTTCGGCTACGAATTATATTAGGGTGTTCTTGTCACGCCAAAAAGCGTAAACGGAAAAAGAAACCCTCTCTCTATAATTTGAATATTTTATATTACATTTTACTCTTTACAATTTCGATTAATTACAATTTCGAATTCCGCCAGTTCACTCGACCGGAAGCCGCGTCACAGAACTTCGTTCCAATAATCTATGCAAATAAATAAAATTAAAGTGTCTCTTCGTAATAACAAAATAAAAGCTTTTACTCAACACTGGTTTTCATAAGAAAAAACAATTTTTCTGTCTGTTATTTTATTCTTTCTGTCTCTTTGTTCCGGCTAATCTCCAAAACGGCTGGATAGATTTTGACGGAACTTTCACTGACAGATAGCTGATATTATAGCGGGTAACTTTGACTACTTTAATTTCAGAGAAATAATTAGGGTTCCGCGCAAAAAAAATAAAACCCCTAAAACCGATACAAATAGGGAAGTATATATGTATATCATCGATCGGGGTCAGGTGAAAACGCGAGGCAAAGCTAGTCAATAATAAAACTATAAGCACTAAATGATAACGCGTGAGAGAAGTGACACTTATATATATTAGAAATCTAATTTAAAAAAAGAAAGTATAGGTGAATTAGTAAAAATATTACTGCTAATAAAATAAATGCTCAGTAAATGAAGAATTATTGATTAATCGATTAACATTAATTAAACATAATAGAAAAAGGCTGCACCAAAACTTTGCACTCTAATTTGACCTAATACTTTTGTTCCCATCGCGCTCAAATCCTATACCTACCTACCCAACCTACTGGTGGTAGGATTCCTATGTAGGAATCCGTCTAGGTAGGAACCACCCCAGGGGCAATTATTTTGCCGTGAAGCAGTAGTGAGCAAGCATTGCTGTGTTTCGGTCTGAAGGGCACTGTGAGCTAGCGTAATCTTAAGAGACTTAAGAACTGATGCCTCAGGGTGACGGGCGCAGTGTGATGTCAGGCAGACGTTGCACTTACCATCAGGTGATCGTTTTGCTCGTTTCGTCACCTTATCCGATAAAAAAAAAAGTTCTATTGAAATAAAATGAAATTACAAACACACAGTCACGCCTTTTCCCCACTTTTCCCCGTAGCGGGAAAAGAGACGAGACGGGTGGCGAGCCACATCGCCGCCATTTTGATACGAGTCATAAAATTGTTGCTCCCCGTTGCGTTCCCACGAACAGTATAGTGACAGCATTGCATATTCTAGTGTTTTTGTGCACGAATAATGGCTGTCCGTACAATGCGTTAGTCGCCTCCTAAGACACCTCGCTAGGAAAGAGGTCGGTGCTATTCTACTCCATTGGACACCTATCCGCTATAAAAAGAAAATGATATAAAACAAGAAATACGCATTGCGCGTGTCTCCCGATTAAGCGTTTATACGTATGTATAATATTTTTGGTAATATGTTTATAACAAACTTATAAACCTCCTCACTTTTTATGAATGAAACCCTAATTACTTGACTAATTTATAGGAACATAAAAAAAGGAACTTGTTTTTATTAAATTATTACAGGTAGGAGAAAAAGATATATATAGATATATTATAGAATATGAGCCGTGGTAGCTCAGGGGCTTGGCGCTCGCTTTAAATTTCATAGTACGCGAGTGACCTGGGTTCGATTCCCGGTGCCGGCACCACTAAAATTGTTAATTGCAATTTTAAGTGCTGATTTACCACGTGCTCGGCGGTGAAGGAAAACATCGTGAGGAAACCTGCATGTCTGAGGAATAAAAAATATTTCGAAGACATGTGAAGTCCGCCAACTCGCATTGGAGCAGCGTGGCGGATTCTTCCTAGCTCCAAAACCCTCTCAGAAATGAGAGGAGGCCTGTGCTCAGTAGTGGGACATTTAAAGGCTGAAACTTTACTTTTTTATATTATAGAAGAAAAAGTGGAGTCCAGAAATAAAGTCTTCACGACCAACGAACAGCTGATGAACATTCAGGAATCCGTCTAGGTAGATCATCTCCTACAGGTATTTCGCTACGAGGCTCATTATATTTTATGGGGCATATACACAGCGTCCCTAAGCCCAGTCTGCCGGGATGTATAGGACGTTAGGAATGACTCTGTATATACACAACATCTCGGTAGGAATCCGTCTAGGTAGGTACCACCCCAGGGCCAGTTATTCTGCCGTGAAACAGCAGTGTAAGCACATTACTGTGTTTCGGTTTGAAGGGCACTGTGAGCTAGCGTAATCACTGGGCACGAGACTTAAGAACTGATGTCTCAGGGCGGACGGGCGCAGTGTGGTGTCACACAGATATGTTTTGGGTGACACGGCATTTGTTATGGGCAGACGTTGCACTTACCATCAGGTGATCGTTTTGTTCGTTTGTCACTTTATCATAAAAAAATTAGAAGCATATATATCCCATGGCTGGGTACAGGCCTCCTCTTTACTTCTGGGAGCGATTTGGAGCCGGGAGGAGTCCACAATGCCACTACAATGCAAAACGACGAAAAATGACATTCCCGCATAGGATTCCTGACACAGGTAAAGTTTCCAAAACTCTTTGCTGTAATACATACACTAATTTTTATCTTATATATATTCTAATACACTTACCGATTTCTTCAAGAACGACACGAAGCCGTATCCTTTCGACTTCAATGTCTGTGGGTCCCTCACTACTCGACAGTCTCTGCAACAAGGAAATGTGAGGTTAGAAAGGCTCAGTAGAATTTTTAATAAAGACAAAGGGATACACAAAAAAGCTAATAAATATATACTCGTACATGAATAAGGTCTGGATAGGTACGACCGCAGTGCCAGTCCAGTCATTCTGCCGTAAAACGAGTGTGCAAACATTACTGTTTCGGTCTGAAGGTCAGGAGCTATTGTAATTGCTGGAAAGAACTGATTTCTTAATGCGGCGAGCGTAGTGTGGTGCCACTGAGAAGTGTTCTGGGTGTCACAGCTTCTGTTATGGGCAGAAGTTGCACTTAATATTAAGTGAACGTTTTGCTCGTCTCATCACTTAATCTAATAAAAAAGGCAGTTAATACAATAAGAAAAACGAACAAAAACGAACAAGTGCTAGTTTAACCTGCGCGTAGAGGGTTGTGTGCAATACCTCAAATGTCTGTTCGCACAAATGTTGAGAAATTTATTATGTTTATTTAAACCCTTGGTTCCCAAAGTGGTCCAGGTGGACCCCCAGGGGTCCCCGGGGACTCGACCGGGGTCTACGTTGAGGTGACAAAATATGTTTTTTTTGTCACGCCAACAAATTAGTATGTTATTGTTTTGGGAATATGATAGAAATGTTACTGCAGGGGGTCCACCTGAACCAGCAAAATTTTTAAAGTGCTCTATGGGAAAAAAAAGTCTGAGGACATCTGATTAAAACCATAGACTTCTTCTAGGATTTCCTGTAATCTATTAGTAAAGAACTATTTTGTGATTATTTTCCAAATTTTAGGTATATTTGTACCGATGTTGATACGAGGTGGATTGAAAAGTACTCGGCCTAACCAAGAAAATAAACACAAACTAAATCAGTTATATTTTTATTTTTCTACATAATCACCATCAAGTTCAATACACTTTTGCCACCTCCCCTTCCAAGCATTTAGACCGTTAAAAAAAATGATTCTTCCTTAGAGTCAAAATATGCGTCTACAGCTGCTTTGACCTCGTCGTTTGTCGAAAATCTTTGACCTCCCAAGTGCTTTTTTAGGTTAGGGAACAGAAAGAAGTCTGATGGTGCCAGATCAGGTGAATACGGCGGATGCGGTAACAGTTCAAAGCCACAGTTGTGAATTCCAGCCATTGACTGTACTGACGTGTGAACACGGGCGTTATCTTGATGAAACAGGACTTTTCTTCTGAGCATTCCTCGACGTTTTTCTTTTATTTCCTCTCGTAAACGACGTAGTAAGGTGCAGTAGTAATCAGAGTTTATAGTCTGACCCCTTTCAAGATAATCAATCATAATCACACCTTTCGAGTCCCAGAATACTGAAGCCATCACCTTATTTGCCGACAAAATCGACTTAGCCTTTTTAGGGGGTGGTGAACCCGGTCTTCTCCACTGTTTTGATTGTTGTTTTGTTTCCGGTGTACAGTAATGAACCCATGTTTCGTCCATAGTAACAAAACGATTCAAAAAATCATCTGCATCGGCTTCAAATAACTCCAAACAGTCGCGTGAAATAGTCAATCGCGTCCTTTTTTGTTCAACTGAAAGCAGTCGCGGAACCCACCTCGCAGACACCTTGTGGAAACCCAACTCGTTGACAATGATGTTTTGAGTTCGTTCATAAGAGATGCCTATAATCTCGGCTATCTCTCTAATTTTTAATCTGCGGTCTCCCATTATTAAATCAAGTACTTTTTTTAATATTTTCGTCAGTAGTTGACGTCGAAGGCCTTCCAGAGCGGGGTTCATCTTTCACACTCTCTCTACCACGCTTAAATTCTGCTATCCATTTTTTGACGGATGAATATGACAGAGCACAATCGCCTAATGTACTGACCATGTCATCATGGATGGCTTTTGATGATAGCCCCTTCTTATGGAGGTACTTAATGACGGCACGCTGCTCGATTTGCTCCATTCGCGGAAATTATGACCGATTACTTTGTTAATAAATTTATAAAATCACAACTAATTATCGCACACGTTTCGAACTTCACACAATGAACTAGTCTGAACTGAACTAAATAATGTGGGTAGATTTGATTTTTAGAATTGAATGGATCTGTGTTAGGCCGAGTACTTTTCAATCCACCTAGTAGCACCGATGTTAACTATATATACATACATACAGTCACATCTCTTTATGGAGTAGGCGGAGACGACGTCTTTCCACTTGCAACGATCCCGACACACATCTTTTGCTGGTTCTACTATCGTGAGTGTTTTCATAAGAGTAGGTCACGGGTACTTTTGACACGGCCTTTTCTTAGAACGTCTCCGAACTGATCCGGCTTGCTCAATCACACTCTCCTCGTACATCTGTTTCGTCAATCTTATTTCATCCTCTCTACGTATCCACATCATCATCGTGATCATCACTCCAGCCTAACACTAGTCCACTGCTGAACATAGGCCTCCCCCATAGATAACCACAAAAATCATTTCGGAGGGATTTTGCCGTAGTTGCCACGCTTGGCAGGTGGGTTGGCAACCGCAGCTTATTTATTCGGATGTTCCAGGAAGATGCTGCTGTTCACCTCCTGGTGTCCACATACGAGTAACTATACTCGTATATACGCGATCTAAATAGTTTTCTTCAGATCAAACCATCTATTCCACAAAGTTTTTAAATATTCGATAAAGAAGAAATGCGGTAGCCATTCTCCTTTAATGCCGCAATTCCAAGCTGCATCATTTGCTTCTAATGAGGGTTGAAAATGATGTTACAAATGTGTAGGACCCCTCTTTGATTTATTTTGACAAGAGCGACATCTTTCGATTGCTGCGGTAAATAGTTATTTGTGCAGGATAAAAATAATTTACACGTTGCACGGGTAACGGGAGGCGTGGAGCGCTTGTGACCTGAAGTTCGATCCCGGTGGCCGGCAATTCTAAAATTGTTATTTAGTTTTAAGTGCTTATTTACCACATGCTCAGCGGTGAAGGAAAACCGGCATGTCTGAGTAATAAAATATATCGAGGAATAAAATATATCATATGAAGTTCGTCAACCCGGATTGGAGTCTCGTGGCGGACTCTACCCGGCCCCAAAACCCCCAAAAAGTGGGAGGAGGCCTTAAATCAGCAGTGGGACATTTAAAGGCTGTTACTTTACAGCTAATAGCATGGTTAGATGCTGATACTTGAGCAAATGTTTCAAGACTTAACTGGTGGGAGTATTCCTATGCAGGAATCCGTCTAGGTAGGTACCACCCCAGGGCCAGTTATTCTGCCGTGAAGCAGTAGTGTGCGAACATTACTATGTTTCGGTCTGAAGGGCACTGAGAGCTAGCTCACTGGGCATATGAGATAAGAACTGATGTCTCAAGTTGACGGGCGCAGTATGGTGCTACTCAGAAATATTCTGAGTAACACAGCATCTGTTATGGGCAGACGTTGTACTTATCATTAGGTGAACGTTTTGCCTCGACACTTTATCAAATATATTTAAAAAAAAGACCAAGCTTGATACTACCACCATAGCATAGCCGTGTTCAAGGTACCTGCATTTTAGTCGACCACGTGGACTAGTGGATAGCGTACCTGACTTCTAAGCTGCGTGTCCAGGGCTCGAATCCCAACTGGAGCCAACGCTTGTGCAAAAACAAATCGTTGGTTTTCGGGTCTGGTTGTGTTGTGGAAGTGAAATTTATGTTTGTAAAACGCGCCCACCATGCGAAAGAAATCCCAGTGCGTGGCATAGCTTTTTGTAAAAAAAACATTGAAATTGCGAATCTTGGGTTCGAATCCTAGCCGGATATAAATTTTGCACAAAAACAAAACTTTCGTTTTTCCGGTCTGCCCGCGCGGGTATTCAATAGCTTCCACCAGTATTCGGAAGTCGGTCAAGGGGACATCAATCAAATACAAAGGGTATGTTAATTACTATTTACTGTAAACTGTTAGGAATTATAGGTTTCGGTAGAAATAACAAACCTAAGAAATACCTGCATAAACGTTACCGTAATTAACGAAAGACAAATTATTGAAATCAGTCCCGAATCATCTGTCTATCTATTATTTTCTAAAAGTATCTTTTGTCGGTACAAAATATCTCTCTCAATACTGAATCAAAATTGAAGTTTGATACGCCATTTTTTGTGATTATTTGTCCCTCTAATGACGCAAAATAAGAAAATATCTTAAAATTTATGCTTACGTTAAGAAAATTTAATTAATTAGCTTAATTGTAAAAAGCGCCATCTGTTGACAATCTCTTGTACTAATATGCACGAAACTTTTCATCGATTGGAGGTGTATGGATTTTTTATAGAAGGTACATGGCGCTAGTCGTTTATGATCACGTTACAATGCGAAATATTCGCACGGTAGCAAGTATATCTATCATCATTTTAGCCTATCACTAGTCCACTGCTGAACGAAGGCCTCCCACTAAAGTTTGTTGCTCTCATTTGTGTGTGTGGGGGGGGGGGGGGGAGAGATTTCATAGTTGTCAAGTTCGGCAGGCGGGTCGGCAATCGCAGTTTATTTATTCAGATGTACCAGGAAGATGCTGCAGCCCTGGTTTTTAATTTCCCTTTGTCGACTTTTACGACTCCCATGAGATGGGGTGGTACAGTACTACTTTCAGTTCTCGGATTTAATTCGAGAACTACTAAACCTATTGATAATAGTATTGCACGGGAGGAAAAAACCTTGCGACCAATTAATACTTTGTTTTATCGTGTCAGTTTTGCCGTTTCCGAAGTTATGGATATTTTTTTTGATAATATTCCCCAGAACGCCATCTATGGTATAGTAGCAAAACCCATGACTTTTTCATTGGATAAAGTGACGAGATGAGCAGAACGTTCACCTGAGGGTAAGTACATCGTCTGCCGCCCTGAGACATTAGTTCTTAAATATCTGAGGCCGGCAATTACTCTAGCTCTTAGTACCCTCCAGGCCGAAACACAGTAATGTAAGCACACTACTGCTTTACGGCAGAATAACTTGCCCTGTGGTGGTATTTACCATCAGTAAACTACTAATAACTAAACTAAACCAGACTATAGAAAAGTTTGTCACAGCGCCATCTATGATGTATATTGGAAACACTAGGGTTGTTGAGTTTCAGACTTAGTGCGTTAATGTATTGTTTATCTTAAATAAATTTTTATAGAGCAACATTTCGTTTTTTAATCATTGATTGTCTTTTAATTATAACTAGTCGCACTGCGTTCGAATTCGACCTTAATTCATAAAAATTGTAATGATACTGAGGTTTGAGTAATTATTTGTTAGCCATTTGTAGTGGTAGCGGCTTAAGAGAATCTACCACCCCATCTCATCCCGTGGGTGTCGTAAAAGTGGACAGAGGGAAAATGAAAAACAGGAGATGTGCAGCAGCATCTGTCTGGAACATCTGAATAAATAAACAAACACCAAACAGTTTGCAAAACCCCCAAAATGAGAGCTACAAACTTTTGTGGCTATCTATGGGGGAATCCTACGAGTATGTTCAGCAGTGGACTTGTGATGGCCTGAGACGACGACAAAACGACCATTTTAATACCATATGGCAACAATCCCTACAGTGTCAGACATTTTCAGTATGAACGTAAACAAATGACAACCAGTATTCGAAGATAAACGAACGTAAACCAGATTTTCGAAAATTGTCTATTTGCGGAAAGTATTTTCTTGCACTGCGGAGAGAGATGGTTTTTTAATTCTTTTTTTACTAGTGGTAGGATTCCTATGCTGGAATCCGTTTAGGTAGATATCACCCCAAGGACAGCCGGCCAGTTATTCTGCCGTGAAGTAGTAGTGTGCAAACAATGCTGTGTTTCGGTTTGAAGGGCACTGTGAGGTAGTGTAATCACTGGGC
The DNA here is from genome assembly GCA_019845155.1 of Luehdorfia chinensis. Classification (NCBI taxonomy): domain Eukaryota; kingdom Metazoa; phylum Arthropoda; class Insecta; order Lepidoptera; family Papilionidae; genus Luehdorfia; species Luehdorfia chinensis. Next base: position 169,781 of record JAHVAK010000072.1, read on the forward strand.
ATATAAGACTTAAGAACTGATGTCTCAGGCATCAGCCTGAGACCATCAGGGCGCAGTGTGGTGTCACACAGAGATATGCTGGTTGATACAGCATTTGCACTACAGTCACCATCAGGTGAACGTTTCGTGACTGTCTCCAATACAATCCAATCTCAAAATACAAAAAAAGCTGCGACGAACCGTTTCACCCGCGTAAAAAAGCCTTACCCCGATCGATGATATAAATATGTACTTCCCTATTTAAATATGATTTTGGGGTTTTAATTATTTTGCGCTGAACTCTAATTATTTTCCTAAAATTAAAGTAGCCTTAATTATCCGCTATTATATCAGCTATCTGTAAGTGAAAGTCCCGTCAAAATCGGTCCAGCCGTTTCGGAGATTAGCCGGAACAAACAGACCGTTGTTTTCTTATAACTACCGTATATACTTCCATAAGCGTTGAGTTAAAAGCTGTTATTTTGCTTTTACAAACAGGCACTTCGATTTAATTTACTTGTATAGATAATCCTTGTTCCAAAGCAGTGAGGGCGTGAATCGCTCAAGCGATGCGTATGCGTCGCACGAAGACTTTGTTACAAACGACCCAATCAAGCTGCGAGAAACTTAAAAACTCCTTTAACTTTTAAACTGATTACAGTACCTTAGATCCGATTTCTCTGTTTTGAAACTTACTGTTACCACTTTAAATAAGTCCAAGTTAACCCATTAAGGGCGGATTTCACTGTTGAAATTCGACATTTAAGCGTTTAACTGAGTTCAATGCTACAGTTTTTTAACGCCCAATTTTCATCGATCCACTCTTTAAACGCGTTTAGAGAGCTGTCATTGTCAATTGCACAACTATGTTAACACAAAAATTATTTTTAATTATTACGTACGTATTGTTTATTGTTTGCATACCAACGTAACCTATGCATAAAAACATATTTACTGATGGTAGGATTCTTATGCAGGAATCCGTCCAGGTAGGTACCACCCCAGGGCCAGTTATTCTGCTGTGAAGCAGTAGTGTGCAAACATACTGTGTTTCGGTTTGAAGGGCACTGAGAGCTTGCGTTATCACTGGGCATATGAGACTTAAGAACTCATGTCTCAGGTTGACGGGCACAGTGCTTTGTCACACAGAAATGTTCTGGGTGACACAGCATTTGTTATGGGCAGACGTTGCACTTATCATAGGGTGAATGTTTTGCTCGTTTCGTCACTTTATCAAATAAAAAATAATCAGTCCGTTTGATGTCGCAAAATAAGAAATACATCGAGCTTTTGTTTTTTTTTAACGCGGTCAAAATGGAGCTGGCGAAATCGGTTAGACGAAAAGCAAGATCAAATGATACATTTGAACTCAGTTAAGTAAAACGTGGTTTTATTAAACTTGGTTTCCAAAGCGATCGGTGAAATCGGGTCTAAGTATTGTAATGACTGTACAATACAACAAGTTTAGTTCATAGCACAAGATAAACGACGTTTACACGAGCGAGGTCTTAATAAAAAAGGGTTCCACATTTTTCTTCACCTATTAATACATACAGTCACGCGTTTTCCCCATATTATGGGTAGACAGAGGTCACACATGGTGAATTTCACCATCGTACAACGCGGCATAGCACCAAATTCCATCCATATCACCTCGATGGGTGGCATTCAACCACTGTGCGCTTTTCGAGGAATTTTCTTCCACACAGGACCACTTTGTGGAACTATTGCTGCCACCAGCGGTTTTTCCGGAGCGATATGACTTGGGGACCTTCAAGAGAAGAGCGTATTCCTTTCTCAAAGGCCGGCAACGCACCCGCGACTCTCCTGGTGTTGCGGATGTTCATGGGCGGCGGCGATCACTTAACATCAGGAGCCCCTTGCCCGTTTGCCCCCTCTTCTATATATGAAAAAAAAAAACAACACGCATTGCTCACTTTTCGCCGCCGCGGGATACGAGGACTGACGGGTATCGTCGCCGCCATTTTGGTTCGAGTCATACATGGTTGGAGTAAAAAAATTCAAATTCAACGCGAATGAAGTCGTAAGTACGGCTAGTCGAAAATATATAGAAAGGGGTAACAACTGAAATAATATTAACCGTTGATAAATTCTTACAACGCATTTGTCCTTTACAGTTTATCTCACTCGGCATCGGTCCATCTCGCTCGCACTAATGGAACAGAAGTAAATTTTTAATGGCCCACATAAAACTTTATGTAGTCCTTAGGGTCTAGAGTGACTTGGTGATAACGAATTTTCGTCGGACGCGTTTGAAACGTTTCCGTTATATTTCTCGCGATCGCTGTCATTTTAAATATGGAATTGAAGTTTCATATTTTTTATTCTCGCAACTCAGGGATTCCCACAGTGGTCGATACCACTTGGGGTCGAAATCCGTTTCCCGGGGGTCGGCGATGAACGAAAACTGATTTTGGGGGTCGACGTGGTCTACACAAGTTCTTATTTGGAACTTTTAAGATACTGAAGACGTGTACCAACTTGTTTTAAGAATGAATTATATTTTAGTAGGAAGTAACATAGTCGTTTTAAAAAACTCAACAAGTCGATAAGCGTGCACAAGTTCGTACAAGTCGAAAAACTCGGCCAGTCAATAAGCGCGGATAAGATAATGTCTTCGAGCGTACAAGTCTTCGGGCACGTTTCGACATGCTCTGTTAAATTAGTAAGTATTTTGAATCAATCGGAAAAAAACCTAGAGATAGGAATTTTAAAGTAATTTGGCTATGGGGTCTGAGGTATCAGTTCATTTCGGAAAAGGGGTCTCTTGCACAAAATAGTTAGGAAATCCCTGCTCTAACCAGTGATGACATACGGAACCGGTGGGCCATCACTGAGAAAATGCTTAGGAAAGGGCTGTGTCACCATGTAAAATGTATGTCTGTAAAACGCACCAATGATACAGGATAGATCCTACCGTGGGTTGTTGTTTAAAAAAAAAAGAAAAAGAAATAGTATCTATATAATTACTACAACGCTACAAACGGCACAAAAAGTAAACATACACAAACGCAAACGCTAACGTGAAAGTTTCTTCGCTTGCAGTTTACATTATAGACCCGATCCATCAACGTCCGACATTCTCCTACCCCTGGATATCTGTCATTTGCTACTCGATATGTTAGGGAAAAACAAACTCTTCGAGAAGTAAGCGAAGAGAAGAAAGTTGAAATATTACATTACGTAGCCCAGTCCAGATTTTATTTTTTTTAATTTATATTTGGTTTTCCAACGAATGAGTTCAATAAGTATTTACACAAAAGAAATTAAAAGTAAGTCACAATAATTGCCTCATCACTTATAGGAAAACAAAGCATTCACTGAAACATTTGTTTCTAACGTCTACTTACATTAATAGACTTTCCTCTACTTACTACAAGAAATAAATTAAGACTAATATTACAATTCCAAAAGAAAACGAACACAATTTTTTTAATTCTTTTTTTACTAGTGGTAGGATTCCTATGCAGGAATCCGTTTAGGTAGGTACCACCCCAGCGCCAGTTATTCTGCCGTGAAGCAGTAGTGTGCAAGCATTACTGTGTTTCGGTTTGAAGGGCACTGTGAGCTAGTGTAATCACTGGGCATTTGAGACTTAAGAACTGATGTCTCAGGGTGACGGGCGCAGTGTGGTGTAACACAGAAATATTCTGGCTGACACAGCATTTGTTGTGGGCGGACGTTGCACTTACCATCAGGTGAACGTTTTGCTCGTTTCGTCACTTTATACAATAAAAAAAAAAAAAAAAAAAACTACAAAACTACTGCTGACTTTTCGAAAAAAATATTTTTTTTATTCCATTCATAGATATTACTGCTAAGTCGATCTCTTTATTACAATTGTGGTATGGTATACATCCGGGATAATGAACAATGCATTCTAAGGTTAGTGAGATGCTGTTAGGTTGACGAAAAAGATTGCGTGACTTTTACGTCGCGGGTATAAGTTTGAGTGCCAGCCGGAGCAAATATTCGTTTGAAAACATAATTCGTTGGTTTGTAGGTCTGATTGTGATGCGCATTCTTCTGTGGGACATAGTTTTTGGAACGAAGTTCTATTACGCGGCTTACAGTAAAGTGAACTGGCAGAAATCGTCACGTAAGGAAAAAGCGTTATGCTCCCTCCACGCAACCTTTCCCTCTATTTCCGTTTCTCTCTGTCTGTTTCTATTATATGTGGTTGTATGTGTGTGTGCGTGCGAGTATCGAGATTAGAGCTCCAAGCATTGTGCGCGGTCAGCTGTTTAACCTCAATTCTAAACACGTGTAAATATTATTTATAATTCACTATATAATATTTAATCTTTAATAAATGATTATAGTTTCTAAAATATAAAATGAAATCCTCACTTTATATTTTTGCTTTGAATGGAAAGTAATTTATAAAAGGAAGCTTAAAAAATAAAATAAAATATACGAATTTTGGAGAGAGAGAGAGAGAGAGAGAGAGACAGAGAGAAGGGAGGAGAGATAGAGAGAGGGAAGGAGAGATAGAGAGAGAGAGAGAGAGAGATTAGATTAAAAGTGGGCTGTACTTTTTGGCTTGACAAAAATACACTAATATTAACAATAGAAATCTACATAATATTTAATTCTCGTTTAGAGTAGAAAAAATATTTTCGTTCCTGACGGGGGTTCCCCGGCCACACAAGTTTTTTTTAACAAATAATCAACTTCAACCAGACGGTGCTTTATCCACATATAATAGTTCGACCTGGAAAGGATTAGCGTAAAGTAGTGTGCATACATTACTGTTTCGGTTTGAAGGTCACTGAGAGCTAGTATATTTACTGGGCATTTGAGACTTAAGAACCGATGTCTCAGGGCGACGAGCTCAATATGGCGACACACAGAAATGTTATGGGTGATACAGCATTTGTTATGGGCGATCGTTGCACTTACCAAAAGGGGAAAGTTTTGACATTCTCTTCACTTTCTTCTATAGAAAAGAAGATTGTGTGGGAAAGCTTACCCTAGATATAGCCGGGACAAAACTCAAGAAGAAAGACAAGTTTAACAACACATACATATACATACATACAATTACGCCTTATATCCATGATTGGCCTCTGCTACCCCGTTAGCCCTAAGGTAGAGGCCAATCATGTAGCCCACTTTTCGCCCTCGCGGAAAACGAGAAAAGACGGGTGGCGAACCACGTCGCCGCCATTTTGGTACGAGTCAAAAAATTCTTACTCCCAATGGAGGAACGCAATGGTTCCCAGAAGCAGTATAGTGACACCATTGCATATTATGGTATTATTCTGCCTGAATAAAGGCTGTCTTAGGCTTAGTCGCCTCTTACGACACCTCGGTAGGAAATAGATAGGTGCAATTCTACACTGCCTTTATATATCCCACTGCTGTGGATCGGCCATCTTCATCTTTTATGAACCTTGCTGTTACATTTTAAGTTTATTTCAGAATATCAGTTCTTGTAATACTCAGAACAAAAAATGCACAAAATTAAAAAAAATACATTTAAAAATAGAATCAAATTAAACATTGTCGCTGGCGTGTCTTTTTGACAATACTCTATTGTCATTTGACATTCAAAATATCTCTCACTCGCACGCTTAGATAAGTATTTGTTTCTCGCTCGCACTGTTGTCATCATCATCATCATCAGCCTGCGGCAGTCCACTGCTGGACATAGGCCTCTCCCAATAGGCGCCATTTACCCCGATCTTCGGCTTCACGCATCCAGTTACTGCCAGCCGCCTTGCGCAGATCGTCGCACCATCTAGCCAGGGGACGCCCCACACTACGTTTGCCTAAGCGTGGTCTCCACTCCAGGATTCGCCTACTCCAACGGTTGTCGCTTCTGCGACAGATGTGTCCAGCCCATTGCCACTTCAGTCCGCAAACTTGAAAGGCTATGTCGGTGACGTTAGTTCTCCGGCGGATTTCTTCATTTCGAATCTTATCCACCAGAGAAACCCCGAGCATAGCTCCTTTCATTGCTCTCTGAGTGACTTTGAGCTTGTGGAGCAGTCGTACCGTCAGCGTCCACGTTGTCGCACTGTTGACGCTGTCATTTTTAATATCGTCATTAGCCGCTAAAAATATTTCATGGACATGTGAAGTCCGTCAACCCGCATCGAAGCAACATAGCGGACTGGTTTCTGCTCAAACCCTCTAAGAAAGGAGGGGAGACATTTATAGGCTGTTACTTTACTTTTATAAACCACCCACGATACAGAAGAATACACTAACTTTTATTTGCCGTGTGGTGGCATCTACCACACCATCTCATCCCGTGGACGTCGTAAAAGTCGAGAGAGGAAAATGATGATGTTCTCCTAGCCGATTTCGACCACGGCGACCACTTCCGAATCCGAATGTCGAGAGTCATCAACTGCGCAGGAGATATTATAGTGCTACAAGTGTACGCGCAAACACAGACGCACTCACTCGTCCCATCCTACCCGCGCCCTATGTAACGCTGATGCGATAAGATCGGAGGTAGGCAAGGATGCAGTGTCAGATACACGGGGACAAACAACACAACCAGACCCAAAAACCAACAATTTGTGTTTTAGCACAAATGGTGTGCTCCGGCTGGGATTCGAACCCAGGACCCGCGGCGTAGAATTTAGGTACTCTGACCACTAGGCCACGCGGTCGTCAAGATTGAGAGGAAAATATACTATTTAAATATATATTTTTTTAATTTGATAAAAGTGACGGAACGAGCAAAACGTTCACCTGATGGTAAGTGCAACGTCTGCCCATAACAAATGCTGTGTCACACAGAACAGCGTAACACCACAATGCGCCCGTCACCCTAAGACATCAGTTCTTAAGTCTCATATGCCCAGTGATTACGCTGGCTCACAGTGCCCTTCAGACCGAAACGCAGTAATGTCTGCACACTACTGCTTCACGGCAGAATAACTGGCCCTGGGGTGGTACCTATCAAGCGCGGCAACTATCGCAAAATACCCCCAAAATGAGAGCTACTAACTTTTGTGGCAATCTATAGGGGAGGCCTATGTTCAGCAGTGGACTAGTGATAGGCTGAAATGATGTACTCTTATTTTACCCCTCCATCCTCCTACTGTGGTCCTGCATTTCAATTCACGAAACATTTCCATTGGCAAACGTAACGCGACTGTCAGTAATGTCGATTAAGCGAAACCGTAGTCATTTTAGACCAACTTCATCGTATTGAGTGGAAAGAAAATAAACTATGACAGCGACGTGAGTCGACTTCGGAATATGAAAAAAAAAATTAAATTGTCATACAGTTGTTGGCCGTGGAACAAAAAAATATTGCGATATGCATTCGCAAAAAGCTTTTGAAGAGAGTGTTTGTATTGGCTGATGGATAACTTGTCTCGTAAGGGTCGGGCCGTTGTTATAGCGGGAGTGTATGCATCGCGGTGTAGATAACGAAAATAAGCGTTCTATAAAAACGTCTTTCGATTTTCTAAGTGATACTTCTTTGAGGAAAATAGGGAATCGGCCAGAGAGAAAAAGAAAGAACCATGCTGTAACATCATCATTTGAGCCTATCACTAGTCCACTGCTGAACATAGGCCTCTCCCATCGATTGCTACAAAAGTTTGTAGCTCTCATTGTGGGGGGACTTTTGCCATAGTTGCCACGCTTGGCACAGGGCTTGGCAACCGCAGTTTTTATTCTGATGTTCGAAGAAAATGCTGCTGCTCGTTTTCTGGTTTTAATATTCCCTCTGTCGACTTTTACGACACCCACGGGATGAGATGGGGTGGTACTCGTAGATTCTCTTAAGCCGCTACCACGCGGCTGTAAACGGTACTACGCCCATTTTTGTTCCTTATTAATATTTATTGGTTAATTATTAAATGTGACTAGCCGTGGTAGCTCAGGGGCCTGGTGCTCGACTTTGATTTCATAGTAAGCGAGTAACCTTGGTTCGATCCCCGGTGCCAGCACCTCTAATATTGTTCTACAATTTTAAGTGCTGATTTACCACGTTCTTAGCGGTGAAGGAAAACATCGTGAGGGAACCTGCATGTCCGAGGAATTGAAATATTTCGAAGACATGTGAAGTCCACCAACCCGCATTGGAGCAGCGTGGCGGATTCTTCCTAGCTTCCAAAAACCCTCTCAGTAATGAGAGGAGGCCGGTGCTCAGCAGTGGGACATTTATAGGCTGAAACTTTACTTTTACTTTTTATTTAATGTGCATATACTGAGCCGTTATCTTACTGTGAGTAATATTTTTATTCATTTTTATTTATTTTCAATCGAATTTATTATGAATATTAGAAGTTTAACTTCTGACACATTGTTCGACGTCGCACGCACTCTATTTTTAACTATTTAGATCCGCGTTCCAGGCACGATTACTCTTTTTGGCTCTAAAATCTCTTAAAATTTTTATAATGCTTACGCTCAGCAAAGGGAAAATTATATGTATAATAATGTATTTATCTCATTACACATATATATCTGTTTGTAATAACGGAGTTAACTCTAGCTCGGGAGGTTCTATGTTAAAAAAATAGCGCACTTTTGTCAATTATAGTATATTTTTAGAGATGTCATTTTTAATATTTTATACACTCACCTTGTACTTCGTTTTTATTTCTGTTACATCTCACTCATATGAAACTTGTAGAATGCGCAATAATTGTTTTTCTATTTATTTATTTTTCTTAAATCGTGTAATGTATCTTAATCGTATAATATAACCTAATATTTACTTATAAACATTAAGAATAGTTACTGAACAATTTACCAACAGCGCTTCAAAATGCATCAGCAAACTATAACCTTAAGATCGAACATGGCTGCACGCTGAGTACAGACACTTTCGTTGCGTTATACTGTAGCATTCTCTAGTAACTGTTACCATGTGTTATGTTTGCGTATGTGTGTACATATATATGTATAAATGTTTATTATAACTTGTTTATTATAAAATTTTTGGATGACTTAATAATTCTGTTTTTTTTTTTTCGTTCCAAATAACGTACATGTATATAAATGTATCCCGTGGGCTACACTACAGTGTAAAAATGTTCTCAAATTCGACCTTGGAAATGGCGTTCTCATGGCGTGGCACCCAAACAAGTTTCACTTTAAAAATTTAAGTAAAAAAAGAAGAGTTTATACTTTTGTACGCTGCAACTCGCACCGCTCACTCCTGGCATTAGTCCAAGTGACGAATCTTCCATTCTGTTTATTGTCTGTCCATCTTTTTTAAGACTCGGTTGATCACATATTTTACGACCATTACTTGGATTAGGTCCCTGTCGTAATTTCTCAGCGGAATGTCAAATATTATTCGGCTAAATAACATGACTCTTTGGCTCGTCAATATGATATGTGAATGTTGGTAATGTTTTTCTTTATATTAATATGAAGAGAAAACTTTGTACCCCTTTTTAAGGTAGACAAGTTTTTTTTAATTGATAAAGTGACGAAACGAGCAAAACGTTCACCTGATGATAAGTGCGATATACAAAGTAGAAAACTACTTTTTTTATTGGATGTAGTGGTGAAACGTGCAACGTCAAGCGGGTAAGTGCAACGTCTGCCAATAACAAATAATGTGTCACGCAGAAAATTTATGTGTGACACCACACTGTGCATTACTGCCGTGGTAGCTCAGGGGCTAGGCGCTCGCTTTAAATTTCATAGTACGCGAGTGACCTGCGTTCGATTCCCGGTGCCGGCACCACTAAAATTGTTAATTGCAATTTTAAGTGCTGATTTACCACGTGCTCGGCGGTAAAGGGAAACATCGTGAGGAAACCTGCATGTCTCAGAAATAAAAAATATTTCGAGGACATGTGAAGTCCGCCAACCGGCATTGGAGCAGCGTGGCGGATTCTTCCTAGCTCCAAAACCCTCTCAGAAATTAGACTAGGCCTGTGCTCAGTAGTGGGACATTTATAGGCTGAAACTTTACTTTGCCACACTGTGCCCATTACTTTGAGACATAAGTTCATCTTGTATGAAAACACTAATGGAAGTAGAGGAAGCTAAAGATGTGTCAGGATCGTAGCAAGTGGAAAGATGTGCTCTCTGCCTACCCCTACGGAAATGAGGCGTGACTCTATGTATGTAAATAAAATAAATAAGATACTAAAAGACATAAACTAGACATAATACTATACAATAAAATTATATAAATGAAATCCCAACCAGACCGGAGCTCCCGACAGGCGAGACCAAACGGCCAAGGGTTCGAAGAGCATCGCTTTCTGCATCTGGGCTCGTAGCAGCCCGTCGCGAAGTTCCAGTCGCCTCAGATGTCCCTAGAAACTTACCGTGTTAACCCGTTTGCAGACACGACCACCGGAATAATTTCGGTCGGCATACCACCCCACATGTCGGTAACCTCGTGAGCCAGGTCCAGATATTTTGTCTTATCTGTTTCGGCTTTCACGAGGTTCTCGTCATATGAAATGGGATGTCGACCATAAATATCCACGACCCCGCCCGGTCCATCAACACGATATCAGGCTTATTCGCAAGAATTGTCCTGTCCGTGATGATGGCCCGGTCCCAATAGAGCCTGGCGCTGTCATTTTCGAGCACAGCCACCGGCAAGTACTTATAATGAGGCTGTTTCCGATCCACGAGGACCGTACTTCAGAGCGAGCTCCTGGTGGAGAACCCTGGCTACTAGTTTGTGTCTGTGCAGATACTCAGAGTTACTATTAATGAAACTAAATGTTCTTGTAACATATGGAGGGCGATCTATGGACGATCAAATTTTCTCAATGTATCGACATGAAAAGGCGAGGTTGTGTTAGTTCTATACATCCTAGCACATCCTGAATGGCATTCCTTTTTGAAGCATTCCACCATGTACATGTAGATATAGGTAGTTTTTTTTCTGTTTGTCTTATTTTTTCCAATAGTGTTTAATTCAGATATTTGTCATATAGTTGTCCTAGTGACGTTATAGTCTTTTATATTTATAGTAGTTTTGTATTTTTTCTCTCTCTCTTTTTTACTGTTGATTGTTATTATTGTATATTGGCATTGTTGTTTTTTTATGACTGTTTTATTTTACTAATTGTTTTAATTTTTCCGTGTCTTATTTGTAATTATGTCTGTATTTATTGTGTGGGTGCTTCAAATAAACTCCTCTTTCGTTCTTTCTTCTTCTTTAAAAAAATAGTATCTTCTGAGCTATCGATTTCATTGTCGAAGGTAAGTGAACCATTACTTTTTCACTAGTGAGTAACCATCGGGTGAGATCCTGGTCGAACGTTGGTCTATTCACAATAAAACAAATCTATTTCGCCGCCACCCTACTAACTTACTAACTTAAAATACATACATATAATCACGCCTTTTTTCCACATAATAGGTAGGCGGAGCTACACATGCAGCCCACTTTTCTATCACGCGGGAAACGAGACGAGACTGGTGGCGAACCACACAGCCGCCATTTTGGAACAAGTCAAAAAATCTTCTGCATTGCGTTCCCACGAGCAGTATAGTGACAGCATTTCATATTATAGTGTTATTCTGCACGAATAAAGGCTTGCGACACCTCGATACTGCTGTGCTGTTCTACTCTGCCGGATGCCACTACTGAGCTTAAGCCTCCTTTAATTTTTGAGAGCGCTTCAGTGGCTGGTAAGATCGCCACGCTTCTCCAATGCGAATTGGCGAAATTACCTAGACTAGAGTTACTTCACGATGTGTTCCTTGAGATGCCTGGCTCCAGGGATTGAACTCAGGTCACTCGCGTATTATGACATTTTTAAGGCCCGGTACCCGAGTTGCTACGACTTATCGTGCAAAACAATTTTGCTTAAGCGACTGTGTAAAAATACTGCATTCATCAACATCGAAAAGATTTCTACGCCTAAGTGAATTCGAACTCCAACCCCAATTAATGGGCGGCACGTATTACAACCGGGCTCTCTGGAGAAATCGACGGCGCCCTCGATGAAAGCTTTTACATAATACTTGAATATTCTACCGTAATTTAATTTCGCTCACATCTTTACGTGCGTTTTCATTATACGTATTAAATTTGATGGTAAAGATGGCAAGACCGTGTACGGTTTTTATTATCGCGAGCCGATTTTTTTTAATGCAGAAAGTGATGAGACGAGCGAAACGTTCACCTAATGGTAAATGCAACATCTGCCTATGATAAGTGACAGCACTTATCATTGGCACTTACCGCCAGGTGAACGTTGCCACACATAAATGTTTCTTTTCTCTTTTTTATTGACAAAAGAGATGAAATGAGCAAAACGTTCACCTGATGGTAAGTGCAACGTCTGCCCATAACAAATGCTGTGTCACCCAGAAAATTTCTGTGTGACACCACACTGTGCCTATCACCCTGACACATAGGTTGTTAAGTCTCATTGCCCAGTGATTACGCTAGCTCACAGTGCCCTTCAAACCGAAACACAGTAATGTTTGCACACTACTGCTTCACGGTAGAATAACTGGCCCTGGGGTGGTACCTACCTAGACGGACTCCTGCATAGGAATCCTGGTGGTAGGATCCTAGTTTTCAAATGATGTATCAAATCAGCAAATGCTGTATCACCCACAACATTTCTGTGTGGCACCACACTGCGCCCGTCCATCTGTGCCCTCGTTTGTCAAGTTCCTTATGCCCAGTTACACTAGTGCCCTGCATACCGGAACACGGTAATATTTGCAAACAACTGCTTCACGGCAGAAAAACTGGCCCTGTGGTGGTACCTACCTAGACGGATTCCTGCAAAGGAATCCTACCTTCTATCTCATATCCAACTTTGCTCGTCACCAAGAGACAAAAAATAATAATAAATAAAACAAGTATATACGTAATGATCACCTAAAACTCTTCCCTGAATGGATACATGGGTATAGGTGAAAGTATGTTAAGGGACGCTGCACCCGTTACAAGGGTCTTAAAGATATCGTTCGAATCAGATGTCGGAAGGGACGTTTGGATTATCACTATTTATCATACTGGCTTATTTTACACAACTGGTCTGGCGGTGGTACCTACCTGGATGGACTGTATAAATTTAGGATAAGCAAGCTGAAGTGGCACAGTACTTACGATATTTCTCCAAAAGGCGCGAAGGCATCTCGCAAACTCTGCGTCTCGATCTCAGGACTCAGGTCGCCGACGAAGATGTGATAATGTTCTGTAACAAAGAGATACTGTTGAGAAATTGCATCACCTATGTAAACATACGAGTTAAACTTCGGGCGTTTATGTGCCGTGATTTTTTTTCCTATCCCTAAGTTACATGGAAGAGAATCTACCACCCCATCTCATCCCGTGGGTGTCGTAAAAGTCGACATAGGGAAAATATAAATCAGAAGATGTGCAGCAGCATCTCCGGGAACATCTGAATAAATAAACTGCGGTTGCCAACCCGCCTGCCAAGCGTGGCAACTATGGCAAAATCATTTCAGCCTCATTTCAGCCTATCAATTGTCCACTGCTGAACATAGGCCTCCCCCATAGATAGCCACTAAAGTTTGTAGCTCTTGTTTTTGAGGGGCTTTCCCGTAGTTGCGACGCTTGGCAGGCGAGTTGGAAACCGCAGTTTATTTATTCAGATGTTCCAGAATGATGCTGCTGCCCATGTTTTTTTGGTTTTTTCTCTGCCGATTTTTACGACGCCCACGGGATGTGATGGGGTGTAGGATGAGGTGACAGATTCTGTAGCCGCCTCCATACGGCAACAATCCCCACGACGTTGTGTTTCAACCAAGTAGTCGGACAGATTAGACTTAAAATTGCAATCTTCAATTTTAGAACCAACACCGAGACCACACCCGACCTGACCGCACTTTTACGAAATTGACCTATGAATTGAAATGTAAACCGGGAAATAGGTAGCAGCGTCTTCTTGGAACATCTGAATAAAACACTGCGGTTGCCGACCCGCCTGCCAACCGTGGCAACTATGGCGAAATACCCCCAAAAATAGTCCCACAAACTTATATATACTTCCAAAACATATAAATACCGGCCCGCATACACACATACACGCAAACAGAGTTACGAATATGAAATATTAAATTCTAATTTTTATTCCTATATGTTACGAGTAGCAGCTTTTCTTTTTGTAGCCTTTATATAACTTTCATTGTTGGTTTTTACTTCCTTTATGTTCTCTACCGTATAATAATGACATCTGGCAAATTATTATATTTCACGGTGATTGGGGAGCCCTCAAATACCACAATCACCGCATAACATATAAGGGAGACTGGAGTGCCTGAAAATCAGCGCTGCATGGGATTAATCTCGTGTCAGCAAATGCTGAGTCTCCTCCTCTTACCTAAAATTAATTTAAGGATTATGTCATGTAAAGGTTTATTTGGTGTTTCTTTGTGGCAATAAACTGCATTTCTTTTATTATTATTATTATATATATATATATGTGTATGTGTGTGATTCATGCCGTGTGGTGGCGGCTCGTTAAAAGAATACTACCACTCCATCTCATCCAATGGATCTCGTAAAAGGCGAGTAAGGAATTAAACTGCACTGTGCACCCAACAGCGCAAGGTGGCGATGGGCTCACCACCTATCACACCAAGTGCATTATATTGTTTTGGTGAAACGTTGATTGTGGCAGTCATCTGTTTTTGCAGTGAGTGCCCAGTCTCTGACTACCCCTTATGGGATACAGTCGTGATTCATGTATGTACGAAAAATATAATTGGAAAAAACACATGCACGATGACGACCGAGTAATGTCACCTGTAACTTGGAATCTTGAATGGCGCCTACAGGACAGGCTTGCCTAGTGTGGGGTCATCGGATAATACTTCACTTTGTAAAAAAAAAAATATATATTTAATAAAACTTTTTTTAGTTTTTTAGTTCACTCGCTTCGTGACAATCTATCGGAGGACTGTGTTCAGCAGTGGACTAGTGATTGGCTGAAATGTTGATGACGGTAATGAGTCATCTATTATTAACAGCGGCGTGGTTCGCCAACCGTCAGGTCTCGTTTCCCGTGACGGTGATGCCGGGCAGCCGGGTTATGTCGGACTCTTACCCGCAACCGACGAGCGCGTATGACAACGCTAATGAATGTAGAAGAAGCTAAAGATGTGTGTCAGGATCGTAGCAAGTCGAAAGATGTGATCTCTGCCTACCCCAACGTGAAAGAGGCGCGACTGTACGTGTGTATAATCAATTGCTAATGCCGTAATAAACGCTCGCGACAACTTTGTAACGCTACGCGTTTGCGACTAACCAATTAATCAGAGTTACAAAGTAAAAACGTCACCGCGAGGGGTTGAGCAATTTATGGATGTAGGTCAGGTCCCCCGCGGCGACGTGTGATGTTACATAATGCAACCCCCCGGATTTACATGCGTTGTTTGATGAGGTCGCGCCGGCTCCCAGCCTGTTTAGTTATTTCATGGCCTCGGGCCTATTAAACGAGAATGTGTGCCTCTTCCAACTGTTGGAAATAAGTGGAAAGTTTCGTAGTTGTGGTTAGATTTGTTCGCGATTATAGAATGCGTAACAAAGTAAAGGTCAAACGGAGTAGAATAGCGCCTACCTCTTTCCTACCGAGGTGTCGTAAGAGGCGACTATGGAATTGTAAGACCAGCTTTTATATGTGCAGAATCGGCACAGCGCAAAATTCCATCGTCACCACCTTGATGGTTGGCATTCCAGCACAGTGCGTTTTTCGCGCAATTTTCTGCCCCGCACAAGCACTTTATGGAGTCTGCTGCCGCCAGCGGTTTTTCCGGACCGATACGACTTAGGGACCCTCAAGAAAAGAGCCTATTCCTTTCTCAAAGGCCGGCACCGCATCTGCTATTCCTCTGGTATTGTAGATGTTCATGGGCGGCGGTGATCACTTACCATCAGGTGAGCCGCTTGCTCGTTTGCCCCCTCTTCCATAAAAAAAAAACTGGCGTCCCCTATAGATTGCCACAAAAAATTTAAATAGATATAGATTGGTAGGCGGGTTGGCAACCGCAGTTTCTTTTAAATAGATGTTCCAGGAAAATGCTTCTGCTGATCTCTTGGTTTTTATTTTCCCTGTGTCGAGTTTGGGATGAGATGGGATGGTAGATTCTCTTAAGCCGCTACCACACGGCGGCGTGCAGAATAACACCGTAATATGCAATGCTGCCACTATACTGATCGTAGGAGGGCAATAGTAAGTAAAAATTTTCTGACTCGTACCAAAATGGCGGCGCCGCGGTTCGCCACGTTTCGTTTCCCGCGAGGGCGAAAAGTGAGCTACGTGAGTGGGCTCTGCCTACCCTTTATCTAGAAAGGGGCGTAACTGTACGAGTATGTTCTTTTATCATCATCATCATCATTTCAGCCTATAACTAATCCACTGCTGAACATAGGCCTCACCCATAGATTGCTACAAAAGTTTGTAGCTCGCATTTTGGGGAGAATTTTGCCGTAATTGCCACGCTTGGCGGGCGTGTTGGCAACCAGTTTATTTATTCTGATGGTCCAGGAAGATGCTGCTGCCCATCTTCTGGTTTTTTTTCCCTCTGTCGACTTTTACGACACCCACGGGATGAGATGGGGTGGCAGATTCTCTTAAGCCGTTTCTTTTATGGACGAAAGTAAAGAGATGTGCATATCGTCTAGCTCTTGCTAAGAGCAACTGCTCATAACGAATGCTGTCGTCCAGAACATTTCTGGTTGGCAACACACTGCTCTCGTCACCCTGAGACATCGGTTTGAAGAACTGCCCCATAATATCCGATAATTATTACACTAGTTTGCCAGTGCCCTGCAGGCAGAATCGCTCGGTTGGCGCAGTGGCTAAGCCCTTGGCTTCTGCGCCGCGGGTCGCGGTTTCGATTCCCGCACGGGATAAATATTTGTATGGCCTGCAGATAGTTGTTTCCGGGTCCCGCGTCTGGGTGGGTTGTGCATGTGGAATTTATGTCTGTAAAATGTACCCAAGACACAGGAAAAATCCTATTGTGGGGCATCGTTTTTTTAAAAAAAAGTGATGTTTCCATGATGTTCTCCTAGCCGATTTCGACCACGGCGACAACTGCCGACTACTGTCGAGAGCCATCAACTGCGCAGGAGATATTATAGTGCAACAAGTTTACGTGCAAACACAGAGGCACTCGCTCGTCCCAACCTACCCGCGCCCGATGTAACGCTGATGCAATAAGATCGGAGGTAGGCTAGGATGCAGTGTCAGAAACACGGGGACAATCACAACACAACCAGACCCGAAAACCGACAATTTATGTTTTAGAACAAATGTTGGCTCCGGCTGGGATTCGCACCCAGGACCCGCGGCTTAGAAGTCAGGTACTCTGACCACTAGGCCACACGGTCCTCAAATATGTCATCGTAGATGTTTCTATACTACTATGAGTACTTGACGACAGATTATACATCTGCCGATACATAATGTCCGTCTATGATAACTTACACTAGTGTTAATGTCATGTGGCTGTGAGCTTCTGCGCTACAGATCACAGATTCTATTCCCGTATTGGACAATTTGTGTATCCTGCAGCTAATGATTTCTTATATCTAAACACAACACGTTTAAATGAAACTCATTTTACGGGTTTTATTGCGTTAAATTACTATTTATAGTCCGACGTTTCCAACGCTTTACAGCACCTATGACCATGGGTGCTGTAAAGGGCGCTGTAAAAATAGAAGTATTTATGAAAGGGGGTCAGTTTCATAATGATTTCAGCCTGTCGTTTTTCCACTGCTGTAATTTGTTGTAATCTGCTGTAACTGTGTAATTGTTAGTTAGGAAATGAACTTGTGGTAGGGGATGCCGAAGCTGGGAAAGTAACTATAATTCATTCTTCATATCGTACATCTGTATATTGTGCTGAATGTTGCGAATAATTATATTACTAACTTACTTACTCATGAGGTTCCTCTTGTTGAGAAGAAACAGGCGAAAGAAACTCCGTATGTATCCTCTGTTTTGTAAATCCTTTTTTTTATCTTAGTCAAAAATACCATAAATAAAAATTTACAAAGAACAGTCTGAATTATCTCTGAGAATATGAAGCTACATTGTCATCACTTCAGTCTATCACCAGTCCACTGCTGAACATAGGCCTCCCCATAGATTGCCACAAAAGTTTGTAGGTCTCATTTTGTGGAGATTTGGCGTTAGTCGCCACGCTCGGCAGGCCGGTTGGCAACCGCAGTTTATTTACACCGATGTTCCAGGAAGGTGCTGTCCATGTTCTGGTTTTAATTCCTGTCGACTTTTACGACAGGATATGAGATGGGGTAGTAGATTCTCTTAAGCCGCCTCCACGCGGTTACATACATACATACATACGATCACGACTGTATCCCATAAGAGGTAGTCAGAGACTGGGCACTCACTGCAAAAACAGATGACTGCCACAATCCACGTCTCACCAAAACAATATAATGCACTTGGTGTGATAGGTGGTGAGCCCATCGCCACCATGCGCTGTTGGGTGCACAGTGCAGTTTAATTCCTTACTCGCCTTTTACGAGATCCATTGGATGAGATGGAGTGGTAGTATTCTTTTAACGAGCCGCCACCACGCGGTTATGTTCAGTTATATAATGAAAGCTCAAATAATTCCCGTAGGTATATCCCTACCGTGTGAATAAAGTAGGAATCGGCTTTAAGATGTGATGTGAAAGGCTCAATTTATATCGGAAAGTGAATTGATATGCAAAATTGAATTTCATCCAAATAATCCGTAAAAGCCTTGAGGACGCAAAATGTAGCTTCCCTTAGGGTTGCTGAACGTTGTATAAGCTTTATGGTTTATTTTGAAGAATTGGACTTTCTTCAAAATAAAGTGAAGGTAGGATTCTTATGCAAGAATCCGTAGAATAGAATAGAATAAATTTTTATTCAATATAGATTATTTACATAATACTTATTGAAAGTCATTTTTTTTCTTTTTTTAAACTACACTTGTTCGCAAAAATGCCTCTGTCCTGGGAGGAACCAGTAAGAAACCCGGAGGGCTTTTTTTTAGTCATTTTTAAAATAATGTACAATAATGTACAATAACAGCAGTATTATAAAGATGTAGAAATGGCTTGGCGGTGATCACCTCATTTCCCAGAGGTTATTATCATCTATGTATTATTTAATATTATAATAACCCTTTTTATGAAGTCTTGGTTTAATATAAAATTTAAACTTTTTGATTGAAAGACTTTTAGCACTTTCTGGGATTTTGTTATAAAAACGTATACATTGCCCCTTATAAGAGTTACTGACTCTGTGAAGTCGGGTAACTGGCATAATTAATTTGTGCTTGTTCCTGGTATTCACATTATGAACATCACTTTTTTTAGTAAATTTTCAAATATATATTGAGAGGCCAAGGTTAAGATATTAATTTCTTTAAATTTATCCCTAAGAGACACTTTAGAGCCAAGATAATAAATAGCTCTTACGGCCCTCTTTTGCAAAACAAAAATCACTTCTACAACAGTTGCATTTCCCCATAGCAAAATATCATAAGATATTATGCTATGAAAATAACTAAAATAAACCAATCTAGCAGTTTGAACGTTAGTCAAATTCCTAATTTTTTTTACAGCATAAGCTGCAGAGCTAAGTCTACTTGGTAGTTTAGATATATGGGGGCTCCATTGAAGTTTTGCGTCAAGAGTTATTCCAAGAAAGACAGCAGTATCCACAAGGCTCAACTCTTCCCCATTCACAAGGACATTTACATCTAATTGTTTAACATTTGGTGTTGTGAATTTAATACATTTTGTTTTATTGCCGTTGAAAAGCAAATTACTCGTATTAACGTTAAACCAATGTACTAATTTTGAAATAGCATTATTCACCTCGTCATATAATAAAAGTGGACGTTTTATCTTAAAAATCAAAGATGTATCATCAGCAAATAACACTATATCATGGTTGTCCCCTACTAGGTAAGGTAAGTCATTAATTAACATCTCAAGTCAAAAACGTACCATCAGGTGAACGACTAAGGTGCGACGCGTTTGTAAGACTGCGGTCTCTTACTCGTCTGCCACATGTAGTGAATATGCCAATAATAGCCTGTGACCAGCAGTGGGCTGTAACAGGCCGATGAAGAAGTAGTTGACTATTGAAGGAAAATACCGTTGCTTTCAAATTACTACGAAACGCTACACTGTGGGAGGTCCGACAAATCTTAGCCGATTTTTTTTTATAAAAAATACAGTCACACTCTCTTTTCCATAGAGGTAGGCAGAGGCCAATCACGTAGTCAAATTTTGGGTCTCGCGGGAAACGAGACTTGGCGCCACACGCCGCCGCCAATTTGGTAGGAGTCAAAGAATGTTTACTGCCCTTTGCGTTCCTACGAGCAGTATAGTGACAGCATTGTATATTGTGGTGTTATTCTGCATGAACAAAGGTTGCACGTAAAATACCTTAGTCGCCTCTTACGACACCTCAGTAGGAAAGAGGTAAGTGCTGTTCTACTCTGCCCCCTCTTAATTTAATTACATTCTCTACTCCAAATCCGTTCTTCTCTACCAAGCTAGCGGTTGCCCTGCCGACGGCTGCGTGGCTAGGGCGAGCCTAGTCGTTACCGAGTCGATCTGGAGGGGGGGGGGGGGGCTACTGTGTAACTCTGATTGGTTTCGTGATCGGTTTCATTTGATTTGTATCAGTTCATTTCGGAAAAGGGGTCTCTTGCCCAAAATACGAGTAGTTTGGAAATCCATGATTTATGTGATTTCGTAATCACCAAAGCTGAGTTGCAGACCAGGGGGTCTACTGTGTAACTCTGGTTGGTTTCATGATCACGAAACCAACCAGAGTTACACAGTAGACCCCCTGGTCTGGGACCGGGCGACCCCAGAATAAGGCTAGCCTATCCAAAGATACCCCTGTGGGCTGGGTCTGGATGGACAACGTCTTCACTAGCCACTCGTGGGAACGCAATGGGGTGCAAGAATTATGACTTGTGCCACTATTTCAGGGGGCGAAAACCAGGCTACGGATGTGTGTCTCTATTGTCATTTGCATAGAGGAAATAATTAGTTAAAAAAAAAAATTGAACGCCAATTGGAGACAACCCTGCATTATCCGGCAACCGAATATATAGAGCGATCAATGATTGTGATCTGGCAGGGTAAATTTAATTTAATACGGAAGTTCGTCCGTCATTTTTTTAGGGCACATCACGATTTCAGCTGCGCAGGAGATATTATAGTGCTTCGACTATTGTGTATCTAAATATAGCCAGTGCAATTACTGGAAATATGAGACTTAAGAAGTATTGTTTAAATAATTGTTCGTACAAACTTACGTTTGCCCTATACAATGTTGAAACTATACATCCTTATTTTAGCTACCACTAAGTATGGCACCTTTTCTTTTGTTTTTTTTTTTAGTTGTATATAGTGATGAAACGTCAAGATGTTCAACTGATGGTAAGTGCAACGTCCGCCTATAGCAAATGCTGTATCACCCAGAACATTTCTGTGTGACACTACAGTGCGCCCGTCACCCTGAGACATTTAAGACATTTAAGACATTTAAGACATTTATTCCGACACTTCATTTCATTCACAAATTACAATACACAACACAGTTGAATAATACAGGTACATACAATACAGGTGAATAAACAAAATTAATAAAAATAGGAATACCATAATAAAAAAAAAAAACAAAGGAAAATCAATGAACAAAAAAATAAAATAAAGAGAAAATAAAGGGTTTAACAACAATTAATTAATATAAAATCGAAGCAGATGAAGTGTCGTAAAGGACCGCCTCAGCATAAGCCGCGGGATAGCGACGCTGATTTTCAGTCGGCCCCAGACGGTCTTAAGGAGACCGTGCCGTAAGTGTCGACATTAGCATTAGCGAGTAGATACTTATTATAATAACAACTGATGAATATACTGATGAATAACAAATGATGATGAAAATGGAAGATATGTATTGTGTAGTTGTGCTGAACGCTATGTGAGACGTGACGTGAATATTGGTAAGTGTCATAAATTTAACAGTGTATATTATAAAATTGTAATATTATATCAAATTTGTTTTATACATATACATACACCCATACATATACATTTATATATTATATATATATATACATAGATATACATACACATTTATATTTACCCATACATACATTTAATAGGCTTTTTGTTATAAATAATAATATGTAATAGCATAATAAATATTATATAAACGGAAAATCAATAGCTAATACCTCTTTAACAAATAAATAGAAGTAATTTATGAACTTGCATTTATGCCTTTCTGTTTGTTTATTAGAAGATATTTTAAGCGTTTTTTAAACGTGCCTAATGTGTTTAGGTCACGCAGTGGAGGAGGTAAATTATTCCAGCAGTGGGAGGCTGCATACTTATAACAACCTCGAAAGGCTGAAGAATAATGTTGCGGAACACGGAGCCTATTATAAGATGAAGCGCGGGTGAGATACTTGCTATGCTCGCGAGACCAGTCTAGCTTACTAAAAAGATACTTTGGGTTTGTTGTCTGTATGACGCCAAAAAGTACACAAGCTATGTGAAGTTTGCGTCTGGCAGCCATTTTAAGAATATTATTGTCGTCAAGAAATGGGCTTACGTGACCTCTTGGCGGTATATCGAAGCAAAACCTAGCACAAGCATTTTGGACCCGTTGAATAAGGTGTGCGGTACGTGACAGCAAACAAGGTCCATAAACCGTATCAGCATAATTAAATTTTGATAGTACTAGGGTGTCCGATAGTCTTTTTCGTAATTCCATACTTATGTGTTCACGCATTCTATACAAGATTTTTAACCTATAAAAGCAGTTCCTAACAATGTTATTAATATAATCTTCAAATCTGAGATCAGGACTAATTATGATTCCTAAATTACGGGCTTTATCGACTCTTTCTAATACCGTGCCTTTTATATACAGTGTTGGGACAAATTTATTTATTTTTTGAATCTGTTGTTTCGTTCCGCAAATTAAAAACTTTGTCTTTGATGGATTCAACACTAAACAGTTTCTTTCTGACCACTTTACTACTCTATCCAAATCCTCGTGGAGTCCATTAATCGCTTCTGCAGTATGACTAGGTTTAAAAGACTTATAAATCTGTGTGTCATCCGCATATAAATGGTATTTACAATGTTTGAAACAATTACTAATGTCTGATGTATATAACGTGAAAAGTACGGGGCCCAAAATCGATCCTTGAGGAACACCACGCGTGATCCGCTGCGGAGAGGACATACAATTTTGACCATTTAATTGAATTGTAATTTGCTGTGAACGTCCACTGAGGTAACTGTGAAACCATTTTATAGTCCTAGGGTCAAATCCGTAAAACGACATTTTGGACAGAAGCAAAGGCGTATTTATGGTATCAAAAGCCCTGGAATAATCTAATAAGACGAGTATAGTCCCCTGACCTGTATCTTGGGCCTCCAATATATTACCTACTACATCAGATAGGGCAGTAGCAGAACTTCGTCCTTTTCTGAAACCCGATTGGAGGTCAGGCAGTATAGCATTATTTTCCAGATATGATGTTAATTGTTGACACACAACTTTTTCTAATATTTTAGAT
This sequence comes from Luehdorfia chinensis, assembly GCA_019845155.1. Lineage (NCBI taxonomy): Eukaryota > Metazoa > Arthropoda > Insecta > Lepidoptera > Papilionidae > Luehdorfia > Luehdorfia chinensis. The sequence goes on from JAHVAK010000072.1 coordinate 193,289, forward strand.
ATACAGGGTAGCAAACTTATGGGCCGTAAGTCTGTCACAGTAGCAGGATTGGCAATTTTTGGAAGAGGTCGTATTAAGGCTCGTTTCCAGATATCAGGGAATGTACTTGTGGTTATCGATAGATTAATCAACGCGGTAATAGTTTCCAGACTTTGTGGAAGGGTCATTAATAACATATTCAGGGTGATACCATCAACTCCTAGTGCATTAGATTTTAGTTTTTTAATTATATTCAAAGTAATATCTTGAGATACCGGTTTCAGCAAAAAAGTTTTAGAAGTAAATCTATTAAATTCAAAATATGTAAGATCTGATATAGTTACGCTATTGGAACCTGGTATGTTTGAAAAATGTGAATTAATAATATCAGCAGACATCAGTTCTTTAGTCTCGCTAGCTAGCTCACAGTGCCCTTCAAACCGAAACACAGTAATGTTTGCACACTACTGCTTCACGGCAGAATAACTGGCCCTGGGGTGGTATCTACCTAGACGGATTCTATTAAGTCCACTGCTCAACTTAGGCCTCCCCTACATGAGCAGTGGACACAAAAACACAAAAATTTGTAGGTCTCATTTTGGAAGATTTTGCCGGTGGTACTTTTACTGGTGGTAGAATTCCTATGCAGGAATCCGTCTAGGTAGGTACTACACCAGGTCAGTTTTTCTGCCGTGAAGCATTAGTTTGCAAACATTGCTGTGTTTCGGTCTAAACGGTAGGGGAAGGGAGTTATATCGACCATATTGACAGACAGGCGCAGCGTGGTGTCACACAGAAATGTTCTGGGTGACACAGCATTTGTTATGGGCAGACGTTGCACTTACCATCGGGTGAACGTTGTGCTCGCTTCGTCGCTTTATTCCATAAAATTACGTAATTATAATTTAAAATATCGTTGATGTACTTTTTTATTTCATAGGATAGTTTCCTCACGATTCCTTCACCGCTAAGCGTATGGTAAATCAGCAGAACAAGTTTTAGAGGTAACACCGGGGATCGAACTCGAGCGCCCGCGCCCCTGTGCTACGGCTCGACGTAACGCGTAGTGTGCGACTCATTAATCAGCGTTACAAAGGGAAAACCAAGTCACCGTGTGGGTCGAGTAGTTTATGGATGTGGGTCAGGTATATGACGATGTTACATTATACAACCTCCCGACTCACACGCGCCGGTTCGAAGAGGCCGCAAGGGGCTGCAAGCATAATACTACTGTAAGGTTTATTGCAGGGACTACCAACGTCCAAAATTCCACTTTGGTAAAGTGAAAACAGATTTTGGCGGTCGACGACATCTAAAAATCGACCCCTATTAATTAATAACAAGTTCACATTTGAAACGTTCAAGATACTGTATAAGTTGTATTATATGTACCAACTTGTGAAGAATGACTAATATTTTAGTAGATTTTTTTTAAACTATTCCCCACAGTAGAATTTCTACTGTTTCGTGGGTACGTTTTACAGACATGAATTCCACAAGCACAAACCACCCAGACCCGCGCAGAAGCCAAGGGCTTAGCCACTGCGCCAATCTAGCCGACATAAAGTAACGTTATTGTACTTTTTTTGAAAGTAACATTGAAAGTAACATTGTTGTACTTTAAAAAAAACTCAAGAAATAAGCAACAAATAAAAAAATAGAATGGAGTTTTACTTCGAAACCAAATCTCAATCATTTAATCTAACCCCAATGCGACCGTTGACCGCTGTTAGACTCTGCCCACCTCACACACGCGTGAGTACTCTAAGCAACCTCATACGAGTATTATAAGTGGCGGGTAAGAGAGGGTAAAATAGCGTTCGGGTCACTGTAATAAGCATTCCCCAGTACTTCTGCGAGTGTTCAAGCCTTTCCGAGAGTTACGAAAGCATTGCCATTGTAAAAATGATATTTTTTAAGTTCAAAAATAGTAATAATATGACTCTTATTATACAGATAGCGGAGGATTCCTATGCAGGAATCCGTCTGGGTAGGTACCACCCCAGGGCCAGTTATTCTGCCGTGAAGCAGTAGGGTGCAAGCATTACTGTGTTTCGGTTTGAAGGGCACTGTGAGCTAGCGTAATCACTGGGCGTTTGAGACTTAAGTGCTGATGTCTCGCGGTGACGGGCGCAGTGTGGTGTCACACAGAAATATTCTGGGTGACACAGCATTTGTTGTGGGCGGATGTTGCACTTACCATCAGGTGAACGTTTTGCTCGTTTTGTAACTTTATACAATAAAAAAAAGCAAGCGGGAAGAGTTTCTATTTAACTAAACAATCAGAAGCGAGCCGCAACAATTCAGGGGCTAGGCACACACAAATTTCGTTTTGTTGAGTTGAGTTTGAGTTTGATTCCCGGTGCTGGCACCACTACAATTGTTAATTGCAATTTTAAATGCTGATTTACCACTTGCTCGGCGGTTAAGGAGAACATCTTGAGGAAACCTGCAAGTCTGAGAAAAAAAATTAAAAAATGTTTCGAAGACATGTGAAGTCCACCAGCTCGCTTTGCCCTCTCTCGAAATACTTTTAAAAGGTGGTAGGATTCCTAAGCGGGAATCTGTTTAGGTAGGAGCAATCTATGGGGGAGGCCTATGTTCAACAGTGGACTTAAATAATATAACTTATGGACTTAAGAGACTTAATAGGACTTAAGGCATAACCGCCTTAGCATAAAATACAAATTATGAAGCGATGCCATCGCGGTATTCGGAACGGCTTAATAATAATATGAGTGCTTGGAAATGGTAATTACACTGCCGTTTGTAATTCCGCCCACTGCACTTACATCGTGTGAGGTCAAAATAAGTACTGCATAGGCAAGCTAGCATGTACATACATGACGTGACTTATATATTAACTAGATGAAACTCGCGACATGGTCCGCGCGGATTGAGGCTCTTTAGAAATACCGTATACTTTGATTTTCAGGAATAAAAGGTATCCTATGTCCGTCTCCAGGACGCAAGCTACCTCTGTGCCCAATTTCGTCAAGATAGGTTTAACGGTTGAGCCGTGAAAAGGTAACAAACAGACAGAGGGACAGAGAGAGTTACTTTGGCATTTATAATATTAGTATAGATGAAGGGAACGAAGTTAATTTCCTAAGATCCGCAAGCAAAATATAAAATGGTGTATGTTACTTAATTTTTGAAGAGCAGCGTGCACAAGTAAACTAACACCGCCACCAGATACTCTCCACCACTGCAATACTACCACCAGAATGTGCACGCTAGAGAGAGGGCGGGCGGTGCCCTTTAAAAAACTAGGTAATACATAATTTTATATTTTTCACGCAGATCTTAGTAACTATACTTCCATTTTTTCATTGTAATGGATTCCGCAAAGTAACGCCTGATTCTATTTTTTTTTATTGGATAAACTGATGAAACGAGCAAAACGTTCACCTGATGGTAAGTGTAACGTCTGCCCATAGCAAATGCAGTATCACTCAGAATATTTCTGTTTGACACCCCACTGCTCCCATCACCCTGAGACATCAGTTCTTATGTCTCAAATGCCCAGTGATCTAGTGTAATCTCACAGTGCCCTTCAAATCGAAACACATTAATGTTTACACACTACTGCTTCAGTGCAGAATAACTGGCCCTGGGGTTACCTACCTAGACGTATTCCTGCATAGGAATCCTACCACCAGCTTATACGTTACTAACTGATTACGTCCGCGTGGATTTAGCTTTTTAAAAATACTGTGCGAACTCTTTTACTATCAGCCTCCAGGATGCAAGCTATCTCTGTGTCGAATTCCGTCAAAACCAGTTCAACTATTCAGCCGTGGAAACGTAACAAATAGACAGACGGACAGAAAGAGGAATTTTCGCATTTATAATATTAAGTAATTTTAAATACATAATAAATATTATATATATACATATATTTCAGTATGGATAGTATAGTAAAGTTTTTACTACTTGTAACGAGGCCTACGTGATAAAAGCAAATAGAATACGATGGCTCGGTCGTGTTGGGACGACAACATGGGGTCGGTAGGATGCCCTAGATATAGTTAGTTGGTCTGACCAAACAGAGAAAGATCTGCTCGCTCTATCTGCTCATTGAAAAGAGGGTGATCAATGCAGAGAGCAATGGCATCATCTGTTATCGAAGATCAGGATCCACTATGGGGTCATCATCATCATCATTTCGGCCTATCCCTTGTCCACGCCCTTCTAAATAGATTGCCGCAATAGTTTGTAGCTTTCCTAGTCCACTGTTGAACACAGGCCTCCTCCATAGATTGCCGCAAAGGTTTGTAGATCTCTTTGGGGGGGGGGGGGGGGGGACTGGGGTTGGTAAACGCAGTTTATTTATTCAGATTTTCCAGGAATTCCCCCTCCGTCGTCTTTTACGAAACCCACGGGATGAGAAGAGGTGGTAGATTCTCCTAAGTCGTAATATTCTGACATTTCTTATACGTCTTGCATCACGCTATTGAAGTTTCATCGATGTTAACTATATACAGTTGTGTATACAACGTTACTCTTAATTGGTATAAAATCCCGGCACCTGCCCATGCTACTTTGATCTGATAAACACAACCGTGAAGCTTTAATGACAAAATTGAATACTAAAAAATGTCTATACAAAACTTTAAAATTAGTCGTTTTGTAAAATTTTACGCGACCCTAACTCAGAAAGTCGTTGCCTCGAACCAGACAAATTCAAAATACGTTTTCTTCTCCATTTAATTTATGTTACCCTACTACGGCGTACTAATAGATTTACTTCGCAACAGATTTCCTTAAGCTTCATGTTATCCTAGTACTTGCGAGTTCTTTCGATGGCAGCTCAATGGAAAAACGCCTAATTCAATTTGTGAGTTCATTGCCTCGATCAGCTGTATAACAGGGTAGTAACCAATGAGTTTCAAGCAAACTCTTAAAGTCGACATATCTCCTACTAGTATCACGCTACGAGGTTCATTATATTTTAAAGGGCATATACACATCGTCCCTCAGCCCAGTCTGCCGGGATGTATAGGACGTTATGAATGACCACTGTATATACATAACATTTCGGTAGGCTCGACGATAACTCCGTAATGAAAGTATTGTCGGTTATTGACGGTTGTTAGAAGCTGTCAACTGCACATTTATTAAGGTATTACGCAACGACACGTGTAGGTAGGTCATTGACCTGACTTATTGGTGGTAACAAGTTTTAATTAACACGTGACTTAAGTTAAACTTATACATATATACATACATAAGATCACGACTGTATCCCATAAGAGGTAGTCAGAGACTGGGCACTCACTGCAAAAATAGATGACTGCCACAATCCACGTTTCACCAAAATAATATAATGCACTTGGTGTGATAGGTGGTGAGCCCATCGCCACCATGCGCTGCTGGGTGCACAGTGCAGTTTAATTCCTTACTCGCTTTTTACGAGATCCATTGGATGAGAAGGAGTGGTAGCATTCTTTTAACGAGCCGCCACCACACGGCTCTAAACTTATATGAATTGGAAATGTGATATAATAAATAATTAGTAAAATTATTACTCTCAGAAGAATAACAGCTATATAACAGTATAAAAAAAGTAAAGTAACAGCCTATTAATGTCCAACTGCTGAGCACAGGACTCCTCTCATTTTTGAGAGGGTTTTCGAACGGGGAATAGTCCGCCACGCTGCTCCAATGCGGGTTGGCGTACTATATGTCCTCGAAATATTTCTATTCCTCGGATATGCAGGTTTCCTCGCGATGTTTTCCTTCACCGCTGAGCACGTGGTAAATCAACAACTAAAATTGTAGAACAATTTTGGAGGTGCTTGCACCGGGGATCGAAACCAGGTAACTCGCGTACTGTGAAATTAAAAACGAGCACCAGGCCCATTAGCCGTGGTAGCTCAGGGGCTAGGCGCTCGCTTTAAATTGGCGTGGCGGATTCTTCCTAGCTCCAAAACCCTCAACCCCTCTCAGAAATGAGAGGAGGCCTGTGCTCAGCAGTGGGACTTTTATAGGTTGAAACTTTACTTTACTTTACTACCAGGCCCCTGAACTACCACGGCTTTATATAAAAGTATATAAACAAATAATTATTAATATTAAAAGCTAGCAGTGCCGGTTTCGCACGCGTAAAGACCCCGATCGATGATATACACATATACTCCCCTATTTGAATCTGATTTTGGGGTTTTAATTTTTTGCGCGGAACTCTAATTATTTTTCTAATATTAAAGTAGCCTAAGTTGCCTGCTATAACATCAGCTATCTGTCAGTGAAAGTCCCGTCGAAATCGGTCCAGCCGTTACGGAGATTAGCCGGAACAAACAGACAGACAAACAGACAAGAAATATAAAAATTGTTCTTTTCTTATAAGTACCGTATACACTTTCATAAGCATTATGTAAAAAGCTTTTATTTTGCTATTACAAACAGACACTTCATTTTATTTATTTGTATGTACGAGAAACGACGCACGAAAACGCGCGAAAACAAATTCTACTTTCATAGCGCCCAAGGAAGTTATCCTTATGAAATTAAATAATTAACTAACAGCTAACAACGACTAACATCGCATATATTACGCAGAAGTTTACCTTAAAATAAGATTTACTCCAATAAGACCAACATATAATTATCATACTTTGAACAGAACAAGAAACCTTTTCCTACCTACTTCAAGCGTCACTGTGTACATGTAACGAATCGATTGAAACCGTAACTGTCTAGTAACTAAGCCGACTTTCCTTTGACAGTCAACGTACGGTCCCACTGGTCCGCGGGGTTCGGCGGGAAAATTTTCGTAATATAATTGACAATCGTAGCGTGTAATTTCCCAAGCGTGACGAGCGACGATTGGTCGGGTTATTCATTGTAACTCCATTTTTTTTTTTGTTGAAGCAAGTTTACATATCGTTATAAGTGAGTTCGCTTTGTTTTCTGTTGGGAAATGGGAAAATGTTCATTACTTCTTTTTTTCTATCGCTTAACGTTAAGCGCCGGTTTTCGAACGGCAATAAATATTTTATGAGTTCTTAATTTGAAAAGTTTATTATGGAGTTTTTTTTTTATGAAGTTACGAATTTAACCAGTGCTGGTTATTCTGCTGTCGTAAAAATCGACAGTGGAAAAATTAAAAATAGGAGATGGGCGGCAAACACTTCCTGAAACATCTGAACAAAAAAATTGCGGTTGCCAACTCGACTAACAAACGTGGCAACTATGGTAAACTTATATGGTAAAAAGTAAAAGTTTCAGCCTATAAATGTCCCACTACTGAGCACAGGCCTCCTCTCATTTCTGAGAGGGTTTTGGAGCTAGGAAGAATCCGCCACGCTGCTCCAATGCGGGTTGGCGGACTTCACATGTCCTCGAAATATTTCTATTCCTCGGACATGCAGGTTTCCTCACGATGTTTTCCTTCACCGCTAAGCACGTGGTAAATCAGCACTTAAAATTGTAGAACAATATTAGAGGTGCTGGTACCGGGGATCGAACCCAGGTTACTCGCTTACTATGAAATTAAAGGCGAGCAGTGGAATACTGAAAGTCTGACTGATAATAAAGAGACGACACGGAGAAAACGTTCACCTGGAACATGTCATCTCTTTCTCCTGTAAACATGTCCTATAAATGCATATCGTATTCTGTTGAAATTGCGTAGATATTACTGTGCGTCACGCGTGTTTCGACATACATACATGTGGTGCTTTTTCCCGTCCGCCTTTTTCCCATATAAGGGGGTAGAGGCTACACACGCAGCCCGCTTTTCGCCCCCGTAGGAAACGAGGCATGACGGCTTGAGAACCACGGTCGCCACCATTTTGTTACGAGTCATAACATTCTTACTGCCCTATTGCGTTCCCACGAGCAGTATAGTGACAGCATTGCATATTATGGTAGTATTGTGGACAAAAAAGACCGCGAATTATCCTTGTTGGTAAATCGGTGACAATAACAAAGCCGCCGAAGAAGATAAATCAGTTTTTACCATCTGTCAAGTGTAGTGTCATCCCTCTACAAGACAAAATCCCTCTACAAAGCTGGGTTGTGAATGTGTTTTATTAATTCCATTCATTCATTTCATCATGTCATTCATTTCATTAAAATCATTCATTTCATTCGATTCAAACGTTTCATTCGTTTCATTCGTTTCATTAATTTCATCATTTCATTCATTTCAATCATTTCATCATTTAATTCAAACAAAAAGATCAGTAAAAACCCGCGTAAAGAAAATATAGCTGGCTGAATTTAGGTATTTACGAACATACATACATACATACATACATAAGATCACGACTGTATCCCATAAGGGGTAGTCAGAGACTGGGCACTCACGGCAAAAACAGATGACTGCCACAATCCACGTTTCACCAAAACAATATAATGCGCTTAGTGTGATAGGTGGTGAGCCCATCGCCACCATGCGCTGTTGGGTACACAGTGCAGTTACAGCGTATGTACGAAATGAAGAATTAAAGAAGAAGAATTGCTGTCAAACTCCGTGTAGGAGTTTTTACGTGATACCCTGTATGCGTACAAAAAGACAATATTTAAGAAGTAGTTGTTTTGCGTTGATGTTTATTTATTAGCCTCGTCCATATATTATTATAATACATTCAATATACAGAAATGACTCTTTGACAGTTCCGTTATATGTATAGACTAGCTGTTGTAGGAGTTTATTTATATGTAGAAGTTTATTATGTGTTAGGAGTTTATTTATGGATTTATGTTTGGGTCAAACCAAACCTCGCACGCGGGCCCCTGGCCCGTGAGCACAGTCCGATGAAGCTGTAAAAGCCAACAGCTAACAGCAATTACATCACCGAAATTATATATAGACTAGCTGGACCGTGCGTATATTTCGCACAGTATAGCGATCATCAACAGATGGCGCTTCTAGATTCTTCAAGCAAATACGATTTATGCAAAAAGCTTTTAACGATTTATGTATATTCATGGCCTTTTAAATAAAATAACCTCATAAGAAATATGTATTAAGGAATTTAAAAGGAATACAATTCTAAAATTCTTTGTTTTACGGAGACACTCATAAAATAAGGAAATGAGTTTAACGTTAATTTCAAGGACTTTCGTCTAGCCAGTTTTTATTCCAGAGCAATGGCGGAGGAGTCTGTATTTTACTATGAAAATATTATAATTATAACGTCATTAAACTGTGTAATGAAATGTTGCTTTGAGTGTACAGTCGGACTCATGATATAACAGTTAGTATTTATGAAACACCAATTTCAAATAGCACAATATTTTTTGAAAAACAAGAAATTCTGTTAAGTAAATTAACAATTTCAAAAAATATCTTAGTTGGCCACATTAATATCAATATCATACCTTAGTAACAAATACATTATCAACAGAATTTAAAGATATTATCTCGAACTACAATATCAAACTGCACATAAGTGAACCAACTCTACACTCATCATTCACAGATCATATAGTTAACATTGTATATATGTTAACTATATGATGATGTAAAGGATGTAATAGGCAGAACGCAAAAACTTCATTTGTCATGCAAAATAAATGACAATCAATTGAATACAGTAAGTTAGTATTAAGTTAGTAAGTTATATATTTATAATGGAAACTTAGGCAATGTTTAGAGAAACAATTTTTTACGAATTTTATCGCGTTTAATTTTGTACTATTTATAACAAAAAGATCAGTAAAAACTCGCGTAAAAGAACATATAGCTGATGTGAGGCATCGTCGCTCCAGAAGTCTGCAGTCTGTAACCATGTTCTGGATCATCCCAACATAATGGTTGGGATGATCCAGAACATCATCAGGCATCAGATTTGATAAACCACAAATCCTCACCAAAGAACACCGATTCCTACCAAAGATGATTCGCGAGGCTATTGAAATTTAAAAAAAAAACATGCTAATTTTAATAGTTTGGGTACTATCACCAACTTGGGATCCTATCATTAATAAGATTAAATCAAAAACCAAGCATACCACTGCAAGACTTTAAGTCACGTTTAGTTCTTGCTGCGTAGATCGGACCAAAAATAATAATTAAAAGACCTCAGTCCTCCCGTGACCGTGGGTGCTGTAAAGCGACGACGGACGACGGAAACGAACTAAATTAAACGCGATAAAATCCCTACAAAATATTTTTATTTAAATGTTGTAGTATTCGCGTGAATATAGGAAATCATTAAATGTATTATGAGGATCTCTTGGTGGTAAGAATGGAATAGAGAAAGACTGTGTACATTTTGGTACAAAATATAAGATTTAGATTTAGATATAAGTTCCGCTGTGTGTTGGCGGCTTAAGAGAATCTACCACCCCATCTCATCCCGTGGTATATAATTTCGGTGATGTAATTGCTGTTAGTCTTTTTGGCTTTTACAGCTTCGTCGGATACTGTGCTCACGGGCCAGGCGCCCGCGTGCCAGGTTTGGTTTGACCCAAACATAAATAAATAAATAAACTCCTACAAAAACCTCGAACTTCGGACTGTAGCGTTCGCGTGCTTGTGCGATTTAGAATATCTCAAAATGATTTTAAGTCGTCTAATAACCGCCTGCCGTCCCGTGGGTGACATAAAAGTAGCCAGAGGGAAAATTAAAACCAGAAGATGGGCAGCAGCATCTCCCTGGCACATCTGAATAAATAAACTGCGGTTACCAACCGTGGTACGAGTAGCTCAGGGGCCTGGTGCTCGCCTTTAATTTCATAGTAAGCGAGTAACCTGGGTTCGATCCCCGGTGCCAGCACCTCTTATATTGTTCTACAATTTTAAGTGCTAATTTACCACGTGCTTGAAAACATCGTGAGGAATCCTGCATGTCCGAAGAATAGAAATATTTCGAGGACATGTGAAGTCCGCCAACCCGCATTGGAGCAGCGTGGCGGATTCTTCCTAGCTCCAAATCCCTCTCAGAAATGAGAGGAGGCCTGTGCTCAGCAGTGGGACATTTATAGGCTGAAACTTTACTTCACTTACCATCAGGTGAGCCGCTTGCTCGTTTGCCTCCTCTAACATAAAAAAAAAAAAACATTTTACTTTTACCAACCCGCTAGGCAAGCGTGGCAATTATAGCAAAATTTCCCCCATAATGAGGACTGCAAACTTTTGGGTAATATATTAGGGAGGCCTATGTTCAGCAGTGGACTAGTGATAGGCTGAAATGATGAAGATGTTGATTAACAGTTTGCCCTTGCAATTATTTATTTACAATTTTTACTGCAAGGGTATTTTAGAGTTACGACTTTGAACTTATGATTCCCAAGAGCCTTTATTTCCACGGGTAAATTATTAAATACTTTAATGATAATGACAAAGATTGTGTATTTGACTGGCAGAGAATGCCAACTGGCATTAAGTCCGCCCATTGTATCCTTTAAGGGGAAACAATAAAGTGTAAATAAATAAATAAATAAAATTGTACTGCAGCTCACGTGACATATTTATATTAGTGTTCCCGTATTTCTGTTACTTATTAAATGAGAGAGATGTTCACCTGATGCACGAGCGAAACGTTCACCTGATGGTAAGCAACGTCTGCCCATAACAAATGCTGTGTCAGCCAGAAAATTTCTGTGTGACACCAACTGTGCCCATCACCCTGAGACATAACTTCTAAAGTCTCATATGCCCAGTGATTACGCTAGCTCTCAGTGCCCTTCAAACCGAAACACAGTAATGTTTGCACACTACTGCTTCACGGCAGAATAACTGGCCCTGGGGGGCACCTACCTAGACGGATTCCTGCATCCTACCAACAGTAACTAAAATATGTCGCGTGGGCTGCACTACAAGATATTAACCCTGTCTTCAATACTTTCCATGAAACTCTGCCTATTTTACAGTTTGTGTTCTCTTTACATAAAATTAAAAGTGAAAAAACTCGGCTCCAAAGAAGATAACTAAAGGAAGACCTGAAAGAAAATTAATGCCTTCGTGTTACGAATTTTTTAAAAAAGTACAACAGAATTTTGGAGGCGAAAAGAATTACAATTAACGATTATATTTCTAAAGCTAACAATAAATGCGAAACGACACGGAATTTAAAGACAATTCGGGGTATGATGAAGGATTTCTATGCAGGAATCCCTCTAGCTAGGTACCATCCCAGTGCCAGTTATTCTGCCGTGAAGTACTATTGTGCAAACATTACCGTGTTTCGGTTCGAAGGACACTGAGAGCTAGAGTAATCACTGGGCATATGAACTGATGTCTCTGCGTGACGAGCGCAGTGTGGTGTCACACAGAAATGTTCTCGATGACACAGCATTTGTTATGGGTAGACGTTGCACTTACCATCAGGTGAACGTTTTGCTCGTTTCGTCACTTGATTAAAAAATTTTTATTAAAAATGGAAAAACGCTACAAGAACTAAATGAAATAATAAACGTCTTTAATTATTTTTATGTAAATTCGACGAATAATATAACGCGCCGCAATCAATAATTCAGATGAACAATCACCAGCGGACATCATCGACGAACTAATTCGCATGGTTCGTATAAAAGGGCGACCTTTCGACCTAAGTGTTTACTGGTGGTAGGATTCCTTCAGTAATCCGTCTAGGTAGGTACCACCCCAGGGCCGGTTATTCCGCCGTGAAGCAGTAGTGTGCAAACATTACTGTGTTTCGGTTTGAAGGGCACCGAGAGCTAGCGCAATCACTGGGCATATGAGACTTGAGAACTGATGTCTCCGGGTGACGGGCGCGGTGTGGTGTCGCACGTAGGTGTTCTGGGTGACACGGCATTTGTTGCGGGCAGATTTTGCACTTGCCATCAGGTGAACGTTTCGCTCGTTCCGTTACTTTTATCATATAAAAAAACGTATATTTATTAAACGAATCAACAGATACGAACTTGGTGTAATGGCCAAACAAGGCAGAAACAATAATTGCGGGCTGAAACTTCGAAAGGAGACGGAACGACGAATAAAAATTCCCACTCGAGTAATCATTTCTTTACAGCGTTTTTTCAAGAGGGGCGTTTTAACAAAGTCTAATTTCATATCTCTCTTCAGGCCCGCCTCGTGCTCGTTGGAAGTAGCTCGCCCGCGGATAATGCAAAAACTTCAACGTTTCGCCGCGTAAAACAATGATTTTGTAGACGTAAAATACTGGTGGTAGGATTCTTATGCAGCAATCCGTCTAGGTAGGTACCACCCCAGGGCCAGTTATTCTGCCGTGAAGCAGTAGTGTGCAAACATTACTGTGTTTCGGTTTGAAGGGCACTGTGAGCTAGCGTAATCACTGGGCATATGAGACTTTAGAACCCATGTTCCAAAGTTATGGGTACAGTGAGGTGTCACACAGAAATTTTCTGGGTGACACAGCATTTGTTATGGGCAGACGTTGCACTTACCATCAGGTGAACGTTTTGCTCGTTTCGTCACTTTATCTAAAAAAAAGACGTTACAACGAAAAATTCTTGACATAACAACGTAATTTACAAAAGCTTTCAGAGCGCGGAAGATTTTTTTTCTTTATGCTTCTAATGGCTGGAATTAGTGCTTTTATTGCGTTTTAAAACGTTGTTAGAGTTAAAGCATTTTAAATCAATGAAAAAAAACTAAACGAAGAGTGTCTCGGATACGATCTTTTTAATTAAAAGTAAACTGGACTTATGTAGCGATTTCATTTGTATTTCAAATGTCGCGTACTGGTTTAGTACGTACGTCATCATCATCATCATCATTTCAGCCTATCACCAGTCCACTGCTGAACATAGGCTCCCCCACAGATTGCCACAAAAATTTATATCTCTCATTTTTGGGACTTTACCATAGTTGCCATCGGTGGCAGGCGCGTTGGCAACTGCAGTTTATTTATTCAGATGTTCCAGGAAGATGCTGCTGCCCATCTCTAGGTTTTCATTTTCTCACTGTCGACTTTTACGACACCCACGGGATGAGATGGGGTGGTAGATTCTCATAGCCCCTACAACACGGCATTTATTTATTTATATATTTATTTAAATATACATAATGGGTAAACTGGTGGATAAAGTCTTTACTAGCGAGGTGTCGTTAGAGGCGACTAAAGCATTGTACGGATAGCCTTTTTTCGTGCAGAATAACACCATAACATGCAATGCTGCCACTATACTGCTCGTAGGAACACAAAGGGAAGAAAGAATTTTTTTGGACGTGTTAGTGGAGGTTCTATCATCATCATCATTTCAGACTGTCATAATCCACTGTTGAACATAGGCGTCCCCTATAGATTGTCACAAAACACGGCCCTAAGCCACTTGCATCCATAGACTTCCCGTGCAAGCCGCAAGAGGAAGCTCAGAGTCGCGCAGCGTGCTACGGAAAGGATAGCCCTTTCCAGCTCGGAGTTTCTCTGCGTGATAAAATCCGCAACGATGATATCCGCAGCAGAACTAAAGTAACCGACATAGCCCTAAGGATTAGCAAGCTGAAGTGCCAATGGGCCGGCCATATAGCTCGGAGAACCGATAACCGTTGAGGAAGAAAGGTTCTCGAGTGGCAAAAACGCAGTGTAGGGCGACCCCCACTAGATGGATTGGAATTTTATTGGTGGTATTTCTATGCAGGAATCCGTCTAGGTGGGTACCATCTCAATGCCAGTTGTTCCGCCGTGGAGCAGTAGTGTGCAAGCATTACTGTGTTTCGGATTGAAGGGCACTGAGAGCTGGTGTAATCACCGGGCATATGGTACTTAAGAACTGATGCCTCAAGGTGACGGGCGCAATGTGGTGCCACACAGAAATATTCCGGGTGACGTAGCATTGCTATGGGCGGACGTTGCACTTACCATCAGGTGTACGTTCTGCCCGTTTCATCACTTTATATAATAAAGAAAATATACTCGAGTTCGAATCGAATTAAAAAAAATACACAGATCAAGCGTGAATGGAAGTGGCACATATATTTAAACTACGTGCGATTCGTACGTAATGTAATTAAGTGGTTTATTAAAAATAGATAAACAAGTCTCTTATATTTCTCGGTAATTTATTGTACCGATTATTTGTAATAATAATCTTCATTAAAACCGTACACTTTACATGATACTTATACCTAATGAATAAATAAATGGTTCTTCCTAACTTTATGTTACGTTATAGTTTTAATGCTAGGTGTACTAGGCGCCAAAGCTATAATATCACAGCCGCGGTCATTGCTGAGCGAGAACCTAAACACGGCAATGCACAGACAAAAACAGCACCTCAGTGTAGTCGTTTATTCTTTTCTCTGTATAGTCTATGACTACTCTACTGTTGCTGCCATTATCTGATCATACCGATACCGATAGTAAAGCAAAATACAAAACCAAGAAAAAACTTCTACGGATTTATCTAGATGCGTTACTGCGGATTTATGTCTTAACTGTAACGCTGATCTGAAAACCTCTTGACAGTACTTCTGCAGTGAAAAATCCGACACCCCAGGCCATTTATCTCATCGCGCGGGTGTCGTACAAGTCGACGGAGAGAAAGTAGCCCCATAATGGGATTGATACTGTAACGTGGATTCGGATATAAATGGCACATGCAGTTTTACAGCCGTGTGGTGGCGGCTCGTTAAAAGAATACTGCCACTCCATCTCATCCAATGGATCTCGTAAAAGGCGAGTAAGGAAGTAAACTGCACTGTGCACCCAACAGCGCATGGTGGCGATGGGCGCACCACCTATCACACCAAGTGCAATATATTGTTTTGGTGAAACGTGGATTGTGGTAGTCATCTGTTTTTGCAGTGAGTGCCCAATCTCTGACTACCCCTTATGAGATACAGTCGTGATCTTATGTATGTATGTATGTATGCATTTTCACTGGTGGTAGGATTCCTATGTAGGAAGCCGTCTCGGTACCATCGCAGTAGAGCTAGTGTAATTACTGGGCATATGAGACTTAAGAACTGATGTCTCACGGTGACGAGCGCAATGTAACACGGAAATGTTCTGGGTGACACAGCGTTTGTTATGGGCAGACGCTGCACTTACCAGCAGGTGAACGTTCTGCTCGCCTTGTCACTTTGTCTTATGAACAACCATCTGATTTACGACCACGTCGAGCTTCGGGGACAGGTAGCAACTGCGCTGGAGATATTATAATGCCGAAGGTGCAGACATACGTCCTAACCTCTTCTCTTCGATAGCAGTCCAAGCCGAGGTATCGACCTCCTTCAGAGGGGCCTTTGGGCCGCATCGAGCCCCCTCCCCCCCATTGTTAGTCGGATTCATATTCTCGCGAGTCTCAACCGACGAAGTTGTAAAAGCCGCCGGGCTAAAAACGTTACACAAAAAAAATACGTCCTAACCAACCCACGCACGATATAACGCTTATACAATACTATGTACATACATACATACATAAGATCACGACTGTATCCCATAAGGGGTAGTCAGAGACTGGGCACTCACTGCGAAAATAGATGACTACCACAATCCACGTTTCACCAAAACAATTTAATGCACTTGGTGTGATAGGTGGTGATCCCATCGCCACCATGCGCTGTTGGGTGCATAGTGCAGTTTAGTTCCATAATCGCCTTTTACGAGATGCATTGGATGAGATGGAGTGGTAGTATTCTTTTAACGAGCCGCCACCACAAGGCGAACAATACTATATATATTTTTATGTATTTTTTGCCAGGTTCTTCACCATAACAGATTATTCATCATATGTCTGAAATTAACAAACAATATGTTGTTATGATGTTGATGATGATGACCAGGGCTGGGTGAAGAGCTTCATTTTGGCGTATGAACCTCATTCATTGGTTAATGGGATCAAATGAAACCGATCACGAAAATAACCAGGGTTACACAGTGGACCCCTAGATGCAGAGGGTAAAGCTTATAATTGTCCGGCAGAGTAGAATAGCACACTCCTCTTTCCTACCGAGATTTCGTAAGAGGCGTCTAAGACCCGATTTCACCGATCGCTTAGGAAACCAAGTTTAATAAAACCACATTTTACTTAACTGAGATCAAATGTATCATTTGATCTCGGTTTTCGTCTTATCGATTTCACCGGCTCCATTTTGATCGCGTTCAGAAAAACGAAGTTTACATGAAATATCGTCACAATCTAAAACAAAAACTCGACGTCTTTCGTATTTTGCGACATCAAACAACCTGTTTTTATGCATAGGTTACATCGGTACGCAAACAATAAACAATACGAATTTAAAATAATTTTTCTGTTTACATAGTTGTGCAATTGACAATGGCAGCTCTCTAAACGCGTTTAAAGAATTGAACGTCGAAAATTGGGCGTTCAGAATTTGAACCGCGTTTAGCTTTAATCGGGTTCAGTTGATGCAGGAATCCGTCTAGGTAGACACCGTAGGGCCAGTTATTCTGCCGTGAATCAGTAGTGCGCAAACGTAACTGTGGTTTCGGTGTAAAGGGTACTGAGAGCTAGCAAAAACACTGAGGGCATATGAGACTTGAGAACTGGCGTGAGACGTGGCGTCACACAGAAATGTTCTGGATGACACAGCATTTGTTAAGGGCAGACGTTGCACTTACCGTCAGATGAACGTTTTGCTCGCTTCGTTACTTTATCAAATAATATAAAAGAGCACCCATCACACAATAGCATGCACAAGAAAACTAATACCGCCACCGGGAACCGCCACCAGATACCCTCCACCACTACAAAACTATCACTAGGCATTACGCACCACTGAAGTCGACAACACGACACGCGTTGAACCTCAAATCGAGGCATCATCAAGTGTTACTCAATAATAATTGTCTCAGATTGTTTTTTAACTTTTATTAATAACTGCCGACCCCGATTGCTTCGGCGACGTTTGCGTTCGGTCGCGGCTTTGTCGAAATGAACATGTCAGTGTCTGAAAAGTATGTGTTGGTTTCATGATTCGATTAATGGGCACAGGCCCTCCGGCATTTGTCTTACGATTAAGAATTGCAAAATAAATACAGTTTGCGAGTCTCGCGAATAGTGTGCCTTCGATAAGCTATATGGATATATAAGTCGACCGCGTGGCGTAGTGGTTAGCGTACCTGACTTCTGCGCCACCGGTCCTGGGTTCGATTCCCAGCCGGAGACAACATTTGTGCATAAAAACAAAATTGTTGCTTTTCGGGTCTGGTTGTGTTGTGCATGTGAAATGTATGTTTGTAAAACGCACCCACGATACAGGTAAAAATCCTACTGTGGGGCTTAGTTTAAAAAAAAAATTGGCTGACAAAGGTTATAACAGTCAAATTTATATATATCAGAAACCACAGTTACGTTTGCGTACTACTGCTTCACGGCAGAATAACTGGCCCTACGGTGTCTACCTAGACGGATTCCTGCATAGGAAAAAACTAGGTCCTCTTCAAAAACTAGGTGATACACTATTTTTTACTACTTTAAAATTTTACAAGCGGATCTTAGCAAATTAACTTTCTTTCTCTATTATAATGGATTTCTGCAAAGTTATGCTTGATTCTATTAACTATATGAAATATACAATTCGTACGCGACTTCGTCGAATTAAACTTTAATATCTCCGGAAAGTTTGTAATAATCCTTCCGCCTTCCGTTGTCGCGCGCCTTTTTCAGGATTCGGATGTTTCCGGTAAAACCAGAGTGTAAGACTCATTTGTATAGTCTAAAGCTGTATGTGGCTACTAGGAATCCGTCTAGGTGGGTACCACCCCAGGGCCGGTTATTCTACCGTGAAGCACTACTGTGCAAACATTACTGTGTTTCGGTTTCAAGGGCACTGCGAGCTAGTGTAATCACTGGGCATATGAGACTTAAGAACAGATGTCTCAGGATGATGGGCGCAGTGGGGTGCCACACGGAAATGTTCTGGGTGACACAGCATTTGCTATGGGCAGACGTTACACTTACCATCAGGTGAACGTTTAGCTCGTTACATCACTTTATCCAATAAAATAAATATACGAGTACATACAAGAGTGTCGTAGAAGTTGACAGAAGGAAAATAAAAGCAGCATCTTCCCAGCACACCTGAATAAATGAACTGCGGGTGCCAACCCACCTGCCAAGCTTTGCAACTATGGCAAAATCCCCCCCCCCCCCCCCAATGAGAGCTACACATTTTTGCGGCAATCTATGGGAGAGATTCGTCGGCTCGGTTGGCGCAGTGGTTAAGCGGTTGACTTCCGCGCCGCGGGTCGCGGGTTCGATTCCCGCACGTCACAAATATTTGTATGACCTACAGATAGTTGTTCCGGGTCTGGGTGTTTGTGCATGTGGAATTTATGTATGTAAAACGCACCCACGACACAGGACAAATCCTACTGTGAGGCATCGTTTTTTTAAAAAAAAAAAAATGTTTAGTAGTGGACTAGTGATAGACTGAATTGGTGATGATGATGTTAATAGATATATTCAATGTAGAGGAATGAATACGTAACAGCTGTATTCCATCTAAATATTACATTTTTCTAGAAGTACACTTCGTTACAAAAAGGAATATCGGTTTAGTTTTAATAACGATTATAGACATTTTAATTTTTTCGTAACGTCCATTGGTACAGTTGTCAAGAAAATATGCTAATATCCGATCAATCAAATATCCTGAAAGGAAATACAAAAAGGTTTTCTATATAACTAATCCTGGGTATCGCTTCAAGCGATTCTTACCGCCCCGCTGGCGAAATATTTCTATTACATCTTTTCTTTTTCGTCTCTCAAGCATTCTGCGCGATCCCTTATTGCGTCACGGTCCAATGGACAAGCTTTAAGCGGGCGAAATTGGGCGGCGGACGGACCCCTCTTGTTTTGTTTGATAGGATTAATTTGCGACTGACTGTACCACTGTTTGTAAGAAAAGTTTTTTCAGAGCGATTAAATATTTTTCTTAAGTATATATTGCTTCTTAAGTACATAGAGCCGTGGTAGCTCAGAGGCTAAGCGCTCGCTTTAAATTTCATAGTACGCGAGTGACCTGCGATTCCCGGCGGTGAAGGGAAACATCGTGACGAAACCTGCACGTCTGAGAAATAAAAAATATTACCTACCTAGACGGACTCCTGCATAGGAAGCCTACCACCAGTACCAATCGGACCAGCACGTGAGCAATTTGCTCGTCTCTTCACTTACTTTCAATCAAATTAATTAAGTAGGTAAGTACCACCCCAGGGCCAGTTATTCTTCCGTGAATCAGTAGTGTGCAAATATTACTGTGTTTCGGTTTGAAGGGCACTTTGAGCTAGCGTAATCACTGGGCATATGAGACATAAGAACTGATGTCTTAGGATGATGGGCACAGTGTACACCACACAGAAATTTTCTGAGTGACAGCATTTGTTTGAGCAGACGTTGCACTTACCATCAGTTGAACGTTTTGCACGTTTCATCACTTCATACAATAAAAAAAAGCTATTATTTTAGGATGCATAAATAAAGATATGGTCTTTCGAATTGTACACGATCTGTTGTAATTTGAATATAATGTTACAGTATTTTCTTAGCGTAATATAAAGTTGTCTAAGAATGTTTAAATGTGCTGAACACAGACTTCCTCTAATTTCTGAGAGGGCTTCGGAGCTGGGAAGAGTCCGCCGCGCTTCTCCAATACGGGTCGCCCGGCCTGAGACACGTCTTCTTAACCTACGGAATACTTAAAAAGCGTGCAATCATTACTGTGTTTCGGCCTGAAGGGTACTGAGAGCTAGTATAATCACTGGGCATGTGAGACTGTGAGTGAGAGAGCCGTGGTAGCTCAGGGGCTAGGCGCTCGCTTAAAATTTCAAAGTACGCGAGTGACCTGGGTCCGATTCCCACGACGACGAATTGAACGAACACGAAATTGATAATTGCAATTTTAAGTGCTGATTTATCACGTGCTCGGCGGTGAAGGAAAACCTCGTGAGGAAAACTGCATGTCTGAGAAATGAAAAATATTTCGAAGACATGTGCTGTCCGCCAACCCGCATTGGAGCAGCGTGGCGGATTCTTCCTAGTCCCAAAACCCTCTGAGAAATGAGAGGAGGTCTGTTCTCAGCAGTGGGACATTTATAGGCTGAAACTCTTCTTACTTTTATGTGAGACTTAAGAACTGATGTCTCAGGTTACCCTGAGACAACTGATGTCTCAGGTACCCTTCATCAGCATTGTAGTGGCACACAGAAATGTTCTGCGTGTCTCACTACTTTTTGCTACGAAAAAATGCTATCTCGGCATCATCATTAAGATCATTTCAGCCTATCACTAGTATGAACATAGGCCTCTCCTAAAAATTTCTACAAAAGTTCTCATTTTGGGGGATTTATATATGACACGCTTGGCAGGCGGGTCGCCATTGCTGCTGCTCGTCCACTGGTTTTTATTTTCCCTCTGTCGCCTTTTAGGACACCCACGGCATAATATGGTGTGACCACACGGCTCTTATATCAAAATTTTGAAATAAAGCGCTTCAGCTTATGACTTATAACGTGAACGAAAAACGAGAGCGCGCCAGAGTTTACGTGTATTTTTCTTTTGCAGAGGCTTTGTTTGTTTTTTTTAATGCTCATGCCCCAAATATCGCATCCGGTGACTATTTCGGCGGCCTCTCAAGAAGGGCTGCCAAAAGATTGGCGCCGGTTCAAATACTCGTATGCTGAGAATGCAGACCGTCTAGGTTTTGCGAAATTCGCGAAAACCGATAGGTGTCCGGCAGAGGAGATTACCGACTACCTCTTTCCTGCCGAGGTGTCGTAAGAGGCGACTAAGCTTTTGTACGGACAGCCTTTATTCGTTCAGAAAAACACCCTAATAATTATGCAATGTAGCCACTATACGAGCACTACTCATTGGAACGCAAAGGGAAGTAAGAATTTTTGACTCGTATAAAAACACTCTAGGTAGGATTCCTAGGCCTACATACATAAATATACACACATAAATATTGACATGTTCTGAAATTAAAATATGTATAAGGATCATATATATATATATCATATATAAAAGAAGTAATATAAAATTTAATGGAAGAGTACAGAAGTACGCAGAAATATTAGTAATTACTATTTAATTGTTAAGTAATGCTCCCAGAGTAGGCGTTTGAAAGAAGCCTATCACTAGTCCACTGCTGAACATAGGCCTCCCCCATGGATTGCCACAAAAGTCTGTAGCTCTCAACGCAGGGTGCAATTCATACCATGCGTTGAGTCACGCCCCTTTCCCATAGGGGTAGACAGAGACCACGTCTTTCCACTTGCTACGATCCTGACACATTTCTTCCGCTTCTTATACTTTTTTTTATTAGATAAAGTGACGAGACGAGCAAAACGTTCACCCGACGGTAAGTGCAACGTCTGCCCATAACAAATGCTGTGTCACCCAGAACAACGTGTGCAACCACAATGCGCCCGTCACCTTGAGACATCAGTTCTTAAGTCTCATATGCCCTGTGATTACAACAGCTCTCAGTGCCCTTCCCACCGAAACACAGTAATGTTTGCACACTACTGCTTCACGGCAGAATAACTGGCCCTGGGGTCTGGTACCTGCCTAGACGGATTCCTGCATTTCCTGTAATGCAATTTTAAAAGGTAAAGCAACAGCCTATAATGTCCCACTGCTGACGTTATCTCATTGTCAAAGAGTCAACAGGTCTCATGTCATTTCGGGGGTGTTGGCGCTGGGAAGAGTCCGCATAGCTGCTCCAATTTGTGGTTAGCGGAATTGAGCAGTATTCGAAATTATTATATTCCTCAGAAAAGTAAGTTTTCCTTTTGATATATTTCTTCACTGTTGAGAATGTGTTAAATAAGTAACAGCCTAGAAATATCTCACAGCTGATCACAGGCCTCCTCTCACTTCTGAGATGGTTTTGTAGCTGGAGTGCGTTCACTACGCTACTCCAATGCGGGTTGGCGGAATTCACATGTCGTCGAAATATTTATTATTCCTCAAACATGCAGGTTTCCTCACGATGTTTTCCTTCACCGCCGAGCACGTGGTAAATATGCACTTAAAAATCGCAGTTAACAATTTTAGTGGTGCCGACACCGGGAATCGAACCCAGATAACTCGCGTACTATGAAATTTAAAGCGAGCGCCTGGCCTCTGCTCTACCGCGGATCTAGAATGTCGTAAATTAGCAATTAAAATGTCAGCATATTTTTAGAGGTGACGACATTGGGGATCGAATTCAAGACATCGAGCACAGGGCGAGAGATTTTATAGTGCTACTAATCTAAATACAATAACATCGCAGTTACACTTAAATGCAGTGCCAGAGACACGGGAACAATTCCAACACAATCATACCAAAAAACCAACAATCTATTGGTTCCGGCTGGGAATCAAACCCAGGACCCGCCGCATTGAACAGGCACTCCGACCACTGGACCATGCGGCAGTGATATAATAAATAACACTGGACACACAAAAGAGAAATAATCACCAATTTCGTGAAACATTTTGTACTCACTCGCACGCGTGTCACATCCCTAGCGTATCGATTTCGCAAAATAGAACAGCACTATCTCATCCGACTTTCATTGACTAATACAGACAAAGAACCAGCAAAGCATGCGGAAAAATCGGGTCATTTATTCCCTCCGCTCTTCTTTCATCTCGTTTCGCCTTTTCGCCCTCGAGTCTATATGTGCTGGGATTTGGTCTCTAATGGGGCTTAGGTAATGATTTCCTGTCTTTTCTGTACGAATCGAAGGATATATATATATATATATATATATATCCATAGCGCAGATACTGAACGTGGATCGAATATTTTAA
Organism: Luehdorfia chinensis; assembly: GCA_019845155.1. Lineage (NCBI taxonomy): Eukaryota > Metazoa > Arthropoda > Insecta > Lepidoptera > Papilionidae > Luehdorfia > Luehdorfia chinensis. The sequence goes on from JAHVAK010000072.1 coordinate 216,941, forward strand.
AAAGGTTTTGTGTCGACTCGAATCCACGTGTACATGTTACGCGCTGGGCGTTGTGTCCGTTTAGCTATTTTTTTTATTCGATAAAGTGATGAAACGAACAAAACCTTCACCAGATGGTAAGTGCAACGTCCATAGCAAATGCTGTGTCCCCACACTGTGTCCATCACCCTGAAACATTGTTCTACAATTTCAAGTGCTGCTTTACCACGTGCTTAACGGTGAATGAAAACATCGTGAGGAAACCTATTGTCCGAGGAATAGAAATATTTCGAGGACATGTGAATACCGCCAACCCGCATAGGAGCAGCGTGGCGGATTCTTCCTAGCTCCAAAATCCTCTCAGAAATGAGAGGAGGCCTGTGCTCAGCAGTTCAACATTTATAGGCTGAAACTTTACTTTTTACTTTTACAGTGCCCTTCAGATCGAAACACAGTAATGTTTGCACGCTACTGCTTTACGCCAGAACAACTGGCCCTGGGGTGGTACCTACCTAGACGGATTCCTGCATAGGAATCCTACCGCCTACATATTCGTGAAATACGTTCTAACTGGGTGTCTACGTCGAGAAAGAAATACGTACGCCAAATTTTTAAGTCGGTAGGTCTTGTAGTTTTGGATATATTGTGATGAGTGAGTGGTGAACGGGGCTGGGACGAAATACATTCTTGGCTTTAATTGAAATATAAATTACTGGCTTTATATTGGCGGAATTATTTTAAGAGCAGCCGTCAATAAAGTGGAGCATCGCCGCTCTAGGAAGTCTGCAGTATGTGACCAAGTTCTGCATCATCCCGACCATTACATCAGATTTAATAAACAAAAAATCCTTGCAAAAGAACACCGATTCCTCACAAGGATGATTCTATTGAAATTCAAAAAAACAATAGAGAAGATTGTTGCGCTACCACCGGCTTGGGATGGGAAATTAAATCAAAAACCAAGAACACCACTGCAAGACTTCAAGACACTGTAAGCTCATTTTCCGTAGATCGGACCAAAAAAAATATATAAAAAAGTGAAGGTGCCGCGGATTGACTGTGACATTGGGACATCTGTCACCTCAATGACAATGGGTGCCTTAAAGCACTCGAAACTTCGGGTTATAAATAGTTTAAAAATTAAACGCGATAAAATCCGTAAAACTTAGTTTTATTAAAAAGAGAAGAACCAGTAAAACATAAATTACGAAATACTTTTTAGCATGTATTCAAAATACGAAATATTTGCATGTCGTGTTTTTTGAAATGTGAAATACTGGCGAACCGACCCGACTTCGCACGGGTGCAATTTACTAATTAAGAAAGTGAGTGTGCGAACGTGGAACTGAACGTCACATTTTTCTCGTTCGTCGTCGTCGAAAACATGGGACAGTAGACCTGTAGAAACAAAAAAAAAACGCCGCTGTTTTTTACTAAGAATTTAGTTCAAAAATTTTTACTTTTGCAGTGAACTTTCTAAAAATTTTCACCCACAACATTGCTGTGTGGCACCACACTGTGTCCGTCGCTCCGAGACGTTAGTTCTTAAGTCTTATATGCCCAGTGATTGCACTAGCTCTCAGTGCCCTTCAGATCAAAACATGGGAATGTTAGCACACTACTGCTTTACGGGATATTAACTGACTCTGTGGTGGTACTCAGACCCGATTTCACCGATCGCTTTGGAAACCGAGTTTAATAAAACCGCGTTTTGCTTAACTGAGTTTAAATGTATCATTTGATCTCGGTTTTCGTCTAACCGATTTCACCGACTCCATTTTGATCGCGTTTAGAAAAACGAAGTTTACATGAAATATCGTCACAATCTAAAACAAATAGACGATTTATTTCGTATTTTGGGACATCAAACATCCTGTTTTTATGCATTGGTTACAGAGGTATGCAAACAATAAATAATACGACTTAATTATAATTTTTGTGTTTACATAGTTGTGCAATTGACAATGACTCTTTAGACACGTTTAAAGAGCTGAACGTTGAAAATTGGGCGTTCAGAATTTGAACCGCGTTTAGCATTGACTGCGTTCATTTGATGTTGGTGAAATGCAAACTGTAGCATTGAACTCAGTTAAACGCTTAAACTTCGTTTTTCTTGAACTGATCGCGTTTACTTTCAACGGTGAAATCAAGATTTAGACGATTTAGATAATTCTAAATCGTCTAAATCTTGATTTCACCGTCATCCGTCTAATGACGGATTCCCGCACCCACACCCGCAACTTTAAGTGTCGATTTACCACGTGCATGGCGTTGAAGGTCCGCGACACTGCTCCAATGCGGGTTGGCGGAATTCACACGATATATTTTTATTCCTCGGGCTGTCCTCACGATGTTTTCTTTCACCGCTAAGCACATGGTTAATCAGCACTTACGAGTATTTATTAATTAACGTAATTTGTTTAGTAATTAACGTACTTTGTTTATTAATTAACGTACTTTGTTTATTAATTAACGTACTTTGTTTATTAATTAACGTACTTTGTTTATTAATTAACGTACTTTGTTTATTAATTAACGTACTTTGTTTATTAATTAACGTACTTTGTTTATTAATTAACGTACTTTGTTTATTAATTAACGTAATTTGTTTATTAATTAACGTACTTTGTTTATTAATTAACGTACTTTGTTTATTAATTAACGTACTTTGTTTATTAATTAACGTACTTTGTTTATTAATTAACGTACTTTGTTTATTAATTAACGTACTTTGTTTATTAATTAACGTTCATAGTTTATCAATTAACGCACTGTGGCTTAGTGTTTATATTACGACTGTTTCTGTTGTGATTTTAGTTTCGGTATGTTGTTTTCAAATCCAGTCTTGTAATTACTTCAAATAAATATCTATTTCTTTCTATATTTCGTCTTCTTTCACACAAAATTGCACAATAGAGCACCAGCACCAGTCTCCCACGAATGACAAACTTACTTGTACGTTGCACCTAACACTTATGTATTTTCCATGTCAATTGTGGTGAGAAATAAATAAATTTTATTTATTTTACCTAATATATTTAAAAATTAGCTGCGCTCCGCAGTTTTACCCGCGTAAAAAAAGTCGTCCCCTATCAATGATATGACACATATATTTCCCTATTCGGCTTCGTTTTTTTTTAAAAAAAAACGCAACATACGAAACGCAGCAGAGTTATTCTGTTACTTTACATTGCTGTTCTGTAAGGGAGTCGTGTAGGCACATTTATATGATACGTACGTAGGAGAATACAGACGGAGAAGAAACATTATTTATTTGTATTGATGTCACCGCACGTCGCCGGTAAATTTCGCTCATAATATATTCAAGACACGAAAAACCAATATTCGATGTCTTAGGATTCTTATACAAGCCTGCACAGACGGGAACTTGCCCGCTGAATAGGAGCGTGTTTATTTTCTAGAGAGCCGTGGTAGCTCAGGGGCTAGGCGCTCGCTTTTAATTTCATAGTACGCGAGTGACCTGGGTTCGATTCATCGTGGTTCGATAAATGCTGCATCACCCAGAAAATTTGTGTGTGACATCACACTGTGCCCATCACCCTGAGACATAAGTTCTTAAGTCTCATATGCCCAGTGATTACGCTAGCTCTCAGTGTCCTTTGAACCGAAACACAGTAATGTTTGCACACTACTGCTACATGGCGGAATAACTGACCTGGGTGTTACTTACCTATACGGATTCCTGCATAGAAATCCTACGACCTGTGAAAATGAATCAGCCTTTAAATGACCCACTAAAAAGCACAAACCACCACTCATTTTTGGAGACCGGATGTCTTCATATTTCGACTCGAAATATTTGTTTAAAATATGAGTTATTTGCGGGTTTCTTAAAAATGTTTTTTTAATGGCTGAACATGTGGTAAATCAGCGGTTAAGATTCTAGTGGCGCTTTCGAAGATAAAACTTGGGAGACTCACGTACTATGATATTAAAGGCAAATTTTACTAGAGGTAGGACTCCTATGCTGGAATCCGTCTAGGTAGGTACCACGCCAGGGCCAGTTTTTCTGCCGTAAAGCAACAGTGTGCAAGCATAACTGTGTTTCGGTCTGAAGGGCACCGAGAGCTAGTGTAACCACTGGGCATATGAGACTTAAGATCTGATCTCTCAGGCTGACGCACGCAGTGTGGTCTCACACAGAAAATTTATGGGTGACACATTTGTTCTGGGCAGACGTTACACTTACAATCAGGTGAACGGATATTAGGATGTCATGCTAGTTTTAGTCACCATAACAAATAAAAAAATAAAAAAGCGCCTGTCTCCTGATCTACCTTAACACTTGATTTATTGATTATTTGAACATTAACTTTTTCGTCCTATCTGTGGGAGTTGTTTACTGTTTATACATTTGTTTCTTTTATTGTATAGTTAAACGACGGCCAGTATTTTAAATACCTTAGGTAAGCGTTATTAATTATTATAAATTCAATCTTATGTAAGTATTTGTAGGTGCAAGAAAGAGACTTGTTAAATTTAATTACAATCACTCTTCAAAAAAAGTCGATTTCAGCTCGATTTTCTGAATGAAACTCACGAATGCAAAAGAGGGATTTGAAAGAAACCCCGGGATCTCTGTAATGCCCGTTTGATTTACGATAATATCCGAATTCAATAACTTTCAAGCCTCATCGGGTTTCGACAAATCCCGCGAAATCTCTCGCTTCCCTATTCGAAATTTAAAAAAATATATCGTATAACTGGAGTACAATCAGCTGATTGATTGTTAAGTGGTTTACAACTTTAATTAGCGTATATGTAAGTCACATGTGTGATATGTGGGGTGGCGGCGCTTGTAAGTCCCCATCTCATCCTTTGTAGTAAAAGTCAAATCGTAAAGAAACAAAGACAACAAAATATTGCGGTCTCAGACAGCTGGTCGAATGTCTACCTAAATAATAGAAGACACAAAAAAATTAAGGAAAGAAACAAAATTGATTTGAATGAAGGAAAGGAAGTGAACTTGCTAAGCATTAAAAAATATAAAATGGTTTATATTACTTAGTTTTTGAAGAGCACCACCCGCTCTCCTTCAGTGGCGTGCACAAGCAAACTAATACCGCCACCAAGAACCGCTACCACATTCATTCGAATCAACTTTCTTTCCTTCATTACAATGGATTTCCGCATGCGGATGCCTGATTCTATTAACTATATTAAAGTTGATTTGTTAAGATCAACAACCAAAATTATAAATTGCATCTGCTGCAGTTCCCGATTCATAGTTTCTTTCCTTTTTTTTTGTCTACTACGCCGCGGGTTCTGGACTGCTTCGAATCCCAACTGGAGCTAACGGTTTTCGGATATGTTTGCGACGGTTGTTCAGCAGTGGACTAGTTGTGAGCTGAATTTATGATGATGATGGTGTTAAATTTGTCAAACGCCCTTACGATACAGCAAAAATCTTGGAGTGAGGCATCTTTTTTTTAATAAAAAAATGTATAAAGAGGAATAATTCTATTTCAATTTAAGAATCGAATAATCAGTTAAGAACTGAACAAGCGATTGGCTACTGGCTGAGTTGCAGCTTCGAATCTCGCACAATTTTTTTTTATTGGAGATCATGACGGAACGAGCAAAATGTTCACCCGATGGTACGTCACTGCGCACGTCACCCTGAGACATCAGTTCTTAAGTCTCACGTGCCCAGTGATTACACAAGGTGTCAGTCCTTCAAACCGAAATACAGTAATGTTTGGACACTGTTGCTTCGCGGCAGAATAACTGGCCCTGGGGTGGTACCTACCTAGACGGATTTCTGCATAGGAATCCTACCACTAGTTAAAGCAGTTCGTATGACCGACTGATTTTTGTTCCGGGTCTGGTTATTTGTGGATGTGCAGTTTATTTTAAAGGAACCTACGATCCAAAATAAATCCTAAAGTGGGGCATCGTTTTTAAAAATAAAAGTAAACTCGCGTACAACTTGGCAATTAGGAAACAATTAGTTGATTAATTTAAAAAAAAATCCATTTCGCCCTGTTTTGAAGTCTTTACTTTTTTTGGTCTTAATGGCAATCACTTTAATGGATAATTACTTATCTAAATGAATTCGTTTCCATTGATCGTATATCGGGTTCATTTATTTTTTCCTTTACTACTTAAATGTTTAAGAGCTAATTTCTAAATCAACGTTTAATACTAGCCTAATGTTTTTTTGAACTCCTTTCAAATCAAATTTTTATTTATTTATTTATTTACTCTTTGATGTATTCACCGTTTCGAAAAAGTGTGTAATTACAAATGGCGGACTTAACGTCTCTTGTCATTCTTTTCCAGTCAACCATGGGCATGGAGAAATAATGTAAAAGGTGCTTTAGAAATAACGAATTAGATAATATTTCAAACATCTGCGAACTAAAAAAATTTTTTTTTTTTTATTTGATAAAAGTGATGGAACAACAAAACGTTCACCTGATGGTAAGTGTAAAGTCTGCCGATAACAAATGCTGTGACACCACACTGCGCCCGTCACCCTGAGACATCAGTTCTTAAGTCTCGAATGCCCAGTGATTACGCTAGCTCTCTGTGCCCTTCAAAACCGAAACACAGTAATGCTTGCACATTACTGCTTCACGGCAGAAAAACTGGCCCTGGGTTGGTACCTACCTAGACGGATTCCTGCATAGGAATCTTACCACCACTAAAATTATGAATATTGCATTTATAGAAATAAATGAAACTGAAGTGTCTGTTTGTAATAACAAAATAACAGCTTTTTACTCAATGCTTATGAAAGTATATACGGTAATTATAAGAAAAAAACAATTTTTAAATATTTGTCTGTCTGTCTGTTTGTTCCGGCTAATCTTCGAAACGGCCGTACCGATTTTGACAGGACTCTCACGTTGAGATAGCTGATATTATAGCGGGTATCTTGGGCTACATTCATTTTAGAAAAATAATGAGGGTTCCGTGCGAAATAATTAAAACCCCAAAACCCGGTTCAAATAGGGAAGTATGTATATCATCGATCGGGGTCGGCTTTTTTAAGCGGCTGAAACCGCGAGGCACAGCTAGTATAGATATATAACCTGATACATACCGATTGAATTTCTGTCGATCTCATCTTACTCGGTTTTTAATAAATATTCTACTTCGTCTATTACTTTTCTTTTGAAGCAAGGCTTATGTGATACCTTCCTTATGTCTTTTGGGTAAGGAGCTCAATAGAAATGTAACCGAAAGGTGTCCGGCAGAATAGTATAGCACCTACCTCTTTCCTGCCAAGGTATTAACACCATAATATGCATTGATGTTACTGCACTGCTCGTGGGAACGCAAACGGGTGTAAGATTTTTTTCACTGGTACCAAAATGGCGGCGACTTGGTTCGCCACCAGTCACGTCTCACTTTTTTTTATTGTATAAAGTGACGAAACGAGCAAAACGTTCACCTGATGCTAAGTGCAACGTCCGCCCACAACAAATGCTGTGTTACCCAGAATATTTCTGTGTAACACCACACTGCGCCCGTCACCCTGAGACATCAGTTCTTAAGTCTCAAACGCCCAGTGATTACGCTAGCTCACAGTGCCCTTCAAACCGAAACACAGTAATACTTGCAAACTACTGCTTCACGGCAGAATAACTGGCCCTAGGGAGGTACCTACCTAGACGGATTCCCGCATTCCGCGATGGCGAAAAGTGAGCTACGTGGGAGGCTTCTGCCTACCATTTAAATCAGAAAAAGACGTGACTTTATATATGTATGTGCTTTTATGGACAAAAGTAAAGTGGTGTGCAAATCATTTCACTACGGCCCGTCATAAGTCCACTGCTGCTACCCACTACAAATTGGACTACGTGTGTGGTCTCAGCCTACCCCTTTATATGGGAAAAAGGCGTGAAGTGTTGTGGCAATCAATTTGTAGGAATATGATGATGTCATCCGTCAGGAGATATTATAGCTACAAGTGTACGCGCTGGTTTAAGGTCACTTATTCATCCGAACTTACCGGTGTATCCGTGTATACTGTTGGTAGGATTCCGTGTGGGTAGTTACCGACCGCAGTGCCCGTTATTCTGCCGTCAAACAGTGTGCAAACATTAAAGTGTTTTGATTTTAAGGGCACTGTGAGCTAGCGTAATCACTGGGCACATGAGACTTAACAACTGATATCTCGGGGTGACGGGCGCAGTGCGGTTTCTGGGTGACACAGCATAAGGGCCGACAAGTATCTGCTGGGTGAACGATTAGTTAAGAAAAAGCTTGTAAAATAACTGAAATTTGGCTTGATGGTTTCGGCTACGATTCGAATTCCAGATCTACGTCTCGGTGGGCACACACGCTGACCACAGACCCATGGCTTTCTTATTATAAGTATCACATAATTAAGGACGCCCATTCCATTGTTGATTAGGCACGGATCCTTTGGCGCATGAAGTGAGTACACGCTCGAAGGGGTATTGGCTTGAAGGATGATTTCCCTTGCCGCTTCAAGCTTGGAATTATGAGACGAGATAAGCTCATTTCTATTTTGAGTGAGTATAGTAAAATAACTTGTTCGATGTGTATGTATATAAAATTCGCCGACATGCCCTGTACGGAATGCAAATCCTTGCAAAAGAACACCGATTCCTACCAAGGATGATTCGCGAGGCTATTGAAATTAAAAAAAACATCCTAATTTCAATAGAGAAGATGGTTGGGTATTACCACCGGCTTGGGATCCTATAATTAACAAAATTAAATTGAAAACCAAGCATACCACCGCAAGAGTTCAAGATACTGTAACCTCATTTTGCGTAGATCGGACCAAAAATAATAATTAAAAGCTGAAGGTATCCCGGATTAACTATGACATCGGGACATCTGTCACCTCAGTACTTTACAGCACCCACGGTCACGGGGAACCATGGGTGCTGTAAAGTACTCGTCGGATTATAAATAGTTTAAAAATTAAACGCGATAAAATCCGTAAAAGTAGTTTTATTAAATATATTGTCAAAAACAGTTTTACTGGTGGTAGGATTTCTATGCAGGTATCCGTCTAGGTCGGTACCAACCCAGGGCTAGTTATTCTGCCGTGAAGCAGTAGTGTGCGAACATTACTGTGTTTAGGTTTGAAGTCCTAACAGATGTTGTGTTATTCAGAATATTTCCGTGTAGCACCACACTGCGCTTTTCACTCAGGGACTTGTTCTTAACTCGCATATGCAAAGTGATGAAAGTAATGAAACCATACAGATCGAAATACAGTTGTGTTTAAACATGTTTGCAAGCGGCAATAGCCTAATGGTTTAGGGTACGGACTGTGAAACATGACGTCGCAGGATCGAGCCCGTTAGACTATTGTCGTGAACCATCTCCTAGCATAAGTTTGAGTCGTTAACAGGAATATTAGTAATGTTAATATAGCATTGCTAGTATTCTTTTTAATATACTAATATTTTTTAAATAAACTTGTCAAGAAGACATTATTGGAAAAAGCGTATTATAAAGTAGATCATTACATAGAGGACAGAGATGTGTGGAAATAACTCTTACTCTGCACTTGCAAACCCCCTGCCTACTAAATTTATGATGTAATTTTTATGTAACTTATAAATGACATGTAACATGGCATTGAAAAAATGAAAGACTTCAGAGTTTCTTGCCGGTTCTTCTCTGAGAAGGTCTTATTTTTTGAACGATATGATTTTGATATTCATAAGAGCTTTATACAAGCCTAAACTGAATAAAGAAATTTTGACTTTGACTTTGACTTTAAATTAAAAAAAAAAACTTCGTAACGGCAGGATATCTGGCAGAGGCAGTACCCCCACCCTCCATAGATGAATTCTGTCTATTGAGTATGTCATGTTCGCTTTAATGTCTATTCTTGCGGCGGCGTCGTCTGGCAGGTCGTCCACTTCCCTTTGAAATGGTTGAGGAGGGCGATGGCTGCCACATGCGTCATACTTGTGAACTGGTGCTGTTTGTGGAGGCTGTTCTGCTCGAGTTTACAATCTCACATGTTAATTAAATTAATATTAATGAAGAAAAGTAAGTTACTTTGCTAAGATCCGCATGCAAAATATAAAAATGGTGTATATTACCTAGTTTTTTAAAGTGCACCACCCGCCCTCCCTCAGTAGCGTGCACAAGCAAACTAACACCGCCACCAGGAACCGCCACCAGGTACCCTCCACCAACCACTACAATACCACCACTAGATAATATACACCACTGAAGTCGAGAACACGACACGTGTTTCCGAGTCGGCCGAGTCGCCGTCTGTCGTAGAGTCTATTACGCTTGATAATGCCTCGTTTTGGGGCGAAACACGTGTCGTGTTCTCGACTTCAGTGGTGTATATTATCTAGTGGTGGTATTGTAGTGGTTGGTGGAGGGTACCTGGTGGCGGTTCCTGGTGGCGGTGTTAGTTTGCTTGTGCACGCTACTGAGGGAGGGCGGGTGGTGCACTTCAAAAAACTAGGTAATATACACCATTTTTATATTTTGCATGCGGATCTTAGCAAAGTAACTTACTTTTCTTCATTATAATGGATTTCCGCAAAGTAACGCCTGATTCTATTAACTATATTAAATTAATATTGTCTAAAATATGAACACGGACCGCGCTTAGGTTTTCATTGAGACTATTCTTTGTAAATTTAATTATAATGTATTTTTTGACAAAGATAAATTTACAAAAAGAAGGATGCCAACAGAGTTTCTTTCGTCTGTTTCTTCTCCGTCAGGAGAACCTTATTACGAAACGGTGGTAGATTGTAAAGAAATGACGATAACAAACGAAATTTATATTTCATTATCATCATAATTCATTATTATCATTATCATCATAATTTCAGCCTATAACGAGTCCACTGCTGAAAATAGGCCTCCCATATATTGCCATAAAAGTTAGTAGCTCTCATTATGGGAGAATTTGGCATAGTTGCCACGCTTGGCAGGCGGGTTAGCAACCGCAGTATTTACATGTTTCAGGACGATGTAGCTGCCCATCTCCTGGTTTTTATTTTCCCTCTGTCGACTTTTACGACATCCACGTGAGAAGATGGCGTGGTAGATTCTTAAGAATTTTCATTTCATTTCAGTTTATTCATATCACCAATGGATGTCTACTTTTTTTAGTTATTGTCTTTTGTTATCTATTAATTTCCGCATAATTGGTTTATATCGATATTCCTCATGACCGATGATCAGTAATCGATTCACATCTGTTTTTTTTTTGATATTTTTCTGACCGATCGAGTACAATATCTCTTATGATACATTACGATTTGGAAAAGTACCAGCCGAATCTACGATATTTCCTTTTAATTTCCGATTAGGCTAGAGACATTAATGCTAGATTGCTTTACGGAAATATTGACGTGCGTATATCCATTGGTAGATGTTACTCTTTTTTATGTGAGAAAGGGAAGAGATGTGGAAATCTGCCCATAACAAATTCTGTGTCACCCAGAACATTTTTGCTCAACACCACACGCTCGTCATCCTGGGACATGAGTTCTTAAGTCTCATATGCGAAGTGATTACACTAGCTCGCAGTGCCCTCTCTCTCTCTATATATATATATAAATAAATAAAATTATTCCCTCTCAAAAATGAGAGTTGTACTGTGCCAGAGCGTAGATTAGCGTGGCAACTATGGCAAAATTCCTCTTAAAATGAGAGCTTCAAACTTTTGTAGTAATCTATGGGGGAGGCCTATATTGAGTGACCTCGATCTCTAGTACACTGCTGGTACTAGAGATCGAGGTCACTCGTGTACTAAATTTAAAGCGAGCCCAGCCCCTGAGCTATGACTGCTCTTAGTGTAGTTACTGAGCATATGAAACTTGAGAACTAATGTCTTAGGGTGACGAACGCAGTATGATATCACAAAAAAATTCTTTGGGTGACACAGCATTTGTTATGGGCAGACGTCGCTCTTACCATCAGGTGTACGATTTGCTCGTCTCGTCCCTTTTTAACATTTATGTTAAAGCGTTTAGCGAATAAATAGCGAAGCGATAAGTGTCCGGCAGAGTAGAATAGCACCTACCTCTTTCCTACCGAGGTGTCGTAAGAGGCGACAAAGGTATTGTCCCGACAGCTTTAATTCGTTCAGTACCGTAATATGCAATGCTGTCGCTACACTGCTCGTGGGAACGCAATGGAGAGTCAGAATTTCTTTTCGACTCGTACCAAAATGGCGGCGATGTGGTTCGCCACTCGTCTACCTACGCTTTATATGGGAAAAAGGCGTGACTATATGTATGTATGTAGCGTTTTATATTGTCCGCTTAGATACATTTTACGCATAAATAACTCAAGTTTCACGATATATAATGATAACCCAAACGTCCCATCTGATATCTGATTCGAACGATATCTTCAAGACCCTTGTGACGGGTGCTGCGTCCCTTAACATATTTTCACCTTTACCCCTGTACTCATTCAGGGGAGAGTTTTAGGTGATCATTACGCATATACTTCTGTTTTGTTAATCATAACCAGTATGCAGACACTCATTTGGCAGATATTCGTTCAACACTTTTATAAGTGATCATCACTTTGGATACGCAATAGCCCTAGAGATCACTTATAAAATGTGCAATCAGTGCCCTTCAAACGGAAAGACGGTAATGTTTATACAGCACTGTTTCACGACAGAATAAATAACACTGCTTTTGTATCTAGACGGATTCCTGCATAGGAATCCTATCAATTTGTGTTTGTATGTAACATTTCGAATTAATATAATATTAAAATATATATTTGAAATTACATTAGTGAGAGTTAAACTCGGTTCTCGACATCGAGGCGTGATTATAATTATTTTGCATATATTAACTGAAACACTAACGGATTTCGTATATCGATTGCAGTGATTCTACAACATGCTAATGGCCAAAGTAATGGATGTAATTGGACCGTATTGAGATGTAAATTTGTATCGAAATTCAGTTGCACTCGACGCTCGACGCCAGACGGTCGCATTGCGCCCCGCTACGACCCGCTCCGGTAATCCGATCGAAGCGTGCAGCTACCTGCGCCCAACCCTTCCGGGAATTAGTCAAGGCGACTTTCGTTGTATTGTACTAATTTCCCAGAATTGTTTCCACGTCATTTGCGAATCCACCTGTTGTGGTTACACTAGCGGATACCTAACGGTGACAACGAAACTAGTGTAGGCTAGCCCCGTACGCCCGCGGTTCCCCATCTGGGAAACGCGCAATCGGAAGAAACCCACAGAAATTGGCCTTGGGTAGTGCCCTAGTCAATGTGGGTTTACTCGACCGACTCAAAAGTCCACGCGTAGTTGTAATTAGTTGTAAGCACACACCCGAGTGTGCAAAATAAGATCCACACGAGGACGCACTAGGGCTACACACCTAGGCATTCATCCTCCCTGCCTATACCCGGCAGGGAGGGAAGTTAGGCCACACACCCCGGCATCCCACCGGCGGCCACTTCCCCGTAGGAAAAAAGAGAAGGAAAAGTATGTCGGAGGCGTTAGCTAACGCACTCTTAGCGGCCCAGGCGGAGCAACCGGAATTACTCCGGTCGCTACTAACCGCTCTGCCGTCAGTAGCCTCAGCTTTTGAGGCGCTATCTAGGCCCCCCTCTAGGGCCTCGTCCTCGGGCTCCGAAATGGAGTTCGATTCTCCCTCGGCACCCGAGGACCCCCGCGACACCGGCGACGACATTGGTTTTCTGCAAGTGCAGAAATCAAAAAAGAAGCGCAAGAAGCGCGCCTCACCGACGCCCGATAGCCACGCCAAGGCTGCCAAAGCCAGTGATAGCACGCCTATCCCGCAACCGCAGGTCGCCCCTGTAGCCTCCGAAGAGACCCCCGCTGCTTCACAGCAGGCCCCCGCTGCTTCACAGCAGGCCCCCGCTGCTTCACAGCAGACCCCCGCCGCTTCACAGCAGGCCCCCGCTGCCCCGCGCAATCCTTCGCAGTTCGCTGCACACTCTCGGCGGCCACCGCCTATCTTCATTCGGGCTCTGGACAGATGGCAAGAGCTCACATCGGCCATGTCCAGGTTAAAATATACTGCCGTTTCTACCTCAAACGGCATTAAATTACAGGTGGAGACCACTGAGGTCTACCGCCAGGTAACACGTTACCTGTCGGAAAAAGGTGTATACTTCCACACATACACTCCAGCCGATGAGCGGCAACTAAGGGTGGTTCTCAAGAACCTACCCAAGGAAATCAGCGCGGAAGAGGTCAAAAAAGACCTCATCGCGCAAAACCTCCCCGTCGTCGCTGTACACCGCATGTACAGCGGGCGCACTAAGGTGCCCTATAACATGGTGCTAGTCGCACTTGACCGCTCCCCGGCAAGGAAGCACATATTTAATCTGCGGACCTGCTGCAACCTTTCGGGGCTCTCAGTTGAGGCCCCACACAAAAACGGCCCTCCCGGCCAATGCCATAAGTGCCAATTGTACGGCCACTCAGCAAGAAATTGCTACGCCCGCCCCAGGTGCGTCAAGTGCCTAGGCGATCACGCCACAGCAGACTGTCCTCGTCCAAAGGACAAAGCTCTGTTAGCCTCCTTCGGCCCGCCTGCCTGCGTACTATGTAACGCAGAAGGTCACACGGCCAACTACCTCGGCTGCCCGAAGGCCCCAAAACTTAAAAGGCCTGCGGCTAAACAGGCCCAAACACAAAGGTACATAGTACCTCCCCCACCACCCTCTGTATGGAGGCCACTTCCGACCCGCGCAACTTCAAACGCGCCTCCTCCGGTCGCGATCACGCGGAACATACCGGCACCTTCACAGGTCGCACCAGTCGCACCCGTCGCAAGCCGACCGGTCGCAGAGAGCGATCTAGACCTCGTCTGTCGCTTCGCCACCGCTTTCAACGGTGCCGACATTACAGCCCTCGCCACGGCTCTCCGAAACACCAACAATAATCCTAATGAGAGGATCGCCGCGGCGGTGCGGTACCAAAGCGTCATAAACGCTATAGTCAATTTTAGGGCATAAAAATGACTCACAACGGCAGAGAGAAACCGCGCTCCCTAAACGTAGCGTTTTTTAACGCTAACGGCTTAAAAAACCAGCGCGACGAAATCTTCAATTTCGTTCGCGATCACCAAGTAGACGTACTACTCGTGCAAGAGACTTTTTTGAAACCACACACTCGCGATCCCAAAATCGCAAATTACAACATCATTCGGAACGATAGAGTTACCGCTGCGAAAGGCGGCACTCTTATCTACTACAAAAAGTCCTTGCACTGCGTACCAGTCGTCACACCGCCACTCAGCCATCTTGAAGCATCGGTCTGTCAGCTAGCCATGACCGGCCACTCCCCCATTACTATCGCGTCTGTCTACTTACCATGTAGAAATGACGCCAAAATCACACGCAGCGACTTCGAAGCACTTCTCTCCCTCGGGAGCTCAACTATCCTTGCCGGTGACTTTAATAGCAAGCACACCCGGTGGAACTCAATAACAACCAACCCGCGTGGGGTGGCCCTAGACTCGCTAGTCGACCTCCTCGACTTCGACGTCCTGGCGCCTACAATACCGACCCACTTCCCGCATACACTGGGACACACGCCGGATGTGCTTGACATAGCCATCCTTAGCAACATAAATCTCGCCATCCGCGATATAGAGGTGATCCACGAACTAACATCTGATCACCGCCCCGTTCTACTTCGGCTAGGACCTTCCGTCCAAGCCTCACCACCCAAAAAAACAGTAGTCGACTGGCAAAAGCTAGCCGAAAAACTTAAGCAAACTTCTCCGCACCTTGATGCGATTCCATCCACCATCAATTCAGTCAGTGACACGAACCTTGCGGCTCATGCACTCACTAGGCACATCCAAACTGTCGTCGAGGATTCCTCGAGACAGGTCCCAGTGGCGGACGACCACCGCTGGATCCTGCCTAACGACATTAGAGACCTAATGAGGCGCAAGAACGCAGCCACTCGCGCTCACGACTTATATCCTACCGTCAGCAATAGAACAACACTACGCACCCTGCAACGTGAGGTCCGAATACGTATGCAGGAGCTCAGAAACGATCGGTGGGATAACAGTCTCATTAACATCGAACCGTCTCACCTCGCCTTCTGGCGACTTCCAAAATCACTAAAAGGAGGCACATCCCGTTCAATGCCCCCTTTAGTACGACCCAACCAACCGCCTGCCTTCCTAGACGAAGAAAAGGCAGAATGTCTAGCTGACAGCCTAAAATCTCAATGCTCCCCAAGCACCTTACCGGTCGACTCCGCCCACGTCGCGTTAGTCGACAGCGAGGTCGATCGGAGGGCTTCTCAACCGCTCCGCGATTCCATACCGCCGGTTAACAGCACCGAAGTAGAGTCTATTATTAAAAACCTCCGTCCGAGGAAATCTCCCGGTCCCGATGGTATCACTAACAAAGTAGTTAAGCTCCTGCCTACTACCATCATTCAGCTATTGGTATTAATCTACAACGCAGCTCTGGCCAACGCAATCTTTCCGAACACCTGGAAAGAAGCAGAGGTCGTAGGGATTCTAAAGCCCTCTAAACACCCGTCCGATCCCACCGCATATCGGCCTATAAGCCTCCTCAAGGCCTTAGGCAAGATATACGAACGCCTACTTCTCGCCCGCTTAAGAGACTTCATGCAGTCTCGAGGGATCCCCATCCACGAGCAGTTTGGATTCCGTGCCAAACACTCATGTACCCAGCAGGTGCACCGCATAACGGAGCACATTCAATCCCGCTTCATACGCGGGCTTCATACCGGAGCGCTCTTCTTCGACGTGGCGAAAGCGTTCGACAAGGTCTGGCACAACGGGCTCATATACAAGTTATATGGACTCGGTGTGCCAGATCGCCTCGTACTCATCATACGAGATTTCTTACGCAGTCGAACCTTCCGCTACCGCGTCGAGGGGGTGCGATCCGAATCACATCCCATCCTAGCCGGCGTACCACAAGGCTCAGTCCTAGGTCCCGTGCTCTACACCCTTTTCACGAACGACATACCGCACACCAGCGGTGTCGAACTCGCACTCTTCGCAGATGATACCTGCCTATATGTGTCTGGACGTAATCCAGACACTATCTCTAAACGCCTCCAATCCGCAGCCCGAACCCTCGGGAACTGGTTTCGGAAATGGAGGATCGAGGTCAACCCAATCAAAAGTGCAGCCATGTACTTCTCGCGGCGCATAACGCAGCATCTCCCCACAATAGAGTTATTCGATCGTCCAATCCCCTGGGAAAAGACAGTCAAATACTTAGGCGTCCTATTAGACTCGAGACTCAGCTTCGGTCCACATATTAACCGAGTAAGGAACCGAGCGGCGTTCGTACTTGGTCGATTACATCCGTTACTAAATAAAAATAGCAAAATGTCCCTACGTAATAAAATTACACTTTACAAAGCCTGTATTCGGCCAATTATGACATACGCAAGCCCCGTATTTGCGCATGCCTCCCCGCGTCAAATTCACCGACTTCAGGTAATACAAAATCGATTCATGCGTAAAGCCACCACTTTTATGTTTTCCACGTAGATCTACTCAGACTGTGGTAGTTTTCTTTTATTGAATAAAAGTGACTAAACGGGCAAAACGTTCACCTGATGGTAATTGAGACGTCTGCCCATAACAAACAACACCATGAAGTAGTAGTGTCCGAACATTACTGTGCTTAGGGCCGAAAGGTAGGACCGTATGAAACTTAAGAACGGATGTCTCAGGGTAACGAGCGCTTTTGGTGCCATACTCTGGGTGGCAGCAGATATGGGCAGACGTTGCGCTTACCAATCGGTGATAAATTTGCTCGTCTGTATTTATTTTATTAAAATATATAAAAAATAATTATAATTATGAGCCCGTCTTAGATGTATGCTGCAATATATAATGTTAGTATGTGAGCTATGATATGGGATATGATATGATATATGATCACTAAGTATGCGGTGTTTACCTATAATTTTCACTTAGTTTTATTCAGTGTTTAAATAGGTAACATTTGTTGGTAATCCAAATAAATAAATAAAATAAAATAAAACATTTCGTGAGTTGTGGAATATTTCTGACCGTAGCCAAAAGATAGCACTACCAAAAAAAGGCCTGAAAATTAAGCTTAAGTTATCGTAAAACCTCTCGCTCCGACATTCGCTTGAAGCGGTCGTCTTAACTAACGCATCCACCCAATGTATTACATTTGTTCTCAATACACTCGAAATGGTTATGCAAAATAACGAGAGAAACACAAGCGAAACACTACTTAAGCGCAACGTAAAACAGTTTAAATTTCAATGACACAAACTGAGTGTTCGATTCAGAACGCACAGGCAAATCGCCTTCTAAATTCAAACTAGTAAAGCTCAAAACCGTTCGAAGTTCCCAATAATTCGCTTCAAAGGAATCCTTACCCAATCGTTTTGAGAATATGGTCGAAAATCGTGCGAATATTAGACCCCACGCAATTTTGGATAAGGGTACATATACAGGATGGTTTGAATTTTTTATTCCGACAGTGTAGTTAGTTTTTTCTTCGTTGGTAAGCGTTAACCTTTTTATTATTTTCAATGCTATAGATTTATCTTTAAGTAATAGGTTGTGAATTGGACGAATAAAATGAGCTCACACGTAGATCATTTACATCGCTCGTTAGAGTTAGTAGAAATGTGTTTTTCTTTAACAAGTCTCGCAATTTTTTTAAAGCATCCTAAAAGATTATGCCACGTTTTTAAGACGGCCTTAAAGTCTTAAGTATACAATCAGTTGCAAAATGTGTACCCAACACAACCGCGTGGCCTAGTGGTCAGAGTACCTGACTTCTACGCCGCAGGTCCTGGGTTCTAATCCCAGCTGGAGCCAACATTTGTGCTAAAACACAAATTGGTTTTCGGGTCTGGTTGTGTTGTGCTAGTCCCCATGTTTCTGACACTGCATCCTAGCCTACCTCAGATCTTATCGCATCAGCGTTACATCGGGCGCGGGTAGGTTGGGACGAGTGAGTGCCTCTGTGTTTGCGTGTACACTTGTGGCACTAGAATATCTCCTGCGTAGTGTGAAATATTTGAATATCAATACGATTTTTCTTAAGAGTTAAATGAGCGTTTTCCAAATTTTTCTGTTTGTTACACAAATGTTGAATCCGGTTAGTATTCGTACCCAGGACCCGCGAAGTTAAGCACTCCGGCCATTAGGCCGCGTGGAAGATGGTGACATCATGAGCAAAACACCTGATGGTAAGAACAACGTCTGTCCATAACAAACGCTGTGTGACCCAGAACCTTCCTGTGACACCACACTTCACTCATAACCTTGAGACATCAGTTCTTAAATACACACATGATCGCTAATTACACTAGCTAACAGTACACAGACCGAAACTCAGTAATGCTTGCACACTACTGCTTCGCGACAGAATAACTGTCACTGTGGTGGTACCGACTTAAGCGGATTACTGCGTACCTTAACACTGGTGGCAAGAATTCCTATGCAGGAATCCGTCTAGGTAGGTACCAACCCAGGGCCAGTTATTCTGCCGTAAAGCAGTAGTGTGCAAACATTACTGTGCTTCGGTGGGAAGGGCACAGAGAGTTGGCGTCGTCACTTGACATATGAGACTTAAGAACTGATGTCGCGGGGTGACAGGCGCTGTGTGGTGTCACACAGAAAATTTATGGGTGACACATTTGTTATGGGCAGACGTTGCACTTACTATCAAGTGAATGTCTCCATATCAAATAAAAAAAATTGTGGTAGGACTTCTATGCAGGAATCCGTGTAGGTAGGTACCACCCATTTGTTATGGCCACGCAGGTGAACGTTATGCTCGTTTCATCACAGTTTCTTATAAGAAAACCTTTCATTAGTATAAAGACAATAAATAGCAATAAAGATTATATTTATTATTTAAAAAAGAGAGCGTGGTATTTCTCTGTCTAGTCATTATGTACGAGATCACATGCGTGTGAGATTCTACCTGTTTCCTATGCAGGAATCCGTCTAGGCAGGTACC
Organism: Luehdorfia chinensis; assembly: GCA_019845155.1. Lineage (NCBI taxonomy): Eukaryota > Metazoa > Arthropoda > Insecta > Lepidoptera > Papilionidae > Luehdorfia > Luehdorfia chinensis. The sequence goes on from JAHVAK010000072.1 coordinate 236,885, forward strand.
ACCCCAGTGCCAGTTCTTCTTCCGTGAAACAGTAGTGTGCAAACATTACTATGTTTCCGTTTGAAGGGCACTGAGAGCTAGCGTAATAACTGGGCATATGAGACTTAAGAACTGATGTTTCCGGGTGACGGGTACAGTGTGGTGTCACACAGAAATGTTCTGGGTGACAAAGCATTTGTTATGGGCAGATGTCGCACTTACCATCACGTGACCGTTTTGCTCGTTTAGAAACTTTTATGAAATAAAAAAAACAACCACAGTCGTGTGGTAGCGGCTAAAGAGAATCATCTAATCCCGCGCGTGTCGTAAAAGAAAAACCAGGGAGAAAATTAAAAGACGGTGCTGCCCATCTTCTGGACCTTCAGAATAAATAAACTGCGGTTGCCAACCCGCCTGCCAACCCGCCTGCCAAGCGTGGCAACTACGGAAAAATTTCCCCAAAATGGGAGCTACAAACTTTTCTAGCAATCTATAGGGGAGGCCTATGTTCAGCAGTGGACTAGTGACAGCCTGAAACGATGATGATGATGAACCACAGTCTGAGTAATTCTACGTGGAAAACATAATCATAATTTCGATACAAAATTTACATCTCAATCCGGTCCAATTACATCCATTACTTCGGCCATTAGCATGTTATAGAATCACTGCAATTGATATTCGAAATCCGTTAGTGTTTCAGTTAATATATGCAAAATAATTATCATCACGCCTCGATGTCGAGAACCGAGTTTGACTCTCACTAATGTCATTTCAAATATATAATTTAATATTATATTAATTCGAAATGTTACATACAAATACAAATTGATAGGATTCCTATGCAGGAATCCGTCTAGATACAAAACCAGTGTTAGTTATTCTGTCGTGAAGCAGTGGTGTATAAACATTACCGTCTTTCCGTTTGAAGGGCACTGATTGCACATTTTATAAGTGATCTTATCAACACAACACTTAATCAACACTTAAAAGTGATCTTCACTTTGGATGCGTAATAGCCCCGCTGAGGCCATAAAGAAAAAAAAATCATCGCATTTCCGTAAAACCGCACAGATTGTCTCTCCATCTGATGAAATACTCGTATGTGCAGAAAGGAAAAAAACTAAGCGAAAGGTATTAAAAATAATTTAGGAAAACACGTCAACTCACACTAATACTGGTGGTGGGATTCCTATGAAGGAATCCGTATAGGTAAGTACCACCCCAGGGCCAGTTATTCTGCCGTGAAGCAGTAGTGTGCAAACATTACCGTTTTTCCGTCTGAATGGGTACTGAGAGCTAGAGTAATCACTTGGGCATTTAAGACTGAAGAACTGATGTCTCAAGATGACGGGCGCAGTGTGGTGTCACACAGAAATATTCTGGATGACACATCATTTGTTATGGGCGGGCAGTGTAGTGACAGCATTGCATATTACGTTACTGAACGAATTAAGGCTGTCGGTACAATACCATTGTCGCCTCTTATGACACCTCGGTAGGAAAGAGGTAGTTGCTATTATACTCTGACGGACACCTATCGCTTCGCTATTTATTCGCTAAACGCTTTAATATAAATAGTTAAAAAGTGAAAACCCTGGGATGAGACGAGCAAATCGTACACCTGATGCTTGCGTGCGACGTCTACCCATAACAAATGCTGTGTCCAGAACATTTTTGTGTGACGTAACACTGCGTTCGTCACCCTAAGGCATTAGTTCTTAAGTTTCACATGCCCAGTAATTACACTAAGAGCCGTCACAGCTCAGGGGCTGGGCTCGCTTTAAATTTAGTACGCGAGTGACATGGGTTGGATTTCCGGTGGCGGCACCACTAAAATTGTTAATTACAATTTTACGTGCTGAAAACATCGTGAACCGTGTCGAATCGGAAACCTGCATGTTTGAGAAATATAAAATATTTCGAAGATATGTGAAATACGCCAACACGCATTGGAGCAGCATGGCGGATTCTTGCAGGCCTGTGCTCAGCAGTGGGACATAGCAATAGGCTGTTACTTTACTTTTTTTAGTAATTACACTAGCTCTCAGTACCCTTCATAAAGTGGTGGTTGCACACCACAAAATAACTGGCACTGCTGTGATACCCGTCTAGGCGGATTCCTGCTAAGAAATCCTACCACCAGTTCTTTACTCTTTAATCACTCTAACGTATACGAAGATACAACTTTTACAATTTTTTTTTATTAATGAAAATTTATGTCAACTTGATACATTTGAAACTTCATCTGAATATTTCGAATTATTACCTAATTTGAATTACAAATTCCGCCAACCAGCGGGTGTTGCAAATGTAAAAATATTACAATAGCAGTCTCAACAGATGACTTTGCACAAGTTAAGTAACCTTTATGAAAATATTGTAAATTTAAAATTTAAATTCTGTAAACAGCACACCCTGTGTATGTAAATTACACTCTGTATAGGTTCGCCCGTCTCTCGGTTCGTTAACCGATCCTTTTACGTCACAGTCACGTAATAGTTAAAGTGAAGAAGCGGAGGCGGGCGAGTTTTTAGGGATCAGTAGTGAAAATGAAACCTTAACATATCATTCATTCATTCATTTCAGCCTATCCCTAGTCCACTGCTTAACACAGGCCTCCCACATAGATAGCCACAAAAGTTTGTAGCTCTCATATTGGAGGGATTTTGCCGTAGTTGCCACGCTTGGCAGGCGGGTTGGCAACCGCAGTTTATTTATTCAGATGTTCCAGGAAGATGTTTCTGCCCATCTCCTGGTTTTTATTTTTCCTCTGTCGACTTTTACAACACCCACGGGATGGGAATGGGGACCACCTCATCTGTGAGACCTTTAGTCAATACTTTCAAAGTGTATTCGGTGTACCTATAAGCAACTCCAGATCATTTATCCACACAGAGTTGGGGAACGACTCCATAAGTAACCTTACTTTATCAGTTGGCTCAGTAGTAAAAGCTTTTAGTACATTGAATGTTAATAAGGGTCCAGGCTGTGATGGTATTCCACCAACCTTCTGGAAACACTGTAGGAAATCATTAGGTATTACCAATCACATACATCTTTAATCGGTCTCTTAGGGAAGTTATTTTTCCTGACATGTGGAAAAAAGCTTATCTGGTACCAATTCACAAAAAAGGCTCTAAAACCCAAATCGAAAATTACAGAGGTATTTCTTTACTAAATATAGCGGCGAAAGAATTTGAAAAGTTAGTTTATAATCATATATACCCTGTTCTTCAAAGAATTTTACCTGATTAACAACATGGTTTTTTGAAGCGACGGTCTACACTCACGAATCTTGTGTGTTTTTTGGATTATGTGCGGGAAAATATGGACGGTGGGGAACAGGTTGATGTGGTCTACACTGATTTTGAAAAGGCGTTTGATCGGGAAGAACACATTATCTTGCTCGAAAAACTTAATAACTTGGGTATTCATGGCGATTTGTTGAGGTGGATTCGCTCTTATTTGACTAATCGCTCACAGGCTGTAGTAATTGGGGGTTACAGATCTAATTTTATTAAAACTCCTACTGGTGTCCCCCAAGGCTCACACTTGGGCCCATTATTTTACACGGTGTATTTATAAGACATAAAAAAGTGCTTTAGGTCAGCAAAGCATCTAATGTATGCGGACGATAAAAAAGTATACTATACTATAAAAAATAAGCAAGACTGTATTGATCTACAAGCTGATTTAAATCATTTAAAGGCGTATTATGATAATAATGGGATTACTGTAAACATTAATAAATGTCAACATATCACTTACACTAGAAAAACGTTTCCGATCATACATGAGTATAAACTGAATGACGTCCCTATAACGAAAACAACTACTGTACGTGATTTAAGTATATTGTTAGATAAGAAATTACTATTAGCTGATCACATCAGCTATGTTACGGAAAAGGCATACAAAAATTTAGGATTCGTCATGCGGGCGTGTAGACCCTTTCAAAATATATTCGCAATAAAATCGATATACTACGCGTACGTTCGTAGTACGTTAGAGTGTGTAAGTCCGGTATAGTCTCCTTCATCTGCCGTGTACAAGAATCGACTTGAGCGACTCAAAACAATCTTTATAAATCATATTAATTATCGTTTCCACTAACCTTTCACGTCTTACATTGAATCATGCCACGATAACGGTCTTATGACGCTCGAAGAGATGCGTCCATTAATGGATATGTGTCTTCTGTACGACATTGTGAATAGTTGTATTGATTGCACAGACTTGTTGCCAAAATGGAATGCTCCACACCAAAACGCCGCACCAGACACACACCTTTGTTATACGTCCCCAAGCACGGTACAAACTACGCACGCAATAGCACCACAACACGTCTTGCGCACACATCTAACACTTTCTTTAAAATATACTGCAAAATATTGACATCTTTGGTCTTCCAAAAAATCAATTTAAAGCACAAATTTATAAAGCTATTCTCTCTGTAGACAGTTCTAAGTGAACCATTATTTATTTATAAATAATACAAAAGATAATCATTAAAATAGAGAATGTGTTTACATGTTTTTTCCATGTTATAATATTGTGTATATATATATATATATATATATATATATCTTTGTTTGTTAGTTTTGTTTTTTTAAAAACGAAGCCCCACACTAGGATTTTCTCCTGTATCGTGGGTGCGTTTTACAAACATTCATTTCACATGCACAACACAACCAGACCCGAAAAGCAACAATTTGTGTTTTTGCACAAATGTTACCTCCGGCTGGGAATCGAATATGTATTTATTTATTTCTCAGAAACTACAACAATTTAAATATTCACGTGCATTTATACCACTAGGGTAAGTATGGATTGATCTTAAACTATAGTCAATTTGTAATGACTATGAATGGACTGTTATTGTATTTTTAAAAAAAATAATGTTTTTGTGATGTATCTAATTGCTTGATATTGAATAATAATAATAGTATATCATATTTTGATTGTAATAGGATATGTATAAATAGTAACCTTTTATTGGCCTTACTGTAAATATAGTAATATTTACAGTATATAATAATAGCCTTGTGGTAGCGGCTCGATAAAAGAATACTACCACTCCATCTCATCCAAGCGATCTCGTAAAAGGCGAGTAAGGAATTAAACTGCACTGTGCACCCAACAGCGCATGGTGGCGATGGGCTCACCACCTATCACACCAAGTGCATTATATTGTTTTGGTGAAACGTGGATTATGGCAGTCATCTGCTTTTGCAGTGAGTGCCCAGTCTCTGACTACCCCTTATGGGATACAGTCGTGATCTTATGTATGTATGTATGTACTGTAAATTTCAATTGTTTTATATAACCATATGTTACGCTGTTGGTTTTGTTTAAAAATAAAAAAAAAACGGTCACCTGATGGTAAGTGCAACGTTTTCATAACAAATGCTGTGTCACCCAGAACATTTCTGTGTGACACCACACTGCGCCCGTCACCCAGAAACATCAGTTCTTAAGTCTCAAATGCCCAGTGATTACGCTAGCTCTCCGTGCCCTTCAGACCGAAACACAGTAATGCTTTGCACACTTCTGCTTCACGGCAGAATAACAGGCCTTGGGACCTCCCTCGATGTATTCCTGCACAGGAATCCTACCACCAGTAAAAAGTTTGTAAAATTACAATACACATACAATATTTTGAAAAAAATAACAGGTACTAAAAATATATTTGCTACACACAGTGCAGATGTGTACACTGCAACAAACAGACCGCAGCTCAGTGCATACATACATACATACATACATAAGATCTCGACTGTATCCCATAAGGGGTAGTCAGGGACTGGGCACTCACTGCAAAAACAGATTACTGCCACAATCCACGTTTCACCAAAACAATATAATGCACTTGGTGTGATAGGTGGTTAGCCCATCGCCACCATGTGCTGTTGCGTGCAAAGTGCAGTTTAATTCCTTACTCGCCTTTTACGAGATCCAATGGATGAGATGGAGTGGTAGTATTCTTTTAACGAGCCGCCACCACACGGCAACTCAGTGCATGGAATGTCAAAAATCATTCTACTACGATTGTTGCTATTTTCCTGTACTATTAAATTTTCAATGGCTTGACAATGGCACGATAATGGAAACTTTTAACATTGTTAGGAAAGAATCTAAAAAGAGAAGTCGTTAAAACTGTCGATTATAAATACGTTCAAATTGTTTTTAGAATATTAGGCATAATAAGAGATAAATGTAACCATGGTCGCCGTTGTCATAGCGATGGCGACCGTTGAAAAACGATGTATTCGTAGAATTCCGAAACTGTCCTTCCGCCACGATGTCATTGTCATTTCCAGGATGCATTGTCTTGCAAAAACAAAATTTATTTTCTGCTTTTGATTCTCTTTTGCTCCAAAGTGTCTTGTCGACCTTTTTCCTGTCTATGTCATTTTGAAGCGATTGCTTTAGTAGAATTGGGGCCCCTGTTCATTTGTGTTTCTAATATATCATACATACATACATAGAGTCACGCCTCTGTCCCATTGGGGTAGGCAGAGACCACATCTTTCCACTTGCTACGATCCTGACACATCTTTCGCTTCTTCTACAATCATTAGTGTTTTTAAGCTCGTCGGTTGCGGGTACTAATGACATGGTTCTCCTTAAAACTTCTTCGATTTGATAGCGATTCGTTCGCCTACGTCGACCCTTACCGGCTTGCCCATTCGCACTCGCCCCATAAATCTATTTCGTCAATCATGTTTCATCCAACATCTACGTGTCCAAACCATCTAAGCATCTCTTTCTCTATCATTGTCACTACATCTTCTACTACACCGCATCTTCCATTATCGAGCTGTTCCTCACTTTGTCCATATATATCATAAGAGTCTACTAGTGCTTTTGGGTTTTTGCTTGAGGGGTCGCTCTACGCGTTTGTCGTGGCCGAACCGTTGCCATTTCAGATTGCTGATTCCTAGGGCTATGTCGATTACTAGTTCTGCTGCGGATATCATCGTTTCGTGTTCTATCTAGCAGGGGAATGCCGAGCATTGCTCGCTGAGCGACTTTGATCTTCCTCGTGTTGCCTGCAGTGAAATTTTAATATTGGATTTATATTGATGTGCTTTTGCCGTGTACGCTGTTGTCGGCCTGGGTTCATCACTGGCAAAATCCCTCCAATATGAGCTACAAAAATTTGTGGCACTCTAATGAAGAGGCGTATGTTCAGCAGTGGAGCAGTGATAGGCTGAAATGATGATGATGATTGTTACACATCTTCGGCAAACTCAAAAGATGGCGATGATCGCCCTTGTACTCAGTTGTTAAGTCTCATATGCCAAGTAATTTCAACAGCTACAATGTCCACCAGACCAAAATATTACCGCTTGGTGGCAGAATAACTGACGCCTATAACGGCGGCTTTGGAAGTCATACAGTCAGTGAATTAATATATATGTAATAGAACGGAACCTTCTATAAGATTAGAATTGTATACGTGTAAATGTTTTGTGGTAGGATTCCTTTGCAGGAATCCGTCTAGGTAGGTACCGCCCAGGGCCTGTTATTCTGCAGTGAAGCAGTAGTGCGCAAATATTACCGTGTCTCGGTTTGAAGGGCATTGTGAGCTAGCGTAATCACTGGGCATATGAGACATTAAGAACTGATGTCTCAGGGTGATGGGCACAGTGAGGTGTCACACAGAAATGTTCTGGGTGACACGGCATTTGTTATAGGCAGACGTTGCACTTACCATCTCGTTTTGCTCGTTTCATCACTTTATACAATAAAAAAAAACTGACATTTATCATGGTTGGTCTTCCCCCTATCTGCCCAACCATCTTGTGACGAATGGACGTGTCCAATTATTACAGTTAATAGAATCAGGCGTTACTTTGCGGAAATCCATTACATTGAAGGAAAGAAAGTTAATTTGCTAAGATGGCTATTGCGTATCCAAAGTGGAGATCACTTATGAAGGTGTTAAACGAATATCTGTCCAATAATCGTTTTCATACTGGTTATGGTTAACAAAAATGACAATTTTTCAATCAGTGCCCTTCAAACCGAAACACAGTAATGCTTGCACACTACTGCCTCACGGCAGAATAACTGGCCATGGGGTGGTAACTACCTAGACGAATTATGATATCTTTGACATCTATACTCATTTAGCAGATATTCTTTCAACACTTTTATAAGTGATCATCACTTTGGATACGCAATAGCCCCGCAGATACCCTCCACCACTACTGTACCACCACTTGGTGACGTAGAGCCTACGACGCATGATAGTGCCTCGTTTTGGGGTTAAACACGTGTCGTGGTCTCGACTTCAGTGGTGTATATCAAATATTAAGATAAGCAAAACACGTGAAAAGTGAAAGAAAATAAAATCATCTAGAAAACCTCAACACTATCTTTTGTTAACGACAATAGATGGCGCAGTCGGTAGGAATCTAAACTAATATTATAAAGAGGAAAGATTTGATTTTTCGTATGTTTGGTTGTAATGAATAATCTCAAAAACTACTGAACCCGTTTTAAAAATTCTTTCACCTACTACATTATCACCGAATAACATGAGTTGTATTATATAAAAAAAAACCGAGATCCCTGTGAAAATTGCTATGATGTAACTCAAGGTATCAAAAATTTACTGATGTAAGTCATTATTTGGCGTGCCCTGCAAAAACTAATGATGATAAAGAAAATAATGTACTGTAGAGCGTTTTATTGTGCTACCACGACATCAAATATTGGCTATATTTCATGGCTTATGTTCTCTTAAATTAAACATTATTTTGGTAAAACAACGTCATCCTATCTGACCAGCTGCATAGCCTCCGATGAGAATAGTCGCTACAAAAAATGTTAGTGTAAGTGTAGTTGTTCTATTTGTCCAAATAAAGTACTAATTTATCTTTTTAATCAAAGTCAAAGTCAAAATTTCTTTATAAAGTAAAATATCTTTATAAAGGCTTGCATAAAGCTTTTATGAAAGTCAAAATCTACACCGGTTCAAAAAATAAGACCTTCTCATAGAAGAACCTGCAAGAAACTCAGAAGTCTTTCTTTTTTTCAATGCCATATGAAATGTCATTTATATGTTACATAAAAATTACATCATAAATTTAGTAGGCAGGGGGTTTGCAAGTAAGAGTTATTTCCACACATCTCTGTCCTCTATGTAATGATCTACTTTATAATTACCATTTTCTAATAATGTCTTCTTGACAAGTTTATTGAATTCTATGTCAGGTTTTTGAGTCACACTTTTAGGAATTTTATTATAAAATTTTATGGACCTACTAAGAAAAGATTCCTAGTTTTGGCCAACCTAAACACAGGAACCTCTAGCGCGTCACCTCGGCCCATTCTACAGGATACAGTTACTTATTTATTAAATAAATACATGTGTTTTCGTACGTACATTATATTTTCATAAATATACAAATACGGAAGTGTCAAAATATTAGTATCATTGAATAGTTCTCGTAGCGACTCGTGAGGACCCAAGTTACATATTGCCCGAAATGCTTGTTTTTGCAAAATGAATAATAACGGGATACCCGTGCGAAACCGGGGCAGATCACTAAAACAATATACGCCAAAGAAATTAAAACGCCCGAGCCAAACATTGGTGAAATCCACACAAACAAATACTTTGGGTCAATATTAATAATTTTCATAGCACGTAATAACGTCGTTTAATTTAAGTAGCGGTTATGAGCCGATGTCACGCGGCCGCGCCCTGCTCGCCGCACTTTTAATTTTAACTAGCTACCGGTGGTTATTCTGCCCGTTTTTTTTTAAAAAAAAAAACAACGCCCCACAATAGGATTTCTCCTGTGTCGTGGGTACATTTTACAGACATAAATTCCACATGCACAAACCACCCAGACCCGGAACAACTATCTGTAGGCCATACAAATATTAGTCCCGAGCGGGAATCGAACCCGCGATCCGCGGCGCAGAAGCCACTGCGCCAACCGAACCGATAATTTTAGTTTTATTATTTTATCCCATCCCATCTCATCCCGTGGGTGTCGTAAAAGTCGACAGAGGGAAAATATAAATCAGAAGATGGGCAGCAGCATCTTCCTGGAACATCTGAATAAATAAACTGCGGTTGCCAACCCGCCTGCCAAGCGTGGCAACTATGGCAAAATTCCCCCAAAATGAGAGCTACAACTTTTGTGGCAATCTATGGGGGAGGCCTATGTTCAGCAGTGGACTAGTGATAGGCTGAAATGAATGAATGAATGGTGAGGTACCACGAGCTCTGGGCCGGACGCTCGCCTTATAATATACAGTACGCGAGGAACCCCTTTCAGAAATGAGAGGAGGCCTGTGCTCAGCAGTGGGACATTTATAGGCCGAAACTTTACTTTTTTTTTAACCACCACGTGTTCAGCGGTGAAGGAAAACATCGTGAGGAAAGCTGCACGTCTGAGGAATTAAAGTACTTCGACGACGTGCGAAGTGCGCCAACGCGGATTCTTCCAGGCTCCAAAACGTTCTTCGAAATGAGAGGTGGCCCTTTTTTTATTGGATAAAGTGATGAAACGAGCGAAACGTTCACCTGATGGCAAGTGCAACGTCTGCCCACGATGCTGTGTCACCCAGAAAATTTCTATGTGACACCACACTGTGCCCATCACACTGAGACATAAGTTCTTAAGTCTCATATGCCCAGTGATTACGCTACTTCAGCAGAGGGGCATTTATATGCAATGTCTTCAAAACGTGCGACCCAGTAAGCACTCGGCGGTTTACTGGCTTAGATTCAATATCACTTGATAATGCCTCGTTTTGAGGTGAAACATGTGACGTGTTCTTGACTTCAGTGGTGTGTATTGCCTAGTGGTAGTGTTGGTAGTGGTGGAGGGTATCTGGTGGCGGCTCTCGGAAAAAGAGAGTGTCTGTTTATTTTATGTTACATATTTATTTATTGTCTATTTAAATGTAATAGTAATTAGTATCTATTTTAACTACACTAGATTTGGCTCATCTTTTAAAATGGATGCTAAGATTTTGCTCTTGGATAATGTAGTTAATAGAGTCAGGCGTTACTTTGCGGAAATCCATTACAATAGAGGAAAGAAAGTTATTTTGATAAGATCCGCATGCAAAATTTAAAATGGTATGAATTACCTAGTTTTTGAAGAGCACCGCCCGCCCTCGCTCGACAGCGTGCACAAGCAAACCAATACCGCCACCAGATACCCTCCACCACTACAACACTACCTACAGGCAATACACACCACTGAAGAGTCGAGAACACGACACGTGTTTCACCTCAAAACGAGCCCAAAAAAGAGGCCAACGTGAGTGTCTAACTCAATCAGCGAGCTATGGAAAGTACATACATAAGATCACGACTGTATCCCATAAGGGGTAGTCAGAGACTGGGCACTCAGTGCAAAGCAGATGACTGCCACAATCCACGTTTCACCTAAACAATATAATGCACTTGGTGTGATAGGCGGTGAGCCCATCGCCACCATGCGCTGTTGGGTGCACAGTGCAGTTCAATTCCTCACTCGCCTTTTACGAGATCCATTGGATGAGATGGAGTGGTAGTATTATTTTAACGAGCCGCCACCACACGGCTAGGGAAAGTGCTATTGGATATACACTTATCCTAAAAAGACGATTTATCGTTGCAAAGCTTGGCATTGGATAGGTAATCTGTTGTATCCGCGCTCTGTAAGAGATGTGGCTGACACAATATGGTCACCTGCCTTTTTTGACTCAGAAAATAAATTTCCAACCGCAAGTTTCGATTTGAAGGGCACTGAGAGTGTAATGATAATAATAATGATACTGGGTATATGAGACTTAATAACTGATGTCTCTGTGCGATGGCAGCAGTGTGGTGCCACAGAGAAATGTTCCGGGTGACAAAGCATTTGTTATGGGCAACCGCTGCACTTAACATTAGGTCATAATTCGAGTAGGACAGCTGTCAAGGGATCCTTTTGATTTGGATTAATTTTTAAGGATTTGTTGCATACAGCTAATTAATAAATACTTTTTTTAAAATATAGTTTTTATATTAATTAATGACTTTGGCATGCCAATCCTATCCCGTGGGTGTCGAAAGAGGGAAACCACATGGACAGCAGCATCTCCCTGTAATATCTGAATAAATAAACCGCGGTTGCCAACCCGCCTGCGAAGCGTGGCAACTATGGCAAATCCTCCAAAATAAGACCTAGATAATTATGTGGCAATCTATGGGGGAGGCGTATGTTCAGAATTGGATCATATGTACGTTTATATGTACGTACGGAAAAACATTAATTTATTTACCAAAAAATTGTCTGTATCCTGGAGAATGGGTCGAGGTGACACGCTAGAGGTTCCTATGTTTAGGTTGGCTAAAACTAGAAAGTCTTTTTATGTACATGTATAAAGTTTCATAATAAAATTCCTAAAAGTATAACACAAAAATAGGACATGGATTTCAAGAAAATTATCAAGAAGACATTATTATATAAAGCGTATTATAAAATAGATCATTATTTAGAGGACAAAGATGTGTGGAAATAACTCATACTTTGCATTTGCAAACCCCCTGCCTACTAAATTTATGATATATTTTTTTTTGTAATCTATTAATTACATTATGTAATATGGCATTGAAAAAAGAAAGACCCCAGAGTTTCTTACCGGTTTTTCTTTGAGAAGGTAATTTTTTGAACCGGTGTAGATTTTGACGTTCATAAGAGCTTTAAAGAAGCCTAAATTGAATAAAGAAATTTTGACTTTGACTTACTTGACTAGTGATAGGCTGAAATGATGATGATGATTTTTGGCAGCGTTGGGATCCGAATGTTCCAGTTGTACAAATAATTATAAAAAGCCATAATCAAATGTGGCTCCTTTCAGCTTAGTCGTTACTGACCGCCACCATACGGTATGAACAATTTTATCATCTACAAAACATTATCATTTTATTTTTCTTTTAAAAAACGAAGCCCCGCAGTAGGATTTTCTCCTGTATCGTGGGTGCGTTTATCGTTTTACAAACATACATTTCACATGCACAACACAACCAGACCCGAAAAGCAACTAATTTGTGTTTTTGCACAAATGTTACCTCCGGGAATCGAACCGGACAGGACCGGTGGCGCAGAAGTCAGGTACGCTAACCACTGCGCCACGCGGTCGTCACATGTATGTCATGAATCGTCTTCATAAAGTGAGAATGGTAAGTGCGACGTCTGCCCATAACAGAGACTGTGTCACACAGAACATTTCTGTGTGGCACCACACTGGGCCACCCTGAGACATCACTTCTTACGAGTAGATCACATATCCCTTCATTGTCAACCTCGGCCGTTCGAGAAGCTTTCTCCCCCAACGGTTACCGGTTTTTCGAGCTATATGACTTGCACATTGGCTGCTCAGATAACGATGGAAATGGGAAAAAAGGATAGGTAGGTCTGACATTCGCGATACCCATTCCGCTGTGTATCGGAAGGTTTTTTTGTAGTAGATAAGTATGAGATTTCCCTCCCTTTATGAAGAATGATACGGCTATTAGTTTTTTTCTTATAATGGCTGAAAGTGACTAGACGGGAAATTCGGTAATCTAAAGGTGCAACGTCTGCCCATTTCAAATGCTGTGGTACACAGAACATTTCTGTACGGGACCGCACTCCGCCCGACACCCTGAGACATCAGTTATTAAGTCTCATATGCCCAGTAAATGAACCAGATAACAGTGTCCTTTAGACCGCAGAATAACTGACTGCGTTAGTAACTCATCATCATCATTTCATCGTTTAGCTCATCATTAGTCCACTGCTGAACATAATCTTTCCCCCTTAGATTGCCGGAAAAGTTAGTAGTTCTCATTTGGAGGAGGCAACTGCAGTTTATTTATTCAGATTTTCCATGAAGATGCTTCTACCCGTCTTCTGGTGTTAATTTGCCCTCCGTCGACTTTCAGGACACCTACGAAATGAGATGGGGTGGTAGATTCTCTTAAGCCGCGACCACACGTTAGTACCTACCTAGAAGAATTTCTAGATAGAAATCCATCACCAGTGAAACGTCTGTTCAAAAAACGCTGTGTCACCGTTCAGGGGTAAACCTTAATGGTTAGAGGAAAGGGTTCTATAATGACATACTTAAAAGTAATTGAACCCCGTAACGAATATTTGAGAAGGGAATGACCTCACGCAGTGAACACAAACGTCCTAATAATAATAACTTCCGTTCTAATAACACTAACTTCTGTCCTAATGCTTGTAATAATTTCATTCGTGTGGGCTCACTTATGGCCGTTTGTGGAATCAACATAGCTATGTTAAACTTTAACAACGGCATTTTGCATCGTTTGGTATAAATCCTAATTCGTAGATAGAACGACTTAGTTGTTATCTGCGGCAGAACTAGAGTAACCGACGCAGCCCTAAGGATTAGCAAGCTGAAGTGGCAATGGGCCGGCCATATAGCTCGGAGAACCGATAACCGTCGGGGAAGAAAGGTTCTCGAGTGGCAACCTCGTACCGGCAAACGCAGTGTAGGGCGCCCCCCCCCCCCACTAGATGGAACGACGACCTGCACGGTTTTGCGAGAAGTCGACGGATGCAGGTGGCAATCTATGGCGGAGGCTCATGTCTAACAGTGGACTATGGTAGGCTGAAATGATGGCGACTCAGTTGCAGTTTATAGGATGAAGCAGTTGCAGTGTTGCAGTTTGCAGTCCAATCCCAGTTGAAGCTGATTTCAGCAAAAAAAGCAATACATCCGTCCGCATGGGTGTAGGGTTTTTTAAATCCCGTGGGAACTATTTGATTTTCTGGAATAAAAAGTTACCTATATCCATCTATAAGATGTAAGCTATCTTTCTGCCGAATTTCATCAAGATCGGTGCAGCGGTTAAACCGTGAAAAGTTAACAACTGACAGAGGAACGGAGAAAGTTACTTTCGCATTTATATTACGTGGTAGGATTCCTATGCAGGAATCCGTCTAGGTAGGTACCACCCCAGGGCCAGTTATTCTGCCGTGAAGCAGTAGTGTGCAAGCATTACTATGTTTCGGTTTGAAGGGCACTGTGAGCTAGCGTAATCACTGGGCATTTGAGACTTAAGTACTGATGTCTCAGGGTGACGGGCGCGGTGTGGAGTCACAATGAATTATTCTGGGTGACACAGCATTTGTTGTGGGCGGACGTTGCACTTACCATCAGGTGAACGTTTTGCTAGTTTCGTCACTTTAAGTCACGTCAAGTATGGATGTAGGCTAACAAATTCCCCTGCCTCTCTGCACGCTGCGAACCTAGCCTTACCGATAGTCGTGTGGTCAGCTTATTTCGCGGTAGTATACATGGTGTTAGAAAGGGACGAGATGAGCATAACGTTCCCCTAATGAGCCCCTAGAGAACCTGAAGTTGAACGTCTGCCTTTAACAAATGCTATGTCACTCAGAACATTTCTGTGTGGTAGCGCACTGCGCCCGTCTAAGTCACCAGTTCTTAAGTCTCATCATCATCATTTCAGCCTATCACTACTGAATGCTGCATTTTGTGGGGGTTTTTGGCAACCGCAGTTTAAGTATTCAGATGCTCCAGGGGTTGCTGCTGCCCATTCCCTGTTTTTTTTATTTTCCATTGGCATTTGTTTACTTTTACGACCCCCACAGGATGAGATGGTATGTCAATGAAATGGGAAGTCTTATATGACCAGTAATTACACCAGCTCTCAGTGACTCTCACACCAAAACACACTATTGCTTCGCGGCAGAATAAGTCGCCCTGGGGTGGTTTACCTAGACGGTCTGGAGAGTGACGGGTACAGTGTCGACACATAAATGTTCTGGGAGACACGGCATTTGTTATGGGTACATTTGTTATGGGCACAGTGGTGGCTTAAGAGAATCTACCACCCCATCACATCCCGCGGTCGTTAAAGTTGACAGAGGGAAAATTAAAACCAGAAGATGGGCGGCAGCGTCTGCCAGGAACATCTTTCGTGGCTATCTATGGGGAGGCCTATGTTCAGCAGTGGAGTAGTGATAGGCTGTGATGATGATGATGAAATGAACTTAGCATCAGGTGAACGTTTTGCTCGTCTCCTCACTTTATCCTATAAGAAAACTAACAGGACTTAAAACTTGGAATTGGAAAGCTCTGTGTAGAATGTGACACGGCACTCGACGCCTGGAGTTACTTGAGAGTTGCAGAGTTCATCAGTTCTTGGCGTGTGAGCGGTGGTCTATATTTTACTGGTAAGATTTCTATGCAGGAGTCCATCTAGGTAGCTACCACTGCAGGGCATGTGCAGGATGCTATCTAGGCAGGTTCTGTCACGTTATACTGGTGGTAGGTTTCTTGTGCAGGAATCCGCCTAGGTAGGTACCACCCCAGGCCAGTTATCCTGCCGTGAAACAGTAGTGAGGAAATATTACTGTGTTTCGGTCTGAAGGGCACTGAAATATGCTATTCTATTTGTAGTTATTTATTTGATTTAAAAACTTTATTACAGTATTAGAAGCATATATTTGGTAAAGAGTGGACTACTTTTGTAGCCTCTGCCTACCCATTATATGGAAAAAGGTGTAACTGTAAGTATGCCTGTAAAACTTAATTGTACGCCTTACAAATAAAGATAAAAATGGGCGGACTTAATGCCCGTCGGCATTCTCTGCCAGTCAAGTCACTGCCAGTGAAGATGTATTATTTACAAATTTTTGTGTAAGATACTTATTGAGAACTATTTTAAACTATTTTTTTAATTGGATTACTTAATCCAATCCGAAACGAGCAAAACCTGCACCTGATAGTGAGTTCAACGTCTGCCCATAACAAATGCTGTGGCACCCAGAACATTTCTGTGTGACACTATACTGCGCTCGTCACCCTGTGACATCAGTTGTTAAATCTCATATGCCCAGTGATAACACTGGCTCACAGTGCCCTTCAGACCGAAACACAGTAATGTTCGCACACTACTGCCTCACGGCAGAGTAACTGGCCCTACGGTGGTACCTACCTAGACGGATTCCTGCATAGGAATCCTACCACCAGTAAACAGTGGATATATGAGACTTAGGAACTGATGACTCAGGGTGAAATCACACAGCAATGTTCTGGGTGACAGGATATTTTAGTTCCTGACGTTGCACTTATCATCAGGTGAACGTCTTTTGCTTGCCTCGTCATTTTAAGCATACGTACATACAACACTATACTGCGCTCGTCACCCTAAGACATCAGTTGTTAAATCGGCATATGAGATTCGGTCTGAAGGGCACTGTGAGCCAGTGATAACACTGGCACTCACAGTGCCCTTCAGACTGAAACACAGTAATGTTCGCACACTACTGCTACACGGCAGAATAACTGGCCCTACCTACCTAGACGGATTCCTGCATAGGAATCCTACCACCAGTAAACAGTGGATATATGAGACTTAAGAACTGATGTTTCAGGGTGAAACCACACAGCAATGTTCTAGGTGACGGTATATTTTAACGGCTGACGTTGCACTTACCATCAGGTGAATATACATACAGTCACCGGCACAGGCCACACACATAGCCCACTTTTCACACAAGCGGGCGGACGAATCGTGGCGGGTGGCGCACAAAGTCGCCGCCATTTAGGTATGATATGATATCTCATATTTACGCGAATACAACACATTTAAATAAAACTAGATTCTATGGATTTTATCGCGTGTTATTTAGTAATTATAACCGGACGTTTCTAGAGCTTTACAACAGCTATGGTCACGGACCATGAGTATAACTTTAGGTATGAGTCAAAAAAATCTTACTCTACATTGCGTTCCCCTAAGCAGTATCCGCCTTGTGATAGCGGCCTAAGGGAATCTACTACCCCATCCCATCCCGTGGGTGTCGTAAAAGTCGACAGAGGGAAATTGAAACCAGGGGATGGGCAGCGGCATCTTCCTGGAACATCTGAATAAATAAACCGCCGTCGCCGATCCGCATGCAAAGCGTAGCAACTATGGCGAAATCCCTCCAATATCTTTCGTGGCTATCTATGGGGGAGGCCTGTGTTCAGCAGTGGGCTTGTGATAGGCTGAAACGACGAAGCGACTATTGTATTATTACTCTGCACGGACAAAGGCTGTCCGTACAATAGCTTAGTCGCGTTTCTCGTTACCTCGGCAGGAAAGGGATGGTGCTGTTCTATTCTGCCGGACACCTATAGGCGTAACTTTAAGCAATAAACGACGACCGCGTGGCCTTGTCGTCAGAGTACCTGACTTCTACGCTGCGGGTCCTGGGTTCGAATCCAAGCCGGAGCCAACATTTGTGCAAAAACAAATTGTTCGTTTTCGGGTCTGGTTGTGTTGTTTGTCCCCATGTTTCTGACACTGCATTCTAGCTTACCTCCGATCTTATCGCATCAGCGTTACATCGGGCGCGGGTAGGTAGGGACGATTGAGTGCCTCTGTGTTTGCGCGTACACTTGTGGCACTATAATATCTCCTGCGCAGTTGATGGCTCTCGACAGTGTTCGGAAGTTGTCGCCATGGTCGAAATCGGCTGGGAGAACATCATCAAGCAATAAAAAAAACATAAAACAACTGCCTAATCTCAAAGATTTAAAAACTTTTAACGTGACACATTTCATTTAATTATTTCGGCACTCTCGTGCAGAATGGACCATGCTTAACTTGGGTACGTGTCCCGGCGATGTAGGTCGTAGCGAGTGAGTTATAATTAGTGAAATTTATGATGCGGGCCATCCCCGGGGAAGGTGGGGCGGAGGGGCGGAGTGGCGGAGGGGTGGAGGACAGGAAAGGTTCGATACACTGGAGTCATCTCGTGTTGCCAACATTTTTAAGTTGGCGACAATTTTGAATAATAGAATAGTATTAATTCCTTTCACACATCCATACATGCAATCACGTCTTTTATTTCTTTCACGTCTTTTACTTCTTTTATTTTCTTTTTTAACATAATTTCAATTATAAAAACATACATAGGCGGATTCCTATGCAGGAATCCGTCTCGGTAGGTACCACTCCAGGGCCAGTTGTTTTGCCGTGAAGCAGTAGTGTGCGAACATTACTGTGTTTCGGTCTGAAGGGCACTGAGAGCTAGCGGAATCACTGGGCATATGAGATTTAACAACTGATGTCTCAGGGTGACGAGCGCAGTATGGTGTCGCACAGAAATGTTCTGGGTGCCACAGCATTTGTTATGGGCAGACGTTGCACTCACCAGTGGTGTAGTGTGCAAATATTACTGTTGCGGTTTGAAGGGCATTGAGAGCTAGCGTAATCACTGGGCATATGAGACTTAAGAACTGATGTCTCACAGTGACACCTGTGAGGGCGCAGTGTGGTGTCACACATAAATGTTCTGGGTGATGCAGCATTTGTAAGCTAGTTGCACTTAGGTTCATGTGAAGGTTTCCCCAGTTTCGTCACTCTAAGTAATAAAAAAAACGACATGGACCGCCCATGTCCTTCGGGTCTGTGGTCGCGATATAAGTAAAAGTAAAGTAAAGTTTCAGCCTATAAATGTCCCACTACTGAGCACAGGCCTCCTCTCATTTCTGACAGGGTTTTGGAGTAGGAAGAATCCGCCACGCTGCTCCAATGCGGGTTGGCGGACTTCACATGTCTTCGGAATATTTTTTATTTCTCAGACATGCAGGTTTCTTAACGATGTTTTCCTTCACCGCCGAGCACGTGGTAAAATCAGCACTTTAAATTGCAGTTAACAATTTTAGTGGTGCCGGCACCGGGAATCGAAGCCCGGTCACTCGCGTACTATGAAATTTAAAGCGAGCGCCTAGCCCCTGAGCTACCGCGATATACCCGCTACTTATGTCGTCGAGATCGCTCCCCGAGTTATCATGCAACATGAGGGGTACGCTGCGATTCCTGAAGGAGCTTGGTTAGCGCACAGAAACCAGCCCGATACAGAATAGTGTACGCACACCGACGCATTTACTCTTCCTTACCTGCCAGCGCCCGATGTTTATGCGATAAGATCGAAATTAGGCCAGGATGCAGTATCAGAGCCCGACAACTAAAATTGTGTGTTTTTTCAAAAACGTTGGACCCAGGTCCCGTGGCGATGTAGTAAGGTACTGTATGTACGGCACTCGATCGTTAAGTAATTAAAATAATAATACTATAAAAGCAAGCAATTACATATATCTCGTATATCATAATTTAAATAATTCAGCGTAGGCTTCGTGTTGGAAGTTAATTAGAAGCTTAATTGACGTAATGATCTTTCGCAATAGTTAAATATATCCCCCTAATTTGCATAAACGCAGCCATTTTGTTATAGCAATTATAATATTTTGGATACTTAATTACGTTTTTTTTTAATTGTAGGGTAGGTAGGTAAGTCAGGTGAACCTGATGGTAAAGTACAACGTCCGCCCACAACAAATGCTGTGTCACCCAGAATATTTCTGTGTGACATCACACAGCCAGGGGCTAGGCGCTCGCTTTAAATTTCTTAGTATGCGAGTGACCTTCTTCTAGGTTCGAGCCCCGGTGCCAGCACCACTAAAATTGTTAATTGCAATTTTAAGTGCTAATTTACCACGTGCTCGGCGGTAAAGGAAAACATCGTGAGGAAACCTACATGTCTGAGAAATAAAAAAATATTTCGAAGACGTGTGAAGTCTGCCAACCTGCATTGGAGCAGCGTGGCGAATTCTTCCCAGCTCCAAAAACCCTCTCAGAAATGAGAGGAGGCCTGTGCTCAGCGAAAAGCCTACACCTTATATAGAAAATATATAGAAAAGTAAATGTAGATATCACAGCAGGGTAAGTTATTCTGCTGTCAACCAGAGCTTTTTGCCGCGTGGTAGCGGCCTAAGGGAGTCTACCACCCTATCTCATCCCGTGGGTGTCGTAAAAGTCGACAGAGGGAAAATAAAAACCGGGAGATGGGCAGCAGCATTTTCTTGGAACATCTGAATATATAAACTGCAATTTAATTAAAACTAACTTTTAATTTTTACGGATTTTATCGCGTTTAATTGTAACTATTTATAACCCGACGTTTCGAGTGCTTTCCAGCACCCATGGTCATGGGGGGACTGAGGTGACAGATGTCCTGATGTCATAGTTAATCCGGGGTACCTTCAGCTTTTAATTATTACTTTTGGTCCGATCTACGCAGAATGAGCTAACTGTGTCTTGAAGTCTTGAAGAGGTATGCTTGGTTTTTGATTTAATTTTATTAATTATTGAATCCCAAGTCGGTGGTAATACCCAACCATCTTCTCTTTTGAAATTAGGATGTTTTTTAATTTCAATAACCTCGCGAATCATCCTTGGTAGGTATCATAATCGGTGTTTTTTTTGCAAGGATTTGTGGTTTATCAAATCTGATGTAATGGTAGTTAAAATTGAACGCGATAAAATCCGTCAAAATTCGTTTTCTTTAAAAGTGTAGTATTCGCGTAAATAAAAGAAAATATTATGTAAACTGCAGTTGCCAACCCGCTTCCCAGGCGCGGCAACTATGGCAAAATCCCCCCAAAAAGAGCTACAAACTTTTGTGGCACTCTATGGGGGAGGCTTATGTTCAGCAGTGGACTAGTGATAGGCTGAAATGATGATGATGATGAACCAGTGCTAGAACGTTTCGATTTAAAGGTCACTGATACATACATAAGATCACGACTGTATTCCATAAGGGGTAGTCAGAGACTGGGCACTCACCGCAAAAGTAGATGACTGCCACAATCCACGTTTCACCAAAACAATATAATGCACTTGGTGTGATAGGTGGTGAGCCCATCGCCACCATGCGCTATTGGGTGCACAGTGCAGTTTTCCTTACTCGCCTTTTACGAGATCCATTGGATGAGATGGAGTGGTAGTATTCTTTTAACGAGCCGCCACCACACGGCACTGATAGCTGGTGTAATAGGCATTGAGCGCAGTGTGGTGCCATAGAGAAACGTTCTATTTTATTAGATGAGGCGACGAGATGAGCTAAACATTCACCTGGTGGCAAATGAAAAGTCTGCCTATAACAAATTTCGTGTCACCCAGGATATTTCTGATGACAGAATTTGTCATGTTCTCGATGGCACAGCATTGGTTAGGGTAAAAGTTGCACATACCGTGAAGTATACAATGTGCTTGTACACATTTCCTCCATAAAAAAAAAACTCGGACGTCAAATTATCCGAATGAATTTTAAGATATTCATGTTTTCGCTGCGGTTTCGTGGGTTTGTCCAACAATCTGCTATAGCATAATGTTTAAGAACCTGGACATCCGCGGATGTTGCACTACAAAGTAAGCGTAATGTCAGCGTCAGTGAAAACAAAGAGAATTATGCATTCAGGTCGGAAGCTAAAAGTTGTGAGCTGCGAAAGCGTCCTACTGGGTACAGCGCTGAAATCTCTTTGTCTTTGAGAACCTCTTCGCTTTGTTACTTGGTCCGCCGGATTTAGTTCAATCGTTTATTTTCTTGTTAGACTGTTAGAGAATTAAAAAATTGATTAACTTTATTGTCATCGTGCACATTTAAAAACACTGTTTCCCTTTATTTACAGTCAAGAACTTTTCGCGACGTTTCAAATTGCAGCATATTACAACACATATTTTTTTTTCATTACATTGTTATTTTTCTTTAAATTTTTTCTTTGTATTATGTATACCTTATGTTATATGTACCATGTATTATGTGTGTAGATGGAAGTGTCGGAAAAAATGTCTTTAATGTATTTAAAGCGTGTTTGACGCGGAAAGGACGGAAGATAGGTACTTGACCAGAGAGAAGAAGAGAGAACTATGCTTTATACTTTGCTAAGCTTGTTTTGTGTCTCGTCCCGTGGGGGTTTTTTTTTTATTTGATAAAAGTGACAGATCGAGCAAAACGATCACCTGATGGTAAGTGCAACGTCTGCCCATAATAAATGCTGTGTCACCCAGAACAGTGTGACATCACAATTCGCCCGTCACCCTGAGACATCAGTTCTTAAGTCTCATATGCCCAGGGATTATGCTAGCTCTCAGTGCCCTTCAAACCGAAACACAGTAATGTTTGCACACTACTGCTTCACGGCAGAATTACTGGGCCTGGGGTGGTACCTACCTAGACGGATTCCTGCATAGGAATCCTACCACCACTAAAAGTCGACAGAGGCAAAAAAAACAGGAGATGAGCGGTAGCATCTTTCTGGAACCTCTTAATAAGTAAACTGCGGGTGCCAAACCGCCTGGTCAGCGTGGCAACTATGACAATTGTGATCATTATGAATCAAGTCGTGGCAATTATGAATCAAGGAGACGAGCTGCTTCTTGGTGGTAACTGCAACGTCTTATCATCATCATTTCAGGCTATCACTCGTCCACTACTGCACATAGGCCTCACCCATAAATTGCCAAAAGTGTAGCTCTCATTTTGGGTTTTGCCATAGTTGCCACGCTCGGCAGGCGGGTTAGCGACCGCAGTTTATTTATTCAGATGTTCCAGGAAGATGCTGCTGCCCATCTTTTGGTTTTGATTTTCCCTCGGTAGAATATTACGACACCCGCGTGTTGTGACAGGGTACATGCTCTTACCTCCACACAACGTATGCTGTGTCACTCAGATCAAATCTGTGTGACACCACACTAAGCGACATATACGAGTAGGTTTCCTCACCACGTCGTCCTTCTCCGCTAAACACGCGGTAAATCATCGGAATCGGACCCAGGCCAACCGAGTGGGTACAATGAAATTTAAATAAGGTGTAATCACGGGATATGTTTGCACTCGTATAAAATTACTAAAGTTCGATACACCGACGACTTATCATCGGAGTGAACGTCTCTCTCGAGACAATTCCCGTGACCATATATTATGGAACGGTAAAAATGGCTCAAAATAAAAAAAACTCGTTACGAAACGTTACGACCCCTATGAAGTCATCTACGTATATTCACCTGTCTTATAATGTGCCATAAAGTGTTATGGATTATGGCCTACGGCGCGCTCTTTTATGGGTCTTGTTGATTTAAGGGCCTCAATTTTGACACGTTAACAAAGGCACGCTGTATCTATTGAGCAATATTGAATACTACCTGTGCGCCGCGGTTTCACACGCCGTTTAATTTAAAAGAAATCGCTTCTAAGGGTAGTAACTTGATGTTAACCACCTCCTCAGCGGTAAACTATAATATAGTGAAGAAACCGGCATGTCTGAGGAATTGAAATATTTCGATGAACTCCGCCGACCCGGATAGGAGCTGCGTGGCAGACTTCCTAGCTCCAAAAGCCTTTGAGAAATGAGAGTTGGCCTTTTACGCAGGAATCCGTCTAGGTAGGTACCACCCCGGGGCCAGTTCTGCCGTGAAGCGGTAGTGTGCAAACATTACTGTGTTTCGCTTTGAAGGGCACTGAGAGCTAGCGTAATCACTGGGCATATGAGACTTAAGAACTGATGTCTCAGGGTGACGTGCGCTTTGTGGTGTCACACTGTTTTATGTTACACAGCATTTGTTATAGGCAGACGTTGCACTTAACATCAGCTGAACGTTTTGCTCGTTCCGTCACTTTTATCAAATAAAAAAAAATAAGTGTAGTACGCTTTTAGCTCGGCGGCTTTAAAAGCTCCGTTGGAAACGCGGACTGTATTGCCGCATGGTAAAAATCTATTATTGCCTCGTCGTTGTCGTCCTCGTCGTTTCAGCCTATCACAAGTCCACTGCTGAACGTAGGCCTCATCCATAGATTGCCACAAAAGTTTGTAGCTCTCATTTTGGGTTTAGCCAAAGTTGCCGCGCTTCGCAGGCGGGTTGACAACTGGCAGCTTATTTATTCAGATGTTCCAGGAAGATGCTGCTGCCCATCACCTACAGATAGTTATACCCTATTTGGGTGTGTAGTCGACAGGTGTCCAAGGTGGCAGAGTTGAATAGCACCTACCTCTTTCCTACCGAGGTGTCGTAAGAGACGACGAAGGACATACTCGTATATGCACTGCTGACACTTTGCTGCTCGTGGGAACGCAATGGGGAGTAAGAACTACACGTCACGTTTCCAGTGAGGGCGAAAAGTGGGATACGTGAGTGGCCTCTATATCTACACGGGAAGAAGGCGTGATTGTATGTATGTCACTTTCTTCCACAAAAAAAGCGGGTGCTATTGAGAACACGTGTCAGGAGTCAAAATATTAATCATACAATAACTGCTCAGTTTATAAACAATTATTAATTCATCGAGAAATATTAATTAGGCCTTTAATTTCATAATACGCGAGTAACCTGGGTTCGATCCCCGGTGCCAGCACCTCTAAAATTGTTCTAAAATTTTAAGTGCTGATTTACCACGTGTTCAGCGGTGAAGGAAAATATCGTGAGGAAAACTGCATATCCGAGGAATAGTAATATTTCGAGGACATGTGAAGTCCGCCAACCCGCATTGGAGCAGAGCGGCGTACTATTCCCCGCTCCGAAAACCCTTTTAGAAATGAGAGGAGGCATGTGCTCGGCAGCGGGACATTTATAGGCTGTTACTTTTTTTTTAAAACCAGAAGCGACGCACGAAATCGTTGCAATCAAATTCGAATCTAGAAACTTTATAAGCAGTTTCTAACAACAAAAACGAACAAAGCGGATGAGTGTGCCTTCCCGTGGGACGTCAAAATAAAACTTGAATGCTTTACGCAGTTTATTTGTGAAATTTAAAGCGCTTTATTTCCATTTTATAGTCACAGAATGCGATTAACAAAATGCACCCAGTTCCGCCATCGCTACAAACAGCTATGATGGCGCTTTACGGACTCATCAAACTGATTGCTTCCTTTTCAATGGAATGCGTTTCTGCTGAAATTGCCCGGAAAGGATTTACTGGGAACTAACAGCAAAGAGATTTACTATAACTAATAAAGGGTTACTATAATATAAAAGGTTATACGGACGATAATAACCCCTTGGAATGAGGTGACCGCTGCTATGCTGTTTGTAAATACTTATAATTAATTTACTATATCATTTTTAACATAATTTCAATTATAAAAACATACGTCTCGGTAGGTACCACCCCAGGGCCAGTTATTCTGCCGTGAAGCAGTAGTGTGCAAACATTACCGTGTTTCGGTTTGGAGGACACTGTGAGCTAGCGTAATCACTGGGCATATGAGACTTAAGAACTTATGTCTCAGGGCGACGGGCACAGTGTGGTGTAACACAGAAGTTTTCTGGGTGACACTGCATTTATTATGAGCAGGCGTTGCACTTTCCATCAGGTGAACGTTTTGCTCGTTTCTTCACTTATTTGTGTTTTGTGTTTTGTGTATCATACATATGATACAATAAAAAATAATACATACACACATAGAGGCATGCCTCTTTCCCATTGGGGTAGGCGGAATCCTGACACACAACTTTCGCTTTTTCTATTTTCATCAGTGTTTTCATACAAGCTTGTCGGTTGCCTGGAAACGGTTTCGATTTGATCGTGATACGTTCGCCTACGTCGACCCTTACCGGCTTGCCCATTCACAATCTCATAAATCTGTTTCGTCGATCTTCTTTCATCCATCCTCTCTACGTGTCCAAATCATCTAAGCGTCTCTTTCTCTATCTTTGACAATCCTCTACCTCACCGCAACGTTCCCTTATCACGCTGTTCCTCACTTTGTCCATCAAAGTCACTCCAGCTGTACTTCTCAATCTTAGAGGAACCTCATAAAGAAAAGGTGGTGTTCGACGGTGTCACACGTCTTCGAAATACTTTTTTTATTTCTCAGACATGCAGGTTTCCTCACGATGTTTTCCTTCACCGCCGAGCACGTGGTATATCAGCACTTGCAATCGCAATTAACAATTTGAGCGGTGCCGACGCCGGGAATCGAACCCGGGTCGCGTACTATGAAATTTAAAGCGAGCGCCTAGTCCCCGAGCTACAACGGCTCTATCGATCTTAAATGCGATCTTGCGATCTAACTGTCTCAAATGCCAGCACCAAAAAACACAAAGGAAAGAAAGTAATACCGCCAGCGTAAACCGCGATCAGATGCTCTCTGAATCTTCAATACTACCACTAAGCAGTACTAACCATTGAAATAGAGAACACGACGCGTGTTTCACCTCATAACGCATTATCAAGTGTTATTGACGCTACGACAGCTGCCGACGAGCTAGCTAGTATTGGTGGTGGGCGTATAGTTGTGGTTATTGGTGTCGGTATTAGTTTGTATTATTAGAGCGTGCGGAACTTAAGTAATTAGCTAGTTTTTATAATAGACTACATATGCCCCGCGGCTTCACTTGCGTGGAATAATCCCACTACCCCACTGACATAAGCATTCACAGTTCGGTCCTTTCGGGTAATGTTCGATTCTTATCTTGCGGCTCCTTGAAGCCGTAGCAAGAGGTTTGACAGCCTAGTATCTTCCCCAACATGCAACACGTGGCATGTAACTATGTACGAATCCGTCTAAATGTACCTACATCGCAGTGTCGGTTATTTTGCCGCCAAACAGTAGTGTGGAAATATTATTGTGTCTCGATCTGATAGCTAGTGTAATCTGTCAGGGTTGAATTTCGCTGGGTGACACTGCATCTGTTATGGACAGGCGTTGCACTTACCAACTGGTGAAAGTTATGCGCGTCTCGTCACTTTATCCAATAAAAAAGATATCTTTCGATGGGAAGTCACCACTAGGTGAACGCTTTGCTCATTTTATCTTCGTTTTTCTAACAAAACAAAGAGTGAACGAAACGTAGGTATATACGAAATTTGAGTAAATTAAATGCTCAATATATAAATAATTATTAATTAAACGATAAATATTGTTTAAGAATTAATCAGAGACCTTGAAATTTCACTATCATCGCGCCAAAAGAAGTTCCATTTTACAAGTCGTCGATTTATTTAATTAATTGCTGTAGTTTCAATTAATTTAATAAATATTTGTAAGAAATGTAGATTAATCTAAATAAATTTCTAAGCACAAAGATGATGGATAATTTTTATTACTCGTATAAAACAACATACTAATTTCAAAGCTTCTGGGAAAGCGATGTGGCGAACCTTCGTGTTATACTCAAATTAAATGCCGGCGAACCAAAATGACAACGGGGAAAAAAGTAAAACTTGGACCGTCATGAAATGAGAACGAAATGCATTTTCCTTTGCCAATTTGCGAAAAAAAAACCCACTTTGTTAACACTGATTCTTGTACGGCCGTTTCCGTGTCGGTGTGAGCGTACCTGTCTTATTTCAAATCGGGTTTAAAAATACGATTTGAAAAATAAATTTATACGAAAGTTTTTGATAGGAGAAAGTGATGAGACGACAGAGGGAAAATAAAAACCAGGAGATGGACAGCAACATCTTCCTGGAACATCTCCAAATCCCCCCAAAATGAGAGCTACAAACTTTTGTGACAATCTATTGGGGAGGCCTGTGTTCAGCAGTGGACTAGTGATACGCTGAAGTGATGATGAGACGAGCAAGACGAGCTCACCTGATGGTAAGTTCAACGTCGGCCCATATAAATGCTCTGACACCTAGAACATTTCTGTGTGGTATCACATCGCGCTCGTCACTTTGAGACATAATTTCAGGTATCATATGCCCAGTGATTACGCTAGCTCTCAGTGCCTTTCGAACCGAATCACAGTAATGTTTGCACACTACTGCTTGACGGTAACTGGCCCTGTAACTGCATGAGAATCCTACCACCAAAAGTTTAGAATCATTGAGTTATAATGTACTCTGTGTTTAGAATCAACTCAGGGATGCACCGTCACTTCCAACAGTCGGAGTATTAAACATCTCGAAAATGCCAGATCTAAAAACACAGACAGAGACGGCGAGCGTGGTGGTTATGGAAACTCTCACTTTCTGGGACAGGATCAAGTTCAGCAGTGGATCTTCGAAATTATACTTCTTTGGGCGCGATGAAAGTAAAATCTCAAGGTCGAATTTGAGTTCATCGTGGTGGTAGGATTCCTATGCAGGAATCCGTCTAGGTAGGTACCACCCCAGAGCCAGTTATTCGGCCGTGAAGCAGTAGTGTGCAAACATTACTGTGTTTCGGTTTGAAGGGCACTGAGAGCTAGCGTAATCACTGGTCACAATCATATGAGACTTAAGAACTTATGTCTCAGGGTGATGTCACACGGAAATTTCCTTGGGGACCCAGCATTTGTTATGGGCAGACGTCGCACTTACCATCAGGTGAACGTTTTGCTCCTTTCATCACTTTATCCAATAAAAAAAATGCGACATTTTAAAATGAAACATTTGTGAATGCAAAAGGGATGGAAAATAGGTAGACGGCCAGAGAGAGAAACGAGAGAACTATGCAATGTAAGTAGGTCGCTTGCCTCGTTATAGTTCTTAATTAATATTTATTTATTCATTAATAATTGGTCGGTTAAGAATTGGAGCCGTGGTAGCTCAGGGGCTAGGCGCTCGCTTTAAATTTCATAGTACGCGAGTGACCTGGGTTCGTCCCGGTGCCGGCACCACTAAAATTGTTAATTGCAATTTTAAGTGCTGATTTACCACGGGCTCGGCGGTGAAGGAAAACATCGTGAGGAAACCTGCAAGTCTGAGGAATAAAAAATATTTCGAAGACATGTGAAGTCCGCCAACCCGCATTGGAGCAGCGTGGCGGATTCTTTTCAGCTCCAAAACCCTCTCAGAAATGAGAGGAGGCCTGTGCACAGTAGTGCGACATTTATAGGCTGAAACTTTACTTTTTAACTTTTAATTGGTCGGTTCGCCACCCGTTGCGTCGCGTTTTCCGCGAGAGCGAAAAGTGGGCTACGTGAGTGGCCTCTGCCTACCATTTTTTTGGGAAAAAAACGTAACTGAATGCACGTTTTAATAATTGTTTATATATGTACGTATGTATTAATAATCGTAATATTATAAATTGAAACGTTTGTTAGTCGTGACTGCAAAAGGGATGGAAAAAGGTACACGGTCAGGGAGAGAAAATAGAAAAACTATGGAATATGTGGTCTAGTGGTCAGAGTACCTGACTTCTACGCCGCAGGTCCTGGGTTCTAGTCCCAGCCGGAGCCAACATTTGTGCTAAAACACAAATTGTTGGTTTTCGGGTCTGGTTGTGTTATGATGGTTGTGGAAACCCCGTGTTTCCG
This sequence comes from Luehdorfia chinensis, assembly GCA_019845155.1. Taxonomy (NCBI): domain Eukaryota; kingdom Metazoa; phylum Arthropoda; class Insecta; order Lepidoptera; family Papilionidae; genus Luehdorfia; species Luehdorfia chinensis. Next base: position 266,919 of record JAHVAK010000072.1, read on the forward strand.
ACACTGCATCCTAGCCCACCTCCGATCTTATCGCATTAGCGTTCCCTCGGGCGGGTAGGTTGGGACGAGTGAGTGCCTTTGTGTTTGCGCGTACACACGTGGCATTATAATACCTGCGCAGTTGATAGCTCTCGACAATATTCGGAAGTTGTCGCCGTGGTCGAAATCGGCCAGGAGAACATCATCATACGTTGCTTGCGTCTTTTTCGTTCTTAATTAACATTTATTTATTTATTTATAATTCGGTTCGCCACCCTTTACGACCCGTTTTCCGCGAGGGCGAAATGTGGGCTACGTGAGTAGCCTCTCCTACCCCTTATTTGGGAAAAAGGCGGAAGGTATGCATGTCACTTCACTTCAGCCTATCAATATTCCACTGCTGAACATAGGCCTCCCCCACAGATTACCACAAAAGTTTGTCCCTATCATTTTGGGGTTATTTTGCCATAGTAGCCACGCTTAGGGGGGGTTGGCAACCGCAGTTTATTTTTTCAGATGTTCCAGGAGGGTACTGCTGCCCTAACTTCTAGTTTTTATTATCCCTCTGTCGACTTTAACGACACCCACGGTATGAGATGGGGTGGTAGATTCTCTTAAGCCGCTACCACACGGCACTGTATGTATGTATGTATTGATAATTGTTTATATACTGAGCAGTTATTTTACAGTGAGTAGTAGTTTTGTTAATTCATTTTTATTTATTTTAAGCTTAATCAAGTTTTTAATATATTGGTATAGAATTGCCCGAGCACTTCTTTTATTTGAAACAGTAAACGAAATCTTAATCTAAATTAAAACTTATCGTAAATGAATCTCGTCCATAAATTAGTCATTCATTAATCACCTAGGTTTTAAATCCGAGTGTAATAAACGATCGGGCGTTCTCATATCGCGCTATAGTTAAGTTCATTATCATTACAGATAAAAAAAATAGGAAAATAAATAGTTTCTACTTACCGAGCTTGTTGTTGCTGTGTTGGTGCTGATGGTGATGTTGTTGTGGTGCCGCTTGCTGTGGTATCTGCTGCATCAGCGCTGGGTGTGGCAGCTGCAGTAACTTCGGTTCCAATTTAGTCGCTGCTGCTACGGGAATCGGCCCCGCGTTCGTCATTGTCGTCATAGTGGCCGCCGGCATCATTAGAGTCGACATCGTCAGCATTTTGTTGTACGCCTTCCTGTCTTTATCGACGATTTAAATCGACGCCATTATTTACCACTTAAAAAACTTTAGCGTTCCACGTTTTAGTTATGTCACTTTTTTTAACTTATTTTTTTCTAACTTCACTATATCGAGTACATAACACTAGGGTTTAGAAGACTTTTTCGTTTTTTTTTGTTTTGTTTGTTTTTAAAATATACGTAAAAGTTTAAAATAGAATTTAAAATTTATTATTCTATGATGTCTGTGGAAAAAATAAATATTGCTTTTATCTTTTCTCCTGTCATGTGAACGAGAGTTGTGACCATTTCAATCATAGATTAATTTTATAAATCGAGTGTTTTATTTATGTTAAATTGTTAGACTGGAAAGTCAGGTGACACTTGCTTCAGAATTAGCACGGTTAACGCAGTGGCTAAGCGAACGGTTTCAGCGACAGCTTTGTGGGTTCAATTCGCTTGCTCGTTTGCCCCCATTATTCCATAAAAAAAAAGTCAGGTGATACTTGCTTCAGAATTAGCACGGTTAACGCAGTGGCTAAGCGAACGGTTTCAGCGACAGCTTTGTGGGTTCAATTCGCTTGCTCGTTTGCCCCCATTATTCCATAAAAAAAAAGTCAGGTGATACTTGCTTCAGAATTAGCACGGTTAACGCAGTGGCTAAGCGAACGGTTTCAGCGACAGCTTTGTGGGTTCGATTCCCGTACGTAATAAACATGTGATCCGGGTCTAGGTGTATGTGCAATTGAAGTCAGTAAACGCACTTATGAAGACATAGAAATTCTAGTGTAGACCAATCCATACCAAAATTGCAACGGCGAAAGTAAATCTTTCTGTCCATTTGTCTGTTTGTTATCTTTTCACGGCTCAACCGTCCTACCGATCGTGACAAATTTAGACACAGAGATAGCTTGCATCCTGGAGACGGAGATTGGATACATTTTATTTCGGAAAATGAGAAGAGTCCTCGCGTTATTTTTAAAAAACTTAAAACGCTTTAGCTAGTGGTATTATAATGAAGACAAATAACTACTTTTCATCGTGATCATCATTATTTTACGACGTGTAGTGGTGGCGTAACAGACTCTACCACCTTAACTCAACGTGTGGCCTAGAGGCGTGTGGTGGCGACTCCATCTCATGCAATGGATCTCGTAAAAGGCGAGTAAGGAATTAAACTGCACTGTGCACCCAACAGCGCATGGTGGCGATGGGCTCACCACCTATCACACCAAGTGCATTATATTGTTTTGATGAAACGTCGATTGTGGCAGTCATCTGTTTTTGCAGTGAGTGCTCAGTCTCTGATTACCCCTTATGGGATACAGTCGTGATCTTATGTATGTATGGATGTATGTGGCCTACGAAGTAGTTTACTACCAGTTCGCAGTGCCAGACATTCTTCCGTGGAACATTATTGTGTTTCGGTTGGAACGGCACTGACTGCTAGTGCATTTACTGGGCATATGGTATTTAAGAACCGATGTCCCAGGGTGACACGGTATAAGGTACCTCACGGAAATTTTCTGGCTGGCACAGAACGTTTTGCTTCCCTTCCTTCTTTCTATTATATATTTTTTTAATTATTTAAGTGCGTATAATTCCTGATTCCATTTTAAGGTAATCTCGCAACAAAGACGAACGACTATAGCTAACATACATAACCGTTATATATATGCTAACTATCTCGGAACTTACTTATTAATTCATATGCAACTCCGGCAATACTCCACGGAGTTCTGCGTATCTTCAAAGGGAATAAGTTTCGACTCGGTTTAATATTTCATCGCATAAGGGCGCTTTAAGTTCGCGAAATATGCGGAAAGTTTCATTCATTTCACCTTTGATCAGTCGATACACGACTGAATATACTCATGTATATTTATGATACGTGACTAATGAAGATGTAAGAAACAAATGTATAAAGAAACTTTCCGGACATCTTAACAACAGAAGTGTGGTGTCGGCTTCAGAGAGTCTACCACCCCATCTCATCCCATGGGTGTCGTAAAAGTCGTCAGAAGGCAAAAAATAACCAGGAGATGGGATTTTCCTGGAACATCTGAATAAATAAACGGTTGCCCAACCGCTTTTCAAGCGTGGCAAACATACATACATACATAAGATCACGATTGTATCCCATAAGGGGTAGTCAGAGACTGGGCACTATCTGCAAAAACAGATGACTGCCACAATCCACGTTTCACCAAAACAATATAATGCACCTGGTGTGATAGGTGGTGAGCCCATCGCCACCATGCGCTGTTGAGAGCACAGTGCAGTTTAATTCCTTACTCGCCTTTTACGAGATCCATTGGATGAGATGGAGTGGTAGTATTCTTTTAAGGAGCCGCCACCACACGACAAATCCCCCCAAAATGAGAGCTACACATTTTTGTGGCACTCTATGGGGGAGGCCTATGTTCAGCAGTGGACTAGTGATAGGCTGAAGTGATGATGATGATACTCGTAATAACAATGGAAGAAGAAATTTGTTCACAGTTAACACTGCAATTTAATGCAGGAATTCTTCAGGACTGTTTTCCAGTTGCTTATCCAGGGCCGTCGTAGGCCCTGCAGGGGAAACGTCCAATGCAACACCATGTATTGGGTGATAGGATTCATATACCACACAGGCCTAAGAAGGAAACACTTCGGCCCTTACACTCGCAAACGAACACACACCCACACCCACACCCAAGCACACGCACACACACACACACTTTATTTCTGTAATGAATGAATTGTAATCAATAGGTAAATATTGCACCGGTCCCGAGGGGAGAGGACCTGGTGATCTGTACAGGTCTTCGGCCTACCATAGACACCAGTTCCACATTACTTAATGGAAATACCTTATGTTTTTTATTGTAATTTTGTGAGGAGAAATAAACGTTTTTAATATTATTAGGCGTGTGGTGGCGGCTCGTTAAGAGAATACTACCACTCCATCTCATCCAATGGATCTCGTAAAAGGCGAGTAAGGAATTAAGCTGCACTGTGCTCTCAACAGCGCATGGTGGCGATGTGCTCACCACCTATCACACCAAGTGCATTATATTGTTTTAGTGAAACGTGGATTGTGGCAATCATCTGTTTTTGCAGATAGTGCCCAGTCTCTGACTACCCCTTATGGGATACAGTCGTGATCTTATGTTTGTATGTATGTAATATTATTATATTATAATATTATAATCATTATTGTCTACTTAATTCGTAGGATTCAACCTTAAAGCAAATGTGAAATGCTATTTTCAAATTAACGTCAAGTCAAATTGATAAACCTCCTTTGTTATAAATATACAACGTTATTCATAATTGGTATAACATCCCGGCACCTACCCATGCTACTTTGATCTGATAAACACAACCGTGAAGCTTTAATGACAAAATTGAATACTAAAAATGTCCATACAAAACTTTTTTTTTTTAAGGACTGATGGTCACTGTTAGCCCGAAGCCGGGCCGGCCTCGGCTCGGTCAGTTACTGCAATCGGGAGGGCAATATTACTACTACTATCATTACTAATACCATGATTATTATTACATAGGTTTACCACCAATTCGGAATGCGTTTCCGCTGGAGAAGAAATGGTGCAAGAAACTCCAGCGACGCTTCTGCTTATGACAGTAGTGCTAGGGGAGAACCGGCCTGAGATGCGGCGGTATCGCGAATAATTTTGTCTGATACGCCCACGCCGACGGCGGGGGCGGTATGATGGTGATAATGTGTGTTTGTGTAGTGTTGAGTAGAGCGCTTGGGCCCTAGTGGTCGCGTCGTCAGGGTCCTCGAGGACGTGCCTCGGTCTCCTTTTTCCGCGGGTCGAGTTTTGGTGTATCGCGAGGGGGTTGTAAGTGGCGGCACTGACAACCAGTGGGTTGGGGTGCGTGGCAGCAGAGTCGAAGTATCGGCGAGAGGCCAACTTTAGATATTGGGCTATGGTAGGAAGCCCTAAATCGATATGAAGGTTAGCATTACGCACGAACCACGGTGCTCCCGTGGCTTTACGCATGAATCGATTCCGTACAAAACTTTAAAATTATTTGTTATGTAAAACTTTAAGCGACCCTAACACAGAAAGTCGTTGCCCCGAACCAGACAAATTCAAAATACATTTTGCTCTCCATTTCATTTGTTATCCCAGTATTCTTTTATAAGATCGAAAAACATCGGCGTCATTCTAACACATTTACTTAAGCTTCATGTTATCCTAGTACTTTGGCATTTGATGGCAGCTCAATGGAAAAACTCCCAATTAAATTTATGAGTTCATTGCTTCGATCGGCTGTATAACAGGGCAAATTCTTAAAATCGACATATCTCCTACAGGTATCACGCTACGAGGCTCATTATATTTTTTTGGGGCATATACACATCGTCTCTAAGCCCAGCCTGCCGGGATGTATAGGACATTACGAATGACGCTGTATATATAGGTATATATATATATATATTTATTATAAGAAATTTATATTTTATAAAAGAAACGCGATATAACCGCTTATTAAATATAGCAATCAAGCGTTTTCATTGCTGCATTTTAGTGAAAGTAGTATAAGAGTTAAAAAAAAAAAACCAGAAGCGGGGCCAAAGTTACCGGATGCAAAGTTAGCGGGGGCATGCGATTCATGACTATCAAGGCAAAGTATTAAAAAAGTTGGAAAACTTCCGCTTAATGAGGGCTTAGTCGCCAACCTTAAATGTTTCTAGAAAAATAAAAAAATCAACCGGTAAAGATCTGAGGAGATTTAATTATAGGCGGACTGCAGACTCCTGTCGTAGTTCGCTTTTGTGAAGGCAAACCGAAGATATAACACGGCTACATTTAGAGAGGTCCGAATAAGAAAGAATAAGAAAGAAGAATAGTAAAAGCAGAAGATGGGCAGCAGCATCTTCCTGGAACATCATAATAAATAAACTGCGGTTGCCAACCCGCCTGCTAAGCGTGGCAACTATGGCAAAATCCCCCCAAAATGAGAGCTAGGAACTTTTGTTGCACTCTATGGGGGAGGCCTATGTGCAGCAGTGGACTAATGGTAGCCTGTAATGGTGGTGGTGGTGGAATAAGAAAGTAAAGTAATACATACATACATACATACATAAGATCACGACTGTATCCCATAAGGGGTAGTCAGAGACTGGGCACTCACTGCAAAAACAGATGACTGCCACAATCCACGTTTCACCAAAACAATATAATGCACTTGGTGTGATAGGTGGTGAGCCCATCGCCACCATTCGCTGTTGGGTGCACAGTGCAGTTTAATTCCTTACTCGCCTTTTACGAGATCCATTGGATGAGATGGAGTGGTAGTATTCTTTTAACGCCTATAAATGTCCCACTGCTGAGTACAGGTCTCATTTCTGAGAGGGTTTTGGGGCTGAGAAGAGTCCGGCACGTTGATCAAAACGAGTTAGCTTCACGTGCTCTCGAAATACATTTTATTCCTTAGACATGCGTGCGACATGCGACATCACGATGTTTTCCTTCACCGTCGGGCACGTGGTAAATCAGCACTTAAAATTGCAATATTTTTTTATGGAATAGGGGGCAAACGAGCAAGCGGCTCACCTGATGGTAAGTGATCGCCGCCGCCCATGAACATCTACAATACCAGAGGAATAGCAGATGCGTTGCCGGCCTTTGAGAAAGGAATAGGCTCTTTTCTTGAAGGTCCATAAGTCATATCGGTCCGGAAAAACCGCTGGCGGCAGCAGATTCCATAAAGTGCTTGTGCGTGGCAAAAAATTGCGCGAAAAACGCACGGTGCTGGAATGCTAACCATCAAGGTATACCGGGAATCGAACACACTCGCATAATATGAAACTTAAACCGTCTAGCCCCTGAGCTACCACGGTTTAAGGTCCATGTGGATAAAAAATTCGAACCTACTACTTGTGGTATTAATATTTTTTACTACTACTTATTACAAGCGTTCGTTACAAGCTTATTAAAGTAAGCGAGTAACCTGGGTTCAATTCTCAGTGCCAACACCTCTTAAATTGTTCTACAATTTTAAGTGCTGATTTACCACGTGCTCAGCGGTGAAGGAAAACATCGTGAGGAAACCTGCATTTCCGAGGAATAGAAATATTTCGAGGACATGTGAAGTCCGCCAACCCGCATTGGAGCAGCGTGGTGGATTCTTCCTAGCTCCAAAAACCTTCTCAGAAATTAAAGGAGGCCTGTGCTCAGCAGTGGTAAATTTATAGGCTGAAACTTTTTACTACTTATTATAACGATTTCTTATATTTACGCGAATACTATACAATAAAATAAAACTATTTTAGGGATTTTATCGCTTTTTTTTTTTTTTTTTTTTTGTGTGTGTGTATGCAATTAGCCTTATGGCTTTTACTGCGTCATAGGAAGCGACTCGCGAGCAGAAGGCCCGCGAGTGAGAAGGATTTTATCGCGTTTAATTTCGAACTATTTATAGTCCGACGTTTCGACCGCTGTAGTCACATAACAGTGATTAATTGGGCATATGAGACTTAGGAACTGATGTCTCAAGATGACGGGCGCAGTGTGGTGCCACTCGTTGTTCTGGGTGACACATCATGTGTTATGGGCAGACGGTGCACTTACCATCAGGTGAACGATTTGCTCGTCTCGACACTTTAGCCAAAAAAAAAACATGAAAATATATTTTTCAATTCGTAATTTGACGTTTTCCTGACGCCGACGTCCGGGTGCTTCTGTTGCTCGGTTTAAAATTTAAGTGGCCCTGGAGTTTCCCTGTAGTAATAAATTGTTGAAGATGCAAGACGATGCTATGTTTTCATCATCATCATCATCATTTCAGCCTATCACTAGTCCACTACCGAACATGGCCTATGTATGTCACAGTATGTCACAGATTGACACAGTAGCTTGTAGCTCTCTTTGGTGTGGTTTTGCTTTTTTGTTCATTTTTGTTCGGAACGCTTTCTTTAGTTGTTTTTTGGGAATATGATGTATCTTTGTATTATAATGTCATTGGGCACATGAGAAAAAACATTGTTTGGCGAATGATGTTGCCAAGGAAAAGGGTAGCTACCCGCCAGATTGGTTGGTCTGATCTGGGGAGGACGTGTCCTCCTACTAGTATAGTTAGATGTTGTATATATAGTTCGCATCTCAGAAAACTTTCATAGCGCGATTATGGACGTGTGGGAATATTTCTGGAGCTTCTCATGTGGCGACATAGATGTCGCTACATTATAACATTGACCAACCTAAACATATGTAGGAACCTCTAGCAATAATAGAAAGATTTGCTCGGCTCGCAACTTCATACCATTTAAAACAGTGAACCCATTAGCGAGAAATTCTAGTCCTTGGTCAAATGAAACTAACATAAACTTAATGAAACACTACGGGGGCGTACACTACATTAGCACCCCCGCCGTGAGCTAGAGAATGCTTTTCACGTTAACCGAGATCCCGCAGGCTTTCACTTCTTAACAACGTTTCTTTATTTGTATTTATTATCCGATATTGCGTAACTATATAAACTAGGAACGCGGTAATTAGCTTAAAGACTATTCGTTATCTAGAACATTCGTGGCATTTAGAAGAGCGACTGATTTTTAGACAAGCGAGTATGAATGGGCGAGCCGGTAAGGTTCGACGTAGGCGAACGTATCACGATCAGATCGAAAACGTTATATGGAGAGGCAACCGACGATCTTGTATGAAAATACTAATAAAAGTAGAAGCTGAACATGTGTGTCAAGATCGTAGCATGTGGAAAGATTTGGTGTGCGCGTGAAATCAGCTAACCACAATACTGCTCCGTATGGCATGGCTTGGCTTCTCGAGATGGTATGGGGGAAAGAACAGGCGAAAGAAACTTCGAAATCATCCTCTTATTATGTAATTCTTTTATTTTCTGTCTCAAAACATCCATACTTTCATACCTTATATTATACTAGAAAATGCGAAAGTAGCTCCCTCTGTCCATCTGTCTGGTTGTTGGCTTTTCACGGCTCAACCGCTGAAGCGATCTTGTCGGAATCCGGAACAGAGATAGCTTGCATCCTGGAGACGGAGATATGATACTTTATATCCAGGAAAATCAAATACTCGTAGTTCCCACGGGTTATTTAAAAACTTACAACCACGCGGACAGAGTCGCAGGCATCAGCTAGTAACCACAAAAAATATTAGAGGAACCGTCATAAGTTCGACTCCCGTCCTCTCCAAATATCACACAGTAAAACACAAAATTCAACAAATAAGCCTAAATGGGTTGGAATCGCAACCCTTTTTATACGACACGACGAGCTCGGTCGAGTGTACCGTTCGCAGAAAAAGCGAAATATAAATAAATAAAACGTAAAATATACAAACACTGAATTCGAGTCCAGAGGTCGTTATTTTAATGTAACTGCATTTATTCCTAATGTCTGTTGTTAAAATGAAAGACCTCTACCAGTTCAAATCGTTAACGTAAATTGGGGACGTTGTGCGCTCTTTTAATATATAAAATATTTTTTTATAGGCGAAAGTCACCAAACGTGCGAAACGTTCAACTGATGCAAAAACAAGCATTTCGATGAAGAAAAGTAAATTACTTTGCTAAGATCCGCTTGCAAAATATAAAAATGGTGTATATTACCTAGTTTTTTGAAGTGCACCACCCGCCCTCCCTCAGTAGCATGCACAAGCAAACTAACACCGCCACCAGGAACCGCCACCAGGAACCGGCACCAGTAACCGCCACCAGGTACCGTCCACCAACCACTACAATACTACCACTAGATAATATACACCACTGAAGTCGAGAACACGACACGTGTTTCGCCCCAAAACGAGGCATTATCAAGCGTAGTAGACTCTACGACAGACGGCCGCCGTCTGTCGTAGAGTCTATTACGCTTAATAACTTGATAACTTGTAGTGGTTGGTGGAGGGCACCTGGTGGCGGTTCCTGGTGGCGGTGTTAGTTTGCTTGTGCATGCTACTGAGGGAGGGCGGGCGGTTCTCTTGAAAAAACTAGGTAATATACACCATATTTATATTTTGCATGCGGATCTTAGCAAAGTAACTTACCTTTCTTCATTATAATGGATTTCCGCAAAGTAACGCCTGATTCTATTAACTATAATAATTTATTTAACAAAAAAATTGACTGTATCCTGTAGAATGAGTCGAGGCGACACGCTAGAGGTTCCTATGTTTAGGTTGGCTAAAACTAGAAAGTCTTTTCCTAGTAGATGTATACAATTTTATAATAAAATTCCTAGTGTAACACAAAAATCGGACATGGATTTTAAAAAACTTGTGTCTTGCCAGTTACCCGATTTCACAGGGTCAGTAACTCTTTTATGGGGCAATGTATGCGTTTTTACAACAAAATCTCAGAAAGTGCACAGTCTTTCAATCAAAAAGTTCAAATTTTTAATTTAACAAAGACTTTTTAAGAAGCGTTATTATAATATTAAGGAATACATGGATGATGATAACCCCTGGGAATGAGGTGATCGCTGCCAAGCTATTTCTACATCTTTATAATACCACGATTGTACATTATTTTTAAAATGACCAAAGAAAAAAACATTGTCCGCTGGGTTTCTTACTGGTTCTTCCCAGGACAGAGGCTTTTTTTGCGAACCAGTGTAGTTAAAAAAAAAAGAAAAAAAAAATGACTTTCAATAAGTATTATGTAAATAATCTATGTTGAATAAAAATTTATTCTATTCCATTCTATTCTATTCTATTAAGAAGACATTACTAGATAAAGCGTATTATAATATAGATCATTATATAGTGGACAAAGAAGTTTCTTTTTTTTATTTGAAAATGTGACGAGACGAGCAAAACGTTCACCTGGTGCTAAGTGCAACGTTCGCCCATAACAAATGTAGTGTCACCCAGTGATTACGCTGTGTGACACCACACTGCACCGGTCACCCTGAGACATCAGTTCTTAAGTCTCATATGCCCAGTGATTACGCTGTCTCACAGTGCCCTTCTAACCGAAACACAGTAATGTTTGAACACTACTGCTTTACGGCAGAATAACTGGCCCTGGGCTGGTACCTACCTAAACGGGTTCTTGCATAGGAATTCTACCACCAGTAAATGATGGTAGGATTCCTATGAAGGAAGATGCAGGAAGATGTGTGGAAATAACTTATACTCTGCACTTGCAAACCACCTGGCTACTAAATTTATGATGTAGTAATAAGTTTTTTGTAATTTATAAATTACATTGGCACTGAAAAAAAAGAAAGATCCCCAAAGTTCCTTGCCGGTTCTTCTCTGAGAAGGCCATTTTTTGAACCGGTATAGATTTTGTCGTTCATAAGAGGTTTAAACAAGCCTAAATTGAATGAAGAAATTGTGACTTTGACTTTGATAGTAAGTCTGCCCATAACACAGACTGTGTCACCTCGCCCTCCTGAGACCTAGCTTTTAATTCTACTTCTCAGTGGCGTCACTCGAAATCAAGTAATGTTAAACACTACTTTTTGGAGCAGAATAACTGGCGCTGCGGTACCTACCTAGACGGATTCCGACCACAGGAATGCTACCGCCAGTAAAAATTACAAAGAACACTACGGTTAGACACTACTAACGGTAGCTCAGGGGCTAGGCTCGCTTTAAATTTCATAGTATGTGACCTGGGTTCGATTCCCGGTGCCGGCACCTCAAGAATTGTTAATTGCAATTTTCAGTGTCGATTTACCACCTGCTCGGCAGTAAGGGAAAACATCGTTAGGGAACCTGCATGTCTGCGAAAATAAACAATATTTCTAAGGACATGGGAAGTCCGCCAACCCGCATTGGAGAGCAGCATGGCGGAACCTTTTCCCAGCTCCAAGCCCTCTCAGAAATAAGTAGGAGGCCTGTGTCGAGGCAGTGGGACATTTATAGGCTGGTTTGTAACTTACTCTTTGTACTATCTGCTGGGAGGCTGGATATCACGACGGCACAGCAGAGTTTGCATGACTGCATTACCATCACAGTGGTTTTGAAAAAATCCTTGCCGACTTCGACCACGTGCGACAGTTTCTAATGCTGTTGTGAACTACCGACAGCGCAGGAGATATTAAATACAAGGTATTGCATACTAGACGATTTACGTAAAATACAAAGACACCGGTTAGACACTACTAACGGTAGCTCAGGGGCTAGGCTCGCTTTAAATTTCATAGTATGTGACCTGGGTTCGATTCCCGGTGCCGGCACCTCAAGAATTGTTAATTGCAATTTTCAGTGTCGATTTACCACCTGCTCGGCAGTAAGGGAAAACATCGTTAGGGAACCTGCATGTCTGAGAAATAAACAATATTTCTAAGACATGTGAAGTCCGCCAACCCGCATTGGAGCAGCATGGCGGACCCTTCCCAGCTCCAAAGCCCTCTCAGAAATAAGAGGAGGCCTGTGCTCAGCAGTGGGACATTTATAGGCTGTAACTTTACTTCTTTTTTACTATTCTGCTGGCGGCTGGATCAGCGACGGCACAGCAGTTGCAGTGACTGCATACCATCACAGTGGTTTTTGAAAATCTCTTTGCCGACTTTCGACCACGGCGACAGTTTCCGAATGCTGTGTGAAGCTACCGACAGCGCAGGAGATATTAAATAGCCAAGGTATATGCAACCGTTTGATGGCGGCTTAAGAGACACCATCTCATCCCGTGGATGTCGTAAAAGTCGACAGAGGGAAAACGAAAACCAGGAGATGGAGAGCAGCATCTTCGTGGGACTCCCAAGCGTGGCAACTATGGCAAGCACCTCAAAATGGGAGCTACAAAGTTTTGTGGTAATCTATGGGGGAGGCCTATACTCAGCACTGGACTAGTGATAGGCTTAAATGATGATGATGATGATTGATCGCAGTGCCAAGGCTCAGTCTGGTAGCCAGTAAATAAAAATCTAGATGTCTGTTTTCTTGGTTATCAAGTACGTATTTTCATCGCTTAATCAATTTAAAGTACAACTTGGTTTCGCAATATTTTATCATATTTATGATAGAAAATGTTGTGAGAGATAATAGAGATAGAGAGAAATGCAAAGAGAGTGAATTTGTACCATACAAGCTGATGCCCTCGACTTCGTCCGCGTGGATTTAAGTGTTTTAAATATCCCGTGAGAATTATATGTTTATGTCCTTCTCCAAAATGCAAGCTATCTCTGTGCTAAATGCCTTTGATCCCAGAAAAGGTAACAAACAGACAGAGGGACAGAATGAGTTACTTTCGCATTTATAATAATAGTATGAATGGATTAGTACTAGACAAGACAAACGTAGAGTAATAGCCTTTAAGTGCTCTATTGCTAAGCGCAGGCCTTCTCTGATTATTTGAGAGGGATTTGAAGCTGGGAAGCGTCCGCCACGCTACTCCGGTGCCGATTGGCGGTTTATTCTTTATCATCATCATTTCAGCCGATGACTAGTCCACTCCTGAACATAGGCCTCCCCCAGAGTTTGACAAAGAAAATTGTAGTTCTCATTTTGGGGGGGATTTTGCTGTAGTTGCCACGCTTGGCACGCGGGTTGGAACCGCAGTTTATTTATTTAGATGTTCCAAGACAACGCTGCCCATATCCCAGTTTTTATTATCCCACCGTTGACTTTTACGACACCCACGGTATGAGATGGGGTGGTAGCGCCATCATATATACTAATTAATTGTAATATATTATACAATACTTTATTTTCCCAATGAAGAGCCTATAAAAATTATTATAATTTCAATTAGAATCATACAATTTTTTCTGCGAACCGTACCTAGCACACATTTAAACAGTACGCGTTCCCACTTGAACATTAAAAAGCGAATGCGTCCCATACACGACATGCTTACAGTTAAATTGCTGAATTCCACCAATGCTGTAATAGTCGAGTTGTTTCCTCAAGCGCTGTTTATGCTTTAAGTTGTATTACGGGCACATAAGACATTCCCGCTCACTACTGTGTTTCAATTACGTGAAATGTAATTAAAAAAAAAAACACTTACGGAATCCGGTGTTATCGTCTTTGTGGCCGCAAGTCGGTCCGTAGTAGCGACAATGTCGAACGAAGTTAACTTATGGAGATTTCGACTATACCTTTGGTAATTAAATTTTTATACATACATACAACATAATTTTTTCTATTGGGTTAGGCAGATATCACATCGAACTATTCCCTATGGCGTATTACAGTACCGCAGCTGGATTGGAAACAATATTTATTTGCAAAAACAAGCATTTCGGGCAATCTATAACTTGGGTCCTCGCGAGTCGCTACGAGAACCAATTAAGGAGATTAAAATTTTGACAGTTCCTGTCGTTGTTTATTATTTTAAATATCGTAAACTTTTTTTTTATTTATTGTATAAAGTGACGAAACGAGCAAAACATTCACCTGATGGTAAGTGTAGCATCTGCCCATAAAAAATGCTGTGTCACGCAGAACATTTATGTGTGACACCACACTGCGCCCGTCGCCCTGAGACATCAGTTCTTAAGTCTCATATGCTCAGTGATTACGGTAGCTCTCAGTGCCCTTCAAACCGAAACACAGTAATGTTTGCACACTACTGCTTCACGGCAGAATAACTGGCCTAGGGGTGGTACCTACCTAGACTGATTCCTGCATTAATTTATTTAACAAAAAATTAACTTTATCCTGTAGAATGGGTCAAGGCGACACGATAGAGGTTCACAAAATGTGACATAGGTTTCAAAAAACCTGTCAAGAAGATATTATTAGATAAAGCGTATTATAAAAGAGATCATTATACGAAGTGATTGCATTGCTTGCGGCTCGTATGTATGTTGCTCGATGTATTTTTTTTGTAATTTATAAATGACATTATGTATTATGGCATTGAATAAAGAAATTTTGACTTTTCACTTTTTGACATCCATAGCCCACTTTGAAAAGCAGTGTGGTGGCGGCTCGATAAAAGAATACTACCACTCCATCTCATCCAATGGATCTCGTAAAAGACGAGTAAGGAATTAAACTGCACTGTGACACCAACAGCGCATGATGGCGATGGGCTCACCACCTATCACACCAAGTGCATGATATTGTTTTGGTGAAACGTGGATTGTGGCAGTCGTGGATCTGTTTTTGCAGTGAGTGCCCAGTCTCTGACTACCCCTTATGGGATACAGTCGTGATCTTATGTATGTATAGCCCACTTTTTACGACGGTGGCGGACCACGTCTTCGCCATTTTGGTACACGCTAAAATTCTTTTTCCCCATAGGAAGATGTTATCCGTCCAAACAGAGACTTGCAAGCTTGGGTAAGGGTAGCCTAATTCTTTCGTGGCACGGCAACAACTGGCTTGGCGGAGAGAAAGGGAAATGGATTAGGCAGGGAATGGACTTGGGGTATGCAATGCTGAAGTTGGGAAAGGAACTATAAGGTGTAGGATACTACTCCCTCGGAAGCATCAGAAGACAGCAGTAGCTCGGGAGGCCGGGACCGCTTACCCGGCACTTTTACGTATTTGCCGGACTATGCAACTAGATTAAGTACAGCCTGGCCAGTAAAATTTTTATTCTGAAAATAATTGCACAAACTTTAATAAGTTAATCTTCAATTATGAAAATAGCCTTATAACTTAACCTCAGGCGAACATAAAACAAGGTAATAATAATAAATTACAGTTTAAAAAAACTAACCGGTGTTGGGATTCCTATGCAGAAATCCGTCTAGGTAGGTCTAGTTATAGTGCGGTGAAGCTGTAGTGTGTAAACATTGCTGTGTTTCAGTCTGAAGTGCATTGTGAGCTAGTGTATGGGCATACCTTCATCTACGCCGTAGGAACGCAAATAGTTGGTTTTCGGGTATGGTTGAGTTGTGAGTGGGAGATATGTCTGTAAAGCGCACCCGCGATACAGGTGAAATCCTACTCTGGCGCGTCTTTTTAAAAAAACATAACAAAAGAGATTTTTACTGGTGGTAGGATTCCTATGCAGGAGTCCGTCTAGGTCAGGTATTCTGCAGTGAAGCAGTAGTGCGCAAACATTACTGTGTTTCGGTTTAAAGGGCAACGTGAGCTAGCGTAATCACTGGGCATTTGAGACTTAATGTCTCAATGTGACGGGCGCAGTGTGGTGCTACACAGAAATATTCTGAGTAACACAGAATCTGTAATGGGCAGACGTTGCACTTGCCATCAGGTGAACGTTGCGCTCGTCTCGTAACTTTAAAAAAGAAAAAAAGAATCCGTCTAGGTAGGTACCACCCCAGGGCCAGTTATTCTGCCGTGAAGCAGTAGTGTGCAAACATTACTGTGTTTCGGTTTGAAGGGCACTATTAGGTAGTGTTATTGTTAAATATTTTAAAAAATTTGGATAATCCAAAAGTGCACGTCTCATGACGGTCAATTAACTCTTAAGAAAAAAACATAACGTCGTCGTCATTTCAGCCTATCTCAGGTCGACTGCTGAACATAGGCCTCCCCCATAGATAGCCACAAAAGTTTGTTTCTCTCATATTGGAGGGATTTTTCCATAGTTGCCACGCTTGGCAGGCGGGTTGGCAACCGCAGTTTATTTATTCAGATGTTCCTGGTTTTAATTTCCCTCTGTCGACTTTTACGACAGCCACGGGATGGGATGGGGTGGTAGATTCTCTTAGGTCGCTACCACACGGCGGTAACATAACGTATCGAGGTTCAAACATTTCTAGTCATTTCCATTTCAGATGAAAACTATAAGAAAAAAATATTTTCCTTATTAACTACAAGTGCAAGACTTTAGATATGAAATAGGAAACCGGTAGATAAAATTCTGGACACGATAAAAAACCCGGTCTCGATACGTTAATTTTCGGGAGAAAAATAAAAAGAAAACAGTTATAACTAGAACAATATATCAAATATCAAATTATACAAAGAAACAGATTTAAAAAAAATGTCTAAACACACTAAAGTTGTAACCTAATTTTTTTTTTTTTACTATATGCCACAGGTTTTGTACTACAGTGTGGCGCAATGAATAGGTCTGTGCTCAGTATGAGTTACGGATGCCCGCAACACTGATTTTCAGCACAGCCTTATTTTTTTTTTATCGTGACCACATCCCTAAAAACATCCGGACGTCCACGACAATTTTTTTTAAAGTTTTTTTTCCATAATAGCAATAGATGATTTTGTTAAAGTTTTAATGAATGAATTAAAGTGTTCTCTTGGTATGAGTCTGTTCAAATTAGCATATAAGTGCAATATAATTGTGATAGAGGCATTTGGAGACCGCCGAATCGCGCGACCTTGACATGTCGGGTATAGAGCACTGTCTCACGCCGCATAGCGCCGTGAGGCGTGCAAAACACATAATTGATGAGAAAATCTCTTTTCTTACTAAGACAGTTCTTGGCCTCTATAATGTGTTGCTCCCATACATACTGTAAGAGTAAAGCGTCCTCCAGCTCCTTGGATGGACTAGAGCGGTAAGGGTGGCAATGGTTAGGCGTGATCGGGCCTTCCTAAAATTTAAAAAGGAACGTTCCGATGTGAATTGGTCCAGATTTAAATTGCTAAGAAACAAATGCAATCAAATGGTACACAATGGTAAACGCCGTTATATTCATACATACATACATAAGATCACGACTGTATCCCATAAGGGGTGGTCAGAGACTGGGCCCTCACTGCAAAAAAAGATGATCCAATCCACGTTTCACCAAAACAATATAATGCACTTGGTGTGATAGGTGGTGAGCCCATCGCCACCATGCGCTGTTGCACACTGCAGGGTGCACAGTGCAGTTTAATTCCTTACTCGCCTTTTACGAGATTCATTGGATGAGATGGAGTGGTAGTATTCTTTTAACGAGCCGCCACCACACGGCCGTTATATTCACGATAATATTATATTTTTAACTCCTACAAAAAGCTCGAAATTCGGACTGTCGCGTTCGCTGTGTGCTTTCGTGATTTCGAATATCTTAAATGTTTTAATTCGTCTAATGACCGTCCGAGGGAGGCTGCGAGCGTCCATTCGGACTGTCGACTTGTGTGTCGGTAACTCTGGGCGGTGAGAACCGCCCTGGAACACGGTTGAATCGTGCGTACGCGGTGTGATTATTGACTATTGCGCGCCGCTCTCTGCGGCGGTCGCGCGTCGTGGTGCGTGATATTAAAGCTATTGACTGTGTGTACAGTGTGGCCTGGATCGTGACTGACCGTATCGTGGTCACACGATAATATTACTAACTCTTCCACAGCTGATGTGTGGAAATTCCTTAGGTCTCTCGGCAGTGACAAGCCTGCCTCACTGAACTGTGGTTCAATTCTATTGAAAGAGACCGGAATTGAAAGAAGAATAGGAAGAAGTCTAAATTGAAAGAAGTCAAAAAACCGTCTTCAACGCAGCAGCTCCAAACAGAGTTTCATGATTTTGTCATCATCAGAACCTCACCCTTACGATATTCCCTTTCTAATAACAAAGAATCATTTAAATAGGTTCATAAACAAATACTTTTAGCCCGAACACACTTAAGAAAAAATATACAGACGAATTGAGAACCAGAACCAAAGACGAAATTAAAAACCAGGAGATGGGTAGCAGCATCTTCCGGGAACATGTGAATAAATAAACTGCGGTTGTCAATCCGCCTGCCAAGCGTGGCAACTATGGCAAAATCCCCCCAAAATGAGGGCTTCTAATTTTTGTGGCAATCTTCGGGGGAGACCTATGTTCAGCAGTGGACTAGTGATAGGCTGAAACGTGAATTGAGAACCTTCTTGCGGTGCACATCCAGTCGTCCGAGTTTCCTCGTGTTCTGGGTCGAACTGAAAACCGGAGCTGCGATGTCATCATCGCGGGTTTAACTTAGTTCGGTCCACTTTGCAATTATATGCTGCAGCTCATATTTTGGCAATGGGTATTTTTTTTTCTTTTTTCGTAGCGGCTAAGACATTTTTTTTGTTTTCGTTTTTTTTCATTTATTTATTATCTGTAAGTATTTTGTTGTGTATGTTTTTAATCGTGAATAAATGTATTACTTACTTACTTACTACTTCTTTTTCTTTTTACTACAGTAGGATTCCTCCTGTATCGTGGGTGTGTTTGACAGACACATTCACATGCACAACACAACCAGATCCGAAAACCAACAATTTGTGCTTTCGCACAAATGTTGGCTCCGGCTGGGATTCGAACCCGGGACCCGCTGCGTAAACGTCAGTTAATCCACTAGGCCACGCGGTGGTCACGTGTTTTCGAAGACGGAAATAATAATTGATTTCGACTTTCCTTGTGAAGTCCTCAAAATTCATTTCATAATCCGTGCAGTATTTCGTATTATGCAATAATAAGAGTTCAAAGGAAATGAACTCATTTCGTTTCCCAGTTTCTTTTATTAACGGACACGTTTCCTCTCCCAGCTTAACGTGTAGCTGGACGCGTGAATTTAAATATGAAATGAGCAATGAAATATGTTTGTATATTTTTATACTAATGCATTTTGAATCATCGTCCGTTTTATTTCCGAGGACATTGTCGCGTATTTGGAATACTGATTAAAAAAAGTAAAGCAAAAAGTCTCATATGCCCCGTGATTACACTAGCTCTCAGTGTCCTTCAAACCGAAACACAGTAATGTTGCAACAATGTTGCAACATTACAATGTTGCAACATTACTGTGTTTCGGTTTGAAGGACACTGAGAGCTAGTGTAATCACGGGGCATATGAGACTTAAGACCTTATGTCTCAGGGTGATGGGCACAGTGTGGTGTTACACAGAAATTTCCTGGGTGACATTGCATTTGTTATGGGCAGACGTTGCACTTACCATCGGGTGAACGTTTTGCTCGTTTCATCACTTTATCCAATAAAAAAAAATTGAGTGTATACATACATAACTATAATTAAAATTTATATATGTTTTTTTGATACTTAACATATACGTTAACTTCGTCGTTTTCAGCCTATCACAAGTCTATTGCTGAACGTAGGCCTGCCCCATAGGCAGCCACAAAAGTTACTCCTTCACGGCAGAATAACTGGCCCTGGGTTGGTACCTACCTAGACGGATCCCTGCATAAAACATTTGCTTGTATGCTTGCGGATGAATGGATAATATTGTCTGAATGTTCATAGTTCTGTAAGGGAGAAGAATGAATACGTTGTCTTTGATTAATTCTAACAGTTTTTATTGATCATCATCATCATTTCAGCCTATCACTAGTCCACTGCTGAACATGGCCTCCCCCATTGATTGACACAAAAGTTTGTAGCTCTCATTTTGGGGGAATTTGTGCCTTTGTGTATTCAGATGTTCACGGAAGATGCTGCTGCCCATCTCCTTGTTTTTTTTCTCTCTGTCGACTTTTACGACACCCACGGGATGAGATGGGGTGGTAGAGTCTCTTAAGCCGCTACCGCACGGCTATACAAACCGTTTTTATTAAAGTAAAATAAATGAAATAAGAGAATCATATGATATGCATGCATGCATGCTTGCGGATCAATGGCCGGTAATATTGTCGGAATGTATGAAGTTCTGCGATCGAGAAGAATGAATAAGTTGTCTCTAGTTAATTTTATTGGTTCCAATCGTTTTCATCAAAAAATTTGGGAGGGATTGGCGATTGGCAGAATTTGGCTTAGACTGTGATTCGAAATGATTTCGAAATCTACTTTAACGGTACGGTACGCATAGATACACTCGTGCTGAGAGTACAACAGATGCTGTGACATATTATTTGAGCTAGCATACTCGTATTTCTGATTTTATTTCATTTCCCGCTTTCTCCCCTTGAAGTGAGACTCGAGTGCACGTCTCATGACGCTCATTTAACACTTACATACATACATAAGATCACGACTGTATCCCACAAGGGGAAGTCAGAGACTGGGCACTCACTACAAAAACAGATGACTGCCACAATCCACGTTTCACCAAAACAATATAATGCACTTGGTGTGATAGGTGGTGAGCCCGTCGCCACCATGCGCTGTTGGATGTGTGTTGCACAGTGCAGTTTAATTCCTTGCTCGCCTTTTACGAGATCCATTGGATGAGATGGAGTGGTAGTATTATTTTAACGGGCCGCCACCACACGCCACCACATTTAACACTTACAAAACAAAATCTGATTTAGGTTCAAATATTTCGAGTCATGCCCATTTCAGATTCAAAACAACAATAAGAAAAAAATGTTTTTATTATTAACTACAAGTGCTAGTAGAATTTTTATATGAAACAGGAAACCAGTAGAGTTTTTTTGGGGGTTATGTTTTTTCAAAGTAGCAATATTAGATGATTTCTCAAAATAATTTTATTGAATTAATTAAAGTGTTTTC
Organism: Luehdorfia chinensis; assembly: GCA_019845155.1. NCBI lineage: Eukaryota > Metazoa > Arthropoda > Insecta > Lepidoptera > Papilionidae > Luehdorfia > Luehdorfia chinensis. The sequence goes on from JAHVAK010000072.1 coordinate 288,325, forward strand.
TTGATATGAGTCTATTCAAATTAGCTAATAAGAGTAATATAACTGTGATAGAGGCGTTTGAAGAGCGTCGAATCGCTTGACCTTGACATGTCGGGTATAACACTATCTCACGCCTCATCATCATCATCATCTCACACCGCTTCGCGCCACGAGACGTGCAAATGTAAAAGTTAAGTAACAGTCTATAAATGTCCCACTGCTGAGTAGAGGTGTCCTCTCATTTTTGAGAGGGCTTCGGAGCCGGAAAGAGTCCGCCACACTGCTCCAATGCGGGTTGGCGTGGCGTGACATGTCCTCGAAATATTTTTATGTTACAGACACATTTACAGACACATTTCACACTTTTAGTACCCGCAACCGACGAGCGTGTGTGAAAACGCTAATGAAAGTAGAAGAAGCTAAAGATGTGTGTCAGGATCGTAGCAAGTGGAAAGATGTGGTCTCTGCCTACCCCTATGGAAAAGAGGCGTGACTGTATTTATGTATGTATGTACACATTTAGATTTCCCAAACGGTGTTTTCCTTCGCCGCTTAGCATATGGTTAATCAGCATTTAGAATTGCCGAACAATTTTAGAGATGCCGGTATCGGGATCAGGGTCAGATTTAATCGGAATTTTGATAGTTTTAATCGGTTTAGTATTTATTAAATTATTACGATTTAATTTATTTACATACAACCTTGCACAGTAATGTAGACACACCAGGATTATTATCTCACATCAATATTCCATGACCATGTTCTATCTGATCGGCTTGATCCACTGGCTTTGCGAAGAGATGTTGCATCCCTTTGCATTTTTTATAAGATCTACCATGGGGAGTGTTCCGAAGAATTGTTCGGATTAATTCCAGCCGCTGATTTTCACCATCGCACATTGCGGCACAGCGCAAAATTCCATCGTCACCACCTTGATGGTTGGCATTCCAGCACAGTGCGTTTTTCGCGCAATTTTCTGCCACGCACAAGCACCATATGGAATCTGCTGCCGCCAGCGGTTTTTCCGGACCGATACGACTTAGGGACCTTCAAGAAAAGAGCCTATTCCTTCCTCAAAGGCCGGCAGGCAACGCATCTGCTATTCCTCGGGTATTGTAGATGTTCATGGGCGGCGGTGATCACTTACCATCAGGTGAGCCGCTTGCTCGTTTGCCTCCTCTAACATAAAAAAAAAATATTACACTTCAAGGGCTCCGAAGACATTCCCATTGCATGGGTACAAAAAAACCACCTCATGCTATAATCCCATAATAAGAATGTGTAGACTGTATAATGAAATTGTTGAGAAAAACAGACATTGATGTATTTGTTTATAACCATAAGATTACGTAAATTTGATTAATTATAAATATATAAGAAATCTATGTTCACGGAATATATTTAAATAAGTTGTGTATGATGATGATGTGATGATGATGTTCTCCTAGCCGATTTCGACCACGGCGACAACTCCCGAATACTGTCGAGAGCCATCAACTGCGCAGGAGGCATTATAGTGCCACAAGTGTACGCGTAAACACAGAGGCACTCACTCGTCCCAACCTACCCGCGCCCGATGTAACGTTGATGCGATAAGATCGGAGGAAGGCTAGGATGCAGTGTCAGAAACACGGGGACAATCACAACACAACCAGACCCGAAAACCAACAATTTGTGTTTAAGCTCAAATGTTGGCTCCGGCTGGGAATCGAACCCAGGACCCGCGGCGTAGAAGTCAGGTACTCTGACCACTAGGCCACGCGGTCGTCAAGTTGTGTATACATCCTAAGTGGATTGCAATAAGTGTTGCCAGGTCCAGTGTGTCAAATTTCCGGACGGAAGGTAAAAATCATCGAATTTGCTCTTACTTGGTGGTAGGAGTCCTATGCAGGAATCCGTCTAGGTAGGTACCACCCCAGGGCCAGTTATTCTGCCGTGAAGCAGTAGTGTGCAAACATTGCTGTGTTTCGGTTTGAAGGGCACTGTGAGCTAGCGTAATCACTGGGCATATGAGACTTAAGAATTTATGTTTTTTTTTTATTGGATAAAGTAATGAAACGAGCAAAACGCTCACCTGATGGTAAGTGCAACGTCTGCCCATAACAAATGCTGTGTCACCCAGAAAATTTCTGTATGACACCACACTGTGCCCATCACCCTGAGACATAAGTTCTTAAGTCTCATATGCACTTACACCAATTAAAAAAAAAACTATTAAAATTGTTAGTACAAGTCAATGCTCTAATGTCGTTTGACATTTAAAAATCATTTACAAATCTCTCTCACTCGCACGCTTAGACAAGCTGTATTTGTTTCTCGCTCGCATTGTTAATCCTGTCTATTTTACAATGGTTTTTAATTGCGCTTTTCTGTAAGGCGCTTTAAGCAGCTTTTGGTTCTTTTCTCTTCACCAGCGAATCCAGCGCTGAAGCTATGATTTTTGATGTTAGTCGCGGAACGAAAAATTGTCGTAATGAATGAAATGCCTATTTTATCCTATATAGTACGAGTATTTCGAATAAGGGGCGTAAAATAAGCAAAAAATGATTGTATATCTCAAACGTATATTGCTTCTTAGGCGATTTGGACAGTATCCTTTAGAGGTTAGTGAAAAATCGGGACATTTGGCGTCCCGATTAAGGGTGAATCGGGACTCTAAAAATCGGGACATCTCGCAACACTTTTTTTACTGGATAAAGTGATGAAACGGGCAAAACGTTCACTTGATGGTAAGTGTAACGCAAACATAAGAAATGCTATGTCACCCAGAACATTCCTGTATGGCACCACGCCCAATATAATATGCCCAGTGATTACACTAGCTCACAGTGCCCTTCAGAACGAAACAAAGTAACGTTCGAACACTACTGCTTCGGTACCTATCTAGATGGATTCCTGCATGAATCCTCCTTTCCTTTCGATTATGCGATTCCAAGCAAACAGATATCAGAAAGGAGTGTGATGATAAAAAAATTCAACAGCTATGTTGCGTGATTTATTTCCCCGAAACCTTTTCAGCCCATTCTCTTAAATTAGGTCAATAATGGATAGCCCGTTCGCCGGGACCGCGGCGCGTTGGATTAACAAACGAGCATTGCTCTGCGTAGGGTCGACATAAATTTTGTCTGCGTAGAGATTTATTGCTAAAAAGAAAATATGCCTATAAAGATATAGAAACGACATAGACTCTTTGCATTTTCTACCGTGTTTACCATGGGGGGTGTTTCTAAATTCCACCATCGTACATTGCGGCACAGAACAAACTTTCATCGGCACCACCTGGATGGCTGTCATTCCACCACTGTATTCATATATATATTACAATGCCGATAGGTGTCCGGCAGAGTAGAATAGCACCGACCTCTTTCCTACCGAGGTGTGGTAAAAGCGATGTAACACCATAAGGCAATGGGGAGCAAGAATTTTTTGACTTCTTCTCGCCACCTGCCACATTTAATTTCCCGCCAAGGCGAAAAGTGGGCTACATGAGTGGCCCCTGCCCTTATATGAAAAAAAGGCGTCACCGCATATCACGTTTAAAAAAATTACTTTATGTAATATCCATCAGTTTAAAAGAAAAAAAAGAATCTACCACCCCGTCTCATCCCGTGGGTGTCGTAAAAGTCGACATAGGGAAAATGAAAACCAGGAGATGGGCAGCAGCATCTTCTTGGAACTAAATAGATAAACTGGGATTTCCAACCCGCCTGCCAAGCGTGGCGACTGTGGAAAATCTCCCAAAATGACAGCTCCCGACTTTTGTGGCGATCTATAGGAGAGGCCTATGTTCAGCAGTGGACTAGTAATAGGCTAAAATGATGATGATGACGATGACGAATATCCACCACACTGTAATAAGAGATTTATGCATAAAAATATATCCAATAAATATTAACAACGTTAGTTCTGTAGTCAATGTCAAGGGAGTGTCGAAGGCAGATAAATGAGAGCGCACGCAAACAGGGTTCCGTCAGAAACTCGTAATGGAACGCAAACACGCGGCGTTCTACGAAATGCATTTTCTATCAGTTCCTTGTACTTATGTACGCCTAGTACAGGCAGTTATAGGTATTGGCAAACACGATAGAGACTTGCAAATATTTTCGACGGTTAATAGAATAAGGTGATACTTTGCGGTAATAAATCTTCTGCTATGTATTAATACGTGAAGAGAAAACTTGCGCATGGAGAAGTGTGAGATTTCGCATAGTTACAGTTTGTATGGAGAAGAAGCGAGGAATCTAACATTTATATTATAATGTGTGTAACAAATACATAAAATTGAATAAAATATAACATTGAATATTTACGTTCATACTGACAATGTCAATCAAAAAACAGTCTGTGGTGAAACAGTCGTACGAAGTAGAGATTGTCGCCATATATTTTTTATTATGTTGCCAACTTTTTTTTTGTGGAGGTACAACTTTTTACTGGTGGTAGGATTTCTATGCAGAAATCCGTCTAGGTAGGTACCACCCCAGGACCAGTTATTCTGCCGTGAAGCAGTAGTGTGCAAACACTAAGAGCTACCGTAATCACTGGGCATATGACTTAAGAACTGTCGTCTCAGGGTGACGGGCGAAGTGTGGTTTAACACAGAAATGTTCTGGGTGACACAGCTTTTGTAATAACTTAAACCTTATTAACGTACAAACTTAAGAACTTAACGAATTACTGTATTGAATTGCGTTCGAATTTCGAACACGGGGCGATGACTGGTTTACAAAAAAATGAATTTTTCACTGTATGTTTGTCCACTATGCGTTGGAATTTCGGTGGGAAAATTAAAATCAGTAGTTGGGCAGCAGCGTCTTCCTGGAACATCTGAATAAATAAACGGCGGATGCCAACCCGCCTGCCAAGCGCGGCAACTACGGCAAAATGAGAGCTACAATGAAGCCTGGGTAGATTTTTATTTCCTTTATACTCTGTAGTATTGTCACGAAATTTTGCGTATGACATGAATAGGCGTGGGAGCAGCGTGGCGGACTCTTCCCGGATTTTAAACCCCGAAATGAGAGGAAGCTTCTGTTTAGCAGTGGAGCTTTTTAAATATGTCATGTCATCATCATCATCATCATCGTTTCAGCCTGTCACTTGCCACTGTTGAACATAGGTCTCCCCCATAGATTGCAACAAAAGTTTGTAGCTCTCATTTTGTGAGGTTTTTGGAATAGTTGCCACGCTTGGCAGGCGGGTTGCCCACCGCAGTTTCTTTATTATGATGTTCAAGGAAATGCTGCTGTCCATATCCTGTTTTAAATTTTCCCTCTGTCGACTTTTACGACACCCACGGGATGAGATGGGGCGGTAGACTCTCTTAAGCCCAGGAAGACGCTGCTGCCCATCTCCCGGATTCCGTTCTCCCTCTGTCGACTTTTACGACACTCACAGGATGAGATGGTGTGGTAGACTCTCCTAAGCCGCTACCACACGGCAATTTGTGAATAAAACGTTTGATATAAATTGAAATACGGTTTTAACCGCGACAGTTCGTCAGTAAGATAGTTCCGATAATATCCGTCCCCTCCCGGTGGATTTCGTTAACATAAATTCGTTACAAATTTCATTAGCGAGACGGTAACCGTCAAGTTGCTAATTACAGTTCTAGTGATGTGCTTATTCATTATTGACGGTTATCGATTTTTATACATTAATAAAATCAAAAGAATTATAGTAACGCATGATGTGATGTGATGTTCTCCTAGCCGGTTGCGAACCACGGCGACAACTTCCGAATACTGTCGAGAGCCATCAACTGCGCAGGAGATATTATAGTGCCACAAGTGTAGGCGCAAACACAGAGGCACTCACTCGTCCCAACCTACGCGCACTCGATGTAACGCTGATGCGATAAGATCGGAGGTAGGTTAGAATGCAGTGTCAGAAACACGGGGACAATCACAACACACCCAGACTTTGGCTCCGGCTGGGAATCGAACCCAGGACCCGCGGCGTAGTAGTTAGGTACGCTGACCACTAGACCACATATTCCATAGTTTTTCTATTTCTTATTCTCTCCCTGGCCGTGTACCTTTTTCCATCCCTTTTGCAGTCACGACTAACAAACGTTTCAATTAATAATATTACAATTATTAATACGTACGTACATATATAAACAATTATTAAAACGTGCATTTAGTTACGTTTTTTTTTCCAAAAACTAGGCCACGCGGTCGTCAAATAGTAACGCATTTCTCCTCTCACGTAGACCACTTGGTGGCGAACCACGTCGCCGCCATTTGGGTACGAGTCGAAAAACTCTTAATCCCCATTGCGTTCCCACCAGCATTATAGTGACAGCATTACCTATTCTGGTGTTATTCTGCACGAATAAAGGCTGTTCCTACAGTAGTTCAGTCACCTCTTGCGACACCTAGTTAGGAAAGAGGTAGGCGCTATTCTATTCTCCCGGACACCTATCGGCTTAAAAAATACACAGTTTAAAAACAACGCTCCTAACCTATTTTTTTCTTTTCATTTCTTATCTTCAAGAGAAGAGCGTAGAGGAGTTAAAATCTTAGTAATCTTTACCACAAAATAGAGAAAAGTGTTTTTTTTATCTTGATTATTTTCAATAAAATTTCTTTTTTTTTTATTTTATTTGATAAAAGTGATGGTACGAGCGATACGTTCCCCTGATGGTAACGTCTACCCATAACAACACGCTGTGCCCATCATCCTGAGATATAAGTTATTAAGTCTCATATGCCTAGTGATAACGCAAGCTCGCAGTGCCCTTCAAACCGAAACACAGTAATGTTGGCAGACTACTGCTTCACGGCAGAATAACTGGCCCTGGGGTGGTACCTACCTAGACGGATTCCTGCATAGGAATCCTGCTACCAGTAAAGTACAGTGTAAGGAAAACGCATACTTTTTAAGTTTTTAGATACTTGTTAGAAAAATGTTTTAAGTGATTATTCTTATCGATAAGACACCATAACGTCACTATGACCCTTTCCCTCCATACAGTGAATAACCTAATTAACATTTACAACTGTTCCGAGTGCAAATTATCTTATCCTAACACTCCTTACTGTTTTACATTTATAAATATGATAGCTTAGGCCCGCGATTTCGTCCGCGTAGATAAGATTTTTAAGTATCCCGCGGAAACTCGCGAAAAATCCTGTGTTCGCCTACAGGATGCAAGCAGCCTCTGATCCGAATTTCGTCAAGATCGGTTCAGCGGTTGAACCGTTATAATGTAACAAACAGACAGAGCGACAGAGAGGGTTATTTTCGCATTTATAATATTACTTATTGATGCCCGCGACTTCGTCAGCGTGGATATAGTTTTTTTAAGTATCCCGTGGGAACTATTCGATTTTCCTGGATAAAAAGTATATACTGTCCGTCTTCAGGATGCAAACTGTCTCTGTGCTAAATTTCGTCAAGATCGGTTCAGCGGTTGAACCGTTATAAGGTAACAAACAGACAGAGCGACAGAGAGGGTTACTTTCGCATTTATAATATTACTTATTGATGCCCGCGACTTTGTCAGCGTGGATATAGTTCTTTTAAATATACCGTGGGAACTATTCGATTTTCCTGGATAAAAAGTATATATTGTCCGTCTTCAGGATGCAAACTATCTCTGTGTTAAATTTCGTCAGGATTGAGTCAGCGGTTGAGCCGTGAAAAGGTAACAAGCGGACAGAAGGACAGACAGAGTAACTTTCGCATTTATAATATTAGTATGGATAGTATGAAAGGATGGATAGATACTAACTGGTGCCCAGCATGCGTTGCGATGTCCTTTTAATTTTTTTTTGGGAATTATTTTGAAATAGGTTCCTATACAAACACGTTTTTTTTTGGATCAGGTGATGAAACGAGGAAAACGTTCACCTGATGGTAACGTCTACCCATAACAAATGCTGTGTCACCCAGAAGCACTTCAGTGCGCCGATCACCGAGACGTCAGTTTTATGTCTCATATGCCCGTGTGGTGGCGGCTCGTTAAAAGAATACCACCACTCCATCTCATCCTTTGGATCTCGTAAAAGGCGAGTAAGGAATTAAAGTGCACTGTGCACCCAACAGCGCATGGTGGCGATGGGCTCACCACCTATCACATCAAGTGCATTATATTGTTTTGGTGAAACGTGGATTGTGGCGGTCATCTGTTTTTGCAGTGAGTGCCCAGTCTCTGACTACCCCTTATGGGATACAGTCGTGATCTTATGTATGTTTGTATGCCCAGTGATTACGCTAGCTCTCAGTGCCCTTCAGACCGAAACATACGAGTCGTAATGTTTGCACACTACTGCTTCACGGCAACAGCAGTTTGTTTATTTTGATGTTCCAGGTAGACGCTGTTGCGCTACTCCTGATTTTAAATTTCACTCTGTCGACTTTTACGACTTAACGACACCCACGGGATGAGATGGGGTGGCTGATTCTCCTACGCCGCTACCACACGACTAATTTTGCAGGAAGTCGATGGATGCATGAGGCTCAGGACCGTGTTTTGTGGCAATCTATGGGGGAGGCCTATGTTCAACAGTGGACTGAGATAGGCGGAAATTATAACGACGATGAAGAGGGAAGTTTAAAATCGTGGTAGAACAGCATTGGCGTATCTAGATTATTTTCCAGATTTTTTATTCTCTTCACAATCTTCCAACTGTTCTCTTTTGCCGTCTAACGCTGACAGACGGCTAATTATCTAGAGCTAAATAAATATAGATAACTGAAGCAGGTTAGAATAAATTGCAATTTATACTGCGACACTTTTTTTCAGGCCCGGCAAACATTTGCACGGAACTGAAAAGACCGCCCACACAACAATGGAGGTCCCACAATTAAGATGGAGTTAAAAAAAAAGATTACCGCCAGTTCACCGCCAGTAATCGCCACTAAGCGAACGGACAAAGTGTACGTTTGTCACAAAGCGGCACCGAAACCGGCGACACAACTTGCAACCGAGCTAAAAGGGTCGCAGCCGCTGCAAAGAGATATCGTGGGAAACATGAAAGCTATGAAAGCTTAAAAAAGTCGCTCTTTCCACCGACCAAACGGAATGGCTAACACGGTGCTCGGTAAGTATGGAAAGAGAGTTTTTAATAAAAATAACTGAAACAAAAATCACATTGTTGCCACGAGCTTCTATTTGTGAGGCCAATGTCCAGTTGACTTTAAATATGCTATAACTTGTACTCGTCAAAACAAATCCAATCAGCCCAAACATGACTGTGCTATCTTGCTTAGTTGAGGTGTTCATATAGTCGACTTTCGGCTCCATCATAATAGCTCCATTATACAATATTATTTAGTACATTGTCACCGAAGCTCAGAAATCAGGTAAAAATTGAAAATCAGAAAGTAGGTTGACTTAGAATAATATACCCGAAACCCGCTGTGTGGTAGCGGCCTAAGAGAATCTACCACCCCATCCCCTCTCGTGAGTGTCGTAAAAGTCGACAGAGGGAAATTAAAACCAGGAGATGGGCAGCAGAATCTTCCTGGAACATCTGAACAAATAAACGGCGGTTGCCAACCCGCCTGCCAAGCGTGGCAACTATGGCAAAATCCCTCCAATATGAGAGCTACAAACTATTGTGGCTATCTATCGGGGAGGCCTATGTTCAGCAGTGGACTTGTGATAGGCTGAAACGACCCGAAACCGAAAGACGTACACGTAACGTGTATGTTAAATAATAATAAAAATAACGATGCCTCGCAGAGGGATTTCACCTGATACGTGGGTGCATTTTCAGACAATTTTCACATACACAACACAACGAGAAACCAAAAGATTTTGTGTTTTTGCACAACTGTAGGCTTCGGCTGGGATTGTAACCCGTGATCCACAAAGTACAAGTCAGGGACTTACCACTAGGCCACGCATTCAACATCTTATCATTTTACACCTACACTAAGCTTTTTTTATTTTGTTTTCGATAAAGTGATGAAACGAGCGAAACGTTCACCTGAAGGTAAGTGCAACGTTTGCCCATAACAAATGCTGTGTCACGCCAGAAAATTTCTGTGTGACACCACACTGTGCCCATCACCCTGAGACATAAGTTCTTAAGTCTCATAAGCCCAGTGATTACGCTAGCTCACAGTGCCCTTCAAACCGAAACACAGTAATGTTAGCACACTACTGCTTCACCGCAGAAAAACTGCGCCCGGCCCTGGGGTGGTACCTACCTAGACGGATTCCTGAATATGAATCCTACCACCAGTGAAAGGTAAATAGTTATTGGACTATGGGCTGTACCGATTAAAAATTTAAATAATTTAAAAGCAGTGCAGCGGCTTAAGAGAATCTACCACCCCATCTCGTGCCGTGGGTGTCGTGAAAGTCGACAGAGGGAAAACGAAAACCAGGAGATGGGCAGCTGCATGTTCCTGAAACATGTGAATAAATAATCTGCACTTGCCAACGCCTGCGAAGCGTGAAAACTATGGAAAAATCCCCCAAAATGAAAGCCGCATACTTGTAGCAGTGCGATTATGAAATTCTTTACCTCTACACATTCGACAAGCAAAGTCCCTTTGTTCCTTTAAAAAACTCGTAAAAGCTCATTTCTTGGAACTATGATTTTGTGCTTCCCTTTTCCCGAACTTTAGTCTATTGCTTTTATCTACGAATGCCTTCATCATGTGCTTTACATTAATTTATGTACACCCCCCTCTGCTCCCTTCTTAATTACAACAATTCCGTTTACAATGGTTGTCTGGAAGAAATCGCTTTCTGTGCGATAAGACCGCCTATTGTACACTTTTTTTTGTTAATTTTTGTGCTTAGTCCTGTATGTGGTGTACATTAAAAAAATATTGATTGATTGATTGATTGATTGATGAGGCCTATATTCAGAAATGATGATGATGATGTTGAACAATGAAGATGTCGAATGGACCCTACCAAAATGAGAGCTACAAACTTTTGTGACAATCTATCGGGGAGGCCTATGTTCAGCGGTGAACTTGCGATAGGCTGAAACGACGACGACGATGTTGATAATGATAAAATAAAAACCTTCTTTAAATTCTTCTGGGAACTGTCTCTTACAATGCTTTCAGAAATGGAAAAATTGCACGTCGTGGTGATTGTTGCACAAAAACAACCAATGCAAAGTACAGTTGAATATTTTCATTTTTAGGGAGTCGGACACTTAACAGGTACTTAAGCAAATAACGTTGGCCCGATGGTAAGTGCATCATCGGCCCTCACCAAAACTCACAATCACTTAGAATATTTCTATGTGCCGCTCGGAGACATCAGCTCTTAAGTCTCATATGCGTAATACTTACACTGTCTCTCAGTGCTCTTCACACCTAGGCACAGTGATGTTTGCACACTCCTACTTTACGGCAGAACTGGCCTTGCCTTAGACGGATTTCCGCATAGGAATTCTACCACCAGTTAAATGTATTACCTAATTTTAGTTAGGGTAGAGACTTTTGTACACCAATGTGTAACATAATATATAATTACACTCAATATTAATTCGTTTACTGGAACGGACAAGTTTGAATATTTTATAGTTTGTATAACTTTCGGAAAATGTATTTGAACATTTCAATTTCGCAAATTCAGTTCAGCCTATCACTAGTCCACCGCTGAACATAGGCCTCCCCAATAGAGTGCCACGAAAGTTTGTAGCTCTAATTTTGGGGGGATTTTGCCGTAGTTGCCACGCTTGGCAGGCGGGTTGGCAACCGCAGTTTATTTATTCAGATGTTTCAGCTGCTGCAGCCCACTGGTGTACCGCAATATGTTGAAAAAGTGGGTACAAAGTTTTCTCTTCACGTATTAAAATGAAGATATTATTATTATTTATTATTAATATATGGATATTATTATTATTTAATATTCGCCGTGTGGTAGCGGCTAAAGAGAAACTACCACCCCATCTCATCCCGTGGGTGTCTTAAAAGTCGACAGAGGGGAAATGAAAATCAGGAGATGGGCAGCAGCATCTTCCTGGAACATCTGATTAAATAAACTGCGGTTGCCAACCCGCCTGCCAAACATGGCAACTATGGTAAAATCCCTCCAAAATGAGAGCCGAGAGAGAGGAGAGAGAGAGGTTTATTTATTGGAAATGCTTATGTATATTTTAATGCAATATTTTGACACTCTTTGTTACATTTTATTTTATCTGACATAACCTTTAGTTTTTTCTGTTTTTCTTTTTCATTTTAAATTTTTGTGACATTATATTATTTGACAAATCTATTCAAATGTAATATTTTAACGTAGTGGTGTTTTGGAGCTTCCTCTGTCAGCTACTATTGTAAATGTTTTAAATAAATAAATAAAATAAATGGCGTGGCGGTTATACACAATAAAAATACACAACTTGGGAGACACCTATATCATGTGGTGGTATGCAAATTTGTCGATATAGTTATTTAATTTATTAACTTGAACCACAAACAGGTTTACAATACATTTTATAAAAAAAAGTATATTAAATGGAAGGTAAGTTATAAGTAGTAAGGGTAAACCCAACAGTAATGGTCACAGATTCCCAAAAAAAATGATGATGATGTTCTCCTAGCCGATTTCGACCTCGGCGACAACTGCCGACTACACTACTGCAGGAGATATTATAGTGCCACAAGTGTACGCGCAAACACAGAGGCACTCACCCGTCCAAACCTACCCGCGCCCGATGTAACGCTGATGCGATAAGATCGGAGGTAGTTTGTATGTATGTATGCACAGGCATACATATATACATATAGTTGTATATGGGATAACACAGTCGAACCTAATTACTTATTGATTGATTTCATTTATTTGAGACAGAATATTAACTTTTTTTTTGAAACTACAATGGTCGTGGGCAAATATGTCAACTTCGTTAAACAATTTGTTATGTGTTGACACCGGTAGCGGCATAAGAGAATCTACCGCCCATCTCGTCCCGTGGGTGTCGTAAAAGTCGACAGAGGGAAAATTAAAAGCAGAAGATGGGCAGCAGCATCTTCCTGGAACATCATAATAAATAAACTGCGGTTGCCAACCCGCCTGCCAAGCGTGGCAACTATGGCAAAATCCCCCCAAAATCAGAGCTACAAACTTTTGTTGCACTCTATGGGGGAGGCCTATGTTCAGCGGTGGACTAATGGTAGGCTGAAATGGTGGTGGATGGTTGACACCATACGATTTATAGAACACCTAATTCCAGCATTAGTTCTGCATAGTGAAGTACGCACGCGCGGACCGCGTGTGCGATCTTGTCGGTATTTTGTAATACAATTCATTAGTGAGTTCAAATTTATATAAGAAAGACATCTAAAAAGAAATTCGTTGAATAGGAAGCCGCTTCCGTATTTTCCGATCTCCCCGTGGCGTTTCGCGAGCGAGAAAAGTGAAACTCTACTTTATTTTCACATGCGGCAAGGCACGTTTTTGAATACGTTATCAGCTGTCACATTTTGTTGTGAATAAATCAGGCTGCGAGATTTTTTATTCATAGTATTTTCATAAAGGTTCCGATGGAAATATGGCGGTATTGCTATATTGTACTTTATATTTTCTCAGGAAGGCCAAGTGTGCTCTCCGATAATGGCAGTGTAAAGTAAACGGAGATCTTGTAAATGGCCTGCGATATGTAGACGAGGATGTAGCGTTGCTCTGCGAAAAGTTTGACCTAAAAAGTTATCTAGTTAATAGAATCAGGCGTTACTTTGCGGAAATCCATTATAATGAAGAAAATTAAGTAAATTTGCTAAGATCCGCATGCAAATTTTTGTTTTGGTGAAACGCGGATTGTGGCAGTCATCTGTTTTCGCACTATATTATATACTTTCCATAATAAAAATAATGCCATGTGTGTTCCATAACTGCCGTGTGGTGGCGGCTCGTTAATAGAATACTACCATTCCATCTCATCCAATGGATCTCGTAAAAGGCGAGTAAGGAATTAAACTGCACTGTGCACCCAACAGCGCATGGTGGCGATGGGCTCACCACCTATCACACCAAGTGCATGATATAGTTTTGGTGAAATGTGGATTGTGGCAGTCATCTGTTTTTGCAGTGAGTGCCCTTGTACGTGCCGTGATCTTGTATGTAAATTTTAAAAATGGTGTATATTACCTCGTTTTTTTAAAGAGATTGACGGCCGCCGTCTGTCGTCGAGTCTATTAAACTTGATAATGCCTCGTTTTGGGGCGAAACATGTGTCGTGTTCTCGACTTCAGTGGTGTATATTATCTAGTGGTAGTATTGTAGTGATTGGTGGATGGTATCTGGTGGCGGTTTTTGGTGGCGGTGTGAGTTTGCTTTAGCACGCTACTGAAGGAGGGTGGGTGGTGCTCTTCAAAAAACTAGGTAATATACACCATTTTTATATTTTGCATGCGGATCTTAGCAAATTAATGTACTTTCCTTCAATAAAAAGTTATCGTTTATATTTTCGCATAAACCACTCCGGCACGAGATTTATCGCTGGGGTAACCGTGGATCTGGGGGTGGTGTAACTCTGGTTGGTTTCGTGATCGGGCCAATATCATCCCATTAACCAATGAATGAGCTTCTTACGCCAAAATGAAACCGATCACGAAACCTACCAGAGTTACAAAATAGACCTCCTGGTCTCCCATTTTAAATACGTCTGTCGTTACTTATGTTAGAGACAATTTCAGTACAGAGTTACGTTGTCCAGATCTTCCTGATTAAATGTTTTTATCATTAATCAACAGGTACTATCACGTATTGCCGTCTCGTGGCGGCTTAAGAGAATTTACCATCACATCTCATCCCGTTGGTGTCGTAACAGTCGACAGAGGGAAAATGAAAAGGGATCGAGATGATGACGATGATGATGATCACGTATGTATATGTATATGTGTATATATGTATTGTTAGTCGTGTGGTGGCGGCTCGATAAAAGAATACTACCACTCCATCTCATCCAATGGATCTCGTAAAAGGCGAGTAAGGAATTAAACTGCACTGTGCACCCAACAGCGCATGATGGCGATGGGCTCACCACCTACCACACCAAGTGTATTAGTGTATTGTTTTGGTGAAACGTGGATTGTGGCAGTCATCTGTTTTTGCAGTGAGTGCCCAGTTTCTAACTACCCCTTATGGGATACAGTCGTGATCTTATGTATGTACGTATGTTATATTATACTTCACATGTCATCAAAACGAAACTTTTATTCCTCTGACATAGAAGTTTCCTCACGAGGTTTTCCTCCGCCGCTGAGCAGGTGCCGGCACCGGGGATCGAACTCAAATAACTCGCGTACTATGAAATTTAAGGCGAGCGCCCGGCCATTGTTACCGCCATTTCGAACTTGCGACCTGGGGCGCAGCCATGGGCTTTGCCACTGCGCCGTTCGTCTCATTTGTGAGTACACTTGTAACACTCGAATACGTACGAAATTAATATCTTCTGACAGTGTTTAGATGTTGCTGCCGAGGTCGATCCACCAGGACGATTGGTTGTAGGGTGCCTGAGAAGGAATCCGTCCAAAACCACCGCAGTGTCAGTTATTCTGTCGTTAAGCATTAGTGGGCTAACATTACTGTTTCGGTCTGAAGGGCACTGAGAGCTAAAAATACTTAAGGACTGACGTCTCATGGTGACGGGTGCAGTGTGGTGCCACAGCATTTGTTATCGGCATATTTTGCTGTTCTCGACACTGTCTTCAATAAAGAACACATGCAGCTATCGCATGTAGAATCGCATCTAGAATTCGTCACCGTCATCGTTTTCATTTTGTCGTTGTCGTTGACGGCCGCGTGGCCTAGTGGTCAGAGTACCTGACTCCTATGCCGCGGGTTCTGGGTTCAATCCCAGCCGGAGCCAACATTTGTGCAAAAAAAATTGTTGGTTTTCGGGTCTGGTTATGTCTGTAAAAAGCACCCACGGGTGAATACAGGTGAAGTCCAACGGAAGGACATCATTTTGTTTTAAAAAAAGTCTAGCCTTAAGTTCGAAATAAGCATATTTTTAATTAATCGACTTCAAACTCCGTGTTGTGGCGGCCTACCAGAACCTACCACCCCCATCTCAACCCGTGGCCTTAAAGGCAACAGAGGGAAAATAAAAATCAGGAGATGGGCAGCAGCGTCTTCCTGAAGCGCCTGCCAAGCGTGGCAACTATAGCCAAATCCCTCGAAATGATGAGAGATGATGAAACTTCATGTGTTCGGGCTTAACTTCTTTACTTATTCACTGATCGTAGCAAGTGGAAATATGTGGTCTCTGCCTACCCCAATGGGAAAGAGGCGTGACTATATGTATGTATGATTTTAATTATTATTTTTTCATTAACAAGGGGACTTCGGTCAAGTTCTGATGATGGGATCCATGAGAAAGTAAAACTATTCCGAGCTGCTGCGGTAAAGACGGTTGTTTGATTAAATAATTATCGATTCTTAAGACGGCTTTCACGTATTATATGAAATGTTTTATCGACACTACGGACCGGTCATCACTATTTAACGGCTTACCAATAAAATTGTTATCACGTAGGACGTAGCTACTGCACTTTCATGAAACTTAAAGTGTGTGGAAAAGTCGGGTAGATTTGTTTAGAAATTACACACATACATACACAGAAATATTGAGGGTGACACAGCATTTGTTGAGGGCGGACATTGCACTTACCATCAGGTGAGCGTTTTGCTCGTTTCGTCACTTTCTAAAATAAATAAAAAAAACCAGTCACGGTACGAGTCAAGAAATTCTTACTCCCTATGACGTTGTCACGAGCAGTGAAGTGACAGTATTGCAAATAATGGCGTTTAAATAATACAAATTTTACGGATTTAATCGCGTTTAATTAGACTGCACCACCCTACAGCACCCATGGTCACGGGAGGACTGAGGTGACAGATGTCCTGATGTCATAGTTAACCCGGAGTACCTTCAGCGTTTCATTTATTATTTTAGGTCCGATCTACGCAGAAAGAGCTAACTGTATCTTGAAGTCTTGCAGTGGTATGCTTGGTTTTTGATTTAATTTGCTATAAAGCACTCGAAACGTCGGGTTATAAATAGTCTAATTAAACGCGATAAAATCCGTAAAATTAGTTTCATTTATGTTCATTTACGTTTGTTATGCTTCGTACCAATCAAATTGGATTCAGGCAACGGCCTTTATTAGCTATACCATTTGTTAATAGTAATTATAGACGAAATACTTTCTCCCTGCGTAGTGCAATATCTTTTAATAAACTTTCACTGCAACTGGAAATTGACTTATTCTGTACTAGCTCTAAGGCAGTAAGGAGACTTATGAATAAAGAGTTTTTTAAAGATGACAGAGACCAATAAAGCTGACTGTGAGCTCCTAATGTTATGTCTACTTATACCTATATACGATACCTTAATTATTATTATTTTATTTTTATAAAATTAGTTAAAAACTGCATATTAATATGCGAAGGCTTGTAATTAGCAACTTGTGTACCTACTTTGATATTTATTTGTAATTATTTGTCTGTAAGTCTTGCTAAAATAAAAAATAAATTAATAAATGTGTAGTGTTCGCGTAAATATAAGAAATCATTATATTATGGTGTTATTCTGCAAGAATAGAGGTTGTTCCTACAATCATTAAGTCGCATCTTACGACACCTGGGTAAGAAAGAGGTAGGTACTATTGCTCTAAAAGCTTTGTTCAACTTATGCTCATGGCTTCCGATGCACAAGGAAATAAAAATGTATTTGTTCTCTGACGTAAGAACCAAAGTTCTTTCGTCGAATATATTTTTTTACAATTTCTCATCGTTTCATTAATGAGGTTCCTCTGTGCGGCGAAGATACAATCGAAAGGAGCTCCGCAGGTACCGCGCGGCCTAGTGATCGGTGTACGTGACTTTTGTTGCGGGTCCTGGGTTCAAAGCCCGGCCGGTGCCAACATTTGTGCGGATAAAAATTGTTGGTTTTCGGGACTGGTTGTGGTGTGCTTGTGAAATTTATGTTTGTAAAACGACCCACGATACGAGGATTACTGGTGCTAGGATTCTTATGCAGGAATCCGTCTAGGTAGGTACCACCCCAGGGCCAGTGATTCTGTCCTGAAGCAATAGTGTGCAAACATTACTGTGTTTCGGTTTGAAGGGCACTGAGAGCTAGCGTAATTACTGGGCATATGAGACATGAGAGCTGATGTCTCATGGTGACGGGCGCAATGTGGTGTTACAGCATCTGTTATGATCAGACGTTTCACTTACCATCAGGTGAATGTTTTGTCATTTATTTTCATTCCGACATTTTATCAAATAAAAAAAAGAAATCCTACCTCGAGGCTTCGTAATAAAAAATATCATAATAAAATGTTACATAAGTAATTAGTATTTAAAATAAGCCTGGCAGCAATCACCTATTTCCCAGGGGTATATCATCCATGAATTATTTTATAACTAGGCTTCTTTTAAGCGTATCATGAAATAAATTAACTCGAAACCTTTCTTAATAAACGGGCTATCCAATACAGGATTTTTTATTAAATCGGCGTAGTATTTCCTGAGATTAGCGCACTCAAACAAACAAACCATCTAACTTTATTGTAGTAGAATAATAAAACTCTTATATAAACACTTTGTAAAAGAAAACTTATTCGAGTATGATTAATCAGATTTGAGTGCAATGTTTCTATATCATCATCATCATTTCAACTTATCACTAGTCCATTGCTGAACCAAGACCTCCCCCATAGATTGCCATTAAAGTTTGCAGCTCTCATTTGGGCGGGATTTTGCCATAGTTGCCGATGTTACGTAGTTTCCCGAACGCTGCCCGTAGTTGGATCACTGCCGTAGTTGGATCTGTCCACTGGACTCCTATGCAGGAATCCTAGGTAGGTTACCACCGCAAGGCCAGTTATTCTGCCGTGAAGCAGTAACGAGCAAACGTTACTTTGTTTCGGTCTGAAGGGCACTGTGAGCTAGTGTAATCACTAAATCACGCATATGAGACTTAAGAAACGTCTCAGCATGACAGGGCGCAGTGCATTGCTATGGACGGACGTTGCACTTACCATCAGGGGAACGTTTTGCTCGTCTCGTTACTTTCTCGTATTTTGAGCTACCTATTCGGACAATCTGTTCAATTCGTTTTTTTTTTAAATTGAATAAAGTGACGAGACGAGCAAAACGTTCACCTGATGGTAAGTGCAACGTCTGCCCATAACAAACGCTGTGTCACCCAGAACAACGAGTGGCACCACACTGCGCCCGTCACCTTGACACATCAGTTCTTAAGTCTCATATGCCCAGTGATTACACTAGCTCTCAGTGCCCTTCAGACCGAAACACAGTAATGTTTGCACACTACTGCTTCACGGCAGAATAACTGGCCCCGGGGTGGTACTTACCTAGACGGATTCTTGCATAGGAATCCTACCACCATTATATTTATTTATTTTAATATTAATAAAATTTCTGATAAATATAAAGTCCCAATTTTATCACGTGTACTGAGTTGCAAGCGCCCTTTTTTTTAAAGCAATAAATCAAATTGCACCGAGCTCCGGTGAGAAAGAGAAAGAAAACGTACGAGTGAAAGAGCAAGAACGAGAGAGCATTATCGTAATTAGTGACGCTAAGGCAAGGATAATGTGATTGTATTTTAAATGCGTAAAGACCTTTCATCGTGATAAATTACTTACATTTTCAGACAGGCTTTGTCAGTGGCCAGACTGCCTGATCACTACGCTGCAGGTTCGGATCCCTTGCCGCAGTTGGTGTTTAGCGTGAAAACAGATTTTTCAAAAATAGTTTTTCGGGTCTGGTTGTGTAGCGAATGTCACATTTTTGACGGAAAAACGCGCCAACGTGACTTTTGGCGGGAGCTCGAAAAGTGGCGGTTGTGCTTTTAATTAGTTGTTGTATTGGATTTTGTATGATGATTTCTTACATCTACGCATCTAATACATACATACATAAGATCACGACTGTATCCCATAAGGGGTAGTGAGAGACTGGGCACTCACTGCAAAAACAGATGACTGCCACAATCCACATTTCACCAAAACAATATAATGCACTTGGTGTGATAGGTGGTGAGCCCATCGCCACCATGCGCTGTTGGGTGCACAGTGCAGTTTGATTCCTTACTCGCCTTTTACGAGATCCAATGGATGAGATGGAGTGGTAGTATTCTTTTAACGAGCCGCCACCACACGGCCTACACTTTAAATAAAACTAATCGTGTGGCGGCGGCCGGAGAATCTACCACTCCATCTCATCCCGTATGTCCCGGTGTCGTAAAAGTTGACAGAGGGAAAATTAAAACCAGAAGATCCTGGAACATCTGAATAAATAAACTGCGGTTGCCGACCCGCCTGCCAAGCGTGGCAACTATATCAAAATCCCCACAAAATGAGAACTACAAACTTTTGTGGCAATCTATGAGGTGAGGTGGTGGGCTGAAGTAATGCTGATAACGATGATACATTTTTTTACGGATTGTATCGCGTTTTTTTGGAGGCTGTGTTTTTTTTTATTGTATAAAGTGACGAAACGAGCAAAACGTTTACCTGATGGTAAGTGCAACGTCCGCCCAGAACAAATGCTGTGTCACCCAAAATACTTCTGTGTGACACCACAATGCGCCCGTCACCCTGAGACATCAGTTCTTAAGTCTCAAATGCCCAGTGATTACGCTAGCTCACAGTGCCCTTCAAACCGAAACACAGCAATGCTTGCACACTACTGCTTCACGGCAGAATAACTGGCCCTGGGGTGGTACCTACCTAGACGGATTTCTGCACTCGAAACGTCGGGTTAGTAATAGTCCAAAATTAAACGCTATAAAATCCGTTAAGAATTAGTTTTTTTCGAAGTTTTTTAAATTCTGTGTATATTTTGAGTTTTGATGTTTAATATACATATATTATTATGCAGCTAGTGAAATGAAATGAAATATATTTATTCTTCAAGCGTGAAACGTCTTTTTTACACAATCTACCAACGTTTCCTAATGAGGTTCCTCTGACGGAGAAGAAACAGGCGAAAGAAACTCCGTAGGTATCCTCTATTCTGCTATTTTTTTTTATCCCACTTGGCAAAATCCATCGGGTAGGCCTATTCAACAGTGGACTAAGATAGGCTGAAATGATGATGATGATTAAGTATACGCGCAAACATAAGGGCAGTCACTCATCCAAACCTATCCGTGTCCGATGTCACGCAAATGTGATAAGAACGGCAGTAGACTAAGATGCAGTGTCAAAGACACAAGGACAATTACGACACAACCATACTCGAAAACCCCCAGTGTTTGTCAAATGAATTTAATGTAAATGGCGATGGAACTATGGAAACATTGTTGTAATGAAAGAGAAAACAGAATTAAATAGTGAAATGGTGTGCAGGCGAGATAGACTATTGTAAATTACTAATAATGATAGAAAGAGAAAATAAAGATAGCCTCTAATGGCGAAGTCCTCTTTCATTAAGCATCTTATATGGCGCTATTGACAGGATTTGAACCTGTGCGGGTAAACCCCGCTTTCATGGGCAGTCGTTGCACTTACCAACAGGTCAACTTTTTGCTATTTTCGTCACTTTATAAAATAATGATTAGGCTATTCTTAATTCTATTATGTTCCATATAAATTACTCGGTATTTACAAAATGAAGAACTGTAGTCTAGAACATTCGAAATTTCCATCTATAATAGCTTTACCTTCATAAAGCATTTAACACACTGCAGACGTGGTAGCCACTGGACCGCAGGATAGTTGGCGTTAGTTACAAACTAACTTTCACACCGCACAAATGGTCCAAAACTTTGAATTTTAATTAAGAAAATACAAACTGGCCCGCTGCTACCGGATTTCATTGTAAGTAGGTAGTTATATAAATGTTACGAACGCCTATTACTCTGCGTACCTGACCACTATGCCGTGGGTCCTGGATTCGAATATTTTTTGAAGTGAAAACCTCTTTAAAAGCGTTGTGATTTGAAGTTCGATAAAACGAAAAAGTGACAAGAGAGAAATAGAGATAAACAAATACATCTTTAGGATTTAGCCTGCGTGAGAACGAGACAGAATACAGTGTACAGTGTTTCCTACTATATTTATATTTTTGAATTCGTAGATTTTTCTATCATCGGCTCGACAACAAGATCATCATCATCATCGTTTCAGCCTACCACTAGTCCACTGCTGAACATAGGCCTCCCCCATAGATTTTGCCATAGTTGCCGCGCTTGGCAGGTGGGTTGGCAATCGCAGTTTATTTATTCTGTTGTTCCAGGAAGATGCCGCTGCCCATCTTCGGGTTTTAATTTCACATCTGTCGACTTTTACGACACCCACGGGATGAGATGGGATGAAATGGAGTATGCTACAACACGGCGGACGCTGGTTTTCAAAGATATAGTAAAGAAATCCGAACCAAAGATTTGTTTCATACTTTAGTTACATAAGCCAGTCGTGGCATTTGGTGAAATTGAAAGCTTGGAGTCTGGTATAATATGTAACGTAATATAAATATGCAGAATAATATGTAAAAGAATTTTTAAACTTGGTAAAATTATTATCCATACTAATATTACAAATGCGAGAGTAACTCTCTCTGTCATCGGTTCAGCGATTGAACCATGAAAAGGTAACAAACAGAAAGAGGGAGTGCGAGAGTAACTTTCACATTTATAATATTAGTATGGATAAAAGGTGATTGTACGTAATGTAAATACTGGGGACAAACGCTTGATAAGGCAAAGTTTACATTTTTACAATAAAATCCCAGTAAGTGCTCAGGGTTTTCCTCATCCATAGAGTCAGAAAGTTTATTAAACTGCGACTATACTAATGATTATCCTATACAAATAAAAAAAGAAGTGTCTGTTTGTTATATCAAAATAACAGCTTTTTACTCAACACTTATGAAAGTATATTTTTTTTATTGTATAAAGTGATGAAACGAGCAAAACGTTAACCTGATGGTAAGTGCAACGTCTGCCCATAACAAATGCAGTGTCACCCAGAACATTTCTGTGTCACACCTCACTGTGCCCATCACCCTGAGACATCAGTTCTTAAGTCTCATATGCCCAGGGATTACGCTAGCTCACAGTGCCCTTCAAACCGAAACACGGTAATGTTTGCACACTACTGCTTCACGGCAGAATAACTGGCCCTGGGGTGGTACCTACCTACACGGATTTCTACATAGGCATCCCACCACCAGTATAATATACGGAAATTATAAGAAAAAAATGTTCCTAAAGTTTCGGACACGGCTGGACCGATTTTGACGGGACTTTCACTGACAGATAGCTGATAATTTAGGCTTTAATTTTAGAAAAATATTTAGGGTTGCGCGCGAAAAAATTAAAATCCCCCAAAATCAGATTCAAATGGGGAAGTATATATATATATATATATATGAATGGGTCAAACCGCGGAGCACAGCTAGTTAGAATATAAAGTAATATATATCAAGTGATCAAGTGATTGCCGACAGCTCTTTCTCTAAATAGTAATTCTTCATGTAATTTTTTATTCTGAAAGAAGATTAAAAAATGACTAAAAAACTGCGAAGCTTCATTAGACTGTTTCTTCTCCATACAGAGGAGCCCAATTAAGAAACGGTGGCAGCTTGTAAAAAAATGATGACAATTGACAAACGAAATCTGCATTTCTAACGACAGAAAGTAAAAAATATTTAATTTAATTTCAAATCCCAAATATTTCTACACAAGTCCTTGGTATGTCATATGGATTATATCTGTATCATACGGTCAAACATCAGAGTCAAAAACAGGTCGAAAATCATTCAGTGTGTCTGTGTTTTAGTAAATACTCGATGTACTTCTACATATCGCGCACAGACGCCAACTTCCACTTGTTAACCAGATGATCTTACAACCTAAACTATCTACTACAGAGCGCGTGGAGCCAGTTAATGGCTGCAAGCGGCTGAGAAGAATTTTCAGAAATCTGTGGAGTGTCTTTAAGACTGTAATGTAGATGATTAGCGTCCGCAGTCTTCACCAGCGTGGCATGCGTGGCAAGTTCTCTGACTACCGATTTACTCACGAAATTTTTCCTTCACCCTCGCGGTCAATTGATACTTAAATTTGCAATCAACGAGCTGCATAACCATGATTAAAATCCAAAGTTACAACATGGAAACGTTTTGGAAATCTAATAACGAGTAGGAGATAGCTGGCTGAGAGGTAATCTACTAAATTCCTGATGCTGTAGTAGGCGTTACGTACGAACGCGGTGATAATTAATCCGAATTACAGTCCGTTGATACTGTAACAGAAGTGCGACAAGTAATTCCGCTTAATAGGAAGGAAGAACCGAAAAATGATTGCGCACAAGCAGAGTGGACTTGAAGAAACTTATGAGGGACCTATGTATCTCCAAGATATCTAAAGAAAACAACAAGAATAAACCGTGCAGCTCAATGCTCCATATAGATGGAGCAACGGCTTACGCCTGCTTTTGCCAATACGTGGTTACCACTTCAGAAGTTTTTTCCCTAACAGTTATCGATTGAAATAAGTTAAATAAATGTTAAAATCTGAAGTGAAAAGTTATTAAGGGATAACCACGTACCACCATCAGCAAAAGCGGGAGTAAGGCGTTGCTCTACTAAATGGAGCAGCGACCTGTACGGTATTTTGTTGTCCTAAAATATCTCAGCAATGCATAGGGCCCTAACAATTATTTTTTATTGTAGAAATTGACGAAACGAGCAAAACGTTCACCTGGTGGTAAGTGCAACGTTCCCCCACAACAAATGCTGTGTCACCTAGACTATTTTTGTGTTACACCACACTGCGCCCGCTATCCTGAGACATCAGTTCTTAAGTCGCAAATGCCCAGTGATTATGCTAGCTCACAGTACCCTTCAAACCGAAACACAGTAATGCTTGCACACTACTGCTTCGCGGCAGAATAACTGGCCCTGGGGTGGTACCTACCTAGACGGATTCCTGCGTATTCCAGTCCTCCTGCTTGTTTGCAATTATTTTTGCCTCATCCCAGCCAAGTGCGACTGTTTTCAGTTTCCACCGAACGCCTTCGCGATCTTGTCGGACTACCGCGTCTGTGCCACTGGGCTGCCAAATCAAATATGGGGGCTGCGGGATTTCCCTCTTCTCGTCGCAGTGCGTTGCCAATCCAAAAGATACGTCGGGCAATAGTTATTTTTTTATTTCGATAAAGTGACGAGACG
Source organism: Luehdorfia chinensis (assembly GCA_019845155.1). Lineage (NCBI taxonomy): Eukaryota > Metazoa > Arthropoda > Insecta > Lepidoptera > Papilionidae > Luehdorfia > Luehdorfia chinensis. The sequence goes on from JAHVAK010000072.1 coordinate 313,442, forward strand.
AGGCAAAACGTTCACCTGATGGTAAGTGCGACGTTTGCCCATAACAGATGTTGTGTTACTCAGAACATTTCTGCGCAGCACCACACTGCGCCTGTCACCCTGAGACATAAGTCCTTAAGTCTCATATGCCCAGTGATTACGCTAGCTCTCATTGCCCTTCAAACCGAAACACAGTAATGTTGTCACACTACTGCTTCACGGCAGAATAACTGGCCCTGGGGTGGTACCTACCTAGACGGATTCCGGCATAGGAATCCTACCACCAGCAATTTCGATTATACGGCGAGTCAATTATTGCAGTTGTCTTAAGACCGTGTTAATTTATGGGTTACGCCTATTTTCAGCAGCAGTGATGTAAACGATAGTCTCGAAGGTGTTAGTGTGGTGCTACACAAAATTGCCAAATGCGAAGTTCTTGGTAAAACCGCAATTGCCAACAAGCTTCGCGCTTACTTACCAAGCATATACCGCAAGTTCACTATCAGTTGAGTTACACCAAAACACAGTAATGCTTGTCCACTACTGCATAATAACTAGCACTGCGGTGGTACTACCTAGACGGAGTTCTGCATAGGAATCCTACCACCAGTCATTATCATCTTCACTTCAGCCTATCACTAGTCCAATGCTGAACATAGGCCTTCCCCATAGATTGCCACAAAAGTTTGTAGCTCTCTTTTTGGGGGGAGTTTGCCATGTAGCTCTCTTTCTGGGGGGATTTTGCCATAGTTTATTTATTTCGATGTTCCTGGAAGATTGCTGCCGCCCATCTTCTAGTTCCTATTTTCCCTCCGTCGACTTTTACGACACCCACGGGATGAAATGGGGTGGTAGATACTCTTAAGCCGCTACCACACGGCTGGTCGATGCTCCACCGCCAGTAAAATAATTGTAAATCGACATATGAAATACGGCTTTCGCAATACGTATCTCTCCTTTTCACGTATGTATTTTTGACGCAAATCAAACAAAGATACTTGAAATAACAAAACGGGTATAGTCTGGGGAATCGGACCTTTGTTTAGTTATCTTTGTTTTTTTTTAACCAACGTCAAACAAAGGGGGAAGGTGGGGATCGGTTCGAACGCTGCTTTATTTGAGATTCATTGCTGTGTTAATATTAAAATATGTAAATGACGAGTAGCATGTGTACTTAGATTCAGTTTTTTGTTCAACATAAAAAAAAACATACAGTCACGCCTTTCTCCCATTACAGGGGTAGGCAGGGGCCCGCTAATGTAGCCCACTTTCCGCCCTCGAGGGAAAAAAAAACACATTTTTTTTCGTATAAATAAGTAACATCATTATAAAGTCATAAATAAGTTACTAGCTCTGAACCTACAAGCGCCCTGGTTAGTTTTTTTTTAATTGGATTGGAAGAGACAAGGAAATCCCTCACCTCGTGGTAAGTGCAAAACATAACAGATGCTGTCACACAGAATACTTCTCTATGGCAATGTTTGCTCACTACTGACTCACGGTAGAATAACTGGCCCTGGTGTGGAACGTACCTAGTCGGATTCCTGCAAAGGAATCATCCACCAGTACTTTAGGTGTTGTTAAACGTAAGGCCTTATTCCAAATCACGCTGAAAACCGTGGAATAGCTTAGAATTATATTTTTTTCTTGTGCGGTTATTAAACTTTTTATAGATTGCAAAAACTCTTCCCTTTACGGAATCTTCGTATTTTATGTATAGGATTTGGACGCGAAACGTACATAAGAAAGGCGGAAAAGACTTCGCGTCTTTCTCCTAATTAAATTATTTTCTGAATAATAAATGTTTGCAACACCTGAATCCTTGTTCCCTTTTGCACTGGCGTGGCAGCAATCTGTAACAAGAGAAACTCTTTTTAATTTTCATGTTTACATCACACAATGGAAAAGGAATATACTTAAACCGATGAAATTTTTACGAAAATGTAGTGAGTCATGTTTTAAAAATTTTAATGTACGATCGCTTGGCCTAGTTTTAAGAGTAATTTCTGAGCCACGGGTTCCGGGTTTGAATCTCAGCCGGTTTAAAAATTTGTGCAAATACACAAATTGTTAGTTTTCTTGGCTGTTTGACTCAATGATTTTTACTGGAGTAGGATTCCTATGCAGGAATCCGTCTAGGTAGGTACCACCCCAGGGCCAGTTATTCTGCCGTGAATCAGTAGTGTGCGAACATTAGTGTTTCGGTTTGGCCACCACACAGCAAAATAAAGAAAAAAATGATACAAGAGAAGTCTTAGTGTGGGTAAAATAGTAAGCGAGTGACCCGGGTTCAATCCCGGCAGCTAATAATTTGTGCAAACATCGCTGTGTTTCATTTTGGACGGCACTGCGAAGAGACTTAACTTTTAGGCGACTAAGGTATTGTACATCATCATCATCATTTCAGCCTATCACAAGTCCACTGCTAAAAATTGGCCTCCCCATAGATTGCCAAAAAAGTTTATAGCTCTCATTTTGGGGGGATTTTGCCATAGTTGCCACGCTTGGCAGGCGGGTTGGCAACCGCCGTTTATTTATTCAGATGTTCCAGGAAGATTCTGCTGCCCATCTCCTGGTTTTAATTTCCCTCTGTCGACTTTTACGACACCCACGAGAGTGGATGGGGTGGTAGATTCTCTTAGGCCGCTACCACACGGCGGGTTTCGGGTATATTATTCTAAGTCAACCTACTTTCTGATTTTCAATTTTTACCTGATTTCTGAGCTTCGGTGACAATGTAATAAATAATATTGTATAATGGAGCTATTATGATGGAGCCGAAAGTCGACTATATGAACACCTCAGTGTATTTATTCAGATGTTCCAGGAACATGCTGCCGCCCTTCTCCTGGTCTTCATTTTCCCTCTGTCAACTTTTAGGACACTCACGGGTATGGGATAGTAGATAGTAGATAGTATGGGATGGTAGATTCTCTTAAGCCGCCACCACACGGCAAGGTATTGTGCGGACAGCATTTATTAGTGCAGAATAACACCGTAATATGCAATGCTGTCACTATACTGCTCGAGGGAACGTAAGGGGGAGTAAGAACTTTTTTAACTCTTACCAAAATTGCGGTGACACGGTACGTCACCCGTCACGTCTTGGCGTGGCTTTTCTCGGGCGGAAAGTGGACTACGCGTGTGTCCTCTGCCTACCCCTTATATGGGAAAAAAGGTGTGACTATATGTCATCATCATCATTTCAGCCTATCATTAGTCCTCTGCTGAACATAGGCCTCCTCCATAGATTGCTACAAAACGCGTTAGTTTGTAGATCCCATTTTGGAGGGATTCTGCCATAGTTGCCACGCTCGGCAGGCGGGTTGGCAACCGCAGTTTATTCATTCAGATGTTCCAAAAAGGTGCAGCTGCCCATATTCTGCCCGCACGGTATGAGATGGGGTGGTAGATTCTCGTAAGCCGCTACCACACGGTGGCTATATGTATATATTTAGAAATGTTTAATTTTAGCTTTTTCGGCCACGCGCTACGAAATGTTTTGACATTTTGTAAGTATACAGAATAGCGTAATCCTTCATACCCGATTTTGACAATGGCAGAAAGTTGACGACTGTTGCCTCAAATAAATAATAAGCTATTTAAAAAGGAAATTGAGCTTTATACAACAACGTCTTTAGTAGAGGAGATAAGATTTATATTTAAAATTCCTCCGCACTTTACTATAAAAATAGTCAATTTAATAGAAAACCGATCGGTTAATGTCGAACCCGCGGGACCCTGCCGTCTTAAACGAGGGCGAATTTCTAAAGAAACTTTCAGGAGAATATAGAACAGGGAAGTTTTTATTATCAGTTTTAAATTATGACAGAATTGTTCATTGCTTTGTTTTTTTTTTTCAATTTAATAACGATATCGTAAGTTAATGAAAAAATTGAAACTCTACTTTTTATCCACGAAGAAATTGTTTACCTGTGTAGTGCACCTGTCTGTCCATAACAAATGCTGTGTCACCCAGAACAGTTTTTAAGTCTCATATCCTGAGAGCCATTAGGCTTTCAGACTGAAACACAGCAGAATAAATAATTTTCTGGTGGAAGGATTGCCGTGTGGTAGCGGCTTAAGAGAATCTACCACTCCAACTCAACCCGTGGGTGTCGTAAAAGTCGACAGTGGGAAAATTAAAACCGGGAGATGGGCAGCAGCGTCTTCCTTGAACATCTGATTAAATAAACTGCGGTTGCCAACCCTTCTCGCCAAGTGTGGCAAAATTCCCCTCAAAACGCTACACACTTTTGTAGTAATCTATGGGGGAGGCCTATGTTCAGCAGTGGACTAGTGATAGGCTGCAATTATGATGATGATGATGAGGATTCCTGTGCGTAAATCCATCTTGGTAGGTACCACCCCAGGGCCAGTTATTCTGCCGTGAAGCAGTAGTATGCAAATATTACAGTTTTCAATTCGTAATCACTGGGCATATGAGACTTTTGAACTGATGTCTTAGGGTGATGGGCATAGTGTGGTGTCCCACAGAAATGTTTTGTCCGGCAAACCATCAGGTGAACGTGTTGCTCGTTGGGTCACTTTATACTTACATACTATATCTAACTTCCGGTACCAGTTGAACACCTGAAAGCCGACCGTGACGTGACGCCGCGTGGTCATTTGATCACCGTCGTCCCTTCATAGTCGATGGCAACCAATCGGGACCAACATCCCTCGTGCCAAGCAGAACCACAGAGGAGCACCGGACTCCGACTAGCAGATATTAGACATAGTCATGCCTTTTCCCGTATAAAGTCAAAGTCCACACACGTAGCCCACTTTTCGCCCCCGTGGGAAACGAGACGTGACGGGTGGCGAACCACGTCACAGCCATAATGGTAAGAGTCAAATAAAAATCTTACTCCCCATTGCGTTCCCACGAACAGTATAGCGACAGCATAGCAAATAGTGGTATTGTTCTGCGCGAATGAAGTCTATCCGTAGAATACCTTAGTCGCATCTTGCTACACCTCGGTAGGAAAGAGGTAGGTGCTCTACTCTACCGGACACCTATAGGCGTCACTTTATTATTTATTTTTTATAAAATAACAAATTAAAAAAAACTCGAAGTGTGGTACCTAGACGGATTCCTGTATAGGGAACCACTACTTAACATTAGTTAGAATTAGTTCGAACACAATCGGACCTGAAAACCAACAATTTGTGTTTTGCGCAAATGTTGGTTGGCTGGGATTCGAACCCAGGATCCGCGGCGTAGAAGTCAGGTACGCTAACCAGTAGGCCACGTCGGCGTCATCTATCTATATGCATTATTTCTTAAAAGTGTTTTGTCTGTATGAAATATCTCCTTAACACTGTATCTAAATTGATTTTTGATATACCATTTTGAAGATTATTTTTCCCTCTAATGAGGAAAAATATATAAATGTCTTACAAATATAGTTTTCGTTAATAAAAATTGACTAAAGATTTAAATAATTAATTTAATTGCAGAAAGCGCCATCTGTTGACAATTTTATCAACTAAAATACTGCTGTCGGTTGGAGATGTTTACATTCTATATAGGAGGTAGACTTGCGCCATCAGTTATCATCACGATACCGTATTCGCACGGGTTATCTAGTATTTTCTGAGTCCTGACAGTCAGTCGCAAGCCGGTCAATAACAGTACGTAGTTTCGTTATTTTTTATCGGTTAATATAGAAGGTGCTTGGTAAATAGCATAGCAAGCGGGAAGGTACATGTGCAACATATTCATGTAAATATTTTGGCGATATAGCAGACATTGAAATCGCAATTCAACAATATATTTTGATCAAGTATGTATTTAATTTCGTATGAAATGGCTATTGGAACTTGTTGTATGGTTATTGGCCCCGTGTCTTGACGCTATTAGAGAAACACACGCGACGGTTGAATATTGAAAAAAAGAAACAACAAACGTAATTTGATATTTCTTAGGTCGAAAAATAAAGAAATTCATTACATTAGCAGTATCAATTTCATAGGGTTATTTAGATTACAATTGAAGATAAGCCCTCGTATTGATTTAATTTTGACACGCTTTAAAATGAAAAAAGAAAGCGAATATGACGCAATAAATATGACGTTCATGTTGGCGCCAACTCGTAAAGTCATGGTAATGTTTTTTAATGCATTTTTTATTACTATGTATATTTTGAATTCTGATGTTTAATATTTAAAGTGTTCAATGCAGCAAATGCTCGTGAAAGTGTACAGTGAATCGAAAATTCAATTCAAAGCAAACGTCGTGCCCTTCGTTTTGTCTTCATCAATCAGTCCAACAAACCTTTAGTAAAAGTTAACCTTTAATTTTCGATCGATGTCCCAATAGTAATTTTAAAAAGAATGACTTTAATCTTTGTTTGCTATTGCGAAAAATAAAACATAATTTCACCTGAATCCGCTTCTTTGACACTGGCAGAAAGCTAACGACTGTTGCTGTAAATAAAAAAAACATGGCCACACAACCACGACTCGTTTACTTAAAAAAAGAGGCAAAATGAATAGTACAGGTTAGCTATCTCCGTGCATTTAGTATAATACGCCTGCTTTCAGATTTCAAACGAACATACGGAAATTTAAAAAATGAATGTTGTATATAAAGCCTAAAAGCGCCATGTTAAAGTTTTTTTCCGCCGTTTCTATTTTTAATAAACTTTTATACCGACGTAGCGGCGTACTGCCAGTGATACGTTGAGCAAAGAGGTATTTAACCTCTTGAGTGTAGATAAAAAATAATCGTTTTTTGCGCTCAACAGATAAAAAAGCATTGGTTTATTGATAACAGTAATTAATTTCATCGCGTTCTCTTTTCGAATTCTGTACTTGTAGTACAAAAATACTTTAAAAATATTTCGATGACGGTATATTTTCCCTCTCTTCTAGTCTCTCCACGGTATAGTGCCTGCTGAGTTGAGAGTCGAATCCACCCGCAGCTAAAATTCTACATAAAAAAAATAGTTTCGCCGGTCTGTATGTATTGTGAAAGTTCGATGAATTTTACATTGAATTTGTTCCATCTCTGAACTTCTGTTTCGAGATGTGAGTGAGATGATATTCCTATGCAGGAATCCGTCTAGGTAGGTGCCACTCCAGGGCCAGTTATTCTGCCGTGAAGGATTGGTGTGCAAACATTACAGTATTTCGGTTTGAATGGCACTGAGAGCTAGCGTAATCACTGGGCATATGAGACTTAAGAACTCACTTCTCAGGGTGACTGGCGCAGTGTGGTGTCACACAGAAATTTTCTGGGTGACACAGCATTTGTTATGAGCAGACGTTGCACTTACCAACAGGTGAACGTTTTACTCGTTGCGTCCCGTTATCCAATAACAAAAAGAGTTTCCTTGCTAGGTCTACTCTGTAGTGATCTAATGTTTTTTATAGGAGAGAGTGAGGAGACGAGCAAAAGGTTTAGGCGGTAGGATTCCTATCCAGGAATCCGTTTAGTTCGGGGCCACCGCAGTGCCAGTTATTCGGCCGTGAATACTGTAAGTGTGCAAACGTCACCTTATTTCGGTTTGAATAACACTGAGAGTAATTGTAATAACTGGGCATATCAGAATCGGTGTCTGTCTGTCCTAGAGTCAATATCGATTGATAATGCCTCGTTTTGTGGTAAAACGTGTCGCGTTCTCTTCAGCGATGTGTATTGCCCAGTGGTAGTGTTCTAGTAGTGGAGGGTGGATGGTGGCGGTATTAGTTTGCTGTTGTGGGAGGGCAGGGCGGTGCTCTTCAAAAACTACGTCATGTCCACTGTTTTAAGTATTGCATTCGGATCACAGTAAACTCACTTTCTTTTCTTCATTAATTATTAGTGAAGAATTTCATATTGTCCTCTTAGAATTATCTCGGCTCGTTAAAAGAATACTACCACTCCATCCCATCCAATGGATCCCGTAAAAGGCGAGTAAGGAATTAAACTGTACTGTGCACCCAACAGCGCATGGTGGCGATGGGCTCACCACCTATCACACCAAGTGCATTATATTGTTTTGGTGAAACGTGGATTGTGGCAGTCATCTGTTTTTGCAGTGAGTGCCCAGTCTCTAACTACCCCTTATGGGATACAGTCGTGATCTTATGTATGTATGTAGAAATATCTTCTGAATAAATAACTTAAAGATTTATATACGTAATGATAACCCAAACGTCCCTTCTGACGTTTGATTCGAACGATATCTTTAAGACCCTTGTGACGGGTGCTGCGTCCCTTAACATATTTTCACCTTTACCCCTGTACCCATTTAGAGGGACAGTTTTAAGGCGATCATTCGTGTTATTTTGATATAATATCTTTAAAACTACTTTCTATTATTTATTACTAGCAGGCGACTAAGTCGGCGCGTATTTTTTAAAATATTTTCGCAGGAACTTCTTGATTTTCAAGGATAAAAAGGATCTTATAAGTGAAAAGTATCGGTTCAGTGATTTAACCGTGAATAGGTAACAAACAGGACAGAGGGACAGAAAGAGTTACTTTTCGAGTTTTTTTTTATAATTCCTCTTTAATAAATGTTGCCCTACTCTTTTTCCTCATGTGTCGTGGGTTTTGACAGACATAAATTGTACATGCACTAAAACCCGAAGCCCAGAAAAACTATACGTAGTTCTAGTTCATTCCTATGCAGGAATCCGTCTCGGTAGGTACCATCCCAGTGCCAGTTATTCTGCCAATAAGAAGTAGTGTACAAACATTATTGTTTTTCGATCAGAAAGGAACTGCGAGCTAGCGTAATCACTGGGCAAAAGAAATGTTCTGGGTGACACAGGATGTGTTATGGGCAGACGTTGCACTTACCATCTTTATATTGATTCAGTTAAACCAAATTTTATGTTAATATATTTGTGTGTTCGTCATTCGGACCATCCATTCGTGAATAGCTCAAAGTGAAGAGACGAGCGAAACCCGATGGTAAGTGCATCTAGTGCGTCACCTAGATTTCTGTGTGGCACCACACTGCGCCCGTCCTGAGACATCATGTTCTTAAGTCCTATGCCTTGTAATGACACTAGCAATCAGTGCCCTTCAGGCACAAAACAGTCCACACTACTGCTTCACGGCAGAATAACTGACCCTACGGTGGTACCTAACTACACGTATTCCTGCATGAGCCTACCGCCAGGAAATTTGCAATGTAAGACATTGCATTTTCTGTCGTGTAGTACTTAATGCGAAATGATTATACGATTAATACAAAATCAAAACCTTAAATATTAATGGCGGTTCCTAATAAAGCCAGCTTCGACTTATAGCTTTCGGTACGTTTAACTTGTTTATAAAATAACCTAAATAAATATAACTAATTGGTACATACAACTGGTTGTCGAACAAAGAGAAACGTTGCGCGCGTGCGCGTTTAGAAAGGGATAGCGAACCGGTCGAAGCGTATTTAGCGCTGCAGGCGTGAAGAGGAGGGCTGCACTCATAAATTTCTTTGCACTAACCTCCTATAGGGCTTACCGTCGGCAGAATTTGATATAATTATTTTATATGCGAAAATTCAAAGGAGAGTACATTCTGTATTTAAGGACGTTGAGACAATGTTTTGTTGATATTAATAAGCTAACCGAAGTAGGTGTGTTCAGAGATTTAACAGTAGAAAGTACTAACGTAACGTATATTCCTATTTGTGTATGTAGTGTAATAATTATTGGTTCATTAGTAATTGTATATGTGTTTATATATGTATAGCTTATTTATTATATATATAATTTATATATTACATATAAAAATTATCATAAATTTATTTTCCTCCTATTTTTCTTATTCTTTAGTTAGCACCTGCCTTCTACTTTTCACCATAACAAAGGTTGAGTGGTAGAGAATGCCACTAGGCATTAAGTCCGCCCATTGTAGCCCTTAGCTTAAGGTGTCAGCAATAAAGGATAAATAAATAAAATAAATAAATAATTAACGGCGACCACGGCCACTTTTTTTTTATTTGATAAAAGTGACGGAACGATCAAAACGTTCACCTGATGTTAAGTGCAACGTAACATAACAAATCTGTGTTACCAGAACATTTCTGTGTGACGCCACACTGCACCCGTCACCCTGAGACATCAGTTCTTAAGTCTCATATGTCCAGTGATAACGCTAGCTCTCAGTGCCCTTCAAACCGAAACACAGTAATGTTTGAACACTACTGCTTCACGGCAGAATAACTGGCTGGACTGGTACCGACCTAGACAGGATTCCTGCATAGGAATCCTACCACCAGTATTCAGTACTACTACTGAATCGGAAGTTATCAACTGCGCAGGAGATATTATAGTGCCACAAGTGTACTCGCAAACACGGGGCACTTACTGCGATAACATCGGAGGTAGGCTGGAAAGCAGTGTCAAAGATACAGGGAAAAACACAACCAGACCCGACAACCAACATTTTTTTATATAGCTAGCTCCGGACTGGGATTCGAACCCAGGTCCAGTTATATTAATTATCTTACTGCTACAACGAAGCTGAAGAGTTTGTATGTATGAACTCGCTAATCTCAGGAAAGAACATTTTGAATTGAAAATTTATTTTTACTTTATACAAACCGTTTATTGATTAAAGTTTTAAGCTATAAAACTTTATACTAACTTAAGTAGACGCACGACAACTGAGCATTAGCGAGAAAGACCGAACTATGAACGCTCAGGTCGAGGTACCATACCGTACGGCGCAATCATATGGTCGGCTCATGTTACACGAGAAACCGCGGGGCGCAGCTTGTTGTGGATAAACTCTCAATTGAATTCTTCATTATTATCCAAACACAGCAGCACAAACGTCCGAATAAAAGGGACAAATGATTTCCAAATTAGCTTTCAACATTCGTTGAAATTTATCAATTCATTAGTAAAAGATCTCCTTTGTCATGTAAATGTACCAGCGAAAGGCTGTATCAATATTTAACTGATGAAAGAGAAACGCCGATGGCGAGTAAATTTAAACGCTTTGTTCTCTTAAATAAACATAAGCCGACATGGAGACCAACTTTAATTTGACGTTGTAATTGTTGCTATGTTTTGCCTGTGGAGTAGTTGTTATTGTAGTGAGATAGTTTGGTGTCGCTGGTCCTGAGGTCTAGGGGGTTCGTATCTGGTTGTATTCTCTCCGTCTATGTCGCTGTTTTCCAGCTCACGCTTGAACGAGAAGGTTAGGTCAAGGTAGATCGCACTAAGCCGTAGTCGATTTCAGTAAGACCGTGATGGTCTAGAAGGAGGTTGCCGACAGGGATCGAGAGAGGACAGCCGAGGCAACGGCGGGCCTCGTGACGGCCCTCTTATCAGCAACGGTGTTCCCCTACCACAAACGGGGCCTTCGAGATCGCGGGCAACCGGGATACCGGAACGCCCAGTAAAGCGACCCCGGGGAGGACGATGACTCGAAGTCGTCTCTGGTCATCGGCAGTGAGTACTGCTCCCGGGTCGGGCTAAAATTGTAGCAAAGGGATGGAGGCGTCAAGGTTGCGTTCGGAACGGAGATCCCGTCACGGGGTTTAGTCGTTAAGAGTCCGACAAAACCCAGCTGCCTCCTCCTGGTCGGTCGGGTATCCATGCAGGATTTCCCAACGTATAAAAAAAAGATGTCGCACTATAATGTAGCCTGCGAAGTTGATAAGTTCCGGCGGTATTTAGAAGTTGTCGCCTAAATTAAAACTTGGCCAGGGAGACGTCATTTATCTTTATCATCTTTGACAATGTTTTTTGTCACGCATAAATATAGTTAATAGAATCAGTCGTTACTTTCCGGAAATCCATTATACGAGTAGGTAAAGAAAAGAAAGTTAATTTGCTAAGGTTTTTTTTTATTGCACAAAGTGATGAAACGAGCAAAACGTTCACATGATGGTAAGTGCAACGTCTGCCCATAACAAATGCTGTGCCACCCAGAAAATTTCTGTGTGACCCTACACTGTGCCCATCACCCTGAGACATCAGTTCTTAAGTCTAGTATGCCCAGTGATTACGCTAGCTCACAGTGCCCTACAAACCGAAACACAGTAATGTTTGCTTTTTTTTTTTTTTTTTTAGGACTGATGGTCACTGTTAGCCCGAAGGCTTTTACAGCTTCGCCGGATTGAAAGGTGGCATAGCGCTGAGGGCGCTTAGCCGAAACCTTTATTTATGGATGACTGGCGCAAGGGCCCCCGAGAGGGGACCTCGGCTTGGACCGTCATCCTGTTCGCGAGAGTAACAGACTCGAGGGTGCCCAAGGGGGCCGGTCTCGGCTCGGTCAGTTACTACAATCGGGAGGGCAATATTACTACTACTATAATTATTAATACCATGATTATAATTAGATAAGTTTACCACCAATTCGGAATGCGTTTCCGCTGGAGAAGAAATGGCGCAAGAAACTCCAGCGACGCTTCTGTTTATGACACTACTGCTAGGGGAAAACCGGCCTGAGATGCGGCGGTATCGCGAATAACTTTGTCTGATACGCCCACGCCGAAGGCGGGGGCGGTATGATGGTGATAATGGGTGTTTGTGTAGTGTTGAGTAGAGCGCTTGGGCAATAGTGGTCGCGTCGTCAGGGTCCTCGAGGACGTGCCTCGGTCTCCTTTTTCCGCGGGTCGAGTTTTGGTGTATCGCGAGGGGGTTGTAAGTGGCGGCACTTACAACCAGTGGGTTGGGGTGCGTGGCGGCAGAGTCGAAGTATCGGCGAGAGGCCAACTTTAGATATTGGGCTATGGTAGGAAGCCCTAAATCGATATGAAGGTTAGCATTACGCACGAACCACGGTGCTCCCGTGGCTTTACGCATGAATCGATTTTGTATTACCTGAAGTCGGTGAATTTGACGCGGGGAGGCAAACGCAAATACGGGGCTTGCGTATGTCATAATTGGCCGTATACAGGCTTTGTAAAGTGTAATTTTATTACGTAGGGACATTTTGCTATTTTTATTTAGTAACGGATGTAATCGACCGAGGACGAACGCCGCTCGGTTCCTTACTCGGTTAATATGTGGACCGAAGCTGAGTCTCGATAATGTTTGCACACTACTGCTTCACGGTAGAATAACTGGCCTGCCTAAGGTCCGCATCCTAAATTGGAAATGGTGTGTATTACCTAGTTTTTGAAGATATTGCAACTTACATTCGTATATATACATATACATACAGTCAGGTGTAGATAGAGACGTCTGTTACACATCTTTCGCTTGTTCTACTTTCATTAGCGTTTTGATGCATTACGTTAATTTATTATGTATGTATAATATTTGTACTGGTGGTAGGATTCCTATGCAGGAATCCGTCTAGGCAGGTACCACTCCAGGGCCAGTTATTCAGCCGGGAAGCAGGAGTGTGCAAAAACCGAAACACTGTAATTGTTTCGGTTTGAAGGGCACTGAGAGCTAGCGTAATCACTGGGCATATGAGACTTAAGAACTGATGTCTCAGGGTGTGTTGGGCGCAGTGTGGTATCACACAGAAATGTTCTTGGTGCAAACATAAAAAAGGCAATATATTATTTAGTTTGAACTCGATGTCATTAAAATCTTAAATAAAGACGAGGTTAATCCTTTACGAAAATCACTTTTACATCTCCCGTCTGTCCGTTCAATGCTGGAATATCTAAATCCCAAATAATCCCCGGCTTTGCAAACGGATGTTTGGATTCGGTACCGGAAATACAAAGATTACCGGTAATACCAGTGTTGATGATATTTTCTTTTTGACGGTAAACAAAGTTACGATGTAGTGTCAGGGATGCTAATCTTTTTATGTAAGAAAGTGACGATACTGACAAGCCGTTTATATGGTGGTCAGAGTACCTGAATTCTACGCCGCGGGTCCCTGGGTTCGAATCGCACTCGGAGCCAACATTTGTGTTAAAACACAAATTGTTGGTTTTCGGGTCTGGTTGTGTTGTGATTGTCACCGTGTTTCTGACACTGCATCCTAGCCTACCTCCGATCTTATCGCATCAGCGTTTCATCGGGCGCGGGTAGGTTGGGACGAGTGAGTGCCTCTGTGTTTGCGAGTACACTTGTGGCACTATAATATCTTCTGCGCAGTTGATGGCTCTCGACAGTATTCGGAAGTTGTCGCCGTGGTCGAAATCGGCTGGGAGGACATCATCATCATCATGGTAAGAGCAATGTCTGCTGTGTCGTCGAGAACATCTCTGTGTTCCTCTCTCCACACTGTGCCAGTCACCTTAGGGCATCAGCGCCCTATATGCACACTACTGCGTCACTGCATAATAACCGGCGTGGTACCTACCTAGAAGAATTCCTGTATAGGAATCCTACCGCCTATTTATTAATATTAAATAACATAAGCCGTGTGTTGGCGGCTCGTTAAAAGAATACTACCACTCCATCTCATCCAATGGACCTCGTAAAAGGCGAGTAAGGAATTAAACTGCACTGTACACCCAACAGCGCATGGTGGCGATGGGTTCACCACCAATCACACCAAGTGCATTATATTGTTTTGGTGAAACGTGGATTGTGACAGTCATCTGCAGTGAGTGCCCAGTCTCTGACTACCCCTTATGGGATACAGTCGTGATCTTATGTATGCATGTATGTATGTAAATAACATAAATTAATTATTAAAGCAGAGGAAGCTGAAGATGTGTGTCAGGATCGTAGCAAGTGGAGAGATGTGGTCTCTGCCTACCCAAATGGGAAAGGGGCGTGACTCTATGAATGTATGTAAATTAATTAATTCTATCCACGAATAAATGCCTGGTAAGTTTTTTATTTATTTGAAGTTTATTTGCACAATTAGTGTACAAAAAGGCGGACTTAATGCCTAGAGTCATTCTCTACCAGTCTACCTTTGGGTTGAGCAGAGAACATGTTAAGGGTGTTTAGTGAAAGGAAACAACACAACAATCGGGTTTCTGAATGCACAGTAACTAAATACATGTATATATATATATATACATACATAGCCCTAAGAGTTAACAAGCTGAAGTGGCAATGGGCCGGCCATATAGCTCGGAGAACCGATAACCGTTGGGGAAGAAAGGTTCTCGAGTGGCAACCTCGTACCGGCAAACGCAGTGTAGGGCGCCGACCCATTAGATGGAGCGACGACCTACACGGTTTTGCAGGAAGTCGACGGATGCAGGTGGCTCAGGACCGTGTTTCGTGGCAATCCATGGGTGGAGGCTTATGCTCAACAGTGGACTATTGATAGACTGTAATGATGATTATGATGATGATACATAGAAACACAAACATAAAAAAAGTAAAGTAACAGCCCATAAATGTCACACTGCTGAGCACAGGCCTCCTCTCATTTCTGAGAGGGTTTTGGAGCCGGGAATAGTCCGCCACGCTGCTCCAATGCGAGTTGGCGGACTTCACATGTCCTCGAAATATTACTATTCCTCAGACATGCAGGTTTCCTCACGACGTTTTCCTTCACCGCTAAGCACGTGGTAAGTCAGCACTTAAAATTGTAGAACAATTAAAGAGGTGCTGGCACCGGGGATCGTACCCAGGTTACTCGCGTACTATGAAATTAAAGTCGAGCATAAATATGGACAGGTTCATAACTGAAACTATAAAATAAGCTATAAACGTAATGCAGTGCAGGGATTGCTTTCTTAATATTACACTAGTAATTAGAATGTTTTTTTTTAAACGATGCCCCACTGCAGGATTTCTCCTGTGTCGTGGGTACGTTTTACAGGCATAAATTCCACATGCACAAACCAGACCCTGAACAACTAATATTATAAATATATCCCGTGGGGGAATCAAACCCGCGACCCGCGGCGCAGAAGCCAAGGCCTCAGCCACTGCGCCAACCGAGCCGACAATTACACTATGCTGTCCCATCTAGACGGATCATGGCGCGGAATCCAAGCTATTAAATCAATATAGAATAGCAATCAGCCGCGATACGCTCAGGGGCTAGGCGCTCGCTTTAAATTTCATAGTACGCGAGTGACCTGGGTTCAATTCCTGGTTATAATCAAAACATTGTGAGGAAACCTGCATGTTTAAGAAATAAAAAATATTTCGAAAAAATGTGCAGTCCGCCTGCATTGGACCAGCGTTGCGGATTCTTCCTACCTCCGAAACCCTTTCAGAAATGAGAGGAGACCTGTACTTAGCAGTGGGACATTTATAGGCTAAAACTGTACTTTTAATGAGCCCGTAAAAACGAGCTCCTCCCGTAAAAACTCCTTGCTCAGGTGAGGCGTTCGCCTTAAATTTCACAGTAAGCGAGTGACCTATTTTCGATCCATAATGCATTTAAAATCGCTCTACAATTTTATGTGCAATCCTGCTCAACGGTGAAAGAAGTTCTTCATAATCATAATCATTAATTTGCTTGTATAGCAGTGGTAAGGGAACGTTGCGGTGTGATTGAAGATGTAGTGTCAAAGATAGATATATAATTTCGGTGATGTAATTGCTGTTAGCCTTTTTGGCTTTTACAGCTTCATCGGATACAAAGATAGAGAAAGGGATGCTTAGATGGTTAGGCCGTGTGGTGACGGCCTAAGAGAATCTACCACCCCATCTCATCCCGTGGGTGTCGTAAAAGTCGACAGAGGGAAACGAAAATCAGAAGATGGACAGCAGCATCTTTCTGGAAAATCTGAATGAATAAACTGCGGTTGCCAACCCGCCTGCCAAGCGTGGCAACTATGGCAAATCCTTCCAAAACGAGAGCTACAAACTTTTGTGGCTATCTATGGGGGAGGCCTATGTTCAGCAGTGGACTTGTGATAGGCTGAAACGACGAGATGTTTTGGACACGTAGAGAGGATGAATGAAAGAAGATTGACGAACCAGATTTATAAGTGCGAATGGGAAAGCAGGTAAGGGTCGAACTAGGCGTACCTATCACGATCAGATCGGAGAACTTTTGAGATAAGATCACGTTAAAAGTACCCGCAACCGACGAGCGTGTATGAAAACGCCAATGAAAGTAGAAGAAGCGAAAGATGTGTCAGGATCGTAGCATGTGATAAGATGTGGTCTCTGCCTACCCCTATAGGAAAGAGGCGTGACTGTATGTATGCTTGAACAAGGTTACAAAACCCGATTTAATACATAGCGTACCGTACCGTACCCCTAAATAGGCTTTCAAATTAAAAAAAATACATTTTTAGTACCTCATATAAATATTATTAGTTAATAATGAATTTAATTTATTCAACACTATCTTATTATCCTGCTGTGTGGTAGCGGCTTAAGAGAATTTTCCACCCCATCTCATCTCGTGGGTGTCGTAAAAGTCGTCAGTGGGAAAATAAGAACCAGGGAGATGGGCAGCAGCATCTTCCCGGAGCATCTGAACGAGAGCATAGACCCTCTTAAATAAGAGCTACAAACTTTTTGTGGCTGTCTGTAGGGGAGGCCTATGTTCAGCAGTGGACTAGTGATAGGCTGAAATGATGATGATGATAATCTTATTATCATATTTAGTATCTATACAACTTACATCTTGAGTCTCATATGCCTAGTACTAAATTAGCAGGTAGTAGGATTCATATGCAGGAATCCGTTTAGGTAGGTACCGCCCTAAGGGCCAATTATTCTCCCGTAAAGCAGTGTGCAAACATTAATCTGTTTCGGTATGAATGGTACTGAGGGTTAGCGTAATCACTGGACATGTGAGACTTAAGAACTGATGCCTCAGGGTGACAGGCGCAGATTGGTGTCGCGAAGAAATTTTCTGGGCGACAGAGCATTTGTTATGGGCAGACGTTGCACTTACCATCGAAGAACGTTTTGCTCGTTTCGGCACTTGATCCAATAAAAAAGCTATTCGCTTAGGGACCGGGCGTTCGCCCTTAATTTCATAGTACTCGAGTGATCCAAGTTGTATCCCCTAATGAGGTTAGGCTGATGAGGTGAGACTCAGAAATAAAAATATTTTAAAAATACGTGAAGTCCGCCAAGCCACAATGGAGCAGATGTGTTTTGTCAATAAATGAACGAATCTATACAAATAAATAAAATTGATGTGTCTGTTTGTAATAACAAAAAAACAGCTCTTTACTTAATGCTTATGAAAGTATATACGGTACTTATAAGAACAAAAATTTTTTTAAATTTTTTGTCTGTCTGTTCGTTTCGGCTTATCTCCGAAACGGCTGAACCGATTTTCACGAGACTTTCACTGACGGATAGATGACATTATAGCGGGTAACTTAGGCTTCTTTGATTTTAGAAAAATAATTAGAGTTTCGCGCAAAAAAATTAAAACCCATAATCCGTTTCTTATAGGGAAAAATATGTATATTATCGATCGGGGTCGGCTATTTCACGCGGCGGATACCGCGGGCACAGCTCGTAATTAATAAAGACTAATAAATATATGTATATACTCTTTCTTTTTTTCTTTAATTGTCTATCGTGTATTTCATTTCGTAAAACCGTGTGGTGGCGGCTCGTTAAAAGAATACTACTACTTCATCTCATCCAATGGATCTCGTAAAAGGCGAGTAAAGAATTAAACTGCACTGTGCACCCAACAGCGCATGGTGGCGATGGACTCACCACCCATCACACCAAGTGCAGTATATTGTTTTGGTGAAACGTGGATTGTGGCAGTCATCTGTTTTTGCAGTGAGTGCCCAGTTTCTGACTATCCCTTATGGGATACAGTCGTCATCTTATGTATGTACTCGTATGTATGTATGTTCATTTCGTAGTGTTTTGGGAATCATTCATTATTGTAATGTACAAATCACTGTATATATAAATTGTATCTGTTTTGTAGTGACCAAATAAACGATTTATCTATCTATCTATCTATCTTATCTATCTATATATATTACATCTACTTCCATGAACAGAAATAAAAAGACTAGAAATGAAAATACCAAAAAATCCTTTCACAACAAATTCGTCTTCCAATGTCACCATCTTGAACGGATAAATTTACTGGAAGTACGGACTTATCCCTTTGTCCGAAAGTGATTTATCCGAAGGTCATTGAACGGGATCGCAATCAATGATCGCATTTACCTCTGTCACTCTTTGGGTCCTCTCGTGTTGTAAAGACACAGATGTTTATGACGACTGAACGATATCACGTGAATGAAGAACGACGAACGAGATGGGACAACGAGAGAAAGAAACCTGAATATGATGTTTTTTTTTAATGGAAGTGAAGAGACGAGTAACTAATTCGATCGCCTGATGGTAAGTGCAACATCTGCCCATAAAAAACTCGACACCGCGATACATTGGTTCTTAAGTCCCATATACCCTGTAATTATACCAGATTACAATACTCTTTCAACGAAATACAGAGGGATTTCTGCATTGTGGAAACATTATTGTGTTTCGATCTGAAGGACACTGAGTGCCAGTGTAATCACTGGGCATATGAGACTAAAGAACTGACGTATAAGGGTGACAGGCGCAATGTATTGCCAAAGAAATGTCTTGGGTGACAGCTTTCGTTATGGACAGACGTTGTACTTTATCATCAGGTGAACGTTATGCTTGCCTCATCACATTATTCAACAAAAAAATTAAATTATTAACCTCAATTTGCATCTCATCATCAGGAATCCGTCTAGATAGGTACCACCCCAGGGCCAGTTATTCTGCCGTGAACCAGTAGTGTGCATTACTGTGATTCGGTTTGAAGGGCACTGTGAGCTACCGTAATCACTGGGCATATGAGACTTAAGAACTGATGTCTCAGGGTGACGGGCGCAGTGGCGTGTCACAGAGAAATATTGTGGGTGCATCAGCATTTGTTGCGGGCGGACGTTGCACCTTATATCAGGTGAACATTTTGTTCAATCATCATCTCAATGGCAGGTACTCTGCCGTCAACGGGCAGCAGACATTACTGTGTTTCATTCTAAAGGGCACTGATAGCTAGACATATGCATGCTACTGGGCATATGCTTAAGAACTGTGGTCTCAAGGGGACGAGCGCAGTGGTACATTGAAATAAACCTGAATATGACGAGTTTTAGAAATTTGACCAAGGCCAACCTAAAATTCCTTTCATGATGGCTGCTACATAATTAATGGGACCCTGCTCCCTACTCCCATTGCATTGTATTTGTTATGGGCAGACGTTGCACTTACCGTCAGGTGAAGGTTTTGCATGTTTTGTCACTTTCTTCGATAATTTATTAATTACCATGTTTTGGGGAATTAGTGGTGGTATTTGGGGGACAGGTGAGTGCTGTAAAAGACGCCTCCTTAGTCACTGCTGCCAGTCATAATCTTTGGATCCGACTAAGTATTTGTAGAGTTCGTTACTCTGCCACCTGTTGGAAGTTATGACATTCCCATGACACTCATGGAAGAAGAGGTAATAGTAGATTTTCTTATCCTATAAGTGTCCGGCAGAAAGGCACCTTTTTTATTGTATAAAGTGATGATACCTACCTCTTTCTTATCGCCTTCTTCGGTATTGTACAGTCAGCCTTTATTCGTGCAGTATAATAAATAATATGCAATGCTATCACTATACTGCTCGTGGGAATGCAATGGGCAGTAAGAATTTTTGACTCTAACCAAAAATAGCGGCGACGTGGTTAGCCACCCGACACGTCTCGTTTCCCGCGGGGGCTTTAAGTGGTCCACGGGAGTGGTACATGCCCCCTTATAAAAAGCCTGACTGTACGTATATCTGTGCTCTTTTTAAAATTAAACGTGTTGACAAGTGATAGCTCCAGTTGGAATTTCGTCTAATTTTAATATAAGTACCTAGTCGCCATGATATGTCGACGGAATAAATATTTCAGGTTATTATTAAAACCACCCTAGCGAATTTTAATATGTAGGTTATATATTAAAAAAGGTTATATATTAGAAAGTAAACATACATCCATTCGTTCATGCCTCTTTTCTTTTGGGTTAGGCAGTGATAAAATCAGTAGGACACTTTTCGCCTCCCTCGTCGAACGTGACGTGGTAGGTGGCGAAACAAGTCGCCGCCATTTTGGTGACAGTTTTTTTTTTATTGTATAAAGTGAAACGAGCAAAACGTTCACCTGATGGTAAGTGCAACGTCCGCCCACAACAAATGCTGTGTCACCCAGAATATTCCTGTGTGACATCACACTGCGC
This sequence comes from Luehdorfia chinensis, assembly GCA_019845155.1. NCBI lineage: Eukaryota > Metazoa > Arthropoda > Insecta > Lepidoptera > Papilionidae > Luehdorfia > Luehdorfia chinensis. The sequence continues at coordinate 334,439 of JAHVAK010000072.1, forward strand.
CCGTCACCCTGAGACATCAGTTCTTAAGTCTCAAATGCTCAGTGATTACGCTAGCTCACAGAGCCCCTCAAACCGAAACACAGTAATGCTTGCACACTACTTCTTCACGGCAAAATAGACCTTATTCGCTCCCCATTGCGTTACCACGAGTAGAATTGTGAGTAAGATGTTGTTCACCCAAGCAGAGCCCCGCATGCTTGGGTCGTGTGGTAGCGGCTTAAGATAATCTACCATCCCATCTCATCCCGTGGGTGTCGTAAAGGTCGACAGCGGGAAAATGAAAACCAGAAGACTGGTAGCAGCATCTTTCTGCAACATCTGAATAAAAAACCTGCAGCGCCGACCCTTGACGGAGAGGAACGGAAAAGGATTAGGCAGGAAATGGACTAGGGAGAGGGAATGTGAAAGTTGGAAAAGGAACTTTAAGGTGTAGGATACCACCATCTAAGTAGGAGTAGGAGAAGACAGCAGTAGCTCCAGAGGCCGGGGTCAATTACCCGGTACTCTATTGTATTTGCTGGACAAAGGCAACTAGGTCAAGTACTACCTGGCAATAGAAAGTAAAACATTATCTATTTAAATGAAACTAATTTTACGGATTTTATCGAGTTTAATTTTTACATATAAATCCGTAAAAATCCGTAAAATTAGTTTCATTTCAATGTGTAGTGTTCGCGTAAATATAAGAAATCATTATGAAAACATTCTCTAAATAAATAAATACATCAAAATCGTTACAGCCGTTTTCGAGAAACAAATTACATTTATAAATGTACAAGAACTGTAGACAGTTCGAGAAGATTTTTGTTTTAAGGTAAGCGGCCACGTCAAAAGCACCCGCAACCGACGAGCTTGCATGGTAACACTAATGAAAGTAGAATAAGCGAAAGATGTGTCTGCCTATCCCCATGGGAAAGTGACTGTATGTTTGTAAGGATCGCTTGCTTAAAATGTTAAGAAAATCTATCTAGTTTCTCTAGTTGTTGAAGATCAAAACCAAAATATAGGCTCTTTAACTATTTCAGTTATAATTTTATCCACCCCTAAACATTCTTTAAAGCACACTCTTTGTTACACCCTCCGTAATACTCATAATTGGACAATAACCTCGTTTAACATATTACAAATGAAAAATAACACAAATGTAAAGTAAAAAAAAAAAAAAATACACGAACAGTTAAGTTTCGTGACGGTGTCGCGTGCCGACTTTACACGAATATTAAGGATCGTGTTCCAGTGTTGATGCTAGGCTGAAGCTAATTATTAATTGTTTTAGTAATTTACGCATACAAAGAATACTAATTTTCTGATAGGTCTGTTTTGTTGTCGAATGTCAACGCAGCTTCTATATATACTACTACTGGTAGGATTCCTATGCAGGAATCCATCTAGGTAGGTACCAACCCAGGGCCAGTTATTCTGCCGTGTAGCAGTAGTGTGCAAACATTACTGTGTTTCGGTTCGTAGGGTACTGTGAGCTAGCGTAATCACTGGGCATATGAGACTTAAGAACTGATGTCTCAGGGTGACGAGCGCAGTGTGGTGTCACACAGTAATTTTTTGGGTGACACAGCATTTGTTATGGGCAGACGTCGCACTTACCATCAGGTGAACGTTTTGCTCGTTCCGTCACTTTTATGAAATAAAAACAAAATTAAAAAATAAAAAATTTCTTCGTGAAGGTAATAAACTACACTTAGATTGTATATACTGACATGGCCCTAAGGATTAGGAATTGAGGAAAGCTGAAGCGGCGATGGGCCGGTCAAATAGCTCGTAGAACCAATAACCGTTGGGGAAGAAAGGTTCTGGAGTGGAAACCCTGGTACGTGGTGTAGGGCGTCCTTGACTTTGCAGTAAGCGATGGATGCATGGCTCAGGACCGTGTTTTGTTGCAATATATAGGCCTCATGTTTAATAGTGGTATAAGATAAGCTGAAATGTAGATTGACTATAGGCTAGACTATTCGTTAGACCCTACTGTGTAATCGCCGCATTAGAGAATCCGCCATGTTTTAAATCGTCATAATAGTCGACTAAGAGGAATAGCAAGAAAATCCATGACCTTTTTTAGTGTATAAAGTGATGAAACGAGCAAAACGTTTACCTGATGATAAGTGCAACGTCTGCTCATAAAAATGCCACCCAGAACATTTCTGTGTGACACCTCACTGTGCCCATCACCCTGAGACATTCAGAGTGTTGAGTTCAGTCAGTTCTTAAGTCTCATATGCCCAGTGATTACGCTAGCTCTCAGTGCCCTTCAAACCGAAACACAGTAATGTTTGCACACTACCGCTTCACGGCAGAATAACTGGCCCTGCGATGGTACCTACCTAGACGGATTCCTGCTGAATCCTACAACCAGTATCTTTATTACTTATTGAAGTAAAGACTAACTGTTGCACTCGGAGAAACTTGGTGGTTCTTTAAGGAAGTCTTTACTAAAGCAGCATAGAAAATCAATCGTAAAGGAATTGCTTCAGTTATCTTTAGAAATATCTCAATGTGCCAGTGATATTATGGTTTTAAATTAACGTACTATATTCACTTATAATTTGCGCGACTAAATTGTGATATTTAACGCAATCACATTACCTAACATTTTACAGTTGATGCCGTAGTAGCTCAGGGGCTAGGCGCTCGGTTTAAATTTCACAACATGCGAGTGACCTGGGTTCGATTCCCGGTGCCGGCACCACTAAAATTGTTAATTGCAATTTTAAGTGCTAATTTACCACGTGCTCGGCGGTGAACTAAAACATCATATAAAAAATATTTCGAAGACATGTGCAGTCCGCCAACCCGCATTGGAGCAGCGAAGCGAATTCTTCCTAGTTCCAAAACCCTCTCAGAAATGAGAGGCGGCCTGTGCTCAGCAGTGGGACATTTATAGGCTGAAACTTTACTTTTTTTTATAGTTGATAAGATTCCTATGCAGGAACCCGTCTAGGTAGATTTTTATGAAACGATAACGTTTGCATATACCTACAAACGTAGCCTACTTTTCGCACCCTCGGGAAACGAGACGAGACGGGTGGGAAACCACGTCACCGCCATTTTTGTACGAATCAATCAATCTTACTCCCCATTGCGTTCGCACGAGCAGTATAGTTACAGCATTGCATATAATAGTTATATACGCCTCTCACGACACCTCGGTAGGTAGGAGGTGGGTGCTATACTACTCTGCCGGACACCTATCAAGTTAGTAAAATCGTACATGGATGATGATAATTTCTTGGAATAAGGTGATCGCTGCCGAGCTAGTTCTAAAGTTCGATAAAAAGAAAAAAAACAATTGCCCGCTGAGGTTCTCCCCAGGACAGAGGCATTTTTTTTTGCAAACCGGGTTAGTTAAAAAAATACGTTCAATATGTATTATGTAAATAATATATATTGAATAAAAATTATTTTACTGTATTACGAAGTACCAGTTATTGTGTGATAAGCAGTATTGACAAAACATTAGTATTCTGGTTGGATTGTGGATTCCTATGCAGGAATCCGTCTAGGTTGGTACCACCCCGGGGCCAGTTATTCTGCCGTGAAGCGGTAGTGTGCAAACATTACCACGTTTCGGTTTGAAGGGCACTGTGAGCTAGCGTAATCACTGGGTATATGACACTTAACTTATGTCTCAGGGTGATGGGCACAGTGTGGTGTCGCACAGAAATTTTCTGGGCGACACAGCATTTGTTATGGGCAGACGTTGCACTTATCATCAGGTGAACGTTTTGCTCGTTTCATTACATTATCCAATAAAATAAAATAAAAAATATTTTTCGGTTTGAAAGGCATTGACAGAAAGTGTAATTGCTGGGCATACCCTTTTTTTATAGGAGTGGGGGCAAACGAGAAAGTGGCTCACCTGATGGTAAGTGATCACCACCGCCTCGTCGAACGTGACGTGGTAGGTGGCGAAACAAGTCGCCGCCATTTTGGTGACAGTTTTTTTTTATTGTATAAAGTGAAACGAGCAAAACGTTCACCTGATGGTAAGTGCAACGTCCGCCCACAACAAATGCTGTGTCACCCAGAATATTCCTGTGTGACATCACACTGCGCCCGTCACCCTGAGACATCAGTTCTTAAGTCTCAAATGCTCAGTGATTACGCTAGCTCACAGAGCCCCTCAAACCGAAACACAGTAATGCTTGCACACTACTTCTTCACGGCAAAATAGACCTTATTCGCTCCCCATTGCGTTACCACGAGTAGAATTGTGAGTAAGATGTTGTTCACCCAAGCAGAGCCCCGCATGCTTGGGTCGTGTGGTAGCGGCTTAAGATAATCTACCATCCCATCTCATCCCGTGGGTGTCGTAAAGGTCGACAGCGGGAAAATGAAAACCAGAAGACTGGTAGCAGCATCTTTCTGCAACATCTGAATAAAAAACCTGCAGCGCCGACCCTTGACGGAGAGGAACGGAAAAGGATTAGGCAGGAAATGGACTAGGGAGAGGGAATGTGAAAGTTGGAAAAGGAACTTTAAGGTGTAGGATACCACCATCTAAGTAGGAGTAGGAGAAGACAGCAGTAGCTCCAGAGGCCGGGGTCAATTACCCGGTACTCTATTGTATTTGCTGGACAAAGGCAACTAGGTCAAGTACTACCTGGCAATAGAAAGTAAAACATTATCTATTTAAATGAAACTAATTTTACGGATTTTATCGAGTTTAATTTTTACATATAAATCCGTAAAAATCCGTAAAATTAGTTTCATTTCAATGTGTAGTGTTCGCGTAAATATAAGAAATCATTATGAAAACATTCTCTAAATAAATAAATACATCAAAATCGTTACAGCCGTTTTCGAGAAACAAATTACATTTATAAATGTACAAGAACTGTAGACAGTTCGAGAAGATTTTTGTTTTAAGGTAAGCGGCCACGTCAAAAGCACCCGCAACCGACGAGCTTGCATGGTAACACTAATGAAAGTAGAATAAGCGAAAGATGTGTCTGCCTATCCCCATGGGAAAGTGACTGTATGTTTGTAAGGATCGCTTGCTTAAAATGTTAAGAAAATCTATCTAGTTTCTCTAGTTGTTGAAGATCAAAACCAAAATATAGGCTCTTTAACTATTTCAGTTATAATTTTATCCACCCCTAAACATTCTTTAAAGCACACTCTTTGTTACACCCTCCGTAATACTCATAATTGGACAATAACCTCGTTTAACATATTACAAATGAAAAATAACACAAATGTAAAGTAAAAAAAAAAAAAAATACACGAACAGTTAAGTTTCGTGACGGTGTCGCGTGCCGACTTTACACGAATATTAAGGATCGTGTTCCAGTGTTGATGCTAGGCTGAAGCTAATTATTAATTGTTTTAGTAATTTACGCATACAAAGAATACTAATTTTCTGATAGGTCTGTTTTGTTGTCGAATGTCAACGCAGCTTCTATATATACTACTACTGGTAGGATTCCTATGCAGGAATCCATCTAGGTAGGTACCAACCCAGGGCCAGTTATTCTGCCGTGTAGCAGTAGTGTGCAAACATTACTGTGTTTCGGTTCGTAGGGTACTGTGAGCTAGCGTAATCACTGGGCATATGAGACTTAAGAACTGATGTCTCAGGGTGACGAGCGCAGTGTGGTGTCACACAGTAATTTTTTGGGTGACACAGCATTTGTTATGGGCAGACGTCGCACTTACCATCAGGTGAACGTTTTGCTCGTTCCGTCACTTTTATGAAATAAAAACAAAATTAAAAAATAAAAAATTTCTTCGTGAAGGTAATAAACTACACTTAGATTGTATATACTGACATGGCCCTAAGGATTAGGAATTGAGGAAAGCTGAAGCGGCGATGGGCCGGTCAAATAGCTCGTAGAACCAATAACCGTTGGGGAAGAAAGGTTCTGGAGTGGAAACCCTGGTACGTGGTGTAGGGCGTCCTTGACTTTGCAGTAAGCGATGGATGCATGGCTCAGGACCGTGTTTTGTTGCAATATATAGGCCTCATGTTTAATAGTGGTATAAGATAAGCTGAAATGTAGATTGACTATAGGCTAGACTATTCGTTAGACCCTACTGTGTAATCGCCGCATTAGAGAATCCGCCATGTTTTAAATCGTCATAATAGTCGACTAAGAGGAATAGCAAGAAAATCCATGACCTTTTTTAGTGTATAAAGTGATGAAACGAGCAAAACGTTTACCTGATGATAAGTGCAACGTCTGCTCATAAAAATGCCACCCAGAACATTTCTGTGTGACACCTCACTGTGCCCATCACCCTGAGACATTCAGAGTGTTGAGTTCAGTCAGTTCTTAAGTCTCATATGCCCAGTGATTACGCTAGCTCTCAGTGCCCTTCAAACCGAAACACAGTAATGTTTGCACACTACCGCTTCACGGCAGAATAACTGGCCCTGCGATGGTACCTACCTAGACGGATTCCTGCTGAATCCTACAACCAGTATCTTTATTACTTATTGAAGTAAAGACTAACTGTTGCACTCGGAGAAACTTGGTGGTTCTTTAAGGAAGTCTTTACTAAAGCAGCATAGAAAATCAATCGTAAAGGAATTGCTTCAGTTATCTTTAGAAATATCTCAATGTGCCAGTGATATTATGGTTTTAAATTAACGTACTATATTCACTTATAATTTGCGCGACTAAATTGTGATATTTAACGCAATCACATTACCTAACATTTTACAGTTGATGCCGTAGTAGCTCAGGGGCTAGGCGCTCGGTTTAAATTTCACAACATGCGAGTGACCTGGGTTCGATTCCCGGTGCCGGCACCACTAAAATTGTTAATTGCAATTTTAAGTGCTAATTTACCACGTGCTCGGCGGTGAACTAAAACATCATATAAAAAATATTTCGAAGACATGTGCAGTCCGCCAACCCGCATTGGAGCAGCGAAGCGAATTCTTCCTAGTTCCAAAACCCTCTCAGAAATGAGAGGCGGCCTGTGCTCAGCAGTGGGACATTTATAGGCTGAAACTTTACTTTTTTTTATAGTTGATAAGATTCCTATGCAGGAACCCGTCTAGGTAGATTTTTATGAAACGATAACGTTTGCATATACCTACAAACGTAGCCTACTTTTCGCACCCTCGGGAAACGAGACGAGACGGGTGGGAAACCACGTCACCGCCATTTTTGTACGAATCAATCAATCTTACTCCCCATTGCGTTCGCACGAGCAGTATAGTTACAGCATTGCATATAATAGTTATATACGCCTCTCACGACACCTCGGTAGGTAGGAGGTGGGTGCTATACTACTCTGCCGGACACCTATCAAGTTAGTAAAATCGTACATGGATGATGATAATTTCTTGGAATAAGGTGATCGCTGCCGAGCTAGTTCTAAAGTTCGATAAAAAGAAAAAAAACAATTGCCCGCTGAGGTTCTCCCCAGGACAGAGGCATTTTTTTTTGCAAACCGGGTTAGTTAAAAAAATACGTTCAATATGTATTATGTAAATAATATATATTGAATAAAAATTATTTTACTGTATTACGAAGTACCAGTTATTGTGTGATAAGCAGTATTGACAAAACATTAGTATTCTGGTTGGATTGTGGATTCCTATGCAGGAATCCGTCTAGGTTGGTACCACCCCGGGGCCAGTTATTCTGCCGTGAAGCGGTAGTGTGCAAACATTACCACGTTTCGGTTTGAAGGGCACTGTGAGCTAGCGTAATCACTGGGTATATGACACTTAACTTATGTCTCAGGGTGATGGGCACAGTGTGGTGTCGCACAGAAATTTTCTGGGCGACACAGCATTTGTTATGGGCAGACGTTGCACTTATCATCAGGTGAACGTTTTGCTCGTTTCATTACATTATCCAATAAAATAAAATATTTTTCGGTTTGAAAGGCATTGACAGAAAGTGTAATTGCTGGGCATACCCTTTTTTTATAGGAGTGGGGGCAAACGAGAAAGTGGCTCACCTGATGGTAAGTGATCACCACCGCCCATGAACAACCGCAATTCCAGAGGAATCGCGGGTGCGTTGTCGGCCTTTGAGGAAGGAATAGGCTCTTTTCTTGAAGGTCCCTAAGTCGTATCGTTCCGGAAAAACCGCAGTCGGCAGCCGATTCCATAAAGTGGTAGTGCGTGGCAGAAAATTCCGCGAAAAAGAAAACACTACCGCTTGAAGGCAGAGAAACTGGCCCTGCGGTGGTACCTAGATGGACTCCCGCATAGGAATCTTACCCGCTTCTGTAATAGCATAGCGTTAGCCGGACGACAAGCTTAAAATAAAGATCGCGTGCACACTTATCACCTAGTATTCACAAACACGCCGGTGAAAATATGAAAATCAACTCGCCACTTATTGGCGGATATGTCTCTTTTATTAACGCTCGTTGGGGAAGAAGTGAGGGGGGGGGGGGGGTTAATTTTACGACTATTTCGTGTTTGGGTTGATAAGGTTGACAACTTTTCCGGAGCGACTTATAACTGTGTTCCGTATTAATAAATAAATTAAATGTAAAGTAAAAAGTAAAGTTTCAGCCTATAAATGCCCCACTGCCGAGCACAGGCCTCCTCTCATTTCTGCGAGGGTTTTGGAGCGGGGAATAGTCTGCCACGCTGCTCCAATGCGGGTTGGCGGACTTCCCATGTCTTTGAAACATTTTTTTTTATTTCTCAGACATGCCGGTTTCCTCACGATGTTTTCCTTCACCGCCGAGCCCGTGGTAAATCAGCACATAAAATTGCAATTAACAATTTTAGTGGTGCCGGCACCGGGAATCGAACCCAGATCACTCGCGTACTATGAAATTTAAAGCGAGCGCCTAGCCCCTGAGCTACCACGGCTCTTTACGGCGTATTAAATGTACGTAAATGAAATTATCTACACAGTTCAAACATGTTTAATATCCTTTAACAACGTGAGGTTTTTTGGGTTAACACCCCCCTCCCTTATGTGATACGTCATGAGGTTTAAGGAAACCCGTCCTCCCCGCTCCCGGGATCGCGTGTATTTTTTATTATCATGTCTTATTTCGTTCCACGGAAAAATACACGTGATTGTGACATTATCTCATCCACCCCATCGCGATTAATTTTGTTTTTTTTTCTGACCTCTTCCCCCCGTTCGAAGCACACTTGATTAAAAAAATCCTTTACATAAACACAAAAAAATGTTTAAAAAAATATCTCTGATTATCCTATACATTAATACGTGGAGATAAAACTTGGAACACTTCTTTTAGGCGTATTGTGCGCACGAAGGAGTGTGATATTTCGCGTAGATAAAGTTTGTATGGAGAAGAAGCGAGGAAGCTAAAATTCACATAAAAAAACCGGTCACTGCTGGTGACTGCGCTGTACGTTCAGCCCTTCTCGGTAAGGTTGGGTTCTCAGCGTGCGATTTCATAAGGCCGTAGAAAATATTTTTATATTTTTAAATAAACGGGCTATCTAATATAAAAATAAATTTACAAAACTGTTTAGTATTTTTTAGATTTGCGTGTTCAAACATACAAACTTACCAGATTAATTGTAGTTGAAAGGCTTTAGTACCTTAATTTAATTATAGCTAAATGTACAGCTTAAATATATTAAGACAGGCTTTATTTTGAAACTATTTGAAAGTAATATTAATTAATTATTAGTAGGTACGTATCGTATTTTTGTATCGTAACGATTTTATAACGAAGTATGACCAATAGTGAGAACTTTAATTCATAAATAGGCAAAAGTCTTTTAATTGTTCTCACAAAATACATTTAATTACCAATGTCAATTAAAAACAATTTCAATATGTAACGTTACAGTAATACTAACTAAATGAAATGCAAAAATAGATGGCGCTAGTAGTATTTTAAATCACGATATGGTTTAACTAAAAAGCGGATCACAATACTACGCGGACGTCAAAACTTCTTCAGCAGTGTAATAATAAGTGGGCATATGTTGTACTTATTAAAATTTTTGATATCCGTCTAAGAACATTAATGTGTTCTTTACGGATTTTTTACAAACATATACATGAATAATTACTTTCTGACAAGATCAATTATTAAAAATCTGTTGATTGTTTACTTTCATACTGCCAATATCAAACATAATAATAGTCTGTGGTTAAACAGTCTTACAGAGTAGAGATTAGTGATAGTTGACCTCGAAAACTATTCAGGATATCGATAGTACTAGCGATACTATAGTCATGAATCAATACTGTCGATAATATCGATAGCATCGATAGCTCTCTATCAGCAATACCACTGACAACAACGATATTATCGATACTGTCGATATTTATGCATTCGATAGTGACGATGGTATCGATAGTATTACAAAACCTATTAGTCATATAGTAACCTAAGCTATCGAAAAATCACTGGCTGTCGATAGTACAAAACTGTCGATACTATCGATAGTTTTTGTTTAAAACCAATGCTTTTTGCTCTCATGGAGAGCTATTGATAATATCGATAGTATCGACAGTATTGACACGTGACGATAATATCGATAGACTCGCGATACCATCGCTTACACCTTAACTAACGATAGACTATCATGCATGCAATTTTAAGTGCTGATTTACCACGTGCTCGGCGGTGAAGGAAAACATCATGAGGAAACCTGCATGTCTGAGATTTAAAAAAATATTTCGAGGACATGTGCAGTCCGCCATCCCGCATTGGAGCAGCGTGGCGGATTCTTCCTAGCTCCAAAACCCTCTCAGGAATGAGAGGAGGCATGTGCTCGGCAGTGGGACATTTATAGGCTGAAACTTTACTTTACTTTACTTTATGGTAAGTTGCGCCATTAAAGTGCGAAGAAATAAAGTAAAAAGTACGTTCAAAAACGACTTATAAAATCTCTTATCATCGATATACAGAATTCATAATAATTTAATAATTTCACAAAAATTAAACTCTTCCTAGAGCGAGTTATAGCTAACGTGTGGTGGCGGTCTAAGAGAATCTACCATCTTCAGCAGCAGCTTCTTGGAACATCTCGTGGCAACTATAGGAAGATTCCCCCAAATCGAGAACCAATCTATGGGGGAGGCCTATGTTCAGCAGTGGACTAGTGAAAGGCTGAAATGATGTTGATGTGTGACACCAAACTGCGCCCATCACCCTGATACATGAGTTCCTAAGTCTCATATGCCGCGTTAGCTCTCAGTGCCCTTCAAACCGAAACACAGTAATGTTTGCACACTACTGCTTCACGGCAGAATAACTGGCCCCGGGGTGGTACCTATCAAGACGGATTCCTGCATAGGACTCCTACCACCAGAGAAATACATACTTATATGTTTTCCTAACCAATAGAAGTTAGACATTTTATATAATTATTTAACTTTCTTGAGCGGAACATGTTTAATCACAACTTAATAGCTTAACCGTAACTTTTTCGATTTTTTTTGGTTAATAAGTCATTAAGTGGTATCTCTACGCACGCACACAGAGACAAATTATGACGTAGCGCGAGTGTTGAATGTTCCACGCCGTAGGGCATGATGCCTCGCTAACCTGAAGGTCTATTTTGTAACTGTGGTAGGTTTCGCGATTGGTTTCATTTTGGCGTATGGAGCTCGTTCATTGGTCAATGGGATCAATTGAAACCGATCACGAAAACAAGCAGAGTTACACAGTAGACCCCCTGATCATTCATAATTCGACCCTTCTCGGGAAAATACGCTTCTCATAGGCGAATTTTAACTTACTAATCTAAAACTTTCCTCAATAAACAGACTACCTAATGTAAAAAGACTTTTTCAAGTCGGATCAGTATTTCGTGAGATTAGCGCGTTCAAACATACGAACTTTCCAGCTCCATTACAGTAATATGATAAGATTTGACGGACTTATTCTTAAACTAGCCGTGCCCCGCGGATTAACCAGCGTGAAAAAGGTTTCTTGGGGTTTTAAATTTTTTGCGCGGAACCCTAATTATTTTTCTAAAATTAAAGTAGCCTAAGTTATCCGCTATAATAACAGTTATCTGTCAGTGAAAGTCACTTCAAAATCGGTCCAGCCGTTTCGGACATTAGCCGGATCAAACAGGCAGACGGACAAAAATTTTAAAAATTATTTTTTTCTTATAAGTACCGTATCTACTTTCATAAGCATTGAGTAAAAAGCAATGAAACTAATTTAACGGATTTTATCTCGTTTAATTTTATTATTTATAACCCGACGTTTCGAGTGGTTTACAGCACCTATGGTCACGGGGGGACTGAGGTGAAAGATGTTCTGATGTCATAGTTAACCCGGAGTTAATATTATAAATAATAATTAAAAGAAAACTACTTTCATTGAAACAAACAGACAAGAAAAGAATTTTATTTATTTATATAGAATTAATTTATAAATAACTCTACACTTTCCCGAGCACTTGTTACACAATAAACTATCAATATAAAAAAAAAACTTAACGATTCCTCCTCTTTCCGAGTTGGCGCCAAAAGTCTTCAGATGAATAGCAATGTTCAGGCAAGACTTCAAAATTTCGACCGACAATAAAATGATAGTTCCCTTTTACTGAAGATTTGCTGGACTTATGTAGACAAAACGGAAAGTACAATTTTAGTCTTGAATTGAATTTCCTAATAACTGTACACTTTTACAAGCACTTTCCGCATAATAAACTATTGTTATTAAACATCAAAACCTGAATACGCAGAAGTTACAGAACTAAAAAAATAGCACGCCATTTTTCGAGTTGGCGCCAAAAGTTTGTTTTACAGTTTTTTTTTTAATTTTTTATATGTTGTTCGTGGCATATATTTTATGAAGCGAATATTATTAATTGTATGGTACTAGAAAACCAAATTTATTAAATTCATGCTATTTCGTCGATAGTTTTTTTTTTCTATATTGATTTTTCTTATGTTTTACAATATTGTTTTATACAATGCTATTAGTCAAAGTAGAATAGCGCATACCTCTTTTCTATCGAGGCGTGGTAAGAGGCGAAGGTATTGTATGGACAGCCTTTATTCTTGCATAATAACACCATAATATGCAATGCTGTCACTATACTGCTCGTGGGAACGCAATGGACAGTAAGATGTTTTTTGACTCGTACCACAATGGCGGCGTCGTGGTTCGACGACCGCCACGTCTCGTTTCCATTTCTCTTTCTTTTAATTCTACCAACAAATAAACGCTTAGTGAGTGTGAGTGAACAAATAAACGATATCCAATGCAGATATTGCTTTCTTATTACTTCACACTGCAGCCAGATCCCTAAGCCTCCTTAAACTGTTTGAAAATATATTTGACAGGGTTCCAATAAAAGATTGTGTCAGTTCAATACGCGCGGATTTTTATAAATTTAAAATTGTCGCATTGTTTGTCTATTTGATAAAATCGACGTGAAAGAAATATTTTTTTTTGGAGAATGGTAAGTGCAACGTTTGCCCATAACAAATGCTGTGACACCCAGACCATTTCTGTGTGACACCACACTGAGCTCATCATCCTGAGACATCAGTTCTTAAGTCTCATATGCCCAGTGATTACGCTAGCTCACAGTGCCTTTCAGACCGAAACACAGTAATGTTTGCACACTACTGCTTCACGGCGGAATAGCTGGCCCTGGGGTCGTACCTACCTAGACGGATTCCTGCATAGGAATCCTACCACCAGTGATGCAGTGATGCAGAAATATAGGGACATAATAGGATTTGCTTATGCGCTACGGGCAACGAGTTCGATTCATGCACGGAACAATTATTTGTGCCCGTTGTAGTGTTTGTGCATATGGTATTCATTTTGTGGCCTTCTATAGTTAAATTAATTAAATCAACCTTTTTAATATTTTTTTTTAACCATAACATTAATTTAAAAAAGTTTAATTATTTTTCGTCACTGTAGGGAAAAATAATCTACCGAAAGGCTTCACAATAAATAATTTTGAAACAGTATTAAGAGAGATATTGCATATCAAAAAAAATATCCTTGTGAAATAACATATATAGATAGTTAACTTTCAGAAATCAGACGCGAATAAAGCTTAAACGTCAAAGCATTAAGGATTATGTCGTGCGCTATCTGATGTTCATATCATTGTCCATCAGTCTGTCCGTCAACAACAAAGGCCGTGCTGCCGCGTCCGTCACTTCGAAACATAACCCGGAAACAGGTTTAATCTACGTTAAACCCCATTCCGACCTATATCAGTTATTTGATACACTGAGCGGGAATTATACATTACAACAATGTATATTATTTAGACAGCGTGGCTTTGTGGTTAGTGTACCGGACTATAACGCGAGGCCTGGGTTCGAATAACAGACGAGACAAACTATTTGTGTTAAAAAGTAAATTGTTGGTTTTTGGGTCTGTCTGGTTTCTACTGTTCCCGAGTCTCTGAAATATAGAACGCGGCAACGGGTAGGTTGCGAGTGCATAGCGAAACGTTCACCTGATGGTAAGTGCCACGTCTGCCCATAACGAATGCTGTGTCACCCAGAAAATTTCTGTGTGGCATCACACGGCGCCCGTCAACCTGAGATATTAATTCGTAAGTCTCATTTACCAAGTGATTACACTAGCTCTCGTTGCCCTTCAGACCGAAACACAGTAATGTTTACACACTACTGCTTCACGGCAGAATAACTGGCTTGAGGTGATACCAGCGAACAGATTTATGAGGCTTACATGACGAACACTTACGCAGGCGAACGTATCACGATCAGATCGAACAGGTTTTAAGGAAGCTTGTATTAAAACGCTAATGTAAATAGAAGAAGCGAAAGATATGTGGCAGGGCCTTAGCAAGTGGAAAGATGTATTCTCTGCCAACCCCACGAAAGAGGCGTGACTGTACGTATGTATATATATTTTAAGTCATAAGCTGTTGTAGTTTCTGAGATATCGTGATGAGTCAGTGGTAAAAGTGATGGTATTTTATATAAGTCATACATATATACAGATTGTTTAGGATCTCGATTACGAATTAGACTAGATTAGAATTAGACTTAGGTTCTGGGTAAATTACGTACCGATCGGAAATATTGAACAGACAATAAATTAACAGATATTATAAATTCAGTCAATTATTCCATAACGTTTTTTTGTCTCTTCGTGGGCAATTCATTCTGAATTTCATTGCAGATATATTCAAATGACAAATCGCGGAAGCGACTGAAAAAAGGACCCAGAATGGCTGAGCGTAAAAACTCTCAACGAAATTAAACTAATAAACCGTTCGCAGACCTGACAGTTGACGTGAGAATGCGCATTTTGTACCTTTTTTATCGCCTCTGGCCCTCCAAGTTTCATTGTCGAGTTATCATAGCCTTTTAGCTTTATGGATGTCATCGACATTCGGCCATTTGAACTTGATATTCCATAAATGTTTTTTTATTTGTAGTACAGCAGCTAACCGGCGGCTTTCACAGCTTTGTTTGTGGAAGGAAGTGACGAGACAAGCCAGTCGTTCACCTGATGGTGAGTGTAAACCTTTGCCCATAACAAATGCTATCAGCCTGAGCTTTTCGGTGACACCACATTGCGCCCCAGAGACATCAGTTCCAAATTCCGCTCACTTAATACTGCTCAGTAATTACACTAGCTCTCAGAGCCCTTCAGCCCGTAACACAGACATTTCTGTGTTTCTGTCTACACATACCTGTGTACATATCTGTGTCTGTCTACACATGTTCACGGCACGATTAATTGACCTAAGTCCTTACCTACCCAAGTCACCGTCACTAGAAGTTATACATTTAGTGCATCAACCAACTTCTACCGAGTTAGGTAGCGACAATTATGAGTCAACCAAATGGAATCAACTCATATTAATATACGGGTGGTACGAAACTCACGAGCGATTTCAATTAGTCGGATCATCTTTAGAGATATAAAGCGTGTTCGTGGTACAGGGACGCGTCTGACTACCAATTTTACATTTTTGTATTACCGAGTCGTATAGTTTGTATAAACTTTATATTTATATTGTTTTAAAAAAGTAATTATAGCCCATTCACTCTCCCGACTGCAATTATCAGCGCCTAGCAAATCAATCCGAACGTCGCGTTTTGTCTCCTTTTGCACCAAGCCAAAATGTCTTGCACTAACAATGGATTTAATGCGCCTTCCAATAGAACAGTTAGGAAATATTACGAGAAATATAAATGATGATAATGTGGATATATTTTTCACGAAGATACTGCGTACTTCGGACTTCCTAACTAAAATGCAAACTTTACTGTACTGTGCTGGCGCAGTCGCGATCATAGTTGTATATCTTTTATTGTTTTTTTCATTATTTTTTTATTGATTGTATTTATATATGTCACTTAATACATTTATATTATAGTAATTAGTTAAATGAATTATAAAACAGTTTTTTTTTTAAATTATAGCAGCATTTTTTTACTGGTGGTAGGATTCCTATGCAGGAATCCGTCTAGGTAGGTACCACCCCGGGGCCAGTTATTCTGCCGTGAAGCAGTAGTGTGGAAACATTACTGTGTTTCGGTTTGAAGGCCACTGAGAGCTGGCGTAATCACTGGGCGTATGAGACTTAGAGCTTATATCTCAGAGTGAAGGGCGCACCGAGAACATTTCTGTGTGACACTGTATTTATTATGGGCAGACGTTGCACTTACCACCAGTTGAATGTTGTGCTCGTTCCGTCACTTTTATTAAATAAAAAAATATTTTTTTTTCATGCAAGTTTAAAATAGTAATGATAGAAATTGTTTTAGTTATGGTTACAATTAATCTGTAAGCTGTAACAGACTGTATCGCCTTACTTTCCGTGGTTGCCTTTAAGTAAGGTGACATATGCCTTTTTTTAGTATTAAGTGTTTTGGTTAGGAGTAAACCTTGTTGGTAATCCTAAAATTAAGTGTTAAGTGTTTTGGTATTAAGTGTTTTGGTTAGGAGTAAACCCTGTTGGTAATCCTAAAATAAATAAATAAACATTGCGTTACGTAATATAATTTAATAAGGACGTTTCCTTTCGACAGCGATTCAAGCCGAGGTTTCGACATCCTTTCGAGGGACCCTTGGAGCAACCCGTTCTTTCATTCGTTTCAGGGGAAGGAATAAAGGGGGGCAGCGAGCGGCAGCACAGTCTATCGTCAGCAGCGACATTGTATTTCTCACTCGCGGGTCTATGGCCATAGGGCTTAAAAAGTGTATTATACTTCTTTCCGATTTATTAAATAAAAACTTTTCTAAAACAAACAGAAAAGAAACATAAATCATTAAAATCCAATCAACCGACCTGTTGAACGGAACGCGCTGGTAACAAGATGGCGTCCTGTCAACTTGACGGGTGACAAATGCGAGCTCTTTCAACAAACGTCCAGCGTTCCTTGAACTCCGCAAGCCCTCGTTACATTTGACTTTTAAAGCGACGCGTTCACGGTCGGGGCTCAGTTCAAAATAGACGCACGGAATTCACTTGACTTGGCAAAATATTTCTTGACGTTTCATTTCGTTACGCTCAATTGACGCGGGATGTGGTGTAATGAAAATTTAGTTAGGCGGCCCGAAATTATTTCCGCATGCCATTACGTAACTTCGAACTGAACTCAAGGAGCTAACGCATCTTTTCAATTAAACGATGCATTGGAATATGCAAAATATGTAATGGATTGCAAGAATAACAAATAACAAATAAATATCAGTTTATTGCCATCTTACTGGTGGTAGGATTCCTATGCGGGAGTCCGTCTAGGTTGGTACCACCCCAGGGCCAGGTATTCTACCGTGAAACAGTAGTGTGCAAGCATTACTGTGTTTCGGTTTGAAGGGCACTGTGAGCTAGCGTAATCACTGGGCATATGAGATTTAAGAACCTATGTCTCAGGGTGACGGGCACAGTGTAGTGTGACACAGAAATTTTCTGGATGACACAGCATCACGACTTCATCCCATTAGGGGTAGTCAGAGACTGGGCACTCACTGCAAAAACAGATGACTGCCACAATCCACGTTTCACCAAAAAAAAATTAATGCACTTGGTGTGATAGGTGGTGAGCCCATCGCCACCATGCGCTGTTGGGTGCACAGTGCAGTTTAATTCCTTACTCGCCTTTTACGAGATCCATTGGATGAGATGGAGTGGTAGTATTCTTTTAACGAGCCGCAACCACACGGCTAAAATTATTCTTCCCACGGAATATTTACTTTTCCGGGATATAAAGTATCCTATGTTCGTGTCCAGAATGCAAGCTATTTCTGTGCCAAATTTTTGTCAAGATCGGTTCAGCGGTTGAAGCATGAGAATGTAACAAACAGACAGAGGGGCAGAGAGAGTTACTTTCGCATTTGCACAAGTGCAACGTCTTCCCATAACAAATGCTGTGTCATCTAGAATGTTTCTGTGTGGCACACCATATCGCACCTGTAATTCCGAGATATCAGTTCTTAAATCTCGTATACCCAGACTACACTAGCTCTCCGTGCCGTTCAGGCCGAAACACAGTAATGTTTGCACAGTACTGCTTCACGGCAGAATAACTGGCGGATGGTACCTACCTAGAGGAATACGTCCTTAATAGGAATCCTACCACCAGTTACAGTACGTTGAATACAGTTGCTAATTATAATGATATTTCATTTCAGCCTATCACTAGTCCACTGCTGAACATAGGCATCCGTCATAGACTGCCACAAAAGCTTGTAGCTCTCATTTTAGGGGATTCTGCCATATTTGCTACGCTTGAAAGGCGGGCTGGCAACTGTAGTTTCTTTATTGAGATGTTCCAAGAAGATGCCGCTGCCCATTTCCTGGTTTTCATTTTCCCTCTGTCTACTTTAACGACACCCACGGGATGAGATGGGGTGGTAGATTCTCTTAATCTTTATTCACTACACGGCTTTTGTTGGCGGCTTAAAAAAATACAGTCACGCCTTTTTCCCATTGGGGTAGGCAGAGACCACATCTTTCCACTTGCTACGATCCTGACATACATCTTTCGCTTCTTCTACTTTCATTAGCGTTTTCATACACTCTCGTCGGTTGCGGGTACTTTTAACGTGACCTTTCCTCAATAGTTCTCCGATCTGATCGTGATACGTACGCCTAGGTCGACCCTTACCGGCTATCCTATTCACACTCGTCTAATAAATCTGTTTCGTCAATCTCCTTTCATTCATCCTCTCTACGTGTCCAAACCATCTAAGCATCCCTTTCTCTATAAATGACATGTAATATGGCATTGAAAAAAAAAAGACTTCAGAGTTTCTTGCCGGTTCTTCTCTGAGAAGGTCCTATTTTTTGAACCGGTGTAGATTTTGACATTCATAAGAGCTCTATACAAGCCTAAACTGAATAGAGAAATTTTGACTTTGACTTTCACTTTTACTCTATCTTTGTCACTATATCTTCAACCACACCGCAACGTTCCCTTATCACGCCGTTTCTCACTTTGTCGATCAAAGTTACTACAGCTATACTTCTCAAACTTCTCACTTCCACAGCATTAATCTAGGAGAATCTAACTATTGTATAATTAGTTATATTACAAAATGAATCTAATATAATAATACAAAGCCGATAGAAGCGTGTGCCTAAATTGTTAACCGGGCAGAAAGTTTTTCAATAACGCTAAAACCGGCAACAATTAGCGAATGGTCGGACAACAAAAGGGGTTGAACTGACAGAGTGACGGCTACTAAATACCCCGGTGGTGTTTTAGGCCAAAATAATCCATGTCATTGTTGGGCTAGGATTAGGGAGAGCGTGAGGCATGAGCGGAAGCGTTTCATCTTTTCACCTTAACGTAAATGATGTTTCTTTTTGTCAATAGAATTACTGGTGGTAGGATTCCTATGCAGGAATCCCGTCTAGGTAGGTACCACCCCAGGGCCAGGCCATATTCTGCCGTGAAGCAGTAGAGTGCAAACGTTACTGTGTTCCGGTTTGAAGGGCACTGTGAGCTAGCGTTATCACTGGGCATTTGTGACTTAAGAACCTATGTCTCAGGGTGATGGGCACAGTGTGGAGACACAGAAATTTTCTAGGTGACACAGCATTTGTTATGGGCAGACGTTGCACTTACCATCAGGTGAGCGTTTTGCTCGTTTCATCACTTTATACAATAAAAAAAAAATTGTCGATACTTCGCGGGAATCCATTGTAATGAAGGAAAGCAATTTGCTTAGATCCGCATGCAACATATAAAATGGTGTATATCGGAGAGCCATGCGAACTCTGCGGCTGTCTGTCGTAGAGTCTATGATGCCTGATAATGCCTCGTTTTGGAGCGAAACACTAGTCGTGGTCTCGGCTTCAGTGTAGTATTACTTCAGTAGTATTGTAGAGGGTATCTGGTGGCGGTTCCCGGTGGCGGTGTTCGTTTGCTTGTGCACGCTACTGAAGGAAGGCGGACGGTGCTCTTCAAAAACTTGGTAATACACACCATTTTATATTTTGCATGCGGATCTTAGCAAATTAACTTCCTTTCCTTCATAAAGAGGTTTTTTTTGTTGTCGTAAGATTAACAAATTTCATTTCACATCATCATCATCATCATCATTTCAGCCTATCACTAGTCCATTGCTGAACATAGGCCTCCCCCATAGATTGCTATTTCGCCATAGTTGCCACGCTTGACAGGCGGGTTGGCAACCGCAGTTTATTTATTATGATGTTCAAAGAAGATGCTGCTGGCCATCTTCTGGTTTTTCACAAATGTAATTTTTTTTTACAAACGTCGACCCTTTCTGAATGAAGTCATCTGAACGGAGAAGAAACAGGCGAAGGAAACTCCGCAGGTATCCCCTTTTTTAGTCATATTTTTAACGTTATTGTTAATTGAAATTATGTTATAAAATAAATATTACATAAGTATTAGTAGTTAAAAAAAACAGGTTGGTAGCGATCACCTCATCCCCAGGGGTTATTTTCCATATATTGTTTTGTGGTTCCACCACCCGTCGTCTCGTTTCCCGCGGGGGAGAAAAGTGGGCTACCGGTGTGGTCTCTGCCTACCCGTTATATGGGAAAAACTCTTGACTGTATGTATGAATGTAATCATATTATTTTATATTTTAATAACCCTGTTTATAAGGTCCCTATTAATAAACTTTTCAAGTTTTTTGAATTTGTTGAAAAACGTGTACTTTGCCCCATGAATGAGTTACTGACTCTGTTAAGTCGAGTAACCAGCATGACAAGCTTGTCTCTGTCCATGGTATTTACGTAATGTATATGACTTGTTTACTAAAGCTGTTTGTATTCTTGTGTAGGTACGAGTACATAACAATTTCATAGATATGTTGATAATATGAAGATACTTGTGTTTATAATAACTAAAATAAACCATTATTGCGATTTCAACATTAGCTAGATATCTTATTTGTTTTGCAGCATAAGCCGCAGAACTGAGTCTGTTTGCTAGTTTAGATATATAAGGCCCTATAAGAGGCTTTGCGTCAAGAGTTATTCCAAGACAGTATCCACGAGGCCCAATATTTCCCCATTTGCGAACTCATTCGCATCAATTTGCTTAAGTTTGGGTGATTTGAATTTAATACACTTTGTTTCATTGCCGTTTAAAAGCAAATTATTGTACAATAGTATTATTACCTGTTTCTTTTTTTGACGCTTAGCCGAAACCTTTATTTATGGATGACCGGCGCAAGGGCCCCGGAAAGGGACCACGGCTTGGACCGTCATCCTGTGCACGAGAGTAACTGATTCGGGGGTGCCCAAGGGTTCCCACCTAGGCTCGGTATGTTACTTCAATCGGGAGGGGGCATTAACGTCGTTATATAATAATATGATAATAATTTTATTTTAAAAATCAGTAATGTGTAGTTTATTATATTATACTTATGTGTCGCTTGTGTTTTTCTTTTGTTTTGTTACAACTTTTTAAATAACTCTCCTCTCTATAAAGGCATTAGGTCCGCCCTTTGAGTCCTTTATATGTAAGAGAGACAATGAAGATTTTAAATAAATAAATAAGTTCAGCGTCTGCCCATAACAAATGGTGTGTCACCCAGAAAATTTGTGAGCGGCACCATACTGCAACCATCACCTTGAGACATCAGTTCTAAAGTCTAATATGCGAATTGATTACACTAGATTTCAGTGTCCATGACTGGAACACAGTAATATTTGCACGCTACTGCTTCACGGTAGAATAACTGGCCCTGCGATGGTACGGTCACCTAAACGGATTTCTGCATATGAATAAAAAAAACCACTAAGAAATAAATATAAACATAAATGTAACATATACATAAATGTATTGCGACTTCCCAGTTTGCAAACTCTAAACTAACACAGTAAATTCCCAACTTAGTGTGTACAAAGCTGGGAGCGGTTCCCCTTTTTTGTTACAAAGTAATATATGAGATCTAATGAATATTCAAGAGCAATATGTAGTTCGGTAGTGTTAATTCCGCAGTGTGAAACTTGCTTTAAATAATTTCACATCCAAACAATGAGCATAAAAAGTTTTTAAAATAACTTTTTTATATTCCGGCGTTATAATAATAAGGTTAAAGACAGTCGCTTTCTTTGAAATGGAGTAATTTTTTAATGTTATGAAGAAAGTAAATTAATGAGCAAAATGTACACCTGATGGTAAGTGCAACATCTGCCCATAACAATTGCTGATTCAACCAGAACATTTCTGTGCCGTGTGGTAGCGGCTTAAGAGAATCTATCACCCCATCCCATCCGTATAGGTGTCGTAAAAGTCGACTGTGGGAAAATTATACCCAGGAGATGGGCAGCAGCATCTTCCTGGTATATCTGAATAAATAAACCGCGGTTGCCAATCCGCCGGCAAAGCGTGGCAACTATGGCAAAATGCCTCGAAACTAGACCTACAAACCTTTGTGGCAGTCTATAGGGGAGGCCTATGTTCAGCTGTGGACTAGTGATAGGTTGGTGACGATGAATGATTTCTGTGGGTCGCCACACTCCGCTCGTCTCCCTGAGACATCAGTTCTTAAGTTTCCTTAAATACACTAGCGCGCCCTTCAAACCGAGACGTAATTGTGTTTGCGTAATTTACTTTGCAAACCAAAGTAAGGTACGACACAGAGTTTTTAGCCGACTTTAAAGAGGAAGAGGTTCTCAATTTGTCGGATTTTCTATTGGATAAAGTAACTAAACGAGCAAGACGTTCAACTGATGGTAAGTGCACGTCAGCCCATAAGAAATGCTGAGTCAATTAAAAACATTTCAGTGTGACACCACATTGCGCCTGTCACCCGTAGACATAAGTTCTAAAGTCTCATATGCCCAGTGATTACACTAGCTCTCAGTGCCCTTCAGACCCACACACAGCAATGTTTGCCCTCATCAATCTACTACTCTATCACATCCCTTGGGTGTTGTAAAATTCGACAGAGGGAAAATTAAAACCAGAAGATGGGCAGCAGCATCTTCCTGGAATATCTGAATAAATAAACTGCTGTTGCCAATACGCCTGCCAAGTGTGGCAACTATGGCAAAATCCTCCCAAAATGATCACAAATCATGAAGATGATGAACCTGATATTATCACCAGGATCATCAGCTCATTCCTGTTCAAGTTTAAAAGTAAGTAAAGTTTCAGCCTATAAATGTCCCACTACTGAGCACAGGCCTCCTCTCATTTCTGAGAGGGTTTTGTAGCTAGGAAGAATCCGCCACGCTGCTCCAATGCGGGTTGGCGGACTTCACATGTTTTCGAAATATTTTTTATTCCTCAGACTATGCAGGTTTCCTCACGATGTTTTCCTTCACCGCCGAGCACGTGGTAAATCAGCACTTAAAATTGCAATTAACAATTTTAGTGGTGCCGGCACCGGGGATCGAACCCAGGTCACTCGCGTACTATGAAATTTAAAGCGAGCGCCTAGCCGCAGAGCTACCACGGCTTTGGTTCAAGTTTGTTTGCAATAAATGCATGCGGATCTTAGAAAATTTACTTTGTTTCTATCCTTTACTATATCGCAAAGTAATCCCTGATTCTATTCAACATAATTCTAGTTGTTACAATTTAGTTATCGTAAATAATAACCGATGGGTGTCCGGCAGAGTAGAATAACACCTACCTTTTTCCTATCGAGTTGTTGTAAGAGGCGACTAAGGTACCGTACATCATTATCATCATCATTTCAAGTCTTGCCAAAGCCAAACCAAGCATACCACTGCAAGACTTAAAGACACAGTTAGCTCTTTCTGCGTAGATCGGACCAAAAATAATATGATATAACATCAGGACATCTGTCACCTCAGTCCCCCCGTGACCGTGGGTGCTGTAAAGCACTCGAAACGTCGGGTTATAAATAGTAAAAATTAAACGCGATAAAATCCGTAAAATTTGTTTCATTAAAATGAGTAGTGTTCGCGTAAATATAAAAAATCATTATCATCATTTCAGCCTATTACTGGTCCACTGCTAAACATAAGCCTCTCCCATAGACTGCTGTAAAAATTTGTAGCTCTCATTTAGGGGGGATTTTGCCACAGTAGCCACGCTTGCCAGGCCAGTTGGCAACCGCAGTTTATTTATTCAGATGTTCCAGGAAGACGCTGCTGCCCATATCCCGGTTTTAATTTTCCCACTGTCGACTTTTACGACACCCATGGGATGAGATAGGGTTGTAAATTCTCGTAAGCCACCACCACGTGCTACAGTACGGACAGACTTTTTTCGTGTAGAATAACACCATTATATGCAATGCTGTCACTATACTGCTTGTGGGAACGCAATGGGGAGTAATTTTTTTTGACTCGTACCAAACACCCGCCACGTCTCGTTGCCCGGGGGGGCGAAAAGTAGACTACGTTTGTGGTCTCTGCCTGCCCGTTATAAGAAAAAGAGGCGTGATTGTATGTATGTAAATAATTTATGAATTAATTAACACTTGTTAAATAATGCAAATTGAATTGTTAAACGCGGTCTCTTGCAAATAGTGATTGTGTATTCTCTTTGTTGTCACCCTCTGACGATACGATATTGAGTAGTTCGTGTAATGCTGACAGAAATATTTAAACTTGGTCCTTCCCTTGGAAAATCACTGTCTAAGACTGGAATAATTCTGAAGATTACAAAGAATAGTGACTTAGTTAACAGAGTCGGGCGTTACTTTGCGGAAACCATTATAATGAAGAAAATTAAGTTAATTTGCTAAGATCCGCATGCAAAATATAAAAAATGATGTCTATTCACTAGTTTCAAAAGCAGTAGTTTGCAAACATTACTGTGTTTCGGTTTGAATGGCTCTGATAGCAATTTTTTTTTATTTGATAAAATCGGAACGAGCAAAACGTTCACCTGGTGGTAAGTGCTAACGTCTGCCCATAACAAATGCTGTGTCACCCAGAATAGTGTGACACCACAATGCGCCCGTCACCCTGAGACATCAGTTCTTAAGTCTGATATGCCCAGTGATTACGCTAGTTCTCAGAGCCCTTCAAATCGAAACACATTAATGTTTGCACACTACTGCTTCACGGCAGAATAATTGGCCCGGTGGTGGTAACTACCTAGACGGATTCCTGCATAGGAATCCTACACAAGTATTACTGGGGCTAAGAACCTATGTCACAGGGCGATGAAGCGTAGTGAGGTGTCGCGCAGAAATGTTGTGAATGACACAACAATTGTTATAAGCAAACAAAGAAAAAAGTCGAAAAGAAACACTGTTATTGGAAATTGATTCCACTATGTCTCACTGGTGGTAGGATTTCTGTCCTGTAATCCGTCTAGGTAGGTGTCCTTTATCTACCCCAGGGTCAGTTATTCTGTCGTGAAGCAGTATTGTATGAACATTAATGTATTTCGGTTTGAAGGGCACTGTGAGCTAGTGTAATCACTGGGCATATGATACTTAACAACTGCTGTTTTAGGGTGACAGCAGTGTGGTGTCACCCAAAAATATTCTGGGTAACACAACTTTTGTTATAAGTTGACAGAGAAAAGAGTCGAAAGGAATCCACATTCCACTATGTTTTGAAACGCGTTGGCTTACGAAACACATTGTGGTAGATTTCCAACCGTCTCAGCAGTTAGAAAGAATATCGATGTTATGAACGACGCATTTTGGACAATTAAACAATATTATTTATTTTTTTGTAAATTCGTCCAATTCACATGCTGGTTCATTTCCGGCTCGAAGGACCATAGCAGCATGCTAAATAAAACACGTTGAGTAAGTATCTGATTGATATTAAAATTATTGATTACCTAAAAAGGCGTCCGGTTAGCCGATCCGAGGTGTCCGGCAGAGTAGTATAGCACCTACCTCTTTCCTACCGAGGTGCTGTAAGAGGCGACTACGCTATTGTCAGAATGTTTTTGATTTGTACCAAAATTGCGACGAGTTCGCCCGTCTCGTTTCCCGCGGAGGCCCAGTCGTTACCGTATCGATTTGCCCTGGGACCGGGTGATCCCAAGAAAATGGGCTTCGAATGTGTTCTCTGCCTATCTGAGTATGTAAATTTATTAAAATAAATAATATCGTTGAATCGTACCAAAACAAAGAAAAGAAAAAAATATATATTCCAACCTCTCTATTTTACAATACACACAACCGCAAGATTGATCACCAGGAATAATTGGAATTCGCAATGTTCAAATCGAAATTGAAACCGGAATGAAGTTGAAACTTAATCAATTATTTCGTAACTTGATTCAACTTTAAATACACCTTCGGTTCCCTTCATTTACCAATGAAATTTTAGAAGACTTTATACTCGAGATGTTTTTAAACGTAGATTGATTCGTCAGTTATTAAAATGGTTAATTTAACGTAAATTTGATATTTTCGGATCATTATTACCTGGTTTGAGATCTGAAGTTGAAGATTGAGTTCTATAATTGATAAAGAAACCATGAATGACATCTTATCATAATATATCATACGTACAGTCACGCTCTTTTCCCGTGTAAGGACACAGTTGGTGGGATTCCTATGCAGGAATCTGTCTAGGTAGGTACCACCCCAGGGCCAGTTATTCTGCCGTGAAGCAGTAGTGTGCAAACGTGTTTCGGTTTGAAGGGCACTGTGAGCTAGCGTAATCACTGGGCATATGAGACTTAAGAACTCCTGTCTCAGGGTGACGGGCGCAGTTCGGTGTCACACAGAAATGTTCTGGGTGATGCAACATTTGTTATGGGCAGACGTTGCTTTTACCATCAGGTGAACGCGTTGTCTCGTTTCGTCACTTTATCGAAAAAAATTATAAGCGGTAGGCAAAGACCACACCCGTAGACCACTTTCCGCCCCAGCGGGAATCAAGACGTCACGGGTTCCGAACATCACCGCCGCCATTTTGGTACGAGTCAATAGTTCTTACGTTCTTACGTTCTCACGAGCAGTATAGTGCAGATACTCTGCACGAACAAAGGCTGTCCGTACAATAACCTTCGTTCCCTCTTACTCTCTAACTCAGTAGAAAAGAGATAGGTGCTATTATTTTCTGCCGGACATCTATCGGCTATAATACACATATGAATAATCCTTTCGGGGTTCCGAAGGTCCGTTGGCGGTGTTCTGTCCGTCCTTAAATGTAGACGAGGTGGGGCTATCGTCGTTTCGGCTGGTGAAGTATCTACGAAATCCGTTTAACGTAGTTCCGATATGCAGCGTCATGGGGAATAACCATGAGGCTTAAGGCAGATAAAACTGCAGGGATCCGGAAAACCTTAATTGCTTCCGCGGTGGACAGTTTTCCGTAGAATTGTAGAAAGGTTTGCATATCAGGGAACATTGCGTTGTGTAGTGATCGAAGTTAGGGAAAGCGATGCTTAGATGGTTTGGGCTGGCGAGAAGATTGAGGAAACAGTCTGATATTAAGCTGATCTGGAGAACTGCACATCTCTATTTCGATGCTATTTTACTTGTTTTTATTTCTGGTGTAATGGCCACGTCAAAGGTATCCGACCAGCCTTCTGCGAAAACGCTCATGGAAGTAGAAGTCGATCGTGCAAGCTGTTGAGGGAGGGCGAGCGGTGCTCTTCAAAACTAGGTGATACACACCATTTTACATTTCGCATGCCGATCTCAGCAAATTAACTTTCTCTCCTTTACTATAATATGAATCTTTTAACTATATTTCTGTAGGTGCTATTCTACTAGCCAGTAGCTATCGGCTATCGGCTTCACAATTTCACATTTATTATTATACAGCTTTTTGAAAAAAGGCTGCAAAATAAAGAAGCACTTCGTATCTCGTTTGTGAAAAATGAAAAAGACTTTCAAATGAACGTTGTTTAGGCAAACTGTATTGAATGAAAATTATTCTACTCTATTTAAACGGTTTTTGAATTTAATTCAACAAATAGCTCCGAGCAAGCAATTTCCAATGATAACGCGGACAAATTTTTACGTTAAAAAATAATTCCATTACTGGCAACAAATTCCCTAAGACAATGAGACGCAAACCGAACTTTAAAATGTACGAAATGGATAAAATATCAAAGCGCTTTGATGTTGCCGCCGCTTTGTGCTCCAAGGCCTTTGACCGCGCCGCCTCTTAGATATCAGAACGCTTACCTAAAATAGTCAATTATTTCGTATGAAAAAACATTCCAGTGTTTAATATTAACAATTAAAGGTTATTTCCTTTGTTTTTTTTTACTTGTTATTAACGTTTTTTATAAGAACGTATTTTAGAAGGGACTTGTAATAAATTGCGTAGTCTTTCTCTACGTGTATAATGTATACCATCAGGCTAGGGATACCTGACCTAGTTGCCTAGAACTGGCCAAAATTGAGTATCGAGTAATCGAGCCCAGCCTCCCGAGCTACTGCTGTCTCCTCTTGCTTCTTCCGACATAGTAGCGATGTTCTCCTGATCGATTTCGACCACGGCGACAACTTCCGAATATTGTCGGGAGCCATCAACTGCGCAGGAGATATCATAGTGCCACATGTGTCCGCGCAAACACAGAGGCACTCTCTGGTCAATCTGCCCGCCCAAAGAAACGCTTATGCGATAAGATCGGAGGTAGGCGAGGATGCAGTGTCAGTAACACGTGGACAATCACAACACAAACAGACCCGAAAAGCAACAATTTGTGTTTTAAGCACAAACGTTGTCTCCGGGTGGGATTCGAACCCAGGACCTGCGGCATAGAAGTCGGGTACTCTCACTACCAGGCCACGCGGTCACGTGATAATTTCCGTGCTAGGTTTGGTTTGACCCAAAACATAAATACTTAAATAAACTCCTACAAAAACCTCGAAATTCGGACTGTATCGCGTTCGCTGCGTGCTTGCGCGATTTCGAATATCTCAAATGATTTTAAGTCGTCTAATGACCGTCCGAGGGAAGCTGTGGGCCTCCATTCGGATTGTCGACTTGTGTGTCGGTAACTTTGCTGGAACACGGGTGTATCGTGTGTACGCGGTGTGATTGTCGACTGCTGCGCGCCGCTCTCTACGGCGGTCGCGCGTCGTGGTGTTATATTAAAGCTATTAACTGTGTGTACAGTGTAGCCTGGATCGTGACTGAAACGCGGTCACGTAGTAGTATCCTATACCTTGTACGTTCCTTACCCAACTTCCCATTCCTTCCAAGTTCATTTCCTAACTAAACCTTTCCCCTTCCTCTCCTACCTAAGCCAGTGGTTGCCGTGCCGATAACTAGCTACTTGCGGGAGCGCAATGGGGAGCAAGATTAGACTTGCCCCGTTTTTTTGTGCTCAAATAAAGTATTTTTTTTTTAATTCGGTAGAACAAAAAATAGTACGCAGCATAAAAAAATTTCTTCTTTTTTTTACTTATTTATGTTTGAAAACATACTTTTTGTTAGTTTTTGCAGTATTCAACATGAATTTGATTTGTCTTTCTAGAAGACAGTTACAGCCTCTTTTTTTATAGTGACGAAAAGAGCAAAACGTTCACCTGATGGTAAGTGCAACGTCCGCCCATAGCAAATGCTGTGTCACACAGAACATTTTTGTGTGACACCACACAGTGCCCGTCACTCTGATACATCAGTTCTTAAGTCTCATATGCCCAGTGATTACGCTAGCTGTCAGTGCCTTTCACACCGAAACACACTAATGTTTGCACACTACTGCTTACGGGGGAATAACTGACCCAGACGGATTCTTACATAGGAATCCTACCACCGATATACATTTCACATACACATAACAACCAGACTCGAAACCCAAAGACTTGTGTTTTAATTATGGTTTTGAAAATAAAACAAAACAGACTTCTGATGAAATTTAATAGATGGAAACTTGTAAGTGATCCGACTTGAAAAGCCTTTTTTATTAGCTTTATGATAGCCGTATATAGAGAACAGTTCGATGTATAAAACCTTATTTACGGCCTTGAGACCTCTAGCCGCACGAGATTACCTAGAGGCGCCGAACCTTCGGTGCAGTCTTGTGGACCGCTTATTTTAGGCGTGCGAAACCGCGGGGCGAAGCTAGTTTTTTTTTTTATTTCACTAAAGTGACGGAACGAGCACAACGTTCACCTGATGGTAAGTGCAACGTCTGCCCATAACCAATGCTGTGTCACCCAGAAAATAACTGTGTGAGACCACAATGCGCCCGCCACCCTGAGACATCAGTTCTTAAGTCTCATATGCCCAGTGATTACGCTAGCTCTCAGTGCCCTTCAAACCGCAACACAGTAATGTTAGCACACTACTGCTTTACGGCAGAATAACTGGCCCTGGGGTGGTTCCTACCTAGACGGATTCCTGCATAAATAGTTCCGAAAAACAGCAATTTGTTATTACACTCACGTTGTTTCCGGCTGGAATATCAGGTCTGACCACTGTAGAGATACCTTGCAATAATCCTTCATGATAGAAAGGGCGATGTCCACTGCAGCTATTCTAATCCAATGGATTTAAGAGATTAAGGCCCGAGTTCACCGACTCATAAACCACAGTTTAATTTTAAATAATTTTACTGTTTTAATCTACTTAAACATTGGATGAAGGAAAGTAAGTTAATTTGCTAAGATATAAATAATAGAAAATATAAAATGGTGCACATTATCCCTACCACAGTTCGAGCTAACCCGTAACGATATCCGTAGCAGAACCAGAGTAACTTTTTTTTTTCAATTTAAATTCAATTAAATTTCAACAATAAAATTTCAAAAACGAGCAAAACGTTCACCTGATGGTAAGTTTAACTTCTGCCCATAACAAATGCTGTGTCACCCAGAAAATTACTGTGTGAAACCACACTGCGCCCGTCATCCTGAGACATCAGTTCTTAAGTCTCAAATGCCCAGTGATTACGCTCGCTCACAGTGCCCTTCAAACCGAAACACAGTAATGCTTGCACGCTACTGCTTCACGGCAGAATAACTGGCCCTGCGGTGGTACCTACCTAGACGGATTCCTGCATAGGAATCCTACCACCAATAACTGACACAGACCCAAGGATTAGCAATCTTAAGTGGCAATGGACCGGCCACATAGCTCGTAGAACTGATAACAGAAAAACCGAAAGGTACTGGAGTGGCAACTTCTTACCGGCAAACGCAGCGTAACCCACATTCCTGTCGCTGGATGCAGATGGATGTTTTGTAGCAATCTACGGGGATGCCTATGTTCAACAATGGAATAAGATAGGCTGAAATGTTGATGATGATTTCGGGATATGAATATTCTGCCACCTGTCGGAACATTTGAGATTTTCTAGTCATTTCCCTTTGTGAACCCTTACTTAATTCTAAAACATTTTCTTTTTCTATCAGCCTGTAAAATTTCTCTGCTGGAAATAGATCTGGAATGGCTGCGATCCTGACTTTTTTCGATTGGAAAAAGTGACGACACGTTCGCCTGATGGTTGCAAATTCTCCCGTCTTCGCGGAGCCCTATCACCAGCATTGGACTTTTAACAGATTACAGATGATGATGATGATATTTTAAAATAATTTGATTGTAATGTTTTTGCGATGGTTCACAAATATAAACAATGATTTCTTCGACGCAGCAGCTCCAAATATGCTAACGCGAATTTAATAGTTTCATGATTTTCTCATGGATCCCATCACCAGAACTTGTCCAAATTATCACATCCTCCATTCCCCTGATAGGTACCCCTTTTCTGCACGGTTCACAAACATATATACAGACGAATTAAGTACCTCCTACTTTTTTGAAGTCGTTTAAAAAGCAGAGATAAGATTAAAGTGAAAAGGAAAAACTTGTATCTCCTTTAAATCAGATTTAGGAAAGTATTTTATGTCTACTACGTGTCATTCGAAGTGACATTGCTTTAGAGTAAGTCTATATATTAACGATTCATAATAACAGAATAATGGCTGAAGTTACAAAGAACGGAAATCTCGTTGGTTGTCCGCACAGACGTAAAGTAGCGGAGATGGATATATAATATTTTCAACATTTTCCCCTTGTTTAGATTAAAAACCTCGCCCTGAATACTAAATAGGCTACGAGTACATTACCGAGATAAACGAAAATTGGGGCTACATCGTTAAATATATGGCCTGCACTGAAAAACGAGTAGATTTTGGCGCGCATCTTATACTTTTTAAAAGGAATGTATTAAGGCAAACCATATCCCATCATCCATACCATCTCTACAAATAATAAAATGGGAGTGTCTGTTTGTAATAACATAATAACAGCTTTTTACTCAATGGTTATGAAAGTATCCTATACGGTACTGATAAAGAAAAATAAAAAATGTTGTCTCTCTATCTGTTCGTAACTCTTAGTGCGGCTTAGGCGCGGAAACTTCTTAAGTATATAAAATTAAATTAAATAAACAAACATCAAACCGTGTGTAAGCGGCCTAAGAGAATCTACCACCCCATGTCATCCCGTGGGTGTCGTAAAGACAGAGTCGACAGAGGGAAATTAAAACTAGGAGATGGGCAGCAGCATCTTCCTGGAACATCTAAATAAATAAACTGCGGTTGCCAACCCGCCTGCCAAGCGTGGCAACTATGGCAAAATCCCTCCAATATGAGAGCTACAAACTTTAGTGGCTTTCTATGGGGGAGGCCTATGTTCAGCAGTGGACTTGTGATAGGCTGAAACGACGACGACGAAACAAACCTAAACACACCCATACACAGTCACGCCTTTTCACAATAAGAGGGGTACGCAGAGGGCACTCATGTCGGCAACTTTTCGACCTCGCAGGAAATGAGACGTGTAGGGAGGCGAACCACATCGCCGCCATTTAAGCACGAGTCAAAAAATTCTTAGTCCCCATTGCGTTTCCACGAGCAGTATGGTGACAGCATTGCATATTATGGTGTTATTTTGCATAAATAAAGGTTGACCGTACAAGACCTTAGTCGCCTCTTACAACGCCTCGGTAGGAAAAGAGTTAGGTGCTGCTCTACTCTGCCGGATACCTGTATAAACATGAATTAACAAAACGAACCTAGCAATATGTCTATCTTTTTCTTTCCGTCCCCTTTGCGCGAGAAAATTTTCATTTTGAAATCTCATATACTCAAATTCCGCTATAATTAGCTCTGCTCGCGTCCAAAGAAGTTCGACTTCGCAACTTTGACTAATCGGCTATCGAATCAGGGTTTATCCTGAAACTTTTCCCCGGCCCATGGTCACTGTAACAACATTGAGTTTCAGTGTTATTGTTAATTAACAAACCCCGGTTTCGTTTACATTAGATCTTTAACTGAACTTCTTTGGATTCCGCTTCACTTTTATTTATCTTAAATTAACCGTCGCGCTCCAGTTTTTGGGGCAGTTATTTTAAAGATAAAGATTTTGTAACAATGGCGGAGGATTGCTCTTGTATATTTATGGCTCGAATAGCTAAACAAAAATAGCTTTTTATAACAGAAACGAGAGTTTAAAAGTTCGATCTATTTAGTTGAGTAATGTTTAATAATTGATTTTTGGAAAAAAAAGTAAAGTTACATTATGATTTCTTATATTTACGCGAACACTACACATTTAAATGAAACTAATTGACCCCCGTGACCACGGGTGCTGTAAAGCACTCGAAACGTCGGGTTATAAATAGTATAAAATTAAACGCGATAAAATCCGTAAAATTAGTTTCATTTAAAAGTAAAGTTACAGCCTATAATGTCCCACTGCTGAGCACTGGCCTCCTCTCATTTCTGAGAGGATTTTGGAGCTACGAAGAATCCGCCATGCTGCTCCAATGCGGGTTGGCGGAGTGCACATGTCTTCGAAATGTTTTTTTTATTTCTCAGACATGCAGGTTTCCTCACGATGTTTTCCTTCTCCGCCGAGTACGTGGTAAATCAGCACTTAAAATTGCAATTAAAAATGTTAGTGGTGCCGGCACCGGGAATCGAACCCTATGTGATACTATGAAATTTAAAGCGATGGCCTAGCCCCTGAGCTGCCACGGATTTTTGGAATATTGTACACAAATATTTAGTTTTCACATAGTGACCACACGTTACACGGAAACCACGAAAAAAATCGGAAATTAGTTTTTTGATACATATATAATTTCGGTGATGTAATTGCTGTTAGCCTTTATGGATTTTACAGCTTCATCGGATACTGTGCTCACGGGCCAGGAGCCCGCATGCCAGGTTTGGTTTGACACAAACATAAACACATAAATAAACTCCTACAAAGAAATCGAAATTCGGACTGTGTCGCGTTCGCTGCGTGCTTGCGCGACTTCGAATATCTCAAATGATTTTGAGTCGTCTAATGACCGTCCGAGGGAGGCTGCGGGCGTCCATTCGGACTGTCGACTTGTGTGTCGGTAACTCTGGGCGGTGAGAACCGCCCTGGAGCACGGGTGTATCGTGTGTACGCGGTGTGATTGTCTTTTTTGATACATGCAGTCACGCAGAGACCACTCGCGCAGTGCACTTTTAGAAACACGTCGCCGCCATTTTGGTACGAGTCGAAAAATTCTTACTCTCCATTGCGATCTCACGAGCAGTAAATTTACAGTATTGCATATTACGGTATTATTCTTCACGGATAAAGGCTGTCCGTACCAATACCTTAGCCTAGGGCTGCCATAAATGCTGAGACGCCGACATTTAGAACAGAAATAGGGTGGGGTTAACCATGGAATATTCATAAACTCTCACTCGCAGATCGTAGATTCACTTACGGTAGCTTACGAATTGTGCGCATGCCGGGACAAATGACTTGCTGACCGGGACACTACGCTTAAAATCGGGACATGTCCCGGCGTACCGGGACGTATGGCAGCCCTACCTTAGCCGCCTTTTACGACACCTCAGTAGGATAGACGTAGGTGCTATTCTACTCTGCCGGACACCTATCGGCTTTAGTTTTTCTTTTTTTTTTAGCTTAAAAAATGGCGTTTAATAAGTATTATGTAAATAATGTATGCTAAATAAATATTATTCTATTCTATTCATAATCCTTTAATCTAGCAAAGTCAGTATTAAAATATAAAAAAGCGTTGGGCCTGTCTATTATTATATTGTATTTATCTATATACACACATTTTTTATTGGATAATGTGATAACATGAGCAAAACATTCACCTGACGTTAAGTGCAACGTCTGTTCATAACAAATGCTGTGCCACCCGGAACATTTCTGCGTGAATGGCACCAAACTACGTTCCCTGAGGCATCAGTCCTTAAGTCTCACATGCGTAGAGATTGCACTAGCTCTCAGTGCCCTTCGGACCGAAACACAGTAATGTTTGCGCAGTACTGCTTCACGGCAGAATAACACGGCCCTGCTGTAGTACCTACCTAGACGGATTCTTGCATAGGAATCCTACCACCAAAGAAAATTTCAGTGGCGCACCGATCATCGAATCCTGTTACCTTGTACCATGGAAAAGGCAGAGTAACTGGCCCCGGTGTGACATACGGTGGGATATACAGTATATTACTAATTGACAGTTATATTAGAATATTTATGATATATATATATGGAGCCTCGGGGGATCTACTTCTCTATTCAGGGCTTTTAATTATTATTTTAGGTCCGATCTACGCAGAAATAGCTAACTGAGTCTTGAAGTCTTGCCGTGTATGCTTGGTTTTTTTTGAGGTACCCCCACACCCGGGTTAACTATGACAAAATGACATCTGTCAGTCACCTCAGTCCCTCCCGTGACCATGGGTGCTGTAAAGCGCTCGAAACGTCGGGTCATAAATAGTAAAAATTAAACGCGATAAAATCCGTGAAATTGTCTCGCTACTTTCCTAGATAAAAAAAAAACTTCCTGACATCCCACAATGCATTTTATTTGATCTATGCCAATCCGGGCCGATAATATGTCAAGTGCCGTGACAATGCATTGTCGGTTGTGCGGAAATCGATCGAATCCCGAGCATAAAGCCGAACCTGTATCTCGTGCACTGCAGTGCGACTGGAGCGGTGGAAACGTGTAGCTAAAAGAACGTTGTATAGATATAGCGTAACATTCTAAAATACATACATACATACATTACACACGTTTTAGTTGGTAGAAACAATTTACAACCACTTTTCGCCCGCGCTGGAGACGTGGCGTGACGGGTGGCGAGACATGTTGCCGCCATTTTGGTGCGACTCGAAAAATTCTTACACCCCATTGCGTTCCCACGAGCAGTATAGTGACAGCATTGCATTATGGTGTTATGCTGCACGACTAAAGGCTGTCCGTACAATAGCTTAGCTAGCAAAATAAGTAGGTGTAGGTCTACTTGACGACGTCTATAAATCGACGCATCACCAATAAAGCAGGCTTTACGGAAATCCATTATAGTAAGCTAGCCGAAGCCTGCGGTTACCTCCGCGTGGATTCAGGGTTTTTTATTAATACCGTGCCAACTCTTTGATTTTACGAAATAAAAATTATCATATTACCGTCTCCAGAGCCGTGTGGTGGCGGCTCGTTAAAAGAATATTACCACTCCATCTCATCCAATGGATCTCGTAAAAGGCGAGTAAGGAATTAAACTGCACTGTGCACCCAACAGCGCATGGTGGCGATGGGCTCACCATCTATCACACCAAGTGCATTATATTGTTTTGGTGAAACGTGGATTGTGGCAGTCATCTGTTTTTGCAGTGAGTGCCCAGTCTCTGACTACCCCTTATGGGATACAGTCGTGATCTTATGTATGTATGTATTACCGTCTCCAACATGTAAACTATCGCTGTGCCAAATTTCTTTAAAATCAGTTTCACTATTGAGCCATGAAAGGGTAACAAACAGACAGAGGAACAGAGTGGGTTATTTACGCATTTATAATGTTACTAGCTGATGCCCGCGACTTCGTTCAAGTGGAAATATCCCGTGGAAACTTTATGATTTTCCGGGTTAAGAAGTATCCCTCGTCCGTCTCCGGGATGCAAGCTATCTCTGTGATAAATTTTTGTCAAGATCACGTCAGCGGTTGAACCGTGATACGACAACAAACAGAGGGTCAAAGAGAGCTACTTTCGCATTTACGAGTATAATATTGGGTATGGAAGTATGGATGTTTTGTGATAGAAAGACTAATGCTGTGTCACTCAGAACATTATTGCAAACAAAACAGAACACACTTTTCTCGTCATCCTGAGACATCGGTTCCTAAGTATCCCATAGTAATTACGACCGCGTGGCCTAGTGCTCAGAGTACCTGACTTCTAAGCCGCGGGTCCTGGGTTCGAATCCCAGCCGGAGCCAACATTTGTGCTTAAATATAAATTGTTGGTTTTCGGGTCTGGTTGTGTTGTGATTGTCCCCGTGTTTCTGACAATGCATCCTAGCCTACCTCCGATCTTATCGCATCAGCGCTACATCGGGCGCAGGTGGGTTGGGACGAGTGAGTGCCTTTGTGTTTGCGCGTACACTTGTGGCACTATAATATCTCCTGCGCAGTTGATGGCTCTCGACGGTAGTCGGCAGTTGTCGCCGTGATCGAAATCGGCTAGGAGAACATCACACTATTCATCAGTGCCCTTCAGAGCGAAACACAGAGCGAGAACAGAGTGTTTGCGCACTACAGCTTGCGGTGCGGTTGTCCAAAAGCTTACAAATGTCCCACCGAGCACAGGCCTTCCTCGTTTCTGACAGAGTTTTGAAGCCGGGAAATATCATCCAATGGATCCCGTAAAAGGAGAGTAAGGGAATTAAACTGCACTGTGGTGGCGCACAACAGCGCATGGTGACGACGGGCTCACCACCTATCACACCAAGTGCATTATATTGTTTTGGTGAAACGCGGATTGTGGCAATCATCTGTTTTTGCAGTGGGTGCCCAATCTCTGACTACCTCTTATGAGATACTGTCGTGATCTTATGTATATAAAATTGCAGAACAATTTTAGAGCAGCTGACATCAGGGACCGAACGCAGATTACTTGTGTACTATGGAATTTAAGGCGGGCGCCCGGCCACTCAGCTACCATCATCATCATCATGTCAACCTATCATAGTCCACTGCTGAACATATGCCACCCCTATAGATTGCCACAAAACACGGTCCTGAGCCATCTGCAATCATCGACTTCCCGTAAAACCACGCAGGTCGTCGTTCCATCTAGTGGAGGGTCGCCTTACACTGCGTTTGCCGGTACAGGTTGCCACTCCAAAACCTTTCTTCCCCAACGGTTATCGGTTCTCCGAGCTATATGGCCGGCCCATTGCCACTTCAGCTTGCTAATCCTTAGGGCTATGTCGGTTACTCTAGTTCCGTTGCGGATAACATCGTTACGGATTTTATCTCGCAGAGAAACTCCGAGCATAGCCCTTTCCGAAGCTCGCTGCGCGACTCTGAGCTTCCTCATGCGGCCTGCAGTGAAGGTCCATGTCATTTCCGGTTCCGTATGTCATCACTGGCAACATGCACTGGTTGCATACTTTTGTTTTGAGACATTGAGGTATATTCGACGAGAAGATGTGACGAAGTTAAGACCTACCTAGTCGGACAATCTGTCCCAGGTATACATATTCGTCGACAACTTTGTCGTAGTGTTCCCAACAATAACCGGTTTAGGTGTGACATGGACGTTAGACATGATCTTCGTCTTGTCTATGTTCATCTCAAGACCTACCCGTGGGGAGACACTATTGCGGTCATTAAGCATAGCGATAATGTCCTCCAGCGATTCTGCCATTATGACTATGTCGTCTGCAAATCGAATGTGAGTGATGTATTCGCCATTGATGTTGATACCGTATTCTTTCCAGTCCAGTGGCTTGAAGACATTTTACCAATATCAATTTTACTAAGGTAGCCTTACAAAAGTATTTAGGGTAAAGGATAAGGGCCCTCTAGAATTAAATCTTTCATGTGGTAAATTTGAGAAAATCTTTGATACGTTACCGTTCATAGTAACATGAGTAAGGTTTTTATTGGATAAAGTGACAAAACGTTCACCTGATGGTAAGTGCAACGTCTGGCCATAACAAATGTTGTGTCACCTAGAACATTTCTGTGTGACACGTCACCCTGAGACATCAGTTCTTAAGTCTCTTATGTCTGTCAGTGTCCTTCAAACCGAAACACAGTAATGTTTGCACACTACTGCTTCGCGGCAGAATAACTTGCCCTGGGGTGGTACCTACCTTGACGGATTTACAAAACCTACCTAGATGAAAAAAAAATTAACACTGTTAATGGTCATGTGATGTTCACCGCCAACTTCCGAATATAGTCGAGAGCTATCAACTGCGCAGGAGATATTATAGTGCCTCAAGTGTCCGCGCAAACAGAGGCCCTTACTCGTCCAAACCTACCCGAGCCCGAGATAACGCTGATGCGGAATGATCAGACGTAGGATGCAGTGTTAAAAACACGGGGACAATCACAACAGAACCAGACGCAAAAACCAACAATGTGTTGTAGCACAAATGTTGGCTCTGGCTGGGATTCCAACCCAAGACCCGGGGCGTGGAAGTCAGTATTCTGACCACTAGGCTCCTCTAATTTCTAAGAGGGGTTTGCAGTCGATTTGAAGACCGCCACGCTGCTCCAATGCGGTTGGCGGACTTCACATGTCCTCAAAATATTTATTATTCCTCGGACATGCAGGTTTCTCCTAGAAGGTTTTCTTTACCGTTCAGCACGTGGTAAATTAGTACTCAAAATTGAAAAATACTTTCAGAGATGCCATCACCGAGGATCGAACTTAGGTCACTCGCGTGTTATGAAATTTAAGGTGAGCGTTACATCATGAAATATCCCGTGGGTGTATGGCCAAATCCCCCGAAAATGAGAGTTACAAACTTTTGTCGCAATCTGTGGGGGAAACCCTTGTTCTGCGGTGAACCAGTGGTAGGCTGAAATGAAATGATGTGAAGTCCGCCAACCCGCACTGGAGCTGCGTGGCGGCTCCCCAGCTCTAAAACCCTCTCAGAAATGAGAGGAGGCCTGTGCTCATCATCCGGCAATTTGGGCTGTAACTTCTACTCTGCTGATAGATGTCCGGCAGTGTAGAAAAGCACCTACCTCTTTCTTACTGAGATTTCACGGACATTGTACGGACAGCATATTCGTGCAGAATAATACCATACGCAATGCTGTTAGTATATTGCTCTGGAGTAAGAATTTTTAATCTCGTGCCAAACGGTACGAGGGCCTCGCGGGGCGACGCGGTTCTCCACCCGCAGTCTCGTTTCCCGTGGAGGAGAAAAGTGGGCTACAGGTGTGGTCTCTCCCTAACCCTTTTATGGAGAAAAAAGAGGAGACATATAACATTAAACTCGCTAATTCTATTCACAAACTCGATTAGAAATTTATAAACCAATTTCCTTTGCGTTGGATTATTAACGACTCGAGAATTTAAATCGGACATGAACTACCGAGTGAAGCATAGACCCAACACGAATAAGCATGGAATTAAGTAGGAGGCGAAGCTTGGCCGCCTTCCAATATGCGGGCAGGTGCGGTAGCAAGATAACAATTTGAAATTCTTAGTAGTCCCCGATATTGAGGTGGCTGCGGAGTTTCGGTAAGAAAAATATCGTGCTCCCCCTACGTTTATTAACTAGAAGCTGCGCCTCGCGGTTTGGCCGCGTAAGAAAACCGACCACGTGTTTATATCACAAATATTTCTATTTGTAGACATCTATGTCGATGCATGGAAAAAAAAGAAAAGAAAGAAAGAAAAGAAAAGTTATTTCATTTGACATCAGAAATACACAATAAAATATTAAAATACAAAAACGAAAATGAAGTGAGAGGAAAAAAAAATATGTGACGAAAAAGAAAAAAAAGAAAAAAATGTGAAGTCAAATACGGTCTCTATTTCAGGTCTCATGGGCAATCTAAAAAATCTCCGTATTATTCTGCTCGAACAAGGGCTGCCCATGCGACACATTTTTTTTATTTTATTTGATAAAAACGACAGAACGAGCAAAACGTTCACCTGACAGTAAGTGTAACGTGGGCATAACAAATGTTGTGTCGTCCAGAATATTTATGTGTGACACTACACTGCCCCCGTCGGCCTGAGACATCAGTTCTTAAGTCTCATGTGCCCAGTGATTACGCTAGCCCTCAGTGCCCTTCAAACCGAAACACTGTAATGTTTACACGATACTGCTTCACGACGAGTTTCACTTGAGTTTCGAGTAGTCAATTTCAATAAAAATAATGTTGATTGAAAAAGGTTTTTGACAATACACTCGCACTCGTAGATAAGGTTTGGAGCATCTTTTAAGTGCCGAAAGGACACCTCCCGCTCTTCCATAGCCATATTAAAAATATTGGACGAACACGGGCTTACTTATTAAATACTAGATGTGCGCCGATCGATGATATACATATATACTTCCTTATTTAAATCGGTTTAATTTTTTGGCGGGGAATCCTAATTATTTTTCTAAAATTAAAGTAGCTTAAGTTACCCGCTATAATATCAGCTATCTTCTAGTGAAAGTCCTGTCAAAACGGTTCAACCGTTTCGGCGATTAGCCGGAACAAATAGACAGACAGACAGACAAATTTTTTTTTCTCATAAGCACTTTCATAAGCTTTGAGTAAAAAGCTGTTATTTTGTTATTACAAACAGATTTCAAATTTATTTATTTGCATAGATTCTATAAATAAATTCAGTAAAAGTGTGGTGCGTTGGTGTGTTCGTGTGAGTGTGTGTTATATATTTAAAAACAGTAAGTGATGTAATTAAACAGATTTTCATTGCTTTCGTATGACAAATATTTTAATCTGTGATAGTTGTCTTTACATTTGTTTGAGTAATTATTCAGATATTTTGATAGAATTCCTATGCAGGAATCCGTCTAGGTAGGTACCAGCCCATGGCCAGTTATTCTGCCGTGAAGCAGTAGTGTGCAAACATTAATGTGTTTCGGTTTGAAGGGCACTGAGAGCTAGTGTAATCACCGGGCATATGAGACATAACAACTTATATTTCTCAGGGTGATGGGCACAGTGTGGTGTCGTACAGAAATTTTCTTGGTGACACACCATTTGTTATAGATGGACGTTGCATTTGTTGACCATTTTTTACTGGTAGTAGTATTCCTATGCAGGAATCTGTCTAGGTAGGTACCACCCCAGGGCTAGTTATTCTGCCGTAGTGTGCAAACATTACTGTGTTTCGGTTTGAAGGGCACTGAGAGCTAGTGTAATCACTGGCCATATGAGACATAAGAACATATGTCTCAGGGTGATGGGCACAGTGTGGTGTTTTGCTGGGTGACACAGCATTTGTTATAGGCAGACGTTGCACTTACTATCAGGTGAACGTTTTGCTCGTTTCATTACTTTATCATAAAAAAAATGGGCCTCCAAACATTGCCAAAAGACACGATCCTGGGCCGCCTGCATCCATCGACTTCCCGCAAAACCAAACCCGATTAATGTTCAGTAACATAAAAACTTTGTTTAACTAAATATTCAAAGAATGCGATAGCCCTACGGCCTACTATACAAAATATGTCAATCATATGTTACAATATGCTACTTATGCCCGGGGTTTCACCCGCCGTTCAATTTAAAAGGATCGTAGCGTGATGTTATATCGTCTATATCCTTCCACGATTATTGAGCTATCCAACACTAAAATAATTTATCAATTCTAACAAGCAGTTCTTGAGATTAGCGCGTTTAACCAAACAAACTCATCAGCTTTGTAATATTAGTATAGATGAAAGTCACTGTAAAGTTTTATTACTTATATCGCGGTATAATTTATAAATACTAGCAAAGGAAAATGATGAATGTTTTATATTGTTTAAATTTTTCTATTGGAGAAAGGGGAAGCAAAACGTTCCTCTGATGATAAGTGCAACGTCTGCCCATAACAAATGCTGTGTCACCCAGAACATTTCTGTGTGACACGATTGCACCCGTCACTCCGAGATAATAAATCTCGTAT
This sequence comes from Luehdorfia chinensis, assembly GCA_019845155.1. Classification (NCBI taxonomy): domain Eukaryota; kingdom Metazoa; phylum Arthropoda; class Insecta; order Lepidoptera; family Papilionidae; genus Luehdorfia; species Luehdorfia chinensis. The sequence continues at coordinate 377,592 of JAHVAK010000072.1, forward strand.
GCCCAGTGATTCAACTGCCCACCTTTTGCCCTTGCAGGAAACGAGACGTGACAGGTGGCGAACTACGCCGCCGCCATTTTGGTAAGTTGTAACTCTTGCTCCTTACTGCGTTCCCACGAGTATCTAGCCATCGACACTGCATTACTAGCTTGGCGGAGAGGAAGTGAAAAGGATTAAGTGGGACTTGTGGCAGGAAATAGGAAGTTGGGAAAGGAACTGTAAGGTGTAGGATACTACTACCTCGGGAGGAAGGTACTCTACCGTACTTGCTGAACGAGGCATCAAGGTCAAGTATCCCTGGCCTGATCTTTTATTGGATTCTCTAAGGCGACTCTTACATCTACGGAATAAGAAACGTTGGCAGATATGCTTATGCATTTCTACTTTTCTCCTATTTTTGGTTTATGATCATCCCCACTGCTAAACTTTCTGCGGGGGCGTAACGACCCACAGTCGGTCTTGGCCACCAGAATACGCCATGCCTTCTAGTTTTGAGAGAGTTTACGCCAGTCACCAATTCCAAGGCCCCTAGATCTTTACAGACTTCTTCGCTCCATCGGTATCGAGATCGCCTATCTGGTCATTGCTCACACGGCCATCCCGCAAGTGTTTTTTTCCCATTATCTCCAAGTGTCCAAGTTTGAAAGCTCTGGTAGTCTTAAATCTGGACATCAGATCTACAATCTCGAGATTTTCTTACTCTCCAGCTGGTCACAGAATTTGTCGCAAGAGCTGTCCATATTTCTGTCCAATCTTTTTTATTTAAAAATGCAAAGCCCCGCAGTAGGATTTCTAAGGTAACGTGGGTGCGTTTTCCAGACATAATTTTGCATCTACAACACATCATCATCATCATCATTATCATCATAATTTCATAGCAATCTATCACAATTCCAGTACTGAACAAAGGCCTCCCCCATAGCTCTAGTTTTGGGGGATTTTGCCGTAGTTGCCTCGCTTGCCAGGCGGGTTTGCAACCACAGTTTGTTTATTCAGATGTTCCAGGAAGATGCTGCTGCCCATCGCCTGGTTTTCATTCCCTATGTCGACTTCTACGACACCCACAGGATAAGATAGGGGTAGTTTCCCTTAACCTGCCACAACACAACCAGATCCGAAAACCAACAATTTGTGTTTTCGAACCCACGGCGTAGAAGTCACGTACTCCGCCATTCCAAAATTTTAAATTTAAGTAAATCAACATCCAAATTGTTACACTATATAACGCGGCACACACTTTACGCCACCTTTTGTTTCGAATCAGATTTGGGGTCAGTCGCCTCCATTAATCAATCACGATGAAAAGGCTGCATCGCGGCTGTTATTTTGGAGAGCGGTAGAGGATAAAATGTACCGATATCGAATGGACAATATATCGCTCTGCGAACGAAACTATTTGCTGAATTGGATTACGGATTAGTCCACCAATGCGACCGTTCGAATAAATCTTGCCCGAATGAAGTACATTATAAAACCACGTTATCTTTGAATTTGTTATTTTTAACGGTACGAAGTGGTCATAGTGGTAGGATTCCTGTGCAGGAATCCGCCAAGAAAGGTACCACCCCAAGGACAGTGACTGCCGTTAAACAGTAGTGTGCAAACATTATTGTTTCGGTCTGAAGGGCACCGAGAGTTAGTGTAATGGGCATCTGAGACTTAAGAATTGACGTTTTTTTTTAAATGATAATGTGATCAAACGAGCAAACGTTCACCTGACGGTAAGTGCAATGTCTGCTCATTACAAATGCTCTGACACCCAGAAAATTCCTGTGTGACACCACACTGTGTCCATCACCCTGAGACATAAGTTCTTAACTCTCATATGCCCAGTGATTACGCTAGCTCACAGTGCCCTTCAAACCGAAACACAGTAATGTTTGCACACTACTGCTTCACGGCAGAATAACTAACCCTGGGGTCGGTAACTACCTAGACGGATTTCTGCATAGGAATCCTACCACCAGTGCAGACGACCGCGTGGCCTAGTGGTCAGAGTACCTGACTTCTACGCCGCGGGTCCTGAGTTCGATTATACGACCCAGCCGGAGCCAACATTTGTGCTAAAACATAAATTGTTGATTTTCGGGTCTGGTTGTGTTGTGATTGTCCCCGTGTTTCTGACACTGCATCCTAGCCTACCTCCGATCTTATCGCATCAGCGTTACATCGGGCGCGGGTAGGTTGGGACGAGTGAGTGCCTCTGTATTTGCGCGTACACATGTGGCACTATAATATCTCCTGCGCAGTTGATGGCTCTCGACAGTATTCGGAAGTTATCGTCGTGTTCGAAATCGGCTAGGAGAACATCACGCAGTGCAGTGCCAGAAATGTTCTGGGATACACAGCATTTGTTACACAGCATTTGTTATGGGCAGACGTTGCACTTACCATCATGCTGTCACCGGGAACAAATCTGTCATTATTAAACCCTTATCTACGAAATATTAAATATAAAATTATAAAACAAAAGCACCCAAAGTGTTTCTCTCAATTTGGTTTGAGCCAAATAAGGTTTTCTTGTGAATTGAAACATCTCCATCCACGTGCGTTCCGTTACTCGCAAGCACCGGAGTCTAAGGCGACCTCAATTGAAACTAAGGCCGCATGGCTCCACGCCAGTGCCAGTTCATAATTTTAATAACAAAATGGCGGTCGCATTGGCGGGACACGGCCGCGTTGCGTTCCAATTTCGTATTGTTAGTGTTCGAGATGTAGGGCGCGAACGGATTTGGTCGATTAAAGCGACATTCGTGGTAAAGTTTAAAATTTTCGGTTAGTTACTTTCATGCTTTCACACTTTGAAGGCAGTTGTACAAAATAATTGTTCCACTTTTCCGAATAGTTTTTATAGAAAGTAACGAGACAAGCAAAACGTGATGCCGAAGTCTGCCCACAACAAATGCTGCGTCACCTAGTACATTTCTGTGTGGCTCCACATTACGCCCGTCCCTCTGAGACGTCAAGCATCATACTCGTATGCCCAGTAATTACACAAGCTTTCAGTCCCCTTAAATACGATTGACGAAACAGATTTATGTACGTATCAGTATCAGACCGAAACACAATAGCGTTTGCATATTCAATAATCGATAATCGATAAGCAAAACAATTCACCTGATGGTAAGTCAAACATTTGCCCATAACAAATGCCGTGTCACCCGGAACATTTATATGTGGCACCACACTGCACCCGTCACCCTGAGACATCAGTTCTTAAGTCTTATATGCCCAATGATTACACCACGTCTTCGTGACTATTTTACGGCAGAATAATTGGCCGAGGTTTCCTGCATAGGAATCGTATCATCTGGAAAACGTACTTTTGGACTCATGACGTCACAGCATCGTCAGATAATACCAGAAGTATAAATAATAGGCGAATGTTTATGAGTAAATATAGGAGTGGGAATGAGTGGCAGGAGCGAGACCACGCGGCATACCCGAAAGGCGCTGACTCTGTGTCGCAGTGTCGGATATGACTTCCAATCTCACCTCCGAGGTGGCCAGGCCACAGACTGGGCAAAGTGGATACGTTTAAGCTTCAAAGCTGACCGCGGTCATTAGCCGGAGTAACGCCAGGGCTCGTCTCAGGGAATCTACCACCGCATCTCATCCCATCGGTGTCGTAAAAGTCGACAGAGGGAGAATGAAAACCGGAAGATGGGCAGCACCATCTTTCTGGAACATCTGAATAAATAAACTGCGGTCGCCAAATGGACTCCTAAGCGTGGATAACATCGAGAATAGGCTAGGATGCAGTGTCAGAGATACAGGGACAATCACAACAAAACCCAAAAGTAGGGGGTGGTAGGATTTCTATGCAGGAATCCGTCTAGGTAGGTACCACCCCAGGGTCAGTTATTCTGCCGTAAAGCAGTCGTGTGCAAGCATTACTGTGTTTCGGTTTGAAGGTCACTGTGAGCTAGCGTAATCAGTGGGCATTTGAGATTTAAGAACTGATGTCTCAAGGTGACGGGCGCAGTGTGGTGTCACACAGAAATATTCTCGGTGGCACAGCATTTGTTGTGGGCGGACGTTGCACTTACCATCAGGTGCACGTGTTGCTGGTTTCGTCACTTTATCCAAAAAAACAGATAAAAGTCAACAATTCCTGTTTTTGGACAAAGTTTGACTACGACTGTGATATGAACCAAGCACCCGCGGCGTAGCAGTCAAGTACTCTGGCCACGCGGTAGTCCTAACTTGTTCCAACACAAAAACTCTTCATCTTTATTACAATATTAAGATAAGATAGGATTTGATGAAACATTATCATGGAACGAAGATCAAATTGATCTGAGAATTAATATCCATCAACTATAGAAGTTTGATTTGAATAGATTTACTAAGTTTAAACTTTATTTACTATATGGACATAAACAGAATTAATTAAGTTAGATGTAATAACCATAGCTGGTGGTAGGATTCCTATGCAAGAATCTGTCTAGGTAGGTACCACATCAGGGTCAGTTATTCTGCCGTGAAGCGGTAGTGTGCAAAAATTACTTTGTTTCGGTTTAACGGGCACTGTGAGCTAGCATAATCTTTTTTTTATTGTTTAAAGTGAAAGTGTAATAAGTATAAAGTGTGCCGTGTGGTGGCGGCTCGTTAAAAGAATACTACCACACCATCTCATCCAATGGATCTCGTAAAAGGCGAGTAAGGAATTAAACTGCACTGTGCAGCTAACAGCGCATGGTGGCGATGGGCTCACCACCTATCACACCAAGTGCATTATATTGCTTTTGGTGAAACGTGGATTGTGGCAGTCATCTACTTTTGCAGTGAGTGCCCAGTCTCTGACTACCCCTTATGGGATACAGTCGTGATCTTATGTATGTATGTAAAGTGAAAACGTTCACATGATGGTAAGTGCAACGTCCGCCTACAACGAACGCTGTGTCACCCAGAATATTTCTGTGTGACACCACAATGCGCACGTCAATCTGAGACATCAGTTCTTAAGTCTCAAATGCCCAGTGATTACACTAGCACACAGTGCCCTTCAAACCGAAACAGCAATGTTTGCACACTACTGCTTCACGGCAGAATAACTGGCCCTGGGGTGGTACCTACCAAGGCGGATTCCTGCATAGCACCAGTAATCACGGGCATATGAGACTTAAGAACCTATATTTCAGTGTGTTGCACATAAATGTTCTGGATGACACCGTATTTGTTACGGGTAGACGTTGCACTTACCACCAGGTGAACGTCTCGCTCGTTTCCTCACTTCATCCAATAAAAAAGCTCGTAGATTTATAATATTTTATTCTACTTAGCCAATAGGTGACCGGCAGAGAAGCACGCACCTCTTTCCTGCCGAGGCGTCGTAAAAGGCGACTAAGGTATTGCACGGACAGCCTTTATTAGTGCAGAATAATACAGTAACATGAAATGCTGTCACTATACTGTTCTCGGAAACGCAATGGGAAATAATGGTCTTGACTCGTTCCAAAATGTCGGCGACGTGGTTCGCAGACACGTCTCGTTTCCCGCAGGTGTGGTCTCTGCCTACCCCTTATATGGAAAAAAGGGGTGACCGTGTTTTAGTATGTATGAAGAATTATATTAAATTCGAAAATTCTTCACAGTTCGCTGATTTCGTCTGTATTTGACAGCTCTATTTTGTTCGTATATCATTCTCAAAATAGGCCAAACTTTGCCTTGAGGGTTGCTAGTGGGCTGTCTAGTTTGCTTACAAGAAGTCCTTTGTGTGTCTTTATAGAGCAAAGCCTTTAAGGAATGGAGGGGAGAGTCTAGAAGCTTTACTTTTGTTCTATCATTATGCCTTCTCGTAAAGACCCTTGCTTATTAAACTGAGCACTTCTTTATTGAACTATATTTCGCTTTTGTAAATTCATCACGATCATTTCAGCCTATCACTAGTCCACTGCTGAACATATGCCTCCCCTATAGATTGCCAAAAAGTTTGCAGCGACCATTTTGAGGGGATTGTACCATAGTTGCCACGCTTGGCGGGTGAGTTTGCAACCGCAGTTTATTTATTAAGATGTTTCAGGAAGCTGCCCCTGTTCTGGTTGGAATTCCGCTGTCGACTTCTACGATGAGATGGGGTCGTTGATTCTCTTAAGCCGCTACCACACGGCACTATTCGTAAATTATTTAAATAAAACATCTTTTTTTTAATACACCCGTTTTTAAAGCGGACCAAAAAGCAAAAAGTTAATTTAAAATCAATTAAAAATTCATACCGGACGGACAAGCAAACGAATTAATATTGCCTTGCGCCGGATTTAGTCTAAGCAGGAACCGCCCCAGTGTCAGTTATTGTTTTTTTTATTGGAGAAAAAAAGGAGACGAGAAAAATGTTCACCTGATGGTAAGTGCAACGTCAGCCCATAGCAATACTGTGTCACCCAGAATATTTCTGTGTGGCATCACACTGCGCCCGTCCCCCTGAGTCGTCAGTTCTTAAGTCCCATATGCCCTTCAGACCTAAACACTGTTATCATTGCACACTGTTAACATTAAACATTGCACAGTACTGCTTCAAAGTCAAAGTCAAAGTGAAAATTTCTTTATTCAGTTTAGGCTTGTATAAAGTTCTTATGAATGTCAAAATCTACACCCGTCTAAAAAATAAGACCTCAGAGAAGAACCGGCAAGAAACTCTGGGGTCTTTTTTTTTCAATGCCATATTACAATAGCACATATTTTGGTAGCCAGGTGAATTGCAAGTGCATAGTAAGAGTCTTTCCTCAATGTAATGATCTATTTTATAATACGCTTTTCCTAATAAGACACTTTTAGGAATTTTTTTTATAAAGTTTGATGGATCTACCAAGAAAAGATTGTTTACCTAAGGCAAAACTAAACACAGGAACCTCTAGCGCGTCACCTCGGCCCATTCTACAGGATACAGTCACTTTTTTATTAAATTAATACATGTGTTTCCGTACGAACATTATATTTTATATACAAAGACGGAAGTGTCAAAATATTAGTATCCTTGAATAGTTCTCGTCGTTCCCGTCGACTCGCGAGGACCCAAGTTATATATTGCCCGAAATGCTTGGTTTTGCAAAATGAATATCGTTTCCAGGCTTCACGGTAGAATACACTGACCCTGCCGTGGTACCTACCTAGACGGACAACACGCCTTCTCCAATACGGCGGACGCAGTATTAAAGCACATTTTATGCTATAAAATCGATTGCTAGCTATGCCATGGACATTACGGAACCCTCTGGCTACCGCGTTTAAGTGCAGGTTCGCTTCCCACACGATACAATTTAATTTTCTTATAGGAGAAATTGACGAAACGAGCAAAACAGTCGCCTGTCGCATCGTCCGCCCATAGCAAATACTGTGTCAGAAAACATTTACACCACACTGCGCTAGTCACTCTGACACATTCTTTTGTCTCACATGTCCAGCAATTACACTAGCTCTCAAACCGAAACACAGTAATGTTTGCACACTACTGCTTCACGGCAGAATAACTGGCCCTGGGGTGGTACCTACCTAGACAGATTCCTGCATAGGAATTCTGCCACCACTTTCTTTCTATATTTCGATACATGCACCATAGTATGCAGGAATGGGTGCTGTAAAGTATCGTTAAAAGAATACTACCACTCCATCTCATCCAATGGATCTCGTAAAAGGCGAGTAAGGAATTAAACTGCACTGTGCACCCAACAGCGCATGGTGGCGATGGACTCGACACCTATCACACCAAGTGCATTATATTGTTTTGGTGAAACGTGGATTGTGGCAGTCATCTGTTTTTGCAGTGTATGCCCAGTCTCTGACTACCCCTTATGGGATACAGTCGTGATCTTATGTATGTACTCGTATGTATGTAAGTACTCGAAACGTCGGGTTAGAAATAGTTTAAAAATTAAACGCGATAAAATCCGTAAATTTTATTGATGATATATATATTTAATTAATATATATGTATGTAATATTCCGTAAATATAAGAAATCATGATTATAATAACTTTTTTCTATGAGAAACGTTCTTAATTTTTTGTTAAAAGTTTTGAAGAGTTTTTTAATTTTTTAATTTTAAATTATTATATATTTTTATAGACCAGGTTCCTGGTGGCGGTGTTAGTTTATGAACTTCAGTAATTTTATTAATTTAATGGTGATCTACGAATATCTGCATAAAAGTTTGTACGGAACCCTAGGTGCGCGAGTCAGACTAACACTTGTCCGGTTTTTTTAATTTCAGAAGCCTCGAGAATCATCCTTGGTAGGATTCGGTATTATTTGCAAGGATTTGCCATCAATATCATAATTTCAGCCTATCACTAGTCCATTGCTGAACGTAGACTTTCCTCATGGATTGTCGCAAAAGTTTGTAGCTCTGATTTTGAGGGGATTTTGGCAAAGTTGCCACGCTTGGCTGGCGGGTTGGTAACCGCAGTTTATTTATTCACATGTTCCAGGAAGATGCTACTGCTCATCTCCTGGTTTTCATTTCCCCTCTGTCGTCTTTTACGTCACCCGCGGGATGAGATGGGTTGGTAGATTCTCTTACGCCGCCAACACACGGCCGACAAGGATTTGTCAAAATGGAAATGGTCATAGCAGACTTCTCAGACCGACGATGCTTCACATCAGTCAGAGAAATAAATAGTTTAAAAAACAAACGCGATTAAGTCCGTTAAACTTAGTTTTATTTAATGTTGCGTTTTATTTTAAGGAGTTGTCGAGTTTCTCCTTTAAACTATTTAATTATGAAAGAAATTTTTTCCTACGCTTTTTCTCTTTAAGTTAGTTCTTAAGTAGTTAAATTTCAGTTTGACGTTATATGTACTCTTACAGCAATAAAGTTCTCTTAATATAAAACGTTAATACACTTTTATAACAATGAATTCCTATGTTAACATTTACTCTTCTATGCTATGCGCAATTCTGTGAATAAAATTACTTTCGAAGTTAGGAAATTAATTTTCTTACTGTATATAAGAAAGCGACGAGGCGAGTGTAACGTTCACCTGATGGTAACCTACCACCCTGAGACATCAGTTTTTAAGTCTCATGTAAACACTAGCTCTCAATGCCTTTCAGACCGAAAGTAGTATTTGCATACGAGTACTATTGGTTTACGTTAGAATTACTGGTGGTAGGATTCTATGCAGGAATTCGTCTAGGTAGGTACCAGGGCCAGTTATTTTGCCGTGAAGCAGTAGTGTGCAAACATTGCTGTGTTTCGGTTTGAATGGCACTGTGAGCTAGTTTAATCACTGGGCATGATGATGAGATTTGAGGTCTGATATCTCAGGTCAATGGGCGCAGTGTCGTGTCACACAAAAACGTTCTGGGTGACACCATTTGCTATGGGAAAACGTTGCACTTACCATCAAACGTTTTGGTGAACGTTTTGCTTGTTTCATCCCTTTATTCAATATATAAAACTGGCCTGTGGACTCCTGCATAGGAATCCTACCACCAGTGAAACATTGGTTATCCTCTGGAATTATTCAGAGTATCTAATCTAATGAAGGAATGAAAGTTAAAAATAACTATCTCTCTAACTCTAACTTAAATATAAAAATATTTTGCGCGGAACTCGTATTATGTTTCTAAAATTAAAAGTAGCTTAAAGTACCCGCTATAATATAAGCTATCTGTCAGTAAAAGACCCGTCAAAATCGGTTCAGTCGTTTCGGAGATAAGCCGGAACAAACAGACAGACAGACAAAAATTTAAAAATAGTTTTTTTCTCAATACGAAATCGACGTCTAATTTTTACATTGGAGATCCATGCCAATGGGGAATAAATCGGTGAACGCGATGCAAATACGACAACGTTGAAGTTAATGAGCTAAGGAAAATTCAATATTAGACAGGCAGGGCCGTTCAAAGGAAATAAATGGTTCAATAGAAAGATCTTCCTCCCAAAAAAGCCTGGAAACATCTTCAGATTACCGTAGCGTCATTTCTTGCGGCTTTTTTTTATTAATCAATCTAAATCAAATAGATATTAGACGTTAAAGTGTCCGTTCATCGTCTATGGGTGTTGTTAAAGTCTTCTTCGATTGCCTTTGAAAGGTCCACTGCTCCTCGTCCAATTTGAAAGGAATTGTAACATACTTCGAGATGTTTTTATTTGAAAAAGGGAATAGACGAGCAAAACATTCACCTGATGGTAAGTGCCATGTGCGCCCATAACAATGCTATGTCACCCACATTATTTCTATGTGGCACCACACTGCAGCCGTCCCCTCGAGACATCAGTTATTCAATCTCACATGCCCAGTGAACCACACTAGCTCTCACTGCTCTTCAGATCGAAACAGCAATGTCTGCACACTACTGCTTCACGGTAGAATAACTGGCCTGGGGTGGTACCTACCTAGACGGATTCCTGCATAGGATTTCAAGACCAGTATTGAATTAGGTTAAAAAAAACAATAAACTTAAAATAAACATAGACAATACTTCATCACGTACACAAATAAACACGTAACGTAACGTAAGTACTGTAACTTTTGTATTCGTTCACAAAATTGGTCCAAATTGTTAATACAAGACCAAAGTCACTGCAAGGACTATGCAACGACGTTTTACAGGCAGCCCTAAAGTATGGTATTGGATATTTTAAATCAGTTTTTGTGTTATTTATCATAACACTGTTCTGGATAGAGGTAGTAAATGATAAACTAATAAATTTAAACTTGTATAATTGATATAAAAAAACTAAAATAATCATAAACTAATGATGAATGATATGAGTACGCGTGACTTGCTTGCTTGATGATTGCGCACTGATTATGTATTGTAAAATGATTGCTAATAAATACTTAAATTAGCGTCATTACGTTAGCGCCCAAACAGCCGACTAGACAATGTACGTGCTTGCTCTTACATATTCCCGGGCGGGAGAAATAAGGATTAGTAGATGATGGACTGTATATCCATAGGTCGCTGGTTCAAATCCGGCTCGAAGGACCAATGTTCTGGATAGAACTAATAAATGATAAACTAATAAATTTAAACTTGTATAATTGATATAAAAAAACTAAAATAATTATAAACTAATGATGAATGATATGAGTACGCGTGACTTGCTTGCTTGATGATTGCGCACTGATTTTGTATTGTAAAATTATTGCTAATAAATACTTAAATTAGCGTCATTACGTCAGCGCCTAAACAGCCGACTAGACAATGTACGTGCTTGCTCATACAAATATCAACAACAGAAACAATAAACATTAAAAAATAGATGTACTGGTGGTAGGATTCCTATACAGGAATCCGTCTTTGTAGGAACCACCTCAGGGCCAGTTATTCTGCCGTGAAGCAGTAGTGTGCAAACATTACTGTTTCGGTTATAAAAGCACTGTGAGCTAGAGTAGTCACTGGGCATATGAGACTCAGGAACTTATGTCTCAGGGTAATAGGCACAGTGTGGTGTCACACAGAAATGTTCTGGACGACGCAGCCTTTGCTTTGGCCAGACGTTGCACTTACCGTCAGGTGAGCGTTTTGCTCGTTTCACCACTTGATCCAAAAAAAAATAGGTCCGCTGGCTTTGTAATGCTTTTAAAACTGCAAATCGCACTCTTCCATCACACTTTTACTCAATATTTGTATTTTATAATTACTTGTCGACCGGCCGACGTCATATCGGCTACTAAATAATGTATGTGACTTACATTGGCTGTGACCATATGTTGCGTGGGTAGGCGTTTGCCAATCTAGTTTAACATATATATGTATGTATGTATGTCATCGGGTGAAACAAATACGATGAAACGTAGTCTAATTTCGTGCCAGATTATCTATAACATCCGTAAGATCGCGACACGTTATTAGCTTTAGTAGTACATACATACAATCACGCCTTGTCCCATAGCAAGGGTAAGCAGAGGCCACTCACGTACGCCACTTTTCGCTTTCGCGGGAAACGAGACGGGTGGCGAACCACGTCGCCGCCATTTTGGTACGAGTGAAAAAAATCTCACTTCCCATTGCGTTCACACGAGCAGTATAGTGACAGCATTGCATATTATAGTGTTATTCAGCGCGAATAAAAGTCCTTACAATACCTTAATTGCCTCATACGACACCTCGGTACTCTGCCGGAAACCCATCCGCGTTAGTAGTTCTCCAGTTAAACTTTAAAAAAAAGGTTTTTCTATTTTACCACCTTCTGTATCACCCAGAACATTTCTGTGCGGCACCACAGTGCGCTTGTCCCCTGAGACATCAGTTCGTAAGTCTCATGTGTCCTTAATTACGCTTGCTCTCAGTGCCCTTAAGACCGAAACACAGTTATGCTTGTACACTACTGCTCCACGCCCAAATATCCTGAATAACTACTTGTATCCGTATGCTATAAAAATATTTGCCAAACGAATATCGTAACTGCGACCCACAGCCAAACTCCTAGCCTGTGCGCCAACCTAGACAAATTTATGTAGAAACGTACGAAAGTCGGCCTTCATACAAAAGCGTGACCCCTGTTCGAAATTTTCATTACGCGCTCAACCTAAAGCGATTTATTAAAACATCGAGTGTCGTCCGAAACTGTTTTAAATTCACGTAATATTTGCGTTGGAGAAACCGCCTTAAGCGCGAAATGACTGTCGTTCGCCATTTGACAGTTCGTCCGGCCGCCATTTTGTGCAAAATGGCGACCGCTGCCGGCGGGAAGTCGTGTCACGTAGCCGAATTTTGGACAAATGACTCGCTTGAGCAAAGGTAGGTTTGACTTTTTTTTTTTTGGGGAAATTTTAGTTAATAACATGAAAGTCTGTTTTGGAGTTGGGTTTTATGAAATGGGTAATTGTTTCCATTGATGTGTCATTCAAAGCGCCATTTTTATTTTGTAATTCATGAGTAATAACATGTTATTTGAAGTGGATTTTTAAAACAAAGTTAAAATAATCTGACACTTAAATTTACTTTGTTCATTATACATAAATACAAACATTCATACAATCACGCCTTTTTCCTATACAGGGGGTAGGCAGAGGCCACACGTAGCCCTTTTCGCAACCCATGGGAAACGAGACGTGACGGGTGATGAACCACGTCACCGCAATTTTGGTGCGAGTACAAAAAAATCTTACTCTCCATTGCGTTCCCACGAGCAGTATAGTTACACTCAACAACCGCTCGCGATTTGGCAGAAGAAATCGGCTGCTCTCATATGTTTTGCTCGTCTCGCCACTTTATCGCATAAAAGAAACGGTGGATCCCCCGTTTATTGACCGATGCTAAAATAGAAGTCCGGTTCGATATGCCAATCTCTTCTACTCTGTCAACAACGTAATGAGTTTTTAGCGAATTTAGTAACAGGACATAAAAGCTAAGTTTTTTGAGTTACCTGATGGTAAGTGCAACAGCATTTGTTATAGGCAGACTATAACAAATGCTGTTTCAACCAGAATAGTGTGACACCACATTGCGCCCGTCACCCTTAGACATCAGTTCTTAATTCTCATATGCCCAGTGATTACGCTAGCTCACAGTGCCCTTCAAACCGAAACACATTAATGTTTGCACACTACTGCTTCACGGCAGAATAACTGGCCCTGGGGTGGTACCTACCTAGACGGATTCCTGCATAGGAATCCTAACACCAGTGTTCGTTTAAAAACGATAAGCGACGCGCCTTCTGGCTTCAACACGGACAAAAACCGCTAGTCCAGGCACAACGCAATCCTCACGGTCAGGAGGCTCTGTTGCTTTTGTGATTCTCATGGAACGCTTTGGAGGGACAAACTGCTCAAAAATGACATCATCGCCATCCCCGGTGCTAGCTACCGCTTTTAAGCTCCGCCAACACGCCGCTGCGATCCGGTAAAAATGCCGAAGACGAGGCGAGGTTCACTTTCATCATGATAATACCCTACCGCATGCCGCTTCAGTCGATTGTCATCGCTTTACACATGACTTGACTTGACTTGACATGACTTAACATGAGCTTGGCTAGGATACAGTGCCACACCCTCCGTACTCAAATGACCTTGTCCTTTGACTACAGTTTGTTCAGGTCACTGAAGCATTATTTATGTGGAAAAAAATTAAAATCATAGTATAACAATCTCAAAAATGACATAGAGAAATTCTTTCAGTCTCAGCAGTTTCAGCCTTCACAGTTCTGGGCAAATGCCATTGAGTCAATACCACAAAGATGGATGCAGGTAGTAGAAATCGAGGGTTACCTTATTAGTGGTGACTCCATTGTCCCCACCCTCATGGGTTTTCGCCTTGTGGTGGCAGGGGGGCTCTGTAACCGTTGCTTGGTTACCCATGGTGAAGCTTAAAGGGGCTCCGAGTGGGCTTTGCAAGCCTGATGGTGGAGGAGTGTCGGCAGCGCCACCCTGCCCTCCGCAGCCGAGGTAGTGTCGCAGGGGAAGAGGTGTTTCGGTAGTGATGTTCGCCTATCTCCCTGTCCTCCGCGACGGCGCGATGGCGGGGCCGCGCCGTCGTTGGGGCAGTGGTTGCGGAGAGAGAGAAGTGACGGATTTACGAAGACTTAATCCGCCGCTGGGGCTGGAGAGGCTGGTGCTTCCAAGTATTAATTTCCCTGGCCCCCGTGACATTCCTGTGGCGGACTGGGGAGTCCGTTGCGCGCACAAAAGAGGCAGTATTGGCCGGCGCGCTTTGCTCAGAAGGAGGAGCCGCTGATGTCTGAGGAGGGGCCGCCGATGTTGGGCCGCCAGCGCCGGCGGCGTCGCGGATGTCCCGATGCAGTCAAGACAGAACACCATGGGGTTTTAGGCAAGGCAATTCCGACATAATCCCTCCTTGCCTCCGCGAGGGCGGGGATTCGATAGGCATTTCCCCATGCTAAAAAAAGGGGTACTACATTGTTGAGTAGACATATAAGGCCAGATAAATAATCCGAGAATTCAAGAGCACCTTAAAGTTACATTAATTTCATACCAGCCTAATATAAATATGACTCCGTATGTTTTCCTAACAAAGTGAATAATGGAGGGTTTGCTAATGACATCTCAACAACTCTCTTGATATTTAATATTTTATAACTATGATAAAACTTGAAAGTGTGTATGTTTGAACGTGCTAATGTCACGAAATACAAATCCGATTTGAAATATTATTTTCGCATAATAATAATAATAATAATAAAACATATATTTCAAGTAACACAGACTCATTTTGTTAGTACTACAATCTTATTTTCTATGTTAGTCCTTAACTTTATCTTATCGTTATTTGAGATGCGAATCATCGCTGCGCCACTCCGCTCGAAATAGCGCAGCAATGACTCACATATTTGCAGTCCACCCTGCTACTAATCATCCTTAGGATGCCATTGGTACTGCCCCGCAGTCTGCGCACCAGCGATCCGCATCTTTTTCGCATAGTGGCATAAAAGCAGTCAACTCGCGCAGCCGCAAACATCCCTGATGCACTACAAAAACGAGGCAATCCCATCAGCACCCTAAACGAGTTGTTATATTGAACACGGAGAGCGTTGTATGACTTTTGAGAGTAGTTGGCCCACAGGTTGCACGTGTAGAACGTTGTGCAGTAGGCTCTGAACAACGTGATCTTAACGCTTTTTGAACAACGCACAAACCTGCGAGCCAGCATATTCGCTCTCACTGACAACGCCCTCCGTTCTCTCTCGATATCATTGTCGTCTTTGAGGTCAGGAGTCAACATATGCCCGAGATATTTAAAATGAAAGAATATATAAAATAAGATAGCCCGTTTATTGAGAAATATCTTCTTCTTCTTTTCAGCCTTTCACTAGTCCACTGCTGAACATAGGCCTCTCCCACAGATTGCGACATGAGTTTGTAGCTCTCACTTTGAGGGGATTTTGGGTGTTTGCCACTCTTGGTAACCGCAGTTTATTTATTCAGATGTTTCGTGAAGACGCTCCTGCCCATGTTGTGGTTTTCATTTTCCCTCTGTCGACTTTTACGACACCCACGGGATGAGATGGGGAGGTAGATTCTCTTAAGACGCTACGGGTTTGATAATAATAATAATATAAAGATATCGATTCTTCTGCCATCAAAGCTGTAATTTATATAACAAAATTAATGGAGTATTGTCAATCTATTCACTTTGTAAATCAGCGTGTAAATACACTGTGAAAGACTGGTTGCAGAAATTGGATTACGCATCTACAGAAAATCTGCTAGCTTAAATTTTAGCTCAATTTAAGAAAATCACAGCTTCTTGCACATGGCGACACACGTACACACACACACACACACACACCCGAGCACACACTCACACACTATAGTATAGACACATCACATTAAATCATCTCATTATTATATTTTTAGCTTAGCTTTATTTTTCCATATTCAGTTAAAATTGTTAACCTGATCCTTAGTCCGTATGGTGAGGACCTGGTGATCTGTAATACAGGTATACTTGCCTACCTCAGACACCAGCTCCTCACATTGACTAGACTGTAACAATATTTTACTGATAAGTTATATTTTAATGTACCTTTATAATTAGTTTAAACTGTGAGGAGAAATAAACAGTTTTATTGTTATTTTGTGGTATTTCAATGGTTTTCTCTTATATAAATATAAATCTCTCGTATAAATATAAATATAGATAAACATAAAATAAGATAAAATAAATAAAATATTATACAATACAATAAAAATATATATAAAATCCCAACCAGACGGGAGCCCTCGGCAGGGGAGACCAAACGGCCGAGGGTTAGGGGGAAAGGGAAAGAAACCGGCGGACGATTCGGGCCGTATCGAGGAGCACCGCCTTCTGCATCTGAGCACGTAGCGGCCCGTCGCGGAGTCCCAGTAGCCTCAGATGTCCCGAGAGACTGACCGGGATTAACCCGTTTGCAGACACGACCACCGGAATAATTTCGGTCGGCATATCACCCCACATGTCGGTAACCTCGTGAGCCAGGTCCAGATATTTTGTCTTCTTATCTGTTTCGGCTTTCACGAGGTTCTCGTCATATGGAATGGTAATGTCGACCAAAAATATCCTCGACTGTGCCCGGTACTCAGAGTTAGCAAGTGCCGAACAACCGGAGATAACATGCCTAAGCGACTCGCCGGGGACGGCGACAAGCTCGACAGACGTCGACAGTACCGTCCCTTAGGATGTATCTCCGATAGTTGTTGGTCTTGATAACCTGATCTTGTATCGCACAGACAAAACTCTCGGTTTCCCCAAAAAGGTTGTCTTATTTTACCTTTGAAACAGCGGAGCGCAGCTAGTCTTTAATATTACGATGTTTATTAAATTTCATTACCATAAATGTATACATATCTTAACATATTTTAAACTTATTTAAAAACATGTTTAAAAACTTTTCTACATCTTGGGAGGGTAATAACATCTTCAGAATATTCAAGGGTGGAGCTCTTCTGAGAGCGGGAAAACTTAGAACGTATAACAAGTAGCATATTGCGAACTAATCCTTAACACAAGAACCGTAAGATCTGTGATGCGTTTTGCTAACTGTAATATACTAAAGTCAAAGTCATACGTAATTTTTTTTAAATTTGTTTTAGCCTTATTTAACCCGGCGTCATTGAGGCAGGGTCAATATGACTTGCATGTTTTACATTTGAAATATTTTTATGAATTAATTACAGTACACTAACGTGAATCCCAATAGCTGGCGATAAGGACCACAGCTTTTCACCGCGTCCCCACTTCAGTCCTGTGGTTATCGTGTAAGGTGTGAGTAGACCTTCCTACTTTTTGCTACACGTCATTAAGAGATTCTATGTGTTTTTACATACGTATGCTTTCTAATTTTTAGATCAATATCGAAACTGGTGGTAGGATTTCTATGCAGTAATCCGTCTAGGTAGGTACCACACCAGAGCCAGTTACTTTGTCGTGAAGCAGTAGTGTGCGAACATTACTGTGTTTCGGTTTGAAGGGCACTGTGAGCTAGTGGGATCACAGGGCATATGAGACTAAAGAACCTATGTCTCAGGGTGATGGCCACAGTGTGGTGTCACACAGAAATTTTCTGGGTGACACAGCATTTGTTTTGGGCAGACGTTGCACTTACCATCAGGTGCGTTTTGCTCGTTTCATCACTTTATGCAATAAAAAAAATATATTGACTAGCGGACCCGACAGACGTTGTCGTGCTCCAACGCGGTCTTTGCCTGCTGTTAACAGATTTAGCAAACGATATTTCGATATTCGAATTATCGATAAGCTACGTACTAAGTGACTTTTGACATTTGCCTGGAACTCTATCGCATCGCCATCTACCGGGTCCAATTCTAAATCTAAACTATCCAGGGAACCTCACAAACACACTCAAAAAATTCATCAAAATCGGTACAGCCGTATAGTAGGAGTTCACTGACATACACACGCACAGAAGAATTATATACATATAAAGATTATGGGAAGGTTTCTAATGTTTCTGAGATCTAATGTCAAAAGTGCCATATACTATATATTATTAAAATATATTATATTTAAAGCTATTGGTTTACGAGTATTATATGAACGCGTCAAAATAAAAATCTACGCCCGTTCGAAAACAGACGTTCTCCAAGAACAACAGACAAGAAACTCTAGGGTACTTTCTTCCATTTTATTATTGATACAGATGCAATTTATAAATTCTTCATCATCATCATCATTTCAGCCTATCACATGTCCACTGCTGAACATAGGCCTCCCCCATAGATTGCCACAAAAGTTTGTTGCTCTCGTTATGGGTTCCGCAGCTTATTTATTCAGATGTTCCAGGAAGATGCTGCTGCCCATCTTCTAGTTTTTATTTTCCCTCTGTCGACTTTTACGACAACCACGGGATGAGATGATAGAGATGGTAGATTTTTTTTTATTGTATATAGTGACGAAACGAGCAAAACGTTCACCTGATGGTAAGTGCAACGTCCGCCCACAACAAATGCTGTGTCACCCAGAATATTTCCGTGTGACACCACACTGCGCCCGTCACCCTGAGACATCACTTCTTAAGTCTCAAATGCCCAGTGATAGCGCTAGCTCACAGTGCCCTTCAAACCGAAACACAGTTATGCTTGCACACTACTGCTTCACGCAGAATAACTGCAATTTATAAATTATGTTACTTAATTACAACTTCATTGTTTTAGATCGAGGAATTACAAGTGCAGCCGTAGTTATTAAAACCAACTTTGTCCTTTATATAATGATCTATTTTATAACACATTTTATACCATAACGTCTTCCTGTTAGGTTGTTTTTTGCGTCACACTTTTTGGAATTTTAAAGAAAAATTATATAATCGTAAATTTACTAAGACACAACTTTCTAGTTTTGGCCAATCTAAACATAGGAAGCTCTTAATGATTTCTTATATTTGCGCGAATATCCCATTGTCACCTCAGTCCTCCCGTGACCATGGGGTGAAGCGTGAAGTGACCTAATTTCTTACATTTACGGGCCTTTCCTCGCAACAACAGCCATCCCTTCTTGATCCTTATCATTTCTGCATGTCGATTCCTGTAGCAATTTCCCACTCACCGAATCGCTTTTTAACTCTAATTTTGAGTTCTCTAGCGCCATTATTAGAGGATCATAATGGGGTTGTAATCCATACAGCATTATAATTGCTACAAATTCATCTTCAATGGGTTCACCGATATCCGATAGCTGCTGCGGTAAGTTGCTAATTCTATTTATATTTTCGCTGTCGCTCAGCTTCTTTGCGAACAACAGAAGACAAAGGTCTTTGTAGACGACCTTCCTATGCAGGAATCCATCTAGGTAGGTACCACCCCAGGGTCAGTTATTCTGCCGTGAAGCAGTAGTGTGCAGACATTACTGTGTTTCGGTTTGAACAGTGCTCACAGTGCCCGTGAGCTAGCGTAATCACTGGGCATATGAGACTTAAGAACTGATGTCTCAGGGTTTTTTTTTTTTTTTTTCGGTGAAGTGATCGCTGTTAGCCTTTTGGCTTTTACAGCTTCATCGGATAGTCTCAGGGTGATGGGAGCAGTGTGGTGTCACACAGTAATTTTCTGGGTGACACAGCATTTGTTTTGGGCAGACGTTGCACTTACCATCAGGTGCGTTTTGCTCGTTTCATCACTTTATGCAATAAAAAAAATATATTGACTAGCGGACCCGACAGACGTTGTCGTGCTCCAACGCGGTCTTTGCCTGCTGTTAACAGATTTAGCAAACGATATTTCGATATTCGAATTATCGATAAGCTACGTACTAAGTGACTTTTGACATTTGCCTGGAACTCTATCGCATCGCCATCTACCGGGTCCAATTCTAAATCTAAACTATCCAGGGAACCTCACAAACACACTCAAAAAATTCATCAAAATCGGTACAGCCGTATAGTAGGAGTTCACTGACATACACACGCACAGAAGAATTATATACATATAAAGATTATGGGAAGGTTTCTAATGTTTCTGAGATCTAATGTCAAAAGTGCCATATACTATATATTATTAAAATATATTATATTTAAAGCTATTGGTTTACGAGTATTATATGAACGCGTCAAAATAAAAATCTACGCCCGTTCGAAAACAGACGTTCTCCAAGAACAACAGACAAGAAACTCTAGGGTACTTTCTTCCATTTTATTATTGATACAGATGCAATTTATAAATTCTTCATCATCATCATCATTTCCGCCTATCACAAGTCCACTGCTGAACATAGGCCTCCCCCATAGATTAATACACTCCACCACTACAACGCTACCAGTAAGCAATACAAACCACTGAAGTCGAGAACACGACACGTATTTCAACTCAAAAGGCATTATCAAGTGATATTGACTCTACGACAGTCAGCCGCCGAGTCGGTATTTTGCATGCGGATCAAATTAACTTTCTCTGCTTTACTATAATGTATTTCCGCAAAGTAACGCCTGATTCTATTAACTATATCTTACATATTCATATGTGTATATAATATGATCATACTGATATTGTCAATCAAATAATAGTCTGTCGTTTGTGCTGCCAATGTTAAACACGTAATAGTCAAACAGCCGCACAGAGTAGATAAAGTGCTTTAAAATGTCGCCAACAAATATTACTCAAACAGCAATAACGATCAAGCTTATTTTTTATGTATTTCGGTCGAATTTCGACCGCAGGGCGACCACTAGTCCATACTAATATTATGAATGCGAAAGTAAACAAAAGTAAACTCTCTTTGTCCCCTATCTGTTTGTTACCTTTTTATAGCTCAACCGCTGAACCGATCCTGACAAAATTTGGCACAGAGAGAGAGAGCTTGCATGCTGCAAACGGACATAGGATACTTTTTATCCCGGAAAATGCCCACGGAATATTAAAAAAACCTATATTCACATGGATGAAGTAGCGGGCATCAGGTAGTATTTTATAGATAAACGACGACTGATTTATTAATAGAAGTCTGAAGGAAGGTAAATTACTTTGCTAAGATCCGCATGCAAAATATAAAAATGGTGTATATTACCTACTTTTTTTTTTGGAAGTTTTCAGGAACCGCCACCAGGTACCCTCCACCAACCACCACAATACTACCACTAGATAATATACACAACTGAAGTTGAGAAAACGACACGTGTTTCGCCCCAAAACGAGGCATTATCAACCGTCATAGACCCTACGACAGACGGCTCGGCGGCTGTCTGTCGTAGGGGTAGGGATTAGTTCTTGTAGCGGCTCACGGGACCCTTAGTTTATTCTAGAAGATAAAAGACAAACCCTAACTCATAAGGGTCAGCAGCGCCATTACGGCAGCGCCATTACGGCTTTTTTTAACAGCCTATAAATGTCCCACTGCTAAGCGCAGGACTCCTCTCATTTCTGAGAGGGTTTAGGTGCGGGGAATAGTCCGCCACGCTGCTCAAATGCGGGTTGGCGGACTTCACGTGTCCTCGAAATATTTCTATTCCTCGGATATGCAGGTTTCCTCGCGATGTTTTCCTTCGCACGTGATAAATCAACACTTAAAATGTTTGAACAATTATAGAGCTGCAGACACCAGGGTTGGAACCCAGGTTACTCGCGGCTCCGGGCTTACCCGGCCCCTGAGCTACCACGGCTCTTATCTCTCGGACGAAACGGCGGCCCATGTCCTACTGGACTGTACTACGGTCGCGATATACCGGGCCAGGTGTCTCTTCCCGCTCGGCTGCCTGAGTTCGCAGGCCCATTAAGGGTCTGTTGCGCGTCCTGCAGGATCTTATTTGGCTCGAGTAAGCCAGTATTCCTGCCGACACGCAAAACAAGCCCTAGACCTGAAGTTGAGGAAACCGGCCCGTCGTAATCTACAATCTACAAGTAACAGCCTTGAAATATCCCACTGTTGGGCACAGGGCTCCCGTTTTTAAAGTCGCGACGAGTATGTTACTCTTACATAACTCTCATACAAAAAATAAATGTTACTGTAATATTTTTTTCCTTTCTAATACCAGTTACTTTTCAAAGAGTAGTTATTTTTTTAATGAATACAGTGACGTGTCGTGCATTCGGTCACCTGATGGTAAGTGCAACGTCTGCCCATAACGAATGCCATGTCACCCAGTACATTTCTGTGTGTCGCCTACACTGAGCACGTTACCCTTCTACATTAGTTATTAATAAAGCTATAAGTGTCCTTCAGACTAAATCATGTTTGACACACTACAGCTTCACGACGGAAATACTGACACTGCGGTGGTACCTACCAAAACGGATTCCTGCATAGGACTACAAGCGGGTCGGCGGACTTCATAAGTCGTTGAAATATTTTTTCTTTTTAATCCTGCTGGTTTTCTATACCACATAATAAATAAGCAAAACTTGTGGTGACACCGGAATTGAAGCCAGGGTATTGCGTATAATGCATACTATTAAATATTAAACGAATTTTACATATGAAAATGAATAAGCAAACATCGACATCAGGGGTGCTCAAACTTGAACTGCAGGCGATCTACCACAATATTGTTAGACTACGATCGATCGACGCTGAGGCTGCAAGTATGTGTGCAGGATTGTCGTCTAGGTAGGGTGCACGTGGCATAGATCTTACATTAATATATCGACCGTTTGAGCACCCCTGACCTACATGAATGCAACATTTTTATCCCAGCGCTGTGAAAAGCGTAAGGTTTTTTTGTTCCGATTATGCATCTGCCAAGAAAGTTTGTGTGCTCCCAATGAAGACTGCTCTATTTTTGTTTGGTGTACTATCGGCCTATTTGTAACATCAATACAAAAGATAAAATAATATAGTCTGTCCTATCTGTGTGGTGGCGGCTCGTTAAAAGAATACTACCACTCCATCTCATTCAATGGATCTCGTAAAAGGCGAGTATGAAATTAAACTGCACTGTGCACCCGACGGCGCATGGTGGCGATGGGCTCACCACCTATCACACCAAGTGCATTATATTTTTTTGATGAAACGTGGATTGTGGCAGTCATCTGTTATTGCAGTGAGTGCCCAGTCTCTGACTACCCCTTATGGGATACAGTCGTGATCTTATGTATGTATGTATCCATTCGAATACGACTTTCTTATGAGAGACTAGATGAATAAGTCACACCTGAATCCGCTGAATCACCTGTGTCAGCTAGAACTTAGTGTTGTAAACTGTGTTTCACTAGTGGTAAGAGTCATATGCAGGAATCCGTCTAGGTAGGTACCACCGCACTGCCGGTTATTCTGCCTTGAAGTACCAGTACGCAAACATTACTGTGTTTCGGTCTGAAGGGGAACAGAACTAGTGTAATCGCTATCAAGAACTGATATCTCAGGGGGACGGGCGCAGTGTGGTGTCACACAGAGATGTTCTGCGTGACACAGCATTTGTTACGGGCAGACATTGCATTAGCAGCACGTTTGGGTCGTCTCACCACTTTCTTCTATAAAAAAACCCATTGCACCCGTTACCTCCAAACCTCAGTTCTTATAGCCCAGTGTAATAACACTAGATCTCAGTGCCCTTCCGACCGAAACACAGTAATGTTTGCACACTACTGTTTCACGGCAGAATAACTGGCCTTGGGGTGGTGATTTCGACCCCCGGTGCTGGCACCCCTAAAACTGATCTGTAATTTTAACCGCAGATATACAACGAGCTCGGCGGTGAAGGAAAACATCTTGAAGAGACCTGCATGTCTGGTAAATAAAAATATATAAATATACTAGTCCACTGCTGAACATATGCCTCCCTCCTAGATTGCCACAAAAGTTTGTAGCTCTCATTTTGGAGGGGATTTTGCCATAGTTGCCACGCTTGGCAGGTGGGTTGGCAACCGCAGTTTCTTTATTCAGATATTCCAAGAAGATGCTGCTGCTCATCTCCTGGTTCTTATTCTCCCCCTGTCGACTTTGTCGACACCCACGGGATGAGATGGGGTAGTAAATTCCACATGCACAAACCAGCCAGACCCGGAACAACTATCTGTAGGCCATACAAATATTTGTCCCGTGCGGGAATCGAACCCGCGACCCGCGGCGCAGAAGCCAAGGGCTTCGCCACTGCGCCAACCAAGGCGACTAAGGATTGTCCGCACAGTGCCATACGGATGACCGTGCAGAATAATACCAGAATATGAAATGCTGTCACCATATGTGTTGCCCGTGGGAACAGAATAGAGATAAAGAATGTTTTGTCTCGTACCAAAATGGCGGCTACGTACCGCTCCCGAAGCGAAAAGTGCTCCGTAGCACCGTGTAATGGCTACGGGGTATGGGCTACGGGTGTGGGCTACGGGCGTGCGCTACGGGTGTGGGCTACGGGTGTGTGCTACGGGTGTGTGCTACGGGTGTGGGCTATGGGTGTAGCCTACCCCTTAATAGGGGAAAAGTCTTGTCTGGATGAATGTATGTTGTTTTAGGAGTCCTGTGCAAGAATCCACTTAGGCAGGTGCACCGGTAGTTGGGCAAACATTACTATATTCCGGTTACGGACGGTAGTTAGTGAAAGTACTAGGTACTGTAACTTAAATTTTTGGATGAAACTGTCTCGCTCGCACCGTCAATACCATGAAATATTTACACTTTCACGACCGCGTGCCCTATTGGTCGGAGGGCTTCTACGCCGCGTGTTATGGATTCGAATCCCAACCGTAGACAACATTTGTGCAAAAACTCAAACTGCTGGTTTTCGGGTCTGGTTGTGTTGTGCCAGTGAGGTTTTTTTTTTTTATCAGATAAAGTGATGACACGAGTAAAACGTTCACCTGATGTTAGATGCATCGCCCATGTGTATGCCCATAACAAATGCTGTGTCACCCAGAACATTTCTGTGTGACACCACAATGCGCCCGTCACCCTGAGACACGAGTTCTTAAGTCTCATATGCCCAGATATTACGTTAGCTCTCAGTGCCCTTCAAACCGAAACACAGTAATGTTTGCACACTACTGCTTCTCGGAAGAATAACTGGCTCTGGGGTTGTTGTACCTACCTAAACGGATTCCTGCACAGCAATCCTACCGCCAGTTTTACACGATACGGGAGCAATTCTAGTATGGAGTAACGTTTTATTTATAAAATTACAGAATTACCAGAGTCATGTCCTAAATAATCAGGGGACCCTAACTTTAAAATTCGGCCGAAAGGTGAGTGGATCGAAATCTAAGCGGGATCCAACCCTTTCATTATCCAATGCTTTTCAATGTCATTTAATTTGTAATCAATTTGGCAAGGTTTTTCTTGTTAATCAATTTAGGATTAAATGTCCTTTCAGAATTGCCAATTCGAGCAAGATACGTTTTTGATGTTGATTAGTTCAAACAAATGTTGGACCAAAGAAATAAAATATACAAACGTTGGACCCTGTTGATTACAGCGCCAAAGAATACCAATAAGACTACGTGTCGTCTACCGTGTGGTAGACGCTCCATTTCTAGCTATTTCTCATTGCTGAGGCCTTTTCTCATTTCTGAGAGAGATCTTTGTGGCTGGTAGGTGTTCGAAACGCTGGTTTTAAGGACTTTACATGTCCGAGATGATGACTTCAGATGTCTTAAGAGAATCTACCACCCCATTTCAACCCGTGGGATTCGTAAAAGTCGACAGAGGGAAAATGAAAACCAGGAGATGGACAGCAGCATTTTCCTGGAACATTGAATAAATAAACTGCGGTTGCCAACCCGCCTCTTAAGCGTGGCAACTATAGCAAATTCCCCCTAAAATGAAAGCTACAAATATTTGCGGCAATCTCTGGAGGGTCTCTGTGTTTAGCCGGGGACTAGTGATAGGCTGTGAATGATGATGATGATATAATGCTGACATTTTACTGCTGGTGGGAACGCAATGGGTAATATTTTGATTCGGACCAAAATGGCTGCGACGTGATTCGCCACCCGCCACGTCTTCTTTCCCACGGAGGCGAAAAGTGGGCTACGTGTGTGGCCTCTACCCGTTATTTCGGAAAGAAACGTGACTGTATGCAAGAAATTAGACGAAACGATCAAATGTAAGCTGATGGTAAGTGTAACGTTTGCCCATAAACAGTTGTGTCGCTTACAACTTTTCTGTGTGGCACCACACACTTCGCCTTGAGATATCAGTTCTTAACTCTGATATGCCTAGTAATTCAGACTAAAACCGTTTGCATCGTAGCAGTGTGCAAACGTTATTCTGAATGACTGACACTGCGGCGGTATTCTATCCCGAATAGAAATCCTATCACCGGTGTTGTTACATTTGGCGTTACAGTTCGTGATTTGCATGCTAGAGAAATGCCGTGTCGCCTGACCTAGAGGCGTAGACGCTGCGACTCCTGGTGGGAAATAAAAAAAAGAAAAAAAAAATATTCAGACCACTATACTCGTATAGTCCGCATATGTCTTATTTACATGTATCCCGTGTCCTCTCCCATACATCTTTTTTAAGAAACAAAAAGTTTATCTGATAGTTAGTGCAACGTCAGTCCATAACGAATGCTGTGTCACCCAGAACACGTCCGGCCTCGTGAAACATCCGTTCTTAAGTCTCATATAGCCAGTAATTACACCAGCTCTTTCTGCCTTTCGGAGCTAAACACTGTAATGTTTGTACACTACTACTCACGGTAGAATGACTGGCCATGCAGATTCCTGCACAGGAATCCTACCCTCATTACTGTGTTTAGGTCTGAAGCTCCCTGATAGCTAGTGTATTTATGAGGGTGCCACACAGAAATGTTTTGGGTGACACAGCATTTATGAGCAGACGTTGCACTTGCCACCATCTGAACGATTAGCTCGGTTTGTAACTTTCTTCAACAAAACGATTGTGCTCCAGTGCCGAGCTATGTTCAAAGTTTCAAGTCTCTAACTCATCGGTAAGTAAGTCTGAAATGGTTTGCAGAATTTGCACCCAACAGACAAACAGACAGACAAGAAAGCGAGTTAATCAAAACGTAAAATTATAAATTAGTACTGTATTTGGACAAATAGAACAACCAGAATTTCTTACACTAACATTTTTTTTGTAGAGACTATTCTCATCGGCGGCTCTGCAGTTGGTCAGGTAAGATTACGTTATTTTACCAAAATAATGTTTTACTTATGGGAACATAAGCCATGAAATACGAGTATCGCCAAAATTTAATGTCGTGGAAGCAAAATCAAACGACCGCTCTCGACCGCTGCGCAAAGGGAGCCGCGTACATCGATGATGCCTAAGTTGCATAAAGCCGGGCGGCGGTGCGGCGTTCGAGAGACACCGCAGCCGCTGTATTTTTTAAAGAGCGTTATAAAGTTTTAAATAAAAGAAAATATATTATTAAAATTACAAACCATTATTCAATTGTTTCTAGTTTACAAAAAATAAAATGAGTAGGTAAGTAATTAATAGATCTTAGTCTATTCGCGAGTAGCGCGGGCGAGCGTAGGGCTGTTCGCCCACGCCGCAGTATTTTCCTTACTTTAAGCATTTTTATACTTATCGTAACTTCTAAACGATAGGTCCGATTCGTATAATTTAAAGCGGACTTTACATGTACGTAATCAACCTTGACTATGAAACAATTTTGTGGGATAAGGTATAATATCATGATACGAATGTCATCATCTTTCGATTCTACCCGTGTTTTGATAAACTAATTTGAACAAAAAGCGGTTATTGTGACTTAGCTATAACAGTAAATTTTTGATACCTTGAGTTACATCGTAGTAGTTTTTTCTTTAAATTAGTGTTAGTACTGTGTTTCGGTTTGAAGGGCACTGAGAGCTAGCGTAATCATTGGGCATTTGAGACTTTTAGACTTTATCCGGACCGATACGACTTAGGGGCCTTCAAGAAAAGAGCCTATTCCTTTCTCAAAGGCCGGCAACGCATCTGCTATTCCTCTGGTATTGTAGATGTTCATGGGCGGCGGTGATCACTTACCGTCAGGACGCGCCGCTTGCTCGTTTGCCCCCTCTTCCATAAAAAAAACCTTAAAAACTATGTCTCAGGGTGATGGGCACAGTGTGGTGTCACACAGAAATTTTCTGGGTGAGACAGCATTTGTTATGGGCAGACGTTGCACTTACCAGCAGATGAACGTTTTGCTCGTTTCATCACATTATCCAATGAAAAAAAAAACGTTTAAGTGTCATTATTTTTACTCATTAAATTCTACTACAGCTTTTGAACAACTCAATTAAAATTAAAAGAAACAAAAATAGAAATAAAGAAAGAAAGCCTTGCGTCAATAGTTAGGGGGCCTCATTTCAATTTGCTTTTAAATAGCATAATCTGTTCTTAAATAATTTCACTAAAGTCTTTCAAAGTAGGCCCAAGTTCCGTTCTCCCTACATTAAAGTCGGGAACTCCTATTTGAATTGCAAACATGGATGAATCGAACTGTTACTGTATTTGTTTTGTTAAACTCAAAGGGACCGGGTTGGGCAGGGGAAACTTTTTTAAATGTTTAAGGGAATGAATTTTAAACAGAGCAGGGGAGTGGCGTCGTAGAATGTTTAATAATAATGACCATTCAGTGACCATTCCGTGTGGTAGCGGTTTAACAGAATCTACCGCGCCATCTCATCCCGTGGGTGTCGTAAAAGTTGACTGAGGGTAAAATGAAAACCAGGAGACGGGCAGCAACGTCTTCCTGGAACATCTGAACCAATAAACTGCGGTTGCCAACCCGCCTGCCAAGCGTGGCAACTCTGGCAAATCCCCCAAAATGAGAACTACAAACTTTTGTGGCAATCTTTGAGGGAGGCCTATGTTCAGCAGTGAACTAGTGATAGGCTGAAATGATGATGATGATGTTTCAGAATTGATATGTCGATTTTATGTTCATTGCCGCAGAGTAGAATAGCACCTACCTCTTTCCTACCTCTTACTAAGAGGCGACTAACGTATTGTACGGACAGCCTTTACTCGAGCAGTACGAGTATAATACCATAATATGCAATGCTGTCACGAAACTGCTCGTGGGACCGCAATGAGGGAGTAAGAATTTTTTAACTCGTACCAAAATGCCGGGCACGTGGTTGGCCATCGCTTCTACCTAAAATGCCCATATAAGGATATGGAAAAAACACAGACGATATAACTGAAAACTGATGAAAATTACGTATGTTTGTAAGTTATCTTTGCTTACGTCAGTAAATGTCAGCAATAGAAAGAGATTTACCTGTTACCTACAGTCTCTGCTGCACGTAGAAAGCCTATGTCAGCACTGTGGGAATATTCAAGAGAACAATTAGAAATGCGAATGTCTTGTGTGACGAGCGATGAGAGGTAGCGGATAGTGGAACGATTCGGAAGAGAATATAAAACAAACTTATTTAGCGTATAGTTAATAGAATCAGGCGTTACTTTGCGGAAATACATTATAGTAAAGGAGAGTAAGTTAATTTGCTAAGATCCGCATGTAAAATGTAAAATGGTGTGTATTACCTTGTAGTATTACAACACTACCACTAGGCAATACACACCACTGAAGTCGGGAACACGACACGGCCGAGTGACTCGACGGTTGACTGTCGTAGAGTCAATATCACTTGAGTTTTGAGGTGAAACACGCTCTTCAAAACTAGGTAATACACAACATTTTACATTTTGCATTCGGATCTTAGCAAATTAACTTTCTCTCCTTTATTATTTAGCGTTACAAAAAACTAGTAAGTAGTGAAAAGTGAGCCAAAATGTAAGGGGTAATTAATAAGTATCTTAATAATTAAATAGAAAATGTAAAGTAAACAGTTTTAAAAAAGAAAATTGTCTAGAAAGTTCCTTTATGTGCAATAGGCCGGCCACATAGCTCGTAGAGGTGTTTCGGTCTGAAGGGCACTGAGAGTTAGCGTAATCACTGGGCATATTAGACTTAAGAATTGACGTCTCAGGGGGACGTGCGCAGTGCGGTCCATGGACATAAATATTGAAATAAAATGAAATCATAATTATTTATTCTTCAACGTAAGAAATATAAATTTCGTTTGTGAAACGTCATTTTTTACAATCTACCACCGTTTCGTAATGAGGTTCCTCTGACGGAGAAGAAACAGGCGAAAGAAACTCCGTAGGTATCCTCTATTTTGTTTTTTTTTTGTCAAAAGTACATTATAAATTCCTATGCAGGAATCCGTCTAGTTAGTTTTAGTATTCTGTCCTGAAGCAGTAGTGTAACAAACATAACTGTGTTTCGGTGTGAAGGGCACTGATAGCTAGCGTAATCACTGGGGATATGAGACTTAAGAACTCGTGTCTCAGGTGAACGATTTGTTCGTTTCGTCAATTTATAAAAAAAAAATCTCAATCTGGTGACACAGCATTGCTATGGGCGGACGTTGCACTTACCATCAGGTGAAAGTTTTGCTCGCTGACCCACTACTGAGCACCAGCCTCTCATTTCGAGAGAGTGGGTTTTGGAGCAGGAAAAAATCCGTCACTTTACTTTAATGCGTCATCAGACTTCTCATGTCCTCGGAATATTCATCATCATCATCATCACTTCAGCCTATCTCAGTCCACTGTTTAACATAGGCCTCCCCCATAGATTGCCACAAAGCACGGTCCTGAGCCACCTGCATCCATCGTCATTCCCGCAAAATCGCGCAGGTCGTCGCTCCATCTAGTGGGGGGGGGGGCGCCCTACACTGCGTTTGCCGGTACGAGGTTGCCACTCTAGAACCTTTCTTCCCCATCGGTTATCGGTTCTACGGGCTATATGGCCCGCCCATTGCCACTTCAGCTTGCTAATCCTTAGGGCTATGTCGGTTACTTTAGTTCTGCTGCGGATATCATCGTTACGGATTTTATCACGCAGAGAAACTCCGAGCATAGCTCTTTCCATAGCTTGCTGAGCTACTCTGAGCTTCCTCAAGCGGCCCACAGTGAAGGACCACGTCTCGGTTCCGTATGTCATCACTGGCAACACGCACTGGTTGTAAATTTTGCTTTTGAGACATTGAGTATACCTCGTTTGAGGCGACGTTGAGACATTGAGGTATACTCGACGAGAAGATGTGACGTAGTTTCCCGAACGCTGCCCAGCCGAGTTGGATCCGTCGATTGACCTCTTGGTCGAAGTTGGACCTACCTAGTCGAACAATCTGTCCTAGGTATACATATTCGTCAACAACTTCGAGCGTAGTGTTCCCAACAACAACCGGTATGGGTGTGACATGGACGTTAGACATGATCTTCGTCTTGTCCATGTTCTTCTTTAGATCTACCCGTTGGGAGACACTATTGAAGTCATTGAGCATAGTGCCAAGCTCCTCCAGTGATTCTGCCATTATGACTATGTCGCCGGCAAATCGAAGGTGAGTGATGTATTCGCCATTGATGTTAATGCCGTATAAAGGATACGGCAGGTCTTCAAGCTACTGAACATCAATGTTCAGTAGCTTGAAGACATCTTCCAATGCAGCGGTGAAGAGTTTCGGGGATATGACATCGCCCTGTCTTACACCTTTCTGCAATTGGATTGGTTTCGTACTCTGGTTCTGTACTCGGATAGCCATCGTAGCCTTATTGTACAAACATTGCAGCACTTCGATATACCGACAGTCAATTCGGCACCGCTGAAGTGACTGTAGCACCGCCCAAGTTTCGACGGAATTAAAGGCTTTTTCATAGTCCACATACGCCAGACATAGCGGGAGATTGTACTCTTCGGTCTTTTGTACAATCTGGCAAAGGGTGTGTATGTGGTCTATGGTACTAAAGCCTTTTCGGAATCCGGCTTGTTCGGGAGGCTGGAAGTTGTCGAGTCTGCTTGCGAGACGATTCGTAATGACTCTCGTAAACAGCACATAGACGCGGTTCAGAAGCGATCTCGGTCTATAGTTCTTCAAGAGGGCGTTATCGCCCTTCTTGAAGAACAGGACCATCACGCTTCTGCTCCAAGCTTCCGGCGTAGCGCCGCCGTGGATGAGGGAATTAAAGAGCCTCCGAAGGACTAAAAGTACCGGTTTTTCACCCGCTTTCAGAAGCTCCGCTGTAATTCCGTGTTCACCGGGCGCTTTGCCATTCTTGAGCTATTTGAGAGCCATACTAATCTCGCTCAGACTGACGTCCGGGATATCGTCGGAATAGTGTCGGACGAGTATGGCTCTTGGGTCCTAACTCATACTTGTATGTGGCTCTAACGACGATGTGTACAGCTGCCCATAGAAACTCTCGATCTCACTCATAATCTCTGGTCCAGCGGAAATGACGCTACCGCTCTCGGTCATCAACTTTGTCAGTTGGCTCTTCCCGGCAGACAGATCCCTGGCAAAGACCTTGGAGCCTTGGTTTCGCTCTATTGCTTCTTCAATACGAAGTGTATCGAAGTTGCGTAGGTCTCGCCGCACACATTGGGAGATCTGTCTGTTAAGTTGACGATATGCTGACGCGTCAGTTGCGGACTGTAGCTTCATTTCACGCCTGGCCTCCATGACACTGAGAGTGTGATCGGAGAGCTTCTGGATCTTGTTTTTGCGGCGGGTTTTGCAAATCTTTGCCCTCACCGCCTGGACAGTTTCCACGAGCCTCTCGTTCAAATCGTCCACTGTAACGCAATCATCTAGGCACTGAAAGCGATTATGCAATTCGAGCTGGTAGCTCTCGGGGTTTTGGATCGAAATATACTCGAAATATTACTATTATTTAATCATATAGGTATGAGTTGAGTCGCAGACGGTCAGCGGACAAGGGTCCAAATTTTTGTAGCCAGCTTGGTCGACTGGCTTCCCTCGATGCCCGCCGTGCCGTCTGGTAGCGGCTTAAGAGTATCTATCACCCCTATCTCATCCCGTGGTCGTCGTAAAAGTCGACAGTGGGAAAATAGGAACTAGAAGATGGGCAGCAGCATCTTCACATCGGAACGTCTGACTAAATAAACTGCGGGCGTTGCAACTATGGCAAAATCCCCCCTAGATGAGAGCTACAAACTTTTGTTGCAATCTAAGACGGAGACCTATGTTCAGCAGTGGACTAGTGATGAGCTGAAGTGATGATGATGAATAATATAGGTTTGTTCACGATGTTTCCTTTCATCGCGGAGGTTTAGAGGTTTAGAGAGAGTTGCCGGAACAGAGAATCGATGTCAGGTCATATTTGTAATACCAGGAAAATCTCATAGTTTCTGTAAGCTGTGAAATGATCATAAGGGACTATACGAAAACGAAATACACCAATCCGCCTGCCAACCCTGGTGATTACGGCGTATCTCAAATTCTTGGGAGAGGTCATCACCCAGGAAAGGAACTATTCAAGGACTAATATTTTACTATTATTTTAATAGTTTTTATTGCATAACGTGACGAAACGATCATAACGTTCACGTTTTGCTCGTCTGCCCATATCAAATACTGTGTCACCCAGAACATTTTTGTGTGATACCACACTGCGCCCGTCACCCTGAGACATCAGTTATTAAGTCTCATATGCCCAGTGATTACGCTAGCTCTCAGTGAACTTCAGACCGAAACACATTTATATTTGCACACTACTGCTTCACGGTAGAATAACTGGCCCTGGGGTGGTACTTACCTAGACGAAATACCTCATAGAAATCCTACCACCAGTATCACAGTACCTTGTCACTTCCGTCGTTGTATATTTATGAAAATATAATGCACGTACGGAAACACATGAAATTTATTAAATAAAAAATTGACTGTATCCTGTTGAATGGGACGAGACGACACGCTAGATGTTCCACAAAATTTTATAACACAATTCCTGAAAGTGTGACTCAGAAAACTGACGTAAAACTCAACAAACTTGTCAAGAAGACATTAATAGAAAATGCGTATTTTAAAATAGATCATTACATAGAGGACAGAGATGTGTAGAAATAACTCTTAATCTCTTAATATGTGATATTTTAATAAAATAATATGTTGTATACATGACATTATGTAATATAATATTGAAAAAAGAAAGACACCAGAGTTTCTGTCCGTTCTTCTTTGAGACGGTATTATTTTTTGAACCGCTGTAGATATTGACATTCGTAACACCTTTAGGGCAGACCGGGGTTGGTTGGGGACTGGGGTAGGTAGACTAGATGCTCCTAACTTCTTGCAGGTTTGAGTGAGAGAATCAACGTTGCACTCAAAGAAAGCCTGCTGCTTGACCGATCATTCCCACAGAACGCGAGACACGAGGAAATGTCTCACTGTCACTTAGAGCGCAATATCAATTGGAATACTTAAGTAGTTTTTCATCAACACATCTTTTTTGTTCTTACATTGTAATTTATAGTCAAGTTCACTTTGTTCATTTGAAATGGAAAGTAAATTATTATAAAAGGTATACAAATACGTATTATGAATGTTATGCAAAGCATTTTAGTTTAGTGAATTTTTGAAAGCAAAAGCTCCGGTCGGAGTTGGTCTGCCAATTGCGTATTGGTTCTATGATCCATATGATCCCATTTTTCTGAAAATATTTATGGTTTACGAAAGAAATCAAAGTTTGAGATAAAAATTAAACATTAAATTATAAATAAACCCTACATGGGTAGAATTCTGCAAAACTTATTGATTTTTTTTTTATTGGATAAAGTGACGAGGCGAGCAAAACGTTGACCTGATAGTAAGTGCAACGTCGGCCCATTGCAGATGCCGTGTCACCAAGAATATTTCTGTGATTTTTTTTTACACATAAAATTTTGTCATCCCGTAATTCAAGCCACCCTGCAACAGTTGAGTAGTCTACCTACCCCGTTATTGAGGTAGGTTGACCATCACGGTGAGGTTTCCTAAAACTAAAAAAAATCCTGATTTTATTAACACCAAGACAATAGTTTTTTTTTTTAAAAAATGATGACTAAAAACGTGGTCAACCATCCCCGGTCTGCCCTATACAAGCCTAAACTGAATAAAGAAATTTTGACTTATTAATAGTGCGATGGCTGCCACATCCTTTATACTTATGAAAAGGAGCCATTTGTGGAGGATAGTCTGCTTAAGTTTGCATTCATACATACAGTCACGCCTCTTTCCATTGGGGTAGGCAGAGACCACATCTTTCCACTTGCTACGATCCTGACACATATCTTTCGCTTTTCCTACTTTCATTACCGTTTTCATATACGCTCGTCGGTTGCGGGTACCTTTAACGTGACCTTATATATGTACTGAGCTGTAGTGGCTCAGGGGCCGGGCGTTCGCTTTAATTCAATAGTACGCAAGTGACCTGAGTTCAATCCCCGGCGCTGGAGTCATCTGAAACTATTATTTTACGTGCTCATTTTACCTACGTCCCCATCGGTGATGTAGACATCCAGAGTCAGCCAACCCGCTTTGGAGCAGCGTGGCGGATTCTTCCCGGCTCCAAAACCTTCTCAAAAATGAGCGGAGGTCTGTGCTCAGCAGTGGGACATTTATAGGCTGTAACTTTTATTTTTTTGATTGAATCAGTTTGAGGTTTTTGTTATGGAGCGTACTTCGATTGTATATGCGACTATTCTTTGTAAATTTATAACGTTTTTTACACTATCTATTACGATACCTCATTAAGTAATGGTGGTAGATTGTAAAAGAAAAATTAAATTTATATTTCTTACGTAAATAATATGTAAAAGGTAATACTATACATACATACATAGAGTCACGCCTCTTTCCCATAGGGCTAGGCAGAGACCACATCTTTCCACTTGCTACGATCCTGACACACATCTTTAGCTTCCTCTACTTTCATTAGTGTTTTCATACAAGCTCGTCGGTTGCGGGTACTTTTGACGTGGCCTTTCCTCAAAACGATTTCGATCTGATCGTAATACGTTCGCCTACGTCGACCCTTACCGGCTTGCCCATTCACACTCGCCTCATAAATCTGTTTCGTCAATCTTCTTTCATCCATCCTCTCTACGAGTCCAAACCATCTAAGCATCCCTTTCTCTATCTTTGTCACTACATCTTCTACCACACCGCAACGTTCTCTTATCACGTTGTTTCTTAGTTTGTCCATCAAAGTCACTCCAGCTATACTTCTCAAACTTTTCATTTCAACAGCATTAATCTTATTTTCATGCTTCTTCTGCCAGACCCAACATTCACTACCGTACATAAAAGGTAATACTAATATATAAAAATATGAAATACGCTTTTAAAGATTAAATAATTTTCATTTACTCATTGACAATGCCAGGCTTATAAACTAAAGTAAAGTTACAGCGGGACATTTATCCCACTGCTGAGCACAAGTCCCCAATTTTGAGAGGGCTTTGGAGTTAGAAAGAGTCCCCCGCGTTGCTCGAGTTCGAGTTGGCGGACTTTTTGTCCCTCAGTTATGCAGGTTTCCCTTTTATCCATATGCAGATTTCCTCAGGACGTTTTCCTTCTCCATTGAGGATGTAGTAAATCAGCACTTGAAATTTGAAGAACGATTTTAGAGCTAGCTAGCTAGCGCCCGGTTCTTGAGCTACCACGGCTTAAGAAGTAAAAGGAGAAATTTAATTTTTATTAAATAACCGTTCATTTAAAAGTTTGTGGCCTCCGCTTCCGCTTGTCACATGCGCACAGGTGTATTTATATAGCATCGTAACGCTATCTAAGCTTTCGCTTAATGAATCGCCAG
Source organism: Luehdorfia chinensis (assembly GCA_019845155.1). Lineage (NCBI taxonomy): Eukaryota > Metazoa > Arthropoda > Insecta > Lepidoptera > Papilionidae > Luehdorfia > Luehdorfia chinensis. The sequence continues at coordinate 414,489 of JAHVAK010000072.1, forward strand.
TCGACCTAAATCCCGCTGTATCGGGGAGTGAGCTCAAAATATGTACATTTACCAACTCCCCCCCCCCCCCCCCTTCTCTAACCCCTAGCGTGTACTCTGCGTGTCAGAGAATTTCAACTCAATTATAGCGCAAACGCTGCATACAAATGTTCCGATAAATACATGCATTATGAATAGACGCATGTCATCCCGTGGGTGTCTTAAAAGTCGATGAATAGTTTTTTTTTATGGTAGAGAAGAGACTAGAATGAAATCATTAATCTTATGGTAAGTGCAGCTACCCATGACAAATGCTGTGTCACCTGCGACATTTCTGTATGGAACCTCACTGCGCTCATCATCGTTTCAGCCTATCAATAGTCCACTGCTGAACATAGGCCTCCCCCATAGATTGCCACAATAGTTTGTAGCTCTCGTTTTCGGGGGATTTTGCTATGGTTGCCACGCTTGGAAGACTGGGTTGACAACCGCAGTTTATTTATTAGATGTTTCAGGAAGATGCTGCTGCCCATCTCCTGGTTTTCATTCACCTTCTGTCGACTTTTACGACACCCACGGGATGAGATGGGGTGGTAGATTCTCTTAAGCCGCTACCACACGGCCAGCTCATCACACTAAAGCATCTATTCTCAAGTGAAATATGCCCAGTATTTACACTAGCTCTCAGTGTCTTTCAGAACGAAACACAGTAATGTTTACACACTACTTTCGCTGATGATATTGCCAAGGAAAACGCTACCCGCCTGATTCGAGTGGTCGGTTCCGGAGAGGACGTATCCCCCAACCGATAAACTTTAGATAGTGTATAGAGTTCGCATCTCAGAAACATTTACAGCGTGATTGTGGACGTATGGGATATGGGATAATTTTTGAGATTCTCATGAGGCGAGACAGGATGTCGCTACACTACTGCTAGAGGCAGAATGACTCTCACAGCGGTGGCTCCTACCCAGATGGAATCCTGCAACTTAATATATATATAATTTTTTGGCATAAAAAATTGTTATGTTCTTTAATACAAGGTTAATTTGTGTCAGTTATTCTGTGTGGCAGATGCTGGAAGCTACTAAGAACTGATGTCTGTGCGCAGTGTGGTGCCACACAAAAATGTTTTGGTTGTGCGGGTTACCATAGGGGTTTGAGTCCCGGGACGTCTCGTTTCTCGAAGTGGCGGGACTTTTCGTAATTTCAGTTGTCTCGAGTCCCAGTAATTTCGGATCGAGGTGCTTTAATATAACACGCACCACTACACGCGACCGCCGTAGAGAGCGGCGCGCAGCACTCGACAATCACAACGCGTACCCACGATACACCCGTGTTCCAGGGCGTTTCTCATCGTACAGAGTTACCGACACACAAGTCGACAGTCCGGATGGAGGCCCGCAGCCTCCCTCGGACGGTCATTAGACGACTTAAAATCATTTGAGATATTAGAAATCGCGCAAGCACGCAGTGAACGCGACACAATCCGAATTTCGAGGTTTTTGTAGGAGTTTATTTAAGTATTTATGTTTGGGTCAAACCAAACCTGGCCCGCGAGCACAGTATCCGATGAAGCTGTAAAAGCCAAAAAGGCTAACAGCAATTACATCACCGCAATTATATATCGGGTCGAGGCTCGAAACGAGACGAGATTGTCGAAATTGTTTTGTAATCATTCTTAATTTCAAATAATTGTAGGAAGCCTAGCGCCTTTTTTTAATAGCCTATTGGTAGCTCAGGGGCTAGGCGCTCGCTTTAAATTTCATAGTACGCGAGTGACCTGGGTTCGATTCCCGGTGCCGGCATCACTAAAAATTGTTAATTGCAATTTTAAGTGCTGATTTACCACGTGCTCGGCGGTGAAGGAAAACATTGTGAGGAAACCTGCATGTCTGAGGAATAAAAAAATATTTCGAAGACATGTGAAGTCCGCCAACCCGCATTGGAGCAGCGTGGCGGATTCTTCCTAGCTCCAAAACCCTCTCAGAAATGAGAGGAGGCCTGTGCTCAGTAGCGGGACATCTATAGGCTGAAACTTTACTTTTACTTTTTTATTTTATTAAATCAGCAAAGAAGTCTAATTAATTAGTTGATTATTTAAAAGATTGATTTATAAGTCTGTTTTATAATTTATATTTAGATTATTTAATTATGAAACAATGTTGTGATTATGACCAATGATTTAATACTAGAATTACTAGATAATAGTAAAGTTATTTAGAATTACGAGTAGTATGATTTTTAACTAAGTTCGTTTTATAACTATAAGATTTAACTGCTTAAAAGTGAATCTGTGCGTGGTTTAAATAACTAATCAAAGCAATTATTTATACTGAAGTTAACGTTCAAGTTATTAAGATTTAATATTCTCTTTAATAAATGTTGATTTTTACAAAAAATTGCCTTTTTCAATACGTTTCACCAGAAATTAACTCAATTAAAATTCTTCAAAAAAGGTTTACACCTCTTAAAAAAAAACAAAAAAAAATTCTTAAAAGTCTCGAAGTCCCGGGATTCGAGGCTTTGATTGTAGGCCGTCTCGTGTCCCGGGACTTTGAAATTGTCGGGAATTCCCAAACCCTAGTTACCATCAAGTGAACGACTTCAGCTTCTCCCGTCATTTTCTTCTATAAAAAGAGAAATTGCTTCTTTATTTTAATTTTTTTTTTACTGGTGGTAGGATTCCTATGCAGGAATCCGTCTAGGTAGGTACCACCCCAGGGCCAGTTATTCTGCCGTGAAACAGTAGTGTGCAAGCATTACTGTGTTTCGGTTTGAAGGACACTGTGAGCTAGCGTAAACACTGGGCATTTGGGACTTAAGAACTGATGTCTCAAGGTGACAGGCGCAGTGTGGTGTCACACATAAATATTCTGGGTGACACAGCATTCGTTGTGGGCGGACGTTGCACTTACCATCAGGTGAACGTGTTGCTCGTTTCGTCACTTTATACAATACAAAAAAAAAAGATCTTTACTTGAAAATGCGAAAGACAAGGTAAAGGCACAATTGACAACCGAAAATATTACATTTACCATAATAACTAACATCAAATGATACGATTGCAACATCGATCTAGCGTATATAGCAATCAATCAGTCGTATTGTGTGTCTGTAATGCGGAAAATTGTATCGAAATAAAAGATTGACCTACTTCTCTGTAATTCAGTTGTGGGAAACTACGCGTCTCCACGTAGCTGCAAGAGGGCGAAATAAACAGTACCGTTTTTATTTCATATGAGACGAGGAAAACGTTCACCTGATGGTAAATGCAACGTCTGCCCATAACGAATGCTGTATCACCCAGAACATTCCTGCGTGATACCATACTGCGCTCGTCACCCTGAGACATCAGTTCTTCCTCAGCTTCGATCTTATCGCATCAGCGTTATATCGAGGGCGGGTAGGTAGGGACGAGTGAGTGCCTGTATGTTTGGGCGTACACTTGTGGCACTACAATATATCCTGCGCAGTTGATAGATCCCGATAATATTCGGAAGTTGTCGAAATCAGCAAGGGGGACATCATCATCTTTGTGACTCTGACATTGTATCCTAGCTTACCACGGACCTAAACTCGGATTTTAACTCGTGGTAGGATTTCTATGCAGGAATCCGTCTAGGTAGGTGAAGCAGTAGTGTTAAAACATTACTGTGTTTCGGTTTTAAGGGCACTGAGAGCTAGCGTAATCACTAAGCATATGAGACTAGAGAACTGATGTCTCAGGGTGACGAGCGCCGGGTGGCGTCACACAGAAGTGTTCTGATGTGACACAGCATTTGTTATGGGCTGACGTTGCATTCCCCATCAGGTGAACGTTTAGCTAATCTCGTCACTTTGTTAAATAAAAAATTAAAAGCTTGAGATATCTTAAATTTTATCAGTAGGCAGTTATTTTTCCTTTTCAGCAGATGCTGTAAACTTTCTAACACGCGCGGTAAGAAATCGCGAGGAGGGACTAGTTCAAAATTAGTATTTAACTTTGGGCCACTAAGCTTTGGAAAAAGTCGGACCACTTTCCTTAACGACTGGGTAAGTAAAAGTTGGAGTGGAGCAACTTTGCATTTGAAAGTCTGAAGCAAATTTATATCGCGCAAGGAGTTCAGTTGTGAGACATATGGCTGCCACATGGATCATAAGCAAATGTCAGTTTCAAAAATAACAAAAAAATATTATGTTTTCGCTTTAAGTAGAAAATCCGAACAGAAAGTAGAAAAATACAAACTTTTGTGGCAATTTTTGGAGGAGGCCTATGTTCAGCAGTGGACTAGTCATAGGCCGAAAGGATGATGATGATGATGATGATACTTATTAACTTTAAAAACTTTGTAACCCGTTTTAAGTAAATTGCGCGCACGTGTTATGTGTTACATACATACAGTCATGCCTTTTTCCTATATATGGAGTAGGCTGAGGCCACACTCGTAGCTTATATTTCGCCCCCGCGGGAAACGAGACGTATAGGGTGGCGAACCAAGTCACCGCCATTTTGGTACGAGTCCAAAAAATGTTGTTCCCACGAACAGTATAGTGACAGCATTGCATGTTATGGTGTTATTCTGCGCGAACAAAGGCTGTCCGTACAATACCTTAGTTGCCTCTTACGACACCTCGTTACGAAAGAGGTGGGTGCTATTCTACTCTGCCGGACACCTGTCGGCAAACATTAAATTGAATACGTTCATACTGCCAATGTCGAACTAATAATGGTCTGTGTTCAGACAGCCGCACTTAGTAAGTATAGATTGTCAGCGTAGAATTTTAAAATGTTGTCAACATATTACTCAAACCTCAATAACGTTCAAAATTTAAGGGCGACCACAAGTTTTCATAATAACAAAAGAAACAGTATACACAAAGAAAGAAAGAAAATGACTTTATTCTTTGCAATAATTAACAATAAAAAGTATTAAAACTTATATTGGATTTCAGCGACGAAAAGGACCCGACTACAGCATTATGCTACAGCGAAAATGCCGCAGCGCTGTTATTCTGTCCGCACCACCCTACCTACGAGCAGCTGTCAGACAGTTTAAATTTCAATGCATAATGTCATAAGCTAACAGAAAAACTAAAACACGAAAGATATTTTAAACGTATCAGACATACAAAGTGTATAATAATGTATAAAAAAAGTTATAATAAAGATAAAATTCTAAAATAACGATAAATAAAGAAAACAAAAAACAATACAAAGTATTCATTAAAATAAACCATACTTTAGTTTTTTTAGTGTTCACCGAAAAGTAAGCCGTGGTAGCTCAATGGGTCTGGTGCCCGCCTTTAATTTCATAGTAAGCGAGTAACCTGGGTTCGATCCCCGGTGCCAGCACCTCCAAAATTGTTCTACAATTTTAGTTGTTGATTTAATACGTGCTCAGCGGTGAAGGAAAACATCGCGAGGAAACCTGCATATCCGAGGAATAGAAATATTTCGAGGACATGTGAATGTAAAGTCCGCCAACCGGCATTGGAGCAGCGTGGCGGACTATTCCCGGCTCCAAAACCCTATCAGAAATGAGAGGAGGCCTGTGCTCAGCAGTGGGACATTTATAGGCTGTTACTTTACTTATTTTTTACTTTACCGAAAAGTCGACACAAGCAACAGAAAAGATAAATTATGCTTTTTATCAATAAAAATAACTCAGAAAATCCCAAGCCTTACTCAAAAGCAACAGTTACTGTCGCATGTCATTAAAAAATAAAACAAAGGAATATTCATTATTGAACTTGCGTCATGAAGAGGTGCGGCTTTTGGAGGCTGGTCGTATCTATACATCTATACAAATAAATAAAATTGAATTGTCTGTTTGTAAAAACAAAATAACAGCTTTTTACTCAATGCTTATGAAAGTATATACGGAAGTAAAAGAAAAAAAAAACAATATTTTAAATTTTTGTCTGTCTGTCTGTTTGTTCGTTACGGCAAATCTCCGTAACGGCTGGTCCGATTTTGACGGGACTTTCACTGACAGAAAGCTGACCTTATAGCGGATGACTAGGCTACTTTTAATTTTAGAAAAATAATTAAGGTACGGCGTAGAGAAATTAAAACTCCAAATTCCAATTCAAATACGGAACTATATATGTAATCCGCAAGGCCACTGCTAGTAGTATATACATGAAGCTAATAAAAGCGTGTTTATAAAACTCTCTAGAAAAAAAGTTAAGTACTCAAGACATGTGATACATTGCCTTTGCGATCTTGCCCTAAAAGAACTTGCCTGCGGGGTTGTTAGTGTTCCATTTCGTTCCAGAGCTCAAGCAACCGTCAATGCTTATCTAGGACAGAGATATTAGACCGTACGGCCGTTATATTCTCCAGCGCGGATCTAATGCTCACCTCACCCGTTTGTACGCGAATGATCCCCGTTGTTGGCCTAAACACGGTAGTTTTGACCGCGTTCCGTCATTGATTACAGACAATAAAATACGATATAAAACCAAAAAAAAAAATCGATAAATTTTAACCAATTTCAGGGTCGTGTCATTATAGTGCTTAAATATTTATTATCGAAAAAAAATAATGTTTGGATTTTATTGAAGCAGTGTCAGTTAATTTGTGATGGCGGCCTAAGAGAATCTACCACCACATCACATCTCGTGGGTGTCTTAAAGTAGACGGAGGAAAATTAAAAACCAGGAGATCGGGCAGGCAGCGATCTTTCTGGAACATCTGAATAAATAAACTGCGGTTGCCAACCCGCCAAGCGTGGCAGCTATGGCAAAATACTCTAAAATGGGAGCTACCAACTTTTGTGGCTGCCTATGGGGCAGGCCTACGTTCAGCAATAGACTTGTGATAGGCTGAAAACGACGAAGTTAACGTATATGTTAAGTATTAAAAAAACATATATAAATTTTAATTATAATTATGTATGTATACACTCTATTTTTTTTTATTGGATAAAGTGATAAAACGAGCAAAACGTTCACCTGATGGTAAGTGCAACGTCTGCCCTTTAACAAATGCAATGTCACCCAGGAAATTTCTGTGTAACACCACACTGTGCCCTCTTCGGTTCGGAGGTCTTAAGTCTCATATGCCCAGTGATTACGCTAGCTCACAGCGCCCTTCAAACCGAAACACAGTAATGTTTGCACACTACTGCTTCACGGCAGAATAACTGGCCCTGGGGTGGTGCCTACCTAGACGGATTCCTGCATAGGAATCCTACCACCAGTAGACGTTATGTAGAGTATACATTTGTATGTGTGTATATCATGTTCCTTTTTAAAAATATTATATGTATTGTATTTATTAATTGGATGCCACTGATCAACAGGGCAGCACGGTACAATACGTCGTAGCATAACCAGAGTAAATAGTCGGATTTTAATATTTTTTTGTTACTCTACTTTTGTTGCACTACTGCTTTCTGTATGCGTGTATGTATGTTAGTTTGTATGTATGTTTATATTTGTATATTTATCATAATTATATATTGCTATCATCATCATCATCATCATCATTTCAGCCTATTACAGTCCACTGTTGAACATAGGCCTCCCCCATAGATTGCCACAAAACACGGTCCTGAGTTAGGTAACTCAGGATGCAGGTGCATCCATCGACTTCCCGCAAAACCGTGCAGGTCGTCGCTCCATCTAGTGGGGGGTCGCCCTACGCTGCGTTTGCCGGTACGAGGTTGCCACTCGAGAACCTTTCTTCCCCAACGGTTGTCGGTTCTACGAGCTGTATGGCCGGCCCATTGCCACTTCAGCTTGCTAATCCTATATTGCTATGTATTTACTTAATAAGTATTTTAAGTATGTTATCTAATTGTATTTTATAGTAGCTGTGCCTCGAGGTTTCTTCCGCGTAAGAAAGCCGACCCCGATCGATGATATACATATATAACTGACTATTTGAATCGGATTTAATTTATTGCGAGGAAACCTAATTATTTTTCTGAAATTAAAGTAGCCTAAGTTACCCGCTATAATATCAGCTATCTGTCAGTGAAAGTCCCGTCTAAATCGTTCTAGCCGTTTCTGAGATTAGCCGGAACAAACAGACGGACAGACAGACAGACAATTTTTTTTTTATTTTTTATAATATAAGTACCGTATACACTTCCATAAGCATTGAGTAAAAAGATGTTATTTTGTTATTACAAACAGACACTTCAATTTTATTTATTTGTACACATTTCTCAATAGCTTTGGACGTTCTACTAATTAGTTTCTTTTTGATTTTACACCTGCTGCAATGTTTCACTACGCCCTGTTATATAGATTGTTTACATAATACTTATTGAAAGTCATTTATTTTCTTTTTTTTAACTGCACTGATTCGCAAAAAATGCCCTGTCCTAGGAAGAACCAGAAAGAAACCCAGCGGCACTTTTTTATATCAGTAATTTTTTTAAATAATGTACAATAACATCAGTATTATAAAGATGTAGAAATAGCTTGTCAATTGACAATAATTATTTGATATCTTTACATTTGAGTTTTAAAACATCTTAAACGGCCGCCGGCCACCCTTATTCGAAGCTCAAAGCGATTGTCGCACTACATAAGGAAAAAGAAAGAAATACAACCGTGTAATTGTTGCCAGTATGCGCACAACCGCAATCCTATCTTTTTCCCTATCCCGTCGCTCTAGAAACAATTCAAACTTTTTTTTTTCTTTTATAAAATTCTTTTCGGGTAATTTTTCTTATCTTCTTGCGGCAACAAGGGAAGAGACGACAGAGGAAACAAGGTAATATTGCGTCATTCTTGATACTTGTCAAGTTTTTTTTTTAATTCCCTATGCTACAGAAGCATCAATTAAAAAAAAATATTTGTTTGAATAAAGAATGTAATTCGAATGAAACCAATTTTACGGATTTTATCGCGTTTATTTTGTTATTTATACGCGATAAAATCCGTAAAATTAGTTTCATTTAAATGTGTAGTCTTCGCGTAAATATAAGAAATCATAATGTAATTCGATTTTTGGTTTCAATGCTTCTCAAAGACTAATTTACCAATAATGATATGTCTGTTTTTGAAAGTAAAACTATCAAGTCTTCCAGACTAATTTGGACTTTTGACTTTTGACAACTTCTTGGTATTGCGAGAATTTTTTTTTATAAAAAGTGACGAGACGTGCAAATCGGTCACCTGATGGCACAATATCAGGCACTGTGGTGATACCACTATTAATTTTGTGTAGAACTTATAATGGTGTCGCTACATTAAATAAAATGTAAACCGCAACGCTATTTGGTCTTACAGAATGAACGCCGTAGCGTATGCTGGTGGGAGGATTCTTATGCAGGAGTTCGTCTAGGCAGTGTCAGTTGTCCCGCCGTGAAGCAGTAGTTTGCAGGCATTAATGTGCTTCTGTCTGATGATTAGGAGCTACTCTAATTACTGAGCTCATGAGACTTGAGAACTGATGTCTCGGGGTGATGAGATAGCATAGACATATTCAAAGTGAAACAGCTATTATTTTGGGCAGACGTTGCACTTACCGACATGACCGAAACACAGTTAAGTTTGCACAGTACTGCTTCACGGCAGAATAACTGACACTGCGTTGGTACCTAGGTGGATTCCTGCATAGAAATCCTACCACCATTTGTCATTACTTTTTATATTCCAGAATGGAATTCGTAATAATAGATATATGTTGTATATGTTACACTGTTGTGTATTAAGTATAGCTGGAGCGACTTTATAGACAAAGTGAGGAACAGTGTGATAAGGAACGTTACGGTGTGGTTGAAGATGTAGCGACAAAGACAGAGAAAAGGGATTCTTAGATGGTTTGGACACGTAGAGAGGATGAATGAAAGTAGATTGACGAAACAGATTTATGAGGCAAGCGTGAATGGGCAAGCCGGTAAGGGTCGACGTAGGCGAACGTATCACGATCAGATGAAAACACAAATGAAAGTAGATTAAGGGAAAGATGTGTGTCAGGATCGTAGCAAGTGGAAATATGTGGTCTCTGCTTACCTCAATGGGAAAGAGGCGTGACTTTATTTATGTATGTATGTATTCATAAAATTGTTATTGTAACTAACTAAGGCACAGTTAAATTATGATTTTTTTTAAACGTCACCCTAACGCAACGTTGGTTTTAGGCTCGGATTCGGACCCAGGACTCGTGGCGTAGAAGTCAGATACTCTGACTACTTGGCCACGCGGAAATTATAAAATTAGTGCCAGTGATGATATAAGGAACCGAGGCGTGGTTCTCCACTGCGGGCCGCATGAGGAAGGTCAGAGTCGCTCAGCGACCTATGGAAAGGGCTAACCAGCATAACTACAGTAACCAAAACAGCCGTAAGGATTAGCAAGCTGAATGGGCCGGCTATATAGCACGTAGGACTGATAACCATTGGGGAAGAAAGGTTCTCGAGTGGCAACCTCGTTGGTCGACCCCCCACTAGATAGAGCGACGACCTGCACGGTTTTGCGGTAATTCGATGAGTGCAGGTGGCTCAGGACGGTGTTTTGTGGTAATGTGTGGGGGAGGCGTATGTTCAGCAGTGGAGTGGTAGGTTGAAATGATGATGGTAAGACATTTCTGTGGTGGCGCCCGCCAAAATCGAATCCAGGTACCTTGTACCATGGAAAAAAGCGACTTCCCCTAAGCTACCATCGCTCTACAAGTTGCTGGCATTAACTATGAAACACACATTAGTTTGTTTTCCATTGTTGATGACATATATTTTTTTGTTTCTACTGCCCTTTGTCTGGCTTACTACCCATACTAATTTTACAAATGCGAAAGTAACTCTCTCTCTATCCGTCTGTCTGTTTGTTACCATTTCACGATTCAACGGATGAACCAATCTTGACGAAAAATCAAATAGTTCCCACGGGATATCTAAAAAATCTAAAACCATGCGGACGAAGCCGCGGGCATCAGCTACTTCAGTATAATAATAAAAAAGTAAAGTTTCAGCCTATAAATGTCCCACTGCTGAGCACAGGCTTCATCTCATTTCTAAGAGAGTTTAGGAGCTAGAAAGAAACCGCCAATGCGTGTTGGCGGACTGCACATGTCTTCGAAATATATTTTTTTTAATTTCTCAGATATGCAGGTTTCCTCACGATGTTTTCCTTCCCCGCCGAGCACAGGAAATCGAGCCCAGGTTACTCGCGTAATGAGCCCTGAGCTAAATTTTTGTTACCAAATTATATTTTCTGAATTTTCATTATTTAACCATTTTTCACAACTACATATTTTGAACATATTATTGAACTGCAATATTTCATTATATTTATTATTTTAAGTTAAAACTAAAACTTGAAAGATGCAATTTTTTTAAATTCGAATATTTATATATACGCAGACATCATTGATTTCCCCTGAAATGAAACGGAAATTATACAAAATTCATGAAGTCGCAAAACATAATACTCTATATAACAAAAAAAATGTTGTATATCGATAAATTTCCGTACCTCCGAAAAGTATATAAAAAATTCATATTTTAATATTTTAAAACTGTCACAATAGAGAAGTCGCACGAAATGTTGACCTTGCGCATAAATTTGCTTTAAAAAAAAAAGCAGAACGACGCATTCAGGCGTAAACACATCCGCACAACATCAAAATGGCTGAAAAACTATACAGGCGGAATGGACTTACTGCCTTTTGCCATTGGCCGGGCCCCTCACACGGCACAAGCACAGTGCAGTCAGGAACAAAGGATCCTCGTTTTGCACCCCCCCACCCCTTTCACATACAAAAAAAAACTGGGAAAATGCGAGGAAAGCAACTAAACGAGCACTTCAGATTGCTCCGTACGCTCTTTTGAATTCACAAATATATTTTTTTTAAATCGTTTTTAATTGTCACTTGTGAATTTCGGAATTCCGAAACAGGTATCACCCGGCGGGCCAAATGTTTTCTTTCTTTTTTTTCGCAATTAATAAGGCCACAACTCGCGTCTTTTGTTCGCGCGTTCGGTCGTATGCTAGATTCTGTTACATATTTGTTATTATGTTTATATAAATATAATAATAAACAATTACTAGTAAAATATATAAGTATTTTAGAGGATCTTTTTTGTGTATTAAATTATTATTTTTTTTGGGCGAAAAACGCACACACCGATCGCTGTGAAGCTACGCGGTATACTGAAGACTCTGCAGGCTTCAGAAGGTTGTATGCATTGATTAGGCGTAGCTTTGGCCATACGTACGTCTTGCTCTAGTACGTATATCTTTCGTCTCCCTCTCACCGCCAGCCAGTCATTACTACAGCGAATTTTGGCTTCGCAAAAGCTCTATGGTTCTCAAACATCGGCGAATTTAATTACTATTAGTTATTTTTTGTATGATCGATCCTCGAACGTTAGTGTATTTTTTTTTAATTATTCTATGGTAACACTGAAACAGTGTCTGATATAGAAAAAAACATGAGACGGAGGTTCATTAATTTTTAATGATGGGAGGGAATATTAATTTATATATATTTTTTTTCATTACTAAAACGTGATTTGAAATGTACGTTGGTATCTACTATTGGAATTGAACTTTGCTCGCTGTTGTTGAAACTTTAAGCTTCACAATCCATTGTTACGGTTGGTTTTGAGATAATAATTATAACATGAGCATGTCATTCGATCATGGATTCGATGACTCAAGTGCGCCTACAAATAGGAGCAGCGTGGCGGACTCCTCCCGGCTCCAAAACCTTCTCAGAAATGAGAGGAGGCCTTCTAGGTCATGTTAGTAGGACATTTATAAGACACTAGCTGATGAAGGATTCGTCCGCGTTTTGATTTTCCGCGATTAAAAGTATCCCGTGTCCGTCTCCAGGATGCAAACTATCTTTGTGGTACAGCGGTTCAGCCGTGCAAAGGTAACAAACAAACAGAGTGCAGTGTAGCCCACGCGACATATTTATGTTAGTGTTCCTGTATTAATGTAAGTGTAGAATTAAAGTCATCGAAGAAGCAACACGTTTCACATTAAAACACACATGGTAGGATGGTAGGATTCCAATGCAGGATTCCGTCTAGGTAGGTACCACCCCAGGGCCAGTTATTCTGCCGTGAAGCAGTACTGTGCAAACATTATTGTATTTCGGTTTGAAGGGCACTGAGAGCTAGCGTAATCACTGGGCATATGAGACTTAAGAACTGATGTCTCAGGGTGACGGGCGCAGTGTGGTATCACACAGTAATTTTGTAGGTGACACAGCATTTATGGGCAGACGTTACACTTACCATCAGGTGATCATCGTTCCGTCACTTTAGTGAAATAAAATAAAAATAAAAAAAACACGTTATTACATGGCGACCCTGACAGGCGGTGCGCTGCAACAATACACGCGCACCGCCGCGGCTTGCAGTTCTTAATGTACAATTATTGGGAACAAAATATATTAACTGAAATAGCTACAATAGTAATTGAAACAGCGTTATTTTTAACCCGGACCTGACAATAAAATACGAATAAGACAGAGACAGAGAGAGTTAGGGCAGACCGGGGATGGTTGACCACATTTTTGGTTATAAATTTTTAAAACAAAAAACTATTGTCTGGGTGTTAATGAGAAATATTGTGAGCTGCGCCAAATTTCATAGTCAATTATAAAAAAAAGGTTCTATGTCGTTTCAGTCTATCAATAGTCCACTGCTGAACATAGGCCTCCCTCATAGATTGCCACAAAAGTTTGTAGCTCTCGTTTTGGGGGGATTTTGCCATAGTTGCCACGCTTGGCAGACGGGTTGGCAACCGCAGTTTATTTATTCAGATGTTCCAGCAAGATGCTGCTGCCCATCTCCTGGTTTTCATTTTCCCTCTGTCGACTTTTACGACACCCACGGGATGAGATGGGGTGGTAGATTCTCTTAGGGCGCTACCACACGGCACGGATAATATCCACACGGATAATATTAAATAAAATCCGGATTTTTTCAGTTTTACGAAACCTCTAAGACATGGTCAACCTGCCCCAATGCCGGGGTAGGTAGACTACTCAACTGTTGCAGGTTGGCTTGAATTACAGGTTGACAAAATTTAATGTGTAATAAAAATTTCACAGAAATATTCTTGGTGACACGGCATCTGCAATGGGCCGACGTTGCACTTACCACCAGGTCAAAGTTTTGCTCGTCTCGTCACTTTATCCAATAAAAAAAAATCATAAGTTTTGCAGAATTTTTCCCTGATGGGTTTATTTATAATTTAATGATTAATTTTTATCCCAAACTTTGATTTCTTTCGTAAACCATAAATATTTTCAGAAAAATGGGATCATATGGATCATAGAACCAATACGCAATTGGCCTACCAACTCCGACCGGAGCTTTTGCTTTCAAAAATTCACTAAACTATAATGTTCTGCATAACAGTCATAATACGTATATGTACACCTTTCATAATAATTTACTTTCCATTTCAAATTAAGTTTGTATGAACTGGACTATAAATTACAATGTAAGAACAAAAAAGATGTGTTGATGAAAAACTACTTAGGTATCCCAAATATTGATATTGCGCTCTAAGTGACAGTGAGACATTTCCTCGTGTCTCGCGTTCTGTGCGAATGATCGGACAAGCAGCAGGCTTTCTTTGAGTGCAACGTTGATTCTCTCACTCAAACCTGCAAGAAGTTAGGAGCATCTAGTCTACCTACCCCAGTCCCCAACCAACCCCGGTCTGCCCTACTCTCGCATTTATAATATTATTATGGATTATGTCATTGGATTATAGCACACAGGTTATTAGGTAATTAATGATATATTTCAATGGGTTTATTTCAAGCGGCAATAGCCTAATGGTTTAGGGTACGGACTGCGAAAAGTGACGTTTCGGATCTAGCCCGCCATTCGACTATTGTCGTGAACCATCTCCTAGCACAAGCTTTAAAGCTTAGTTGGAGTGGTTAACAGGAATACTAATATTCCTGTTAACCACTCCAACTAATTGTTTACATATATATATTTATATTTTTTTTATTTATATTAAATAAAAATTAAGACACAGTTAGCTCTTTCTGCGTAGATCGGACCAAGAATAATAATTAAAAGCTGAAGGTACCCCGGGTTAACTATGACATCAGGACATCTGTCACCTCAGTCCCCACGTGACCATGGGTGCTGTAAAGCACTCGAAACGTCGGGTTATAAATAGTTAAAGTTAAACGCGATAAAATCCGCAAAAATCAGTTTTATTTAAATGTGTAGTATTCGCGTAAATAAAAGAAAACATCTTGAGATATTTTATTTTTAATACGAGAAAGTAACGAGACGAGCAAAACGGTCAACTGATGGTAAGTGCAACGTCTGCCCGTAACAAATGCTGTGACACACATGACATTTCTGCATGGCACCACATTGCGCTCGTCCCTGAGACAACAGTTCTTAAGTTTTATATGGTCAGTTATTACGCTAGCTCTCAGAGCCCTTCAGACCGAAACGCAGGGCGGTTCTCACCGCCCAGAGTTATCGACACACAAGTTGACAGTCCGAATGGAGGCCCGCAGCCTCTCTCAGACGGTCATTAGACGACTTAAAATCATATTCAGATATTCTAAAACGTGCAAGCACGCAGCGAACGTGACAGTCCGAATTTCGAGGTTATTGTAGGAGTTTATTTATGTATTTATGTTTGGGTCAAATCAAACCTGGCCCGTGAGCACAGTATCCGAAGAAGCTGTAAAAGCCAAAAAAGGCTAACAGCAATCACATCACCGAAATTATATAGATCGAAACATAGAAATGTTTGCACACTACTGTTCCGCGACAGAATAACTGGCCCTGCGATAGTTCCTACCCAGATTCCTGCTTACAAAACCCAACTCAAATTAACTTTATTTTCCTTTATTATAATGGATTTCCGCAAAGTAACGCCTGATTCTATTAACTAAACTCAACATTATCATCATCGTCGTTACAGCCCCATCATAAGTCTACTCTTTCTAGTCTCTCGTCATTTTAGTGAATTTAAATTGCAAAAACATTAAACAGCCTTTTTTATTGGATAAAGTGGTTCTTCTCTGAGGAGGTCTATTTTTTTTGAACTGGTGTAGATTTTGGCATTCATTAGAGCTTTATACAAGCCTAAGCTAAATAAAGAAATGTTGACTTTGACTTTGAAATTACAATGGCAGATCAACTCCGTTGCTGAGTGTTTATCAATTTACGAGGAGAGCTTAGGTCGTGTGACCTATTTATTTTTTTATTAATTTATTCTTTATTGCATTCGCCTTATTTAAAATAAAGGATTACAAAGGACGGACTTAATGCCTTTTGGCATTCTCTCCCAGTCAACCCAAGGCATGGAGAGATATTGTTATAGGTGCTTTACAATGTGTAAATTCATAATTTACACATTTTCACATTACACCGTAAGCCGTGGTAGCTCAGGGGTCTGGTGCTCGCCTTTAATTTCATAGTAAGCGGGTAACCTGGGTTCGATCCCCGGTGCCAGCACCTCTAAAATTGTACTACAATTTTAAGTGCTGATTTATCACGTGCTTAGCGATTGAAGGAAAACATCGTGAGGAAACCTGCATGTCCGAGGAATAGAAATATTTCGAGGACATGTGAACTCCGCCAACCCGCATTGGAGCAGCGTGGCGGATTGTTCCTAGCTCCAAAACCCTCTCAGAAATGAGAGGAGCCTGTGCTCAGCTGAGGGACATTTATAGGCTGAAACTTTACTTTTTACTTTTACATTACACTAATAGTAGGTACTAAAATATATCTAATCAATAATAATAATATTTCAAATCATACACTTACATATATACTTTTATATTTATTATTATATTTCATTATTTATCATATATTTTTTTTTTTTTTATAAAGTGACGAAACGAGCAAAATGTTCACCTGATGGTAAGTGCAACGTTTACCCATAACAAATGCTGTTTCAACCAGAACATGTCTGTGTGACACCACACTGCGCCCGTCACCCTGAGACATCGGTTCTTTAGTCTCATATGCCCAGTGATTACATAGATATATACACGAAAATATATACATACGTATTACACAATGACCGATGATAGCAATGTTGATATCAACTTAAAAAGATGATTTTAAAAAATGTTCTCGAATTTATCTTTTAAACGTCAGCTTATGAGAAACCTTCCCAATGTCTACGGGCAAGGAGTTCTAGAGGAGTGTAGCCTGTATTACAAGAGTTACCAAAGAAATCGGTGAAGTGTTGTGGAATACTAATGTTAATCGAGATAAAATCCGTAACCATGTTATCCGCAGCAGAACAAGAGTAACCGACATAGCCCTAAGGATAAGCAAGCTGAAGAGGCAATGGGCCGGCCACATCGCTCGGAGAACCGATAACCGTAGGGGAAGAAAGGTTCTCGAGTGGCAACTTCGTACCGGCAAACGCACTGAAAGGTGACCTTCCACTAGATGGAACGACAAGTCGATGGATGCAGGTGGCTCAGGACCGTGTTTTGTGGAAATATATTGGGGTGGCCTATGTTCAACGGTGGACTATCGTAGGCTGAAATGATGATGATGTTGAATCTTAAGTTTAGATGAGGCACAAACCAACCTATATGGGTTAAAGAAAGGTAATGAAATCTATCTTTAAGGTAGTAGAGTTCATCTTGAGGCCCATCTTGAACAACAACTAGCCGAAGACAATTTTCCTTATTGTCCTTTTAGAGGAGGACAAGAGGAAATGGCAAAAGAGAGACACGCCAAATCTGTACCAGGAACTCGTTACAGCCCGTGCTCGTGCGTGAAAAAACATTTATATATGTAAAAAAAAGGCATGTGTGCAGTTCACATGCGGTAGAAGTGAAGCATTCAGAATTTCACATTTAAATTTACATATATTACATATTATACAGATCAGAATTCGAAAATGTAAAATGTTTTTCTCCATTTGGGGTCGCTTTTTCTTTCCATCGAGTTTCAAATGACAACGATTCTAAAGAAGCTATCACTTCAAAATATACAAAAAGGCAGATATTGTAAAAAACAATACAGTAAGTTGCAAAAATAATGTACTTCTGTGCAAAAACTTCTTCTCACAAAGAGTAAGAGAAAAGTGTGTGTGCAAAAATGAGCTTCAGTATATTGTGCTTAGGGTGTTTGCTCCAGGGGATTGGCACCGGTTTTAACGCGTCTTTTCCGGTACTCCTACTCTGTAAGCGTCGTCCCGAACTCATGGAAGACAGCTTTGGTGCACCCGATCCCTGAGAAAGGCGACCGCTCAGATCCGTCAAACTACAGGCCGCTTGCCATCACCTCCTTGCTCTCCAAAATAATGGTGTTCATTATGAACTCCAGCTCATGAGGTACGTAGAGGAGCACCAGCTGATTATTGAAGAGTTTTATTAAGAAGATATCTTTGTGGTAATCATACTATTTAATAAGATCTTTAATTACACTGAATGTTAATAGTAGTTTTAAATTTAATGATTGGGCTACCGCAAGTATTCGAAAAAGCAGTGATAAGATTTTCAAATTAGATGAGGAAAAGACACACTTTCATGCGACACTGCTTAAAGAATATGTATAATATAATGTATAATTTAAGAATAATGAAATAAAAGCAGTATATAAAGTCATACACAAGCACTAGAGGTAGGATTCCTATGCAGGAATCCGTCTAGGTAGGTACCACGCCAGGGCTAGTTATTCTGCCGTGAAGCAGTAGTGTGCAAACACTACTGTGTTTCGGTTTGAAGGGCACTGTGAGCTAGCGTAATCACTGGGCATTTGAGACTTAAGAACTGATGTCTCAGGGTGACGGGCGCAGTGCGGTGTCACACAGAAATATTCTGGGAGACACAGCATTTGTTGTGGGCGGACGTTGCACTTACCATCAGGTGAACGTTGTGCTCGTTTCGTCACTTTGTACAATAATAAAAAAAAGCAAACTGGCAAAATGAAGATTAACCATTATAAGTTTTTATTAACTACAGCTCGCGGACTGGTTGAATCCAACAAAGAAGTAGCTAATGCGCTTATGGCCAGGTTAGCTGACACGTGCACATTGACTGTTAGTTAAGAATGTTAATTTCGGAACTGAGACATTTAAGTTTAGGCCAGTTAATGTCCGCGACATTATTGAAACATTTAAATCGTTGAATATGGAAAAAACAGAATATTTATTGAGTGTATTTATCACGTTAATAAATTCAGTAATTGACATTCTCTCACCACATTTAGCATCGTTGTTAAACTCTTGTATTGATAAAGCTACATTTCCTGACAATATGAATCATCATCATTTCAGCCTATCACTGGTCCACTGCTGAACATAGGCCTCCTCCGTAGTCATTATAATCATCATCATTTCAGCCTATCACTGGTCCACTGCTGAACATAGGCCTCCCCCGTAGTCATTATAATCATCATCATTTCAGCCTATCACTGGTCCACTGCTGAACATAGGCCTCCTCCGTAGTCATTATAATCATCATCATTTCAGCCTATCACTGGTCCACTGCTGAACATAGCCCCCCCCCCCTTCCCGTAGATTGCTACAAAAGTTTGTAGCTCTTATTTTGGGGGGAATTTTGTCATAGTTGCCACACTTGGCAGGCGGGTTGGCAACCGCAGTTTATTTATTCTGATGTTCCAGGAAGGTGCTGTTGTCCATTTTCTGGTTTTAATTTTCCCTCTGTCGACTTTTACGACTCCCACAGGATTACATGGGGTGGTAAATTTTCTTTTATAGGTCGATTTATACGTATTCACTTTATAAAACTTTGTCGTATTATATAGACTTTATAATAGTTTATAAATATAGTAAATAATCATTTGTCGAAATTCAACACTCATTTAATTTTTTTATACTTTGAACGTTATTTGAGTTCGGCAGTTTAATCAGAGACTATTACGTATTTGCCATTGGCAGCATGAATGTAAACAAGCGACAGACTATTTTGTGACTGACGTATGAACGTAAATGATGAATATTTTTGAAATGCATACCCCATTCTCGACACAGACACCCACTAAAATCGAATACAACGAAAATTTACATTTAAATGCGTAAATTCGATTCAATACAGACTTTAACATAATAACTTCCGTGCGTAGCCGGGGCGACTCCACTAGTTATAATATAAAATAATACATCGATGGTAATAACCCGTGGGAATGAGGTGATCGCTGCCAGTCTGTTTTGTAATACCGATTTCTCATATAATATATTCTTTTCTATATTCTATTATATACTTTCCATAATAAAAATAATGCCATGTGTGTTCCATAACTGCCGTGTGGTGGCGGCTCGTTAATAGAATACTACCATTCCCTCTCATCCAATGGATCTCGTAAAAGGCGAGTAAGGAATTAAACTGCACTGTGCACCCAAAAGCGCATGGTGGCGATGGGCTCACCACCTACCACACCAAGTGCATTATATAGTATGTATGTATTTATAATTCAACGTTTAGAGCACCCACGGTCACGGGAGGAATGAGGGGTCAGACGTCCTGATGTTAATCGCGGGTACTTTTATAATAATTTTTGGTCTGAACTACGCCTGTTGAAGACTGCATTTTTATTGTAACTTGGGTACAGTGTCTACCATCGGCTGTGGAAAGAATAACACTAAAAGCAAATGGATAGTGAATCAGTAGTGTGCAAACATAACTGTGTTTCGATTTAAATGGCAATGAGGTAGTGTGATCGCTGGGCTTATGGGACTTAAGAACTGATATCTCAAGATGACAAGCTTAGTGTGGTGCCACTCCGAATTGTTTTGTGTGATACAGCATCTGCTATGGGCAGACGTTGTTACCATCAGGTGAACAAATTTGACCTTGAAATACTACTCTCATCGCCCTCAAAGACCCCTTGAAAAATCATCATCATCATCATCATTTCAGCCTATCATAGTCCACTATTGAGTCGCTACGAGAACTATTCAAGGAGACTAATATTTTGACACTTCCGTCGTTGTTTTTTTTTTAATATTCTGTACGCTCGGAAAAACATTAATTTATTTAACAAAAAAATTACCGTATCCCGTAGAATGAGTCGAGGCGACCCGACGATGTTTAGTATGACTAAAACTAGAAAGTCTTTTCTTAGAAAATGCATAAAATTGTATAATAAAATTCTTCAAACTCCACAAAAATCAGAGATAGATTTAAAAAAACTTGTGGAGGAGACATTATTAGAGAAAGCGTATTATAAAATAGATCATTATATAGAGGACAAAGATGTGTGGAGATAGACTCATACTGCGCACTTGCAAACCCCATGGCTACTAAATTTATGTAATTTTTTTTCTGTAATTTATAAATGACATTATGTAATGTGGCTGTGAAAAAGAACCTCAGAGTTTCTTGCCGGTTCTTCTCTGAGAAGGAAAAAACCGGTTCAAAAAATAAGATGTTTTAAAGAAAGAAAGAAAGAAAAACTTTATTCAATACTACAACACAACATACATTAAAAGTTCAATAGTTAAATAAACAATTAGATATGACGACAATTACAAACGTACGTTGGGCTGTAGCAACGAAAAGGCTCTCGACTCAGCATAATGCTATGGCAGTGTTGCCACAGCGCTGTTATTTTGTCGGTGCCTCAGGTTTTGACTTTTAACATTGCATCCTCCGACTTCCCGCCAAACAATGCAGGTCGTTTATTGCCAACCTAACGCCTTTAAGGTGTACGTATTTTAAGGTGGGTTACAACATATCCAATGCTGTTTCAGCTGTTTAAAGTTTATCCTTTAAGTTATTTCAGCGTTTGATATTATTTCGCAACAGGCTGTGAAATGGGATGGATTATTTTCTTTTGTTTAAGTTTCTTTAGAACGCGGAAAGGCAAAGAAAACTTTGGTCATGCAGCCTATTTATAAATGGAAGAAACAAAGTCTCCTTAAACTCCACATCGTGCCATCGGTGTTATGGAAATCGACAGAGCGCCAGAAAAATGTCGCGGCTCCTGACAGATTCTACGTAGTAACAGCCGGAGGGTCAGAGAGGTCATGAACGCTGAAGATGGTTCACAGGATCTTCGTTAGGAACAATACCGTGATCCTCCGTCTTGTGGCTATGGCTTGGCGTCTTCCAACACCCTCTTGGAATTATGCACGACAACTCGCGACCACTTGGAGTTATCATCCTCTCCTAGGTCGCTTTACTGGGCAAGTCATGTTATAGTGTCACAGGTTTCATAGTTTATTAGCTGTTCCCCGCGGTTTCACGCGCGTAAAAAAGCCAACCCCGATCGATGATATACATATACACTTCCCTTTTTGAATCGGGTTTTAATTTCTTTGGGCGGAATCCTAACTATTTTTCTAAAATTAAAGTAGCCTAAGTTACCCGCTATAATATCAGGTATCTGTCAGTGATAGTCACGTCAAAATCGGTCCAGACGTATCGGAGATAAGCCGGAACAAACAGACAGACAGACTAAATTTTGAAAATAAGTTTTTTTCTTATAAGTACTGTTTATAGTTTCATAAGCATTCCAACAACTCCAATTTTATTTATTTGTAAAGATATTTTTGCATTAATGTTGGACAATAATTCGATTCGAACCGACGACTCGCGCTGTAGACTACCGCTCTACTAGACCACGCGATCTTTAAAATAAAAAAATGACGGCCTATAAATATATCACTACAGTGCGCAGAATTCTGATTTAATCAGCCCTTAAAATTTAATGTAATGGTTTTAGTGGTCGTGACGCCAGGAATTGAACTCAGGTCACTCTATGAAATTACTACCAGTGCAGTAGACTACCACTCTGCAATAGAGTATATGAGACTTAGGAACATGAAGGTATCATACTCAATTGCGCAGTGTAGTGCTACTCGGAACTGTTTAATGCGGGCGCTACCATCATCATCATCACCATCACTTACATACATACAGTCACGCCTTCTTCTCACGTAATGTGCAGGCAGAGACTAATCCCGTAGCCTATTTTTAGCCCCTGGGAAACAGGCACTAATGAATCACATAGAATCATAAATATTAAGTACTCGTAACTAAATAAAAAACTTAAAACCTGAAAATTAAATAAGTAAAAAAACGTTTTTAAGTTTAACGGGTTTATTGTAAAGAAACATAATAATGATGCAGATAATGTACTAAAAGCTAAGAAATAATTAGATGGGTACCAGGTGCCAGTCACCACCCCACTCTCCAGATCAATCTAGAGCACTGATCAGACTAAAATAAATTCGTGGGGCGAGTCGAATTTCTATTATTTACAGTTAATCGCTCAATGATATGATAGGTGTACTTTTTAATTGGATAAAGTGACGAAAGGAGCAAAACGTTCACCTGATGGTAAGTGCAACCATCTCTGGTCTGCCCATAACAAATGCTGTGTCACCCAAACATTTCTGTGTGACAAACTGCGCCCGTCACCCTGAGACATCAGTTCCTAAGTCTCATATGCCCAGTGATTACGCTAGCTCTCAGTGCCCTAGTAATGTTTGCACGCTTCTTCTTCACGGCAGAACAACTGGCCTGGGGCGGTACCTACCTAGACGGATTCCTGCATAGGAATCCTACCACCAATACCTTTGGATGCATCTTCTCATGTGTGAACCGTCGCTATCATCGTGCGATATCACTGAACGATTATTTACATATTTACTCAGGTTACGCTACGCCCCACGATTTTATTTTTGTCAGATCAATACTTCAGAAGTAGATTGACGTGGAGAGGTTGTGATACCTAATATTTTTTGAGCTTTTCTTTACAAAAAAACCCGATAGTTTGAAAATTGACCATGTTCTAGATCACCCCAATCATTACATCAGATTTGATAGACAACAAATTCTTGCAAAAGAACACCGATTCCTACCAAGGATGATTCGAGAGGCTATTGAAATTTAAAAAAAAACATCCTAATTTCAATAGGGAAGATGGTTGGGTATTACCACTGGCTTGGGATCCTATAATTAACATATTTAAATTGAAAACCAAGCATACCTCTGCAAGACTTCAAGATACTGTAACCTCATTTTGCGTAGATCGGACCAAAAATAATAATTAAAAGCTGAAGCTATCCCGGGTTAACTAAGACATCGGGACATCTGTCACCTCAGTCCCCCCGTGACCATGGGTGCTGTAAAGTACTCGATACGTCGGGTTATAAATAGTTTAAAAATTAAACGTTAAAGTAGTTTTATTAAATGTGTAATATTCGCGTAAATATAAGACATCATCATAAAGTCTTATAGTTTTGATTTTTATTTACATATTTACTCAGTTTACGCTTCGCCCCACGATTTTATTTTTGTCAGATCAATACTTCAGAACTAGATTGACGTGGAGAGTGGGTGATACCTAATATTTTTTTAGCCTTTAGTACATACATACATATACATAAGATCCCGACTGTATCCCATAAGGGGTAGTTAGAAACTGGGCACTCACTGCAAAAACAGATGACTGCCACAATCCACGTTTCACCAAAACAATATAATGCACTTGGTGTGATAGGTGGTGAGCCCATCGCCACCATGCGCTGTTGGGTGCACAGTGCAGTTTAATTCCTTACTCGCCTTTTACGAGATCCATTGGATGAGATGGAGTGTTAGTATTCTTTTAACGAGCCGCCGCCACACGGCTACTTTAGTACATAACCTGCATTATTATGTTTCTTCACAAAAAAAACCTGATAATTTGAAAACATTTTTTTACTTCTTTTATTAATCGAATCTCCGCCACGTCTTTAATAAACTCTATAACTACTAAGTAACTATAGTTTGATAGAACGTTAGGTCTAATTGTATACTTTATGTATCTATTGTATGTAGGAAATACATTTGAATTCGTTAATAAAAAAATAGTCTTTTAGTTTTGATTTTTTAACAAACGGTGGCTGCAAGATCAAAGTTGTCTTTGCCTTCCGGTTCTCTAAGGTAACTGGAACAAAATGAAAACAATAACTTAATTCCCTTCGCGCTGTATACCGTATTATACGAGTATTATTTCTGAAACGAGAATGAATAAAGGAGAAACGATCTTATTGTTGTACAATTTAGGGAAGTGGTCGAATAATGTGCTTTAATAATAGTAAAGCTTTTTTAATGGAAGGAATTGACGAGATTAGCAAATTGTTCGCATGCATACATAAATACACACAGTCACCCTAGTAGTATAGTCTTTTTTCCATATAAGGGGTAGGCAGAGGCCACGCAAGTTAAAATTTGACGATATTTTGGCTGTTGGTAATTCTACCTAATTTATTAGCGGGCGTGGACGAACGCCTCGGTTAGGTAAAACAAAAGTTATGTTTCACCACATTGCGCTGATGCACACACAGAAGTTCTAAGTCCCATATGCCCAGGAATTACACTAGCTCTCAGTGCCCTTCAGACATGTTTGCAGATCTTCACGGCAGAAAAACTGGCACTGCGGTGGTACCTATGCAGATGGATTTCCGCATAGAAATCCTACCACCAGTAATGAATGGACCACCCACTACCTCCCATGGCCCCACCGACCGTCAGCTCATACGGGCCGAATCTCGGGAGATGCACACGGAACTTGCATGGGGCTCTTTCCCGCATGCACTTCTGGACTCTCCACAAGTTTTTCGTAATCCGTCCCTTTGTCACTCTCCCCCTTCTGGGCTAAAGAAAACAACTACGCCTGCGTCTTCAGACAGACTTTCCAGTGACCACTCGGACCTTTGTCGACTTTCATGCCATCTGTGCGCGAACTGGAAATAACTCATACTCTGTACTTGCAAACCCCCTGGACACTAAATTTATGATGTAATTTTTTTTGTAATCTATAAATGACGTTATGTTATATGGCATTGAAAAAAGAAAGACCACAGAGTTTCTTATCGGTTCTTCTCAGAGACAGTAATTTTTTGAAGTGATACTTATTACCAATTTATTTCGTTCAATATCTTGTGCACCATATCTTTTTTTTAGGTGAAATTTTCGTGTTTACTTTTTTCTATTTATCCTTTTGTTTGTGATGTGGACGCAAATGTATATTTTGTATATTTATTTTTGCCTTAATTTAAATCGACAGATCACATTTCACTTTTATTTATGATCTATCTATCATTATTGTGTTGCTACCCTGTATATAAATGATATGTTATTGTTGCTTATGAATTTTGAGATTATTGAACGTGTGTTCATTTTTCATTTTTGTATTTTTACTTATTTTTTTGTATTCTTTTTTCTTTTTTTCATTATGTTTATTTTTTAGTAACAGTTAAGTTTTGAATTTTTTTTCTTTTATTTTTTTGCACTTTGTCTATGTCCGGTTGCTCGTGAGGTCGAAATGGATCCGACTGAAAACCAGTGCTGTGGGGTACCACAGATTATCACTGAGGCGAGATCCTTTTTGACATTACATTAAAAAAAAATTACACTATTTTTGTGATTCTTGTTGATGTTGTGTCAAATAAAGTGGTTTCTTTCTTTCTTTCTTTCTTTAGATGTGATATTCTCTACAGATTTGCCGTCACGTCGAATGACTGGAGGGCGCTGGAGCTTTCCTTTAGTCATTGTAACTCCAGTTTATTCCGGCCTCCCTAGTTGCGCACTTGATAACTATGACCGCGGCTCTGATTCCTGCCTTAGAGTTAGATTTGATCAGTAGCGTCACATAGTTCGCATATGCCATCAATGAGCCCGCATCAGGGACGGGGAGTCTAAGCAGATCGCCCGTTAGCACATTCCACGGGCCGAGCATTGCGAACAACCTCATTGTTGAGACCTTCTATTCCTCCCGGTCACCAAACAGCCTCACGCATCTAGAGGTGAAGTAATCCACCAACATTCGATAAATGTTAGTCGTGCACCCACCCCCTTTCGCTTTGTCCAAGATCATCGGCCACCGGGTGTGAACTCCAGAAATTTCCAAGAAGATAGCCTGAGCGTAGCATGCCTGAAAACTTTTAGCGGTTCTTAAAATTACCGCAAAATACCGCAGCGCTGATGCTCTGAGATGCCGCTTGACATAGCTGGTGCACATCTAAGCATTACTCTCTCTAATAACTTACCCAACACTGGGAGGTGCGTTATAGGACGGTACGCCTTTGGGATCGGTGAGCGGCTTGACGTTACCTTCTTCCGTACGTTACGTTATTGACGCATCCTTCCATACCTTGGGAAAAACCCCCTCTTCCACGCATTTGACTAATACCAGGTAAAATTTCGTAGATGTAGCCAACCAGACATTCGTCACAACTTTGGCACTAATGTTGTCCAGTCGCGGTGCCGTGTTAGGCAAAGACATCACGATGTCTCGCAGATCCTTGTGGTCGAGAGGCGACTATTTCCTCCCCGTGGGCCAACATAAATGGACCAGTCTAGATTATTGCAGACATTTTCTCCGCTATCTTTTGTAGCATGATTTTCTTACAGATCCATTACTCGTATTTTATAACCCTCATGGGATATTATAGTTTATAGGTATATCATAGGTATACTAGCCAGGTCAATATTGTAATTAGAGGAGGAAGGATGAGGAGTTCATCATCATTCTCATCATCATTTCAGTCTATCTCTAGTCCACAGACAATAGAACATAGACCTCCCCCAAATATTGCCACAAAAGTTAATAGGTCTCGTTTTGGGGGGATTTAGCCATAGTTGCCACGCTTGGCAGACGGGCTGTCAACGGCAGTTTACTTATTCAGTTATTCCAGCAAGATCCTGCTACCCATCTCCTGATTTTCACTATCCCTCTGTCGACTTTTACGACACCCACGGCATGAGATTCTCTTAAACCGGCACACGAAATTCAATTTTAAGTAGAAAAAGGTATGTTAACACCTCTATTTTTTTCTAGACGAGTTAAAATACCTTTTCTGTTTAAAATTGATTTTCTTTACTACAGAGCATAGCATTATTTTCTAAATCTACACTTTTCGAAATAAACACATAAATCTAGGAGTAATGTTATTTGAAAAAACCTTACATTTGCGCTGCTCCAAGCACTGACAGCTGTCTGGCAATTTCTGAGAGGACTTAATAAATCTATCTGAATCTCCAGTTCCGGATTTGAATCCTTTGCCAAGATATGTAAAGCTTTCAGTAGTTTAAGAAATAATTCTAACTTAACAATGAGAAGTCCGCAATAACTGCACCTTTTGGTAGCACGACTGGTAGGATTAGATTGCAGGAACCCGTATGTGGTGGTGGTGGTGGTGGGTACCATCGCAGTGTTATTCTGCCGTAAAGCAGAAGTATGCACACTAAAATGATATAAAAATTATTTACCTAAACTTAAATTTCGTTTGGCAAACGGATTTTTAGAATCCATCCATACCATTCTTACGTATAGAGGTTTCTCTGAAGTAGAAGAAACAGACGTAAGAAACTCCGCAGGTATTGTCTTTTTTTTTATAATTCTTTTATTTTTATCTGTAATAAAACATTTAATTTTTTTCGAAAGAATAGTATAAAGAATAGTCTCTTAAGACAATCGAAGCACGTTCCAGGACGAAAATTTCAAACAGAATTTGTAATAATACAACTTTTTCCTTGTTTATCATTTTCCTGTCAGTTCTCTGCGCTAAAGTTTCTGGAAGGAATCGCTTTCAGTGATAAGACCGCCTTTTTTACCTTAACTTAATTTAAAATTGGTTTTTATTTCTGTATTGGTGTAATATACAGAGTATATTGACGGATAAGTGTATTGCGAATTTCAGCAGACCAGGCTCCACCAACAGCACGTGTCCACAAGTATGACGCATGAGGCAGCCATCGCCCTCCTCAACAATTTTGAAGAGAACTGGACTGCTACGCTACTGCATTTACAGGGCGTACGACAGTTACGCCGTGTGGTGGCGGCTTTAGATAATCTACCACCCCATCTCATCTCGTGGGTGTCGTAAAAGTCGACAGAGGGAAGATTAAAACAAGAATACGGGCAGCAGCTATTTCCCGGAACATCTGAATAAATAAACTGCGCTTGCCAAGCGTGGCAACATTGGCAAAATCCTTGCCATAATTAGAGCTACAAACTTTTGTGGCAATCTTTGGGGAGGCCTTTGTTGAGCAGTGGACTAGTGGCAGGCTGAAATGATAATGATGATGATAATGACAAGAGTTAGGAAGCGATGCCTCGTGGTGCCGAGCATAGTCTGGTGTAGGGTTGTGAGGCGTCCGAAAAGCCCACATACAGTTAGGCTTTTTGGATGCGGGTCCGGCCCAATCAAACAATGTCCAGCTTTTGTTAGTCTTTTTATATTTTACCAGTCGTACGTCGTACCGCGTGGTCGGCGCGGTGTTTTTTTTTTGATATATTTACGAGCAGAACGTTCACCTGATGGTAAGTACAACGTCTGCCCATAACAAATGCTGTGGCACCCAGAACATTTCTTTATCTTTATAAATTTCATGTATCTATTGTATGTAGGAAATAAATTTGAATTCGTTAATAAAAAAAATAGTCTTTTAGTTTTGATTTTTTAACAAACGGTGGCTGTAAGATCAAAGTTGTCTTTGCTTTCCGGTTCTCTAAGGTAACTGGAACAAAATGAAAACAATAACTTAATTCCCTTCGCGATGTATACCGTATTATAGTACTTCTGAAACGAGAATGAATAAAGGAGAAACGATCTTATTGTTGTACAATTGAGGGAAGTGGTCGAATAATGTGCTTTAATAATAGTAAAGCTTTTTTAATGGAAGGAATTGACGAGATTAGCAAATTGTTCGCATGCATACATAAATACATACAGTCACCCTAGTAGTATAGTCTTTTTCCCATATAAGGGGTAGGCAGAGGCCACGCAAGTTAAAATTTGACGATGTTTTGGCTGTTGGTAATTCTACCTAATTTATTAGCCGGCGTGGACGAACGCCTCGGTTAGGTAAAACAAAAGTTATGTTTCACCACATTGCGCTGATGCACATACAGAAGTTCTAAGTCTCATATGTTCAGGAATTACACTAGCTCTCAGTGCTCTTCAGACATGTTTGCAGATCTTCACGGCAGAATAACTGGCACTGCGGTGGTACCTATGCAGATGGATTTCCGCATAGAAATCCTACCACTTGTAATTAACGGACCACCCACTACCTCCCATGGCCCCACCGACCGTCAGGTCATACGGGCCGAATCTCGGGAGATGCACACGGAACTAGCTAGGGACTCTGCCTGCTCTTTCCCGCATGCACTTCTGGACTGTCCACAAGTTTTTCGTAATCCGTCCCTTTGTCACTCTCCCCCTTCTGGGCTAAAGAAAACAACTACGCCTCCGTCTTCAGACAGACTTTCCAGTGACCACTCGGACCTTTGTCGACTTTCATGCCATCTGTGCGCGAACTGGAAATAACTCATACTCTGTACTTGCAAACCCCCTGGACACTAAATTTATGATGTAATTTTTTTGTAATCTATAAATGACGTTATGTTATATGGCATTGAAAAAAGAAAGACCACAGAGTTTCTTATCGGTTCTTCTCAGAGACAGTAATTTTTTGAAGTGGTACTTATTACCAATTTATTTCGTTCAATATCTTGTGCACCATATCTTTTTTTTTAGGTCAAATTTTCGTGTTTACTTTTTTCTATTTATCCTTTTGTTTGTGATGTGGACGCAAATGTATATTTTGTATATTTATTTTTGCCTTAATTTAAATCGACAGATCACATTTCACTTTTATTTACGATCTATCTATCATTATTGTGTTGCTACCCTATATATAAATGATATGTTATTGTTGCTTATGAATTTTGAGATGATTGAACGTGTGTTCATTTTTCATTTTTGTATTTTTACTTATTTTTTTTTGTATTCTTTTTTTCTTTTTTCATTGTTTATTTTTTAGTAACAGTTAAGTTTTGAATTTTTTTTCTTTTATTTTGCACTTTGTCTATGTCCGGTTGCTCGTGAGGTCAAAATGGATCCGACTGAAAACCAGTGCTGTGGGGTTCCACAGATTATCACTGAGGCGAGATCCTTTTTGACATTACATCAAAATTTTTTTTTACACTATTTTTTGTGATTCTTGTTGATGTTGTGACAAATAAAGTGGTTTCGTTCTTTTTTTCTTTCTTTAGATGTGATATTCTCTACAGATTTGCCGTCACGTCGAATGACTGGAGGGCGCTGGAGCTTTCCTTTAGTCATTGTAACTCCAGTTTATTCCGGCCTCCCTAGTTGCGCACTGGATAACTATGACCGCGGCTTTGATTCCTGCCCTAGAGTTAGATTTGATCAGAAGCGTCACATAGTTCGCATATGCCATCAATGAGACCGCTTCAGGGACGGGGAGTCTAAGCAGATCGCCCGTTAGCACATTCCACGGGCCGAGCATTGCGAACAACCTCATTGTTGAGAACTTCCATTCCTCCCGGTCACCAAACAGCCTCACGCATCTAGAGGTGAAGTAATCCACCAACATTCGATAAATGTTAGTCGTGCACCCACCCCCTTTCGCTTTGTCCAAGATCATCGGCCACCGGGTGTGAACTCCAGAAATTTCCAAGAAGATAGCCTGAACGTAGCATGCCTGAAAACTTTTAGCGGTGCTTAAAATTACCGCAAAATACCGCAGCGCTGTTACCGTAGATTTTCCTGGAGAAAATCCGTGCTGATGCTCTGAGATGCCGCTTGACATAGCTGGTGCACATCTAAGCATTACTCTCTCTAATAACTTACCCAACACTGGGAGGTGCGTTATAGGACGGTACGCCTTTGGGATCGGTGAGCGGCTTGACGTTACCTTCTTCCGTACGTTACGTTATTGACGCATCCTTCCATACCTTGGGAAAAACCCCCTCTTCCACGCATTTGACTAATACCAGGTAAAATTTCGTAGATGTAGCCAACCAGACATTCGTCACAACTTTGGCACTAATGTTGTCCAGTCGCGGTGCCGTGTTAGGCAAAGACATCACGATGTCTCGCAGATCCTTGTGGTCGAGAGGCGACTATTTCCTCCCCGTGGGCCAACATAAATGGACCAGTCTAGATTATTGCAGACATTTTCTCCGCTATCTTTTGTAGCATGATTTTCTTACAGATCCATTACTCGTATTTTATAACCCTCATGGGATATTATAGTTTATAGGTATATCATAGGTATACTAGCCAGGTCAATATTGTAATTAGAGGAGGAAGGATGAGGAGTTCATCATCATTCTCATCATCATTTCAGTCTATCTCTAGTCCACAGACAATAGAACATAGACCTCTCCCAAATATTGCCACAAAAGTTAATAGGTCTCGTTTTGGGGGGATTTAGCCATAGTTGCCACGCTTGGCAGACGGGCTGTCAACGGCAGTTTACTTATTCAGTTATTCCAGCAAGATCCTGCTACCCATCTCCTGATTTTCACTATCCCTCTGTCGACTTTTACGACACCCACGGCATGAGATTCTCTTAAACCGGCACACGAAATTCAATTTTAAGTAGAAAAAGGTATGTTAACACCTCTATTTTTTTCTAGACGAGTTAAAATACCTTTTCTGTTTAAAATTGATTTTCTTTACTACAGAGCATAGCATTATTTTCTAAATCTACACTTTTCGAAATAAACACATAAATCTAGGAGTAATGTTATTTGAAAAAACCTTACATTTGCGCTGCTCCAAGCACTGACAGCTGTCTGGCAATTTCTGAGAGGACTTAATAAATCTATCTGAATCTCCAGTTCCGGATTTGAATCCTTTGCCAAGATATGTAAAGCTTTCAGTAGTTTAAGAAATAATTCTAACTTAACAATGAGAAGTCCGCAATAACTGCACCTTTTGGTAGCACGACTGGTAGGATTAGATTGCAGGAACCCGTATGTGGTGGTGGTGGTGGTGGGTACCATCGCAGTGTTATTCTGCCGTAAAGCAGAAGTATGCACACTAAAATGATATAAAAATTATTTACCTAAACTTAAATTTCGTTTGGCAAACGGATTTTTAGAATCCATCCATACCATTCTTACGTATAGAGGTTTCTCTGAAGTAGAAGAAACAGACGTAAGAAACTCCGCAGGTATTGTCATTTTTTTTATAATTCTTTTATTTTTATCTGTAATAAAACATTTAATTTTTTTCGAAAGAATAGTATAAAGAATAGTCTCTTAAGACAATCGAAGCACGTTCCAGGACGAAAATTTCAAACAGAATTTGTAATAATACAACTTTTTCCTTGTTTATCATTTTCCTGTCAGTTCTCTGCGCTAAAGTTTCTGGAAGGAATCGCTTTCAGTGATAAGACCGCCTTTTTTACCTTAACTTAATTTAAAATTGGTTTTTATTTCTGTATTGGTGTAATATACAGAGTATATTGACGGATAAGTGTATTGCGAATTTCAGCAGACCAGGCTCCACCAACAGCACGTGTCCACAAGTATGACGCATGAGGCAGCCATCGCCCTCCTCAACAATTTTGAAGAGAACTGGACTGCTACGCTACTGCATTTACAGGGCGTACGACAGTTACGCCGTGTGGTGGCGGCTTTAGAGAATCTACCACCCCATCTCATCTCGTGGGTGTCGTAAAAGTCGACAGAGGGAAGATTAAAACAAGAATACGGGCAGCAGCTATTTCCCGGAACATCTGAATAAATAAACTGCGCTTGCCAAGCGTGGCAACATTGGCAAAATCCTTGCCATAATTAGAGCTACAAACTTTTGTGGCAATCTTTGGGGAGGCCTTTGTTGAGCAGTGGACTAGTGGCAGGCTGAAATGATAATGATGATGATAATGACAAGAGTTAGGAAGCGATGCCTCGTGGTGCCGAGCATAGTCTGGTGTAGGGTTGTGAGGCGTCCGAAAAGCCCACATACAGTTAGGCTTTTTGGATGCGGGTCCGGCCCAATCAAACAATGTCCAGCTTTTGTTAGTCTTTTTATATTTTACCAGTCGTACGTCGTACCGCGTGGTCGGCGCGGTGTTTTTTTT
This sequence comes from Luehdorfia chinensis, assembly GCA_019845155.1. Lineage (NCBI taxonomy): Eukaryota > Metazoa > Arthropoda > Insecta > Lepidoptera > Papilionidae > Luehdorfia > Luehdorfia chinensis. Next base: position 448,234 of record JAHVAK010000072.1, read on the forward strand.
TTGATATATTTACGAGCAGAACGTTCACCTGATGGTAAGTACAACGTCTGCCCATAACAAATGCTGTGGCACCCAGAACATTTCTGTGTGGCACCACGCTTCGCTCGTCAGCCTGAGACGTGAGTTCTTAAGTTTCATATGCCCAGTAATTACGCTAGCTCTCAGTGCCCTTCAGACCGAAACACGGCAATGAATGCATACTACTGCAGAGCAATTGGCCTTGCGGTGGTACCTTGCGACCCAGGTCACTCGTGTATGAAATTGGAAGCGAACACCTACCCCTGTGATGTTCATATCCCGTTTTCGTTGGTATTTATAAGTATATAAGAAATGTGTCCGGGTAGGTACCACTTCAGTGCAAGTTATTCTAGCATAAAGCAGTAGTGTGCAAACACCACCATGTTTTGGTTTATAGTGCACTAAAGCAAAGGACAAAAAACGTAAAAGTGAAAGCGTATTAATGTCCCACTGCTGAGCACAGGCCTCCTCTAATTTCCCAAAGGGGTTTGGAGCCGGGACGAGTCCGCCACGCTGTTCCAAGCCGATTGGCGGACTCCACATGTCGTCGGGATATTTTATTTCACAGAAATAAAAATTCTCCCACGATGCTTGCATTCACCAAACCACGTGATAAATCAGTACAACTTTTGGCATATCGAGATTCGGACCCAGGTCACTTGCGTACTATGAAATTTTAAAGCGAGCACCTATTTATTACGATATATCAGTGATGGAGTTAGGCTTAGGTCCCAGCTTAGGCGCGCGGAAATATTGAAAGGGCGCATGAAGATCAATATGGATTATCTTCGTTCGTTGTTATGTATAAAAGATGGTTTAATTTCAAGAATTATTTTGTTACAACTTATTTTTTATTACATACATACATAAGATCACGACTGTATCCCATAAGGGGTAGTCAGAGACTGGGCACTCACTGCAAAAACAGATGACTGCCACAATCCGCGTTTCACCAAAACAATATAATGCACTTGGTGTGATAGGCGGTGAGTCCATCGCCACCATGCGCTGTTGGGTGCACAGTGCAGTTTAATTCCTTACTCGCCTTTTACGAGATCCATTGGATGAGATGGAGTGGTAGTATTCTTTTAACGAGCCGCCATCACACGGCTTATTTTTTATTAATTGTATAAAGTGATGAAACGAGCAAACGACCTGATAGTAAGTGCAACGTCTGCCCATAACGAATGCTGTATAAACGAGAAAATTTCTGTGTGACACCACACTGTGTCCATCACCCTGAGACATGACTTCTTAAGTCACATCTGCCCAGTGATTACGCTAGCTCACAGTGCCCTTCAAACCGAAACACTGTAATGCACACTACTGCTGCACGGCAGAATAACTGGCCATGGGATGGTACCTACCTATACGTATTCCTCCATAGGAATCCTAACACCAGTACTATTAAGTATGTAGAGATAATACTGTTACAGAACAAGAACTACGCTTTTTTGCAATGAGCCCACGGCTTTTTGTCGTAATGGACCTAGTGCGCTTTGTCGCAATAAGCCTAGGGCGCTTTGTCGCAATGGGCCTAGGGCCTTTGTCGCAATGAGCCTAAGGAGCTTTGTCACAATGGGCCTAGGGCGCTTTGTCGCAATGGGCCTAGGGAGCTTTGTCGCAATGGGCCTAGGGAGCTTTGTCGCAATGGGCCTAGGGAGCTTTGTCGTAATGGACCTAGTGCGCTTTGTCGCAATAAGCCTAGGGCGCTTTGTCGCAATGGGCCTAGGGCGCTTTTTCCCAATGGACCTAGGGAGCTTTGTCGCAATGGACCTAGGGAGCTTTGTCGCAGTGGGCCTAGGGTGCCAACTAACTTTTAAATTGTAGGGCATAAAACATGCAAAGTACTTTGCGACCCAACTGTTATGGTTAGGAGTGGCACTTACCATCAGGTGAATGAATTCTGTGCGGCACTGCTAGGGTTGCCAGCTTCTTAAACCGGAAATCCGAACAAACTAGCCAGTTAAGCCCGACTTTTGGGTAAAATTGGAAAAAAATTCCGGACACCTCAACTTATTAAAAATGTTGTGTCTTCGTTTTGAAGTGATAAACAATATGCATACTATATTCTATATCCATACTAATATTATGCTGTATATATATATATACAATGCCGTGGTAGCTCAGGGGCCTGGTGCTGGCCTTTAATTTCATAGTACGCGAGTAACCTGGGTTCGATCCCCGGTGACAGCACCTCTAAAATTGTTCTACAAGTGCTGATTTAACTGAAGAAATGATGAAAACTGCATGTCCGAGGAATAGAAATATTTCGAGGACATATGAAGTCTAGCGGACTGGAGCAGCCAAAAACCCTCTCAGATATGAGGTGGGGCCTGTGCTCAGCAGTGGGACACTTACAGGCTGTTACTTTACGTTTACTTCACTTTACTATACATAGACACGAAGGTAATAGGAAATATATAATATAATAGGAAAGCTATAACTTGATACGAAAGTTGTTTACTAAATTCAAAAATTGAAAAACCTAATAAGCAAAAGTAAGGCGATGATAGAGCCATGCATATTCGCAACGCAGCTGCTTCTTTTAAAATAGTCTCTACAAAGTTCTTTTGCCTCTATTAGTACGAAAAGTTTAACAGTAAATGCCAATTTCCGTGCTCATGTGGCATTTCGTGTAGAATAGCTGGATTTATATTTAAAAAGCACTGGCCCACTTTGAGTGGATTTTTGTTTTAAAAAACATAACGTTGTCTCATTCTAAACATGTCACCTGCGTCATGTCCGTTTTACAGATATGTTATTTTTAATGGAATTCCCTTAAAATTTGTGTATCTGTCCAAATGAATTTGATGTCGTGTATAGCATACAGAAGACATACCAGAAGATGGGCCGCCTGCCAAGTTTGGCATTTGACTCCCCCCCAAAAATACAGCTACAAACTATTGTAGCAATCTATGGGGGAGGCCTATGTTCAGCAGAAGACAAGTGATAGGCTAAAATGATGATGATGATGATTAATCTACAGACATACCTACAGTGACGCCTATTTCCCGTTAGGGTAGGTAGAGTTCACATCCATCCACTTGCTACGGTCCTGACACACATCTTTCGGTTCTTCTACTGTCATGAGCCTTTTTTATACATGCTCGTCGTTTGCTTGGTACTTTTGACGTGGCCTTTCCTTAAAACGATTTCGATATGAACGTGATACGTTCGCCTACGTCGACCCTTACCGGCTTGCCCATTCACACTCGCCTCCTATAACCGTTCCATCAATCTTCCTTCATCCATCCTCTCTACGTGTCTAAATCATCTAATCGGGATCCTTAGATGATTTGGACACGTTCTCACGTTTCTCTATCTTTGTCGCTACATCTTCAACCACACCGCAACTTTCCCTTATCACGCTGTTTCTCACTTTGTCCATCAAAGTCGCTGTCACTGTCAATTGCTGTTGTAATTATCGTAAATACTTTCGTAAGCATTAAGAAGAAAGCTGTTATTTTGATATTACAAACAAACACATAAATATTAGTTATCTATATAGATTATTAACGACGCGTTAAGTAGCGCCTTACGCACATTTATTTTTTTGGATAATGTGACGAGACGAGAAAACGTTCATTTGCAACGTCTGCCCATACAAATGCTGTATCACCCAGAACCATTATGTATGCCACCACACTGCGCCCGTCACATTGTAACATCATATGCCAACATAGTGACAACATAACATGATGATTATTGGAGTGTATTTCACTATGTATTTGTTAAAGCAACGTATGCTTAAACTAGGACTGTAACACAAAATGTATTCTAATATATTCACTGGTGGTAGGATTCCTACGCAGCAATCCGTCTAGGTAGGTACCACCCCAGGCCAGTTATTCCGCCGTGAAGCAGTAGTGTGCAGACATGACAGTGTTTCGATCGAATGGCACTGAGAGCTAGAGTAATCACAGGGAATATGAGACTTAAGAACTGATGTCACATGGTGACGGGAGCAGTGTGGTGGCACGAAGTCTTCTCGGTGACTCAGAATTTGTTATGTAGCGACATCCATGTCGCCTCATGAGAAGCTCAAGAAAAATTCCCATGCGTTCATAATCGCGCTATGAAAGTTATCTGAGATGCGAACTATATATGCAATATCTAAATATTACTAGTTGGAGGAGGCGTCCTCCCCAGATCAGACCACACGATCTGGCGGGTAGCTACCATTTTCATTGGCAATATATCACTCGCCAAAATGGTGCCCCGGTATGAAAATCCCGCAGCCAGCTTCTCCGAACCACAGCTATAACGTCATCGGCAGCCATCGCAGTCTCAGCACCAGACTACTGTCGGCACAACGCGTGATTCCTAGTCTCTCAGCCACTGAGGATCAACGGCGGCCCCTTCTCCTCAGGCTGACTCCTGCGGCATCAACACCTGTCTTCATACGTCTCGACGCACTGAAGACCTGGACACAGGTTCACCACAACGCCAGACTTGCACCTCATCCCCTGACGTCTCAAGTTCTCCACGCTAACTACGACTTCCTGTTTCAGCGGGGGAGTGATGTAGCGACATCTATGTCGCCTCATGAGAAGCTCAAGAAATATACGTTCATAATCGCGCTATGAAAGTTATCTGAGATGCGAACTATATAACTATATACACAATATCTAAATATTACTAGTTGGAGGAGACGTCCTCCCCAGATCATAACATTCGATCTGGCGGGTAGCTACCCTTTTACTTGGCACCATGTTACGACCGCCTGACGGCGGGTACAATTAAACACAACAAAAATGTTACAATTATTTATTGTATAATAAAGAAATGAATATCTCAAATCAAAGAAAATAAATTAAATAATTAAAATGATCTCTAAGTTTCTAGATATAACTACACCGAGGTGTGGATTCTAAGCACAGGGGAATCTTCTGTCTTTAACAACCTATGCGCGCTGGGAACTTATCTTGGGACTGTCCGATCTGTGCAGCTCGTAGTTCACAATCTGTGCGGTGGACATGCAACCCGTAGCTTACAATCCGTACAGTGAACGCGCAACTTGTAGTTCACTATCCGGCCAACCCGTAGTTATCAATCCGTACGGTGGGCGAGCAGCCTGTAGTTTGCTATCCGTACGGTGGACCCTCAGTCTCCTGGAACGCGTCGAAATCACACTTGAAGCGCGAAAGATCCGATACCCAGGCACTAGGTGAGACCAGGAGTGGGCGTCGGCATCTTTCGCGAAGCAATTAAAAAAAATATCCGGAATGGAATGGCGACATTTAGGTCCAGTTAAAAAATAATTTAATGAAATCAAATAAAGGAAAGATATTTGCCCAACCCAGAATCAAATCCCAAACTGTTTACATGTCGGACAATCACCATTCCACTACGCTATGAGGTACAAAAGAAGGACAACATTTTACTTATACGCAACTACCGTCATTCTATTAATAATGGGAATGTAATAAATGGCTATTTTTAGCTTGTTATTTTTATCTGGTTAATATTAGCAAAACATTAACATTACAAGGGAATCATAATTTAAACTTATGTCTATAACAGATTATTAATTTAAATTATATCCACAATTGTAATATACAGTATTACATTAAATTGGTCTGATACTATTCAATACTAATATTCTAGTGCAAATATAATAATTGCAGCCGTGACAATGTGAAATTATGTTTTTTACAATCTAACGAACAATGTTTTAAATAATAACTGAAACGCTGAATGATATATTCAACAGATACAAAGTTTAGAGCACTATGATGTGGTATGTGTATTAGCTGTTAATACTCGTACAACAACAATTACATTATCACATCATATAAACTGGCAGTGGACAGCAAGCATGTTTGTGGATTGAACTGGCTTCGTATTACAATTTAAGCCAAGGTATATTTTGTCCATTATATACATAATGACAATTTAACATTAATGTGCGTTTGCACGGATATTTATTTAGAAGAAACATAACCATATTACTGAAAGTACTCAAACTTTATTGTGCATGAACATATTTAAAACTTATCGGAATTATAAAAAGTTAAGGTTATATTTTACTAAATTCAAGATACTCCCGTCACATTTCGCCACGTTGTTAACCACTATTATGAAATATATATAGCCATAGCAATTTTTATTCTATTAAGAGGTTGAAGAAATCGAATTAACCCAGACACGAAAAAGCAATTAACAGCAACCAAACCTATTGAAATTAATTATATTAAACTTACCAAGGGGGTTGAAAATTGATGCTATCTGCTTTATATTTTCTTCTTGTTTTAGTATAGCATTGATTTTGCTGCTTTTCAAAATGAGAACAAATAATTACGAATATGGATTACGTACAGTTGTCGTGCGAACTCTCTGGCGTCGAAAAGTGTTTCTACCTGCGCGAATTCGTTTTTATATCGGGACGGCCTACCTCCTCCCTGAGGCGCAAATAGGTACTCTCAGATTTCTAGAACCTTCGAATGACACGAGATGGATATATGGAAGGAACGGTTCAACCGAAGGAAGTCACGCCCTAAACTATTGTTTATATTCTAGAAAATTCTTGTGCTACTGAGATAGCAATAATCGAACCGAGCGAAATGGAATCATTTTCGAGTAGTTTACCCGTTGTTCGCTATTGTATTTCTTCTAGATCTTTCCATGTTGTGGGCGTTTGTTATTAGATGTTCTAGAAAGAATCCGACTTCCGGTACCAAAGAATACCTTATATGGACATTACGATGCTATCGCTAGTTAAGGCGCGCGGTTTCCATTCGTTGTAACAACTAGTTATTTTGTTTGTTTGTATATAATGAATTTATTTTTTTATTTTATATTTTAGAACCTTGTTACAACGTAACAATACCCCCTCTCCCAGAGAAAGGATTTTACGTAGTAAAATCCGCTGCGGTAAGCGCCTAAGAAGGACAGAACCGCCCAGTAACTGTCTCTCTTTCATACCTCCCCTAACAAATACCTACCATGCGACCTAGCATACGACCTGTCAAAGTTGTCTGAGGAAATTTATGATCAACAGACTACCATACAACTAGAGTACAACTCTATTAAAAGATTGGACTCGAGAACAGCACTGCATGACAAAGAGCGTCTAAAAGGAAGAATACTGTAACGTGAAACAATCTGACGTATCGGCACTGTGAAATACATTGGTCTTTGATGAATTTGTTACAGTCACGACCCGCTGTAACGAGAAAATTAGTGTAGGCTTATTTAAAGAGTCACTACCCGCTCTACGAGAAAATTAGTGTAGGCTTATTTAAAGAGTCACTACCCGCTCTACGAGAGAATTAGTGTAGGCTTATTTAAAGAGTCACTACCCGCTCTATACGCGCAGAACGCAAAACAACGAGACGAATCCGACCCATACAAGAGGTCGCAAACCGCCATAAATGCGCAAAACGCAAAACAATAAGCGAATTAGGCCCATACAAGGCTCATAACCTAATATAAAGCGCAAAACGCAAAAAAGAAATCTCCCAACTAAACGTCAACTTTCGTGTTGGCTTATTTTAATTCATCAAAGACAACGTAGACAGAGACCGAAGCGTAACAACTTTTAATTAAAAATTATTGTAGCCGAAAGAAAGAGAAAAAAAAAAATTAAACCGATATTCCGAAACACTAAGTATCCAGGAAAACAAGAATCGAACCGTTAATAGTGACGACTATGATAAATATACGAATAATTGATTAAAACAAAATTAAATAAGCTAAGCGGCATTGCGAGTACGTCTAGTCTTTAGCGAATTTGTTACAGTCACGACCCGCTGTAACGAAAAGAAAGCAGCAGACAAGTAGACCTATACCAAGAAACTGTCATACTCCGCTAAAAATTTGCAAAATGCAAATAAACAAAACGTGTGTAGACCTATAAAGAAGTCATACAACACTAAAACAAAACTCCCAATCAAAACATCAAAATTCGTGTAGGCTTGTTTTAATCCGCTAAAGACAAACATAATCAATTACGGAACGAGATAATGGTGGATTTAATATTTGCCGATACATGATAAAATAAAACGAATGCCAATATATCATAATATTGAATAATAACCCTAAAAAAATTATGAGTCGAACCCACGAAACAGAACGAAAATGATAAGGTAAATCCAACGTGTACAACCCACGTGAATATAACAATATAATAAGTAACTTGATATGAGGGTCCGAACCCTATGAAAGTATGACAACATACTACTCTAAAAAATAAAATATTAAAATCGCGTCCGCAGGATATTCCGAAATAATTTTATTTATTTGTACTCTAAGATCCTCATTCCTTTCCTTAGGTTCTAAACCGCGTATGGTTACTTCATACGTGAGCTCCGGTTTAGTTAAATGTAAATATTTAAAGGTACGGTCCATTTTTAAAAAGAATTATTTAAAGAAATTGGCTAAGTTCAAAATAATTTTAAATAAATATTTTTATTAAACACCTAAATTGAAAATGGTTTAATATTGTGTGAGACAATTAATCGAAATAAAAATAGTGAACAGAAATATTTTAAAACAACACGTGACGAAATGTGACACGATTGTGGGCAATGTTAAAAAAAAATATTAAGAACGATGTAAAATAATGTACGTAACCGCTATTATTCTTTCAGAGCCAAAAATAAAAATAAAAAAAATGAATGCAATAATGCACCAATAAAAAATAATATCTCTGAAAGGAAATGTCAATTACGTATTAAACACAAATGCAAAATACAAATGCAAAAAAACATGAAATGTAAATTCACAAAAATCAGAATGCAAAATTAAAATAAAAAAAAAAAAAAAAATGTTTTTGCCCACTGTACAGTTCACTCGTATTTGGGTAATCAGAGATGTTATTTGATTACCCGGCGGAGCCAGATGACAATAATCGGCTACCCGTTCTTCTTTTAGGAGAAACGGGTCGGTGGTACCACCCCGTTCAGCCTCGTCCGCAAAGGCTTACCACCTGGAACTGAAAGATACCGACACCACGAGAGTACAAAAAACTTCCCTGTGCTTTGCCTTTTCAACGTGGGCGCCACTTGTTACGACCGCCTGACGGCGGGTACAATTAAACACAACAAAAATGTTACAATTATTTATTGTATAATAAAGAAATGAATATCTCAAATCAAAGAAAATAAATTAAATAATTAAAATGATCTCTAAGTTTCTAGATATAACTACACCGAGGTGTGGATTCTAAGCACAGGGGAATCTTCTGTCTTTAACAACCTATGCGCGCTGGGAACTTATCTTGGGACTGTCCGATCTGTGCAGCTCGTAGTTCACAATCTGTGCGGTGGACATGCAACCCGTAGCTTACAATCCGTACAGTGAACGCGCAACTTGTAGTTCACTATCCGGCCAACCCGTAGTTATCAATCCGTACGGTGGGCGAGCAGCCTGTAGTTTGCTATCCGTACGGTGGACCCTCAGTCTCCTGGAACGCGTCGAAATCACACTTGAAGCGCGAAAGATCCGATACCCAGGCACTAGGTGAGACCAGGAGTGGGCGTCGGCATCTTTCGCGAAGCAATTAAAAAAAATATCCGGAATGGAATGGCGACATTTAGGTCCAGTTAAAAAATAATTTAATGAAATCAAATAAAGGAAAGATATTTGCCCAACCCAGAATCAAATCCCAAACTGTTTACATGTCGGACAATCACCATTCCACTACGCTATGAGGTACAAAAGAAGGACAACATTTTACTTATACGCAACTACCGTCATTCTATTAATAATGGGAATGTAATAAATGGCTATTTTTAGCTTGTTATTTTTATCTGGTTAATATTAGCAAAACATTAACATTACAAGGGAATCATAATTTAAACTTATGTCTATAACAGATTATTAATTTAAATTATATCCACAATTGTAATATACAGTATTACATTAAATTGGTCTGATACTATTCAATATTAATATTCTAGTGCAAATATAATAATTGCAGCCGTGACAATGTGAAATTATGTTTTTTACAATCTAACGAACAATGTTTTAAATAATAACTGAAACGCTGAATGATATATTCAACAGATACAAAGTTTAGAGCACTATGATGTGGTATGTGTATTAGCTGTTAATACTCGTACAACAACAATTACATTATCACATCATATAAACTGGCAGTGGACAGCAAGCATGTTTGTGGATTGAACTGGCTTCGTATTACAATTTAAGCCAAGGTATATTTTGTCCATTATATACATAATGACAATTTAACATTAATGTGCGTTTGCACGGATATTTATTTAGAAGAAACATAACCATATTACTGAAAGTACTCAAACTTTATTGTGCATGAACGTATTTAAAACTTATCGGAATTATAAAAAGTTAAGGTTATATTTTACTAAATTCAAGATACTCCCGTCACATTTCGCCACGTTGTTAACCACTATTATGAAATATATATAGCCATAGCAATTTTTATTCTATTAAGAGGTTGAAGAAATCGAATTAACCCAGACACGAAAAAGCAATTAACAGCAACCAAACCTATTGAAATTAATTATATTAAACTTACCAAGGGGGTTGAAAATTGATGCTATCTGCTTTATATTTTCTTCTTGTTTTAGTATAGCATTGATTTTGCTGCTTTTCAAAATGAGAACAAATAATTACGAATATGGATTACGTACAGTTGTCGTGCGAACTCTCTGGCGTCGAAAAGTGTTTCTACCTGCGCGAATTCGTTTTTATATCGGGACGGCCTACCTCCTCCCTGAGGCGCAAATAGGTACTCTCAGATTTCTAGAACCTTCGAATGACACGAGATGGATATATGGAAGGAACGGTTCAACCGAAGGAAGTCACGCCCTAAACTATTGTTTATATTCTAGAAAATTCTTGTGCTACTGAGATAGCAATAATCGAACCGAGCGAAATGGAATCATTTTCGAGTAGTTTACCCGTTGTTCGCTATTGTATTTCTTCTAGATCTTTCCATGTTGTGGGCGTTTGTTATTAGATGTTCTAGAAAGAATCCGACTTCCGGTACCAAAGAATACCTTATATGGACATTACGATGCTATCGCTAGTTAAAGCGCGCGGTTTCCATTCGTTGTAACAACTAGTTATTTTGTTTGTTTGTATATAATGAATTTATTTTTTTATTTTATATTTTAGAACCTTGTTACAACGTAACAACCATCATTCGCCAAATGGGCAGATGTTGCACTAACCATCAGCTGAACGTTTGTGCTCGTTTCGTCACTTTATCCAAACAAAAAAATATGAAATTTAACTACGATTTTCGGAATTGTTTCGAAATTTAATAAGCGTTGCGTATTTCAAAGCTTTGTTCTTTAATCCTCGAAAAAATACGGGCTTGGCCGTTTACAATGCAGTTTATTAATATAACACGTTGTATTTTATTTACTGATGGTAGGATTTCTGTGCAGAAATCTATCTAGGTTTGTTACAACTGCATTGCCCAGTTATTCTGTGTAGAGTGGTGTGCAAAATGAAAAACAGTGGTGGTTTGGTTGAACAACACTGTCATGTTTCATCGAAGAGAGTGACGAAAGAGCAACGCCTACCCAAAAGAAATGCTGGGTCACCCAGACCAATTCTGTGTGGCACCACATTGCGCCCATCACGCTGAGACATCAGTTCTTAAGCCGCATATGCCTAGTAATTACACTAGAGATCAGTGCCCTTCAGACCTAACCACAGTACTCTACAGACCGAAGCACACGCTTGCTTCACGGCAGAATAACTGCCCCTGGGGTGGTACCTACCTAGACGAATACCTTATTTACAGTGATTGCCCACGCCGACCTGCACACTAAGCAAATTCCTGTCCTGTGAGAGATTCTTCTGAGAGTTTTTTATTTACTGAGAGCTAGCGAAATCACTGGGCATATGAGAGTTAAGAACTGATATATCGGGGTGACGGGCGCAATGTGGTGTCACACAGAAATGTTCTGGGTGCCACAGCATTTGTTATAGGCAGAGGTTGCACTTACCATCAGGGCCGTCTTACGTTTGGCTCTTTTCGTCAAGTTATCCATTAAAAAAAGGTATGGTAAAGAACAATAAAAAATAAACATAACAGTCTGTCGTTTGATCGCGTCCATTCTGCCAAAACAGATAGTGTTACTTATTTCTTTTCTTTTTTTTTATTCTTTGGTTAGCACCTGCCCTCTACTTTTCACGATAACAAAGGTTGAGTGGTAGAGAATGCCACTAGGCATTAATTCCGCCCATTGTAGCCCTTAGCTTAAGGTGTCAGCAATAAAGGATAAATAAATAAATAGTCTCTCGTTTATAGAATAAACAGTCTGTGGTAAAAAAGTCCGATAGGTGTCCAGCAGAGTAGAATAACTACCTCTTGACGGCAGTATAACTGGCACTGCCTACCTACCTAGGCGGCGGCGGCCACGCGTTGTACGTATAGCTATTTATAAGTGATTATCATCATCATCATCATCAGTTCAGCCTGTCACTAGTCCATTGCTGAACATAGGCCTCCCACACAAAAGTTTGTAGATGTCATTTAGGGGGGATTTTATTTATTCAGATTTTCCAGGAAGATGGTGCTGCCCATCTTCTGTTTTTAATGTTCCCTCTGTCGACTTTTACGACACCCACGGGATTAGATGGGGTGGTAGATTCTCTTAAGCCGCTACCACACAGTTATAAGTAATTATAGTTAAAAGTAATAAAGAAGAGTTATAAGTAAGTTACCACAAATATATGATGATGACTTCAGAATGACCAGCTTTACAGTTTTTACTAGAACCGTGGTAGCTCAGGGGCTAGGCGCTCGCTTTAAATTTCATAGTACGCGTGTGACCTGGGTTCGATTCCCGGTGCCGGCACCACTAAAATTGTTATTTGCAATTTTAGGTGCTGATTTACCACGTGCACGGCGGTGAAGGAAAACATCGTGAGGAAACCTGCACGTCTGAGAAATAAAAACTATTTCGAAGACATATGCAGTCCGCCAACCCGCATTGGAGCAGCGTGGCGGATTCTTCCTAGCTCTAAAACCCTCTCAGCAATGAGAGGGAGGCCTGTGCTCATCAGTGGGACATTTCAGCTGAAACTTTTAATTTACTTACAGTTTTACTGATGGTAAGACTCCTTCGCAGGAATCCGACCTAGACAGGTAGGTACCACCGCCACCACCTGAGCCAGTCATTTAGCCGTGAATTAATGTTTCATTCTGAAGGGTACTAAGAGCTTGTGAAATTCGGCATCTCATATGCCTGAGATGCATGCTTAAGAACTGATGTATCAGGGGAACGGGCGCATTTGTAATAGGCAGACGTTGCACTTACCATCAAGTGAACGTATTGATTATTTCGTCTATTTTTCCTAAAAAAAAAACACTACAAATAAAAGCCTTTTTGGAAAGTGTAAATCATATGGTTGCTGCTGACTTCAGGGACAACATGGACATCGAAAGGGAACAGAGAGCTCTGTCGATCAGCGACTTGGTCGCAGGTATGCGCGTTCCTCGAGGGATGTGAAAGCTGTTTAGAGCTTACAGTACTTCCCTCTATGCGTGGAGCTTGCAGATTACGTACATGCAAAGGGTATATGGGGCATGCTGAGGCCGGGGTAAGTGTGGAAGGGGCTGCCCCATTTATGCAGCGCTTTGTGAATATTAGCAGAGGCGCATAGACTGCTTCGATGCTACTATGGGTAAGCGCTGCGTGCCCCTGGTGAGCAGGGCATGGGCCGGCCCCAACAGCATTCTACGCATGATAGCGGACAGGGTGAAATGTCCCTATATGATGCACTGTGTCGGGTTACATATTCCCCAATAGTTGTAAATAAATAGTTGCTGTTCATCGTCATCATTTCAGCCTATCACCAGTCCACTGCTGAACGCAGGCCTCCCTAATAGATTGCCACAAAAGTTTGTCCTCGTTTTGGGGGGATTTTTCTATAGTTGTCTCGCTTCGCGGGCGTGTTGGCGACCGCAGTTGGTTTATTCAGATTTTCCAGGAAGATGCTGCTGCCCATCTCCTGTTTTTCAATTTTTTATCAGTCGACTTTTACCTAACCCACGGGTGAAATGGGGTGGTAGATCCTCGTAAGCCGCCGCCCCACGATTATTACATAGTTCTACTAACATACTTATTAAGTTCTTTTTTACTATCAAAATATGAGTCTATGAAACTTGGAATAAATGATATATTTATTACAAAGTGTGCCCCGCGATTCCGCACGCCTGAAAAAGCCGACCTTGATCGATGATATAAAAATATACTTCCCTATTTGAATCTAATTTCGGGGTTTAATATTTAATTTTTTTCCAAAATTAAAGTAGCCTAGGTTTCCCGCTATATCAGCTAACAGTCAGTGAAAGTCCCGTCAAAATCGGTCCAGCCGTTTAGGAGATTAGCCGGAACAAACAAACCCCCTACCCCCTTACCCCTTATATGGGAAATAGGCGTGAACCAAAACTCTGTAGGCCATTCAAAAATTTGTCAAGTGAAGTAATGTAAAGTAACTGCCTCTAAAACTACCACTGATGAGCACAGGCCTCCTCTAGTCCGGACTCTACCCGGCTCCAAAACCATGATAGGGTTTTTTCGAAGGGAATAGGAAGAACATAACATGCTTTGAATGACACTGCATCCTAGCCTGCCTCCGATGTTATCGTATGTGCGCTACATCGTACACTTGAGGCACTGTAATAACTTATGCTTACACATGCGTCATACTCGTGAATAGGTGCTGTTAGTGGAGGCTGCTTGAGCTTACAATTTACTTATATATCGATTGAAATAATCTCGTCTATGATTTGATTTAAATTTAAAAGAATACTACCACTCCATCTCATCCAATGGATCTCGTAAAAGGCGAGTAAGGAATTAAACTGCACTGTGCACCCAGCGCATGGTGGCGATGGGCTCACCACCTATCACACCAAGTGCATTATATTGTTTTGGTGAAACGTGGATTGTGGCAGTCATCTGTTTTTGCAGTGAGTGCCCAGTCTCTGTCTACCCCTTATGGGATACAGTCGTGATCTTATATATGTATGTATGTAAGATTTGAATATGGAGCGTGCTTTGGTTTTCCTTACCATTACTCTTTGTAATTTCAATTATAATGTATTTTTGACTGAGATAAATAAGCATTTACAAAAAAGAGGAACCTACGAAGTTTCTTTCGCCAGTTTCTTTTCCGTCGGAGGAACTTCATCACTAAAACATTGTAGATTGTAAAAAATGACGTTTAACAAACGAAATTTATATTCCTTACGTTGAAGAATAAATAATTTTCATTTCATTGCATTATGATTTCCTCTTTGCAAATATAACACTGTTAGAAGTTATCAACTGCACAGGGGATATTATACCGACAATATATACTACACTGGCAGTGCCGCGCGGTTTCACCCGCGTATAAAAGCCGACACCGATCGATGATATACATATACTTCCCTAATTGAATCGGATTTTGGGGTTTTAATTTTTTTGCGCGGAACCCTAATTATTTTTCTAAAATGAAAGTACCCAAGTTACCCGCTATAATATCAGCTCTCTGTCAGTGAAAGTCCTGTCAAAATCGGTCCAGTCGTTTTGGAGGTTAGCCGAAAAAAACAGACAGAGACAAAAATTTAAAACTTGTTTTTTTATTTAAGTATAGTATATACTTTCATAAGCATTGAGTAAAAAGCTATAATTTTGTTATTACAAACAATTTTATTATTTTGTAAAGATATTATGCTACAAGTGTACGCGTAAACACAGGGGCATTCACTCGTCGTAATTACCCGTGTCCGATGTAACGCGCACGCGATAAGATAAGAGGTAACCTAGGACGCAGTGTCAGAGACACGGGGACAATCACAACGCAACCAGACCCGAAAACCAACAATTTGTGTTTTTGCACAACCGGACACGTGGCGTAGAAGTCAGGCACTCTATCCACTAGGCCACGCATCAGTAACATCAGTTCTTAAGTCTCATATGCCCAGTGATTACTCTAGCTCTCAGTGCCCTTCAAACCGAAATACAGTAATGTTTGCACACTACTGCTTCACGGCAGAATAACTGGCACTTCGCAGGTACCTACCTAGGTGGATTCCTGCATAAGAATTGTACCAGCATTCTTCTCCAATGTAAAATTCTCGTATTGTAGGGACGATGGGGGCCAGCACGCCAGCACACAGTGTGGTTACCCGACCAAGCACCCTACTGCCCTACTTCTGGTTGACCTATTTTAACAATATTATGAAATTTTATGCTAATCATTCTTATATGTATCCATAATTATACACTTATAATTAGTATTATAAATGCGAAAGCAACTCTCTCTGTCCGTCTGTCTGTTT
The DNA here is from genome assembly GCA_019845155.1 of Luehdorfia chinensis. Taxonomy (NCBI): domain Eukaryota; kingdom Metazoa; phylum Arthropoda; class Insecta; order Lepidoptera; family Papilionidae; genus Luehdorfia; species Luehdorfia chinensis. Next base: position 464,528 of record JAHVAK010000072.1, read on the forward strand.
GTTACTTTTTAACGGCTCAACCGCTGAACCGATCTCGACGTAATTTGCCTTTAGGTTTTAAAAAAGATCCCGTGGGAACTATTCGATGTTTTGGAACAAAAAGTATAATTTGCCCGTCTCCGGGATGCAAGCTATGTCTGTGCCGAATTCAGTCAAGATCGGTTCAGCGGTTGAACTGTGATAAGGCAACAAACATGCAGAGAGACAGACAGAGTTACTTTCGCATTTATAATAGTGTGCAGAAGTATCTTTTTGAGTCTATCCGTACAGATTTTACTCGACAACTGCAAAAGTTATGTACGTAATTGTTAAGAAGGTAATAGGTAATAAAATTGGAATCAATTTAGACTAAGTTTCTCTTTTTGTTTAATTTAATAAGTTTTATTGGTTACGAAGTTACGAAAATTTTTTAGAGAATATTCCGCAGGAAGTCATCTATTGTGTACTTATAGAACTCTCAAACTTTTAATTTCAAATGAAAAAGTATAGCTGGCGTGACTTTGATGGACAAAGTGACGAACAGCGTGATAAGGGAATGTTGCTGTTTGGTAGAAGATGTAGTGACAAAGACAGAGAAAGGGATGCTTAGATGGTTTGGACACGTGGAGAGAATGGATGAAAGAAGACTGACGAAACAGATTTATGAGACGAGTGTGAATGGGCGAGCCGGTAAGGGTCGACGTAGGCGAACGAATCACAATCAGATCGAAGTCGTTTTACGGAAAGACAACCTAACCAAACACTTATGTAAGTAGAAGATGCGAAAGATGTGTGTCAGGATCGAAGCAAGTGGAAAGATGTGGTCTCTGTCTACACCAATGGGAAAGAGGCGTGACTCTATGTAAGTATGTATAGAACTCTTGACTATTGAAAACTTACCAATAGGCCGCTGTCTATGATGAATATTGCAAAAGACTACGATTGTCTGTCGATCTTAGATCGTCCCCGCGTAAAGTTACTTTTGAATAAGACTTTAAAGAGCAATTTCAAGTTTCACTTACATTGTTTTAATAAGCTCACGGGGTGGCTTTCCTGTGCAGGAATCCGATTAGATAGGTACTACTGTCAGTTATTCTGTCATGTAGCAGTAGACTGCAAGAATCACTGTGTTTCGGTCCGAAGGGCACTAGTGTAATCTCAGGATCGTACGGGGTATAATGAAGGATTTCTATGCAGGAATCCGTCTAGGTAGGCCCCAGTGCCAGTTATTCTGCCGTGAAGTAGTAGTGTGCAAACATTACTGTGTTTCGGTTTGAGGGACACTGAGAACTAGCGTAATCAGGGCATGTGAGGCTTGAGAACTGATGTCTCAGGGTGACGGGCGCAGTGTGGTTTCACACAGAAACGTTCATGTTGACACAGCATCCGTTACGGGTACAGGTTGCGCTTAACGTCAGTAAAACGTGCTCGTCTCTTCACTTTATCCTATAAAAATACACGATACTTAGTGAAGAAAAAAGAGTAACCGACATAGCCCTAAGGGTTAGCAAGCTGAAGGCAATAAGTCGGCAATATAGCTCGTAGAACTGATAAACGTTGGGTAAGAAAGGATCTCAAGAAAAAAAAAAGTAAAGTAACAGAAGTGCTACTCGGAACTGTTTAATGCGGGCACTACCATCATCATCACTTACATACATACAGTCACGCCTTCTTCCCGTGTAATGTGCAGGCAGAGATCAATACCGTAGTAGCCCACTTTCAGCCTATAAATGCCCCACTGCCGAGCACAGGCCTCCTCTCATTTCTGAGAGGGTTTTGGAGCGGGGAATAGACCGCCAATGCGGGTTGGCGGACTTCACATGTTTTTTTTTTATGGAAGAGAGGGCAAACGAGCAAGCGGCTCACCTGACGGTATCTGATCACCGCCGTCCATGAACATCTACAATACCAGAGGAATAGCAGATGCGTTGCCGGCCTTTGAGAAAGGAGTAGGCTCTTTTCCTTCACCGCTGAGCTCGTGGTAAATCAGCACTAAAAATTGTAGAACAATTTTAGAGGTGCTGGCACCGGGGATCGAACCCAGGTTACTCGCGTACTATGAAAGTAAAAGCGAGCACCCGGGCCCTGAGCTACCACGGCAACCTCGCTCGCAGGTCCTATCTTCAATAAAAAACCTGTACAAAAAAATCCGAAATTCCACACGAACGCAGTCGGGGGCAGAGCTAAAGGGGGACTTACTTAGAAGCGACCTGTAATATAATATCAAACGCGGGCCTGATTATATCCAGCACTGTCGTGAGAAACATTAATAATTAAACTCGTAATGTTTCAGCAAAAAGCTTACACAGGAATTATAAGTACTTGATAACGAATGCTTATCGCATCGCTGACGTAGGCTGTGGCAACGTTAACACTTACATAGGTACATACAATAACGCCTTTTTCCCATATAAGGGGTAGGCAGAGTTCACGTCTATCCATTAGCTATGGTCCTGACAGTTAAGTCTCATGTGCCCAGTGATTACGCTAGCTCTCAGTGCCCTTCACACCTAAACACAGTAATGTTTGCACACTACTGTGTCACGGCTGATTAACTGGCCCTGGTGTGGTACCCACCTAGACGGATTTCTGCATAACTTATTTCCTCCCCATTGCGTTCCTTCGAGCAATATAATGACAGCATTACATATTATGGTGATATTCTGCACGGATAAAGGCTGTCCGTACAACACGTTAGTCGCCTCTTGCGACACCTCGGTAGGAAAAAGATAGGTGCTGTTATAGCAAATCTTTTACCTAATGCTAAGTGCAACGTCTGCCCATAACACATGCTCTGTCACCCAGAGTATTTCTGTGACTGCAGTGTAGTGCATCGAAAAGAATAACAAATCTTTGACTTTCGCTTTCAGAATGCCTGTCTGTCTGAGTAATGTAAGTAAAATATACATCTGCGAGTACAGAAGTTAAATACGCTGCTACGAGAAGCGTAGAAAACTTCTGATAACCTCCCCTCGACTCCAACTGCCCATTAAAAATGCTGAATAGGTAACAGCCTATAAATGTCACGCTTCTAAATGGCTTTGGAGCGTTCTGGACACCGGGAAGAGTCCGCCACGCTCCTCCGATGCGGGTAGGCGGACTTCATTCCTCAGAGATGCAAGTTTTTCATCATACACTGCGATTCATCATCATCATCATCATTTCTGCCTATCACCAGTCCACTGCTTAACAAAGGCCTCCCCCATAGATTGCCACAAAGTTTGTGACTCCCATTTTGGGGCGATTTTGCCATAGTTGCCACGCTTGGCGGGCGGGTTGGCAACCGCAGTTTTTTTATTCACATGTTCCAGGAAGATGCTGCTGCAAATCTCGCTTTTTTATTTTCCCTCTGTCGACTGTTACGGCACCCACGGGATGAGATGGAGTTGTAGATGCTCTTAAGCCGCGACCACTTCGGTACATCGGGTGGATTTTATGGAAATAAAGTGACACCCAGAGCATTTCTTTATGGCACCACACTATTCCGTCACCCTGACACAACATTTTATAAGTCTCATATGACCAGTTGTTACTCTAGTTCTGTGCCCTTCAGACCGAAACAGTAATGTTTGCACACTACTGCTTCACGGCAGAATAACTGGCTCTGTTCCTTCGGAGACGGATTCCTGCATAAGTATCCTACCATAAGTAATATTTACTTCTAGTATTTACGTTACGTCAAGAGATAATAACAAATTGGAAGTAGTAATATTAATAGTATTATAGAATAGAATAGAATAGAATATTTTTTTATTCAATATAGATCATTTACATAATACTTATTGAACGTCATTTTTTTAAACTACACTGGTTCGCAAAAAATGCCTCTGTCCTGGGAAGAACCAGTAAGAAACCCAGCGGGATTCTTTTTTTTAGTCATTTTAAATATACAATTACAGCGGTTTTATAAAGATGTAGAAATACCTTGGCAGCGATCACCTCATTCCCAGGGGTTATCATCATCCATGTATAGTATATTTGGCGAATTATATTGCCAATGAAAAGGGTAGCTACCCGCCAAATCGAGTGATCTGATCTGGGGAGGACGTCTCCTCGAACTAGTAATATTTATATGTTGTATATATAGTTCGCATCTCACAAAACTTTCATAGCGCGATTATGGACGTATGCGAATATTTCTTGAGCTTCTCATGTGGCGACATAGATGTCGCTACAGTATAGTATATATTTTAGTATGTATAGTATGTATGTTTAGTATAGTATAGTAGTAAGAAATAAGATTAAATCATTTGTGCATGTAGATATGTATGTATCTTGTTAGAACTAGGTCCCTTGAACGTTAGGAAAATATTGACGGGAAGAGTAACGGTGCTTAGTCAGTGCCAGTGATCGTAATTGCTTTCTAAGAATTAATGTTCTTCTTGCTCTTAACAGTTTTCTCAGAATTTTTTTGTGACATTACAACGACGGTGTGTTACGGTAGACCGAGATTTCAAATGTCCCTTGCAAGCGATGTCTATTGACACGAATCGATCAATCAATATACTCTTTATTGTACACCAATATAGAAATAAAGTTACAAAAGGCGGTCTTAACGCTGAAAGCGATTTCTTACGTCGCAGAAAACTCATACAGCAAAATGAAAAACCGGGGAGGTGAACGTTAAACCGTATGAATTTATTAAAAAACACTAGGTGATAGCATCTCATGTAAAAAGCGACAAACTAAGGTATTTAGAACGAAAGGTGCCGTGAAAACTCGGCGGGCGTCTGTCGTAGAGTCTATGACACTTGATAATGCCTCGTTTTCTGGCGAAACACGTGTCGTGTTCTCGACTTCATTGGTGTATATTTCCTAATGGTAGTATCGTAATGGTAAAGGATATCCGGTAGCGGTTCCTGGTGACGGTGTAAGTTTGCTTGTGCACGCTACTGAAAGAGGACGGGCAGTGCTCTTCAAAAACTAGGTAACGTAAAGTGATTGCTTGCTTGCTTGCTTGCACTGCTTTTCTTACATGAGAAAGTTGAATTTTCAAGTAATGAGCTTTAACAAGGTTTCGAAGGAAAAAAAAGGGACTTAGCAAAACGTATGTGTAAAGAAAAGGAGTTCCACGAGCGCACAGCTGTGATAGTGAAACATTTAATAAAGAAAGAAGTGCAATGCACAGGAGTCGGGAGGGAGAGGGAAATTCAGATATATGATCATATTTGCAAATCCCAAATACGAATCGCAGACACAAATTTGGAATCAGTTCAAGAAGCTGAACTTCTTTGATGTCGAGGTAGCAAATATCAGCATAGTCAAGTATAGGCAGGAGTAGAGACTGTGGAAGCATAACTTTAGTAGCCATACGAAGAAAATAATGTATTGGTCGGTGCCTATCGGATTCCTGATAGGCACCACCAATGAGCATGTGTAAGTACGGGGCATATGAGACTTAAGAATTTTTGTCTCAGGGTGACGGGCGCAGTGTGGTGCCACACAGATATGTTCTTGGTGACACATCATTGTTTATGTGCATTATTTACCATCAGAAATTTGCTTGAGTTGTCAGTTTCTTCCAAAGCACAAGTAATGGGCTTATGCTACCAAAATCCCATTACTAAATATTCCTAAACATTACGATGATTTCCTTCTGGCCAAATTCGACCACGGCGATAAGTTCCGAATATTGTCGGGAGTTATTTATTTATTTCGTTAATTGATTTAAATATTTATTGCTTCCTTTACGATACAAAGGGCGGACTTAATGCCTTCAGGCATTTTCTCCCAGTCAGCCCATGGAGTGGTGAGATTTTGGTTAGGTGTAGTAATAAAGGAAAACAGAGAAAGAAAGAGCAAAAAAAACCTAAATAACAAAATAAATACGAATAATATAAATATAGTTACGAACATAAAACTGCGCAGGAGATATTATAGTGCCACAAGTGTACGCGTGAACACAGAGGCTCGGCCCAACCTACCCGCGTCCGATGTAACGTTATTGCAATAAGATCCGAGGTAGGCTAGGATGTAGTGTCAGAAATGCGGGGCAATCACAACACATAAACAGACTAGAAAATCAACAATTTGTGTTTTAGCATATATGTTGGCTCCGGCTTCGAACCCAAGACCCGCGGCGTAGGTCACATACCCGTACTAAACATATTAACGTGCTAACACAAAAGGCCCTATTTACGCCCCGCACGCATGTTTTTTTACCGCTTTGCCCATTGGAGTCTAAATCGACCACTGACATTTCCACATTTTTATCCACGAACAGGACGTTCATTTGATAGTAAGTGCAACGTCCGCCCATAGCGATACTATTGCACCCAGAATATTTCTGTGTGACACCACACTACGCTTACTCCCCTGAGACGTCAGTTGTTAAATTTCATACGCTAGTGATTACAATAGCTAGCAATGCCCCTAGACCGAAACACAGCGATGTTTACACACCACTGCTTCACGGCAGAATTACTGGTACCCACCTAGACGGATTACTGCATAGGAATCCTACCGCTTTCCTACAACTTTAAAACTCTATGTTGTAAAGGTATGTAGAATACGTACCATCGCTTACTTAGAGAAAGCACAGCTGCCTCTCCCCCCAAATTACTAAACAAAGTTATATTCCTTGTTACGTCTACGTCCGAGAACTTGAGCCATTAAAAGTGACGTCAGACCGTTATCTTGGTCCTAATGGGTGTGCCTTTTCATATACGTAGCGAGGATTTATTCATTAGTGAAGTTTTAGAAAAAAAAATAAGCATAATACAAAAGGAGCAGCCAATAAAGCGTCTTACATCATCATCCTTTCAGCCTATCACTAGTCCACTGCTGAACATAGGCCTCCCCATAGATCGCCACAAAAGTAGTAACTGTGATTTTGAGAGGATTTTTCAATAGTTGCCACGCTTGGCAGGCGGGCTGGCAACCGCAGTTTATTTATTCAAATATGAGTTATTTCCCGTGAGAAAACCAGGAGATGCTGCTACTCATCTCCTGGTTTTCTCACGGGACGAGATGGGGTGGTACATTCTCTTAAGCCGCCACCATACGGCACACGGCCTTATGAGTGCGAGAGAATGACTGTGCTGCAGCAATTTCGGTGTGGCAAAGAGCTATTTTTAACCGACTTTTAAAAAGGCCTTTTTTTATTGCATAATGTGATGAAACGAGCAAAACGTTCACCTGATGGTAAGTGCAACGTCTGCCCATAACAAATGCTGTGTCACCCAGAAAATTTCTGTGTGACACCACACTGTGCCCATCACCTTGAGACATGGGTCCTTAAGTCTCATATGCCCAGTGATTGCGCTAGCTCACAGTACCCTTCAAGCCGAAACACAGTTATGTTTGCACACTACTGCTTCACGGCAGAATAACTGGCCCTGGGGTAGTACCTACCTAGACGGATTCCTGCATAGGAATCCTACCACCATTCAAACTCTAGCCTCCTCCAGTACTCAATTTGAAGAATAGTTTGTGTGTAAGTTGCGCGATATCTTCGCCGTTTGCGAAATGTTTAAATAATACTTTTTCCAGTAGAATTGGTTATATTCGAGGTTGATCCCTTACAAATTTGGCCAATTTCTTATGATAGAATCCTTGAGAAAATCTTAAAAATCTTAAATTTGCAAAAGCATGTTGTGAGCTGCTACGCTGTAGTCGGCCAATTAAGCAATTATGTTATTAATTTTTTTTGTTATTTTTTCACTAGTGGTAGGATTTCTATGCAGGAAATCTGATGAATCAGAAAAATGCTGTGTCACCCAGAACATTCTTGTGTGGGACGACATTGCGCTTATCGCCCTGAGACATCAGTTCTTTAGTCTCATATGCCCAGTAATTACACCAGCTATCAGTGCCCTTCAAACCGAAACACGTTACTATTTTTGCACACTACTGCTTAAGGGCTTAGGGGCTAGGCGCTCGCTTAAAATTTCATAGTACGCGAGTGACCTGGGTTCGATTCCCAGTGCCGGCACCACTAAAATTGTTAATTGAAATTTTAAGTGCTGGTTTACCACGTGCTTAGCGGTTAAGGAAAACATCGTGAGGAAACTTGCATGTCGGAGAAATAAAAAAATATTTCGAAGACATGTGCATTCCGCAAACCCGCATTGGACCAGCGTGGCGGATTTTTCCTTGCTCCAAAACCCTCTCAAAAATGAGAGGAGGCCTGTGCTCAGCAGTGTGACATTTATAGGCTGAAACTTTTACTGCTTAAGGGCAAAATACTGATACCGCGGTGATATTTTTACCTACACGGATTCCCGCATAGGAACCCACATAGCATCAGTTAATAAAAGTCCTTTCACAAAGGCAGGCTACACATCCTGTATTCCACTGACATTGAATGTTCATAGGCGGCAATCACTTACGATGGTGAGCCTTTGCCACGTTTGCCTCGTTTGCTGTTCTATTTAAGATTAAAACATTACAATCATCATCATCATCATTTCAGCCTATCACTAGTCCACTGATGAACATAGATCCTTAGATTGCCAAAAAAGTTTGTAGTTCTTTTGATTTTTACGACACCCATGGGATGAGATGGGGTTGTAGATTCTCTTAAGCCGCCAACACACGTTGATAAATATTACGATACGGGACTATAATATGTCACAATATGAAGTGAGATGAAAATTATTGTATTTTTCGACGTAAGAAATATTAATTGCGTTTGTCAAACAACATCTTTTTACAATCTACCACCGCTTCGTCATGAGGTTCCTCTGACGAAGAAGAAACAGAAGAAAGAAACTCTTTTTTTGTAAATCCTTTTTTTATCTTACTCAAATAAATTTACAAAAAATACTCTCAAAGAAAATCAAGGCACGCTCCATGTCAAAATTTTAGACAAGATTCATTAATAAGTATATTGAAAACTCGAGCAGATCAACCTCTACAAACCCTGCACGCATGTGGCAGCCATACAACCCCAAGAAGATACAAGTTCGCGCGTTTACCGCTAAAAAGAAACCCTTCGCCGTGTCTCCTCATTTTGAGAGCACTCCCCTCGTTGCCTCAGCTAAAATCGGAATCCTTGGCATTGCATATCGAGCGACGTTCAGTTCCGTGGTCATTTTTAAGGAAAGGCCAAATTGGCCCAAGAAAAGCACGGCGTGCTCAGTAGAGCGGGACAGTCTTTCATGCCGCCCACCGCTTGCAACTTTACAAGGCGCAAGTTCGGCCACACATGGAACACTGTTCACATCTCTGGGCGAGGCACCCCAGTGCCAGCTTCTCCCATTTGACCGCATCCAGCGAAGAGCGGCTCAAATCGTCGACGACCAGGTTCTTTTCAATCTGCTTGATCCACTGACCTTGCGAAGAGACATTGCATCTCTTTACGTTTTTTATCGTATGTACTTTGGGGAGTGTTCCAAGGAACTGTTGGAAATCATACCAGCCGCTGAGTTTCACCATCGTACATCGCGGCACCGCACCCAATTGCATCCACATCACCTTGGTGGTTGGCATTCCACCACTGTAAGCTTAAGCTTTTCGCAGAATTTTCTTTTACGCACGACCACTCTGTGGAACTTGCTGCCGCCAGCAGTTTTCTTGGACCGATACGACTTAGGGACCTTCAAGAAAAGAGTCTATACCTTTCTCAATGGTTGGCAACGCACCCGCGATTCCCCTGGTGTTGCGGATGTTCATGGGCGGCGGTGATCACTTAACATCAGGTGAGCGTGCTCGTTTGCCCCCTCTTTTATAAAAAAAAACGAGAAAAAAATTATGTTCTGTTATTACAACACTTATGTCTTACGGGGAACTTTTTTAACCAATTTTTATTACGTTTTACGGGGACTTGGTTTTTTATAACCAACTTGTAGTCCCATGTTCCGAATCTTAAATTACTTAGTAACACTGCATAAAGGTAAGTGATAAATTCAAAGGACATCCCTAAACTTTGTTAAACTTACCGCCTCGTTTGTGTGTTAAACTGAGAATTGCTAAGTTAGGGCTCTTTCGTACTTGGACACCGTGAAAAAGGTTTTTCCACACAAACACATACTCACGCGGACACAGACATTTCTACTTAAGGGTACGAGTATGTTGCAAAAATGGAGATGGTTAAATATCAACACTGTATGGGATTACGGTCCTAATGCAAAACAAGCCGGGTCTCATTCCTATGCCTTCTTATTCGCTTTTTTTAATTGAAGAAAGTGACGAGACAAGAAAATTATTAACCTGATGGTAAATGCAACGTTTGCCCATCACAAATGCTGTCTCACACAGAAAATTTCTACGTGACACGTCGCTGCGCCTGTCACTCAGAGACATCGGCACTGTCTCATATACCCAGTGATTACGCTAGCTCTCAATGCCCTTCAAACCGAAACACAGTAATGCTTGCACACTACTGCTTCACGGCAGAATAACTGGGCCTGGGGTGGTACCTACGTAGACGAATTCCTGAATAGTCCTCTTAGACGTCATTATTAACTAAACAAAACGACCTCAATGGCATTTTCAAAAAGTAAAAGCTTCTAATTGTTCCTCTTTCCCTCTATTAAGCCTCCTATTATTTTGAGAAGGTTTTTAGCCGAGAAGAGTCCACGCTGCTCCGGTGTAGGTTGAGGGGCTTCATGACGACGGACCATTTTTTTTAAATTGAAACTTCTTTGAGTAAAATGTCAAGGTCGAATTTGCGAGCAGCATTGTAGTGTAGTCTCTGTGTTCTTTATTAATATTTATCGATTAATTAATAACTGACACTTTTGGCGCCAACTCGAAAAGTGGCAGTAAGTGTTTTTATTTAATTTTGTAATTTCTGTATACATTTGGAGTTTTGATGTTTGATATTGATAGTTTATTATGCAGCAAGTGCTCCTGAGAGTGTACAGTGATTGGAAAATTCAATTCAAGACCAAAATTGTGCTTTTCGTTTTGTCTCCATCAGTTCCAGCAAATGTTCCGTAAAAGTCAACTATCAGTTTACTGTCGATCACAATTTTGAAGTCTTGCTGCTTGAAGATTGTATACTAGGATATGTTACTTGACACTGGAAAATAGTTTACGGCTGTTTCCATTAATAAATAAATAAATAAATATTAAACAACTGTTTACATACTGAGCATTTTTATTTCAATCAAATATCTAATGTAAGTTTCACTTCTGTCGAGTGAGTTTAAATTTCTAAGACATCAACTGATGTTCTCCTAGCCGATTTCGACCACGGCGACAACTTCCGACGACAGTCGTGAGCCATCAACTGCAGCAGATATTATAGTGCCACAAGTGTACGCGCAAACACAGAGGCACTCACACGTCCCAACCTACCTGCGCCCGATGCTAACGCTGATGCGATGAAGATCGGAGGTAGGGCTAGGATGCAGTGTCAGAAACACGGGAACAATCACAACACAACTAGACCCGAAAACCAACAATTTATGTTTTAGCACAAATGTTGGCTCCGGCTGAGATTCGATTAGAAGTCAGGTACTCTGACCACTAGGCCACGCGGTCGACATCAACTAATATACATATAATAATAATAGCCGATAGTTGTCCGGTAGAGTACCTCTTTCCTACCGAGGTGTCGTAAGAGCCGACTAAGGTAATTGTACGGACAGCCCTAATTCGTGCAAAACACACCGTTATATGCAATGTTGTCACTATACCGCACGTGGGAACGCAATGGGGAGTAAAAAAGTTATTGACTTTGTACCTAAATAGGCGGCGACGTGGTTCGCCACCACGTCTCGTTTCCCGCGAGGGCGCAAAGTGGGCTACGTGAGTGGACCTCTGCCTACCCCTTATATGCCAAGAAGGCGTAACTTATACTGGTGGTAGGATTCCTATGCAGGAATCCGTCTAGGTAGGTACCACCCCAGGGCCAGTTATTCTGCCGTGAAGCAGTAGTAGTGCAAACATTACTGTGTTTCGGCTTGAAGGGCACTGTGAGCTAGCGTAATCACTGGGCTTTTGAGACTTAAGAACTGATGTCTCGAGGTGATGGACACAGGAGATGTCACACAGAAATGTTCTGGGTGACACAGCATTTGTTACCGGCAGACGTTGCACTTACCATCAGGTGAACGTTTTGCTCGTTTCATCACTTTATACGATAAAAAAAACTGTATCCCGTCGTTTCGATAGCCTTCGGCACCCATGGTCAATGGAAGACTGAGATGTTTGACTTCCCGGTGTCGTTTGACTAAACCGGGGGTACCTTCAGCTTTTAATTATTATTTTTGATTCGATCTAGGAAAAATGAGCTTAGTGTGTCTTGAAGTCTTGCAGTTTTTAAGTCTAAACCAAGTATATGAAAACTGTTTATGTATAAAGGGAACAAACTGATGCTTTGACTCTTTCTACCCTATAATAATTGTAGGCAGAATGGCATGAGTCATTCGCCTTTTTTTTGTTCTTCTAACAAGCATCGGTGTTAAGTATAGCCTGATGTGTGCCGTGTTCTCGCATACTTTACCCAGTCTGTATACTCTGTGCGCCGGGGGAGGAATGGAACGTATTTAATAATGAACAAACAAACAGATTGTCACGACGACGCGGGTGACGAGGGTAACGTCAGCAAGGAAGATAACAATATTTTTTTTATTATACTGTTTTTTCTTCCTTGTCAACAACTTTGTCTAAAAAGAAGTGAGGAATACGAAACTTCAAGCCAAACCACGCTGGATCCTCGGAATACGCCTGCTCGCTTTCGCTGTTGTGGGCATACACTTTATGATCTTGTTTGTTGTGACTTTCTTCGACGTTAAAAAATTTTTCGTCTGAGAAAAGGATTTCATGGTGTTCACTGGTGGTAGGATTCCTATGCAGGAATCCGTCTAGGTAGGTACCACCCCAGGCCCAGTTATTCTGCCATGAAGAAGTAGTGTGCAAGCATTACTGTGTTTCGGTTTGAAGGGCACTGTGAGCTAGCGTAATCACAGAGCATAGCACTAAGCAGAGACTTAAGAACTGATGTCTCAGGGTGATGGGCACAGTGAGGTGTCACACAGAAATATTTTTGGTGACACGGCATTTGTTATGGGCAGACGTTGCACTTACCATCAGGTGAACGTTTTGCTAGTTTCATCACTTTATACAACAGAAAAAAAATACCGCCTTAACAGAGCCCGGGATCTTTAAATTTTTTCAGACGCTTATTAAGATGACCTGGTTTTCATCGATGAGTTCGGGAGTCTCAGGTTTTTATTTAGTCAATTATTTTGACCTTTGTTTCTGTGTTCTGCTGCTGTTGTGGTTCTGCTTAACTCCAATTGAAGGGTTAACATCCCTTGCGGGTGGAATTTCGTTAGATTTGAGCCCGCACTGCTTTCATGACGGCTGGTGTCCTAACTGTACGAGGTGGTCTGCACGATTTCTCGAAGGTCTATACTTCACTAAATCTTTTAATAGTACGATATACGAACTTCATAGTTATTTCTAAATTTTGCAGAAATTTAATAATCTCAGTTGGCGCTTAACTGCAGCGGTCAGCACATTAACCGCGACTCTGTCTTCTTTTTGCGTCTCCTCCATTTTTTTAAATGGAATTAAATCAATTTCTTTTTTATTTAAAGGCAGGGCAAGCGTTCCTTCAAAATTAGTTCAAACATTTCTGACCAGTATTCGAAATTTAAATGAAATAAGGATGTTACGGAACTTATGACCCGACTAGTTATATATTTTTAAATCTCATGCGTTACATCCAAGCATTGAAATTGAGTCAATATTTTTTGGCTGGGCCGACGAAAACTTCTGTCTAGTTAGCTACCACCCAGTTATTCTGCCGTGAAGCAGTAGTGTGCAAGCATTACTGTGTTTCGGTTTGAAAGTCACTGTGAGCTAGCGTAATCACTGGGCATTTGAGACTCTTGAGATTTTTAAGAAGTTATGTCTCAGGCTGACGGGCGCAGTGTGGTGTCATACAGAAATATTCTGGGTGACACAGCATTTTTTGTGGGCGGACGTTGCACTTACCATCAGGTGAACGTTTTGCTCGTTTCGTCACTTTATACAAAGAAAAAAAAACTGCGCAGGAGATATTATAGTGTCACAAGTGTACCAAACACAGAGACACTCGCTAGGGTAATATGCAGTATCGAAGACACAGGGACAATCACAACAACCAGACCCGTGAACCAACTATTAGAGTTTTACACAAAGTTCGCACCGTCTGAGATTCGATTCTAGGACCCACGGCGTGGTAGTCAGGTACTCTAGCCACTGGCCCACTCAGACGTCAAGTTTCATTTCACATTCATCGTCATCATTTTAGCCCGTCATATGCCTCCCGCATAGATTGCCACAGAACACGGTCCAGATCCACCGGCATCCATCGACTTCGTGCAAAAATGTGTAGGTCGTCGCTACATCTAGTGGGCGGTCGCGCTACACAGCGTTTGCTGCTACGAGACTGCTCCATTCTTCCCCAACGGTTATCGGTTCTACGAGCTATATGTCCGGCGCATTGCCACTTCAACTCGCGATCTTTAGGGCTGTGTCGAATACTCCAGTTTTGTTGCGGATATCGTCGTTACGGTTTCTATCTTGCTGAGAAACCCCAAGTATAGCCATTTCGATAGCTCTCTGAACGACTTTGAGCTTCCTCGTGCAGGTTTTGCAGACAAATTTCACATATAATTTCGGTGATGTAATTGCTGTTAGCCTTTTTTGGCTTTTACAGCTTCATCGGATACAGTGCTCACGGGCCAGGGGCCCGCGTACCAGGTTTGGTTTGACCCAAACATAAATAAATAAACTCCTATAAAAACCTCGAAATTCGGACTGTCTCGCGTTCGCTGCGTGCTTGCGCGATTTAGAATATCCGAATATTATTTTAAGTCGTCTAATGGCCGTCCGAGGGAGGCTGCAGGGCCTCCATTCGGACTGTCGACTTGTGTGTCGGTAACTCTGGGCGGTGAGAACTGCCCTGGAACACGGGTGAATCGTGTGTACGCGGTGTGATTGTCGACTGCTACGTGCCGCTCTCTACGGCGGTCGCGCGTCGTGGTGCGTGTTATTTTAAAAGCCATTAACTGTGTGTACTGTTAGCCTGGATCGTGACTGACCGTATCGTGGTCAGGGAGTGCTGAGACGTCCGTGTCGTCACGCACGTTTGTCGTCTAGCACGTTTAAAATTTCACATGCACATCAACCAGACCCGAAAATAAACAATTTTTGTTTTAGCAAAAATGCTGGCCTCTACTGGTATCCGAACCCAGGATCCGCGGTGTCGAAGTCAGACACTCTGACCGTTAGACAAACTTTTATTACGCGATGAAACGGCACAAAATTTTCGTTTAACAATTTCAGTGGTACCGTTGTTTTGCTGACGCTACTAGTGTGCGGAGGTTGTATTGTTCCCATTATTTATGCGTATTCCAGGGACTCGACCGAAAGATATTTGTTTGTCTTTGGGAGGACCCGACCGTGGACCGCCATCGGCATTTCTATGGTGTTTTATATTACAATACATAACGCTATTTTATTCATCCAACACTTGAGTACGTTATATCATCTTATATATGTCGCGCGGGTGAACCCGCGGGGCTCAGCCGGTATTGTACTTCTCAATGTTTTTCGTCACCTCCAAAATACAGTCACGTCTTTTTCCCATATAAGGGGTAGGGAAGCCACACACGTAGCTCACTTTTCGCACCCGCGAACGACGTCGCCGCTATTTTTGTCAAAAAAATCTTACTCCCCATTGCGTTCCCTTGAACACTACAGTGACATCATTGCATATTATGGTGTTATACTTTGCGAATAAAGGCTGCTCTTACAATACTTTAGTCGCCTCTTACGGCACCTCGGTAGGGAAGAGGTAGGTGCTTCTCTTATTCCTGCAGATAACGGCCTATCGGCTATCCCCACCTCCAAGCAAGTAGGTAAATACGCAATTACGGCCGGCCGGCTTCAAATCCTAGCCGCAACAAACATAGGTTAAGACACGAATCGTTGGTTCGGCTCTGGGTTTGTAGTGCATTAGAAATGTTTATCTGTAAAACGCACTGGAGAAATCCGAGTGTAGGGAAGTAGTTCAGAAAAACAATATTAGTCCTGATGAATTATGAATATTGATTTTGCTGGGGTTCCTTAGCCTTGACAAGATTTTTGAATTTTTCTCAATTGAAGATTGTGACAAGACGAACTTGTGGTAGGATTCCTATGCAGGTATCCGTCTAGGTAGGTACCACCACCAGGGCCAGTGATTACTGCCGTGAAGCAGTAGTGTGCAAACATTACTGTGTTTCGGTCTGAAGGGCACATGTCGAGCTAGCGTAATCACTGGGCTTTTGAGACTTAAGAACTGATGTCTCGGGGTGATGGACACTAGTGAGGTGTCACACAGAAATGTTCTGGATGACACTGCATTTGTTATGGGCAGACGTTGCACTTACCATCACGTGAACGTTTTGCTCGTCTCGACACTTTCTCAAATAATATAATATATATATTAGTGTTGTCCACTGAGACTGCGGGTTCCGTTTTATCAGCTTATTATGAAATTTGCTCGGCCGACTCTTGATTTATCACGGCACTCTTTTACAACTTATTGCGCGCCATAAACATTAATAAATTAGCTTCTGGCCAGCTGTCGCCGCGAAACACCAGCCTAAGATCCAGCGGGACTAGCGACCCGCCTTGGCTACGCACGGGTGCAATTTACTATTGAAGAAAATAAGATCTGCATTAAGCTTCCTACTGGTGGTAGGATTCTTATGAATCCGTCTAGGTAGGCACAATCCCAGGACCGGTTATTCTGCCGTGAATCAATACTGTGTTTTGGTCTGAAGGGCACTGAGAGCTAGTGTGATCACTAGGCATATGAGACTTAAGAACTGATGTCTCATGGTGACGTCCGCGGTGTGGCGTTATGCAGAAGTGTTGGGGTGACACAGCATTGCGGCAGGGCCGGACGTTGCACTTACCATCTAATGAACGGTTTGCTCATTTGGACAGTTTTTCCAATGGAAAAAGCAAAAAAATATTAAGTACTCTCGAGCTGTCAAACTAAACGTCACTTTTTGGTTATTGAGAATTTTTTACAAAAATAACATCCAGATTTCCGACTTTTCTGGTGTATTTTCCAAAAATATTCTTTCATACACTCCTCCTGTCAATTACGAACATAACAAAAAAATCAGCCGATTCGTTCGAGCCGTTCTCAAGTGTTAATCTTTCATACATGCGGCACTTGATTTTTATTTATGTAGAGATGATGTTCTCCTAGCCGATTTCGACCACGGCGACTACTTGCGACTACTGTCGAGAGCCATCAACTGCGCAGGAGATATTATAGTGCCACAAGTTTACGCGCAAACACAGAGGCACTCACTCGTCCCAACCTACACGCGCCCAATGTAACGCTGATGCGGTAAGATCGGAGGTAGGCTAGGATGCAGTGTTAGAAACACGGGGACGAACACAACAAAACCAGACCCGAAAACCAACAATTTATGTTTCAGCACAAATATTAGCTCCGGCTGCGATTCGAACCCAGGATCCGCGGCTTAGAAGTCAGGTACTCTGACCACTAGGCCACGCGGTGTAGAGATATAGAAGATAGAAGACTATTAAGATAGACCAGGGAGTACTTGACCTAGTTGCCTTGCCCGGCGTTAGAGGACCAGGTAAGCACCCTGGCCTCCCGAGCTACTGCTGTCAAATGTTATATGAACTTTAGAACGAAAGAAAATATAACCACAGTGAGACTTTCAGAGAATATGTTAAAATCATTCGACAACATTTAAAAGAGTATTTTTCACGGCCAAGTCATTACATTAATGCAATAAAATTAAAAAAGCTACTGTTGAAATAAAAATGACTTGGAGCATAATTTATAGTGAGACAGGCAAGTTCAGAGCTCGCAACTCTGACTACAGATTAAACATTAATTATAAATTAACAAAGACCGATCAAGAGGTTGCGGTATCTTTTGAGAGTTATTTTGCTAAAATTATTGTTTTTACTACAATATCTTTAAATTCCTCTACAACTGTCGCCGAGACATTACTCAAAGAAAAAATATTAATGCTTGTAATAATATTTTTAAATTTAAAACCATAGGCTCCCAAGATGTTGTACTATCGAGGCTAAAAAAACCGCTGATCTATCGGAGATGTCCGTTAAAGAAACTGCATCTATAATAGATATAATTGCACCTAATTTGGCCATTATATTCATTAGTTTAAGATAATAGATGATAGGTAACACATCAGGTGTTACCTGACTTAATTAAATATTGTAAAGTCATTTCTTTATTTAAATCTCGTAGTACATTGGACACCGCTGACTTTAGACCCATTTCTCTGCTAGCAACACTAAGTAAAATCTAAGTAAAATTTATTCTAGATCAAATGTTTTGACATTTTAATAAATTACTCCACAGGCCGCCGTGTGGTAGCGGCCTAAGAGAATCTATCACCCCATCCTATCCCGTGGGTGTCGTAAAAGTCGACAGAGAGAAATTAAAACCAGGAGATAGGGCAGCAGCATCTTATTGGAACATCTGAATAAATAAGCTGCGATTGCCAACCATCCTGCCAAGCGTGGTAACTATGGCAAAATCCCTCCAATATGAGAGCTACAAACACTTTGCTAAAACAAGCATTTGGGGCGAAATATAACTTTGTTCCTCGCGAGTCGCTACAAGAACACTTCCGTCGTTGTATATTTATGAAAATATTATGTATGTACGGAAACACAAGAATTTATTTAATTAAAAAGTGACTGTATCCTGTACAATGGGCCAAGGCGACACGCTAGAGGTTTTGAGGTTGACCAAAACTAGAAAATAAAAAAAAAATTGACTTTGAACTTCCCATCCCGTTCCCGACCCTAAGTCCATTCCCTACCTTAATCTTTTTCCCTTACTCAAACATCAGCGGAAAATCTTGAAGCAAGCATACGTTATCACTATCAGTCCACTACTCAAAATATGCCTCCCCCATAGCTTGCCACAAAAGTGTGTAGCTCTCATTTTGGGCGGGATTTTGCCATAGATGCCACTCTTGGCAGGCGGATAGGCAACCGCAGTTTATTTATTTAGATGTTCCAGGAACTCTGCTGCCCATCTCTTGGTGTTTTATATCCCTTCTGACGACTTTTACGACACCCACGGGATGAGACTAGGGTGGTAGATTCTCATAAGCTCCTACTAAGCATTACTTTCTACCACGTGGCAGTTGCAAGCGCTACTCCCTTGTGTTCCTAACTCTATATTATTCTACCGCCAAGAAGTAGTGTGCAAGCATTACTGTGTTTCGGTCTGACGGGCACTGATAGCTAGTGTAATTATTGGGCATACGAGGCTTAATAACTGGGACAGAGCGACAAACGCACTGCGGTGCACAGAAATGTTCTAGGCTGACACAGGTCATGTAATGGGCAGACGTTGCGAACGGCTGAGGACGATTTGTTAGTAAAATGAAACGCACGGTACTGGACTAATCTTAGAGGAACATGGCTTTTTTCACTATTAAAATACTATAATAGCCGATAGGTACGGCAGTATAGAAAAGCACTTACCTCTTGCCTACCGAGGTGTCGTAAGAGGTGACTAAGCTATTGAACAGACAGCCTTTATTCGTGTACAATAACACCATAATATGCAATGCTGTCACTATACTGCGCGTGGATTAAATGGACTAATTGGGAGTTATAATTTTTTGACCTTTGTCAATATGACGGCGACGTGGTTTGCGACGCTTCACGTCCCGCTTCCCGCAGGGGTGAAAAGCGGGCTGCCTGAGTGGTATCTGTTTGTATGGGGGAAAAGGTGTGACTGTGTACATACAGCTGAGCATAAAGCTGAGCATTTAAATACATACTTATATGTAAATCTTCTATCTTCCTCTAAATTAAATGTAATAAACGTGACAAAAATATAACGAATGGCTTAGCGAAAATATGTCAAACGCATACAAGGCTTCGACCATATAAATTTTACTCAGACAATATGGCGTCTTCATTCCAATCGGTATATTCTATTTACGTTATCTTTATATATATAATTCTTCGCGTGTGTATGTCACTGAACTCCTCATAAACGTCTGGACCGATGTTGATATATTTGTTTGTGTATGTTTGTGTGGTTCCCTGGATGGTTTAGATTTATAATTAGACCCGGTAGGTGGCGCTGCGATAGAGTTCTACGAAAATAACAAATGTCACTCAGTATATAGTTTATCGATAATTCGTATATCGAAAAATCGTTTACTGAATCTGTTAACAGCAGGCAAGCCAACGTTCGGGCAGGACAACGTCTGTCGGCTAGTGTCTTATATAAAAATATTAAAAATAATAAGTACTGGTAATTTAAACAAAACTAATTCTTACGGATTTTATCGCGTATAATTTAAACTATTTATAAGTTTCGGGCGCTATAAATACTTTAAATATAACGCGATAAAATCCGTAAAAATTAGTTTTATTTAAATGTGTAGCATTGGCGTAAATAAAAGAAAACATTAAGCACTGATAACTTTTGCTGGCCTGCAAGTGCAGTATCAACTGCGCAGGAGATATTATAGTGCCACACGTGTACGCGCAAACATAAGGGCACTTACTCGTCCCAATCTACCCACGCCCGATGTAACGCTCATGCAGAGGCCAACAAAAAAAGCCGATAGGTGACCGGCATAGTAGCACCTACCTCTTTCCTACCGATGTGTCTTGGCGGAAATTTCGGCGACGTGGTATGCCACCCGCATCTTGTTTCCCGCGTGGGTGAAACGTGGGCTACGAGTGTAGTCTCCGCCTACCCATTATACGGGAAACAGGCGTGACTATATATATGTATTTATTGAAGTGAAAACGTCTTCTTTCTTCTTCTTAGAAACTCGAAAAACTGAAACGAAAAAGATTAGCGGAAAACAAAAAAAATATTATATTTCATAATATTTCATAAAAGACTGGCCAGTTATGTTACCTTTTTATTTAGAACTTTAATTTAAAAATGGAACGTACGGCGACAGTCATTTGTTTCATCAATTCGTTTCTGTTTCCCGGTAATACTGATTTGTTAGCGGTTCGAGCTGATTTGATAGCGGTTTTATAAATTCGATAAATTCTCAATTTTATTAGTAAAAGTTATGTTTTTCGTGCGGTAAGCACTTTAGTTGAAATAAACTAAAAATGCCCGAACACTTACCACCACTTAACTTAACACTGAACTCACTTAACACTGAACTTAACACCACCGGAGATTTAGCACCAGATCTATTGCCGCCGGACTGCAGCAATCAATAGCAACGATTCATCTCAGTATTCGACAGTAACGGTTGACTGATTCTCTTGTGAGGAGGAGCGGCCAAGGTAGAGAAAAGTGCACTTCTAGGAGGAATGACCGTTTACTACAACTTCGAGCTCGCAGGAACAAGAGGGTAACGGCTGTGCAGGGCCTGAGCAGGAATTGAGCTTGAAGTCGTGCGAGAAATGCGACTGAGCGAGCGTACAGTTCGTAAAAGTTTTTTTTATATTCGATAAAGTGATGAAACGAGCAAAACGTTCACCTGATGATAAGTGCGACGTCTGCCTATAACAAATGCTGTGGCACCATGTACAATTGTACATTTCTCTGTGACACCACACTGCGCCCATCACCCTGAGACATAAGTTCTTACGTCTCATATGCCCAGTTCAAACCGAAAGACATTAATGTTTGCACACTACTTCACGGCAGAATAACTGGCCCTGGGGTGGTACCTACCTAGACGAATTCCTGCGTAGGAATCCTACCACCAGTACAAGATTTGAAGAATTGGGCATAGGTTCGTATGTACCGTCCAAAGCTCCAAAACTTGAGAGACTCCATCGTTTATATCGGTTCAACTTCGCACGCGAACATCGTTTTTGGGACATAAACCAATAGGGGCGGGTACTTTTCACTGATGAGTGTAATGCTCTAAAAGCAGATCAATGGAAGGCAGATAATATGGAGACTCAAAGGAGAATGATACATTCAGACTAATTTTACAGCGGCAATAGCCTAATGGTTTAGGGTACGGACTGTGATACATGATGTCGCAGGATCGAGCCCGCCATTCGACTATTGTCGTGAACCATCTCCTAGCACAAGCTTTTACGCTTAGTTGGAGTGGTTAACAGGAATATTAGTAATGTATAGCATTGCAAGTATTCTTTTAAAAAACTAAATTTTTTTTTGAAAATACAGTGGTATATGGGGGCAGCTCAGTTATGGTGTGGGTAGGGATAACTTTCGGAGATAGTGATGGCCGATGGAGGGAATATGACTGCTCATAGGTACATCAGGAATATTTTAGAAGAACACTTTGTGCTATTTGCCGCCTGTAATGATGACGGCTTTATTCTGATGCAGAATAATGCTCGGGCTCACAGTGCTCGCTTAGTCCAAGCATATGTAAACCATGTGGGTATAACAGTGATGCAGTGGCCAGCATGATCCACGGATATAAATCCTATAGAGCATGTTAGGGACTTGTTAAATAAAAGTGTTAAATCCAAAATACCACTCCC
Source organism: Luehdorfia chinensis (assembly GCA_019845155.1). Taxonomy (NCBI): domain Eukaryota; kingdom Metazoa; phylum Arthropoda; class Insecta; order Lepidoptera; family Papilionidae; genus Luehdorfia; species Luehdorfia chinensis. The sequence continues at coordinate 486,923 of JAHVAK010000072.1, forward strand.
CAACCTGAAGTGAACTGCAAAGCGCATTACTTGAAGAGTGGCACAGCTTGCCCCAAGATACAATAGATAATTCGTATATATATTTAGTAAGTAACTTAAGTATTTTTACTATGCAGGAATCGGTCTAGGTAGGTACAACCTCGGGGCAAGTCATTCTGCCGATAAGCAGTGTTTGCAAAACATTACTGTGTTTCAGTTTAAAGGGCTTTGAAGAGCTAGTGTTATCACTATATAATAGACTCGATATAGGCAGTATATAATAGTACAAGCTGTACCCCACGGTTTCACCCGCGTAAAAAAGCCGACCCTGATCCATTATACACAAATATACTACTATTTGAATAGGATTTTGGGGTTTTAATTTTTTTGCGCGGAACCCTAATTAATTTTCTAAAATTGAAGTACCCTCAGTTACCCTATATAATATCAGCTGTCTGTCAGTTAAAGTCTCGTCAAAATCGGTTCAGCCATTTCGGAGATTAGCCGGAGCAAACAGATAGACAAACACACAGACATAATATTTCAAAAATGGGTTTTTTTCTTATGAAAGTAAAAAGCTGTTATTTTATTTTTTTGTTTAGACACATTGTAATTAAAATTAATATTAGTTAATAGTTTATTTATACATATTTCCACTCGCTACGATCCTGAGACACATTTTTCATATCTACTTTCATTATTGTTTTCATACATGCTCGTCGTTTGCTTGGTACTTTTGGTACTGTGGGTACTTTTGACATGACCTTTCCTTAACACGAATTCAATTTGATCGCGGCACATCCGCCTACGTCGACTCTTACCGGCTTTCCCATTCACACTCGTCTCATAAATCTGTTCCGTCAATCTTCTTTCATCCATCCTCTCTATGTCTCCAAACCTTCCAAAATATCTTTGTCACTACATCTTCTACCACACCGCAACGTTCCCAAGCTGTTCATCACTTTGTCCAAATTTATCATTTCCACAGTATTAATCTTAATTTCATGATTCTTCTGCCAGACCCAACATTCACTACCGTACATAAGTATGGGTACCAATACCTCTCTATGTAAACCCAGTTGTGCCTTTTTAGATACGTTCTGGATAAAGTTATGCAGGGCCCCAAACACTTGCTTTACTGCCAACACTTCACCGCCGTACTTTCCGTCTCCCCCATGAAAGTAGATGAAGTGTAAGGTATGTGTCAGGATTTTAGCAAGTGGAAATATGTGATCTCTGCCCACCGCAATGGGAAAGAGGCGTGACTATGTATATCTGTATATAAAGCCACTTCGATAGCAGTGTTCCACCTGGAGCTTGCTCAAGTCCATCTCCCATCTATCATCTCCCAAGCGGTACCTGGAATGGCCGATCGTTCGCAACTAGTTTGTCCCAAGTAAGCTAGTTTTCGACCCATCTACAGCCATTCTTACGACGCGACCGAGGCAGCGTGTCTTTGTAATTTATCTCACTCATGATTTGCTTTATGTGGAGAAGTGACGTGACGAGCGAAACGTTCACCTGATGGTAAGTGCAACGTCTGCCCATATCAAGTTCTCTATCAGCCGGAACATTTATACAGCGCACCATACTGCGCCATTCACCCTGAGACATATGTTCCTAAGTCTCATATGAATTGCAATTACACTAGCTCTCAGTGCCCTTTCAACCGAAATACACAAGTTACTGCTTCACGTTCTGTAGGTAATACTGTTTCGAACTTGGGACAGTCCTGTTCTCAGCAATGGACTACCCAGGTTCATGATGGCGGCCTTATTGACTGTTGATAAGCCATTCCTTTTTGCGCTACGGGTTGCAGATTCGATTCCCGCACGGAACAAATATTGGTATGGCTTTTAGATAGCTGTTTAGTATCTAAAATCAATCCGCGATATGAGAAATCCTTGTGTATATTCTTTATCTTCCCAATTAACTGGGGATAATGTTAGGGATATAGTTCCGCGTGGTGGCAGCTTAAGAGAATTTACTCCTCCATCTGATCCCGTAGTTGCCGTAAAAGTCGGCAGAAGGTAAATTAAAACCAGAAAATGGGCAGCATCTTCCTGAAACATCCAAATAAATAAACTGCCGTTGCCAACCCGCCCGCTAAGCTTGGCAACTATGGCAAAATCCTTCCAGGCGAGGGAATTTATGGGAGAGGCGTATGTTCAGAAGTGGAGTAGTGATAGGCTGAAATGATGATGACGATGATGACCCCAGAAATACAAAAAGAAAACGGTCAGTGCGGCTTCTATGGTAGGAAGATGATATATAGTCAACAGTAGGGAAAACACGGACCAGGACAGCGCTCAATAGATCAGATTGGAAAAAAATGGAGAGGCCTTTGCCAGTGTTGTGCTGTTTGCCAATTTGATTTTGATGAAGTTGTCGACTTACTAAATTATAGTCATCAATAGTGTTACTAATGATTATTGTTGATGATTTATTGTGAGTTCTGTGTGTGAATAAAGGTTTACATTATTATTATTATCGATATTAGGAAACATCGATGTTATAAACATCGTGAATTAAAACGAAACATCGGTGTTTTTCCGCTATTTAATTTTCTCATTCATCACACTCCCGCGACGTAACCTTGTTCGTTTTAATAAACATAAAGGGACTTGATTGTCATATTCAATACAAATATACAAAATTCAATATACAAACCTGTGACGTAACATACATACATACATACATAAGATCACGACTGTATCCCATAAGGGGTAGTCAGAGACTGGGCACTCACTGCAAAAACAGATGACTGCCACAATCCACGTTTCACCAAAACAATATAATGCACTTGTTGTGATAGGTGGTGAGCCCATCGCCACCATGCGCTGTTGGGTGCACAGTGCAGTTTAACTCCTTACTCGCCTTTTACGAGATCCATTGGATGAGATGGAGTGGTAGTATTCTTTTAACGAGCCGCCACCACATGTAACTAAACACTGTGACGTAACTAAATGACAAAATATACCAATCTTACCATCGTTTAACTTACCTTAGCTAACTTCCAATTAACTGGACCACGAACAACAAAATGGATCAAATAAATAGAAACAGCAATTGAAAATATTTATTTTTTGGAGATAGCTCAGGGGCCTGGTGCTCGCTTTTAATTTCATAGTAAGCGAGTAACCTGGGTTCGATCCCCGGTGCCAGCACCTCTAATATTGTTCTACAATTTTGCAAAGTGCTGATTTACCACGTGCTTAGCGGTGAAGGAAAACATCGTGAATCGAATGACGTGAAATGAAGTGAAGGAAAACATCGTGAAGGAAATCCCAGAAATGAGAGGAGGCCTGTGCTCAGCAGTGGGACATTTATAGGCTGAAACTTTACTTTTTTTACCGTAACATTTTTGAAATGAAATTTGGGAAGATACATTTTAATAGGAACTCAATTCACATATTTGAAAACAAGTGCAAGTAGGTAACTATAATCACAGAGCAGAGCACGAACGGAAAGAATGAACGATGTCGATGTTTGCAGTCGATGTATCGGCGATGTATCGCTCTTCATACATCGATGTTTAAAAGCGGAAACATCGATGTATCGTTTGCATCCCTATGGGGTATCCATATTTATAGTTATAGGTATATTCTATAGTTTTTATTATATACTTAACCTTTGTATTTCCCTTCTCCCATTTCCCATTTCCTACCTAATCCTTTTCCCGCCAAGCTAGAAATTGCCGATGGCTAGCTAATCGTATAACACAAGGGGAAGCAAGAATTTCAACTCAGTTCAACTCGTGCCGGCACCGGGATTCGAACTCGGACTTTCGCGCACTACGAAATCGTAAGCGAGCGCACGGCACGTGTATTTGACGTAAATCTAATTAACATTTCGTACGTTCGCGAGTTCAATTTAGATTTATAATCGCATTTACTATATAATTTCATTAGCCTGTAGCGAAACGGACCTCTCATATTTCGCATCAAAAACAGCGCATATTTTTTTTAAACTCATCCCGAGAGCACTTTTTTAATTTAGTCTCCTCGTTATTGCACGGAATATTTTATTCTGTTTCGAACGTATATTATTTAACAGCCTTTTATCTTTTTCTCTTACTGAAAGAACAAAGAATTTTTTTCGTTTTTTTCTTACCTAACAAAGTGCCGAGCCAAGTGAATTGTTCACCTGGTGGTGAGTGAAATGTCCACCACCCAGAACATTTCTTTGTGGCACCACAATGCCGTTACCGTGTGACATAATTAGGTCTAATGTAAAAAAAAGTAAAGTAAAGTTTCAGCCAAGTCCCACTGCTGAGCACAGGCCTCCTCTCATTTATGAGAGGGTTTTGGAGCTAGGAAGAATCCGCCACGCTGCTCCAATGAGGGTTGGCGGACTACACATCTCTACGACATATTTTTTTTCTCAGACATGCAGGTTCCCTCACGGTGTTTTCCTTCACCGCCGAGCACGTGGTAAATCAGCATTTAAAATTGCAATTACTCGTAACAATTTTAGTGGTGCCGGCACCGGGAATCGAACTCAGGTCACACGCGTACTAAGAAATTTAAAGCTTAAAAAACTTAAAGAATTAAAAGAATACATGGATGATAATAGTTCTTGGGTGATCGCTGCCAGGCTTTTGCTAAATACATATTCCTCATAAATTTATACCCAATAGGGGTCCAGCAAAGTAGGATAGCAGCTATCTCTTTCCTGCCGAGATGTCGTAAGAGCCGACTAAGGTATTCTACAGACGTGCAGAATATCGCCATAATATGCAATGCTGTCACTATACTGCTCGTGGGAAAGCTATGGGGAGTAATATTTTTTTAACTCGCACCAATTTTTACTGATGGTGGGATTCCTATGCAGGAATCCGTCTAAGTAGGTACCACCTCAGGGCCAGTTATTCTGCCGTGAAGCAGTAGTGTGCAAACGTTGCTGTGTTTCGGTTTGAAGGGCACTGTGAGCTAGCGTAATCACTGGGCATATGAGACTTAAGAACCTGTCTCAGGGTGATGGGCACAGTGTGGTCTCACACAGAAATGTTCTGGGTGACACAGCATTTGTTATTTGTTATAGGTTGTACTTTCCATCAGGTGAACGTTTTGCTCGTTTCATCACTAGATACAATAAAAAACATGGCGGCCAAGTAGTTCGCCTCCCGTCACGTGTCCTTGCGCTGTATGTATGTACGTATGTATATAATGTATATTCATATCTTTCCTATCCTATCCCTTTGGTGGTTCCTAGCCTAGACGGATTCCTACCGCCAGCAAATAGTGATATATAACTCAACAACGTGTCTGTCTGTCTGACACTCGCGATTGCCCAGACGTGAGATTACCAAGCTGCAAGTCCAGGGAATCAGCAAGGGTATTACCACTTTTGTGCTAAGACATACACATTGTTTGTTCTAGGATCTGGTTGTGTTGTGATTGTTCCCGTGTCTCTGTCACTGCATCCTGGCGTACCCCCGATCTTATAACGTCGACTGATGTCTCAGAGGAACCAGCGCGGTGTGATGCCACATAGTTTTTGACAAGATTTTTTTGACTCGCTTTACTGGTGGTAGGATTCCTATGCAGGAATCCGTCTAGGTAGGTACCACCCCAGGGCCAGTTATTCTGCCGTGAAGCAGTAGTGTGCAATCGTTACTGTTTCGGTTTGAAGGGCACTGTGAGCTAGCGTAATCACTGGGCATATGAGACTTCAATGTCTCAAGGTGATGGGCACACTGTGGTCTCACACAGAAATGTTCTCGGTGACATAGCATTCGTTATGGACAGACGTTGCAGCTACCAACAGGTGAATATCTCGTCACTTTCACCTATAATAAAAGAATACGACATAACCCGGCTGCCCCCTGACCAGCCCGGTATCCACTCAAAGGTCTGGCATATGTAATATTGTTATATATAGAATTTTTTATGGTATTATGGTGGAAAGATGGTGGCTTTCGGAGACCATAAAAATTTCTAGTATTTCCCTTAATTGACTTTTAGGACACTTACTAGATGAAATATGGTGGCACATTCATTAACGTCGCCACTACTAAATTTATGGATTTTGTGGCGTTTAATTGAGGTTTCGTAGTAAAAACGGAACCTTTATAATTTTGTCGTGTCCGTCTGTCCGTAGATTACAGTTATGTTACTTAGAAAGTATTGGCACGATAGTACTAGATTAAATTTATAAGGAATGTTTTCTTAATAGCCAAAAATAATAGGACAAATGCTGTGTCACTCAGAACATCTCCGTGTGGCAGCGACCTGTTCACTTCACCCTGTGGCAACAGTAGTTAAGTCTCATATGCCAAGTAATTACCTCTCAGTACTCTTCAGACTGAAACACAGTAACGTCAGTTATGAGTTGGAAGCTATGACATTTTCCAGGCATTTCCTTCAGTGGACACTGGAATCTGTGGATAGGATGAGATGGAAAAGCTGATTTCTTACACTACCACCACACGGCTTTATATTGTACGAAATGAAAATTCTTTTTTTTCGATTTAAGAAATATAAATTTCGTTTGTGAAACGTCATTTTATTATAGATATTTTTTTTATTACATAAAGTGATGAAACGATCAAAACGTTCACCCGATGATAAGTGCAACGTCTACCCATAACGAATGCTGTGGCACCCAGAAAATTTCTGTGTGACACCACAATGTGCCCATCACCCTGAGACAAAAGTTCATTAAGTCTCATATGCCCAGTGATTACGCTAGCTCACAGTGCCCTTCAAACCGAAACACAGTAATGTTTTCACAATACTGCTTCACGGCAGAATAACTGACCCTGGGGTGGTACCTACCTAGACGGATTCCTGCATAGGAATCCTACCACCAGTAACCAGTAAGTTTACTTACTTCCCACGTCTGCACTGCGCACTTCACCCTGAGAAATCAGTTCTTGCGTCTCATTAATTTGATTTATATGAATCGCTGTGGAATTACGAAAAAAAATTGGGGTGGCACACCATCCCTACAGCTTAATTTCAATGCCCATTGTTAGACATGTCTTGAAAAATTACAAAGAAGCTTTTTTTAAAGTGAATAGTTTGGAAAAGACCACATCTCATCCCGTGGGTGTCGTAAAAGACAACAGAGGGAGATTAAAATTTTGCAGCGTCCGAGTGTTGGAATGACCTTCCACCGCCACTCAGGAATTTACATTCAGTAAAAACGTTTTGTAGACATATGAAGTTGTACCTGCTAATATCCCAAAAGTATTCCTTAGTTAAGTGATACTTATTACCAATTTATTTCGTTCAATATCTTGTGCACCATATCTTCTTTGTTTTAGGTCAAATTTTCGTGTTTACTTTTTTCTATTTATCCTTTTGTTTGTGATGTGGACTCAAATGTATATTTTGTATAATTCTTTTTGCCTTAATTTAAACCGACAGATCACATTTCACTTTTATTTATGATCTATCTATCATTATTGTGTTGCTACTCTATATATAAATGATATGTTATTGTTGCCTACGAATTTTGAGATGATTGAGCGTGTGTTCATTTTTAATTTTTGTATTTTTACTTATTTTTTTTGTATTCTTTTTTCTTTTTTTCATTATGTTTATTTTTTAGTAACCGTTAAGTTTTGATTTTTTTTTCTTTTATTTTTTTGCACTTTGTCTATGTCCGGTTGCTCGTGAGGTCAAAATGGATCCGACTGAAAACCAGTGCTGTGGGGTACCACAGATTATCACTGAGGCGAGATCCTTTTTGACATTACATCAAAAATTTTGTCTTTTTTTTACACTATTTTTTGTGATTCTTGTTGATGTTGTGTCAAATAAAGTGGTGGTAGTCTTTCTAAAAACCAGAAGATGGGCAGCAGCGTCTTCCAGTGACATCTCATTAAATAAACTGCGGTTGCCAACCCGCCTGCCTAGCGTGGCTAATAAACTTTACTGGTGGTAGGATTCCTATGCAGAAATCCGTCTAGGTAGGTACCACCCCAGGGCCAGTTATTCTGTCGTAAAGCAAATGTGCAAACATTACTGTGTTTCGGTTTGAAGGGCACTGTGAGCTAATGTAATCACTGGGCATATGATACTTGAAGAACTGATGTCTAAGGGCGACGGGCGCAGTGTAGTGTCACATAGAAATGTTATGGGTGACATAGCATTTGTTATAGGTAAACGTTGCACTTTACATCAGGTGAACTTTTTGCTCATTTCGTCGCTCCAACCAATAAAAAAAAAACTTTTGTGAAAATCTATAAGGGAAGCCAGTGATCATCAATGAACTGATAATAGGCTAAAGTGATGATGATAAGTTGGCGAGATATGCGCTACGAAAGTCGCAAAAAGTGTATCCGGTGCTCAACGTCATCATAATCATCATTTCACGTACCAACAGTCCATTGCTGAACATAGGCCTCCCCATAGATAGCCACAAAAGTTTGTAGCTCTCATTTTGAAGGGATGTTGCCATATATGGAGGGTTGGCAACCGCAGTTTTTTATTTAGATGTTCCAAGAAGATCTTCTGGTTTTCTTTTTCCGTCTGGTGACTTTTACGACACCCATGGGTTGAGATGGGGTGGTAGATAGGCCGCCGACACGGACTTCATAACAATGTATTCAAAAATTAAACGAATATTATTTTGAATATGTCATGTAGTTAATAGTGATGATGTTCTCCTTGCCGATTTCGACCACGGCGACAACTTCCGAATACTGTCGAGAGCCATCAACTGCGCAGGAGATATTATAGTGCCATAAGTGTACGAGCAAACACAAGGGCACTCACTCGTCCCAACCTAAACGCGCCCGATGTAACGCTGATGCGATAAAATCCGAGGCAGAGTCAGAAACACGGGGACAATCACAACACAACCAGACCCGAAAACCAACAATTTATGTTTTAGCACAAATGTTGGCTCCGGCTGGGATTCGAACCCAGGACCCGCGGCGTAGAAGTCAGGTACTCTGACGAATAGGCCACGCGGTCGTGCGTCGTTAATAGTGTGACTGAGGTAGACGTCATGCTGTCATAGTTAAGGGCTACTTTCAACTTTTAAGTATTATTTTAGTCCGATTACTCACTTTTGGTAAATCAGCACTTAAAATGGCAATTAACAACGTGCTTGGAGGTGAAGGAAAACATCGTGAGGAAACCTGCATTTCTGAGAATTCAGAAAAAAGGAAAATATATTTCGAAGACATGTGAAGTCCACCACCACGCATTGGAGCAGCGTGGCGGATTCTTCCTAGCTCTGAAACCCTCTCTGAAATGAGAGGAGGCCTGTGCTCAGCAGGGGGACATTTATAGGCGGAAAACTTTACTTTTTTTTACTCACTTTTGTGGCAGCCTATGGGGAAGGCCTATGTTCAGCAGTGAACTAGTGATAGGCTGAAACGATGATGATGATAGGATCCCAATTAAGTATCCAGCCATCTTTATTGAAATTAGTAAGTTTTTCATTTCAGTAGTCTTGCGAAACTTCCCTGGCAGGAATTTCTTTCACTCGAATATGTGGTTCAGGTGGTTGTGATCTTTAAAAGATCATTAAAATCTGCGTAAAAGAACATATAGCTGACTTTAAAAATAGACACAATAATACGTAATTGACCAAACAAGTTTTCATAACAGGTATAAAATTAAATTCGACAGAATTCTAACAACTGTCTAGCTATTTATATACACAGTGGCTTGCCCTACGCCGTGGGCTATTCATTTGGGAAATCAAGGTATGTTTACACATCACACGGGCCGCACACATGCGCGCCGTGTACGTACACGCCCTTTTACGCGTGGTACAAGTGAAAAGATTATTATGTATTCATTTAACGATAATATGTACGAGTATTTTCTAATTTGTAAAAGGATTAATCCAAAGTGGATCGTTTGTTTTGTAATACTGAAACAAAATCGTTAATATTCCAAAAAGAATTAAATAACAAATACTTATTTATACTTAGTTACTTAGTTAGTACTTATTTATAATGACATTATGTATGAAAATAAATCGTCAAAAAGGCCACCTCGAATCGTTTCCGGTTCAAATGTGCCCAATAAACTAGCAGCATTGCCATGTTGTATGCTACTTGATACGCGTTGAACCAAAAAGATCCAGAGCGGGCGTCACAACCTCTTTCCCTTAAGCGCCTACCAAGCTTTCCGACAAAACTTAAAGCCTCTGCTCCCCAAGCGCCCGCCGTTTCGACTGCAAAAGGCAGGAAGTGATTCAGCGACGATATATTAGCATATTTCACATGCTTTGCCCTTGCGGCTGTTTCGGCAGCAGCTCCACTAACGCGAATTGTGTCTTTGAGGTGTGGTTCGCAGCAAAAGTGTTGACGCACGTCGCATCCTTAACTAAACATTGTCTCTTTTACCAAGGGATTAGTGAAATACCATCAGGATGCTTTCCGTATTATATTTTAATGTATTTATTTTAATTTAAGCATCTTTGTATGTGTTCGTTAACTTGTATGGTGTTGTAGTTTTTTATTGGATAAAGTCACGAGACTAGCAAAACGTTCGCCTGATGGTAAGTGCAACGTCTGCCCTTAACAACAGCTGTGTCATCAAGAACATTTCTGTGGGGCCCCCCGAGATATCAGTTCTTAAATCTCGTACGCCCAGTGATTACACTAACTCTTAGTGGCCTCTAGACCGAAACACAGCAATGCACATACGGCACGGCTTCACGGCAGAATAACCGGTCCTGGGCTGGTACCTCTAGGTAGGTACGAATATATGCATAGGAATACTAGCACTAGTAAATGTAATATCACCAAAAATGATATATTACTATAATATATAGAAATTTCATGGCATAATGTTTATTAGTTTCTATATTTATCCTCTTTTTCGAAGACATGTGCAGTCCGCCAACCCGCATTGGTGCAGCGTGGCGGATTCTTCCTAGCTCCAAAACCCTCTGAAGAAATGAGAGGAGGCCTGTGCTCAGCAGTGGGATATTTATAGGCTGAAACTTTACTTTTCTTTTTTTACTTCAGCTTAACGTCACCATTATTAACTAAGAATCGTTAGAATCGATAAATATCAATTAAGAATAACAGAAGCGTTGCATGAAAACCCAATTCAAGCTCATGTTCGAAGTTTCAACACTTGAGCCACGAAAAGGTAACGAAACAGACAGAGAGACTAATTACTTTCGCATTTATAATGTTATAATAATATGGATATAATATTCATCCCGCTACTACTTGTGCCTTTACTACCGAGCGTTAAACGCACACACGAATAGTCGGAACGCGACCGCCGTGCAAAATTCATGACTTACTTAGAAATTACTGAGCAACCAAGCCCCGGTTCCGCGTGGTCGGTTTCCTTTACTGATACCCATCTGAACGAAATTCTGGTTTCAGACGAAACTGCATAAAGCTAAAAACGCCAAACTAATATTGTCAATTGCAATGAGTACGATGGACGAAGTGAGAAACAGCACTGAAATTGTGGTTGAAGATGTAGTGACGAACATACAGAAAGGGATGCTTAGATGGTTTGGACAAGCTGAGAGGATGTTCATCAATCTTCTGAGAAGGTCGACAGTAAACAGATTTATGAGGCAAGTGTAAATGGGCAAGCCGGTAATCGACATAGGCGAACGTATCACGAACAGATAGAGGGTATTTTAAGAAAAGGCCAAGTTAAAAGCGCCCGCAACCGACGAGCTTGTATGAAAACGTACATAAAAGCAGAAGAAGCGAGAATTGTGTGACAGGATGTGGACAAAGATAGAAAAAGGGATGCTTAGATGGTTTGTACACGGGAGGATGGAGGAGAGACTTAAGAACTTATGTCTAAGGTGACAGGCGCAGTGTGGTGCACAGAAAAATTCAGAGTTTGATATGGGCAGATATTGCACTTACCATCAGGTGAACGTTTTGCTCGTCTCTTCATATCAAATAAAAAAAACAAGTAGAAAGATTTTGTATCTGCCTACCCAGATGGGAAGAGGCGTACTATGTATGTATGTCTGTACTATGCAAGTAAATGTTATGTTTTTTTTTGTTAATATTATTGTTTTTAGTGTTTAATGCTGCAACTACCACATGTTGTCACCACACCTGGCTTGGCTGGTAGACAATGCCTTTAGGCATTCAGTTCGACCTTTGTTACCTCTTATTCTAAGGTTTAATATAAAGATTAAATTAATAAAAATTAAGCGCCGAGATGAGCAAAACGCTCACCTGGTGTTAAGTGCAACGTTTGCCAGAAAATGTCTGTATCCTGTTTCTATGTCTGTGTATGTTAGGCACCACACTGTGCCCATCACATTGAGACATCAGTTCAGGCCGAAACAGAGTAATGTTTGCACACTACTGCTTCACGGTAGAATAACTAGCCCTGCGGTGGTTTCCACCTAGACGGATTCCTGCATAGGAATCCTACCACTAGTTATACAATCAGTCACAAATTTGCAAATCATAAATGTTTCTGAAAGTGTTTTTAGGTGATCCAGTCACAAATGAATGACGAATGTCACAAAAGCTGTCACTCGAATGACTGAACGCGCAGCTACAATCTGAATGATGTGTCAAAAGTTTGTTGAAATGGCATGTTTGGATGACATCATAATTTATAACTGTAGAGGTCTACAGAAATTCTCAGATATTATAGCTGAAATGTAACATGTACTGTTGGCCGATGAATCTATAAAATATTGTATCTGTATCTATAATATATATGTCTCTATAGTGCAGCCGCCATTTGCTGATATAGAGACCTTATTTGACTTCACATTTTATAGTTTTGTTTTCTTTTTTGTTTCATATTATTTTTTCCCCCTCATTTCATATTCGCTTTTGTTTTTAATACTTTATTGTGTATTTCGTTTGTGATGTCATATAAAATAACTTTTCTTTATTTCTTTATTTATCGTTTTTTTTTAGCTTCTTACTATATTATCATATATTTTATCATTCTGTTCACTAAGTTGTATTTGTTACACTTAGATACGTACGTGCATTCTTTTCACTTACGCGGTGGCTCTACTGAAAAGCAGCGCTGCGGCGTTTCCGCAGCATTCTCAGCAGAGTGGAGTCCATTTCGACTTCACAGTACAGCGTCACGTTCCACGAGCAGTATAGTGACAGCATTGCATATTATGGTGTTATTCTGCCCGAATGAAGGCTGTCTGTACAATACCTTCGTAGCTATACGGCACCTCGGTAGGAAAGCGGTACTATTCTACTCTGCCGGACACCTATCGGACTTCTTTACTCGAGCGTAACCGCGGGGCGCACCTAGTTAGTGAATAAATGAACATGTTTATTTAATACACCATTACAGCTGCAGTAAATTATTCCGTCTGTTCGCTTTCTGCAACATTACGCATGAAGATATTAACGAAACAGCCTGGGCGGGGGGCCCGAACTAATTGCGATATTAAATATTCAGCTTCCGGCTACAGGCGCTCGCTATCAAACTAATTAATAGTGGAAAGTGGGACCGGCTCTACCTAGTTCCTTAACTAAAGCTTAACTAGAAGTGAAAAAAGTATAGTGACGGCCTATAAATACCCACTGTTGAGTACAGGTCAATGCAGGTTGGCGGACTTGACATATCCTCGAAATACTTTCTATTTCTCAGACATTTTTTTTTACATTATTACTTGTGGTAGGATTCCTATTCAGGAATCCGTCTAGGTAGGTATCACCCCAGGGCCAGTTATTCTGCCGTGAAGCAGTAGTGTGCAAACATTACTGTGTTTCGGTTTGAAGGGCACCGTGAGCTAGCGTAATCACTGGGCATTAGAGACTTAAGAACTGACGTCTCAGGGTGACGTGCACAGTGTGGTGTCACACAGAAATATTCTGGGTGACACAGCATTTGTTATAGGCGGACGTTGCACTTATCCTCAGGTGAACGTTTTGCTCGTTTCGTCACTTTATACAATAAAAAAAAAGACATGCCGGTTTCCTTACGATGTTTTCCTTCACCGCCGAGCACGTGGTAAATCAGCACTAACAAATTTGCGGAACAATTTTTATGATGCGGCACTGGTGCGGCGTGTGGTAGCGGCTTATGAGAATCTATCACCCCATCTCATCCCGTGGGTGTCGTAAAAGTCGACAGAGGGCAAATAGAAAACCGGGAGATGGGCAGCAGGATCTTCCTGGAACATCAGAATAAATAAACTGCGTTTGCCAACCCGCCTGACAAAATTCCCCCTAAAATGAGAACTACAAACTTTTGCGGCAATGTATGGGAAGGCCTTTGTCCAGCAGTGAACTTGTGATAGGCTGAAATGATGATACTGGCTCATTTCAGCCTATTTCGACTGAGACTGGGGAATGAAGTCAGGTCACTCGCTAACTATAGAATTCAAAGCAGGCGACCGGCCCCTGAGCTACAAAGGTGGTCGAATTCTACCGGCTTTTGATCCAACTGTTAATGAAATTATTATTTCTCAGTCATGCAGGTTTCTTCACGATGTTTTCCATCACCGCTCAGCAGCGGGAATCGAACTCAGGTCACTCGCGCTCTATGAAATTTAAGGCAAGTGACCGGCCCCTGAGCTACCACGGATAACTGAAACTTACTAAAATAGATATTATGCTTTGTTAAAGCGACGTCTTCCTAGCCGATTCTAGACAACTTACGAATACTGTCGGAAGCTATCAACTCAGCAGGAGATATTAAATGTGCTACAAGCGTACACGCAAACACAGGGGCACTCACTCGTCCAAACCTACCCGCGCCGATAAGACCGGAGGTAGGCAAGGAGGTATAGGCAGTGTTAGAAACTCGGGGACAATCACAACATTGTGTTTTTGCATAAATTTTGGCTTCGTCTGGGATTCGAACCCAGGCCCTGTGGCTTAGAAGTCAGGTACTCTGACCACTAGGTCACGCGGTCGTCAATTCAATATTCAATGCCGATTGTTAACATAATATTTCTTAAACGTACCGCTTAAGAGAATCTACCACTCCATCTCATCCCGGTGGGTGTCGTATAAGTCGACAGAGGGAAAAAAAACGGGAGATGGGCATCTCAGCACTGGAGGTTCAGCAGTGGACTAGTTATAGGCTGTAAAGAAAAAGTTGAAGAATTGTTTAACTACAATAGTTTTGTCATTTTTATTGGAGAAAAGGATTAGACGAGCAAAACGTTCACCTGATGGTAAGTACACTAGCTCTCAGTGCCCTTCAGACCCAAACACAGCAATGTTTGCACACTACTGCTTCACGGCAAACTACTGGCACTGCGTTGGTACCTACCTAGACGAATCCCTATCGCCAGTAAAACCTTTTCTTTATTGGAATTTATCCAATGATGTAACGTTCACCTGATGGTAAGTGCAACGCTTGCCCATAGCAAATGCTGTGTCACCCAGAAAATTTCTGTGTGACACCACACTGTGCCCATCATCCTGAGACATAAGTTCTTAAGTCTCATATGCCCAGTGATTACGCTAGCTCACAGTGCCCTTCAAACCGAAACACAGTAATCTTTGCACACTAATGCTTCACGGCAGAACAACTGGCGGTACCTACATAGACGGATTCCTGCATAGGAATCCTACCACCAGTAAACCTCGTCAAACCTTTACGCTTGGAACAAAATTTTGTTCGGCCCGAATTTTTTAAGGTCACGTTAAAAGTACCGACCGACCAGCGTGTATGAAAGCGCCCAAAGAAGCGAAAGATATGCGCCAGGACAGTAGCAAGCGGAAAGATGAGGGTTCTGCCTACCCCAATGGGAAAGAGGCGTAACTCTTAACTATTTTTCTGTGCTATATCAAATATTTGTCAGCACCGGGCCACTATCAAAACTTACGCTACGCAATGTTTGACGAATATTTGTTAGTATGAATGAATTTATAATAATTATACTGTATCCTTACACAGACAATGACGTACGAGTACGTACATAAGACGTAAAGTCACTTATCTTAATGATACTTTGACGGATATTGCCAAGGAATAGGGTAGCTATCCGCCATATAGGATGGTTTGATCTGGGGAAGGACGTCTCCTCCTACCAGTAATCTTCAGATGTTGTCTATATAGTGTATAGTACGCATCACAGAAACTTTCATAGCGCGATTATGGACGTATGACACATTTCTTGAGCTTCTCATATGCATCCAACTTCTAATCCCTATAAGTAACAGCTGTGTGAATGTCGTCATATTAATTCTTTGACACGGCCGTTTTTAGTCAACCCTACATTGCATAGACCTATCACCCTTTATCACATATGCAAATAAATTTAGATCCAGATTTATTTATTTATTCTTAATTCATCATCATCATCATTTCAGCCTATTTTAGTCCACTGTTGAACATAGGTCTCCCCCATAGATTGCCACAAAACACGGCTCCTGAGCCACCTGCATCCTTCGACTTTCCGCAAAACCGTGCAGGTCGTCGCTCCATTTAGTGGGGGGGCGCCATACATACATCGCCATACTTGCCGATACGAGGTTGCCACTCGAGAGCCTTTCTTCCCCAACGGTTATCGGTTCTACGAGCTATATGGCCGGCCCATTTTCACTTCAGCTTGCTAATCCTTAGGGCTATATCGGTTACTTTAGTTCTGCTGCGGATATCATCATTACGGATATTATCACGTAGAGAAACTCCGAGCATAGCCCTTTCCATAGCTCGCTGATTCTGAGCTTCCTCATGCGGCCCATTTCCCACTCTTAATTGTAACACCTTAATGTAAGGAATACAATTGGCGGACTTAATTACTAGAGGCACTTCTCTGCCAGTCAACCCTGGGAGACTTTAAAAATGATAGGCAGGTGCAATGTTGTAAAAAAGTCTGGGATGAAAGCATAAACATTATTATATCATCATCATAATTTCAGCCTATCATTAGTCTACTGCTTAAAATAGATTGCCATTTGGCGGATGATATTGCCAATGAAAAGGGTAGCTACCCGCCAGATCGAGTGGTCTGATCTGGGGACGTCTCCTCCTACTAGTAATGATGTTGTATATACAGTTCGCATCACAGAAAACTTTCATATCGCGATTATGGACGTACGGGAATATTTCTTGAGCTACTCATGTTGCGACATAGAAGTCGCTACAGCCACAAAAGTTTGTAGCTCTCACTTTGGGAGGATTTTTCCGTAGTTGCTACGCTGGCAGGCTGATTGGCAACCGCAGTTTAATTCATATGTTCCGGAAAGATGCTGCTACCCATCTCCCGGTTTTAAATTTCTCTCTATCGACTTTTACGACACCCACGGGATGAGATGAGGTGGTAGATTCTCTTATGCCGCCACCACACGGTGAACTATTACAACTATTACATACTAGTTATATAATAATATAAATAATCAATATACATGTCCACAAAATTAACATGATACAGGTGAAATTAAAGAATCAATATGTATTAAAATAATATTGTCTTCTTTTCTTGTATTGTAGGAAGTCTCATGAATGGCGTTCTTGTTAGGTGTATTCCTGATATCGGTCGTAATGTAAAAATTTATTGTTTATAGACAAGTAAAATGGAAATTGCGAACGCAATTGGGGGTAAGAATTTTTTTAACTCGCACCAAAATGGCAAATACCATGATAGGTGATTGGATTCATGCAGAAATTCGTCTAGGTAGGTACTACCCCAGGGCCAGTTATTCTGCCATGAAGCAGTAGTGTGCAAACATTACTGTGCATATGTAACTTAAGAACTGATGTCTCAGCGTGATGGGCTCAGTGTGGTGTCACACAGTTCTTCGTGACACAGCATTTGTTATGGGCAGACGTTGCACTTACCATCACTTTATTTTGAAGAAAGTATGTTTATAAGTGCAGAGTAAGAGATACTTCATCTCATCTTTTTCCTATGCATATTGATCTTTTATATACGACAATGATGTGTAATCTATATTAAAATTAGTGATTATACTGATGGTAGGAATTATATGTAAGAAATCGCCTAGTTTTCTGTGATTTTGTCGTGAAGCTGTAGTGTGCAAACATTACTGTGTTTCGAATTGAAGGGGCACTTATAGCCTAGTGAAATTACTGAGCATATGAGTCTTTAGAACCTATATCTAAGGGTGACGAGCGCAGTGTGGCAACTTACAATTGTTCTGGGTAATCCAGAATTCGCTATGGGCAGACGTAGCACTTACCACCAGGTTAACGGTAGGTTTCCTGTGCAGGAATTCCGTCTAGGTAAGTACCACCCCAGCGGCAGTTATTCTGCCAGTGAACATGTGGTGTGCAAACATTACTGTGTTTCGGTCTGAAGGGCACTGTGAGCTAGTGTAAGTACTACACCAGATGATAAATGCCACGACTGCCCATAACCATTACGGTGAAGTTCGCAATGTTAAATTGTCTAGCTCTCATCAACCATGAGACGTCGATTATTGTCTCATTTGCCCATTAATTACTAGATGAGTGCCATTAAGATTTTAACACAGTAATGTTTGCACACTGCTGCCTGATGGAGAATAACTGGCACTGCGGGGGTACATACCTAGTAGGATTCCAACCTGTGAGGTACTGTGTAAACCATTAATTATAATGTACTACATACTAGAGAAGCTATTTCAAACACGCGCAATTCGATGACACGCGGCGCGTTCGCGAGGGAAACTAGGATTTATGTCATCATAGATACCAATTATTCCGAACAGACGCGAGCATGCACGCAGTTGTGGGCGTCTTAACCATGGTGTACTCTAGTAGGTAGTAAGTAGTAGTACATAATAATTCAATGGCACAAACAATTCCTATGCACGAATCCGTCTAGGTAGGTACCACCTCAGGGCTAGTTATTCTGCTGTGAAGCAGTAGTGTGCAAACATAACTGTGTTTCGGTTTGAAGGGCACTGAGAGCTAGCGAAACAAACGAACTCACGTCTCAAGGCGACGGGCGCAGTGTGGTGCTACACAGAAATATTCTGAGTGCCACAGCATCTTTAATAGACGTTGCACTTACCATCAGTTGAGCGTTTTGCTCGTCTCGACACTTTATTAAATAGAGAAAAAAAATACGAAAACAACAAATTTATACGCTAATCATGCCCGTTAACTGTTTAAAAATAAAGTGCGCTTTCCGAGCAGTTAAAAATTTTACAGCGTTTTTTAGTAAACAGGTTTATAGTAAACGACGCGTAGTTTCAGCCGTGAAAACGTCAATTTTAAAAGAAAGTATTTCCATCTCACTTCAGAGACAACTCCTACGATTCACGCTGATGACTTTGTGTGACTGATAGATGGTATATGAAGTTAAGGAGTTAGGAGGATTAAGGATGGATTTTACTGGTGGTAAGATTCCTATGCAGGAATCCGTCTAGGTAGGTACCACCCATGGGCAGTTATTCTGCCGTGAAGCAGTAGTTTGCAAGCATTACTTCGGTTTGAAGGGCACTGTGAGATAGCGTAATCACTGGGCATTTGAGACTTAAGAACTGATGTCTCAGGGTGACGGGCGCAGTGTGGTGTCGCGCAGAAGTATTCTGGGTGACACGGCATTTGTTGTGGGCGGACGTTGAACTTACCATCAGGTGAGCGTTTTGCTCGTTTCGTCACTTTATAAAATAAAAAAAAAGACGTTGCACTTACCTTGTCACTTTCTCATTTAAATTAAAAATACCCGCCTAACGTGGTCGCTTAGGATCGCTATTGATGAAAGTTAGTATTGTATATATTCCCTTAATTATCTTTCATATTTATTTAATCACCTTCCACGCCTCTACTTAAAAACATTACGAGCAGAAGCAGAAAACATTTTTTTTTATGTGTTGATTTTTATAACAAGTAAAGCCGCCCAAACAAGTTTCCGAAATTAATTCTCCGCAAACAAAAACCCCCTTCCGATATTAATTAGTCAGGTTGATTATTTAAAAACAAAGGAATAGACACAGGGGTCCGTCGAACGGCCCTAATTAAAGGTAAATATGAAACGGTGAGCTCTCAAATATAAAATAACATCCTAGTATTTTTTTGAATGCGTACATAAATATTTATTAATCGGGCGGACGTTGCCGCCCACAACAAATGCTGTGTCGTCCAGAATATTTCTGTGTGACACCACACTGCGCCCATCACCCTGAGACATCAGTTCTTAAGTCTCAAATGCCCAGTGATTACGCTAGCTCACAGTGCCCTTCAAACCGAAACACAGCAATAACTGGCCCTGGGGTGGTACCTACCTAGATGGATTCCTGAACAGGAATCCTACCACCAGTAAATTTCTGTCTGCATTTAGTCTGCGCATAATTAATGCTGTCACCCGGAACATTTCACTGCGCTCGTCACTCTGAGATATCAAATTTTTAAGTCCTATACGCCCAGTTTGCACTAGCTCTCAGTTTCCTTCAGGCCGAAACACCGTTATGTTTGTACACTACTGCTTCATGGCATAATATCTGGCCCTGTGGTACGTACCTAGATGGATTCCTGCATAGGAATCCTTCCACCAGTACCAGGAGGTGGACAAGCACCGCTTTTAAATGAAGAATTTATCGTTCACCTGATGGTACGTACAACGTCTACGCAACAAATATTGTGCCACCCAGAACATTTGAAAGAAAAGAAAGAAAGAAACCACTTTATTTGACGCAACATAAAAAATAGTGAAAAAAAAGACAAAATTTTTGATGTAATGTCAAAAAGGATCTCGCCTCAGTGATAATCTGTGGTACTCCACAGCACTGGTTTTCAGTCGGATCCATTTTGACCTCACGAGCGACCGGACATAGACAAAGTGCAAAAAAAGAAAAGAAAAAAATTCAAAACTTAACTGTTACTAAAAAATAAACATAATGAAAAAAAAGAATACATAAAAAAAAATTAAAATACTAAAATGATAAATGAACACACGTTCAATCATCTCAAAATTCGTAGGCAACAATAACATATCATTTATATATAGGGTAGCAACACAATAATGATAGATAGATCATAAATAAAAGTGAAATGTGATCTGTCGATTTAAAAACACACAGAAAAAATGTGTTCGCATACTTACCAACATTAATCAAACCGAGCTGAAAGGCACATTCTAAAAACTTAAATTTCCTCACTTTACCGTGCATGTACATACACGAAATATGTAAGTTTGTTAGACGATACCCAAATTATTATTCTTCTGTGAAAGATTTACCTCGGCGTTATGATTCGCGCCGAAAACAGGACTTCAGTCCAGTCATCGTCTAAATTACAATTGCATAGTTCTGGCCCTTATTCCATGTCTATAAAAATATATAATAAATTACCGATTAACATAAAAAACGAAAAAAAACTACAAAACATTTCAGAAAAAATTAAGAGCGTACCTAATAGAAAAAAGTTATTATAATATTGAAGAATATTTTGAAAAATGATTCAGATAGGTGTCTGCCTCTCACATACATTTATTGCCACGCCCGACAGGGTACATGAATTTTATAATTTTATAATTTAATTTCATGTAAAGCAATCTAAATAAATAAATAAATAAATTAATTAAGGCATTTCTGTCACACTGCGCTCGTGAACCTGAGACATCAGCTCTTTGGTGTTATACACCTTACAGTAGGTATCAGTGCCCTTCAGATCGAAACTACATAACGTTTGCAGACTTCTGCTTATCGGCAGAATAACTACCACCATTGACGTTTGTCCTGATGACATAGTTAATCCAGATACATTCAGATTTTTAATTATGATTTTTAGTCCGATCTACGCAAAATGTCTTGAAGTCTTGCAGAGGTATGCTGGGATTTAGTTCAATTTTATTAATTATAGGATTCCAAACCGTGGTAGCTCAGGGGCCTGGTGCTCATCTTTAATTTCATAGTACGCGAGTAACCTGGGCTCGATCCCCGGTGCCAGCACCTCTATAATTTTTCTACAATTTTAAGTGCTGATTTACTACGTGATTAGCGCGTGGAGGAAAACTTCGTGAGGAAACCTGCATGTCCGAGGAATAGAAATATTTCGAGGAATTGTGAAGTCTGCCAACCCACATTGGGGCAGCATGGCGGACTATTTCCAGCTCCAAACCCATCTCAGAAATGTGAGGAGGCCTGTACTCAGCAGTGGGACATTTATAGGCCGTTACTTTACCTTTTCAAGATCCCAACCCGCCCACCTTCCGTAATGAAATTGGGATTTTTTTAAATTTTAATAGCCTCGCGAATCATCCTTGGTAGGAATCTGTGTTCTTCCATTTTTTATTGAAACTGCATTATTATTAAACATAGAAAACTGTATCTCGTAGGATTTTTTTACCCTTTCTTGTAGATTATTTCAATAAGATGAACACGACATGAACATTCTGCAGCGCAGCGGCATTAGCTGCCGTTACGGAGCCTTCCATGTTTTAGTGATGTGACTTTATCGATTATGTCGACAAAGTTACACATTTATAACAGATTATATTAACTAAAAGCTATTATTTAAATAAAACTATTTTTACGGATTTTATCGCGTTTAATTTATAACTATTTTTATTATTAACCCGACGTTTCGGGCGCTTTACAGCACCCATGGTCACGGGGGGACCTAAACGCGATAAAATCCGTAAAAATAGTTTTATTTAAATGTGTAATATTCGCGTAAATAAAAGAAAACATTATAAAAGCTATTATTTACGACCGTGTCGCCTTGTGATCAGAGTACCTGACTTCTTCGCCGCGGATCCTGGATTCGAATCCCAGCCGGAGCCAACATTTGTGCTAAAATACAAATGCTTGATTTTCGAGTATGGGTGTGTTGTGATTGTTCCCGTGTTTCTGACACTGCATCCTGTACTACCTCCGATCTTATCGCATCAGCGTCACATCGGCCGCAGGTAGGTAGGGACGTCTATTCTAATCAATATTCGGAAGTGGTCGCCGTGGTCAAAATCGGCCAGGAAGATGTCATCATCATTACATCACCATCATATACTAAGCAGTAAGTTTGTAGAGGGTAATATTTTTGTTAATTCATAATTGTTTATTTTATTTTAATAAATTTTCTAATATGTCTACATTTCACTTCAGTCACTAAATTGCACGGGTTTTTTTTTATCCATACTATTATTATAAACGCGAAAGTAACTCTCAGTCCGTCTGTCCGTTGGTTACATTTTCACGGTTCAACCGCTGTACCGATTTTTACGAAATTTAGCGCAGAGATAGCTTGCATCCCGGAGACGAGCGTAGGACATTCTTTTCATTCCTGGAATATCAAATAGTTCCCACGGGGTATTTAAAAAAACACCTATATCCACGCGGACGAAGTCGCGGGCATCTGCTGGTTATGACGGAATCAGATGAAAACAAAAAAAATAGTAATTAAAATTTTGCAACAGCCCTGCATCGATCTCTTTACCTCAAAGGATAATAGCTATCAACCATGTACCTACCTTTACATTAATAATAATAACTCTTAATCAGTTTTATGAATCCTTAAAAAATAAGTCCATAAATATATAGGCTGTATAGATATTTTTTTTTATTTTGATACCTTCCTTAATCTAAAGAAATACAATGGGCGGACTTAATACTTAGAGGCATTTGCTGCCAGTCAACCACGGAGGACTTGAAACAAATGGTGGCTTTTGTAATGATTATAAAAAACAATTTGGGTTGAAAAAAAATCGTCATCGTCATTTCAGCCTATCACTAGTCCACTGCTGAACATAGGCCTCCCCCATAGATTGCCACAAAGCTCTCATTTTGGAGGGATTTTGCCGCGCTTGGCAGGCGGGTTGGCTACCGCAGTTTATTTATTCGGATGTTCCAGAAAGATGCCGCTGCCTAATATATATAATCAATATGTATGTCGACAAAATTGACATACATAAACACATACACATACAAATATTACATACACGTATACAAGGAAAATAACTGGTGAAATTACATAAACGTATACAAGGAAAATAACTGGTGAAATTACATACACGTATACAATGAAAATAACTGGTGAAATTACAGAATCAGTTTCACTCCAAATAATATTGTTTGAAGAAGACTTTTAAAGGTGTTTTTGTTGGGTGCATTCCTGATTTTTCTAGATATTACTGGTGGTCCAGGAAACCGTCTAGGTAGGTACCACCCCAGGGCCTGTTATTCCGCCGTGAAGCAGTAGTTTGCAAACATTACCGTGTTTCGATCTGAAGGGCACTGAGAGCTAGCGTAATTACAGGGCATATGAGACTTAAGGACTGACGTCTTAGGTTGTCGAGCGCAGTGTGGTGTCACACAGAAATTTTCTAGTTCACACAGCGTTTGTTATGGTGAACGTTTTGCCCGTTTCATCACTTTATCAAATAAAAAAAATCTACACAAAATTCTAACATATCGATAACTCTACAAATTAAATATTATCACGTCACTACAAAAGTATGAACTTTGCGTTAACTATCTGTTTAGTCTACATTGCTTAACTCTGCAACAGCTCCGATCTTAGCAAGCGAAAACAAACTTTAGCCTGTTTGTTATAATGTTCTAAACAAAATCAAAGCCTTATTTTAAACATTCCTACCTCAGTTCCTACGTGTAACTTAATGTGATTAGGTACAACAATCGAATTTAAGTCTTAAAGTGAGTGTATAAGGTTAAGTTTTGATTAATTAGACTATTCCAGTATCTAGTTACATATAATGATATAATATGCATTCATTAACCTAAGCTAGATATATTGCGCATTTACCTCACAACGACTCGAGATATTTGTTTTTGTTGTACTAAAGCAAATTGTACTAACGTAGTTGCCAAAATTACTCGCCTAGGTTATTTAACTTCAATGGTGGTAGGAATACTGTGTAGGAATCCGATAGGTGAAGAAGTAGTGTGCAAACACCGCTTTCGGTCTGAAGGCTAGCTGCCGTGTGGTGGCGGCTTACGAGAGAGAATCTACCACCATATCTCATCCCGTGGGTGTCGTAAAAGTCGACAGAGGGAAAATAGAACCAGGAGATTGGCAGCACCATTTTCTTGAAACATCTGAATAAATAAACTGCGGTTGCCAACCCGCCTGCCAAAGCGCGGCAACTATGGCAATATCCTCTCCCAATGAAAGCTAGGAAGAAAGACGCTGCTGCCCATCTCCTGGTTTTCGTATTCTCTCTGTCGACTCTTACAACACTCAAAGGATGAGATGGGTGGTAGATTCTCTTAAGCCGCTTCCACACGGCCGCTACCATACGGTACTTATCAATAGGTGAACAATCTGCTCGTTTTGTCACTTCCGCCCATAAAAATACCGCATTGGAGCAGCACGGCGCACTCTTCGAAAATACAGAACCATTAAAAAAACAGATGAAAATTATGTGTGTGTGACTGTGAATGTGTTGACTCCGCAGAAGGATCGTTATAAACTACTTTTTATATAAAAGTAATGTAAAGTATAGAAAATAAAGAAACGTCAAATCTTAAGACATTTCCACGATTTTTAAATATGTTTACTTACCTTTAGTAGCAGAAGTCGTCTGTCCATTCGCCATGTTGTTCACATTTGCATGCGTGACGCACGGCATTACTGGACTCGGCATCTGTAACAAAAATAATGTCATACATTTTGGTTAAAACTGGATGCTTGTAGCCATTCATATATTTAAATCAAAGAATAAATCTAGTATAGAATAGATAGAATCAAGCACAAATATATAACGTAACATGAGAAACGACAAAGAAAGGAAATATTGTTCTATCTAAAATTCTGTCGAGAATATACTAAGATTTCGTCGTTAGTGAGTCCGGTAAAGAAAGAAAGAGATAATAAAGAAAAAATAGAAAGAGACATAGAAATAAAGAGAATACTTTTACTGACTAGACCGGCAACCACTAACTGACTAATTTTGCAAAAGCAGATGTTCTTTGCAACGAATTTTGAAATTAAACTTAAAACCAATTTTACGAAAAGGAGTAATATAGTAATAGAATTATAGACAATAAAATATACAATAGTAATACAAGACAAATAACCGGAACCGATAACCGTTGGGGAAGAAAGATTCTCGAGTGGCAACCTCGTACCGGCAACTAGATAGAGCGACGACCGGCACGGCTTTGCGGGAAGTCGATGGATGCAGGTGGAGCAGTACCGTGTTTTGTGGGAATCTATAGGGGAGGCCTATGCTCAACAGTGGACTACGATCGGCTACTCTTCACAGCGACTGTGAAATGCCCTTAATCTCTGAACACTTCAGAGAATTATCACGGCGGTTTTTCGTAAAAGCCGCGGTTCATCCAAATACGCTGGTGGTTAAAGCAGCAAATTACCGACCAGATAGAAACGCGACCGAACGCAAACAACGCCCGCGAAACGTGCTAGACGACACGGACGTTTCAGCCCTTCCTGACCAAAATACACTCTACACACAGTCAATAGGTATAATATAAACGTCCTGAGCCACCTGCATCCATCGACTTCCCGCAAAACCGTGCAGGTCGTCGCTCCATCTAGTGAGGGGTCGCCCTACACTACGTTTGCCGGTATGAGGTTGCCACTGTATCTTACTATAAAGTAGTAAATTTATTTTAATTAATTCATGCTGTATGCATAACATTGCAGGCTCGGTAAATGTTTATACTGTAGCATATATTCATCTCGTTTACTCTTGTACACAGTTATGCAAATAACGAATGAGACAACTACATGATTGCAATATCTTAAAAACACTTCGAACCTGTAATGATTTTTTTTTTATTTAGGAGAATATGACGGGACGAGCGAAACCTAAGTAAGTAAGGTAAGTGCAACGTCTGCCCATAGTCAGTAAAAAACCGCGCCCGTCCCTTGAGACATCACTTATTAAGTCTCAATTCCAAGTAATTACACTAGCTCTCAGTGTCCTTCAGACCGAAACGCAGTAGTCTTTGCAAACTACTGCTTCACGGCAAGTAAAACTGGCCCTGCTGTGATACCTTTTTTTTTGTACTTGGAGAAATCCTGCATGGATACCCGACTTGACAGGGGGCGAGCAGCCCGGCTATGTCGGACTCTTACCGACTAAAACCCCACGGTGGTCTCCATCAGCGCTAAAGATGGGTCACGGGGTCTCCGTTCGGAACGCAGCCGTGACACCTCCATCGCTTTGCTAAAATGATAGCCCGACCCGGGGGCAGTTTTCACTGCCCCCAGCACTCCTCGGTGCTAGCATGATGACTCGAGACCACTTCGATTCATCGTCCTCCCCGAGACGCTTTACTGGGATGGGGGTCCCGAATGCCCGCGATCCCGCAGGCCCTGTTTGTGGTAGGGGAACACCATTTCTGTTAGGAGGGCCGTGACGAGGCCCGCCGTTGCCTTGCTTCACGGCAAGTAAAACTGGCCCTGCTGTGATACCTACCTATATGGATTCCTGCACAGGAATCCTACCACTGATGAGATAAATATATGATTGCATTATCCTTAAATATTTAGCGTTGCGGATGATCACGTCGGAGTCACCAGTTTGGCGAATCTTATTGCCAAGGAAAAGGATAGCTACCCGCCAGATCGAATGGTCTGATCTGGGGAGGACGTCTCCTCCAACTAGTAATATTTAGATGTCGTATATATAGTTCGCATCTCAGAAAGCTTTCATAGCGTGATTATGGACGTATGCGAATATTTATTAAGCTTCTCATGTGGCGACATAGATGTCGCTACAATACGATTGCATAGTTTAGGGGTCGGGCGCTCACTTTCCGGCACCTCTAAAATCGTTCTGCAGTTTTAGGGTGCTGATTTATCACGTGCTCGGCGGTGAATGAAAACATGGAGAGGAACAGACATGTGTAAGGAATAAAAATATTTCGTAGATGTGTGAAGTCCGCCATCCCGCATTGGAGCAGCGTGTCGGACTCTTCCCGGAAAAACCCTAACAGGTATGCGAGAAGACCTGGAGGTTTATTGTCTAACTCTGGTGGGTTTCGTGATCGGTTTTATTTTGGCGTATGAAGCTCTTTCACTGGTTAATGGGATCAAATGAAACCGATCGCGAAGCCAACCAGAGTTACGCATTTTTTTTTTTTAATTTGGTAAAGTGACGAAACGAGCTAATCGTTCACCTGATGGTAAGTGCAACGTCTGCCCATAACGAATGCTGTGTCAACCAAAACATTTCCGTGTGACACCACACTGCGCCCGTCACCCTGAGACACGAGTTCTTAAGTCTCATATGCCCAGTGATTACGCTAGCTCTCAGTGCCCTTCAAACCGAAACACAATAATGTTTGCACACCACTGCTTCACGGCAGAATAACTGGCTCTGGGGTGGTACATACCCGGACGGATTCCTGCATAGGAATCCTACCACCAAACAAAGTTGAACGGCAGTTGAACCGCTGCTCTCAGCAGTGGGACATTAATAGGTTAATTTACTTCTTTTTCACTTTCGGAAGCTGAACCAAGTCGCAAACACAGATGCACTCAGTCGTCTGGACCTTCCCGTGGTGATGTAACGCTCACGCAATAAGATCAGAGGTAGGTAAGTATAGTTAGAGATACTGGAACAATCACGACACAACCAGGAGGGATCGGTTATACTTTGACCTTTAAACCTCATTAATTGGTTAATGGGATAAATTTAAACCGATCACAAAAACTACCAGAGTTACTCAATAGACCTTCAGATCCGAAAACAATTGTGTTTTTGCATACATTTTTGGTCTGTCGTCGGTTACATATTCACTGTACAAATTTCGTTTAACATTTATTCCCAAGTTACACGTTCACGTATAGAGTAAATAACAGAAATATAAAAAGCAAATAGAGGCAGATGATATTTCTTACATATTTCATATTTTGTTTGATTGTTCATATCGACGTTACGCGAGTCGGTACATGCGGGTGGGTTAATTGTAATAATGTTCAATGTTTCTTATATTATCGTTCTCATCTTCAGAAATAATATGGGACGTAGTAGATAAATAATTCGACGGAATTGAAAATAAATATTTGTTCACATAATTATATTATTCTTATATTTAAGCGAATAATACATCCATAGTCAATAATGTAAATGCGACAGTAACTCTCTGTCCCTCCACCAGTAACTGTCTGTCTGTTTGTTACCTTTTCACGGTTGATCCGCTGAACCGATCTTGACCGAATTCGGCACAGAGATAGCTTGCATCCTGGAGACGGATATAGGATACTCTTTATCGTTGAAAGTCATAGAGTTTACGCGGAATTTTTAAAAACCTAAATCAACGCGAAGAAGTTGTGGTCATCAGCTAGTAATGTTATAAATGCGAAAGTAACTCTCTCTGTCTGTTTGTTACCTTTTCACGGTTCCACCGCTGAACCGATCTTGACGTAATTCGGCACAGAGATAGCTTGCAGTTTTTATTTCGGAAAATCAAAGTATTTAAATCCTAACAATAATTAAATCCACGCGGACGTAGTCGCGGTAAGTAACTAAACTCTGATTTTAATTCCGTAGAATTCTGACAGTTATCATTTTTTGACATGTCAGAGATTACAAACCTTTTTGGCCGGGCACATTTTTCAATTTCAATACGAGTCTGAACATCTGAGTCTATACATACATTTTATTTGTTAGTGAATGTATCTATTTTACTGAAGTGCGGTGCTCCACATTAAAAGTGGTTTTACGGCGAGTGATAATGACGTCCCTTTTCATCGCAAACAGTAAAAAACGCACAAGTAAAGATAACATATTTTTATTAAAATAAAAGTAAAGTAAAGTAAAGTTTCAGCCTATAAATGTCCCACTGCTGAGCACAGGCCTCCTCTCATTTCTGAGAGGATTTGGAGCTGGGAAGTATCCGCCACGCTGCTCCAATGCGGGTTGGCGGACTTCACATGTCTACGAAATATTTTTTATTTCTCAGACATGCAGGTTTCCTCGCGATGTTTTCTTTCACCGCCGATCACGTGGTAAATCAGCACTTAACATTGCAATTAACAATTTTAGTGGTGCCGGCACCGGGGCTCGAACCCAGGTCACTCGCATACTAAGAAATTTAAAGCGTGCGCCTAGCCCCTGAGCTACCACGGCTCTTTTATTACATACAATTTATTAAAATATTTAATCATTATTAATACTTATATCACTATCTTCATCATCATCATCATCGCTGACATTAATTATTAAAGAGTCTGCGACTGTGTCAATCAAATCGTCGAAGGACCCAGGCACAGCTTATCTTCTTCTTTGATTGTATGGCTGATACATTCTTGCCATTTGCCAGGAGTAACATTACTTATACTTTCCAGTAACAGTTATTTAACTTCCGCCATTTTGAAACTTCTGTTGTGTCTTGCGACATGGCCCTTCGCTTGAGCCCACACCAATTCAATAGGGTTGAGTTCACAATGATATGGGGCAGTCCAAGTACAGTAATGCCTTGTGCTGCGGCCATCTCATCTACAATACATACATACATACATAAGGTCACGACTTTATCCCATAAGGGGTAGTCAGAGACTGGGCACTCACTGCAAAAACAGATCCAATCCAATCCAATCCAAGTTTCACCAAAACAATATAATGCACTCGGTGTGATAGGTGGTGAGCCCATCGCCACCTTGCGCTGTTGGGTGCACAGCGCAGTTTAGTTCCCTTCATCTATAATTCTAATCAACAATACACTGTTGGTATTTGTATTTCCCCTGACCCACAATTTCCAATAAATTAACTTTTACCATTTTTTCTTTAAAAATTTAAATTTTTGAAGTCAACCACGCTTGGATATCGCCTTTTCTCCATGCAGTTGTTGGTACTTTTTCGGATGATAGTGTGTATTATCCAACACTACCGAGTTTGGTTTAATTTTGGAAGTATTTTTGTGAACCACTCCACAAATACTTCCCCAGTCATCTCCTTGTGGTAATCTGCCAAGCCTTTTTTTACCTCAAAAACTAAACTATTTGTAACTATTTGTAAATATTTAGAATTATGGTATTTTTGTTGGGCGCAAAAGCACCACGAGGACGCTTCTTTCTGGGAGAAAAAAGTCTGAGTGTTGTGCTCTGTCAGATGGGGCTGCTTCCCGGGAAGGGCCAGGTTGTGGCACCATAACGTTTATGAAAATCAACAAACGATCACAACACGAAAAGTCAACCTATGTAGAAATCCGTCTAGGGTAGGTACCACCCCAGGGCCAGTTATTCTACCGTGAAGCAGCAGTGTGCAAACATTACTGTGTTTTGGGTTTGAAGGGCACTGAGAGCTAGCGTAATCACTGGGCATATGAGACTTAAGAACTGATGTCTCAGGGTGACGGGCGCAGTGTGGTGTTACACAGTAATTTTCTGGGTGACACAGCATTTATTATGGGCAGACGTTACACTTACTGTCAGGTGAAAGCTTTGCTCGTTCCGTCACTTTTATGAAATAAAAAAAATTAACAAATAAAACAAGATAATAACAATAAATAGCAGCAAACACATGAGCGCATTCGAGCATTCAAAGAAGTCGAATGAAAATCAATCAATGTGACAGACGCGACGTGACAGCTAACTTTTTTTTTAAAGGTTTAATAAACCTGGAATTAGTAGGCAGTGATGCCAGCTAAAGAATAAAATAAAGTTATTAAAGTTTATTCGATATATTGTTCGTGATTATTGTATTAGTGACCTAATGAATAAAAAATGAGTAAGTAAATATATAATATTAAGATAATATTTAGATTTTCCATTTTTATAGGTAAAACAAAAAAAAAAATACGTAGCATTTTTTTGCGCTCAAATGGGTCATATTTGTCTCTTTTTCGGTGGAGAACTTTTTTAATTAATTCGACGGAATAAAAAGTAGTATTTTTTTTTATTTGATGATGTGACGAAACGAGCAAAACGTTCAACTGATGGTAAGTGCAACGTCTGCCCTTAACAAATGCTGTGTCGCCCAGAACGTTTCTGTGTGACACCACACTGCGCTCGTCACCCTGAGACATCAGTTCTTAAGTCTCGTATGCCCAATGATTACGCTAGCTCACAGTGCCCTTCAAACCGAAACACAGTAATGTTTGCACACTACTGCTTCACGGCAGAATAACTGGCCCTGTGGTGGTACCTACCTAGACGGATTCCTGCATAGAAATCGATTCGAATTTGAAAGTTGAAGCGGGGTTTTGTATTTTATTTCATTTAGTTTTACTATTTATAACCCGACGTTTCCAGCGCTTTACAGCAGCGATGGTCACGGGAGGACTGAGATGTCAGACGTTCCGATGTCATAGACATCGGTCCGTAGTTATATCGTAAATAGTAAAATTAAACGAAGAAGATGGGGTAAACATGCAAACGGTTCACCTGATGTCAGTAAAGAAGAGAAAGTTAATTTGCTAAGATCCGCATGCAAAATGTAAAATGGTGTGTATTGCCTAGTTTTGAAGAGCAACGCCCTCCCTCCCTCAACAGTGTGCACAAGAAAACCAATACCGCCTACCGGGAGCCTCCACCAGATACCCTCCACCACTACTACACTACCACTAGGCAATACACACCACTGAAGTCTAGATTACGTTTTTCACCTCAAAACGAGGCATTATCAAGTGATATTGACTCTACGACAGTCAACCGCCGAGTGAACACTGTAGGTAATACACACCATTTTACACTTTGCATGCGGATCTTAGCAAATTAACTTTCTCTCCTTTGCTATAATGAATTTCCGCAAAGTAACGCCTGATTCTATTAACTACACCTGATGTTAAGTGATCACCGCCGCACAAGAACATCCGCAACACCAGGGGAATCGCTGATGCGTTGCCGGCCTTTGAGAAAGGATTAGGCTCTTTTCTTGAAGTCGTATCGGTCCGCTGGCGGCACCAAGTACCACAGAGTGGTCGTGCGTGCCAGAAAAATCAAGGTGATGTGGATGGAATTTGGTACTGCACCGCGATTTTTTTTTGTATTGTATAAAGTGACGAAACGAGCAAAACTTTCACCCGATGGTAAGTGCAACGTCCGCCCACAATTGTTGTACAAAATCAATCAATCAATCAATGCCGTGTGGTAGCGGCTTAAGAGAACCTACCACCCCATCCCATCCCGAGGGTTCGTAAAAGTCGACAGAGGGAAATTAAAAAACCAGGAAATGGGCAGCAGCATCTTCCTGGAACATCTGAATAAATAAACTGCGGTTGCCAATCCGCCTGCCAAGCGTGGCAACTATGGCAAAATCCCTCCAATAGGAGAGTTACTAAATTTTGTGGCTATCTATGGGGGAGGCTTTTGTTCAGCAGTGGACTTGTGATAGGCTGAAACGACGACGACGACATTCGATAAATATCAATTAAGAATAACAGAAGCGTTGCATGAAACCCCAACTCAAGCTACGTCTTTACACTGCCCCGTCCGCCTGAGGCATTTCTTAAGTCACATATGCCCGGTAATCACACATTAGTCGTGGGTACGTTTCACAAAAGACTGCACACACAAACACCCAAACCCGGAGCGACTATCTGCATAAGAATATTTCTCACGTGCGGGAGTCGAACTCGCGACCCGTACAGCCGATCGCTAGGCCGCCAAGCCTATGCGCCTACCAAGCCTAATATTAAACTATTCTAGGTAAAATAGATAATAAACTGCACTGTGCACCGAACAGCGCGTGGTGGCGATGGGCTCACCACCTATCACACCAAGTGCATTACATTGTTTTGATGAAACGTGGATTGTGGCAGTCATCTGTTTATGCAGTGAGTGCCCAGTCTCTGACTACCCCTTATAGGATACAGTCGTAATCTTATGTATGTAGGTAAAATTGCTTCGCTATTGTTTAAATATCTATTGTGTTTAATTTTTTATTTATAATCTGTGCTTGCACGACTGTCGGCTTCTCTTTAGTTTTCTTTTACAACAAAGTAAATTGCAGAGCTCTGGGATTTTCCACTAACTTACAAAGGTAATATTTTAAAGGCTTTGTGTAAATGATCTCTTTAACGTTTGCTTCTCTATTTGTATTTATTAATTAAGCTTCAGTTTTTTTCTTATATAAGGACTAAACATACATACGTACATACAGTCACGCCTTTTTCCCATAAAAGGGCAGAGGCCACTCACGTATCCCACTCTTCGCCCTCGCGGGAAACGAGACTTGACGGGTGGCGAACCACGTCGCCGCCATTTTGGTTCGAGTCAAAAAATTCTTTTGACTGAGTTTTAATGTTGTACGAGTATTATATAATAGCAAAGTTGTTTAGCCGTGTGGTAGTGGCTTAAGAGAATCTACCACCCCATCCCATCCCGTGGGTGTCGTAAAAGTTGACAGAGGGAAAATGAAAACCAGGAGACGGGCAGCAGCACCTTCCTGAAACATCTCAATAATTAAACTGCGGTTGCCAACCCGTCTGCCAAGCGTGGCAACTATGGCAAAATCCCCTAAAAAGAGAACTGCAAACTTTTGTGGCAATCTATGAGGGAGGCCTATGTTCAGCAGTGGACTAGTGATAGGCTGAAATGATGATTGTGATGATGAAAGTAGTTTAGACGAATACTATTATATTTGAAAAAAAAAAACGATGCCTCTCAGTAGGATTTTCTCCTGTATGGTGGGTGCAACAATTTGACCCGAAAAATGACAATTTGTGTTTTCGTACAAATGTTGACTACGGCTGAGAATCGAACCCAGGATCGGCGGCGCAGAAGGCAGGTACGCTAACTACTACGTCGAGCGGTCAATATTCATCATTTTAAAAGTATCCTGATATTATATTAATTATATATATATAAATTTAAGCTACAGGGTAATTACATAACAGAGGCTACGCAGAACGTTCCGAGCTTCCATACAAGCAGCATATTCAAGAGCTGATGAATAGTTCTCATCGGTTCTTTAAGCTGGAAAGACTGTTTAAAGTACTGATTAAGCGCTTATACAGCTTTTATAAGTACGGATTAGGCCTAAATAATTCAGCCTCTTTCTTTAGGTCTGAGTAAAGTCAGTCAAAACCTGTTAAATGGTTGATGTATGGTTAAACGCTGGCTTTAGTTCGTAAATGATCTTATAAAAGATTATTTTAACGTTCATAATTGTTTGTTCGCTTTTTTTTCGTTGTTACATTTGGAAAAATCGGTAAGTATTAAAAATAATATGTCAACAAAAACAACAAAAACGTAATGGTGGATCTAGTGCAAGTAATAAATCTAGATAAGTCAATTATCTTGGTTTTTTTTATTTGATAAAAGTGACGGAACGAGCACAACGTTCACCTGATGGTAAGTGCAACGTCTGCCCATAACAATTGCTGTGTCACCCACAACATTTCTGTGTGACACCACACTGCACTCGTCTCCCTGAGACATCAGTTCTTAAGTCTCATATGCCCTGTGATTACGCTAGCTCACAGTGCCCTTTAAACCGAAACACAGTAATGTTTGCACACTACTGCTTCACGGCAGAATAACTAGCTCTAGGGTGGTACCTACCTAGACGGATTCCTGTATAGGAATCCTACCACCAGTAGCCACCAGTATTATTGTCAGCAACTGTAAACCATGATGAAAGAACTAGCCGCTAAACAACCGAGGCTGGTCAATCGCTCTAGGCCACTGCTGCGTCAGGACAACGCTAGACCACACACTGCACAACAGACGGCCGCTAAACTATAGGAGCTGCAATTGGAATGTCTGCGACATCCACCGTACTCCCGGACCTTGCTCCAACGGATTAACATTTTTTCCGGAATTTGGATAACTTCTTACAAAGAAAAAATTCAGCTCCGATGTGGCAGTCCAAACAAGAGAGTTTATTGATTCTCGCCCCCATTGCTTTTTTAGTAAAGGGATCAATGAACTACCTATGAAATAGCAAAAGTGCATAGATAACTATGGTACATACTTTGATTAATTTTTACAAAAATTAGTATGGGAGGAATATAAAGTTTATCCCATACCAAACGCCAATCCATTCATATTTCAAAACCTAATACTTTCGTTGGATTTTTAAGGCGCCCGTGGAATAATTCAATTTCGATGATAATCATGGGCGGCGGCATCAGGTGAGCTGCTTACCCGTTTGCCCCCTCTTCTAAAAAAAAAACATAACATTAGATACATTCATAGGCATTGGTTTACTAACATGGACCCCTGAATAGTTTCCAAAGCATTTTGTATATCTATGATAGTTGAAAATTGTTTCGAAATAATAGAGCAAGGTTAAGATAAATAGTGGCATTTTGTTAGGCAGCCTAAGTATTTGAAAACAAGCCTTTTAACTATATAAAGGTAAATAAATATTATAAAGGAAAGAAAGTTAATTTGCTAAGATCGAGTGTATATTACCTAGTTTTGATGAGCACCGCCCGCCCTCCCAGTTACGCCGAGTTAGGCGGCGAACTGTCGTAGAGTCAATATCACTTGATAATGATAGTTTTGAGGTGAAACACGTGTCGTGGTCTCGACTTCAGTGGTGTGTATTGCCTAGTGGTAGTGTTTTAGTAGTGGAGGGTATCTGGTGGCGGTTCTCGGTGGCGGTGTTAGTTTGCTCGTGCACGCTACTACATGCACGCTATGGGAGGGCGGGCGGTGCTCTTCAAAACTGGCTAATATACACCATTTTATATGCGATATTAGCAAATAAACTTTTTTTCCTTCATTATAATGGATATCGGCAAAGTAACGCCTGATTCCATTAACTATATTTCAAATAAATATTATTATAGTCAGGTTGTAGTTGGTTTGTTGCTGAATAATAGATTTAATTACGGATTTGGCTGTAGAGCATTCTGTCAGAAATACGTTTTGATCTTTTAGAACATCGTCTGGTTAAGGGCTTACAATCTTTGATTTAACAACCTATGAAGTTATAACATTCTACAATATATATACAGATATTACAGACACAATATATATATTTTTGAGGGTTTTGCCAAGAGTCTTATAAAAGTAGTGCTATTATAGTCTTAAATTATTTATTTATTTGTTAAAACTTTATTATACACCAAAATTTAAAGGGTAACAATGGGCGGACTTAATGCCTATTGGCATTCTCACCCAGTCAACCCGTAGGCGCGGAGAAAGTTGTGTAGGGTGCAATGTTAAAAAAATGTGAAAATTACCTTTAATAACAAGCCGAAGTTAATAACAAAAACATAAATACATGTATGACTTTTTTTTATTGTACAAAGTGACGAAACGAGCAAAACGTTCAACTGGTGGTAAGTGCAACGTCCGCCCACAACAAATGCTGTGTCACCCAGAATATCTCTGTGTGTCACCGCACTGCGCCCGTCACCCTGAGACATCAGTTCTGAAGTTTCAAATGCCCAGTGATTACGCTAGCTCGCAATGCCCTTCAGACCGAAACACAGTAATGTTTGCACACTACTGCTTCACGGCGGTATAACTGGCCCTGGGGTGGTACCTACCTAGACGGATTCATGCATAGGAATCCTACCACCAGTATGATCGAGGAAGACGTAGGTATACAAATTAGCTGTCTACAGTTGTCTTTAGATAATATTCCTGCAGCAATCATTTAAAAGCATTTTATTGTATACTTTTCTAATATCTTCAGGCAGGGTGTTCCAGAGTAGTGTGGCCTGAACAGTAAAAGAGTTACCGATGAAACCGGTGGAATGTTGAATTATACTAATCTTATGATAAGATGAGGAGAGGAGAACGTCAGATCATCACGATATTCAGAGATATGTTCGTACTTCCTAAGGCCGAAAATATACCTGATACAATTGTTTAGAAGGCGCTTTAGCTTATAGAGGAGATCTTTGTTCAAGTCTGTGTACTCACATCTGCATAGACAATAATTGGTAGTATAAGTAATTATACCTAAAATCAGACTGTAATCTTTGTCAACTATATTAACAGCTTTTGAAGTTATTCTCGTGATTCTTTTATAAATTTGCCTTGTTTTATCACACAATAGAATTAGAGGTGTGGTAGATTGTAGATGTAGGGTTCTATATAACTACATTAAAGTACACGCTTATGATATACCAGCTGTCCCCGCGGGTTCACCCTCGCAAAATATCCGACCCCGATCCATGATATTCCCTATTTAAATCGGGTTTTAATTTTTTAAAGAAACAGGCGAAAGAAACTTTCATTCTAATTCTCTTTATGACACATACATACGCCTTTTTCCCATATAAGGGCTAGGCAAGTATTCGCCTCCGCGGGAAACGGGACGTGACAAATGGCGAACGCCTTTTTGGTGCGTTTCAAAAAATTCTTACTCTCTATTGCGTCTCCATTAGCAGTACCCTTAGTCGCCTCTTACGACATCTCGGTAGGAAAGTGTTAGGGGCTATTCGACTCTGTCGGACTAGAACTGTGTCGATCAAGACTGATCGAATAACTTTGATCCGATCTCTATCCGAACGGGATTAATCGAGTCTCGAAGCGCTAAAAGATTCGATCATTTGGGTACCGATTATATTAAGCACCGCGTGGCTTAGTTGTCAGAGTCCTGGGTTCAATTCCCAGCCGGAGCCAACATTTGTGCTAAAACACAAATTATTGGTTTTCGGGTCTGGTTGTGTTGTGATTGTCCCCGTGTATCTGACACTGCATCCTATCCTACCTCCGATCTTATCGCATCAGCGTTACATCGGGCGCGGGTAGGATGGGACGAGTGAGTGCCTCTGTGTTTGCGCGTACACTTGTGCCACTATAATATCTCCTGCGCAGTTGATGGCTCTCGACAGTATTCGGAAGTTGTCGCCGCGGTCGAAATCGGCTAGGAGAACATCATCAGTCGCCTCCTAAGACACCTCGGTAGGAAAGTGTTAGGTGCTATTCTACTCTGTCGGACTAGAACTGTGTCGATCAAGACTGATCGAATCACTTTGATCCGATCTCTATCCGAACGGGATTCATCGAGTCTTGAAGCGCTAAAAGATTCGATCATTTGGGTACTGATTATATAATGGAACAAACGGCGTTCCTAAAAAACACCTTAAAATTGTTTTTCTAAATCACAGTTATGATTTGTAATAATATGATTCTAAAATTCTTTGTTTATATTTTACTTCAGTCCCCATTTTTCAGTTTTCGTCGTTTCAGCCTATCAATAGTCCACTGCTGAACATAGGCCTCCCCCATAGATTGCCACAAAAGTTTGTAGCTCTAGTTTTGGGGGGATTTTGCCATAGTTGCCACGCTTGGCAGCCGGGTAGGCAACCGCAGTTTATTTATTCAGATGTTCCAGCAAGATGCTGCTGCCCATCTCCTGGTTTTCATTTTCCCTCTGTCGACTTTTACGACACCCACGGGATGAGATAGGTTGGTAGATTCTCTTAAGCCGCTACCACACGGCCAGTGAGGGTTTTTTCAGTTTTACAACTTAAAAAACCTTTTTGGTTTCGCTATCACTGCTCGCGATCTGTTGATAGAATGAGTCGCAAAGTATTGTGGACCAATCAGTCCAGTCGGTCACACGGCCGAGCTGCGACCCGAACGACCGAATCGTTTTAACCCGATCACCATGCCAATGGGTCACCATCGAAGAAATTATCGATCGACACAGGTCTATGTCGGACACTGATCGACAATTTATATATGTATATAAATGTAAAGCAAACTACAGCAAACTACCCTACACATACAGCACCTGTTCACGAGTATGACGCTTTGATCGCGCCGGTCAAGATTCGATGATAATGTTAAACAACATTGCTATTTTTACACCAGCCTGCACCGTTACTCATGTTCTGAATAATTTTATATTCTACGGTAGAGTTGAGCAGGTTCATTCTTAAAAATATATATTTTCAACTCGATGGAATTATTTATTTAGTACGTCTCATATATTTCCAAAGAAGGTAATGATAATATATGGAATATTGAATATTATTACATTTAAAGCAACCGACTGTACCGACTCGTGTAATGTCGGTATGAAAAGTGAAATATTTATGTAAGAAAATGTTATCCAACTCAGATATTTATGTTTTATTTCTATGGTTTATTTTTTCTTAAGTGAACTTGTAACGCGGACGTGAACGTTCAGAATATGCATACATAAGATCACGACTGTATCCCATAAGGGGTAGTCAGAGACTGGGCACTCACTGCAAAAACAGATGACTGCCACAATCCGCGTTTCACCAAAACAATATAATGCACATGGTGTGATAGGTGGTGAGCCCATCGCCACCATTCGCTGTTGGGTGCAGTAAAGTTTCAGCCTATAAATGTCCCACTACTGAGCACAGGCCTCCTCTCATTTCTGAGAGGGTTTTGGAGCTAGGAAGAATCCGCCACGCTGCTCCAATGCGGGTTGGCGGACTTCACATGTCTTCGAAATATTTTTTATTCCTCAGACATGCAGGTTTCCTCACGATGTTTTCCTTCACCGCCGAGCACGTGGTAAATCAGCACTTAAAATTGCAATTAACAATTTTAGTGCTGCCGGCACCGGGAATCGAACCCAGGTCACTCGCGTACTATGAAATTTAAAGCGAGCGCCTAGCCCCTGAGCTACCACGGCTGTTGGGTGCACAGTGCAGTTTAATTCCTTACTCGCCTTTTACGAGATCCATTGGATGAGATGGAGTGGAAGTATTCTTTTAACGAGCCGCCACCACACGAATATATGATATAGTATATGTATGATATAGTATACTGAATTGAACTAACATCAGTTTTTAACAGAAATAACATCATGATTTCTTATATTTACGCGACTACTACACATTTAAATAAAACTAAATTTTACGGATTTTATCGCGTTTGATTTTGTACTAAATATAACCCGACGTTTCGAGCGCTTTGCAGTCTGCAGTCTGTTCTGGATCACCTCAACCATTACATCAGATTTGATAAACCCAGTCTGCAGTCTGTGAACATGTTCTGGATCACCTCAACTATCACATCAGATTCGATAAACCACAAATCCTCGCAAAAGAACACCGATTTCTACCGAGAATGATTCGCGAGGCTATTGAAAAAAATAAAACATTCTTATTTTAATAGAGAAGATGGTTGGGGACTATCAGCTTGGGATCCTATAATTAATACAATTAAATCAAAAACCAAGCATACCCCAAGACACGGTTAGCTCTTCGTGCGTAGATCGGATCAAAGATAATTATTAAAAGCTGAAGTTACTCCGGGTTAAATATGACATCAGGACATCTGTCACCTTAGTCCTCCCGCGACCATCGGTGCTGTAAAGCGCTCGAAACGTTAGGTTATAAATAGTACAAAATAAAAACGCGATAAAATCCGTAAAATATAGTTTTATTTAAAAACATTTTTGATACGAGCTTTTATTTGTGAGGCTTATTTTGTCGACCAGTGGACTTTAAATGTTGCTAAGGCCTTGACTTGTTAAAACAAATCCAACGTCCATATAAGTAAAAATAAAATTCCTAAAAGTGTGACTGAAAAAACTGAAATAGAATTCAATAAACTTGTCAAGAAGACATTATTGTAAAAAGCGTATTAGAAAGTAGATCCTTACATAGAGGACAGTGATGTGTGGAAATAACTCTTACTCTGCATTTGCAAACCCCCTGCCTAGTAAATTTATGATGTAATTAATACTGGTGGTTTACTGGTGGTAGGATTCCTATTCAGGAGTCCGTCTAGATAGTCTAGATACCACCCCAGGGCCAGTTATTCTACCGTGAAGCAGTAGTGTGCAAACATTACTGTGTTTCGGTTTGAAGGGCACTGTGAGCTAGCGTAATCACTGGGCATATTAGACTTAAGAACCTATGTCTCAGGGTGATGGGCACAGTGTAGTGTTACACAGAAATTTTCTGGGTGACACAGCATTTGTTATAGGCAGACGTTGCACTTACCATCCGTAGAACGTTTTGCTCGTTTTATCACTTTATGCAATAAAAAAAATGTAACATATAAATGACATGTAATATGGCATAAAAAAAAGAAAGACTTCAGAGTATCTCGCCGGTTCTTCTCTGAGAAGGTCTTATGTTTTGAACGGGTGTAGATTTTGACATTCATATGAGCTTTATACAAGCCTAAACTGAATAAAGAAATTTTGACTTTTACTTTAAAGCATCGAGAACATGACGGTGCTATCTTTCTTAGTTAAGTAGTTCCTATGGCCACCGTCCGGCTCCATCATCAAGTCAGCTCCATTATGCCGTATTATTGCATTGTCACCGAAGATACATAATAAATTATCTCTTTAAAAATGGGAACTGTTGGGATAACGGTCTAGGTAGGATACCACCGCAGGGCCAGTTATTCTGCCGTGAAGCAGTAGTGTGCGAACATTACTGTGTTTCGGTCTGAAGGGCACTGAGAGCTAGCGTAATCACTGGGCATATGAGACTTAAGAACTTATGTCTCAGGATGACGGACGCAGTGTGGTGCTACACAGAAATATTCGGAATAACACAGCATCTGTTATGTGCAGACGTTGCACTTACCATCAGGTGAACGTTTCGCTCGTCTCGCCATATCAAATAAAAAAATTAAAAAAAAATCTCTAACAGCTTCCCTAAATTCAAAAATTACATACAGCAAACTATAAATAACAATTTCATAATGTTTTAATTTAATAATTATGTTTTAATTTAGAATAATTTATAATGTATTATAATTAACCAATAATTGAAATTAATTGGCATATCTTTGTTTAATTAATGATTTCTATTCCATTTCAGCCTACCATTAGTCCACTGCTGAACATAGGCCTCCATCATAGAGTGCAACAAAAGTTTGTAGCTCTCATTTTGGGGGGATTTTGCCATAGTTGCCACGCTTGGCAGGCGGGTTGGCAACCGCAGTTTATTTATTATGATGTTCCAGGAAGATGCTGCTGCCCATCTTCTGCTTTTAATTTTCCCTCTGTCGACTTTTACGACACCCACGGGAAGAGATGGGGTGGTAGATTCTCTTAAGCCGCTACCACACGGCATTGATTGATTGATTGATTTCTATTGTTTTGTTATATATATGTTTTTGAAACTTATTTTTGATTTTGTATACTTAATGCTGTTGCATTGTAGTTTGCACCTTTAATTGGGGTGACACTAAACATGTTTTACTGTATTCGCTTTGTTGATTATGATCGTGTTCACTTTGTTGGTGCAATAAATATAAATAAATAAATAAATTAAATAAATAACTATGCCGAAAATTAAGTCAAAAAGTGGATCCACTTTTTGAGTGTGTTGAGTGACATTTGATTTGATTCAGAAGATTATTCGAAGAAACAAGTTAAATAAAAGCTTCTGCAAAAAAGAAGTAATTTATAAATGACATTATGTAATATGAAGTATACGTATAAATACAAATATACTAAGCAACTTCGGGTACGAGACGTTAGAAAATTAGATTGTCATTACAAGGATACCTTTTTACATACAAGTTTAAGATATCTCATTAGATTTCTTTCACAACAAAGAAAATTGCTAAGCTGCGGCGGACATGTGAATAATTTCATATCTTGTAACATATAAATAATAAATAAGTTTCGTAGTATTAAATTTTTCTTTTTTTTTCTTTAGTGTAACCGTCGTCAACGTTGAGGCACGAGTTCTTGAGTCTTATATGCCCAATGATTACGCTAGGTATCCTCGATATCCTTCAAACCGAAACAGTATGCATTACTGTGTTTCGATTTGCAAACACGGTGGTGTTTCCATACTACTACTTGAGAGTGGAATAACTGACATTGCGATGGTATTTACTGGTTGTAGGATACAATAAAAAAAAACTTTTGCCGGAAATAAGAGTTGTTATATCTTAAAATAACTAGCAGTTTCTTTGTCTCTTATAAGTAGAACAAGTACTACTACATGGTAGGATTTCTATGCAGAAATCCGTCTACGGTAGGTACCAACCCAGGGCCAGACATTCTGCTGTGAAGCAGTAGTGTGCAAACATTACTGCGTCTGTCTGAAGGGCACTGATAGCTACTGTAATCTCTAAGCATATGAGACTCAAAAACTGCTGTCTCAGGGTGAACAGCACATGATACAAAGAAATATCTGACTCGGCATTTGTATTGGCAGACCTTTCACATGCTAACGTCGTCGCTTTCTTCGTAAAATAAAAATTTTGAACTTTACGCTTGGAAACGTCGCTCTCGATTTCCCCAATACAAAAACTTCAATAGTTAACTCTACCGTCGGTCGGTTAGGAATGGGGGCGAGTTGTTCAGAAATTCACGAATCAGCTGCCACCGACTCCCGGCTTGACCCGCTTCGAGCTCGTTAACAATAAATGATATTGTAGGTCGTGTACGCCTCTGGCTGTTCGTGTTTCCATTGTACATTACGGTACGTTGAATGTAGTTACGTGATTTCTTAATAATGAAACATGGGACTTCTTAGAGAAGATCCGGTAACAAACTCTGTGGTCTTTGTTTTTTCAATGCCATATTACATAATGTCATTTATGGATTACAAAAAAATTACATCATAAATTTAGTAGGCAGGGGGTTTGCAAGTGCAGGAGTATAAGTTATTTCCACACATCTTTGTCCTCTATATAATGATCTATTTTATAATACGCTTTATCTAATAATGTCTTGATAAGTTTTTTAAAATCCATGTCCGATTTTTGTGTTACACTTTTAGGAATTTTATTATAAAACTTTATACATCTACTAAGAAAAGACTTTCTAGTTTTAGCCAACTTAAAAACATAGGAACCTCTAGCGTGTCACCTCGACCCAGTCTACAGGATACAGTA
Organism: Luehdorfia chinensis; assembly: GCA_019845155.1. Lineage (NCBI taxonomy): Eukaryota > Metazoa > Arthropoda > Insecta > Lepidoptera > Papilionidae > Luehdorfia > Luehdorfia chinensis. Next base: position 531,340 of record JAHVAK010000072.1, read on the forward strand.
AATGTTTTGGTAAATAAATTAATGTTTTTCCGTACGTACATAATATTTTTAAAAATAAACAACGACGGAAGCAGTCAAAATATTAGTCTCCCTGAATAGTTCTCGTAGCGACTCGCGAGGTCCCAAGTTAAAGATTGCAAAATTGTTATCATATTAATACTTTCAGCGTAGCGTCATCATTTGATTTCTCGGAAACGGCTCTAACGATTTGGATGAAATTCTGCGTTTAGATGTTTACTTTCTTATTTCATATAGATTGGTTTAATTTTCAGTACAAACAATTAAGATAATGTTTGATTTTATATCGGCTGAGGTATTCATGCATTGATATTACCTACTCAAGTATTGATAGCACTGTATGGCATCGTTAACATGACAGCAGTTAGCTATTCCGAACCGGACATGATTGATTTCTCAGATAGGTCTCTAATGATTTCGATGAAATTTTGCATATTATGTAGTGTATATTAGATATCTAAACAATTGATATTTAGATACTATGGTAATGGAAATAAGCAAGCTAACAGATGCCGTTTGAAGCTCAGTCGCCCAGGTACTTAATAATTAAAAAAGCAAAGAAATTATCCTCATACAAATGATTGTGAGAAATAATGAAGACACTCTATTTGTCTGGTGGTTAAAATAACATATCTCTAATGTCTGTCACTGCGGACGTACCACCACCAAATAATCCACACGATGGCAATGATGTTCTCCTAGCCAATTTCGACCGCGGCGACAACTTTCGAATACTGTCGAGAGCCATCAACTGCGCAGCAGATATTATAGTGCCACAAATGTACGCGCAAACACAGAGGCACTCACTCGTCCCAACCTACCCGCGCCCGATGTAACGCTGATGCGATAAGATCGGAGGTAGGCTAGGATGCAGTGTCAGAAACACAGGGACAAACACAACACAACCAGACCCGAAAACTAACAATTTGTGTTTTAGCACAAATGTTGGCTCCGGCTGGGATTCGAACCCAGGACCCGCGGCGTAGAAGTCAGGTACTCTGAACTCTAGGCCGCGCGGTCGTCACGATGGCAATATTTAATTTATAACGTGACGTTGAAACAATGGAAACGTGCGATCTCTCGTACTTCACAAACACTAAAGTCTCTAATTAGAGGTGGTGTAGCCTTCGGGCGGTTTATAAGGTCTTGTAATCTACCAGAATACACGTCTATTGCTATTGGATGAGGCAGCAGATATAATTATTATCTTCGAAGATTTTTCTTATCATATATATTGTTACGCGCTGGTTCCGATTTGGATCAATAAAACGGTATACCGAAGATTCATTTATTTATTTATTTTGGAACCGTCAATAGAGTTACACATATACTACATTACAATGATAAACCTAGGTACACATATAACACCATTAACAGGCAGTTACAGCATGCAAATTAAGACAAGTCGTGCGATTACAATTTAAAAGACCTAATTTTCACTAATTAATAAATTGTTCTTAGGCGCTCGCTTTTAATTTTATAGTACGCGAGTGACCTGGGTTCGATTCCCAATGCCGGCACCGCTAAAATTGTTAATTGCAATTTTAAGTGCTGATCTTACCACGTGCTCGGCGGTGAAGGAAAACATCGTGAGGAAACCTGCATGGCTGAGAAGTTAAAAATATTTCGGAGACATGTGAAGTCCGCCAAACCGCATTGGAGCAGCGTGGCGGATTCTTCCTAGCTCCAAAACCCTCTCAGAAATGCGAGGAGGCCTGTGCTCAGTAGTGGGACATTTATAGGCTGAAACTTTACTTTTTTTAATAATAAATGGTTCGAGAATGGTTTCAAATGAAACGTAGAGTAAATATATGCGAAAGAATGCAAACCAAAAAAGGTAAATGAATACTTTTTTAATAATTACACCGGCGAAGCATTGACTCTTTCAATTTTCACACTTAGTCACAGCTATAATTTTTTTTATTGCATAAAGTAATGAAACGAGCAAAAGCAACCTGATGGTAAGTGCAATGTCTGCCCATAACAAATGCTTTGTCACCCACAAAATTTCTGTGTGACGCTACACTGTGCCCGTCACCCTCAGACATAGGTTCTTAAGTCTCATATGCCCAGTGATATCGCTAGCTCACAGTGCCCTTCAAACCGAAACACAGTAATGTTTGCACTGCTTCACGGTAGAATAACTGGCCCTGGGGTGGTACCTACCTAGACGGACTCCTGCATAGGAATCCTACCACCAATCCATCCTTCTAATATATAATTTCGGTGATGTAACTGCTGTTAGCCTTTTTGGCTTTTACAGCTTCATCGGATACTCGATCCTTCTAAGAAAACGCAGTACAGCTCTCTTAGATAGCCACATTAACGATTTGATACCCTTTCATTGAGTTCGCATCAAAGATGTTCGATAAGATATAGCAGCACAGCTGGACCAAATAGGTCTCCAAATCGGATTAACCTTATGCTGCTTTTCACCTGGAACGCAAAAAAAGAAACTCTAGAGTCATTTTGTTCAGTGCCATATTACATGTTTGACGACCGCGTGGCCTAGTGGTCAGAGTACCTGACTTCTAAGCCGCTGGTCCTGGGTTCGAATCCCAGCCGGAGCCAACATTTGTGCTAAAACATAAATTGTTGGTTTTCGGGTCTGGTTGTGTTGTGATTGACCCCGTGTTTCTGACACTGCATCCTAGCCTACCTCCGATCTTATCGCATCAGCGTTACATCGGGCACGGGTAGGTTGGGACGAGTGAGTGCCTCTGTGTTTGCGCGTACACTGTGGCACTATAATATCTCCTGCGGAGTTGATGGCTCTCGACAGTAGTCGGCAGTTGTCGCCGTGGTCGAAATCGGCTAGGAGAACATCATCATCATCAAATCCCATGATGTCAGTTATAAATTACATGATTTCTTACAACATTGTATTGTTGCCCGTATAGTCCCATGTGTTGGCGGTTTATCAGAATCTACCACCCCATCTCATTTCCGTGGGTGTCGTAAAAGTCGACTGAGACAAAATGAAAACCAGGAGATGGGCAGCAGCATCTTCCTGGAACATCTGAATAAATCTGAATACAGTTACCAACCCGCCTGCCAAGCGTGGTAGCTATGGCGAAATCCCTCCAAAATGAGTTCTACAAACTTTTATGGAAATCTATTGGGAAGGCCTATGTTCAGCAGTGGACTAGTGATAAACTGACAGTTATTTCTAAAATCTTTGTCCTCTATATAATGATCTATTTTAAAATACGCTTCATCTAATAAAGTCTTCTTGACAATTTTTTTAAAATCTATGTCAGTTTTGTGCATCACAGTATTAAGAATTTTATTATTACAGTTGCTGTGCCCCACGGTTTCCCCCGCGTAAAAAAACCGCCCCCGATTGATGATATATATCGGATTTTGGGGTTTTAATTTTTATGCGCGGTACACAATTTTTTTTTAAAATAAAACAGCCTAAGTTACCCGCTATAATATCAGCTATCTGTCAGTGAAAGACCCGTAAAAATCGGTCCAGCCGTTTCGTAGATTAGCCGGTACAAACAGACAGAAACACAATCAAAATTTTTAAGAATAGTATTTTTCTTATAAGTACCGTATATACTTTCATAAGCGTTGAGTTAAATTCTGTTATTCCGTTATTACAAACAGACACTCCAATTTTATTTGATTGTATAGACTTTATAGATTTACTTAAAGCAACATGTTCCTTAATCTGTCTGTTAAAACTTGTATTATCATCACGAGTTGTAGAAGCAAGAGAAATCCTTCTTCATGTACAGAGCGGCTTTGTGGGATATTTTATGGGATGGAAAGGGGTTCAGAGATGCGATCTACAAATTTAATTACGAGTATGATAGTGAACAGAGGGGAACCAAAATCGCAAATATGATGGGGAGGAAGGTTTTTGAAGTTTGTTAAAAAGGTATCAAAAGATTCATATATTCCTGCGAAAACTGATTGGAATAACGATAAAAAAGGCCGTTGTCCCGAAAATGTATCGAAGTCACAAGTTTTGCAAGCGGTCCTATATATCATCCCAATATTAGACAGCAAAATCCAAATCGGCAGGATCATCGTAAGATCACGACTGTATCCCATAAGGGGTAGTCAGAGACTGGGCACTCACTGCAAAAACAGATGACTGCCACAATCCGCGTTTCGCCAAAACAATATAACGCACTTGGTGTGATAGGTGGTGCGCCCATCGCCACCATGCGCTGTTGGGTGCACAGTGCAGTTTGATTCCTTACTCGCCTTTTACGAGATCCATTGGATGAGATGGAGTGGTAGTATTCTTTTAACGAGCCGCCACTACACGGCAGGTTAAGGGTGTTAATAAACAAAATATAATTATAAATGAGCCAGTCAAAGTATAAGCCAGCTAGTGTATACTAACAAACACAAAATTATCGTCAAAGTTTAAAAAATTACTCCCAGAGTCATAAATATTTAGTTTGTAAAATATTATTATGTATTATAGTCCACACCGACAAGCTGTTTTTATAAGTCAAAATTGGTCAAGTAAAAAAAAATCGATTGATTGATGAATGGACAAATTTACTTTCTTTCCTTCATTATAATGGATTTTCGCAAAGTAACGCCTGATCCTATTAACTATGGACCTTTTCGTTTAATATTCAATTAGCTACTAATGAAAGAGAAATTAAAAGTGAAATGTAATTTGTTATTTCAAAACAGAGGAGTTGCGAACCTAGACATCAATAGAGTTTATATAACGATATATTTAAACATAACATTATAGAGAAAACGCAAATTTTCTATTTAATAAAAAATTCACTCCATTTGCATCTCATTACTTCTTCCGCGGCCAGTCAATAATAGAGCATTTAAGTAAAGCGCCATCTATGCACTAACTATGGAACTGTTAATTTTCTCTAGCGCCAACTGCGTCGAGAGGAGAAAAGGAAAAGTAATATAGGGAAATTCGAACAGATGGCGCTGCTACAGAACAAATAAATCAGTAGGTGTAATTTTATTTATTCCGCCGATAGATGTCCGGCAGAGTAGAATACCCCCTACCTCTTTCCTACCCAGGTGTCGTAAGAGGTGACTAAGGTATGGTACGGTCAGTCTTAATTCGTCCAGAACAACACCATAATATGCAATGCTGTCACTTTTGACTCGTACCAAAATGGTGGCGGTCTTATATCCCGCGTGGGCGAAAAGTGGGCTACGTGAGTGGCCTCTGCCTACCCCTTACATGGGAAAAAGGAGTGATGGTCTAAATGTATGTAATTCTTATCACTTTTTAACCGACTTCAAAAAAGGGGGCGGTCAAATGTTCGTCTGCATGTATTTTTTTTGTATGTTCACCAATTGTGGACCAATTTAAAAAGTAATAAGGAGGGTTCCATGTTATTTAAGTCAAGTTCTGATGATGAGTTGTAGCTCTCATATACATATAGGGATCTCGCCATAGCTGCCACGCCTGCCAGGCAGGTTGGCAAACAGTGTGTTTATTTTGATTTTCCACGAAGTCGCTGCTGCCCATCTCCTGGTTTTAAATTTCCCTCTGTCGAATTTTACGACACTCCCAGGACGATATGGGGGAGGGGGGGGGGGGGGGGTAGATTCTCTTAAGCCGCTACCACACGGAACGTTCATGTCACACAAATACCGGTTTGTCAGACTAGATAGGTCCAACTTCGACCAAGAGGTCAATCGTCGGATCGGAGGATCGGAGGTTCGGATCGGAGTTTCTCTTCGTGATAAAATCCGTAACGATGATAGCCGCAGCAGAACTAAATTATATAGCCCTAAGGATTAGCAAGCTGCGTGGCAATGGGCCGGCCATATAGCTTGTCGTACCGATAACAGTGGGGAAGAAAGGTTCCCTAGTGCCAACCTCGCACTGGCAAACGTAGTGTAGGACGTACCCCTACTAGATAGAGCGACGGCCTGCACGGTTTTGCGGGAAGACGACGGATGCAGGCGGCTCAGGACCGTGTTTTGCTGCAATCTATGGGGGAGGCCTATGTTCAACAGTGGACTATATACTAGTATGATAATGATGATGATGAGACACATGGAAAAACATGTAATTCTTAAATTAGCTTTAACATGCTTGGAGTTGTTCCGTTAAAGTCGGTTTTTTGAATGAATAATCATGAATGTTTCGGAAGCGATTAAAGATTATTGTTATTTAGTAGATGGCCTCATTTTAAACAATTTTAGCTTTACTGTTGGTAAGATCCCTGGCAATCCGCTTAGGTGTGCAAACACAGCTGTGTTTCGACTTGAAGCTCATTGGAGCTGGTGTAATTATTGGGCATATGATGTAATAATACTAGAAGTTTATTCGTCTAAAATCAGGATTAAAAAAGTTAAAATTCATTATAACATTTGAATTTAAATTCATTTTAGAGAATTGTCGCCGTCTGTGGGTGAGGACTATGTTCAGCGGTGAACATGTGATAGGCTGAAACGAAAAACTAACGTTTCAGGGTGACGGGCACAGAATTGTTCTAGCATTGGTTATGGGTAGACGTAGCATTTACCATCAGGTGTTCGTATTGCTCGTTTTGTCATTTTATCCAATAAAGATAGGTTGGCGTTCGCGGTCGCGTTTTTAGAATTTTTCGCTAAAAACTTTTTTGCCTCACAATACGGAGAGCAGCATTTAAAATTCATTCCTTTATGAATATTCACAGCATTAGAGTCTACATTGTCTGTTATCTCGTTGCGAATAAAGTTAAGAACAAAAAAGATCGTCTTAAAATTCTCTTGTTTTTTTTTTTTTTTCATTTTGTTAAAAGGCTATGTTAGTGAGTGTACAATCGTACTGCTACTTGACTTTGTTTTGAATTTTAAATAACATATTTCTCGCTAACCGGGCAGTGATTATTTTTAATATATCTTTTAAAATTAAATGACATGAAAAAAAAATATAAATTACAACGAGCGTTCAAAATCAATAAGAAAAAAGAAAAATTTATCTTTTTTCTCATTTTTGACGGCAGTCGTAAATTTTCTACCAAAATTAGTGACAAATAAATTGTTGTAAACTGTGGTATCATCATCATCATCAGCCTATCACTAGTCCACTGCTGAACATAGGCCTCCCCCATGGATTGCAGCAAAAGTTTGTATATCTAATTTGGGGGGGAATTTCGCCATAGTTGCCACGCTTGTCAGGCGGGTTGGCAACAGCAGTTTATTAATTCTGATGTTCCAGGAAGATGCTGCTGCCCAGTTTCTGGTTTTAATTTTCACTCAGTCGACTTTTATGACACCGACGTGATGAGATGGGGCGGTAGGTTCTCTTAAACCGCTATCACACGGCACCATGGTATGGGGCGGGCCATATGTAGTACGCGAGTGTGTGAGTACCTGAGTCGATCCCCGGTGTCTGCACCTCTAAGATTTTTATTTCGAGTGCTGATTTGCCACGTGTTCAGCGGTGAACGAAAACATCGTGAGGAAACCTGCATGTCTGAGTAATAAAGATATTACAAGGACATATAAAGTTAGAGCAGCGTGGCGGACTATTCTCAGCTCTAAAACCCTCTATATAATTTCGGTGATGTAATTGGAAGAAAATAAATTCTCAGAAATGAGAGGAAGCCTATGCTCAGCAGTGGGACATTTATGTGCTGAAACTTTACTTTACTTTACTTTTAATTGCTGTTAGCCTTTTTGACTTTTACAGCTTTATCGGATACTGTGCTCACGGGCCAGGGGCCCGGCTGCCAGGTTTGGTTTGACCCAAACATAAATACTTAAATAAACTCCTACAAAAACCTCGAAATTCGGAGTGTGTCGCGTTCGCTACGTGCTTGCGCGATTTCGAATATCACAAATGATTTTAAGTCGTCTAATGACCGTCCGAGGGAGGCTGCGGGCCTCCATTCGGACTGTCGACTTGTGTGTCGGTGTACGCGGTGTGACAAAAACCCTCTCTGAAAACCCTTTTAACTTTTTGCAAGAACACCTCTGGGTAGGTACCGCCAGTACCAATTATTCAGCTCAAGCTGTAGTGTGCAAACAATACTGGGCATATGAGATTTGAGAACTGATGTCTCAGGGTGATGGGTGCGTTTGGTAGTAACCAAATCAGGATTACCGATAAGCCTTCGCACGTCTCTCTACTGAACTCAAAGTTGCTAGTTGATTTTTATACCAAAATATTTGAATACCTATTTATTTTTATTCCTAATTATTTTAAAAAAAAAATCTTTAAGATTTTTTGGTCAATTTTTCTTTTCAGTCGCATTTTTGTTGCTTGAGAGCCGTGGAGCTAGGCGCAGGGGCTAGGCGCTCGCTTTAAATTTCACAGTACACGAGTGACCTGGGTTCGATTCCCGGTGCCGGCACCACTAAAATTGTTAATTGCAATTTTAAGTGCTGATTTACCACGTGCTCGGCGGTGAAGGAAAACACCGTGAGGAAACCTGCATGTCTGAGGAATAAAAAATATTCCGAAGACATGTGAAGTCCGCCAACCCGCATTGGAGCAGCGTGGCGGATTCTTCCTAGCTCCAAAACCCTCTCAGAAATGAGAGGAGGCCTGTGCTCAGTAGTGGGACATTTATAGGCTGAAACTTTACTTTTACTTTTTTTTACTTTGTTGCTTCGGAACAATACGCAATGAATGTTCAAACACCATTGTATTGACATTTACAAATTGTTTCAGAACTGTTTGAAAAGGCCCATTGTTCTATTATTTGTTCATTGATTGGAGTATGTGGACGTTTGATTAGAAATAGCAAAGGTTTGAACATCAAATCCATTGTCCCGAAAAGTGAAAATAATGTCACCAAAAAATTAAAAAAAAACATAATTATTTTTCTTAAATATGACCGTGATTGATAATCTGTAGATATGCTGAGAGCAATTTTAATTTCAACGCTAACAACAATGGTCCATTGTTACACTCCTATAAACGATTCCGAGGTTATAGTAACACACGAAGGGCACAGTGAAGTGGAGAATGCGAAACCTACGTTCTTTTCCTATCAGGATATGCCAGATACGAGAAATTTCGTAGCTGCAATTGAACCCAAATCTTTTAATGGCACTGCAGATAAGTATTTGGAAGCTACAGAGGATGTTATGTTTATTCCTAACGAGAAACCAGTAATGAGAAACGAAGATTACCTACACGACAACGATGAGATCAAAAATAAAGATTTAAATAAAAAGGCCATTAGTGATGCGCTAGAAGAGAAGGATGTGAATGTTGAAACAGGTTAGTTTATACAGTAGACCGACGAGAATCCGACAACTGTTTTGTAAATCGGATTATCAAATTTATCGGACTATAGAGTTATATGGTGGCGGCTGAAGAGAATCTACCACTCCATCTCATTCCGTGTGTATCGTAGGTCGACTTTTACGATACCCTGGGAAAATTGAAACCAGACGAAGGGCAGCAGCAGTTTCTAGGAGCATCTGAATAAACTGCGGTCGCCAACCCGCCTAGCCAAAGCGTGGCAGCTATAGCAAAATACCCCTAAAATGAGAGCTACAAACGTTTGTGGCTGAAAGGATGATCATGATAGAGTACTGCGACCGACCCTTTGTAGTCCGGAACACTTTAAAGAACAGTACATTGTAATCCGATAAATTATGAAGAAGGTGACATTGTATTTTTTTTTTATTTTGTAAGGTGACGAAACGAGCAAAACGTTCACCTGATGGTAAGTGCAACGTCTGATCATAACAAATGAGTCACCCAGAAAATTTCACCACCCCGTGTGACACCACACTGCTCTCGTCACCCAGAGACATCAGTTCTCAAGTCTCACCACCAGTTAAAATATGCTGAAATAGTTAAACATACCTTACCGCTAAAATAGATCTGCAGATAGTGAAACGTCATATTGAAATGTAGTTGGGAAAAATATACGTTAAAGATTCTAGAAAGTCCAGTTTTGAGCCGAGAAGTTGTAGTGTGCAACATTACTGTGTTGCGGAATGTAGGTCACTGAGTGCTAGTGCAATTATTAAACACACGAGACTTAAGAACTACTGTCGCAGGGAGATGGGTTACTTATGTTTAGTACATGAGTCAACCCAAATCTGGGTCAACTATCTGATACATACATACATAGAGTCACGCCTCGTCCCCATAGGCGAAGTCAGAGACCACATCTTTCCACTTGCTACGATCCTGACACACATCTTTAGCTTCCTCTACTTTCATTGGTGTTTTCATACAAGCTCGTCGGTTGCGGGTACTTTTGACGTGGCCTTTCTTTAAAACGATTTCGATCTGATCGTAATACGTTCGCCTACGTCGACCCTTACCGGCTTGCCCATTCACACTCGCCTCATAAATCTGTTTCGTCAATCTTCTTTGATCCATCCTCTCTACGTGTCCGAACCATCCCTGAAGCATCCCTTTCTCTATCTTTGTCACTACATCTTCTACCACACCGCAACGTTCTCTTATCACTATCCGATAAAGCTGTAAAAGCCTTGGCATAAGCGTCTTGATAAGTAACCACAATTATGTCAGCGGACAGGCGCAATGTTGCGCCATACAGTAACGTTATGGTTGACACAACATTTGGTATGGGAAGTTGTTGCAATTACCATCAGGTGGATGTTTTGCTCTTCTCGTCACTTCTCCGGTACGAGAAAGCAAATCAATTAAGTAAAAAAAAAGTAAAGTTTCAGCCTATAAATGTCCCACTGCTGAGCTCAGGACCTCCTCTCATTTCTGCGAGGATTTTGGAGCCCACGCTGCTCCAATGCGGGTTGGCGGACTGCACATGTCTTCGAAATATTTTATATTTCTCAGACATGCAGGTTTCCTCACGATGTTTTCATTCACCGCCCAGCACGTGGTAAATCAGCAATTAAAATTGCAATTAACTACTTTAGTGGTGCCGGCACCGGGAATCGAACCCAGGTCACTCACGTACTATGAAATTTAAAACGAGCGCCTAGCCCCTGAGCTACCACGGCACTCAAATCAATTAAATTAAAAAAAAAACTATTTGCAGAGTCTCCTAAAAAGGATGTAGTATTTATATCTGGAAAAAATAAAGAACATGATAACAAAGAGAGTGCAACAGGAGAGTACAGGCGTAGTAAGAATGGCAAGCTTGAGTTTGCATCGGAAATAAAGGAGATAAATCTTAAGAAGCTTAACTGTTCGCATCCTAGACTGCAACGTTACCCAAGATCCTGTGTGCGGCGGAAAACTAGAGCATAACCAATGGAAGTACAGATTATTTTTGAATGAGTGCTTTTTTAGAAAAGTGAATTGCGCTTTTAGACGTCGTGTCAATAGTAAGTATCGATGCAATAATAAAAAAAAATCGTCATTAACTTAAGCATTTATATAAAAAACAATCATCATCATCATCATCATTTCAGCCTATCTTAGTCCACTGTTGAACATAGGCCTCCCCCACAGATTGCCACAAAGCACGGTCCTGAACCACCTGCATCCATCGACTTCCCGCAAAATCGCACAGGTCGTCGCTCCATCTAGTGGGGGGTCGCCCTACACTGCGTTTGCCGGTACGAGGTTGCCACTCTAGAACCTTTCTTCCCCAATCGGTTATCGGTTCTACGAGCTATATGGCCGGCCCATTGCCACTTCAGCTTGCTAATCCTTAGGGCTATGTCGGTTACTTTAGTTCTGCTGCGGATATCAGCGTTACGGATTTTATCACGCAGAGAAACTCCGAGCATAGCTCTTTCCATAGCTCGCTGAGCGACTCTGAGCTTCCTCAAGCGGCCCGCAGTGAAGGACCACGTCTCGGTTCCGTATGTCATCACTGGCAACACGCACTGGTTGTAAACTTTGCTTTTGAGACATTGAGTACGCCTCGTCGCCTCGTTTGAGGCGACGTTGAGACGTTGAGGTATACTCGACGAGAAGATATGACGCAATTTTCCCGAACGCTGCCCAGCCGAGTTGGATCCGTCGATTGACCTCTTGGTCGAAGTTGGACCTACCTAGTCGGACAATCTGTCCTGGTATACATATTCGTCGACAACTTCGATCGTAGTGTTCCCAACAATAACCGGTATAGGTGTGACATGGACGTTAGACATGATCTTCGTCTTGTCCATGTTCATCTTAAGACCTACCCGTTGGGAGACACTATTGAGGTCATTGAGCATAGTGCCAAGCTCTTCCAGCGATTCTGCCATTATGACTATGTCGTCGGCAAATCGAAGGTGAGTGATGTATTCGCCATTAATGTTAATGCCGTATCCTTTCCAGTTCAGTAGCTTGAAGACACTTTCCAATGCAGCGGTTAAGAGTTTCGGGGATATAACATCGCCCTGTCCTACACCTTTCTGCAATTGGATCGGTTTCGTACTCTGGTTCTGTACTCGGATAGCCGTCGTAGCCCTTTTGTACAAACACTGCAACACTTCAATATACCGACAGTCAATTCGGCACCGCTGAAGTGACTGTAGCACCGCCCAAGTTTCGACGGAATCCGAGGCTTTTTCATAGGCCCCATACGCCAAACATAGCGGGAGATTGTACTCTTCGGTCTTTTGTACAATCTGGCGAAGGGTCTTATATGTGGTCTATGGTACTAAAGCCTTTTCGGAATCCGACTTGTTCGGGAGGCTGGAAGTCGTCGAGTCTGCTTGCGAGACGATTCGTAATGACTCTCGAAAACAGCACATAGACGCGGTTCAGAAGCGATATCGGTCTATAGTTCTTCAAGAGGGCGTTATCGCCCTTCTTTAAGAACAGGACAACCACGCTTCTGCTCAATGCTCGATGCTCAAAAAACAATAGTCTATTAAAAATAGTCTATGAGGCGAGTCTGAATGGGCAAGTCGGTAAGGGTCGACATAGACAAACGTGTCACGATCATAACGAAATTTTTATTAGGAAAAGCCACGTCGAAATTGTGTCAGGTTCGTAGCAAGTGTAAAGACGTGGTCTCTGCCTACCCCATTGGAAAAGAGGCGTGACTCAATGTATGTATGTATAATAAAAAATCGTATGCAGGAATCTGTCCTGGTAGGCCACTGCAGTGCTAGTTATGCCGCTGTCAGGGAACAGTGTTTCGGTTTAAATGACACTGAAATGTAACTACAGGATTTTTTTTATTATTGTATAAAGTGACGAAACGAGCAACACGTTCACCTGATGGTAAGTGCAACGTCCGCCCACAACAAATGCTGTGTCACCCAGAATATTTCTGTGTGACACCACACTGCGCCCGCCACCTTGAGACATCAGTTCTTAAGTCTCAAATGCCCAGTGATTACGCTAGCTCACAGTGCTCTTCAAACCGAAAGACAGTAATACTTGCACACTACTGCTTCACGGCAGAATAACTGGTCCTGGGGTGGTACCTACCTAGACGGATTCCTGCATTGGAATCCTACCATCAGTGAAAATAACTTGTGGATAAATGTGATTGTAGATCTGGAGGTAGGATTCCACTGGTGGTAGGAATCCTATGTAGGATTCCGTCTAGGTATGACCACCCCAAGGCTAATGTGTGTGGACAGAAGTTGAGAACAGTGAAGTTTTCTCGGCTTCAGTGGTGCTTATTCCTTTCCTTTAAAATACAGCTTTTTACTCAATGCTTATGAAAGAATATTACGTACGGTACTAATAAGAAAAAACAATTTTTGAAATTTTTGTTTGTCGGTCTGTCTGTCTGTCTGTTTGTTTCGGCTAATCTCCGGAACAGCTGGACCGATTTTGACGGGACTTTCTTTAACAGATAGCTGATATTATATGGTGTAATTTAGGCTACTTTAATTTTAAAATCCGATTCAAATAGGGAGTAATGTATATCATCGTTCTGGATCGGTTTTTTTACGACGGTGAAACCGCGCGGCACAGCCAGTTGGTCAATATATTTAAACGAAAAAAAAAACTAATTATGTTTTCTAAAACCACCACGTCTTACCAGGATATAAACCAGTTCGTACAGAAAAATGCAAGAACACCGGCGCGCAATATTCGGAAAAACCCTTTGTTCACAAACAACCGGCTGTATCGACGACGAAACCTAAAACAAAAAGAAATGAAACGAGACGGAGTTTTTCTTCTCGACGGTAAGTTTTTTAAACAAAAAAATTATAAATGGCTCACGATTAGAATTTTTGCGTCTTTTGGCGCCAACTTAGTGCAGTTTAAATTAAGAGTGTCACTATTTGTAATTAATACTTAACCTCAATAGTTTTATTTTTTAAAACTTCTTTTTGAAAATGACTGTCGATTTTATTAAACGTTACGTACGTTTATTTAGGTTTCCATTTTTATGATGTAATTAATATTTATTTCTATTTAATTATGTACGTGTTTATATACATAAATACATACATTCACGCCACGCAAAATCAATATTTTGGCAAATCATAAGTTATTTGTGATGCCAGTCCACAAATTGATATTCTTCTCTAAGATGTTCTTTCATATGCTTTCCTTATCGCATGAGCTTATAATCGGGCACGGGTAGGTTAGGACCAACGAATGTATTTATGCGTACATTTTAATCAATGAATAAATTATTAAAAAAAAGTAAAGTTTCAGTCTATAAATGTCCCACTGCTGAGCACAGGCCTCCTCTCATTTCTGAGAGGGTTTTGGAGCTAGGAAGAATCCGCCACGCTGCTCCAATGCGGGTTGGCGGACTTCACATGTCTTCGAAATATTTTTTATTTCTCCGACATGCAGCTTTCCTCACGATGTTTTCCCTCAACACCGAGCACGTGGTAAATCAGCACTTAAAATAACAATTTTAGAGGTGCTGGCACCGGGGATTGAACCCAGGTCACTCGCGTACTATGAAATTTACAGCGAGCGCCTAGCCCCTGAGCTACTACATTATTTATCAATCAATAATTATTTACTGGTAGTAGGATTCCTATGCAGGAATCCGTATAGGTAGGTGCCACCCCGGGGTCAGTAATTCTGCGGTGAAGCAGTAATGTGCAAACATTACTGTGCTTCGGTCTGCAGGCCACTGAGTGCTGGTGTAATCACAGGGCATATTACGCTTATGAACTATTTCATACATTTTCTGCATTTGTCATTGGCCGACGTTGCACTTACCATCAGGTGAACGTTTTGCCCGTTTCGTCACTTTATTAAACAAATAAAATTACATTATCTGAATGCCGTGTAGTGGCGGCTCGTTAAAAGAATACTACCACTCCATCTCATCCAATGGATCTCGTAAAAGGCGAGTAAGGAATTAAACTGCACTGTGCACCCAACAGCGCATGTGGCGATGGGCTCACCACCTATCACACCAAGTGCATTATATTGTTTTGGTGAAACGTGGATTGTGGCAGTGATCTGTTTTTGCAGTGAGTGCCCAGTCTCAGACTACCCCTTATGGGATGCAGTCGTGATCTTATGTATGTATGTATGTATCAGAATCAGAAGGCTGTCAAAGTATTCAACACTGAAAATGACAGTGTTATACTTTTCAAATTCCAGGTCTTTGAACGTAGGAGTAGACGGTCAGTTTTGTACCCACGCCTGCCCGTCGAGCTGTACCGATGACTACGACCCCCAGTGTGCAGTCTCCGGGACTGGACAGAAGCGTGTCTTCCTCAATCACTGCAAACTGGATTACAACTCGTGTTTGTACAGAGTTGGTGAGTTATACCCCTTTGCTATTGGGGTAGGCAGAGACCACACCTTTCCATCAGCTAGGATCCTGACACACATCTTTCGCTTGATCTACCTTCACGGGCGTTTTCATACAAGCTTTTCGGTTGCGGGTACTTTCGACGTGGCCTTTCTTTAAAAGGTCTTCGATCGTGATACGTTCGCCTATGGGGACCTATTCATGGGCTGCCTGTTTATTTTTCGATTTATTACCAACGGATATTTCGATTTATTACCATTTTCGGACATAGATAAACTATGAGTATCCCTGTCTATACGAAATTGCATCCGAGCTCTCTTTCTATCTAATCATATAAGCATTACATCGAACAGCGGAAGGTGAGTATGTATGAGTGTTTCTGATTAGAATAGAATAATTTTTATTCAATATAGATTATTTACATAATACAAGTGGTATGATTCCAATACAAGAATCCGTCTAGGTAGGTACGACCCCTGGGCCAGTTATTCTGCTGTGAAGCAGTAGTGTGCAAACATTACTGTGTTTCGGTTTGAAGGGCACTGAGAGCAAGTGAAATCACTGGACATATGAGACTTAAAAACTGATGTCTAAGGGTGACGGGCGCAGTGTGGTGGCACACAGAATTGTTCTGGATGACACAAGATTTGTTATGGGCAGACGTTACACTTACCATCGGGTGAAACTTTTGCTCGTTTCGTCAATATCTCCAACGGAAAAAAAAACTCATTGAAATACATTTTTGTAACTACACTGGTTCGCAAAGAAAAGTCTCTGTCCTGGGAAGACCCAGCAAGCAACCCAGCTGGATTTTTTTTTCCAGTCACTTTATAACTAAAGTACAATTACAGCAGTATTATAAAGATGTATAAATAGCTTGGCAGCGATCACCTCTTTCCCAGGAGTTATCATCATCCATTTGTCTCTAATATTACTATATATAAACTGGCAGTGCATCAACGCTCTTAAAAAGTCTTTGTTTAATTAATGGTTATAATGGACGACCGCGTGGCCTAGTGGTCAGAGTACCTGACTTCTACGCCGCGGGTCCTGGGCACGATTCCCAGCAGGAGCCAACATTTGTGCTAAAACATAAATTGTTGGTTTTCGGGTCTGGATGTGTTGTGATTGAAACAGTCCCCGTGTTTCTGACACTACATCCTAGCCTACCTCCGATCTTATCGCATCAGCGTTACATCGGGCGCGGGTAGGTTTGGACGAGTGAGTGCCACTGTGTTTGCGCGTACACTTGTGGCACTATAATATCTCCATGCGCAGTTGATGGCTCTCGACAGTGTTCGGAAGTTGTCGCCGTGGTCGAAATCGGCTAGGAGAACATCATAACTTTTTGACCGAAACACTTTGTGCACTTTATGGGATGTTGTTGTAAAAGCGTATACATTGGTATTGTTGATTTGTGCTTGTTCATGGTATTTACGTTATGAACATCACTTTTGTTTATTATAGTGATTAATATTGTCATGTATATACATATTGAGAGGCCAAGATTAAATTTTTTTTTAATTTATCGTGATCGCTTTGGAGGAATGCAGGAATCCGTCTAGGTAGGTACCACCCCAGGGCCAGTTATTCTGCCGTGAAGCAGTAGTGTGCAAACATTATTGCGTTTCGGTCTGAAGGGCACTGAGAGCTAGCATAATCACTGGGCATATGAGACTTAAGAATTTATGTCTCAAGGTGACGGGCGCAGTGTGGGTGCTACACTGAAATATTATGAATAGCAAAGCATCTGTTACGGGCAGACGTTGCACTTGCCATCAGGTGAGCGATTTGCACGTCTCGTCACTTCATGAAATAAAAAAAAAACTTCTTTAATCCTTTATTTACGTTCATACACAACGTCAAAATATATATTTATTTACTTAATCTTTATTATAGTATATAGTAAAGTAACAGCCTATGAATATCCCACTGCTGAGCACAGGCCTCCTCTCATTTCTGAGAGGGTTTTGGAGCTGGGAATAGTCCGCCGCGCTGCTCCAATGCGGGTTGGCGGACTTCACATATCCCCGAAATATTTCTATTCCTCGGAGATGCAGGTTTCCTCGCGATGTTTTCCTTCACCGCTAAGCACGTGGTGAATCAGCACTTAAAATTGTAGAACAAATTTAGAGGTGATGGCACCGGGGATCGAACCCAGGTTACTCGCGTACTATGAAATTAAAGGCGAGCAGCATCGTATCAATTTTTTATTTCTTAAGAGTTAAATGTAGCGTCATGAGACGTGCACTTTTGGATTTTCCAAACTTTTTATATATTTTATATCTTTCCTAAAAAGTTTCGCACACTACAACATTTATAGAATTCGTATTTCTCGCAAAAGAACAATTCATTTTCGAGAGCGTCACGTTACGTATAAACCAAACAGAAGCCGCCAACCCGCTGCAGGCGTCTTTTTGCTTACGGCGCTTATCGACCACAGACTATACATACACACACAGTAGCTGTACGAGATATGTGGTCATCCTTTCGAAAACACATGCTGCATGTTCAAACAGCAAATGTCAGTTTAATTTGTTAATTAAATAAACAACATACTGTATTGAAATCAATTCGTTTAATACAATTTTTTTTTGTCAGTTAGTGCCGTGTGGTGGCGGCTCGTTAAAAAAATACTACCACTCCATCTCATCCAATGGATCTCGTAAAAGGCCAGTAAGGAATAAAATTGCACTGTGCACCCAATAGCGCATGGTGCCGATGGGCTCACCACCTATCACACCAAGTGCATTATATTGTTTTGGTGAAACGTGGATTGTGGCAGTCATCTGCTTTTGCAGTGAGTGACCAGTCTCTGACTACCCGTTATGGGATACATTCGTGATCTTATGTATGTATGTATTTTGTCAGTTATGCTTACAACGATGTCGTGTAATGATTTCTGGCACTTAATAAAACTTGCAAAATAAATAGATTTACGGGGTTCATAGCTTTTTATTTAATTATTTACATAATATTGGTCACGGGAAGATCATAGTGGGGGAGGGGCGCTTTAAGCGCGCAGAATAATATATATAGTAATAAATAAATAAATAAAACGCGATAATATCCGTAAAGACTTTTGGCGCCAACTCGAAAAGTGGCGGTAGTGTTTTTATTTAATTTTGTAATTTCTGTGTATATTTGGAGTTTTGATGTTTGATATTGATAGTTTATTATGCAGCAAGTGATTGGAAAATTCAATTCAAGATCAAAATAGTGCTTTTCGTTTTGTCTCCATCCAGCAAATCTTCATAAGTCAACTATCAATTTACTGTCGATGAAAATTTTGAAGCCTTGCTGCTTGAAGATTGTATACCTGGATATGTTACTTGACACTGGAAAATAGCTTATGACTGTTTCCAAATCAATAATAATAATACCCGTAACCCTTCTTGTACCTGACTTCTACACCGATCCTGGGTTCTAATCATAGTTGATGCCTAAATTTATGAAAACACATATTGTGTTATGATTGTTCCCGTTTCTGACACTGGATCTGCCTTTGTACTTACGTATACTTGTAGCACTGTATTATCTCTTGCACGATTTATGGCGGATTTCACAGTTGAAACTAAACGCGATCAGTTCAAGCTGAACGAAGTTTAAGCGTTTAACTGAGTTCAATGCTACTGTTTGCATTTTACCAACATCAACTGAACGCGATTAAAGTTAAACGCAGTTCAAATTCTGAACGCCTAATTTTCGACGTTCAGCTCTTTAAACGCATTTAGAGAGTCATTGTCAATTGCACTATTGCAACTATGTAAACACAATAAATATTTTTAATACGTTTTGTTTATTGTTTGCAAACCTATGTGTCTTATGCATAATAACAGGCTGTTTGATTTGTTTTTCTGAACGCGATCAAAATGGAGCCGGTGAAATCGGTTAGACGAAAACCGAGTTCAAATGATACATTTGAACTAAGTTCAGTAAAACGTGGTTTTATTAAACTTGGTTTCCAAAGCGATCGGTGAAATCGGGTCTTAATTAGTTATTTATTCTGCCGAGAAGCAGTAGTGTGCAAACATTACTGTGTTTCGGTCTGAAGGGCACTGTAGAGCTAGTGTAATCACTGGGCATATAAAACTTACGAACATGAGAGACATGAGGTCTCAGGGTGACGGGCAGGGTGGTGCCGCAAAGAAATGTTCTTCGTAACACAACATTTGTTTTGGTCACAGTCTGGTCAACGTCAATATCGACTCGTCTCTTTCTGTTTAAAAAAAATACGGCATCATTTACGATTAGGTTTTTCTAGATTTAAACGTCGGGAAAATTATATTTATATGGTCTTTCTGCTCTGAAAGCGATAAGACCGCCACAAAATTAAATTAAAAGTTAAGTATTTTTTATTTTAGTGTGGCATCGGCGGCCATTGTCATGGTGCGTTGGAGGCAAGATGGCGGACATGCGCGAGAACAGAGGCTTCATAGCATGGATGCAACGGGTTGGAGTTGTAGATAAAAAAGGGAAGCTTGTACTGTAATGAATACTAATATAATATAATATGAAAATATTAGATTTGAAATTTTGCAACATATTATTATAAAATATTATAATATTCTCGCTGATTTTTTTCTTTAATCAAATAAAAATCAAGACAGATACTCAATCCTTGTCCAATTTTATGTCGGCCCGCAACACAAAAGTTTTAATTTTTACATTTCATTTTAAAAATGTCGCCGAAAACGTTTAATGTGTGTACATATTTTTAAATTAACTTGTAAGTTTCCGAAAACATATTTTTAATTTAAAACTTTTTTAAATAGGACCACAGCTGCATAATATTTTTTTAAACTTCTTCAAAATGGCGTCGAAAGACAATGATTTTCGTACTTTTGGCGCCAAGTCGACAAGGAAAGGTTATGTTTCTTTATTTAATGACATTATCTCTGTGTATATGTAGAATTTCGATGTTAATATTGATATATTACTATGCAGCAAGTTCAGTGACTGAAAAATTCGACTCGAGACTACTAGATAGATAAGATTACGTTTTTTGTTCTGTCTCTGTCATTCAAACAAACTTCCAATAAAAGTAAACTATTGTTTTACCGTCGATATTGATACAAACTTTCAAGAAATTGCAATTGCTACTTAACCCTATAAATTATACAATCACGCCTTTTCCCCATATAGGGGTAGACAGAGACTGTTTGGCAGAGTAGAATAGCACCGGCCTCTTTCCTACCTTCCTACTGTATGGTGCCTTAATTCATGTAGAATAATACCATAATATGCAATGCTGTACTGCTCGTGGGAACGCAATGGAAAGTATTTTTTTTGACTCGTACCAACAATGGCGGCCCCGTGTCTTTTCATGAGAAAAAAAATTTACTCCCCCGTGTCTTTTCATGAGAAAAAAAATTTACTCCCCATTGCGAACCCACGAGCAGTATAGTGACAGCGTTACATATTATGGTGTTATTCTGCACGAATATAGGCTGTCCGTACAATATCTTAGACGCCTCTTACGACACCTCGGTAGGAAAGAGGTAGGTGGTATTCTACTCTGCCTATCGGCTAGATATTATACAATACAACAGTAATAAAAACGACTTTAATATGATTCAACTATTTCACGTTACTACGTGAAATAGTTGAATCATATTAAATTGAATCATTTCTACTGTAATATTCGAAGCGACTCCTCAACCCCATCAAAAGCTTGGGCTACCACGCCACCTAAGGTTCCTGACAATTCTACTGCAGATGGGTGATTATAGAAAGAAATAAAATTTTAAGAGCATGCAGGCGACACCAGGAAAGAGATGTTTACTTTTAATTTTGTTTATTTTACTGGTGGTATCCTAACAGGTCACTTAGTCTGACGTGAAGCATGCGAACATTACTTCAAGAGCATGTGAGACTTAAGAACAGATGTCTTAGGGCGCCAGGTGCAGTGTGGTGCTACATAGGAATGTTCCGAGTGACACAGGATTTCTGCTATGAAACAAATAAATGAGTGATTGAGTTAAATTATTACTAATTTGTTATGGCTCATCCTAAAACGTTACGCTATTGCCATTACAAAAAAAAAACAATTTAATTTTAAGACGATCCTTTTTGTTCTTAACTTTATTCGCAACGAGATAACAGACAATGGAGACTCTAATGCTATGAATATTTATAAAGGAATGAATATTAAATGTTGCTCTCCGTATCGGAGGGGTAAAAAAGTTTTTAGCGAAAAAATTCCAAAAACGCGAACGAAACGCCAACCTTTACATCCATTAATTTAAAAGCTGAAAATTAATTAGATTTTAAAATTCAACTTTTTTATAGTACCGTTTTTTCTATATCAATGTTTATGTAGTAATACATTAAATTCTTACGTATGACTGTGCAGCCAGCGACTCAAAAACGTCCTCCAAGAAAGAGCGCACAGTGCGCTCATTGTTCAATTCAAATTTGATTGCGTCAAAATAGCAACAAATTTCGATCGATAGTTAATTTCATTTGAAAATCTCTTTCATGTCGTGGGCATAAGATATTTTGTTTAATTAATCGGAATTTGTGATCTTTGCCTTCATTTTTATGTTTTCGTCGGTCGAGGAACGCTTTTTGAAATGCATTTTTGCACGGAGGAACGGTGTATCTTAGGTAATTGTAAAAAAAAGTATAGTTACAGGATATAAATGTCCCACTGCTGAGCACAGGGCCTCTTCTCATTTTTGAGAGGGTTTTGGAGCCGGGAAGAGTCCACCACGCTGTTCCAATGCAGGTTGGCAGACTTCACATGCCTACGAAATATTTTTATTCTACAGACATACAGGTTTCCTCACGATGTTTTCCTTCGCCGCTGAGCACGTGGTAAATCAGAACTTAAAGTTGCAGAACAATTTTACAGGTACCGGCATCGGAGAACGCAATTGCATACTAAAAAAAATCAAACACATCGCCATCTATTGTATAGTAGCGGAAACTTTGACTATTGAATGCTTTGTCATACCACGCGAACGAACGAACAAATCGTTCACCTGGGGGTAATATTCGCACATAAAAGCCGGAAGTGTCACCCAGAACATATCTTTGTGTCACCATACTACGCTTTACACCCTGAGACATCAGTTAGAAGTCCCAATGCCCAGTAACCTATGCATGAATCCGTCTAGCCGTCCGTCACCCCAAAGCCAGTTATTCTGCCGTGACGCAGTAGTGTGCAAGCATTACTGTGTTTCGGTTTGATGGGCACTGTGAGCTAGCGTAATCACAGGCCATATAAGACTTAAGCACTGATGTCTCAGGCTGACGGGCGCAGTGTAGTGTCACACAGAAATGTTCTGGGTGACACATCATTTGTTATGGGTAGACGTTGCACTTTACATCAGGTGAACGTTTTGTAAACGTGTGGTAGCAGCCTAAGAAAATCTGCCACCCCATCTCATCCCGTGGGTGTCGTAAAAGTCGACAGAGGGAAAATGAAACCCAGGAGATGGGCAGCAGCATCTTGCTCGAACATCTAAATAAATAAAACTGCGGTTGCCAACCCGTCTGCCAAGCGTGGCAACTATGGCAAAATCCCACCAAAACGAGAGCTGCATTCTTTTGTGGCAATCTATGGGGGAGGCCTATTTCCAGCAGTGGACTATTGATAGGCTGAAACGACGAACGTTTTGCTAAATTCGGTACATATTTGTTTTTGTCTAACAAAATCTCGACTTCAGACAGAAGTTTTTTCCGGTAGTCGTCCACGTGTTCCCGAGAAATATTAGCACGGCCGGTGTATACGGCATGCTGAAATCTGCATAGCAACACTTTACCAGCAAGTCCTGACTTGGGTCCCCGGCTTCATTACTGTCTCGAAAATTAGAATAGGGTCTGTACCGAGCGCTAGAACGTTCATAAACTGTAAGTCTCCCTTTAAGTATTTAAAAGAAAAATTGATTTTGGCGCCAAATCGAAATGTGACGGCCGTATTTTTTATTGAATTATTTGATGCTTAATATTCATAGTGGATTGTACAGCAAGTGCTCGTTAAATTGAACAGTGATTGGACAAGTCAATTCAAGACGGGGATCGTTGGAATTACAAAATCAAAACGAAAAGTATTTTTTGTTAGTTATTATTACTTTGAAGTATTACTTATTACTTAAACGTAATTTATTATGCTACGTTGTAAATAGGCTGAAAGTTTGTTACTTATGCCAAATTAAATATGTTAAAATTATAGAATCTTAATTTATTATGAAGAACAAACATAGATTGAGTACATTGAAATAAAACAATATGTTACATCCACTTTAAACTACCATACTGAATGCTAAAAAATAACAAAACCATCTATATTAATATTACAAATTCGAAAGTAACTCTATCTGTCCCTCTATCTGTTTGTTACCTTTTCACGGTTCAACGGCTAAACCGAACTCGACTAAGTTTGGCATTAAGACCCGATTTCACCGACCGCTTTGGAAACCAATTTTAATAAAACCACGTTTTACTTAACTGAGTTCAAATGTATCATTTGATCTCGGTTTTCGTCTAACCGATTTCACCGGCTCCATTTTGATGGCGTTGAGAAAAACTAAGTTTACATGAAACATCGTCACAATTTAAAACAAAAAGACGATTTATTTCGTATTTTGCGACATCAAATAGCCTGTTTTTATGCATAGGTTGCATAGGTATGCAAACAATAAATAACACGAATTAAAAATAATTTTTGTGTTTACATAGTTGTGCAATTGACAATGACAGCTCTCTAAATGCGTTTAAAGAGCTGAACGTCGAAAATTGGGCGTTCAGAATTTGAACCGCGTTTAGCATTGACTGCGTTCATTTGATATTGATGAAATGCAAACTGTAGCATTGAACTCAGTTAAACGCTTAAACTTCGTTTTTCTTGAGCTGATCGCGTTTAGTTTCAACGGTGAAATCCCTTAGAGATAGCTTGCATCCTGAGGACGGACATAGCATACTTTTTATCCTGGAAAATAGAATATTTCTGACGGGATATTATAAATATTATTAGATAACCTATATACATGCGGACGAAGTCGTGAGCATTACCTAGTACAGTATAAACATGAACTGCTTGTAGGCGGGTTTGACACGAAAGAAATAGTTCTTCTGTGTAATCATCATCATCATCAGCCTATCACTAGTCCACTGCTGAACATAGGCCTTTCCCATAGATTGCCACAAAAGTCAGTAGTTATCATTTTGGGCGGATTTATTCAGATGTTACACGAAGACTCTGCTGCCCATCTCCTGGTTTTTATTTTCCCTCTATCGACTTGTACGACACCATGGTATGAGATGGGGTGGTAGATTCTCTTAAGCCGCTACCACTCGGTGTAATGTCACGGTATTATCCTAAGAAGCTGCTTCGAACTATGTTTAACTCTCGACCAAAAGCGTTATTTTTTTTAAAGGAAATTGTCGACGCATTTCCTCTGTCTATACAAATATTTTTTTTTATAATAATAAGTTTTTTTGTTTTCTTGCACTTTGTCTGGTTGGACCCGACTGAAAACTAGTGCTGTGGGGTACCAAAGATTATCAATCAGGCATCATTCATTTATTATACTACTTTTTGTTATGTTTCTTACTGTTGTTTGTCAAAAATATGTTTCTCTCTTTCTTATTAGTAAATAGATTTAATTCAAAAGAAAATAATGAAAGAAAAGAAGGTTTTTTTATAGGAGAAAGTGACGAGACGAGCAAATTGTACGCCTAATGGTAAACAACGACTGCCCATTAAAAAGGTTTTAACTTAACAATAACTTAGTCGTCTCTTACGACACCTCGGTACGAAAGAGGTAGGTGATATTCTACTCTGCCGGACATGTTACGGAATGTGTGGTGATTAAAATAAAAAGGAGGATATAACAAAAACAGAACGTGGTAGCTCAGGGGCTAGGCGCTCGCTTTAAATTTCATAGTACGCGAGTGACCTGGGTTCGATTCCCGGTGCCGGCACCACTAAAATTGTTAATTGCAATTTTAAGTGCTGACTTACCACGTGCTCGGCGGTGAAGGAAAAAAACATCGTGAGGAAACCTGCATGTCTGAGGAATAAAAAATATTTCGAAGACATGTGAAGTCCGCCAAACCCGCATTGGAGCAGCGTGGCGGATTCTTCCTAGCTCAGAAATGAGAGTTGGCCTGTGCTCAGTAGTGGGACATTTATAGGCTGAAACTTTACTTTTACTTCACATTAACAAAAACAGGTCAGCATATTATTAAATCGAATAAATATTAAATAGGAACGACGCCATAACCCCGCATACAAATTGAACTTTCAAATTCAAATGGATTTCTATGCAGGAATCCGTCTAGGTAGGTACCACCCCAGGGCCAGTTATTCTGCCGTGAAGC
The DNA here is from genome assembly GCA_019845155.1 of Luehdorfia chinensis. Classification (NCBI taxonomy): domain Eukaryota; kingdom Metazoa; phylum Arthropoda; class Insecta; order Lepidoptera; family Papilionidae; genus Luehdorfia; species Luehdorfia chinensis. The sequence continues at coordinate 557,214 of JAHVAK010000072.1, forward strand.
AGTAGTGTGCAAACATTACTGCGTTTCGGTCTGAAGGGCACTGTGAGCTAGCGTAATCACTGGGCATATGAGACTTAAGAACTTATGTCTCAAGCTGACGGGCGCAGTGTGGTGCTACACAGAAATATTCTGTGTAGCAAAGCATCTGTTATGGGCAGACGTTGCACTTATCATCAGGTGAACGATTTGCTCGTCTCGTCACTTTATAAAACCAAAAAAAAAAATATTCTATCATCGCGTCCAAAGAATTTTCTCTTCAAAATTCCGCCTTTCTCGGGAGTAGGATACGTCCAGTAATGGACTTATTGAGGAACGGGATGTTGCAGAAGAGCTCAGTTAACAGTCATTTTAGTAGGCCGTTGAGGCATCGATCGTGGAAATGTTACATAGCTTACGGACCCTACTTTCAAAACGGAGTCGCTGGAATAATAACATTGTAGGGAGTGTTTGGGTTGCCTAATTGTAAGGCGTCGTCGCTTTGCGTCGTATTGTTGTCCTTCATTAGCAGTAATAGGGGCTCGTGAATTTTGGAGTGTTTAATTTTTTTTTTTCAAATTACCGGATGTAGTCGTACGCAGGAGTCCGTCTAGTTTCGTCTTTGCTAGTTGCTCTACTGTCAAGCAGTAGTGTGTAGTAAGATTAGGAAAATTATGCCCCTGTCATAAGAAAATCAAATTATGTATATACAGGGTCATTCGTAATGTCCTATACATCCCGGCATGCTGGGCTTAGGGACGACGTGTATATGCTCAAAAAATATAGTGAGCCTCGAAGCGTGATATCTGTAGGAGATATGTCGACTTAAAGGAATTTGCTTAAAACTCATAGGTGACTACCCTGTTATACAGCTGATCGAGGCAATGAACTCATAAATTTAATTGGGCGTTTTTTCATTGAGCTGCCATCGTAAGAACTCGCAAGTACTGGGATAACATGAAGCTTAAGGAAATCTGTTAATATGAGTAGTAGTAGAGTAACATAATTTAAATGGAGAAGAAAACGTATTTTATCTTATCTCTTAACGTAATTTGTCTGGTTCGGGGCAACGACTTTCTGAGTTAGGGTCGCGTAAAGTTTTACAAAACAAATAATTTTAAAGTTTTGTATGGACATTTTTAGTATTCAATTTTGTCATTAAAGCTTCACGGTTGTGTTTATCAGATCAAAGTAGCATGGGTAGGTGCCGGGATGTTATACCAATTATGAATAACATCGTATATGTAATTATGTCAGTGTGTATATATATGTAATATACCTAGACGGATTCCTGCATAGAAATCCTACCACTTTAAAATTATTAAGTTTTAATAATTATCCTTATTATGTATTTTCTATGTTATATGTTCTATTTAATTTCTACTGTGATTTAATTATCTACAAACAGTAAATACATTAAAAGAAATACATTAATTCCTTAATAAAAATTCATAGCATAAGAATCCATCTAGGTAGGTTCCACCGAAGGATCATATATTCTGCCGTGAATCAGTAGTGTGCAAACATTCCTGTGTTTCGGTCTAAAAGGCACTAACAGCTAGTGTAATTACTGCGCAATTGTGACTTAAGAACTGATGTCTCAAGGTACGGGCGCAGTGTAGTGCCACACAGAAATGTTCTTTCTGACACAGATCTGTTATGGGCAGATGTTGCACTTACCATCAGGAATGTATTGCTCATCTCGTCACTTTACCCTATAAAACAATGTTGCAGTATGAATTTCACTGTATGCTTCATGGAATTTTCCAGCGAAAAGTGCGACTCTGAAATGAAAAGCTGCGAACAAATTAATTCGCTTATAAATATTCATAGCGTTAGGCGTATTAGTTAAATTAGAAACAATATCGCTGGTTATTTTTTATCTTGCTTTGGAACCATTTGCACGCATCTTCGCTTTTTCCCATAAAAAAAATTACTGGCGTATATATGTGTGCGTTTGCATGCCACCTCATCCCGTGGGTGTCGTAAACGTCGACAGAGGGAAAATGAAAACCAGGAGATAGTCAGCAGCATCTTGTTGGAACATCTGAATAAATAAACTGCGGTTGCCAACCCTTCTGCCAAGCGTGGCAACTATGGCAAAATCCCCCCAAAACGAGAGCTGCAAACTTTTGTGGCAATCTATGGGGGAGGCCTATGTTCAGCAGTCGACTATTGATAGGCTGAAACGACGACGACGACGCGAGTGTTATCTAATTTTGTTTTTTTTTATACGAGTGTGGGCAAACGAGCAAGTGGCTCACGCGATGGTTAGTCATTCACCGCCGCCCTACATCACTGAACACCTACAATACCAGAGGAATAGCAGATGCGTATTCTCTGGTCTTTGAGAACAGAATAGGCTTTTTTCCTTGAAGGTCCCCAAGTCGTATTGGTCCGGAAAAACCGCTGACGGCAGCACGTCTGCATTCGCCTCATTCTCTCGAAGTCAGTCGGATTTTCTCCTGTATCGTGGGTGCGTTTTACAAACATACATTTCACATGCACAACACAACCAGACCCGAAAAGCAACAATTTGTGTTTTTGCACAAATGTTGCCTCCGGCTGCGAATCGAACCCAGGACCTGTGGTGCAGAAGTCAGGTACGCTAACCACTACGCCACTGTTTATATAAATAAAAGTTTAAACATAAATTATTTAAGCTCCGATAATGCGTCGTATTATTGTAAATTCACTGACGCAGCCGTCCGAGTTGCCTCGGAGTGCGGGCCGGACTGAAAATCAGTGTCGGGATCAGAGCAATTTAAGTCTCTGTATCTCGATTTTTACCGAGTCCTGTCCATTTCACGGTATTATGCTGCTACACAGACTCATTTTATATTATTTTTTCACTTTTGTTAATTTTGGGAAATATTATTTTATGTTCTGTGTAATTCCGTTTTTTTTTCTTTTTCTAGTTTTGTTTCGTTTTGTATCTATTGTGATTATACCGTGAATAAATGTGCTTCTTTCTTTCTTTCTCCATGACAAAAATTTCAATAATAAATAGTGTATTGCAAACTCAAGCAGACCAGGCTCCACCAACAGCACCTGTTCACAATTATGATGCATGTGGCAGCCATCGCCCTACTCAATAATATTAAAGGGAAGACGACGACCCGTCATACGACGCCGTCGAAGCGTGACTTAGTCAAGTCTAACAAAAAAAATACATTGAAAAATAACATGAAAGCCATGTCAGTTTCAGGCATTATTTTCAACTCTTGCGACATCTCCCGTGGGGCTTATGTGTCCAACCGTGTCAGTAGTTCTCGAGTTGAATCCGTCCGTACATACAGAAAGATAAGTAAAACTTTAGCTGGCAACGGAAGGCAGCTGAGGTGAATTCAATAGTCAGCTTACGGAAATTCGATAGTGTTAAGTTTTTTTTTTTTTATTGGATAAAGTGATGAGACGAGCAAAACGTTCACCTGATGGTAAGTGCAACGTCTGCCCATAACAAATGCTGTGTCAACCAGAAAATTTCTGTGTGACACCACACTGTGCCCATCACTCTGAGACATAAGTTCTTAAGTCTCATATGCCCAGTGATTACGCTAGCTCACAGTGCCCTTCAAACCGAAACACAGTAATGTTTGCACACTACTGCTTCCGGGCAGAATAACTGGCACTGGGGTGGTACCTACCTAGTATACCAAGTTGGCAGTGTAAGAAAATTAAATGATACAATATTAATAAAAAAAATATTTCGTCACTCTAAGACATCAGTTCTTAAGTCACTGATAGCTAGTGTAATCACTGAGCATATGAGACTTAAGAACTTAAGTCTCAAGGCACAGTGTGATGTCACACAGAAACTTTCTGGGTGACACAGCATTTGTTATGGGCAGACGTTGCACTTACCATCAGGTGAACGTTTTGCTCGTTTCGTCACTTTATTAAATAAAAAAAAAAATATTTATTAATTCAAAATTTTTACAAAAATGTTTAGTTATGTTTTCCAAATAACTTTTCCACGGTATGTAAATATTTTTATTAAAAATAACAGGTGTAGGTCATGCTAAACCGGACATCAGACTTGCCCCTCAGGGGAGTGGCTTCACTTTTTAGTGTTTCCTTTTCTTTCTTATTCGTTTATAAATCGAAAATAAATGTATGATCGTTTCTTCTTCAACACGTTGAAACATGCAATGGAATGGATCCGCCGCAATTACTTGTAGTACATGGATTTATCGACTGTCCTAAAATTATGTCATCGGACAAGTAATATATTATTTTCAAAGTAGATATTTTTTTTTATTACTTTCGTGTAAAATACGATTGTGACAACATACATACAGTCACGACTTTTTCCGATACAAGGGGTAAACAGAGGCCACTCACGTAACCCACTTTTCATCCTCGCGGGAAACGAGACTCGACGGGTGGCGAATCACGTCGCCGCCGTTTTTGGACGAGTAAAAAAATTCTTTCTCGCCATTTCGTAGAGTCCCCATAGCGGCTTAAAAGAATCTACCACCCCATCTCATCCCGTGGGTCTTGTAAGGGTCGACTGAGGGAAAATGAAATCAGTAGATGGGCAGCAGCAGCTTCCTGGAACAATGTACCCCGCCTGTTATCCCGCCTTCCAAGTTTGGCGGATGATATTGCCAATAAAAAGGGTAGCTACCCGCCAGATCGGTTGGTCTGATCTGGGGAGGACGTCTCCTCCAACTGGTAATATTTAGATGTTGTATATATAGTAAACATCTCAGAAAACTTTCATAGCGCGATTATGGACGTGTGCGAATATTTCTTGAGCTTCTCATGTGGCGACATAGATGTCGCTACATCACTCCCCCGCTGAGACTGGAAGTCGTAGTTTTTAGCGTGGAGAACTTGAGACGTCATGCGATGAGGTGCAGTCTGGCTTTACGGTGAACCTGTGTCCAGGTCTTCAGTGCGTCGAGACTTATGGAGACAGGTGTTGCTGTGTTTCGGAGAATCTGGCTGCGAATGTTCATACCGGGGTCACCATTTTGGCGGATGATATTGCCAATGAAAAGGGTAGCTACCCGCCAGATCGGTTGGTCTGATCTGGGGAGGACGTCTCCTCCAACTGGTAATATTTAGATATTGTATATTATAGTAAACATCTCAGAAAACTTTCATAGCGCGATTATGGATGTGTGCGAATATTTCTTGAGCTTCTCATGTGGCGACATAGATGTCGCTACACAAGCGTGGCAGCTGTAGCAGAATCCCCCAAATTGAGAGTTACAAACTTTTGTGGCGATCTACGGGGGCGGCGCATGTTCAGCAGTGGACTAGTTGTGGGCTTAAATGATGACGATGATGACGGTCGCGTTCCCACGAGCAGTTTGGGTGTCCGGCGGAGTAGAATAGTACTTTCCTACCGAGGTGCCGTAATAGGCGACTAATGTATTGTACGGACAGCTGTATTCGTGAGGAATAACATATTATGCAATGCTGTCACTAAATTTAAAGGAATTAAACTGCACTGTGCACCCGACAGCGCATGGCGGCGATGGGCTCACCACCTATCACACCAAGTGCATTATATTGTTTTGGTGAAACGTGGATTGTGGCAGTCATCTGTTTTTGCAGTGAGTGCCCAGTCTCTGACTTCCCCATATGGGATACGGTCGTGATCTTTATGTATGTATGTATGTCACTCAATTTAAAAATATCTATTATTACTTTATTTCACTCTCATCATGTAAAATGCGATAAAATAAATAAGATACAATAAATGCAACTATAAACGTAATTCTATAAAATCAATAACACTTTGATGGAGAAAGTGAGGAATAGCGTGATAATGGAACGTGTAGGTGTGGTAGAAGATTTAGTGACAAAGATATAGAAAGAGATGATGGTTTGGACACGTAGAGAGGATGGAGGACAGAAGATTTATAAGGCGAGTGTGAATGGACAAGCCGGCAAAAGTCGACGTAGGCGAAACGTATCACGATAAAATCGAAGTCGTTTTAAGGAAAGGCCACGTCAAAAGTACCCGCAACCGACGTGCTTGTATAAAATCACTAATGAAAGTAGAAGAAGCGAATAAAGTGTGTCAGGATCGTAGCGTGTGGAAAGATGGGGTGTTTGTCTACCCTAATGGAAAAGAGGCGTGGCTCTATGTATGTAAAAATAAATTATTGATAATTTCGTGATGACGCCGAAGGCCAAAAATCGTTCGTATTTTACATAAACAAATTCGTAAAATGTACACTATTTTAGCGTTTTTTAATCCAGAAATGTACAGACGTCATTCCTATGATTAATCATCATCATCATTATCATTTCAGACTATGACTAGTCCACTGAACATACGCCTCCCCTATGGGTTGCCACAAAGCTTGTAAGAAATCGTGCCACCAATAAAATCTTTATTAACAGTATTAATATCTATTTTTTATTTTTAATTTGACAAAGTGACGAAACGAGCAAAAAGTTCACCTGATGGTAAGTGCAACGTCTGCCCATAGCAAATGCTGTGTCACCCAGAACATTTCTGTGTGACACCACACTCGCCCGTCACCCTACGATATCAGTTCTTAAGTCTCACATGCCCAGTGATTACGCTAGCTCTCAGCGCCTTTCAAACCGAAGCACACTACTGCCTCGCGGCAGAACAACTATTTGATTGACGGATTCCTACTTACATATTTTTTTAATAATAATTTGTTCTACTTTGTACCGATCCATTTCCTACCTAATCCTTTTCCATTGCCCTCCGCCAAGCCAGTGGCTGTCGTGACGAAGGCTGCGTGGTTAGGGGCGAGCCTAGTTGTTAGCGTACCGGGCGCTTATCCGAGCATTTGGTCCTCTATTTGGGTGGACATCTTACCTAGCTAGTCGTGGGAACGCAGGGGAGAGCAAAACATTTAACTCCTACTTAATTGGCAGTGGTAATGGGCCGGCCATATAGCTCGTAGAACCGATAACCGTAGGGGACGAAAGGTTCTCGAGTGGCAACCTCGTACCGGCAAGCGCAGTGTAGGGCGCACTAGATAGAGCGATGACCTGCACGGTTTTGCGGGAAGTCGATGGATTCAGGTGGCTCAGGACCGTGTTTTGTGGCAATCCATGGGGAAGGCCTATGTTCAACAGTGGACTAAAATAGGCTGAATTGATGATGATGATGATGAATTTGGCGGTGGTGGGGTTCGCCACCCGTCACGTCTCGTTTCGAGGACGAAAAGTGTACTGTGGATGTGGTCTCTGCCTTTTTTTTTTTTTTTTTACATGGGGAAATGCCTAACGCATACCCGCCTTCACGGGGGGAAGGACGGGTTATGTCGGACTTGCACCGACTAAAACCCCATGATGTTCCGCCTTCGCCGCATGTTGGCAGGGCCACGGGAACGCTCACGCACACATCCGCGACCCCACCGGCGCTGGCCGCCTAACATCGGCGGCCCCTTCTCGGGAGAGGATAACTCCTCCCCACTCTCCTTCTCAGCAAGGCGCGCCGGAACACATGACGCGCCTTCCAGCACGGCTCCCTTTGTGCGCGCAACGGACCCCCCCGAGTCCGCCACGCGGAGGCCACGGGGCCAGGAGATTTGCACTCGAAAGCACCAGTCTTCCTGGCCCCGGCAGCGGATCTGGTCTGTGGCTCCGCCGCCAACCACATTTCGGCCGCGGAGGATAGGGAGAGAGGCAACGACACACCAACACTCCTCTTCCCCCGCGGCCCCACCACCGCCGCAACTACGGTGCGGCCCCGCCAAAGTCGCGGGGGACAGGGAGAGAGGCAATGCAACACCTACACTCCTCTTCCCCCGCGACTCCACCTCGGCTGCGAAGGGCAGGGTGAGCAGTGCCTACTCACTCTTCCCCCCAGCAGTCCACCAACACCGCATCCGCGGTACGGCCCCGCCAGAGTCGCGGAGGACAGGGAGAGAGGCAACGATACACCTACACTCCTCTTCCCCCGCGACTCCACCTCGGCTGCGGAGGGCAGCGTACTGCTCCCCCCAGCAGTCCACCAGTTCGCATCCAGAGTGGGCTTGCGTAGCCCACTCGGAGCGACCTCCTCGGGTCAGCCTGAGGCAACAGGCCGACCGGGTTCCTCTTAGCTTCACCGTGGGTGACCAAGCCACAGTTACTAAGCCCCCCCGCCACGACAAGGCGATAACCCATTCGGGGGGGAGAACCCATTCGGGGGGGGTGGTCTCTGCCTATCCCAATGGAAAAGAGGCATGAATGTATTTATGTATAGATGTATGTGCGTACTTTGTAACCAAAAATTATCGCCTGAGATGATTTTACGTCACGTATTTTTCACTTTCTATTCGAACACACTACTGTAATATGTCTTTATATTGCGTCTACGAGTATGTTTCTATTTAAGTTTGCAGACTGGCGTAGGGTTTGTTTAGTATAATTGGAACGTGCTGTTCGCTCGCGCTGAGAATTTTTACCTGACGCTGATTGGATGTGGGGGTTTAATAATAATAATAATAATTATCTTAATCTAAAAGCCCAACCCCAACGTCCGAGCCTGAACATCAGGCCATGTAAGAGGCGGACAACGTGTACAACAGAAACTTACACGGCTAATGGGGCTCTGGCAAACCCAGAATAATGGAGAAACGACTAAAGAGTAAACGTTTAATACTGCTACCCGGGGGCGATCGCCGGGGCACACCTGGAGCCGGTGCTGGGTGTCACAGCATGCAAGCCACCGGTGGCGAGGAGTTCAGTGGACAGACCCTCGCCGGGTTACCCGAAGATACTACGTCTAGCTGCCGTTCAATTCAGGGGTCTTCTGTTACCCCACCAGCTTTGGATGTTTCGCAGGCTGCGTCAGCAATGATACCTGCGACCACTAAAGCTGGCAAACCAAGTGAGCGTATGTCATGGAATAGTGATGTAAAAATGTTCATAATGCGCACATATTACCAAATAACTACATTAGAAACCGATTTGACAATCTATAGAAAAATTCTTCATCAAAAGTTTTTGGCAAAATATCCCGGTGTAAATGTTACAGAACAACGTGTATCAGACCAACGTAGAGTCATAATAAGGAACAAACTCTTGTCAGACCAGATCATAGATACTATAACAAACGACGTCGCAAGGGAGCTCATGGTTACGGACAATAATGAAAATACCATTGTTAACACACAAAATAGCGAAGCTCACAATAAAACACATTCCAATACAGAACATGGTAACCAGTATAATTTTGAGAACAATAGTATTGTAAATGAACTAGCAGATAGAACTGGCACCCAAACGTATACAGACATATATAATTCGTTGTTTCTTGGAAATAATACGGAAAACCATTCAAGCACACAAATAATAGTAACACCAAAGGTAAATAGTAATAATTCTGAAGATTCTTTATCAAAAACATTGAGTCATAATTTCGAAGCCAATATTATAAAATATAAGGTACAGATCCAACCTCTAGACCTCCCCTACCAAAGATCAGAGCATCTCGTGAACTATCACATGTTATAAAAATATTCAATGAAAGCATTCTGCCCCCAAAATTGTCGTCAATAGAAAACATTGTTGATACGCACACTTTAATTTACTGTACAGCCTACACGATTGCATCACATTTTCACGGTAAACTAAAAAATAGTCCCACCAAAAGAAAACAGATAAAACCAGCTTGGCAAATAAGATTGGAAAACCAGATAGAACAGTTGCGAAAAGACATAGCAAGATTATTACAATACAAAAATAGGAATAAATCTAAGAAACTAGAAAAGAAGGTAAAAGAAATATTTAACAAATTTAAACAACATAGTTAACATGCATATCTTAATAAAAGTATAGACGATTTTTTAGATACCGTAAAGCAGAAATTAGCCGCCAAGATTAGCAAGGTATAGGAAAGCACAAGAAAGAAAGAATAACAATAAACTATTTGCTTATAACGAAAAACAGTTCTATAGAAAATTAAAAATAAATAACAATACAAATACTGTACAAAATGTTCCCGCTGAAAATGCGTTAGAAGAATACTGGAGGAATGTTTGGTCACAGAATATGGAACACAACCAATACGCTGAATGGATTGACAGGGAAAAAGTGCGGTCAGATTCAATTGAAGAGATGACATTCGAAGATATATCAGCAGATGAAATCAGAAGTATATAGATAATAATCATAACTTTTGGGTAAAAAGGCTTCATACATTTCATCAAATCCTCGCTAGACAAATTACTAAGAGACAGATTTTCTGTATAAAAACATAATAATAATAAATATTTATTTGCTTTTGAACCGAGTGTTTACATGATGTTATAAATTTGCGATTCCGATCAACAAGTTCAGGCATAAATGATAGCATGCAAATATTTAAAATTTAAAGTACATAAGTTCAATATTATCGATTCAATTGATCTATTAGGTCAATTACTAATTTTATATTTTTTTGTTAAAGTTTCACACTATGCTATTTGTCAGCATAGTGTGAAACTTGTTTTTAAGAGATAGTTTTCATGTATATCTAAAACAGCGTGGCCTGATGGTCAGAGTACGTGATTCCAATGCGGCGGGTCCCGGGATCTATTCCCAGCCGGAGATAAAATTTATGCAAAAACTGACTGGAACTCCTTGCCCGATGACATAAGAGAAGCTCAAAATAAGATCTGTTAGAATACTCTGCACCCTTTTCACGATACTAAACGATGCATGTGCTCCTGATTATTTGAAAGCTAAGTTTCAATACCTGGGAGATTCTCATGACGGTTTTCTCCGTTCTTCTGATAATCTCAAGTTGCTCACGCCCTTGCACCGTACTGGTTAAATATCTCATTCATTCACCTTAACGGCTATAAGACTGGAACGATTTACCTCTTGACATTAAAAAAGCTCCTAACAAGTTTGCTTTCAAAAATAAAGTCCGGGAATACTTTAAAAATTCATTACAAGTTTGATTTTTCTTTCCTGTTTCGTGTGTATGTATATTTATATAAATATGTATGTTTGTGTATATGTATGTAGGTATATGTATATATATGTATGTATGTATATGTAGTGTTGTGTATGTATATTTTTTCTGTTTATGTATTTATAATCATATTATTTTATTTTATTTTCTTCTTATTTGTTAGCTGCACCGCCTATCATCATATTGTTTATTCTCGGCTTTGCCTCATAGTTGACTGATAGAGAATGCTTTTAGGCATTAAGTCCGCCACATGTACCACTTGTGCATTGAAGGTTAAATAAATAAATAAAATCTGCTTTAAGAGGTTAGTACGGGAGCATTATTTTAAAGTTTGCAGATAAAATTGTTTGTGGATTCTTTTTTACAAGTTCATGTCGAACCGTTACGTCTATTTCTGAATATGTATGTGTGTATGTATGTTAGTTTATATCATCATCATCATTTCAGACTACCATAGTCCACTGTTGAACATAGGCCTCCCCCATAGATTGCCACAAAACACGGTCCTGAGCCACCAGCATCCATCGACTTCCTGCAAAACAGTGTAGGTCGTCGCTCCATCTAGTGGGGGGTCGCCCTACACTGCGTTTGCCGGTACGAGGTTGTCGCTCGAGAACCTTTCTTCCCCGACGGTTATAGATTCTACAAGCTATATGGCCGGCCCATGGCCACTTCAGCTTGCTAATCCTTAGAACTGTGTCCGTTACTCTAGTTCTGCTGCGGATAACATCGTTACGGATTTTACCTCGCAGTTAGTTTATATGTGTGAGCCGTGGTAGCTCAGGGGCTAGGCGCTCGCTTTAAATTTCATAGTACTCGAGTGACCTGGGTTCGATTCCCGGTGCCGGCACCACTAAAATTGTTAATTTCAATTTTAAGTGCTGATTTACCACGTGCTCGGCGGTGAAGGAAAACATCGTGGGGAAACCTGCATGTCTGAGGAATAAAAAATATTTCGAAGACATGTGAAGTCCATTGGAGCAGCGTGGCGGATTCTTCCTGGCTCCAAAACCCTCTCAGAAATGAGAGGAGGCCTGTGCTCAGTAGTGGGACATTTATAGGCTGAAACTTTAGTTTATATGTATGTGCATTTTTGAGTATGTTTTGTATTGTATTTTATATTTATATAAATATTTATGATTCAATTAGTTTCTTAGGATTTTACGCCTGCCACAATGTTTCACTACGCCGTGGGTTGACTGGCAGAGAATGCCAACTGGCATTAAGTCCGCCCATTGTATCCTTTTAAGGTAAACAATAAAGTTTAAATAAATAAAAAACGCTTATGTTTGTTTTCGGTTGAGGATACATCGTACGTGTGACATTTATGTGTGTCATACATTTTCGGTGATGTAATTGCTGTTAGCCTTCTCGGCTTTTACAGCTTCATCGGATGCTGTGCTCGCGGGCCAGAGGCCCGCGTCCAGGTTTGGTTTGACCCAAACATTAATTCATAAATAAACTCCTACAAAAACCTCGAAATTCGGCGTTCGCTGCGTGCTTTCGCGATTTCGAATATCTCAAATGATTTTAAATCGTCTAATGACCGTCCGAGGGAGGCTGCGGGCGTCCATTCGGACTGTCGACTTGTGTCGGTAACTCCGGGCGGTGAGAACCGCCCTGGAACAAGAGAACATGACGTCTCGTTCTCCGTTCCAACGTTCTCCGAACGACATCACCGCCGTTTTTGTAGGAGACAAAAAAAAACTTACTCCCTATTGCGTTCCCTTAAGTACCATACTGCACGAATAAAGGTTGTCCGTACCTTAGTCGCCTCTTATGACACCTCGGTAGGAAAGAGGCAGGTTCTACTCAGCCGGACACCTAGCGGCTAAAAAAACTACAGCATGACCTTACTATAAGGTTCATGAATTTGTCTTTCCTTCCTTTCCGCAGTTTCATGTTAAAAAAAAAAATTACGCCCCTCTCAAAAAAAGGCAGCGAATCAATTTATTCGCTTATAAATATTCATAGCGTTAGGCGTATTAGTTAAAATACATACACACAAACATACATACTTACATACATGCACGCCTCTTTCTCATAGGGTTAGGCAGAGACCACATCTTTCCACTTGCTACGATCCTGACACACATCTTTAGCTTCCTCTACTTTCATAAGTGTTTTCATACAAGCTCGTCGGTTGCGGGTACTTTTGACGTGGCCTTTCCTTAAACCAATTTCGATGTGATCGTAATACGTTCGCCTACGTCGACCCTTACCGGCTTGTCCAGCCCTGCATGTGTATATATTGTATTGCTATCTATGTATATATTTTCTTTATTTTTAATGTTTGCTGCACCGCCTATCATATGTTTATCTCTGCTTAGCCTTATGGTTGACTGGGAGAGAATGCCTACAGGCATTAAGTCCGCCATATGTACAACTTAAGTGCATAGAAGTTTAAATAAATAAATAAATATATTTATATTAATATTTATTTATATATCATAAGAACTACACTATTAGTGGTTTCATACCCAGAGCCATCAACTCTAATAATAAAAAAATCTGATCTAAATATTTTTAATAAATAAAAAAAAACTTTGTTAAACTAATGCTTTCTTTATCATTTTTTTTAACTTTTGGGTTCATTGTACAATTTCCTACCAATATATTTAATTCTGTTGGCCGTTTAAAATATAATGATTTCTTATATTTACGCGAACACTACACATTTAAATGAAACTAATTTTACGGATTTTATCGCGTTTAATGTTTTTACTAGACGTTTCGAGTGCTTTACAGCACCCATGGTCACGGGAGGACTGAGGTGACAGATGTCCTGATATCATAGTTAACCCGGAGTACCTTTATCTTTTAATTATTATTTTTGTCCGATCTACGCTGAAAGAGCTAACTGTGTTTTGAAGTTTTGCAGTGGTATACTATTTATGTATAGTTTATTTATATAACTATTTTTCGTTATTTTGGACTATTTGTCTTCCTGTATTTTATTTTTAATGATGTATTTATTTAATAGGTACGATTAGGATATATAGGATAGGAGCTTTTTTTCTATCTCAGTGCCTAGACACACAGTAATATTCGCACAATACTGCTTCACGGCAGAATAACTGGCGCTGCGATGGTACCTACCTAAACATCCTGCAAAGGAATCCTACCACCAGTAAAGGCTTTAAATGAAATCGATTTTATCCGCCACATTTATCTGGTAGAGTGTGTCCAGGCGTTTCGTTACATGCACGCCTGTATGTTTTGTTAGTGACTTTGAATTCGATACGCAGGAACAATAACTCGAATACATTTTCCTGCTGATCTCGCGAGCATGTCTCGGAGGGTCTGTATTAAATAATAACTCAATTTACAAAGGGGACGAATTTCGCTGTTGATTCTATTCGATGAATGCGCCTCAGGTGTAATGCGAGCATGTGCTGTCTAACAGGGGAATGGAGCTCACTTTTATAAAAATAATTTCTACAGAAACAGCTTTCCTGAATACGTGCCGCCTTCCCAGAAAATCTATAGAATAGAATAGAATAGAATAAATTTTTATTCAATATAGACTATTTACATAGTACTTATTGAAAGTCATTTTTTTTTAAGCTACACTGGTTCGCAAAAATGCCTCTGTCCTGGGAAGAACCAGTAAGAAACCCAGCGGGCTTTTTTTTTTTAGTCATTTTTAAAATAATGTACAATAACTGTATTACAATAGCTGTATTATAAAGATGTAGAAATGGCTTGGCGGCGATCACCTCATTCCCAGGGGTTATCATCATCTATGTATTCTTTAATATTATAATAACCCTTTTTATGAAGTCTTTGTTTAATATAAAATTTAAACTTTTTGATTGAAAGACTTTTAGCACTTTCTGGGATTTTGTTGTAAAAACGTATACATTGCCCCATAAAAGAGTTACTGACTCTGTGAAGTCGGGTAACTGGCATAATTAATTTGTGCTTGTTCCTGGTATAACTAATATTATGTAAGAGCTTGTATGAAAACACTAATGAAAGTAGAGGAAGGTAAAGATCTGTGTCAGGATCGTAGCAAGTGGAAAGATTTTTTTTTTATATCAAAAAGTGACGAGACGAGGAAATCGTTGGTGGTAAGTGCAACGTCTACCCATAACAGATGCTTTGCTACTCAGATTATTTCTGTGCAGCACCACACTGCGCCCGTCACCTAGAGACATCAGTTCTTAAGTCTCATATGCCCAGTGATTACGCTAGCTAACAGTGCCCTTCAGACCGAAACGCAGTAATGTTTGCACAGTACTGTTTCACGGCAGAATAACTGGCCCTGGGATGGTACCTACCTAGACGGGTTCCTGCATAGGAATCCTACCCCTGTGGGAAAGAGGCGTGACGCTATGTATGTATGTACTTATTTAATTTATGTGTTATTATGTGTTAAACGGGCTGATGTCAGGAACTACTGGTTCGAATGGATTAAATTATTTTAGTGTTGGATAGCCCATTTATCGAGGAAGGCTATAGGCTATATAACATCATGCTATGACTCTTAAAGCGATTTCTTTTAAATTAACCGGCGGGTAAAACCACGGGCACTTCTAGTATTACATATAAATAAATAACATTGAAGCGTCTATTTGTGATTTCGCAAAAATACTTTTTCCATTATCTCGTATGGTAACACGCTGTTTTAAAAAAAATGTCTGTCTGTCTGTTTGTTCGTCCGGCCTAATCTCCGAAACGGCTAAATCGATTCTGATGATACTTTAATTGTCAGGTAGAGCACTTTATTATTTTGATTATATGTATTATTTCTGCATACTAATCTAAAAAACTGTAGAAATTGGAGGCAATGCGGGGCGACGTTGTGCGCGCGGGTTTAGTTTGCATTTTGGTCATTATTATTTTAGTTCTACGCAGTTTAATTATTTTAAAGAGTATATGAGTTATTTCCGCACATCTTCGGCCTCGATATAATGATCTATTTTATAATACGCTTCATCTAATAACGTCTTCTTGACAAGTTTTTGTGAAATCTACGAGTATGTCCGATTTTTGTGTTAGATTTTTAGGAATTTTATTACAAAATACACACTACTAAGAAAAGACTTTCTAGTTTTAGCTAACCTAAACATAGACCTATAGCCTAACCTAAACATAGACCTATAGCGTGTCACCTCGACACATTTTACAGGTAGAGTAATTTTTTTGTTAAATAAATTAATGTTTTTCCGTACACAATAGTTTGTCCCGTGCGGGAATCGAACCCGCGACCCGCGGCGCAGAAGCCAAGGGCTTAGCCACTGCTCCAACCGAAAGCTAGTTTTTGCAAACACAAATGAAAAAACAATACACAGAATGACATTTCTATTTTACTTACGTCTATGGAACGATAGGGCTGGGGAACATGTGGTTGTTGACTTTATTTAATGAATGTGCCGCAGGTGGAAGGGGAATGTGTGGCTTATTCATCTGCTAGTGAAGCACGTGAAATTGAAATTACGAGTATTATGTTATGTTATTTATTTAATAATGAAAACAGCCATAAACTATATCCCAGAGTCAAGCAACATATCCAAGTATACAATCTTCAACCAGCAAAATTTCAAAATTTTGATCGATAGTAAAATGATAGTTGACTTTTACTGAAGATTTGCTGGGCTGATGGAGACAAAGCGAAAAGCACAATTTTGATCTTGAATTGAATTTTCCAATCACTTGCTGCATAATAAACTATCAATATTAAACATCAAAACTCCAAATATACACAGAAATTACAAAATTAAATAAAAAATACTTCTGCCACTTTTCGAGTAGGCGCCAAAAGTCGTCGGCAGTATTTTTTATAAAATTATTTGATGCTTAATAATGCTCGCCTTTAATTTCATAGTAAGCGAGTAACCTGGGTTCGACCCCCGGTGCCAGCACTTCTAAAATTGTTCTACAATTTTACGTGCTGATTTACCACGTGCTCGGCGGTTAAGGAAAACATCGTGAGGAAACTTGCATCTCCGAGGAATAGAAATATTTCGAGGACATGTGAAGTCCGCCAACCCGCATTGGAGCAGCGCGGCGGACTATTCCCGGCTCCAAGACGAAACGAAGAAAAGGTTCACCTGATGGTAACTGCAACGTTTGCCCACAACAAATGGTGTGTCACCCACAATATTTCTGTGTGACACCACACTGCGCTCGTCACCCTGAGACATCAGTTCTTAAGTCTCAAATGCCCAGTGATTACGCTAGCTCACAGTGCCCTTCAAACCGAAACACAGTAACGTTTGCACAATACTGCCTCACGGCAGAATAACTGGCCCTGGGGTGGTACCTACCTAGAGGGATTCCTGCATAGGAATCCTACCACTAGTATCCATCTTCTCATCATAGGAGACGCAGCTCCACGCTTGCAAATAATGTTTATAAGCAACATTATAATTCATTTTAGAAAGAAAATGTAATTATTATGGATTTATTCCGAAATAAAGGTTTAATAATAATAAATTAATAATTATTATCGTTAGTAATATTGTTATTAGCTGGCCGATAGGTGTCCGGCATAGTAGAATAGCACCTACCTCTTTACCGAGGTGTCGTAAGAGGCGATTAAGGTATTACGGACAGCCTTTATTTAGTGCAGAATAACACTATAATATGTAATGCTGTCACTATACTGAGAAAAATTTTAGACTTGCACCAAAATGGCGGCGAAGTGGTATGCCATCTGTCACGTCTCGTTTCCGAGGGCGAAAAGTGGGCTGTGTGAGTGCTCTGCATACTCTTGTATGGGTAAAGGTGTGACTGTATGTATGGATGTTAATAGCTGGCCAGCCAGCGATCTGTTCAAAATAGGATTCAAATCCAGAACTCGCGGTCGGTTTGTTTGTCAGAATAACTGCCACAACAATGATGAAGAAAGGTTAAACGTTAACGATTTGCTTTTAGACGGAAATAAAACAAAATGTATTATATTCACAACACCAAATGTTAAACGATTAGATGTGAATGTGCCTGCGAATGGGGAAGAGTTGAGCCTTGTGGATACCGCTGTCTTTTTTGGAATAACTCTTGACGCAAGACTTCAATGGAGCCCCCGTATATCTAAACTAGCAAGTAGACTTAGCTCTGCAGTTTATGCTGTAAAAAAATAGGAATTTGACTAATGTTGAAACCGCTAGATTAGTTAATTTTAGTTATTTTCATAGCATAATGTCTTGTGGTATTTTGCTAAGGGGAAATGCAACTGATGTAGAAGCGATTTTTGTTTTGCCAAAGAGGGCCGTAAGAGCTATTTATAATCTTGGCACTAATGTGTCTCTTAAAGATTATAATTTTATATATATATTAAAGAAATCAATATCTCAAATATATATTGATAGGCCAAAGTTAAATTAATATCTTAACCTTGGCCTCTCAATATATATTTGAGAACGTTTCGTACGTACACATGAACATTAAACAGTTCACTAAAAAAAGTGATGTTCATAATGTAAATACCAGGAACAAGCGCAAATTTACAATGCCAGTTACTCGAGTTCATAGGGTCAGTAACTCTTTTATGGAGCAATTTTCACGTTATTACAACATTATCCCAGAAAGTGCACAGTCTTTCAATCAAAAAGTCCAAATTGTATATCAAACAAAGACTTCATAAAAAGGGTTATTATAATATTAAATAATACATTGATGATGATAACCCCTGGGAATGAGGTGATCGCCGCCAAGCCATTTCTACATCTTTATAATGCTGCTGTTATTGTACATTATTTTAAAAATGACTGAAAAAAATTCCCGCTGGGTTTCTTACTGGTTCTTCCCGGGACAGAGGCATATCTTTGCGTATCAGTGTAGCTTAAAAAAAATGACGTTCAATAAGTATTATGTAAATAATCTATTTTGAATTAAAATTTATTCTATTCTAATCTATTCTAAAGTTAATTTGCTAAGAATCTAATGAAAAAAAAAATGTGTGTATTACCTAGTTTTTGAGCAGCACCACCCGCTTCGATTTCGGCAAAGCAACGCCCGGTAACTATGCCACAACAGTGGTAAATAGCTAGTGCTTAGGTTCATGTTCACTCTCCCTCACTCTTCTAAAAGGCATGGACAGGCCAGCATAGTCTTGATAGACATGTTTAAAGAAACTATAACAATTGCGCGGATAGCTTACATTAAATGATCACTTAATCCATATATTTGACGACAGCGCGATCTACTGGTTAAAGTACCCAACTTCTATGCTGCAGGTCCCGTGTTTGATCCCAGCTGGAGCCTACATTTGCGCAAAAACACAGTGCTAGTTTTCGAGTCTGGTTGTGTTGTGCATGTGAAATGTCGTCCGTTCGTTTCAGCCTATCACAAGTGCACTGCTTATCGTGCTTGAGAATCTACCACCCCATCTCATCCCGTGGGTTCCTAAAAGTCTACAGAGGGAAAATTAAAACCTGGAGCATATTTCTGAAACATCTGAATAAATAAAATGCGGTTGCCAACCCGCCTGCTAAGCGTGGCAACTATGGCAAAATCTTCCAAAATGAGAGCTACACTTTTGTGGTACTCTATCGGGAGGTTTATGCTCAGTAGTGGTCACTAATTAAAGGCTGTAATGATGATCATGACAGGCTACCTTACTTTACGACGAAAAATGGTGGTCCAAAAAATCTTAAAAGCAACTATATGTGGACGCTCTAAGTCTATAGACAGTGAACTGTAGTCTTTACTGGTGGTAGGATTCCTATGCAGGAATCCGTCTAGTTAGGTACCACCCCAGGGCCAGTTATTCTGCCGTGAAGCAGTAGTGTGCAAACATTACTGTGTTTCGGTTTGAAGGGCACTGTGAGCTAGCGTAATCACTGGGCATATAAGACTTAAGAACTGATGTCTCGGGGGACGGGCGCAGTGTGGTGTCACATAGAAATGTTCTGGATGATACAGCGTTTGTTATGGGCAGACGTTGCACTTAATATCAGGTGAACGTCTTTTTCCCATAGAAGGGGTAGGCAGCGAGCACAAATGTAGCCCGCTTTTCGCCCCCGCAGGAAATGAGAGAGAGAGGTGGCGCACCACGTCGCGGACATTTTGGTATGAGTCGAAAAAAATATTACTTCCGTTTGCGTTCCTACTGGCAGAAGCGAAGGCATTTCATATTGTGGTACTATTCTGAACGAATAAAGGCTGTTCATACAATACCTTAATCGCCTCTTACGACACCTCGGTAGGAAAGAGGTAGGTGTTATTCTACTCTGCCGGACACATGTCGTCTATCGTCACTGTATCTAATAAAACAAGTATTTTCTTAATGTCACAGATGGCCTGTGACAAAGTATATATAGTCAAGAGTTCTACGTGTCTACTGATGACATTCTATGGACGATGGTTAAAAAAAAAATGTTCATAGCTTGGGAACCGGTAAAACAAATAGGATAAAACGTAGTAAAATTTAATGCCAAAGTTATTATCCAGATGTTTTGACGACAATAGAGAGATGATGGATGGAAGAAGATTTACGAAACAGATGTATGCAAGATTGTGAATGGGCAAGCCGGTAACATCTTCCCGTGTTCGATATAATAGCTATATGATAAGATAAGATAGAGTCGATAGGAGAGGTCGGATGCAGTGTCGTACAGACAAGAAAACTCACAGTTAATCTATGTTCGAAAACCGTTAGTATTATCCTCATCCGCTTTTCAGCCTATCAGTAGTCCACTGCTGAACATAGGCCTCCCCCATAGATTGCCACAAAAGTTTGCAGCTCCCATATTGGGGGAATTTTGTCATAGTTGCCACGCTTGGCTGGCGAATAGGCAACCGCCGCAATAATGCAGATGTTCATTGAAGACGCTGCGGCCTATGTTCTGGTTTTAATTTTCCCTTTGTCGACTTTTACGACACCTACGGGATGAGATGGTTCACGTAAGTGAATGTATCACGATCATATCGAAGACGATTTTAGAAAAGATCACGACAAAAGTACCCGCAAACGACGAGCTTATATGAAAACTCTAATGAAGGAAGCGAAAGATGTGTCAGGATTGTAGCAAGTGGAAAGATATGATCACTGCCTACTCCAATGCGAAAGAGGCTTGACTTTATGTATATGTGTATGCCATCGCTCATCATCGTTTCAGCCTATCACTAGTCCACTGCTGAACATAGGCCTCCACCATAGATTGCTACAAAACGTGTAATCTTGTTGCGCTCATTTTGGGGGGATTTCGCCAAAGTTGCCTCGCTTGGCATGCGGGTTGGCAGCCGCACTTTATTTATTCATACGTTCCAGAAAGATGCCGCTGCCCATTTCCTGTTTTTTTTCCCTCTGTCGATTTTTACGACGCCCACGGGACGAGATGGGGTGGTAGATTCTCTAAAGTCGCCACCACACGGTGTGTGTATGTAGTTCTTATCTATAATCTATGTAAAATTATTTACAATAGATTTAGAAGTCCCAAGCTAAATCTATATATATGAAAATGAATGCAACATCCTTTCAACTTACCTTCTTATTCAACTTCACAGGCTGTCCAATAACATAAGGAACTCCGATGGCACCAAACGCTGGTGGCATCATAACTGGAGCCAACAGCACTGGCACGGACTTGCTGCAGCGACAGGGATCAGAACTATCCTGTACTTCAAGGACTGGACGTTCGCGTCGGCTGCAGCAGCAATGATGGCACGTAATTGTAGACTCACACCCACGGCCACTTGCCGAGTCTTCAGCTGGTGATGAAGTCGTCTCCATACACAGAAGATCTTCGTCAGGCAAAGAGTTGCTAGGAGCTGTCCTCACTGGTCGGATAAACCTTCGGTAATTTACTGACTTCCAGGAGTCTTTAATAGGGGCGAGCTATCTTCACTGAGACCTTTCGGTCTTTTACTGTCCGGGGTCTTTAAAAGGGGTAATTTCCTTTTAAACGCAACCGGAGTCTCTAATAAGTAGGGTTTGGGATTTGTGAACGGTTGGACCAATAGGGTTTTACGCTTCAAGTTCTGATTTAGCGAAGGCCGCGAGGCCTCCGTCGGTTTTTGCGGATCCAACGTGGCCGATTTATAGCAACACTTCCAATTCCAAACGTAAATTGTCAGAATTCATTACATCTGGGTCCATATAACAATTGTTTGTCCAGTAAAACGACAATTGGATTCCGTATAATTAGTGTTCAATTCATGTTAGAATCGCTTAAGACCGTCCCACAATTACTTCACTGGTGCACTGAACTACACCAAAACAATTCCAACAACAAACACTCGAAACGTATTGTCTTTGACCTTGAACCCCACCACGTGCTGTTGTTTGTAAACAACTACGTAAACAATTCGGGTAAACAAACGGAAATATCAAAATCACTGTCTAAACAACGCGAAAATGCTCACCGAAAACCGATAATCTTTATTTCTCGTGACTTTGATAAGAAATACACTGAAAATCCATCCAGAATCCGATGAAGAATTGATTCTTCGCGCGAAACGTCCTTTCCCTTTCGTGTGCGACAGAAACTAACTTGGAAGGGACCACGGAGGCGTGATAGAGGGCGGGTTCAAGACACACCCCCGGCCGTTTGGGCTTTAATAATTTCTGTGTCTAGACGGGATAACGTTAAGGCCAGTTCCTCGTTAGAAATACGTAGCTTCCGATAAGCAGCCAAGTGTTGGAACAATATTCCACCGCCCGTTAGAGTCCTGCGAGTCAAATGCGCATTAAAGAAAACAAATTGATTTTTTTTTATTGGAGAAAGGGACAAGACGTTGACCTGGTGTTAAGTGCAAGGTCTGCCCATAACAAATGCTATGTCATCCGTGATATTTCTGTATGGCACCACACTGCGCCCGTCCCCCGAGACGTCAGTTCTTAAGTCTCATATGCCCAGTGATTACGCTAGCTGTTTTCTTGTTATATTATTTCGATAGGTGATTGCGTTATGAGCTGCATAGTAAACTTCTGCCATTGACACGGAAGGTTTGCATTCTTGCCAACATAACGCTGAACTGAAACCGTATCGATCCAGAACAGCAATTTTTCTTTTTAAATTTACTATCGCTTGGTAATAAATTTTCTATTGTGTTACATTTTTCTTTTTGTGTCGTATGTACTATTTTTGCTGGATTGATTAAATGAGTTATTATTATTATTATAATAATTTAAAGGTCTGCCTGTTTATAAACCACTAGCTTTACCCCGCGGTTTCACATGCGTTGAATAAGCAGACTACATGATAGCGCCGTACGGCATGGTACCTCGCAGACCTGAGTATTAAAGGTGCGGCCGTTCTCGTTACCGTTCGATTCCCAGCTCGTAGCATGTAGTTTTATATCTTAAAACTTTTCCCAACATACAGGTTATCTAAAGCAATAATATTTTTTCAAATCGTATTAGTGTTTCTTGAGATTATCGCGTACAAGCATATTAAAGTATATCCATAGTAAAAAGTTTATATGTATATATGTATGTATGTTCATACATAATTTCCACATTCACAAACACCCAGACCCGGAACAATTATCTGTTGGCCATACAAATATTTGTCCCGTGCGGGAATCGAACCCGCGACTCTTAATATTTTCGTTAGAAAACCGTTCATTACGAAATGTAGTACAATTTTCTTTCATTAATAGCTGCCGTGGTAGCCCAGGGGCCTGGTGCTCGCCTCTAATTTCATAGTACGCGAGTAACCAGAGTTCGATCCCTGCTGCCAGCACCTGAAAAATTGTTCTACATTGTTAAGTGCTGGTTTACCACGTGCTTAGCGGTGAACGAAAAGCATCGTGAGGAAACCTGCATCTCCGAGGAATAGAAATATTTCGAGGACATGTGAAGTCCGCCAACTCGTACTGGAGCAGCGCGGCGGACTAATTCCCGGCTCAGAAACCTTCTCGGAAATGATAGGAGGCCTGTCCTTAGCAGTGGGATATTAATAGATATTCGACCACAACGAAATTGACCAGACGAGCAAATCGTTCTCCTGACGGTAAGTCCAACGTCTGCCCGTAACCAGAACGTTTCTGTGATTGCAAGACATTGAGCTAGTTACCATGTGAATAGAATAGAATATAATTGAATAGAAAAGAATAGGAAAGAATAGAAAAGAATAGAATAGAATAGAATAGAAAAACAGAATAGAATAGAAAAAACATTTATTCGGCACAAGGACATAAGACAGTTGAATATATAAAAAAACAAACGAAACAAAATTACGTAAAACAAAATAGTTATTTGTCGAAAAGGGGTCGGCTCAGCGTGTACTGTGTAAGTAAGGGCACAAACAGCGCTGATTTTCAGCCAAAGACCTTTGTATTGGCAAACGGACGATACTCGACGGTAAAATAACAATTACCTATTTTATACGTGCTAGCTACATTTTATTTTTAAAAGTAACACAATGTACTTTTAAACATAAAAAATCGGATTATTTGAGTATATAAAGAGTTGCCAAGTATGGCAAGTATGGCAAAATCCCCTCAGAATGAGAGCTAAAAACTTTTGTGGCAATCTATGGGGGAGGCCTATGTTCAGCAGTGGACTAGCGATAGGCTATGATGATGGTGGCGATGAAAAAAAAGGAGTGCCCAAATATAACCTATTTATTGTACTTTTTTTTGACTCAGAACACAGAGTATTGCTCAATAAATAAAAGTACTATACACGTCCATACTAATATTATAAAAGCGAAAGTAACTGTCTCTGTCCCTCTGTCAGTTTGTTGCCTTTTCGCTGCTCAACCACTGAACCAAGCTTAACGAAATTCGGCACAGAGATAGCTTGCCTCCCCCCCCCCCCCCCCTCTATCTAAATATCCATCTGGCTATCCTGCTGGTTTTACTCAGTTCTGAAGAAAATTTTTCTTTCTAACGATTGCCAGTTTGCACTCTTAAAAAGGTACAACATTATATTGTACTCTATTCTACATACATACAGACACTAATTTTTCCCATACATCCCGTAGGCAGAGACCACACCCGCAGCCCACTTGTGTGTAAAGCGAGACGTACGGACGTACCACGTCGTATTGAGTATAGTTAGGTAAGAGTCAAAAATTCTTACTCCCCACTGCGTTCCCACGAGCAGTATAGTGACATCATTGCATATTACGGTATTTTTCTGCTCGTAATAATGGCTTGGCCTTTTCTTATAAGTCGTTTTGCAGAAAGGCTATGTCAAAAGTACCCGCAACCGACGGGCTTGTATGAAAACACTAATTAATGTAGAAGATGAGAAAGAAGTGTGTCAGGGATCGTAGCAAGGTAAGATGTGGTCTCTGCCTACCATAATGGGAAAGAGGCGTGACTCTATGTGATGTGATGTTCTCCTATCCGATTTCGACGACAACTGCCGACAACTGTCGAGAACCATCAACTGCGCAGGAGATATTATAGTGTCACAAGTGTACGCGCAAACACAGAGGCACTCACTCGTCCCAACCTACCCGCGCCTGATGTTACGCTGTTGCGATAAGATCGGAGGTAGGCTAGGATGCGGTGTCAGAGACACGGGGACAATCACAACACAACCAGACCCGAAAACCAACAATTTATCTTTAAGCACAAATGTTGACTCCGGCTGCAATTCGAACTCAGGACCCGCGCTTTAGAAGTCAGGTACTCTGACCACTAGGCCATGCGGACGTCATGACTCTATGTCTGTATGAATGAAGGCTGTCCGTACAATACCTTAGTCGCCTCTCACGACACTCTGCCGGACACCTACCTTATCATTCCGTTCTGTTTCATTGTATTCACTTCTATTTTAATATATTCTATTCTTTTCTACGCTATAGTACATTAGTCTACACTATTTTACTCTATTCTATTTGATATTGACCATATTTTTGATAATATTCTTCAGAACGCCGTCTATGGTACGAGTACAGTAGCAGAAACTATGTAAAATTAATATTATAAGTTCTCTAATAATTATTTCTTCCTCAACCGATATCGGTTCTTCGAGCTATATGGCCCGGTCCGCCCATTGTCACTTCAGCTTGCTTATTCTTAGGGCTATGTCGGTTACGATTGTCTGCTGCGGATATCATCATAACGGATTTTATCTCGTAGAGAAACTACCGAGCATAGCCTATCCATAGCTCGCCGAGCGACTCAGCATTCTATGCAGCCTGAAGTCTCTGTTCCGGATTTCATCACTGACAACACGCACTGCTTGAACACTTTAGTTTTGAGACACTGAGGTATACTCGACGAGAAGATGTGAGGCGATTTCCCGAACGCTGCCCATCCGAGTTGGATCCATCGATGGACCTCTTGGTCGATGTTGTAAAAAAAAAGTAAAGTTTCAGCCTATAAATGTCCCACTACTGAGCACAGGCCTCCTCTCATTTCTGAGAGGGTTTTGGAGCTAGGAAGAATCCACCACGCTGCTCCAATGCGGGTTGGCGGACTTCACATGTCTTCGAAATATTTTTTATTCCTCAGACACGCAGGTTTCCTCACGATGTTTTCCTTCATCCGCCGAGCACGTGGTAAATCAGCACTTAAAATTGCAATTAACAATTTTAGTGGTGCCGGCACCGGGAATCGAACCCAGGTCACTCGCGTACTATGAAATTTAAAGCGAGCACCTAGCCCCTGAGTTGTTGTATTCGTCGACAATTTTGAACTTAGTTAAAATTCTGTAAATACAAATAATACGATCCTAGTCAAAACCGAGATATTTTTATTGCTTATTCAGATCATTGGTTTAATTGGTTTAATCGTTATGTTACGGATATAAAAAGCACGAAAACTAAATAATATTGCTTCGGCTCGCAAGGGGTCACAGCGCTGCAGACATCACTAATTGACCGCCTGCAGCCCCTCTGTAATTTTTTACTCGTTTTGGACCAGATGCCCTAAATTTATAACAGACGCTTAACACTTGAACAGAAAATACCTAGAATATACTTCGAACTATTTTTTTTTAATATATTTAAAATAATCATAGTGTGAAAACATTACTGTGTTTCGGTTCTTTTTTTTAATTTATTGGGAAAAACAAACAATTGTACACGATTATTACAAAGCGGTTAGGTGATTGTGTAAGACTATATGTACAATTCACACCGTTTTTTCCAAATATTGCTATGGAGAGCATGTAGCGACATTTATGTCGCCACATGAGAAGCTCAAGAAATATACGCATACGTCCATAATCGCGCTATGAAAGTTTTCTGAGATGCGAACTATATATATATATACAACATCTAAATATTACTAGTTGGAGGAGACGTCCTCCCCAGATCAGACCACTCGATCTGGCGGGTAGCTACCCTTTTCCTTGGCAATATCATTCGCCAAAATGGTGACCCCGGTATGAACATCGCAACCAGCTTCTCCTAACCACATCAATTAACGGCATCGGCAGCCATCGCAGTCACATCAACAGAGACTACTGTCGGCACAACGCGTGCTTCCTAGTCACTCAGCCACTGAGGATCAACGGCGGCCCCTTCTCCTCAGGCTGACTCCTGCGGCATCAACACTTGTCTCCATACGTCTCGACGCACTGAAAACCTGGACACAGGTTCACCGCAACGCCAGACTGCACCTCATCGCCTGACGTCTTAAGTTATTTATTTATTTATTTATTTATTTACACTTTATTGTTTCCCCTTAAAGGATACAATGGGCGGACTTAATGCCAGTTGGCATTCTCTGCCAGTCAACCCAAGGCGTAGCGAAACACTGTGTCAGGTGTAAAACTTAAAAAAAACTAAAAATTACATTTTAAAGACTTCTGATAAATATGATAAATATTAAATACAATATAAAATACTCAAAATACATATAAATAAATACATATCAATATATAATTATGATAAATAAACAATAATACATAACTATGTACATACATATAAACTAACATACATACACACATACATATACATAAATATACGTGGTGGTTCGACATAAATTTGAAAAAAAAAAAAAAACAGTCCACAAACAATTTTAAATTAAATCTTTTAAATAATGCTCCCGTACTAACCTCTTAAAGTTATCCACGCTTAACTACGACTTCCAGTCTCCAGCGGGGGAGTGATGTAGTGACATCTATGTCGCCACATGAGAAGCTCAAGAAAGATTCGCATACGTCCATAATCGCGCTATGAAAGTTTTCTGAGATGCGAACTATATATATACAACATCTAAATATTACTAGTTGGAGGAGACGTCCTCCCCAAATCAGACCACTCGATCTGGCGGGTAGCTACCCTTTTCCTTGGCAATATCATTCGCCAAAAGCATAAACAACTATGTGTAGTCAGTCGCAGGTTGACCCTGTGTCCGTAGATGCTATCAAAAGATATTTGTACAAAACGTGTTAGTTTCGGGAATACCAACTTCCTGCCGACCACCTAACGAGGACAGTCATACTTGAATAATATATATAACTATAGATTAGTAGTGTTGTGGCGGCTTAAGAGTCGTAAAAGTCGACAGAGGGTTATGAAAACTAGGAGATGGGCAGCAGCATATTCCTGGCACATCAAAATAAACAAACCGCGGTTGCCAACCCGCCTGCCAAGCGTGGCAACTATGGCAAATCCCCCCCCCCAAAATGAGAGGTACAAAACAAAAACGGCCCCTAGTCTCCGGCGGCCCCGCTAGTCCTGGCTACGGTAGCGGTCATGGTAACGGCGGGGCAGGGGATGCAAAGAATCTCCGGAGAAGGAGATCTTGTTACCACCACCGACGACTGGACCTGGCAACATTTAACGCACGCACGCTGAGGACCGACGAGAAGATCTTGGAGCTGGAAGAGGAGGTGAGCAAATTACGCTGGGATATTATAGGATTATCTGAAGTCCGAAGACAGGGGGAGGTTTGTTCTACCACCGGGAGGGCGACCATCTGTCCAAGGAGGTGTCGGATTTTTCGTCCACAGGTCTCTCATTAACAACATTGTCAAGATCGGGAGTGTGTCGACTAGGGTTGCGTACCTTATACTCAGAATAACCAAACGGTATTCGCTGAAGGTCATACAGGTATACGCACCGACCTCGACACATCCTGATGATGAGGTGGAAGTAATGTATGAAGATATTTCAAGAGCCATACATTCCTCCAAAACTCACTACACGGTGTTGATGGGAGACCTTAACGCAAAGCTGGGCATGAAAAAAGACGATGAGCTGGTATTGGGGCAATTTGGAATAGGGCAACGGAACCAGAGGGGTCAACAGCTGGCCGACTTTATGGAGAAGGAGGGACTCTTTATGATGAACCCCTTCTTCCAAAAGCGGCCCCGCAGAAAGTGGACCTGGATGAGCCCGGATCGTTCCACCTAAAATGAGATCGACTTCATCATGACGACCGAACGACAGCTGTTCAATGATGTCTCTGTGATCGCTAGGGTGAAAACCCCGGTAGTGATCACCGAATGGTAAGAGGCACATTGAACCTGAACGTGAAGCTGGAGAGGTCGCGCCTGGTGAAGTCCACGCTCCGTCCATCTCGTGCCGTTATCCAAAACCCCGAGAGCTTCCAGCTCGAACTGCAAAATCGTTTTCAGTGCCTGGAAGATTGCGTTACAGTGGACGATATGAACGAGAGGCTCGTGGAAACTGTCATGCGGTGGGGGCAAAGTTTTGCAAGACCCACCGCACAAAAAAGATCCAGAAACTCTCCGACCACACTCTCAATCTCATGGAGGCTAGGCGAGAAATGAGGCTGCAGTCCTCAACTGATGCGTCAGCATATCGGCAACTGAACAGACAGATCTCCAAATGTATGCGGCGAGACCTACGCTTCTTCAATACTGCTCGTATTGAGGAAGCAATAGAGCGAAACCAAGGCTCCAAGGTCTTTGCCAGGGATCTGTCTGCCGGAAAAAGCCAACTGACTAAGTTGAGGACTGATAGCGGTGGCGTCATTTCCGCTGGACCAGAGATTTTGAGTGAGATCGAGAGATGTCTATGGACAGCTGTACACATCGTCGTTGGAGCCACACACTAGTGTGAGTAACGACCCAAGAGCAAATCTCGTCCGACACTATTCCGACGATATCCCGGACGTCAGTCTGAGCGAGATTAGTATGGCTCTCAAACAGCTAATTACGGCGGAGCTTCTGAAAGCGGGTGGAAAACCGGAGCAGAAGCGTGCTTTTCCTGTTCTTCAAGAAGGACGATAATGCCCTCTTGAAAAACTATAGACCGATATCGCTTCTGAGCCGCGTCTACGTGCTGTTTTCGAGAGTCATTACGAATCATCTCGCAAGCAGACTTGACGACTTCCAGCCTCCCGAACAAGCCGGAATCCAAAAAGGCTTTAGTACCATAGACCACATACATACCCTTCGCGATATTGTACTAAAGACCGATGAGTACAATCTCCCGCTATGTCTGGCGTATGTGAACTATGAGAAAGCCTTTGATTCCGTCGTAATTTGGGCGGTGCTACGGTCGCTTCAGCGGTGCCGAATTGACTGTCGGTATATCGACGTGCTGCAGTGCTTGTATACCAATGCTACGATGGCTACTATGGCCGAGTACAGAACCAGAGTACGAAACCGATCCAATTGCAGAAAGGTGTAAGACAGGGTGATGTACTCGTAATATCCCCGAAACTCTTCACCGATGCATTGGAAAATGTTTTCAAGCTACTGGACTGGAAAGGATACGGTATCAACATCAATGGCGAATACATCACTCCACTTCGATTTGCCGACGACATAGTCATAATGGCAGAATCGCTGGAGGATCTTAGCGCTATGCTCAATGATCTCAATAGTGTCTCCCAACAGGTAGGTCTTAGGATGAACATGGACAAGACGAGAGATCATGTCTAACGTCCATGTCACACCTATATCGGTTGTTGTTGGGAACACTACGATCGAAGTTGTCGACGAATATGTATACCTAGGACAGATTGTCCGACTAGGTAGTTCCAACTTCGACCAGGAGGTCAATCGACGGATCCAACTCGGCTGGGCAGCGTTCGGGAAATTGCGTCACATCTTCGCGTCGAGTATACCTCTATGCCTGAAAACAAAAGTATACAACCAGTGCGTGTTGCCAGTGATGACTTATGGAACCGAGACATGGTCCTTCACTGCAGGCTGCATGAGGAAGCTTAAAGTCGCGCAGCGAGCTATGGAAAGGGCTATGGTCGGAGTTTCTCTGCGAGATAAAATCCGCAACGATGTTATCCGCAGCAGAACTAGAATAACCGACATAGCCCTAAGGATTAGCAAGCTGAAGTGGCAATAGGCCGGCCATATAGCTCGTAGAACCGACAACCGTTGGGGAAGAAAGGTTCTCGAGTGGCAACCTCGTACCGGCAAACGCAGCGTAGGGCGACCCCCACTAGATGGTGCACGGTTTTGCGGGAAGTCGATGGATGCAGGTGGCTCAGGGCCGTGTTTTGTGGCAATCTATTGGGGAGGCCTATGTTCAACAGTGGACTGTAATAGGCTGAAATGATGATGATGATGATGAGTGTTATGCTCGTGCAAATACAGGACAGTCAGACAAAACCTATCCAGATGCATCGAGGAGTAAGACGAGATGTTATATCCCCGAAACTGTTTACCAATACACTGGAGAATGTTTTAAGAAGCTAGACTGGAAAGCACGGGGCATCAATATCAAAAGTGAGCACATATCACATCTACGCTTTGCCGATGATATCGTCATCGTAGCAGAATCGCTGCAGGAATTGCAAGAGATGCGGAACAGTCTAAATGACTTCTCCCGACTTGTTGGTCTGTGTGTGAATCTGAACAAGACGAAAGTCATGTTCAACGACCTCGTCATACCAGCTCCAATACCCGCCAATGGCGAAACTCTCGAAGTTGTTCAGGACTACGTCTACCTCGGGCAGACAGTGCAATCAGGTAGAAACGGCTTTGAGAAAGAAGCCGATGGGAGGATTAACACGTGTTTTACCTAAAATCGAGGCGTTATAAAGTGATATTGACTTTACGACTGTCAGCCGCCGAGTCTTATCTTGTGCACGCTGTTGAGGGAGGGCGGGCGGTGCTCTTCACAACTAGGTACTACACACCATTTTACATTTTGCATGCGGATCTTAGCAAATTAACTTTCTCTCCTTTAATAAATCATCTAATATTGATATTTAAAAAAAAAATTACGTGTGCGGGATTTTTTTATCGTGTCCAGAATTTTATTTACTGATATCCTCTTTTATATTAAGAAAAAAAATTCTTATTGTTTTCGTCTTAAATGGAAATATTTGAACCACAATACGATTTTTTTTTCTTTAGAGTTAAATGAGCGTCATTAAACGGGAACTTTTGGAATTTTCCTGTTTGCTTCTAAGTTAAATAATATAATGGGTGAGACAGAGCCGCATTTCCAAGGACTAGGTGCTCGCCTTAAATTTCATAGTATGTGAAAGTACCTGCAACCGGCGAGCTAGTATGAAAACACTTATGAAAGTAGAGGAAGCTAAAGATGTGTGTAAGAATCGTGGCAAGTGGAAAGATGTGGTCTCTGCCTACCCCCATGGGAAAGAGGCGTGACTCTATGTATGAGTGACCAGAATTCGATCTCCGTCTACGCCGGGCTAGTTATTCTGCCGTGAAGCAGTAGTGAGCAAACATTACTGTGTTTCGGTCTGCTTCTTCTAAGAGCTAGTGTAATTTTTTTATTGGATAAATGACGAGACGAGCGAACGTTCACCTGATGGCGAGTGCAACGTCTGTCCCATAACAAATGCTGTGTCACCCAGAACACTTCTGTGTGACACCACACTGCGCCAGTCACCTTGAGACATCAGTTCTTAAGTCTCATATGCCCAGAATACGCTAGCTCTCACTGCCCTTCACACCGAAACACTGTAATGTTTGCATATTACAGCTTTACGGCAGAATAACCGAGATGGAATCCTACTACCGGTAAAAATCAATAGGCATATGACATTTAAGAAATGTCTCAGAGGGGCGCAGTGTTCTACACAGAAATGTCCTGTGTGACACAGCATTTTTTAGGGGCAGACGTTGCACTTACCACGCGAACGGTTTGCTCGTCCCGTCAATCCCTTCCATAAAAAGCAGTTGTAAGTTCAATCCCCGCCTCCTTCATTTTAAAATTCCGCTCGTTACTTTACCAATTCCAATCAATTCATGCGGTCATTTGCAATTGTCTCTTTCATTCTAGACACGTTCCTTGCTCCGCTAAAATCAACACGGCTTTAACGATGTCGTATTGTTTTAAATCTTTCAATTTCAGTTAAATAAGTTCCTTGTTTTCTTCTATGTAAGGATTCATCGTTTTTAAGGAAATTGGAAAACAAACGAATCGTCGTTTTAAATTAAATTGTTCCCACTTGATATTTCAAAAACCTATATCCACGTGGACGAAATCGCGGTCATTAACTAGTATGAAATATAATAAGTATATATTATGTTAATAATTGCTTTGTGGTGGCGGCTTAAGAGAATCTACCACCCCATGTCATCCCGTGGGTGTCGTAAAAGTCGACAGAGAGAAAATTAAACCCTGGAGATGGGCAGCAGCATCTTCCTGGAACATCCGAATAAACTACGGTTGCCAACCCGCCTGCCAAGCGTGATAACTATCGCAAAAACCCCCCATAATGGGCGTATGTTGTTTTTTGCTCTGGGGTGGTACCTACCTAGACGGATTTCTGCATAGGTATCCACCCACATTTCATGTGAACATAGTTTCTAACAGTAGCTCTATGCCCGTGATAGCTGCTGTGAACATGTAATTTTAATACGTCTTCACGAATAATCCTCGTGTAACTGAATTCTGCTAGGGTACATGTTCAACATATTGTTAATGATTAATAATCTTACGAAATCCATGCAGTACAATTTAACATAATGTACGAACGTAACTGTAACACAACGTCTGCTCATAGCAAACGCCGTGTCACCCAGAACATTTCTGTGTGACACCACACTGCGCTCATCACTCTGAGACATCGGTGCTTGAGTCTCATTTGCACAATAATTACACTAGCTCTCAGTGCCGTGTACCGTCTCAGTGTTAGCACACTACTTTTTCGCGGCACATAACTGGCTCTGGGGCGGTACCTACCTAGACGGATTCCTGCATCGGAATCGTTCCACCAGTGACATGCTGCCGTACAGTTTTCATAACATAAAGATATGGTACGAGGCTGGATTGAAAAGTACTCGGCCTAACACAGATCCATTCAATTCTAAAAATCAAATCTACTCACATTATTTAGTTCAGTTCAGACTAGTTCATTGTGTGAAGTTCGAAACGTGTGCGATAATTAGTTGTGATTTTATAAATTTATTAACAAAGTAATCGGTCATAATTTCCGCGAATGGAGCAAATCGAGCAGCGTGTCGTCATTAAGTACCTCCATAAGAAGGGGCTATCATCAAAAGCCATCCATGATGACATGGTCAGTACATTAGGCGATTGTGCTCTGTCATATTCATCCGTCAAAAAATGGATAGCAGAATTTAAGCGTGGTAGAGAGAGTGTGAAAGATGAACCCCGCTCTGGAAGGCCTTCGACGTCAACTACTGACGAAAATATTACTATATAAGTACTTGATTTAATAATGGGAGACCGCAGATTAAAAATTAGAGAGATAGCCGAGATTATAGGCATCTCTTATGAACGAACTCAAAACATCATTGTCAACGAGTTGGGTTTCCACAAGGTGTCTGCGAGGTGGGTTCCGCGACTGCTTTCAGTTGAACAAAAAAGGACGCGATTGACTATTTCACGCGACTGTTTGGAGTTATTTGAAGCCGATGCAGATGATTTTTTGAATCGTTTTGTTACTATGGACGAAACATGGGTTCATTACTGTACACCGGAAACAAAACAACAATCAAAACAGTGGAGAAGATCTGGTTCACCACCCCCTAAAAGGCTAAGTCGATTTTGTCGGCAAATAAGGTGATGGCTTCAGTATTCTGGGACTCGAAAGGTGTGATTATGATTGATTATCTTGAAAGGGGTCAGACTATAAACTCTGATTACTACTGCACCTTACTACGTTGTTTACGAGAGGCAATAAAAGAAAAACGTCGAGGAATTCTCAGAAGAAAAGTCCTGTTTCATCATGATAACACCCGTGTTCACACGTCAGTGCAGTCAATGGCTGGAATTCACAACTGTGGCTTTGAACTGTTACCGCATCCGCCGTATTCACCTGATCTGGCACCATCAGACTTCTTTCTGTTCCCTAACCTAAAAAAGCACTTGGGAGGTCAAAGATTTTCGACAAACGACGAAGTCAAATCAGCTGTAGACGCATATTTTGACTCTAAGGAAGAATCATTTTTTTTTAACGGTCTAAATGGTTGGAAGGGGAGGTGGCAAAAGTGTATTGAACTTGATGGTGATTATGTAGAAAAATAAAAATATAACTGATTTAGTATGTGTTTATTTTCTTGGTTAGGCCGAGTACTTTTCAATCCACCCTCGTATGTAACATAAAGATATGTATGTATATGATACAGCCTTTTTTATATACACCTTTTTAAGAAGAGGGGGCAAACGTGCAAGCGGATGACCTGATGCACTTACCATCACTATTGCCACCGCTCATGAACATCTACAATACCAGGACTAACAAAAATGTTGTTACCACCCGTATCTACGAGTACTAGACGGATTCCTGCATAGAAATCCTACTACCGTGATTAAAGTAAATATTTATTTTATACCTAGCGTCTTAGTAAATTCGACTCCCCTCGCAGTTGCCGACGAGACCTCTGTGACAGGGATAACGCGCCTTTGAGCAATTTCATTGCCCTCCGTACTTGTGTTTTAATTTGCATATAAAAAAAGATTGCCCCACACTAGTCGGAAGTCCAGGATATTATTTCTGATCGTCTAGGTAAGTAGAACTACGTAATGTTAATAAAATATATAGGTAGGTGAAGTTAGGTGTCGGACAGAGTATAATAGAATAGCACCTACCTCTTACCTACCGAGGTGCCGTAAGAGGCGACTAATATATATGTATTGTCGGACACCTTTCGGGTTAATTTCACAAATAATTTTAAAATAATTTTTTTTAAAATATGCACTTATCATGTTAGACGCACTTGGACGTTACTCTTAACGTCAGGTGAACGGTCTGTCCGTCTCGCCCGCTTCTACAATCGATTTAATAAAAAAAAAACTAGGAACTGTTTAAAAAGTATACAGCCTATAAATATCTTACTGCTTAGTCGGTCTTATCTCATTACTGAGAGGGTTTTGCAACCTAAATGAGTCCGCCACGCTGTTCCAATGCGGGTGACTTCATGTCGTTGAATTATTTTTTTCTTTCTCAGGCATTCAGGTTTCCTCGCGATGTTCTCCCTCACCGCCGAGCACGTGGTGAATCAACACTTAAATATTGTAAATAACTCTTTTAGTGGTGCGCACATCGGGAATCTCACCCGGGTCACTCGCGAGCGCTTAGCCCCTGAGCTACAACGGAATTGTTTATCAGTCGGTATATTCTAAAGGGCTCAATGCTGCCTTAAAAGCTTCCGAGCTCGCTTAAAGTTACTCCGATAGATTAACATCTAAAACCTGCGAGCTTAAGTGCCCTGTCTTGTTCACGTGATAGATTTATTGAGGGCCGAACGTGTGCGTTGCCTGTGTTAGTTACCCGCGCAGTTGGCACTGTTTAGCGATTAATTTTATAGAGAATGTGGCGAAGGGGCCAGCGGCTAAGTGATCACCGACGTCCCATTGATATACGCAATACTAGAGGAATTACGGGTGCGTCGCCGGTCTTTTAGAAAGGAATAGACTCTTTCCTTGAAGTTCACTAAGTAGAACCGCTGCCGGCAGCAAATTCCACAAAGCAGCCGTGCATGGCAGAAATATCCTTGAAAAACGAACTGTGATGAAATGCCAACCATCGTGATGATATGGTTGGAATTTTAAATAATGCCCCGAGGTGCGATAGTGGAATTCGGTGGCTGATATGCTACGGATCGTAGGTTGGATTCTTTCTGTTATTTGAAATACCATCGCGCTTGCAAAGGTGACACAGCAAGAACTTACTTTTCTCTAGAACACAAGATTGGTTAAATGCTAATTCCACTGAATGTGTGAATGTGTATCAATCAAAGGCAGTTTATTGGTGTTAGGATTCCTATGCAAGGATACCTGCAGGTAGGTACCACCGTAGTGTCAGTTATTAAAAGCTGTAGTGTGCAAACATTACCGTGTTTCGGTCTGATGGGCACTGAGAGCTAGTGATAGCATTTACTGTATCTGCGCGGAGATCGGCACGGCTAGCTCAATAGTATACAAACAAGGGACCGCGCAGTTGAATCACCTGTCAGAGAATAACAAAAGAGTCAAAAAGAAAGAGAAAGTGTTTATTGTCACAGAACTGTCATGTCATAATATAAGTTTTATTTCAGCCATGAATCACAGATGGCGTTGTATACGGAAAATGTATGAAAAGGTGAATTTTCTTCAATTTTTTTTTCATGATTTTTTTCCGAGGTTTAATTAGTAACTTTGCTATTCGGGGCGGAGACAAATCCAACAAATCCAACGTAATGAAAATCGGTCCAGCCGTTCTTGAGTTATAAATGGTGTAACTAACACAACTTTGTTTTATATATAAAGATTATCCAAATTAGCGTAACAGTTGCCGAAGTAAAGAAACTTTAGATTGCTGTTATTAAAAAAAATATAAAAGCTTGTCGCAAGAATACCGATCATAGTTTAATTAATTAGAAATAAATAAAAAACGAGGCGGTGACTTGGTTCGCCACTCGTCACGACTCTATTTCCGCGGAGGCGAAAAGTGAGCTCCTGGTGTGTTTTCTGCCTACGCCTCGTATGGGAATAAGGCGTGTCTGTATGTATGTACATAGGTTACCATGTTTAGAAATAATAAAGAACCCCTCTGAAATAACGCTCCTGTGGAAAGAATTTTTGAGTATAATCTGATCAATTAAGATCGCAGAGCGGCTGACACGACCCCTTTTTTACCATGTGTGGTATTCCAATTAAAGTTTGGCGCATTAGCGTTCATATAGAAAAAAAGGAAAGCGATAGCTTAATTAAATATTTTCATCCATGTCGTAGGTACCTACCATGCCGGGCACTGCTGATGATGTTGTAAAATACTCGTGAGTTTCGTAAGAGTAAAGGCAAAAAATAACATGTCCAACTGATATTTTGTTTTTTCTTTCTACAATGAATTCCAATACATCGTCGTATAAGTTCGATTGTGTCGACTACAAAAATTCAAGCCCTTGTGAGATTGCCCTACGGTGAAGTAAAACAAAGTGACTGCACACTGCACCCGTCACCCAGAGACATCAGGTCTTAAATCTCATATGCCCAGTGATTACACTAGCTCTGTCTCTAACCTGAGTTCGAACCCCAGTGCGGCACCACTACAATTGTTCTGTATTTTAAGCGCTCATCTATCACGTCAGCGATGAAGGAAAACATCGTGAGGAAACCTGCATGTCTGAGGAATGAAAAATATTTTGTGGTCATGTGAAGTCCGCCAACACGCACTGGAAGAGCGTTGCGGACTCTTTCCAACCGTGAGATATTTGTAGGCCGTTGCTTTACTTTTTTTGGTGGCAGGATCCCCAGGGCCAGTTATTCTGCCATGAAGCAGTAGTGTGCAAACATTACTGAGTTTCGGTTTGAAGGGCACTGAGAGCTAGCGTAATCACTGAGCATATAACACTTAATAATTAATGTTTCAGGTTGTCTCAGTGTGGTGTGACAGTGATGTGTTCTGGGTGACACAGTATTTGTTATGGGCAGACGTTGCACTTACCATCAGGTGTAGGTTTTGCTCATTTCAACACATTAACCAAAAAAAATCAGTAAAAAGCTGGCCCCAAAACTAAAATTTACAAATTTTGATTTAATTAATTATGTAATTGGTTTTTAAGTTGCAGACGCTCGGTCAGTTATACGTTTAAGACATTTTTGTCGACGTTTTAAAATTCGAAATGATATGGATTTTCAAACCGAAGTCACAGACAGACGCCTATTTCTAAAGCTCATTACTGAGCTTTAAAAATAGGCGTCTGTCTGTGGTTATTTATATTTACTGGTGGAAGGATTCCTGTGCAGGAATCCGTCTAGGTAGGTACCACCCCAGGGCCAGTTATTCTGCCGTGAAGCAGTAGTGTGCAAACATTACCGTGTTTCGGTTTGAAGGGCACTGAGAGCTAGCGTAATCACTGGGCATATGAGACTTAAGAACTGATGTCTCGGGGTGACGGGCGCAGTGTGGTGTCACACAGTAATTTTCTGAGTGACACTGTATTTGTTATGGGCAGACGTTACACTTAGAATCAGGTGAACGTTTTGCTCGTTCCGTCACTTTTATGAAAAAAAAATAATAAAAAATTAATAGTGGTCGTCCTGTGGTCGTAATTCGACGGTAAATCATAAAAATTGTAAGTTACTGTTATTGAAGATTGAGTAATTATTTGTTGGCAACATTTCAGAGGTCTATGGCGACTATTTGACCATAGACCATTATGTGTTTGACATTTGCAATATGATCTAAACAAACGACAGTACTATTATTTTACTGACATTGCCAGTATGAACTTAAATATTGAATGTTTTATTTTATTTTATTTAATGTGTTTGTAACAGATATCTTCTCCATACAAACTTTAACTATGCCAAATAACACTCCTTCGTGCGCGCAGTATGCTTAAAAAGGGTTCTAAAGTTTGCTCACCAAACGGCCGTCAATGGAACCAGGACCAGCCTCCTCGTATGTCGGCAATGCTAGTTCCGCTGCGGATGTCATCATTGCGGATTCTATTTCGCAGAGAAACTCCGAGCATATAGCCCTTTCAATTGGTGAGCTACATTAAGCTACTGTTTTTACTGGTGGTAGGATCCCTTTGCAAGAATCCGTCTAGGTAGGCACTCTTGGGACAGTCATTCTGTCTTGAAGCAGAAGTGTGCAAACAAACAAGCAAGTTTGAAGGGCACTGAGAGCTAGCGTAATCACTGGGCATGTGAAACTGAAAAACTGATCTCAGTGTGACAGGGCAGGTGCAGTGTGGTGTTACACAGAAATGTTTCGAGTGACAAAGCATTTGTTATGGGCAGACGTTGCGCTTACCAGCAGCTGAAGTGGCCTAAGAGAATCCACCACCCCATCACATACCGCGGGTATCGTAAAAGTCGACAGAGGGAAAATAAAAACCAGGAGATGAATATAGCAGCATCTTCCTGGAATATCTGAATAAAAAAACTGCGGGCGCCAAGCGTGCAACTACGGCAAATTCCCGCCGTAATGAAAGCTACAAACTTTTGTGGTAATCTATGTGGGAGATCTATGTTCAGCAGTGGACTAATTATAGGCTGAAACGAACGAACGAACTTGCTGAAAAAACTGTAACATTTAGCCATACCTTTAGTACGTGTTTAAGATACAATGTTTAATTTTAAGATTATTTTGTACATCTTCTGGGAATAAACATTTGAATTTGTTTTTCATCGAAAATTTTCACTTTGCTCGAACCCAGGGACCCTCGGTGTAGTAGTGAGATACATGGCCACAGGGATTTTCAAATTGGACTCGCGATATTGTTAATGTAAAAACCACATGCAGTAGTGTAGGTATGTCGACGTTGTTAAGCTTTCTGTTAGTGTTAGCTTTGTGTAACGCGTCGTCGCCTGCGGCGTTTAGTGATGTGCCCCATATCGATAGAAGTCAGACGTGAGTGGATGATTAAAAGAATTTTTATTTGATTGTTAGAATGAAACAAAATGAAATGATGATCTGCAATCTAGCAGGGGAAGTTGTCAATGTTAGAGAAAAGTCGCGCAAGAAAATCTATTACTATTTCAAGAAATGTACATACATACATATAGTCATACCCTTTTCCCATATCAGGGGAAGGCCACACACGTGGCCCACTTTTCGTCGAACGCGGGAAACGAGACGTGACAGGTCGCGAACCACGTCGCCGCCGTTTCGGTACGAGTCAAAAACATTGCGTTCCCACGAGCAGTATGGCATACTATGGTGTTTTTCTGCACGATTGAAGGCTGTCCGGTGGAAAGAAGGGCTTCTACTCACTGGTGGTACGTTCCTAGCGGAATCCGTCTAGCGTCCACCCACAGTTATTCTGCGGAAGCAGTGTGCAACTACTGTGTTCGTTTGAAGATCACTGTAGCTAATCACTATGAGCTTAAGAACTTATGTCTCAGGGTGTCATGTGGTTAACACGAAATTTTCTGGCGACACACATTGTTTGGCAGATGACTTCCACAGGTGAAGTTTAAATTTCACCTTAATTAAATAAAATTACGTATGGACCCTATTATAGTCATTAAAATAATGAAAAATAAACTATATATTCGTACATCGATAACTTGTCTCGCCTCTTACGATCACATCCCTAAAAGTTCTATTTAAATATTAATCCTCTCGACAAAGGGTGGAAATGCTACTGTTGGTTTTACACAGACGCATACGCCGCCGTGTAAAGGTGAACGGGAACTCAATAGAAGAAGAAAGAATATGCCAGAGGGCGATTTTTTTTTAATTGTTGTCAAATACGATATTTTTAGGGTGAATGTAGAAGCGTTTTAAAACGCACCGCAATTAGCTCTGGCATTGCGGATGCACATGGACGGTAATGCAAGCAATTACCATCAGGTGAAACACTTGCTAATTTGCCCCCTTCCTCAGGAAAAAAAATTTAAATAAAAAAATATTTATCACTATTCAACGTATTTAAATACATACAGTCGCGCCTTCTCACATATAGGTAGGCTGAGATCATACCCGTGACACACTTTCCGCCTTCGCCTGAAACGGGACGTGACGGGTGGCAAACCACATCGCCACGTACATTTTAGTAGGAGTCAAAAAATCTTACTCCCCATTGCGTTCCCACGAGCAGTATAGTGACAGCATTGCATTTTATGGTATCACTAGCTGATGCCTGCGACTTCATACGCAGGGACATATATTCTCTAAATATAAAAAGTATCCTCTGTCAGTCTTCTGGATGCGAGCTATCTCTATGCCAAATTTCGTGAAGATCGGTTCAGCGGTTGTACCGTGAAAAGGTTACAAGCAGACCGAGGGATAGAGAGGGTTACTTTCGTATTTACAATATTGCTACGGATTCTGCACGAAAAAGGCTCTCCGTACAATACCTTAATCGCCTCTTACGACACCTAGGTAGGAAAGAGGTAGGTGCTATTCTATCTGACGGAACACTTATCGTACACATATAAGAGTATTACAATTAAAAGAGAGTTTTTAAGAATCTATTCACACAGATTTGTAATTTTTTTATAATTTGTGTTTAAAAAACGATGCCCCACAGTAGGATTTCTTCTGTGTCTTAGGTACATTTTACAGACATAAATTCCACATGCACAAACCACTTAGACCCGGAACAACTATCTGTAGGTAATACAAGTATTGGTCCCGTGCGGGAATCGAACCCGCGACCAGCGGCGCAGAAGCCAAGGGCTTAGCCACTGCGCCAACCGATATACTTCAGTAAACGAAAATGATGCTATTTATGATCTAAGTTCGATAGTCGATTAACCCTGATCCTTTCCAACGTTTTGGTTCATTCAAAAAAATCTTACTCCCCAATCCCCATTAAGTGTGCGTGCGTGTAGTATAGTGACAGCATTGCATATTATGGTATTATTCTGCATGAATATAGGTGGTGTGGCGGTGGAATATAGGAGAGGTGGAATATAGGTGGAACATGGTGGCGCAGTGCCGTTTGATGGCGGCCTAAGAGAATCTACCACCCCATCTCATCCTGTAGGTGTCATAAAAGCCGACAGAGAGAAAATGAAAACCAGGAGACTGACAGCAGCATCTTCCGGTTGTCAATCCGCGTGCCAAGCATGGCAACTATGGCGAAATCCCTCCAGAATGAGAGTTGCAAACTTTTGTGGCAATCTCTGGGGGAGGCCTATGTTCAGCAGTGGAATTGTGATAGGCTGAAACGACGAGGACAGTTTCGGCACCCATCACGTCTCATTTCTCGCGGCGTCGAAAAGTGGGCTACGTGTGTGGCCTTTGATTACCACTTACTTATTGATTTTAGCTTATCTCTAGCCCTCAGATCAGTCAGGTACCCTTGCCGTACAGCGCAGTCATGTAGTTGGCTTATTTTATGAGGGCAAAACCGCGGAGCACAGCTAGAATATCATCGTGGTCATAATTTCAGCCAATCAGTAGTCCACTGCTGAACATAGGCCCCCCCATAGATTGCCATAGAAATTTGTAGCTTTCATTTTAAAGGCGGGTTGGCAACCGTAGTTTATTATTCAGATATTCCCAGAAGATGCTGCTGCCCATATCCTGTTTTTTATTTTCCCTCTGTCGACTTTTACGACACCCACGGGATGAGATGGTGCGGTAGATTCTCTTAAGCCGTCACCACACGGTACCCGACACCATACCTCATATATTCCAATACCCAAATTACACAAAAACCTAACCATCGAATACATTTAAATATATTTCCGTTCAGAAGAACCATTGCAATAAGACCGTCCACCATTTCCTTATTTTATCGACCGTAGCAATACGCGAAATTGTAATTTTATTCATAGATTTGTCTGTCGTTACATATTTAAAGGAACCTTCAAAAGAAACTGGACGGCCGCGTGCTTCAGCGATCGGAGTCTGGTCGGGGCCGGGCGCCCCTAATTTCATAGCATACGAGTTGGATTCCCGGTGCCGTCACATCTAAAACTGTCCTACAATTTTAAGAGGCTGATTTACCACGTGATCATCGGTGATGGAAAACATCGTGGGGAAACCTGCATGTCTAAGAAATAGAAATATTTCGATCACTTATAAAGTCCGACTATCCGCGTTGGAAGCAGCATGGCAGAATCTTCCCGGCTCTAAAACCCTCTCGGAAATGATAGGAGTCCTATGCTTAGTAATGACATTTTTATGCTGTAACTTTATTTTCACTTTACTAAATTAATATACATAAAAAATAATAATCATCATCATCATCGTTTCAGCCTATCACTAGTCCACTGCTGAACATAGGCCTTCCCCATAGATCGCTACAAAACACGTAAGTATGTAGCTGTAATTTTGGTGGGATTTGCTCTGTCGACTTTTAAGACACCCACGGGATTAGATAGGGTGGTAGATTCTCTTCAGCCGCCATCACACGGCGAATAAGATTAAGCCACGATAAACTCCAAAGTTAAAGAACTAACTAATTAAAATTACGGTGCTTTTACCACCACCACCAGGTACCCTAGGGCCTAATTACTCTGTCGTGAAGCAGTAGTGTGCAAACGTAACTGTGTTTCGGTTTGAAGGGCACTGAGAGCTAGTGTAATCACTGTGCATATGAGACTTACGAACTGATGTCTCAGGGTGACACAGCTTTTGTTAGGGGCAGACGTTGCACTTACCATTAGGTGAACGTTTTGCTCGTTTCGTCACTTTATTTAATAAAATAGACATAGTCTTGAATTACACAAACACCAACATGAGACCAGGAACTACATCTAGTTCATATCTTGTTCCTTACGGGAATCGAACCTACGACG
Source organism: Luehdorfia chinensis (assembly GCA_019845155.1). NCBI lineage: Eukaryota > Metazoa > Arthropoda > Insecta > Lepidoptera > Papilionidae > Luehdorfia > Luehdorfia chinensis. The sequence continues at coordinate 601,500 of JAHVAK010000072.1, forward strand.
TATAGCATTGAGGCTTATTTGCCTTTGAGCCAGGTGAGCCCAAGTCAAAGTCAGTTTACTTTCACTCGTATGTACGCAGCCACAAGCCTTGTTTGGATAGGGCGAATGTAAGATCGCAGTTAAATTGACCTCATAGTGAGTGTAACAGGGTTATTCATACACCATAAGTTAGAGTAAGATAGACTATATCGGAACGGAGATATAATGTTGGCAAACAAAATTAAACTTTTTCTTTATAGAAGAGGGAGCAAGCGAGCAAATGGCTCACCTGATGTGCATTGATTACCGCCGCCCATGAACGTGAAACACCAGGGGAACCGCGAGTGCGCTGGCGGCCTTTGAGAAAGGAAGTTTCGCAAAAACAAAGTATTTCGGGCAATCTTTAACTTGGGACCTCGCGAGTCGCTACGAGAACTATTCAGGGAGACTAATATTTTGACACTTCCGTCGTTGTTATTCTTTAAACAATTGGGACAATAAATTTACTGTATCCTGTAGAATGAGTCGAGGCGACACGCTAGAGGTTCCTATGTTTAGATTGGCTAAAACTAGAAAGTCCTTTTCTTTGTAGATGTATAAAATTTTATAATACAAATTCCTAAAAGTCTAACACAAAAATCGGACAGATTTTAAAAAAAACGTGTCAAGAAGTCATTATTAGATAAAGCGTATTATAAAATAGATCATTATATAGAGGACAAAGATGTGTGGAGATAACTTATACTCTGCACTTGCAAACCCCATGGCTACTAATTCTTGTGTAATTTATAAAAGACATTATGTAATATAATTTTTTTTCATCATCATTTAAATATATCACTAGTCCACTGCTGAACATAGGACCTCCCCATAGATTGCCACAAAAGCTCTCATTTTGTGGGGATTTTGCCATAGTTGCCCCACTTGGCAGGCGGATTGGCAACCGCAGTTTAATTATTCAGATGTTCCAAGGAGATGCCCATCTCTTGGTTTGAATTTTCCCTCTGTCGACTTTTTACGACACCCACGGGTTTAAATGGGGTGGTAGATTCTCTTCAGCCGCGCTACTACACAGAATACGTCATTGAAAAAATGAAAGACCCCAGAGTTCTCTGCCGGTTCTTCTCTAAGAAGGTCAGTTTTTGAACCGGTGTAGATTTGGACGTTCAATAGAGCTTTAAACAAGCCTAAATTGAGTAAAGAAAATTTGACTTTGACTTTGAATAGGCTCTTTTCTTGTAGGTAATAAGGGATGACAAGGTCGCGGCTTAGTAATAGTTTAAAAGGTATACTCGTATTAAATTTTACTTTCATTTTCGGTTTAAGGAATTTATTCGTATATTTCTAATAAGAATTTAACTCACTTACACGAGAAATTTTTAAAAATTAATAAAATACGAGCTGTGCTCCGCGTGAGAAAGCCGACTCCGATCGATAATATAAACATATACTCCCCTATTTGAATCGGATTTTGGTGTTTTCGCGCGGAGGGTTCCGATTTTACTAAAATTAAATTAGTCCTGAATTACCCGCTATATGTCAGCTATCTGTCTGTGAAATTCCCGTCAAAATCGGTTCAGCCGTTTCGGAGATTAGCCAGAACAAATAGATAGATAAACAGACAAAAATTTTAATAATTGTTTTTTTCTTATATGTACCGTATATAGTTTCATAAGCATTGAGAAAAAGCTGTTATTTTGTTGTTACAAACAGAAATTTAAATTTTATTTATTTGTATAGATATATAAATATTTTTGGGCAACACGCACAATAGAGATTGATACCTTACGACGGACTTTTTTTTATTGGATAGAGTAACGAAAGTGAGACACAAGATAACTAACAGAAACTATAAATTAGTAAGCATTACTATTTAGAATAACAACATCTTAAAAATCTTAGAAGCTGATGTGACCTGTATAAAGCCATGATTTCTTTTTAGGAGTTTCTCTTAGCAATCTTAAGAACTGAGGGGTTGCTTTTGCGGTGGTCCACATTTGTATTTGTCTGATAAGTACATAAGGTGAAATATGGACTGCATTGCCCAGTGGCCACAGTACTTGGCTTACGGGTCGTCTTACACATAAACATACAGTCACGACTTCTTCCCATATATGGGTAGGGTAACTCACACGGTCCCATATTTCGCGCTCCCGGGATCTCCGCTTTATACGAGTAGTCCTTATTAGAATTCAGTTTCTTTTTAAATTAATTGAAATGTTATACCAAGATGGAGGCTTTAATGTTTAAGCGTTGCAGGAAGAATTCAAATCAAGTCAAGATGCAAATTGAACAAGAGTACGAAGGGCAATCAAATTGCTCAATGAAGCGTAATTCCCGTTACAGAGTTCTCGACGAGACAAGTTAGGGGGTGAGTAGAATTTATTAAGACGTTATAGTGCAAAAATTTATTTCAATTCACGATTTTTAACCGACTCAAAAAAGGTTCTCAATTCGTCGGAACCTTTTTATATGTTCAGGAATCCGTAGGAATCCATATAGGTCCAGGGCCTAGGTCTAGGGCCCCAGGGCCAGTTATTCTGCCGCGAAGCAGTAGTGTGCAAACATTACTGTGTTTTGGTTTAAAGGGCACTGGGAGCTAGTGTAATCACTGGGCATGTGTGACTTAAGAACTAATGTCTCAGGGTGATATAGTAGACACGCTTGGCTTGCGGGTAAGCAACCGTAGTTTTTTATATAGATATTGCAAGAAGGTGCCGCTGCCCATCTCCTGGCCGCTGCCATCTTCACGTATTATAATCACCAGCAAATCGTTCATCTGATGGTAAGCGCAACGCCTGCCCATTATAAATGCTGCGTCATCCAGAACATTATTTTGTCACTGCCTAGTAATTACACTAGATCTCAGTGCCCTTCAGACTAAAGCTCATGTCGGCATATACACTTCCTCCATATCTTTTCCAATAGGTATCATGTCAGTTTCATGGCTTCCGATAGGTAGCTGAAGAATATTCTCGAAAAACACTAGACTAGACTGGTGGTAGGATTCCTATGCAGGAATCCGTCTAGGTAGGTACCACCCCAGGGCCAGTTATTCTGCCGTGAAGCAGTAGTGTGCAAACATTGCTGTGTTTCGATTTGAAGGGCACTGTGAGCTAGCGTAATCACTGGGCATATGAGACTTAAGAACTGATGACTCAGGGTGATGGGCACAATGAGATGTCACACAGAAATGTTCTGGGTGACACAGCATTTGTTATGGGCAGACGTTGCGCTTACCATCAGATGAACGTTTTGCTCGTTTCATCACTTTATACAATAAAAAAAAACGCAAATAACCCATATCGGTGATGGAAAGCATAATCTGCGATGACCAATGCGCCAATGCCAACAATGGGGGATTTTGGTAATCCCAACTTGGGGCCAACCAACGTCCAGCAGTAACGTAAACAGTAAGAGACTGTATATGACCGTGACTCATGAATTAAGATGTCAGTATTTCTTAGATAAAAGTCTATTGTTGAACATAGGTGTCCCCCATAGATTGCCATAAAAGTTTGCAGCTCTAATTTTGGGGGGATTTTGCCATAGTTGTTAGGCGGGTTGGCAGACGCAGTTGATTTATTCAGATGTTCCAGGAAGATGCTGCTGCCCATCTTCTGGTTTTAATTCTCCCTCTGTAGACTTTTACGACACCCACCGAATGAGATGGGGTGGTAGATTCTTTTAAGCCGCCACCACCAACGGTGACATACATGAATTCGACTTAAGTCTGTTAATGAAAAGAAATACAATATTTTTCGGATATGGCACATCCACACTAAGTCTTACCATACCATCTCGAGTGGGACATTAAAGCATGAAATTGAATCCGTTCTTGCATGAAATCCATCAGTTTATTTTCGACTTTGCGAATCGAGTCCCTACGCAATATTACTCTCTGTAATATTGTGCTCCCCCAAAAGAAATACTTGTTACGGTATTAAGTAGGGATACGAGTGAGTCATTTACCTTATGGTAAGTGACATATCCGTCCCGAACAGTTGTGGAGTCACGCAGAACGTACAGTAGCAACGCGCCCTTGCCTACCTCTGCATGAGAGTTACATCGGGCACGGGTAGGTTCGGTCGAGTGAGTGCACCTGTGTTTGCGCGTACTGCACTTGTAGCACTACAATATCTCCTGCGCAGTTGATAACCTCCGACAGTATTCGGTAGCTGTCGCTGTGGTCAAAAATCGGCCATCATCATCAATAGTCCACTGCTGGAAATAGGCCTCACCAAAGATTGCCACAAAAGTTTGTAGCTCTCATTCTGGGGGCGAGTTTGCCATAGTTGCCACGCTTGGCAAGCGGGTTGGCAACCGCAGTTTGTTTATTCAGATGTTCCAGTAAGATGCTGCTGCCCATCTCCTGGTTTTCATTTTCCCTCTGTCGACTTTTACGACACCCTCGGGATGAGATGGGGTGGTAGATTCTCTTAAACCGCCAGCATAAGGTGTGGCTGTTCCATTCAAAATGGAATAGAGTGGCAGTATCTCTGACGCGGAAGGATTACTAGAAAAGAAATAAATTGGACATTAGAAACAATCCGAGAAGACGAAGATTTAAATTTCGCTAAGCAAAATTTTCAATTACTCGTTACGAAGGACTCGCACAGCAATGTTAGTGTGGACACGCCGTTAATTTTAATGTCAAAAAGTGTTAGTACTTCACTGCTAATAATGTCCAATGATATTATAATACAATATACGTCATATTCCCAGAAGAAAACAAAAGAAAGCGTACTCGATCGGGGAAGGACTAAGGATTTTTTTTATTGGATAATGTGATAAACATAAAAAATTGACTTAGTGGTAAGATTCCTATGCAGGAATCCGTCTAGATAGGAACCATCCACATCAATCAGTTATTCTGCCGTAAAGCAGTAGTGTGCAAACATTACTGTGTTTCGTTTTGAAGGGCACTATGAGCTAGCGTAATCACTGGGCATATGAGACTTAGAAACCTGTCTCAGGGTGATGGGCACAGTGTGGTGTCACACAGAGGTTTTCTGAGTGAAAAGCTGGTAATGTATGATCTCTTTTATTACCTCTTTTATTTTATAATATCATTGTTTCTGTTATGGTTTTCTAGAAAGATCAATTATGAAAAAATGTAAATTAGAAATCTGAGCAAGTAACATAATGCTATCATCATCATCTAAATATTCTACGTCCTTAATCATAGATACAAATAAAATAATCCTTACCTCCTTCCTCCGTCCTTATTAACTTATTGTGTCTGTCTGTCTGTCTGTCTGTCTGTCTGTCTGTATGTCTGTCTGTCTGTCTGTCTGTCTGTCTGTCTGTCTGTCTGTCTGTCTGTCTGTCTGTCTGTCTGTCTGTCTGTCTGTCTGTACGGACAGAAAAAAGACGAGATCTACTAAAGCTATTGGCACGAATTTTACTCATATTACAGACAACTAGCTGATGATTTTTTAAATAACCCGTGGAAACTCTATGATTTTCTTGGATAAAAACTATCTTATTTCCGTATCCTGGGTGCAGGGTATCTCTGTGGCACATTTCGTCAAGATAGGTTCATCGTTTTAACCGTGCATAGGTAACAAACATACAGAGCGACAAAGAGAGAGTTATTTTAGAAATTATAATATTATTATTGATATCCATGGGTTTAACTTAGAAAGTCTCAGCGTGTTTGTTTCACCAGTTTCATAGTCATGAACGTTTTTTTGATAATATTCCTTAAGACCCCATCTGTGAAGCCTTGAAGATGTGGGGACATCTACGATGAACACAGAATAAGCCTACGGTTTATTGACTATTGGAATAAGATACTTCTGGTGGTAGGATTCATTTGCAGGTACCACCCCAGGGCCAGTGTTTTGGTCTGAAGGGCACTGAGAGCTAGCGTAATCTCTGGGCATATAACACTTAAGAACTGACGTCTCCGGGTGACGGACGCAGTGTGGTGCTAAGCAGAAATATTCTGAGTAACACAGCATCTTTTATTGGCAGAAGCTCCACTTACCATCAGGTGAACGTTTAGCTCGTCTCGTAACTTTATCAAAAAAAATCGTCCATGTAAAGTTGCTTTTGATAAGATGTTATCAACGAAACGGTGCCACATTATCGTTAATTCTATTTTTTTTTTTAAGAGAAACGGATGGAACGAGTAAAACGTTCACCTGACGGTAAGTGCAACGTCCGCCTACAGCAATGCTGTGTCATCCAGAATATTTCTGTGTGGCACCACACTGCTCCCGTCCCCCTGAGACGTCAGCTCTTCAGTCTCATATGCCCAGTGATTGCACTAGCTCTCAGTGCCATTTATACTTAACTTTATTTTTGTAGTAACCTGTCTATACAAATCCAAAACTCCATGCTAACAAAGTCGTGGGTACAGTATCAAATAACGCGACACAAAAAATACTTTACTGGTGGTAGGATTCCTATGCAGGAATCCGTCTTGGTAGGTACCACCTCAGGGCCAGTTATTCTGCCGTGAAGCAGTAGTGTGCAAACATTATTGTGTTTCGGTTTGAAGGGCACTGTGCAGCTAGCGTAATCACTGGGCATATGATTCTTAAGAGCTGATGTCTCAGGGTCACGGGCGCAGTGTGGTATCAAACAGAAATGTTCTGGGTGACACAGCATTTGTTATGGGTAGACGTTGCACTTACCATCAGGTGAACGCTTTGCTCGTTCCGTCACTCTTAATAATAATAATAATAACATCAGCAGCATTTAAGGTTGGGGTATCAATTGTTACTGTGCATGCCTAGAGTGGTCGTTTTGGCAATTCTCACCAACACGGGAGACACCTACGTTCACCAGTTGATTATTAACAGAGTGTTTTCAGGTGTACGATTCAAATATAGGAATCCGTCCAAGTAGGTACAGGCCAGTTGTTTTGCAACATTAGAGTTTCGGTCTGAAGGTCATTGAGAGCTTGTGTAATCACTCGGCATATAAGTATTAACTGATGCTTCATGGTGACATCTTGACACCTAACCATCCCAACCAGGTGAACCACTTTCTTGTAGTGTTTTTTTTTTTTGTTGAAGAAAGTAACGCCTCTGTTTAAAATTTACAATGAGTCACATTTGATAACTCATTTTGTTATATGAATCGGTCAGGTGCGAAAACTCCCTTCAATTTACTAGTCGTGTAAATCTCCTTGTGAATATTGCGTTTCGACTGCCATGAGTCTTTTAGTAATATCTACTTTTTGCTTATCTTCCTGTATAAAATTAAAACAGTTGTGCTTTTGTATGAGACAGTATGAAAATAGAATTACGTATCGCAGTTGTTATATCAATGTAAGCATAATCTTTATACTACTGGTGGTAGGATTTCTAGGCAGGAATCCGTCTAAGTAGGTACCACCCCAGGGCCAGTTATTCTGCCGTGAAGCAGTAGTGTGCAAACTTTACTGTGTTTCGGTTTGAAAGACACAGCGAGCTAGCGTAATCACTGGGCATATGAGACTTAAGAACTGATGTCTCGGGCGACGGGCGCATTGTGGTGCATGCAGATTTGTTATCGGCAGACGTTGCAGTCGTTGCAATCGTTACTTTCACCAATAAAGAAAAGTTAAAACAACTATAGCCATTGTTTTAAGGCTTTGAAACATAATGTAATAAAAATCGCTCTCATTTTTAAAGGTGGTTTTTTAAAAAGTTTTGGTTATGACTAAAAATTAAAGTCATGGCCCGAGCATAAAGAAAACAAACTTTTCGTTTAAAGCTTTTACCCTGTCACTCATAATGGCAAAAAAGAGGGGAAGTTTTGTGAAGCATGTCCGCGATCCCTTATTTGCAAACAAATGGCTAATTTCTCTCCCTAATCTTTAGAGAGAGCGAGACAGACAGCGTTTGTTGTATGTGCCAAAATTTTGATGTCACTTTAGCGAACATAATTTTAATTAATTCGTTATCTTCGAAAACAACAAAACACTATTAGGACTAAAAAAACGCGACCAAATTATCTGTCTAAAGTTCCACACTAACTAATATAATGAAAAGGTAAAGTTTGTTAGTTTGTAAGCATAGATGTAGGAAGTAAACTTCGAAACTACTTATCCGATTTAAAAAAGTCTTTCACCAATATTTAGAATGGACCTTCAGAATGGACATAAAACCTTTAAAATAAAAGACATTTTCGTGGAGACCAACCGCGTCTGATTTGCCAATTGTCGCTTATAATTCATACTAATATTATAAATGCAAAAGTAACTCTGTCCAAACGGACGGAAGGTAGCAAACGCTACCTTCTCACGGATCAACCGTTAAGCCGATCTTGACGTAATTCGGCACAGAAAAAGCTTGCGTCCAGCAGACGGATATAGACTTTGTGTTCCGGAAATCCCAAGGTATTTAAAAAAAAAACAAATCCACGCGGAGGTTGTCGCGGGCTTCAGTTATTACATAATATAAAAGTAAGCACCCGGCGAGCGTCTGTAGTGGTAGGATTCAAATGCAGGAATCCGTCCAGGTAGGTACCACCCCAGGGCCAGTTATTTTGCCGTGAAGCAGTAGTGTGCAAACATTACCATGTTTCGGTTAGACGGGCACTGTGAGCTACCGTAATCACTGAGCATATGAGACTTAAGAACTGATATCTCAGGGCGATGGGCACTGTGAGGTGTCGCACAGAAATGTTATGGGTGACACAGCATTTGTTATGGGCAGACGTTGCACTTACCATCAGGTGAACGTTTTGCTCGTTTAATCACTTTATACAATAAAAAAAACACTGAATGAATTTGCATGCGGCTGCATGATCTGCATCGCTTCCGGAAGATTTATGTCTATTAAAAATGCCTTAGCTTTTTTAGGACCTGAGCATTGGTCGGTATTATATTTGAATCAAGTCGGGAAAAAGTTTGCCGATACTATCAAATATTGTTATTTTTTTCCCAATTCATTCATTAATTGTAACACTGTGAAATCAAAACAATTTCCCTGGTAAGAGTCGCTTGTGTTATTGTGTTTATTCTGTTGATCGTAATGAGGTTGCTCTAAGGGATAAGAAACAACGTCTGCACATAACATTGATGCATAAGCCACATCAGTACGGCACCACACAAATGTCTGTCGTCACCCTGAGGCAGTGTGCGTTCTTGTCATATGCAGCATATATTGAAAAACGGCTAAGATAGATAAAAGATAACTGGCGATTCAGGTGAAATTGTAGTGATATTTTAATTAATTTAAAAATTCAACCTATAAATAATAAAATATAAATAAAATTCTTCGAAACAATTTTTTTGGTTATCTTTCAATATTATTTTAATTAATTCGCGTTATCACACACAAGTAAAAGTCGGCACAGACATTATATTTCTCAACGAATCAGTTTCCTTTACACAGCACCTAAACCAACATTTCAAGTTAGCAGCGTGAAATTTAAATGCAATTGATATTTTATTCATAACTATCATTCGACCCCTAGAATACCGTGTAGGGAGCGTACACGACGAGATACGGGCAACATCTCGCCTTTTAAGTTCGAGTATCTTTGTGTCGCCGATGTCATAACATGCGGACATCTCAATATACTTGTGCCGCCGTTACTGGTGGTAGGATTCCTATGCAGGAATCCGTCTAGGTGGGTACCACCCCAGGGCCAGTTGTTCTGCCGTGAAGCGTTACTGTGTTTCGGTCTGAAGGTCACTGTGAGCTAGCGTAATCACTGGGCATATGAGACTAATGTCTCAGGGTGATGGGCCACAGTGTGGTGTCACATAGAAATTTTCTGGGTGGCACAGCATTTGTTATGGGCACACGTTGCACTTACCATCAGGTGAGCGTTTTGCTCGTTCCGTCACCTTTATCAAACAAAAAAACACAAAAACCTTTTAACAAAACAAGTTTAGAATTGAAACATTATGATTTAATTTCTGCTTCTCCTTCGTCTAGTTGTCCGATCACGGAAAATTACCCGTTCACTGTGGTAGCGGCAGAATCTACCACCCCGTCTCAAACCGAGGGAAAATTAAAACCAGGAGACGGGCAGCAGCATCTTCGTGGAACATCTAAATATTATAACTTATGAACTGCGTTATCCAACCCGCCTGCCAAGTGTAACAGCTATGGCAAAATCCCCCCAAAACGAGAGCCACAAATTTGTGGCAATCCTTGGGGGAGGCTGAAATGATGATGATACCTCCATTTGACGAAATATATTATTATGATGTGATCAAGCTGGATTGTAATGGGCTGCCTTTATACTTTTTTATCGGAGAAAGTGACGTGACGGACAAGCGTTCACCTGATGGCAATACGTCTGCATATAAAGAAAATCTGTGACACTCAGCACAGTTCTGTGTTGTATTAAGGCTAATATGCCCAGTAATTACACTAGCTATTAGTGCCCTTCAGAACAAAACACGGTAATTTATGCACACTACTGCTGCACGGTAAAATAATTGACCCAGGAGCGATACCTACCTAGACGGATTCCTGCATAGATATCCTAATACCAGCCGTGTGGTGGCGGCTCGGTAAAAGAATACTACCACTCCATCTCATCCAATGGATCTCGTAAAAGGCGAGTAAGGAATTGAACTGCACTGTGCACCCAATAGAGCATGGTGGCGATGGGCTCACCACCTATCACACCGAGTGCATTACATTGTTTTGGTGAAACGTGGATTGTGGCAGTCATCTGTTTTTGCAGTGAGTGCCCAGTCTCTGACTACCCCTTATGGGATACAGTCGTGATCTTATGTATGTTTGTATCCGTTACGGATTTTATCTCTTCAGAGAAACACCAAGCATAGCTCGCAGTGCGACTTTGAGGTTGCGTCACTTACCTAAAACTATACTATTCGGCTTCGACATGGAATTCGAATTCAAGACCCACGATTCAAAATTCGAATGCAAGAATGCAGTGACTGAATGTTACACGAAATAGCCACCTCTGCCAAATTTATCTGCAAATCTCAATTTGATTCGCACCGTAATCGGTCGTTTGTGAAAATTAAGTTCACCCCTTTAATTGCAACGGTCCAGCGTAACTCCATTTTACTAGGGTCCCGCAGTCAAACAAGGAACCCTTGTAATATCCTGTCGGTCGGTCCTAATGCCTCAAAGCCTCATTACATGTAGTCTTTTTTAATATTGCGACTAAAATATAATAATAATCATATCATAGTTACATACATACATAGAGTCACGCCTATTTCCCATAGGGGTCCCTACCCCTATGGGAAATAGGCGTGATAGAAACCACATATTACAACTTGCTACCATCCTGACACACATCTTTAGCTTCCTCTACTTTCATTAGTGTTTTCATACAAACTGGTCGGTTGCGAGTACTATTGACGTGGCCTTTCCTTAAACCAATTTCGATCTGATCGTAGTACGTTCGCCTACGTCGACCCTTACCGGCTTGCCCTGCATGTGTACAACGTTATTCATAATTGGTATAACATCCCGGCACCTACCCATGCTACTTTGATCTGATAAATATAACAGTGAAGCTTTAATGACAAAGTTGAATACTAAAAATGTCCAAACAAAACTTTAAAATTATTTGTTTTGTAAAACTTTACGCGACCCTAACTCAGAAAGTCGTTGCCCCGAACCAGACAAATTCAAAATACGTTTTCTTCTCCATTTAATTTATGTTACCTGATCCGACCGATTTCGATCTGATCGTGATACGTTCGCCTACGTCGACCGTTACCGGCTTGCCCATTCACACTCGCCTCATAAATCTGTTTCGTTGATCTTCTTTCATCGATCCTCTCTACGTGTCCAAACCATTTAAGCATCGATCTCTCTACCTTTGTCACCACATCTTCTACCACACCGCAACGTTCCCTTATCACGCTGTTTCTCACTTTCAATAGTTAAACTGAAATGTTGCACTTGGTTGATGACCCTGGTGAGAATACCAGGTCATTATCGTGAAATTAGTGTATTGTTGTCGGTCCATAATATGTATTCAAAATTTCGAATTATTCGGAAGTCTGGAAGTGGGTGAAAATTTTATTAAACGATTTTACGATTGAGATACTTAGATTAAAAGAGTATACATAATAAAATCGTATTAAAAATAGCGCGTATGTTCAGTTCACGTGACATTTCTTAGAAATTTTGATTAAATTAAGATCGAAGAAATATTTTTTTATTGGATAAAGTGACGGGACGAGCACAACGTTCACCCGATAATCAATCTCCCTCGGCCTTTCAAGAGTGGCACCACACTGCGCCCGTCACCTTGAGACTTCAGTTGTTAAGTCTCATATACCCAGTGATTACACTAGATCTCAGTGCCCTTGAGACCGAAACACAGTAATGTATACATACTTCTGCTTCACGGCACAGTAACTGTTGCTGGATTGGCAACTAGCTTGACGGATTCCTGCATACCGAAATCCTACCACCAGTAAAATGTATTTACTCGCTATAAAATTCAAGTCAACACAAAATATAATAACAATATCTCAATCTTTAGCATTTACTTTTACCCAGTATAGAATTATTAACCAAAATAATATCTTACTACTATAATAAATATATATTGTTTTTGTAGTTTTTCTTCGATATGTGCACAATTTAATTAGATGTAATCAAGTCCAATAGATGGCGTCAAAAATAATTCTTTGTGATGGCTGTATGCAAGTTGTTGATAAAAAGGAGTATCTCAAATGTTGTTTGTGTAATGATTCATATGACTTAATATACGCTTGAACAGTGAATATAACAAGACGTGGAAAATAAAAAACTCAAGGGTGGACAACACCAGCAGCCCACTACGCCCTTTCAAGATAGATAAACGTATAGACAAATCTGAAAGCGATACTGAAGATAGCAATAGAAAAACTGTGAGCAATATTACTGTAAGTAAACCGAAGACGGTAGATTCTCAATCTCCCTCGGCATCATAACATCTGAGTCCTCCAGTACGGATCAACTAAAGTCGATAACACGTTAAAAGATGAATATTTATTAGCCGCTTTACGAGAAAAGGTACTAGAAGCAATTAAAACATAATTACCGAACATATTATCAAAAATTTTAAAGGTTGAATTAGCTTCTATAAAAAACGACTTGCTATGATTCTTACGGAAATACATACATACATACAGTCACGCCTCTTTCCCATTGCGGTAGGCAGAGACCACATCTTTCCACTTGCTACGATCCTGACACACATCTTTAGCTTCTTCTACTTATGGACTTGCTTCAGAAATCGGTAAGTTCCCTCAGTGAATCGCACGAAAAAGTCCAAAATGTCCTCGAGAAGTTAACTAATGAAAATAAACAACTAAGAACGGAAAGCAAGAATATTTTAGCTTCTGTTTCCGATTTATCTAGTCGTCCCAACAACGATTGTGGGAAAACAACTAGGAGATCCATGGCGTACGCGAACACCGGTCAGAAAATATTTTCTTACTTATAATGCAATGTGCTAACAGCATTGGATATAAACGGAATGACTCTGATCTTATCAGTTGCACTAGAGTAGCAGAGTTAAATAAAGCAAATAAATTCCCTCGTACAATAATTGTCAAATTTTAGACCGTAAAAAATAGAGATGAAGTGCAAGGTACAACAAGGAATCCAAAAGATAAATGAAATATCTTGATTTCTTTGTCAAAAGCTTATCTTTGTATAAGAAGGACGTTATTAAGAGTGCTACAAGTGGAGTGTAATTTAGATAATAATAATTATAATTACCATGTTCAATTTTTATTTTCCATTTTTTGCTGACGTTTATTTTAAAATAAAATTTACATTTTTTGTATGTCGAATTCACAATAACATAGCGTATGATAAAAGTTACTGGTGGTAGGATTCCTATGCAGGAATCCGTCTAGGTAGGTACCACCCCAGGGCCAGTTATTCTGCCGTGAAGCAGTAGTGTGCAAACATTGCTGTGTTTCGGTCTGAAGGGCACTGTGAGTTAGCGTAATCACTGGGCATATGAGACTTAACAACTGATGTCTCAGGGTGACGGGCGCAGTGTGGTGTCACACAGAAATATTCTGGGTGACACAGCATTTGTTGTGGGCGGACGTTGCACTTACCATCAGCCGAACGTTTTGCTCGTTTCGTCACTTAATATAATAATACATATACAATAAAAAAAAAATAGCCACGCTTTGGATGTTGTGCATTTTAGGTTATAATAATGTTGTGTACACTTATAAATAGGATTTAGATAAATAAAAGATCAATATGAATCATAAACAATATCATAAATAAAAATCTAGTAAGATTTAAGCATACATCATAAATGTTGTCATCTATAATCTGTATCTATAGCTATTCGAATAAATCATAATTTCAAGCCTATCACTAGTCCGCTGTTAACAATAGGCCTGCCCCATAAATTGCCATACAAGTTGATGAAGAAGATGCAGCTCTCATATTGGTGGGATTTTGCCATAGTTGGCAGATAGTTGGCAGGCTGGTTAGCAACCGCAGCTTATTTATTCAGATTTGGCAGAAAGATGCTGCTGGCCATCTCCTGGTTTTTATTTTACCTATGTCGTCATTTACGATACTCACGGGATGAGGTCGAGTGTCCTTTTTTTATAGCAGAGGGGGCAAACGAGCAAACGGCTCACCTGATGGTAAGTGATCACCGCCGCCCATGAACATCCGCAATACCAGGGGAACTCCGAATGCATTGCCGGCCTTTGAGGAAGGTGTAGGCTCTTTTCTTGAAGGTTCTATTATAAGGCTGCTACACGGCATATATTCAATAAATAAATAAAAATTGCATATCATTGTACTAATCTACACGAATAAATGCTGTCCGTACAATACCTTAGTCGCCTCTTACAATACTTCGGTGGGAATTGGGTAGGTTTTATTCTACTCTGCCGGACACCCGTCGTCTAATAATACATAAGATACATAAGATTACGACTGTATCCCATAAGGGGTAGTCAGAGACTGGGCACTCACTGCAAAAACAGATGACTGCCACAATCCACGTTTCACCAATATTAATTTCGATACAATATTTAGGGGGATATTTCATACCGACAAAAGAAAACCTTCTTGCTGATGGTACGGTGATTTTTTTTAAATATTACACCATGTAATAAAAAGTTATCGCCAATCATGAAATAACTATCGATTGTAATACATACATACATACATAAGATCACGACTGTAAGGGGTAGTTAGAGACTGGGCACTCCCTGCAAAAACAGATGACTGCCACAATCCACGTTTCACCAAAACAATATAATGCACTTGGTGTGATAGGCGGTGAGCCCATCGCCACCATGCGCTGTTGGGTGCACAGTGCAGTTTAATTCCTTACTCGCCTTTTACGAGATCCAATGGATGAGATGGAGCGGTAGTATTCTTTTAACGAGCCGCCACCACACGGCCTAATAACAACACAGTGGATATAAAAATAAATAAGAAAGTATAACTAGCTTCATCAGTTATTTGAAGTTTCTTTTATAGAAATAAATGCAGGTACAATAAAAATTCTGTCCCCAGCGTAACGAATCGGTTCACTGATGGGAGTTCAGCGATTAACGCCTAACGCGCCCTTTCAATTAACGCATGTCCAATAGATACTAATCGTTATAATATATGGGAATTTCCTGGCCTTTCAAATTATTTCTTGCGCTGCTGTATTTATAATATAATAATATTATATGTATCCGTGTGGTGGCGGCTCGTTAAAAGAATACTACCACTCCATCTCATCCAATGGATCTCGTAAAAGGCGAGTAAGGAGTAAGTAAAGTGCACTGTGTACCCAACAGCGCATTTAAAAAAGGAAAGAAAGTTAATTTGCTGAGATCCGCATGCAAAATGTAAAATGGTGTGTATTACCTAGTTTTGAAGAGCACCGCCCGCCCTCCCACAACAACACTACCACTTGCCTAGTGGTAGTGTTGTAGTGGTGGAGGGTATCTGGTGGCGGCTCCCGGTGGCGGTATTGGTATTCTTGTGCACGCTGTTGTGGGAGGGCGGGCGGTGCTCTTCAAAACTAGGTAATACACACCATTTTACATTTTGCATGCGGATCTTAGAAAATTAACTTTCTTTCCTTTACTATAATGGATTTCCGCAAAGTAACGCCTGATTCTATTAACAGCAATATTTGCACAATATCCCTTTACCGCAGGCTAACTGTTCGTGCGGTAGTACTTATCTAGACGGATTCCTCGAATCCTGTTGGTATTTTGATTCTAGGATAAATCCGAAACTGAAAAAGATAAAGTGCTTCTAGTTTTGTTCCATTTAAATCCATAAGTGACGTACGGCTTCCGCCCTTTAGATAAAAGGGCATCGCTTCCACGCGTTTGACCGACCATGATTTATTGACATTCGGGATAAGTGCTCCGTCGTTTTAAGTCGACATTCTCTTATGTTACTTGACGCATACCTAACATTGTTTATTTATTACTAAAAAGAGAGGATCCGAGAACTGGCAGTGATTTTTTTATTGGATAAAGTGATGAAACGAGCAAAACGTTCACATGATGGTAAGTGCAACGTCTGCCTATAACAAATGCTGTGTCGCCCAGAAAATTTCCGTGTGACACCACACTGTGTCCATCACCCTGAGACATAAGTTCTTAAGTCTCATATGCTTGCACGGCAGAATAACTGACCCTGGGGTAACGTAAAGTACCTACCTAGACGGATTCTTGGATAGGAATTCCTACCACCAGTAAATAATATCCTGACTTGACACTGACAGAATTCTAATAAGAGAGGCCAATACTATAGGAAGAAGAAGAATAAAAGAACTCGTATATATAGTACAAACATACATACATACGATCACGACTGTATCCCATAAGGGGTAGTCAGAGACTGGGTACTCACTGCCAAAGCAGATGACTGCTACAATCCACGT
Organism: Luehdorfia chinensis; assembly: GCA_019845155.1. NCBI lineage: Eukaryota > Metazoa > Arthropoda > Insecta > Lepidoptera > Papilionidae > Luehdorfia > Luehdorfia chinensis. The sequence goes on from JAHVAK010000072.1 coordinate 618,297, forward strand.
TTCACCAAAACAATATAATGCACTTGGTGTGATAGGTGGTGAGCCCATCGCCACCATTTATAAATAATTATAAATAACTATAAGCCGATAGGTGTCCGGCGGAGTAGAATAGCACCGACCTCTTTTCTATCGAGGTGTCGTAAGAGGCGATTATTAAGGCGGTATTCGTGGTGAACAACACTATAATGCGCAATGCGGTCACTATACTGCTCGTGGGGATGATAAAAGAGAAAAAGATTTTATGACTCATACCAAAATTATTTAAATTTTTATTCTATTTTATATAATGCATGCGCATGTATGTATATATGTGTGTGCATGTATGTATATGTATATATATATATATATGTGTGTATGTATATGTATATGTGTATATATGTGTGTGTGTGTGTGTGTATCCGTGTACATGTGCGCATATTTATTTCTTTTAAATTAAACTAAGTCAATTAACAATATGTCCGGAAGCTGCTCGTTAAACCTGAGGCATCGACAGAATAACAGCGCTGTGGCAACTCTGCCATAGCATTATGCTGAGTCGACAGCCTTTTCGTTGCTACAACCCAACGTACGTCTGACAATGTAATACGTCGTATTTTTTGTTTACTTATTTTTGTATGTTGTGTTGTAGTATTGAATAAAAAAAAATTCTTTCTTTCTTTCTTTCTTTCAAAATGGCGGCGACGTGGATCGGCACCCATCACGTCTCGTTTCCCGAGAGGGTGAAAAGTGGTCTACGTTAATGCCTACCCCTTATTTAGGAAGAAGACGTGAGTATGCATGTAAATAATTTCCCCGTTTACTGTTTCTTTTGTTTTTTTTTTTGTTGTGTGAAATGACGAAACGAGCAGAACGGTCACCTGATGATAAGTGCAACGTCTGCCCATAACAAATACTGTGTCACCCAGAACACTCCTGTGTGACACCAAACTGCGCCCGTCACCCTGAGGCATTAGTTCTTAAGTGTCATATGCCCAGTGATTACGCTAGCTAACAGTGCCCTTCAAACCGAAAAACAGTAATGTTTGCACACTACTGCTTCACGGCAGAATAACTGGCCCTGGGGTGGTACCTACCTAGACGGATTCCTGCATAGGAATCCTTCCACCAGTAGATTTTGTCATTTACAACACAAATATCTATACTATAAGATGATTATTGGGAAAGTCTTTAAATTACCCACTGCTGAGTACAGGAATTAAATAAAACATATTTCGTAAAAAAAAGGCGCCACACTAGGATTACTCCAGTAAAGTGAGTGTATCTCAACCGGACAATTTGTGCCTTTGCACAAAGGTTGGTTACGTCGGAATTCCAATCCAGGACCGGTACTCTGACCACTAGGTCGGTCGTCTCATCATCATAATTTCAGCCTATCACTAGTCCACTGCTGAACATAGGCCTCCCTCATAGATTGCCATAAAAGTTTGTAGCTCTCATTTTAGCGAATTTTGCCATAGTCGCCTCGCTTGGCAGGCGGGTTGGCAAACCGCAGTTAATTTATTGAGAGGTTCCAAGAAGATGTTACTGCTCATCTCCTGGTTTTCATTTTCCCTGTGTCGACTTTTACGACATCCACGGGATGATGCGGTGTGGCCGTTCCATTCAAAACTGAATAGAGTGGCAGTATCTCTGACGCGGACGGATTACTAGAAAAGAGATAAATTGATATTAGAAACAATCCGAGAAGACGAAGACACACGTCTTATTTTACTTTATTTCGCTTTCCATTTCCCGCTGTATAACATAATAACGCAACTGGCGTTTAAAACGCCGTTAATGTATATACTAATTAGGGATTCCCGCGACACTTAAAATAACTTTCCCTCGTTTATGACAAGGCATAAACATTAACGATAAATGCCATAAGTTGTAAAAGAAGTTGTTAACTTTTTAAAAAGCGTAGTACTGACTTTTTTTTACTAAAATTTCTATGCTTTCAGTAGCGAATGGGCTCAATGAAATCTCGGTAAAATTTTCTTACCAACACGGAATAAGGGCGTGGTGGCGGGACCCTGCGCTCCCCTTAACTTTCACATTACCCGAGTGAAGTTCGATCCCCGGTGCTGATCTGAAATTAAGTGATGAAACGAGCAACACGTTCACCTGATGGTAATTGCGACGTCTGCTTATAACAAATACTCAAGGGCGTAATCACTGGGCATATGAGACTTAAGAACGGATGTCTCAGGGTGACGAGCGCAGTGTAGTGTCACACAGAAATGTTCTGGGTGATATAGCATTTGTTATGGGTAGACGTTGCACTTTAGATCAGGTGAACGTTTTGCTCGTTTCATCACTATATCCAATAAAAAAAAACAACTGCCGTGTCACCCAGAACATTTCTGTGTTACACCACACTCTGCCCATCACCCTGAGACATCAGTTCTTAAGTCTCACACGCCCAGTGATTACACTAGCTCACAGTTACTCTAAAACCGAAACAATAATGCTTGCTTGCTTACCAAATTAAAAAAAAAAAAAAACCTGGGTTCGATCCCCGGTGCCGGCACCTCTAAATTGGTCTTCAATTTTAAGTGCTGATTTACCCCGTGCACAGCTGTGAAGGAAAACATCGTGAGGAAACCTGCATATCCGAGGAATAGAAATATTTCGAGGACATGTGAAGTCCGCCAACCCGCATCGGAGCAGCATGGCGGACTATTCCCCGCTCCAAATCCCTGTCAGAAATGAGAGGAGGCCTGTGCTCAGCTGTTGGACATTTATAGGCTGTTGGTTTACTTTTATTTTTACACAAATAGACGGGTTGACTTGAGAATCTCCGTTTTTTTTTCGGTTAAAAACAGAGCCAGCAACTTTTACGCATTTAGGAGTAAATTATTGTGGCCCTTCACTGCAGGCCGCATGAGGAAGTTCAGAGTCGCTCAGCGAGCTATGAAAAGGTTTTCTCGGAGTTTCTCTGCGTGATAAAATCCGTAACGACGATATCTGCAGCAGAATTAAAGTAACCGACGTAGCCCTTAGGATAAGCAAGGTGAAGTGACAATGGGCCGGCCATATAGCTCCTCGAATCGATAAATGTACGGGAAGAAAGGTTCTAGAGCAACCTTGTACCGACAAACGCGTTGTAGGGCGCTTCCGCACTAGACGAGGTGTCGACCTGCACGGTTTTGCGGGAAGTCGATTGATGCACGTGGCTCAGGGCCGTGTTTTGTGACTCTGATCTGTGGGGGAGATCTATGTGCAACAGTGGACTACGGCTGAAATGATGATATGGTGAAATCCGTTTTCATTTCTCAACGTGTCTATGTCGGAAAAAGGAATGCGTTTGCCGAATTTCAAGTCAACAGGTCTTATAGTTTCGGTGTTATCGTGGTCAGTGGTGAATCGCTTATCTTTGCAAATAAATAAAATTCTCTAGTCTGTTTGTAATAACAAAACAACAGTTTTTCAGTCAATGCTTATGTAAGTATATGCGGTGCGGTACTGATAAGAAAAAACAACTTTTAAAATTTTGTCTGTCTGTCTGTTTGTCTGTTTGTTCCGGCTTATCTCCGAAACGGCTGGACCGATTTTGACGGAACCTTCACTGACAGATAGCTGATATTATAGCGGATAACTTAGGCTACTTTAATTTTAGAAGAAAAAAACTCAATATCCGTTTCAAATAGGGAAGTATATATGTATATCGATCGGGTTGGCTTTTTTACGCGGGTGAACAACTAGTGTATGTATATAAAAAAATTAAATGATACTTGGCCTCCATAACGGACATGTTTTGTAAGGACTGCTTGACCGGAGATAAGTGGGACATTTATTACGTTTCTACAAATGGACGGTTAAGACGAGTGGTATAATAAAGATAAGATGGAGTGAGGCGAGTGGAGAGGCCAGCCCCTCTCCACTCCACTGTAGTTCAATATTTTTTTTATTGAAAAATATGAGCGCGTGTCATCTTTACGCTCGCTTGAAGTAAACCTTCCTCTACTTTGAAACGATGATGACGAAGCTGAAAATTTAAATACAAACGTTCCACTTGGCACACGTGACAGAAGAGTGAAACTTATATCATCATCATCATCATTTCAGCCTATCACTAGTCCACTGCTGAACATAAGCCTCCCCCATAGATTGCCACAACAGTATGTAGCTCTCATTTTGGGGGGATTTTGGCATAGTTACCGCGCTTGGCAGGCCGGGTTGGCAACCGCAGTTTACTTATTCAGATGTTCCAGGAAGATGCTGCTGCCCGTCTCCTGGTTTTTATTTACATCTGTCGACATTTACGACACCCACGGGATGAGATGGGATGGTAGATTCCCGTAAGCCGCCACCACACGGTTTAACGGGGAAACTTATATCCTGTTACATAAATACAGTCACGCCTTCTCTCCATAAATGGTGTAGGCAGAGGCCACAGACGTAACCCACTTTTCGGCCCCACGCGAAACGAGACGTTATGAGTGGCGAACTACGTCACCGCCATCTGGCCATGAGTCAAAACAAATTCTCACTCCCCATTGCGTTCCTCAATCACTAAAGTGCAAAAAAATTGCATATTTATTCTGCAGAATAGAGACTGTCCGTACAATACCTATGTTGCCTCTTACGACACCTCGGTAGTAACGAGGTACATAGGTGCTCTTCTACTCCGCCGGACGCCCATCGGCCAGTAATATATCATATATACTAGAAATTTGATTAAAATTAAAATTAAAAAGTAAAAAAACTAAAGTTTCAGCCTATAAATGTCCCACTGCTGAGCACAGGCCTCTTTCTCATTTCTGAGAGGGTTTTGGAGCTAGAAAGAATCCGCCAGGCTGCTCCAATGCGGGTTGGCGGACAGCACATGTCCTCTAAATATTTTTTATTTCTCAGACATGCAGGTTTCCTCACGATGTTTTCCTTCACAGCAGAGCACATGGTGAATCAGCACTTAAAATTGCAATTAACAATTTTAGTGGTGCCGACACCGGGAATCGAACCCAGGACACTCGCGTACTGTGAAATTTAAAGCGAGCGCCTAGCCCTGAGCTACTAGCTAGAGCTAGCTAAATTGTATTGCCGATAATATAGTTAACAGTGACCAACATTAAGTACATACACTTAAAGTAACAGCCTATTAATGTTCCACTTCTGAGCACGGACCTCCTCTCATTTCTGAGAGGGTTTTGGAGCCGGGTAGTGTCCGCTGTTGGCGGACTTCACATGTTCACTTGCAGGTTTCCTCGCGATGTTTTCTTTCACCGCAGAGCACGTGGTGAATCAGCACTTAAAATTGCGATTAACAATTTTAGTGGTGCCGACACCGGGAATCGAACCCAGGACACTCGCGTACTATTAATCTTAAAGCGAGCGAATAGCCCTCAGCTACCACGGCTTATACACTTATTAACTACTACCTTCACAAAAAAAGAAATTAAACGTTAATGGTATTGATTAGTATGTTTTTTTTTTTGCACGACAACAAGCTTCGGGTTCCGCGCCTACGTCGCAGTGACCGAGTGAAACCGGCCACAGTCGAGCGTGTACCTGCTATTCTACCTTATGTCAGAGGAGTCACGGACAAGATTGGCTATATCTTGAAGCGGGCTTCCATAAAAACATACTTCAAGCCGCCGAAGAAGATAAGTCAGTTTTTACCATCTGTCAAGTGTAACATCCCTCTACAAGACGCAGGAGTATACAAGCTGGATTGTGAATGTGGTCTCTCTTACATAGGCCAAACAAGAAGATCGATAAAAACCCGCGTAAAAGAACACATAGCTGACGTGAAGCATCGTCGTTCTAGGAAGTCTGCAGTCTGTGACCATGTTCTGGATCATCCCAACCATTACATCAGATTTGATAGACCACAAATCCTTGCAAAAGAACACCGATTCCTACCAAGGATGATTCGCGAGGCTATTGAAATTAAAAAACATCCTAATTTCAATAGGGAAGATGGTTGGGTATTACCACCGGCTTGGGATCATATTATTAATAAAATTAAATCAAAAACCAAGCATACCACTGCAAGGCTTCAAGACACAGTAAGCTCTTTCTGCGTAGATCGGACTAAAAATAATAATTAAAAGCTGAAGGTACTCCGGGGTAACTATGACATTGGGACAACTGTCACCTCAGTCCCCCCGTGACCATGGGAGCTGTAAAGCGCCCGAAACGTCGGGTTATAAATAGTAAAATATTAAACGCGATAAAATCCGTAAAATTAGTTTCATTTAAATGAGTAGTGTTCGCGTAAATATAAGAAATCATTATGTGAACCAGTACGGACTGGAAATCGCAAATAAAATACGCCGGTTAGAAGATCTCAAGACCAAGCGCGCAAGATTCATAACATCTTTGAATTTCTTGAAGAGATGCAGAGACCATGATCTCATTCCTACGTGTGTCAAAATATCAGCTAAAAAGGACATTCGAGGAAGCGCTAAGATCTTAAAACAGGCAAGTAAAAAGTTGTTAAGAACGGGTATTCAGCAAAAACGTACCGATCTACATGTCATAAATACGTCCATAGACAATTTATCCAGTGTTTTAAAAACAGTTTTAACGACATTTGATTTTAATAATTGCATTGAAACATTAAATAAGCGTGAAAATTAACGACCAAATTCAATGTCAAACATCAATCTCAACGCATGAACGGAACGCGACCGTTGACTACGGACAATGATCATAGATTACGCGCGGTCTATAATCTGTCAAAACAAACACTGGATGAATCTACATTAAAAGTATTATCGAAGGGCATGAATTTCGCAGTAACACCGCGAAGAATACCGTACGAAGAAATTATCTGTAGTGTCGAAGATTGTCTGTTTAAAAACAATATCAATAAAGAAGATTTGGAGGCCATACGTCAAGACATTTCGTCTATGTTACGTCGAAGTTCGGTGCCGAAACTAAATCTTTCTAAAGACGAATTAAAAGCGTTGAACAACCTACGGAACAGACCTGAACTCACGATCCTCCGCGCAGATAAAGGTAATGCTACGGTAGTCATGGATACGTCAGACTACAATTTTAAAATACAAGAACTTTTGTCGGACGAAAGTACATATAAAAAGGTCAAATCAGACCCAACTACTAATACGCTTAAAACAACTAGCGATCTTATTAAGAAACACTCCGAAAAATTGAATCTGGACGTTAGTTCGATAATACCATCTTGTGCTAAATCACCGAAGTTGTATGGGTTACCAAAGATACACAAACCAAATGCTCCACTACGTCCAATAGTGAGCCAGATCGATTCACCAACCTACAGATTGGCTCAGCATGTGGCTAAAGTACTCTCACCACTCAGAGGACACACTAGAGCACACACAAAGGATTCATACCATTTTGTCAGTGAGATTAAAGACCTTCACCTGACTGACAATGAAACTATGGTCAGTTTTGATGTCCAGTCTCTATTCACATGCCTACCAGTAGACGACTGCATCTCAATTGTATCTAGGAAGCTAGCTGAAAACAACATGCCAGTGGAATATGCAGAACTACTAAGACATTGCCTTACATCTGGCTATCTATTTTGGAAGGAACAATACTACAAGCAAGTAGATGGTGTGGCGATGGGCTCCCCAGTATCTCCCATTGTCGCCGACATCTTCATGGAAGACTTTGAGGAGAGAGCCCTCCGTACTTCTCCAGTAAATCCAAGATTCTACAAGCGGTATGTAGATGATACTTTCACAATTTTACCATCAGATAAAGTAACTGCATTTCTAGACCACCTTAACTCCCTAAACTCTAAAATTCAATTTACAATGGAGTTAGAGGCAAATAACTCTTTAGCTTTTCTAAATGTTTTAGTAATTCGGAATCCTAATAACACCTTGAGTCACACTGTGTATAGGAAAAAGACCCATACTAACAGATATTTAAACGGTGAATCTCACCACCATCCATCACAGTTAGCTACCGTGGGTAAATCCTTGTTTCAGAGAGCACGAGGAATCTGTGACAGGAAACACCTGGCCGCCGAGCTTCAGCATGTCAAGCAAGTTTTGCACGACAACAAGCTTCGGGTTCCGCGCCTACGTCGCAGTGACCGAGTGAAACCGGCCACAGTCGAGCGTGTACCTGCTATTCTACCTTATGTCAGAGGAGTCACGGACAAGATTGGCTATATCTTGAAGCGGGCTTCCATAAAAACATACTTCAAGCCGCCGAAGAAGATAAGTCAGTTTTTACCATCTGTCAAGTGTAACATCCCTCTACAAGACGCAGGAGTATACTAGCTGGATTGTGAATGTGGTCTCTCTTACATAGGCCAAACAAGAAGATCGATAAAAACCCGCGTAAAAGAACACATAGCTGACGTGAAGCATCGTCGTTCTAGGAAGTCTGCAGTCTGTGACCATGTTCTGGATCATCCCAACCATTACATCAGATTTGATAGACCACAAATCCTTGCAAAAGAACACCGATTCCTACCAAGGATGATTCGCGAGGCTATTGAAATTAAAAAACATCCTAATTTCAATAGGGAAGATGGTTGGGTATTACCACCGGCTTGGGATCCTATTATTAATAAAATTAAATCAAAAACCAAGCATACCACTGCAAGGCTTCAAGACACAGTAAGCTCTTTCTGCGTAGATCGGACTAAAAATAATAATTAAAAGCTGAAGGTACTCCGGGGTAACTATGACATTGGGACAACTGTCACCTCAGTCCCCCCGTGACCATGGGAGCTGTAAAGCGCCCGAAACGTCGGGTTATAAATAGTAAAATATTAAACGCGATAAAATCCGTAAAATTAGTTTCATTTAAATGAGTAGTGTTCGCGTAAATATAAGAAATCATTATGTTTTTTTTTTCATTGGATAGAGCGACTAAACGAGCAGAACGTTCACCTGATGTAAAGTGCAACGTTTGCCCATAACAAATGCTGTGTCACCCACAACAATTCTGTGTGACACTACACTGCGCCCGTCGCCCTGAGACATCAGTTCTTAAGTCACATATGCCCAGTGATTACGCTAGCTCACAGTGCCCTTCCAACCGAAACACGGTAAAGTTTACACACTACTGCCTCACGGCAGAATAACTAGCCCTTGAATACCACACCTACCTAGACGGATTCCTGCCACCGGTACAATGTATGCACCGTCATTTTAATTACCTACCTTATTTCTTATAAGCACCTAATTTTTTTACAATAAATGGATGGACAGATTTGAGGATTAAAAATTTAAAAAGATCATATACATTAATTCACTACTTCACATGTGTTAGGATTCCTATGCAGGAATCAGACTATGTAGACCGCGAAGTAGTAGTATGCAAACACGGTCTGAAGGGCACTTATAATTAATGAGCATATGATACTTAAAAACTCAAATCTGGAGTGACAGAGCAGTGTTGTGCCACACAAATATTCTGTGTTACACAGCATTTGTTGGCCGTCTGGTCAGTTACCAACAGGTAAACGTTTTGCTCGTCTTGTCCCTTTCTCAAGAAAAAAACATTAGGAACTGACTAAATATTTATACTTTTTTTAAAAAAAAAACACGCAGTAAATCCTTATATATTTATTTTATGTTTTTTTTAATAATTAAAAATGGTTTGATTTAAAATAATGAAGATGAATAAAAGTTTATAATCGATATTTTTGTTGAATTTCTATATTATTATTAAAAATTATTTAATACTGCCATCTACCGGTACTGCTATGGTGCCACAATATAATTTATTTTTATTCATTCTATTACAATCGTTCAACGTATAATCTTTCGTGTTACAATTCTATTCAATCTATTACAACCGTGTGTTGGCGGCTCGTTAAAAGAATACAACCACTCCATCTCATCCAATGGATCTCGTAAAAGGCGGGTAAGGAATTAAACAGCACTGTGCACCCAACAGCGCATGGTGGCGATGGGCTCACCACCTATCACACCAAGTGCATTATATTGTTTTGGTGAAACGTGGATTGTGGCAGTCATCTGTTTTTGCAGGGAGTGTCCAGTCTCTAACTACCCCTTACAGTCGTGATCTTATGTATGTATGTATTACAATCGATAGTTATTTCATTATTGGCGATAACTTTTTTATTACATGCTGTAATAATTAAAAAATATCACGTTTTCTTTTGTCGGTATGAAATATCCCCCTAAATATTGTATCTAAATTAATATTTGATACACCATTTTGAAAATGGTTAGTCCCTCTAATGCCGATAAATAAGTGAATCTCTTAAAATTTATGTTTTGGTTAAAAAAGTGATTAAAAAGAATTAATTAATTAAACTGTAGTAAGCGCCATCTGTTGACAATCGGTTCAACTAACATACACGACAGCAGTTATTTATTTTATTGGAGAAAGTAACGAAACCAGCAAAACGTTCACCTAATGGTAAGTTGAACGTCTGCTCATAACAAATTCAGTGTCACCCAGAACATTTCTGTGTGACGTCACACTGCGCCCGTTAACCTGAGACATCAGTTCTTAATTCTCATATACCCCGTGATAACGCTAGCTCTCAGTGCCCTTCTAACCGAAACACAGTAATGTTTGCACATTGCTTCACGTCTGAATACAGGCCCTGGGGTGTTATCTAGGGATTACCCTTTCGTAGTACGGTTTACCTAGTTATTTTCATTATTATTTATACACAGAAACTCTAACCTTATGAATATAAAACAAAAATGTTAATTCAAATTAATTATTATCCCTTATAAATTATGAATAATATAATATTCGTGAAGGACGGACTCAACAACTTTACCCTAATATCAAAATGTCAAAACCAGACGTCCTAAATCAGACCGCTCTTTGAAGCCAACCCTATCAACTTATCCTATGTATGAAATATATATAGAATATATTATACAAGGTGTAACAAGCCGAAAGGGGGGAAGGTACCCATCAATATAAGTAACTTTTAGTATCGAGCAAAATACGAAATCGCAAATCAGCCGTGTGGTAGCGGCTTAAGAGAATCTACCACCCCATCCCAGAAGATGGGCTGCAGCATCTTCCTGGAACATCAGAATAAATAAACTGCGGTTGCCAACCCGCCTGCCAATCTTGGCAACTATGGCAAAATTCCCCCCAAAACGAGAGCTACAAGGATATGTTGCAATCTATGGGGAAGGTCTATGTTCAGCAGTGGACTAGTGATGGCTGAAATGATGATGATGATACAAAATAAATGCCTACTCGACCAAATATATGGAGAAGCTACGTTTTGTTAGATCGTCAAAACATTTATAAGTACAGGTTGCGTGTGTCGCTATATTTAGGCATACTTAACATTTCTGTGTTTCGGTCTGGAGGGCTCTGAGAGCTTGCGTAATCACTGGGCATATGAGACGTAGAACTGATATCTCTGAGTGACGGGCGCAGTGTGGTGCCGCACAGAAATTTTCTGGGTGCCACAGCATTTCTTATTGGCAGACCTTGCACTTACCATCAGGTGAACGTTCTGCTCGTTTGGTCACTTTATCCAATAAAAAAGCAGCTGTGGCAGCTCAAGGGCCGAGCGCTTACCTTAAATTTCATGGTACCTGAGGGTCCTGAGTTCGATGTCCGGTGCCTCTGAAATTGCAAATTTGTTCTCCAGTTTTAAGTGTTTATTAGTCACACAATAAACATCTTCACAAAACTTGGATGACTGAGGAACAAAACTATTTCGAAGACACGGGATGTCCGTCAACCCGCATAGGAGCAGCGTGTCGATCCCTACCCGGCTCCAAAACCCTCTCATAAATTTATGGAGGCCTGTGCTCAGGCCGTGTGGTAGCGGCTTACGAGAATCTACCACCCCTTTTCTCCCCGTGGGTGTTGTAAAAGTCGACATAGGGAAAATTAAAACCAGAAGATGGGCAGCAGCATCTCCTTGGAACATCTGAATAAATAAACTGCGGTTGCCAACCTGCCAAGCGTGCTAACTAAACAAAATCCCTCCTAAATGAGAGCTACAAACTTGTGGCAATCTTTGGGGAGGCCTATGTTTTGCAGCGGATTAGTGATAGGCTGAAATGATGATGATGATGATGATATGCTGCTTAAAAATTATTGTTTCTATAAATATTAAATAAAAAAATACCGATATATAGTGACGTGATGTTCTCCTAGCCGATTTCGACCACGGCGACAACTGCCCACCACTGTCGAGAGCCATCAACTGCGCAGGAGATATTATAGCGCCACAAGTGTACGCGCAAACACAGAAGCACTCACTCGTCCCAACCTACCCGCGCCCGATGTAACGCTGATACGATAAGATCGGAGGTAGGCTAGGATGCAGTGTCAGAAACACGGGGACAATCACAACACAACCAGACCCGAAAACAATTTATATTTTAGCACAAATGTTGGCTCCGGCTGGGATTCGAATCCAAGACCCGCGGCTTAGAAGTCAGGTACTCTGACCATTAGGCCACGCGGTCGATATGTAGTATATTATAGCCGATAGGTGTCCGACAGAGATGAATAGCACTTACCTATTTCCTACCGAGGTGTCGTAAGAGGCGACTGAGCTATTGTACGTCAGCACATTCGTACAGCCTACATTCGTGTAGAATTACACCATAATATGCAATGCTGTCACTATACTGCTCGTGAGGACGCAACGCGAGTGAGATTTTTTTTACTGCTACCAAAATGTTGGCAACGTGGTTCGCCATCCGTCACTTCTTGTTTCCCACGGTAGCGAAACATGGGCTAGGTGTGTGGGATTTGGGTTACTCTTATATGCGAAAAAGGCGTGACTCTATGTATGTATGTTAAAAAAACAACATCAATCTCTATTGGATTATAAAAAGGGGTGAATATCTAAGAGCGGGGACTGCGGCAGTGTGCACTGTTTGCATTTCATTTTCGAAACTCATTTCGCATTCATTAAGATCCTTCTTGACTTGTTAAATATTTTAATTTCGAATTTATTTATACTACCAGCTGTGCGCCGAAGTTTCACCCGCGAAAAGAAGCCGACGCATGGACCGGATCCATGATTTTTTTTTTAAAGAAAAAGAACGGAACGAGCAGAACGTTCACCTGAGTGAGTAAGTGGAACATCAACCCATAACAAATGCACCCAGAACAGTGTGACACCACAATTCGCCCGTCGCCCTGAGACATCAGTTCTTAAGTCTCATATGCCCAGTGATTACGCCAGCACTCAGTGCCCTTCAAACCGAAACACAGTAATGTTTGCACACTACTGCTTCACGGCAGAATAACTGGCCCTGGGGCGGTGCCTACCTAGACGGATTCCTGCATATGAATCCTACCACCAGTTTTCATCCATACATACTTCCCTATTTGAACTGGACTTATTTTTCTAAAAACAAAGCAGCCTAAGTTACCCGCTCTAATATCAGCTATCTGTCAGTAGAAGTCACTGACAATTCAATTTTAACAAAATTAACTTAAATTTTAACGAAACAGAAAACGTTACAAAGACAGAAGAGTGTACACACACGATGTTTAGTTAACAAAAGTATAATGACAATTTATTGTTGCGAACATTCTAGAACGTTATGCTTTCCTCTTAACAAATAGAGAAGTTTCTAGAACGTTATAACTTCTCTTCTGTCTTTATAACGTTTTCAGTTTCCTTAACCAAAGATTTCTTGAAAGAGATCGCTATTAAGCGATAAGGCGACCTATAATATAATTGCATATATGTACCATATTAATGTATGTTTGTGATAATTTGAAATTTGAAATAAAATGAAGTGTCTGTTTGTAATAACAGATCAACAGCTTTATACTCAATGCTTATGAAAGTATATACGGTATCTATAAAAACAAAAAAAAAACAATTTTTAAAAATTTAGTCTGTCTGTCTGTATCTTTGTTCCGGCTAATCTCCGAAACGGCTGGACCGATTTTGACGGGACTTTCACTAAGATAGCTGATATTAAAGGGGGTAATTTAGGCGACTTTAATTTTGGAAAAATAATTAGGGTTCCGCGCAAAAGAATTAAAACCCAAAAATTCGATTCAAATACGGAACAATATATGTACATCATCGATAGGGGTCGGCTTTTTTACGCGGGTAAAACCGTGGGGCACAGCAAGTACAAAATAAAAAGCTTAACCTTTCATTGCATAAAAACACAGAAATGGTGACTTCATTCCTGTCCCGCTTTCCATTTTCATAACGTTTATATATTTTTTTATTAGATGTAGTGACGAAACGAGCAAAACGTTCACCTGACGGTAAGTGCAACGTCTGCCCATAACAAATACAGTATCACCCAATAAAATTTCTGTGTGGCACCACACTGGCCCATCACCCCGAGACATCAGTTCTTAAGTCTCATATGTCCAGTGATTACGCTAGCTCACAGTGCCGTTCAAACCGAGACACAGTAATGTTTGCACACTACTGCTTCATGGCATACGATATATAGGATACAGAGCACACTAATGATCTGTAGCGACGACAGACCCCCTGTAATATTTTCTCCATTTGTAACTGAGCCTCGGCGGTCCGGAGCGCCATATTGAAGGAATATTTTCATACAGTTGTGCATAACGCAGATAGAATTACGACCGCATAGCCTAGTGGTGAGTGAACTACCAATATTTTTACATTTCCGTCGTTGTACGAGTATATTTGTGATAATATAATGCACGAACGGAAACACATGTATTTATTTACCAAAAAAGTGAGGCGACACGCTAGAGGTTCCTGTGTTTAGGTTGGCCAAAACTAAAAAATCTTTTCTTAGTAGATCCATAAAAAAATTTTAACAAAGTTCGAAAAAGTGTGACTCAAAAAGCTGACATAGAATGAAAAAAAAAAGGACTTTCCTTCATTATAATAGATTTCCGCAAAGTGACGCCTGTTTCTAATAACTACTTTCTATTAACTTTTCTATAATTCTATTTTCTAAAATTTCTTTTCTTTTAACTTATACTGACATTCGACAATTCAACAAACTTGTCAAGAAGACATTATTAGAAACAGCGTATTGTAAAATAGATCATTACATAGAGGACAGAGATGTGTGGAAGTAACTCTTACTCTGCACTTGCAAACCCCCTGGCTACTAAATTTATGATGTAATTTATAAATGACTTTATCAAATATGGCATGAAAAAAAGAAAAAGAGTTTCTTGCCGGTTCGCCTCTGAAAAGGTCTTATTTTTTGAACCGGTGTAGATTTTGACATTCTTTACTTTATACAAACCTAAACTGAGTAAAGAAATTTAGACTTTTATTTTGAAAACCTGACATCTACGCCGCGAGTCTTGGATAAGTCTCCCAGTCTATCAGAATAAAAACTCAAATTGTTTTTATTCGTTTTTCTTTATGGAAGTAAGTGTTGAGACGGATTAACCTCATGGTAATGCTACTCCTACACATAAGTTGCAGTGTCAGATGACACTGCAACTTAGGTGATACATAGAAGGTGCGTATAGATATACGCACGTTCTATGTATCACCGCACTGTGCTCGTCACCCTTTAGATCACAGATCTTAAGTGACTTCATAGTTATATACCGTAGTGTTTGCACACTTGCTTAACTACAAAATAACTGGCACTGCGGTGGTACCCATCTAGACGGGTTCCTGCATAGGAATCCTACAACCAGTGAAAAGTTTTTTTTATGAAAGAGACGAGACGAGCATAGCGTTCACCTGATGGTAAGCGCAACGTTTGCCCGTAACAAACACCGTGTCACCAAGAGCATTTCTGTGTGGTACCACACTGGGCCCGTCCTCCTGTGAAACGGGTTTTAAGTCTCATATGCCCAGTAATTACACTGACGGCACTCCTACCACCGGGTTACCACAGTTCCTTGACACTCGACTACGTCCATAGTAATGTCATTTTCGTAATTTCGTTCACATACGTATATTCATAAATGTTGTACTGTACATTTAAATAAAACCGATGTTTACGGATTTTATCGCGTTTGATTTTGTAATATTTATAACCCGACGTTTGCTTGTTATCCTGTAATTCATCATCATCATCATCATTTCAGCCTATCACTAGTCTACTGCAGAACACAGGCTTCCCCCATAGATTGCCACAAAAGTTTGTAGCTCTCATTTTGGGGAGAAACGCTTGGCAGGCGGGCGGGTTGGCAACCGCAGTTTATTTATTCAGATGTTCCAGGAAGATGCTGCTGCCAATGTCCTTATTTTCATTTTCCCTCTGTCGACTTTTACGACACCCACGGGATGACATGGGCTGGTAGATTCTCTTAAGCCGCTACCACACGGACAAGACTTCAAGACACAGTTAGCACTTTCTGCGTAGATCGGCCCAAAAATAATAATTAAAAGCTAAAGGTACTCCGGGTTAACTATGACATCAAGGCATCTGTCACCTCAGTCCTCCCGTGACCATGGGTGCTGTAAAGCGCTCGAAATCTTATGGAAATCTTATGGAATATTACAAAATAAAACGCAATAAAATCGGTAAAAATCAGTAGTGTAGTTATGGATCAGGATCGCTGTATCTATGTTGAATACCCCGCGAAAAAAAAGGATATTTTGACCGCCGATAAGTGCGGGGTGAGAAATGGCCGGAGGGTGAAAACTGTAATCACAAATGCCAGAACACGCCGCAATATCTGGGGTGGAAATACATTAAAGAAACTTTAGCTTTATAATGTTATACGTTGTCACACCTTCGACGTTCGTTACTTGGGCAACTGTAGTGAAGAGACGTGTATACAAATGAATAAAATTGAAGTGTCTGTTTGTAATAAAAAAATAACAGCTTTTTACTCAATGCTCATGAGAGTATATACGGTACTTATAAGAAAAAAACTGTTTTTAATTTTTTTGTCTGTATGTTTGTTCCTGCTAATCTGCGATACGACTGGACCGATTTTTACGGGACTTCCACAGACAGATAGCTGATATTATAGCGGATATGATGATGATGAATTATGGTTCCGCGCATCCGTGGTAGCTCAGGGGCTAGGCGCTCGCTTTAAATTCCATATAACGCGAGTGACCTGGGTTCTATCCTCGGTGCTGGTACCTCTAAAAATTGTTATTTTAAGTGCTGATTTACCACGTGCTCGGCGGTGAAGGAAAACATGGTAAGGAAACCTGCATGTCGGAGAAATAAAAAATATTTCAAAGACATGTGCAGTCCGCCAACCCGCAGTGGAGCAGCGTGTCGTATTCTTCCTAGCTCCAAAACCCTCTCAGTAATGAGAGGAGGCCTGTGCTCAGCAGTGGGACATTTATAGGCTGAAACTTTACTTTTTTTTCTACATCCGATAAAAACCCAAAGACCGATTGAAATAGGGAAATATATGTATATCATCGATCGGGTTCGGCTTTTTTACGCGGGGGCACAGCTAGAGTCTGGGCATTCACAGAGTAGGGTTCCGTAGTTGCCCGTCACAATAATTACGCGGACTTCGAAGAGGGATTTTGCTTTGTTACTTTGAACTAATGGCTAATGATGTCTTAAAACGGGCCCACGCTGGACGATAGTACTGAAGAAGGAGTTATATATAAGAGCGACGGAACGAGCAAAATATGTACCTGATGGTCAGCGCAACGTCTGCCCATAACAAATGCTGTGACACCCAGAACACCTTCGTGTGACACCACACCGCGCCCGTCACCCTGAGACTTCAGTTCGCTAGCTCACAGTGCCCTTCAAACCGAAACACAGTAATGTTTGCACACTACTGCTTCACGACAGAATAACTGGCCCTGGAGTGGTACCTATCTAGATCGATTCTTGCATAGGAATCCTACCTATCGAAATGAAGATATCTTGATAATTTTTAAATATCTTGTATATATTTAGACATTGATCGAAATTTATCCAGTCGTTTTTGCGTGATGCGCGCACAACGACAGACCCTATATTTTTATATAGAAAAATATTTCCTTGCTTTGACTTTGTCGTTTTGTCTCTTTCACACACAAGATTGAATAAGCTTATCTGCGGTCAAGCAGCCACCCTAACATAACAAGATGTCCTACTGTGTACAATCGAGCACGAAATAGGTTTTAATATTTTTATAAACATTGCTAGTTGTGTAGTGTAGCTAGTTGTTAGTTACAAAGATATACCTTTGTAACTAACTACGCTGGACCGCAAAGAAAAAGGGTCGGTTAGAAAATCTTCAATGTCTTCAAAAGTACCTGACATTTGTTATGTAATGCCACATACAATAATATACGAGCTAGAGGAAACAATTTATTTATTTAAATATTTATTGCTTCCTTTACAATAAAAGGATGCAAAGGGCGGACTTAATACCATTTGGCATTTTCTCCTTGTCAGTGGTAGAAAATGACGCCCATGGAGTGGTGAGATTTTGATGAGGTGCAGCAATAAATAAGAAAGCCATTTTTTTTTAAAAAAAAACCTAACTACATAGTTTTTTTTATTTATTTTTTATTTGATAAGGTGTCAAGACGAGCAAAACGTTCACCTGATGGTAAGTGCAACGTCTGCCCATAAGAGATGCTGTGTTACTCAGAATATTTCTGTCACCCTGAGACATAAGTTCTTAAGTCTCATATGCCCAGTGATTACACTAGCTCCCAGAGCCCTTCAGACCGAAACACAGTAATGTTTGCACACTACTGCTTCACGGCAGAATAACTGGCCCTGGGGTGGTACCTACCTAGACGGATTCCTGCATAGGACTCCTACGACCAGGATAATACAAATATACTAATTATAAATATCAAACAGTAATAAACATATAGTTTTATTATTATATAATAAAAGATGAAATATAATTGTACATATGTAAGATATTTATATATATGTATATATATATATATATATATATATATATATGTATATATATATATATATATATATATATATATATATATAATACATATAAATACACGTAAAATCAATTCAATGCACACTTGTAACATTGACCAATCTACTATCAATTTATGAAGTAAGAAGTCTGGTTTTTGGTCTGGTTTGGAATTTAAAGCCATGATGACCTGCAAATAGCCCAAAACTACAAGGACACCACAGAAATTCAAGTTTGAGTTATAGTAAAGAACACGAGAATTGTACTCTGAATGACAGGTCCAGAGTTAGGTTTTCAGACGAGTCCAGATTCTGTTTATACAAGCACGACGGGACGAAAACAGTGTACAGAAGACCGGGAGAGCGCTATAACCAAGCATGTATAGAAGAAAAAGTACCATACGGCGGAGGCTCTGTTCACGTGTGGGCTGGGATTTCTTCCGAAAGCCGCACTGAGCTGGTGGTGATAGAAAATGGAACATGAACTGCAGAAAGACATGTCACCGAAATTCTGAATGTCTACGTTGGCCTAATTTTAGTGGACATGGGCGAGAATGCCGTTTTTATGCAAGACAATGCCCAAAGACAGCTCAGGTAGTGTTTGCCTATTTTCAAGAAGTCGGTATATACGCATGGAGTGGCCAGCACGCAGCCCCGACTTAAACCCCATTGAGCATGCATGGGACGAACTGGGACGACGTGTACGTCAGCCGAATCCGCCGCCAATCACGCTACGTGAAATGAAAGAAGCTCTAATAGAGGAATGGCAGAATATTCCTCAGCATCGAAAACCTAGTAGAAAGTATGCCAAATCGCATAACAGCAGTATTGCGACCTCGCGGAGGCAACACAAAGAACTGAAATGCGTGAAAACGGCACATCTGTAACCAATCTACATTTACAAAAATACTGTAAAAACTACGCATTTTTATTTATTTTACATTTATTAAAAATAAGTAGCTTGAATTCATTTTTTTATTTTCGTTTAAGCACATTAAGATATTCTTTAATTTAGTCTTTATTTCATATAGCTAGGTCAGCTATTTTCGAAGATATTGAAGATTTTCTAACCGATCCTTTTTCTTTGCGGTCCAGCGTATTTTAAATAAATAAAAGAAATATAGAGAAATCTGTGATGGCGATGCTCACACTAAAGCAACACGAACGAAAAATACTTCATGTGAAAACTACTGAATACATTAACCCGTATTTTAATTATATATGTACATTTAATTTTACTGTTGCAAAAAATTCGTGAAGCTGCAAATTAAAAAGTTTGTAGTCGACAACCCTGAAATTAGATCCCTTAATTAAAGATAGAACATTTTGTCTCGAGAACAGACGCAAATGTTCGGAGTAATTGCAAAAATATTCAAGTGAAAGTTGAAATTTGTAATTTGGAATGAAGCAGTTCTAATGGCAAAGTGCCAAGGGCTAAACTCTAAGGAATTGTTTCACAGTTGGCAGGTTCTATTACAAATTGAGCCAAGGCAACATTTTATTTACGAGTATCAATGTTTTAGTAGACCCTTGTCTTAAGTTTCGGAACATCCAAATCTTGTACGTCTCGTGGCGCGAAGCGGCGTGAGATAGTGCTTTATACCCGACATATTAAGGTCAAGCGATTCGGCGGTATTCGAATGCCTCTATCACAATTATATTGCACTTATATGCCAATTCGAATAGACTCATATCAAAAAAACACTTTAATGAATTCATTAAAATTATTATGTAAAATCATCTAATATTGCTGCTTTAAAAAAAAATTGAAGTGGACGTCCGGATTTTTATTTATATGGTCACGATAACTCCCGAAAAATATAACGTACCGAGAAGTGTTTTTTTTATCGTGTCCAGAATTTTATCTACTGGTTTCCCATTTCCTATTCTGCGGCATTAAGCTTAGTGAGACCCGTTTGCTCAATGCGCCACGACTCACGTGACAATATTTTTGTACACGAGTTTTGTTAAGTGTTCAGTTTTGTGATGTTTTGACCCTAAAAACATTATTGAGGTAATGTCAAACAATTTCAACTAGAAATAGTAACAGCGTTGTAGCATAGAGGCCAGACCCCCTAGTTAAATTTTAAAGTAGGCAAGTGACCTAGATCAATTTTAGGTAGTGATAGGAATCCTCCAGGAATCCATCAGTAATTGTGCCGTGAAGCAATGGTGGCGGCCTAAGAGAATCCATGGGTGTCGAAAAAGTCGACAGACGGAAAATGAAAACCAGGAGACGGGCAGCCGCATCTTTCTGGAACATCTGAATAAATAAACTGCGGTTGCCAACCCGCCTGCCAAGCATGGCAACTATCGTGGCCACCCAAAATGAGAGCTACAAATGTTTCTATCAATGGGGAGGCCTATGTTCAACAGTGGACTTGTGATAGGCTGAAACCACCACCACCACGAAGCAGTAGTGTGCAAGCATTACTGTGTTTCGGTCTGAAGGACACCGAGAGCTAGTGTAATTACTAAAATGTCTTATGCCCCTGATACTTAAGAACTGATGTCTCAGGGAGACGAGCGGAGTGGAACCTCCGAAAAGTTCATTTGTTACGAGCGGACGTTGCATACAACCAGGACGGAAGTATTGTGAGAGGAGAGGAATGCATTCTAAAGAGATGGAAGTAATATTTCAGAAGCTTATTTGAGAAAGTAATGGTTTTTGAAAGACTAGTTTTAGAAAGTATGACGGAATGCATAGTTCTGATTAAAGGAGAAAGATTGCAGCAAGTGAAAGAGTTTGTGTACCTGGGAGTATGACTGTGATATTGATGAGAGAAGAGTATTGGCAGGAAATCAAGTGAAAGGGGCTCTGCATAACTTAATGAGTAGCCAGAACGTATCTAAAAAGGCACAACTGGCTGTATATGTGGGGTTCTGGTTCCCAAACTTATGTACGGTAGTAAATGCTGCCAGAAGAAGCATGAAAGTAAGATTAATGCTGAGGAAATTAAAAAGATAATTTTGAGAAGTGTAGCTGGAGTATCTTTGGTTGATAAACTGAGGAGCAGCGTGGTAAGGGAACATTGCGGTATGGTTGAAGATATAGTGACAAAGATAGAGAAAGGGATGCTTAGATGGTTTGGACACGTAGAGAGGATGAATGAAAGAAGATTGACGAAACAGATTTATGATGCCAATGTGAATAGGTAAACCGGTAAGGGTCGACCTAGGCATACGTATCACAATCAGATCGGTGAACTTTTGAGGAAAGGTCACGTTAAAAGTATCCGCTACCGACGAGCGTTTATGAAAACGCTGGTGAAAGTAGAAGAAGCGAAAGATGTGTGTCAAGATAAGTGGGAAGATGTGGTCTCTGCCTACCCCAATGGGAAAGCGGCGCGACTGTATGTATGTATGGACGTTGCAATTACCCTCAGGTGTACGTTTTGCTTGACTGGTTAATTCCTCTTATTAAATAAACGAACTTTAAGGTTCTTATTAGATGTTGCGACGACCTGCACGGTTTTTGCAAAACGACTGATCTAGAATTGAATTTTATTTTATTATGTTCGTGTGGTGGCGGCTCGTTAAAAGAATACTACCACTCCATCTCATCCAATGGATCTCGTAAAAGGCGAGTAAGGAATAAAACTGCACTGTGCACCCAACAGCGCATGGTGGCGATGGGCTCACCACCTATCACACCAAGTGCATTATATTGTTTTGGTGAAACGTGGATTGTGGCAGTTATCTGCTTTTGCAGAGAGTGCCCAGTCTCTGACTACCCCTTATGGGATACAGTCGTGATCTTATGTATGTATGTGTTATAAATAAATTTTTTCTTACTACTAATAAATAATAAACTTAGTTATAGTTAAATCATAACAATAATTACTTTTTTGAAACTAAGACTATCCATACCATCTTGGTATCAAATAGCAGAGATGCGATGGTATTTCTTTCTGTGGAACATTAGAAATAAACTGTTATAAATACAAATGTAAACCGCGTACCTATTTGTCCATAAACGGCCACCACGGACGGTGTACTTCCTGGTGTAAATCATAAAAAATGACCTGCACAGTTTTATGGGAAGTCGATATGTGATCAGGACAGTGTTTTGTTGTAATTTATTGGTGAGGTCTATGTTCAGGAGTTGTGATGAGCTTGATGATTCTACGGGTATTTTATGTTTTAGGGAATAATCGTCCGTTCATTTTACTAATCTTTTTTTTAGTCATTTGTACCCAGCAAATGACGTTGAAAATTCTGCTGTGCAAACGATCGTGACGTACCAATCTTAACAAGGTCACCCTTAGGCGAAGGTTATCTTAAAGGAAAAGAGAATACATTCCCTCCAGTATCCGATTTAACATATACGTCATAAGGTCGGAGGAAGGAAGATGCACTATCAAAGAAACTGGACACACAGACTCGAAAACCAAATTCACTAACTTGGCAAACTCTGAACACTTAGTCGGAAACTTTGGCTTCGCTACGGATTACATCGTTGCAAATTTTATCGGCCAGAGAAACTCTGACATAGCTTTTCCCAACCGTCTTTAAGCATATCGATTATTTTTTGATGTGAAACATCTTTTGGCGCTCCTTGGGATAACACCGACTCGTGGGCCGTGACGTAAAACGGCATGCCATCAAAGCCCTTTTCTTACGCACTGTAGCACTATGATGAGACATGCACTATGATGTAGTATGCACCGTGATTTAAGTGACGAAACGAACAAAACGTTCACCTGATGGTAAGTGCAACGTCTGCCCATAACAAATGCTATGTCAACCAGAACATTTCTATGTCACCACACCGCGCCCGACACTCTGAGACATCGGTTCTTAAGTCTCATATACCCAGTGTTTACACAGCTCTCAGTCGTGTCGTGTGATGGCGGATGTCGTGTGGTGGCGGCCTAAGAGAATCCACCACCCCATCTCATCCCGTGGGTGTCGTAAAAGTCGACAGAGGGAAAATGAAAACCGGGAGATGGGCAGCAGCGTCTTCTTGAAACATCTGAATAAATAAACTGCGGTTGCCAACCCGCCCGCCAAGCGTGGCAACTACGGCAAAATTCCTCCAAAATAAGAGCTACAAACTGTTGTGGCTATCTTTGGGGGAGGCTTATGTTCAGCAGTGGACTTGTGATAAGCAGAAACGACACAGCTCTCAGTGCTCTTCAGACCGAAACATACTAATGTTTGCACTCTATTGCTTCACGGCAGAATAACTGGGCTTGGGGTGGTACCTACCTAGACGAATTCCTGCATAGGAATCCTACCACCGGAACAGAGGTAAAAAGGCTTTGCAGTTTTGATGACCAGATCTTAGTAAAGCTTCCCAAATGCTGTCCAGCTCAAATGAAATACATAATAACAATGTGTATGTTGGTGTCAGTGGTCCACCGTGAAGCCACAGTGGTACAGCAACCCTTTAAGTCTACACAAAGTTCAATCAAATTCTAATTAAATATTTATTCAGGCCTCAAGGGATTAATAAGGGCTGAGTGATGAGCATGCATGCACAATCACATTGTCGATAAAATGATGATGATGTTCTCCTAACCGATTTCGACCACGGCGACAACTTCCGAATCCGAATGTCGAGAGCCATCAACTGCGCAGGAGATATTATAGTGCCACAAGTGTACGCGCAAACACAGAGGCACTCACTCGTCCCAACCTACCCGCGCCCGATGTAACGCTGATGCGATAAGATCGGAGGTAGGCTAGGATGCAGTGTCAGAAACACGGGGACAAACACAACACAACCAGACCCGAAAACCAACAATTTGTGTTTTAGCACAAATGTTGGCTCCGGCTGGGATTCGAACTCAGGACCCGCGGCGTAGAAGTCAGGTACTCTGACCACTAGGCCACGCGGTCGTCAAATACAGGATTTTATAAATGGAACAAATAATGGGAATTCGACAAAATCTCGCTGGCTATATCGTTGTGTGTGAAGATGAGAGTATTAGCTCGTCTCTTCCCCGTGGATTTCCTATATATCGAGCGCGTGGCCAAATGGTCAGAAGGTTCTAATCCCAGGCGGAACCAACATTTGCGCTAAAAGCACATACTTTTGGTTTTCGGGTCCAGACCAACCAGTTGTGTTGTGATTGTCCTCGTGTTTCTCACACTGCATCCTAGCCTACCTCCGATCTTACTACCAGCGTAGCGTTACACAGGGCACGGGTAGGTTGGGGCGAGTGAGTGCCCCTATGTTTGCGAGTACACTTGGTGCACTATAATATCTCCTGCGCAGTTGGTAGCTCCCGACAATATTCGGAAGTTGTCGCCGTGGTGGAAATCGGCCAGAGGAACATCATTACGACCACACTCGTATGTCGACAAAAAGAACTGAACTTGAATTCCAGTCAAGTACCAGGTCCTCGGCTAGAGTCTTAGTTGGAGAACATTTGCGCGAAAATACAAACTGTTGGTTTTCGGGTCTGGTTGCGATGTGATTGGC
The DNA here is from genome assembly GCA_019845155.1 of Luehdorfia chinensis. NCBI lineage: Eukaryota > Metazoa > Arthropoda > Insecta > Lepidoptera > Papilionidae > Luehdorfia > Luehdorfia chinensis. The sequence goes on from JAHVAK010000072.1 coordinate 643,419, forward strand.
CTCTACTCCGCATCCTAGCGTCCATCTTATCGCCGATGGGGCTAGGATGCAGTGTCTTATCGAGTACCCACATAACTAAGTAGGTTAGGTAAGGTTAGGAAGACGGAGTGCCTCTCTATAATATCTCCTGCACAGAGTGTAGCTTCTGACAGTATTCAGAAGCTGTTGCCATGGCCGAAAATCAGCCATTAAGACATAAGTATATAACAATTACGGCAAAATTTGAATATAAGTATATAACAATTACGACCCATAGGAATCTAACATGATGGACTGTGAAATGAAAAATAATGTCAAATCTGCCATGAATTTGTATCCTCTTTGTAATTTTTTTTAATTTTTTTATTTAAAAAAAAACGATCTCCTGTGTCGTGGGTACGTTTTACAGACATAAATTCCACATGCACTAACCACCCAGACCCGGAACAACTATCTGTAGGCCATACAAATATTTGTCCCGTGCGGGAATCCAACCCGCGACCCGCGGCGCAGGAGCCAAGAGCTTAGCCACTGCGCCAACCGATCAGAGCTACTAATTAAAACTAAGATAATTAACAACTGGCCACTATCACGTATTATAAATAAAAAATAAAACTATCGATATATATTTCCTTACAACTGGTGACATCACAAGTTTAACGCGACGACGCGCTCAAATTAGTCAGTTGAAGCGTACCGTTACATCGCTTAAGACACGCGGACATCTTGATTGAAGTTATTTAAGGTTACTTATATGATAACGGTTGAAATAAGTTAAAATATTGTATCAGAAGTTTCTTAATAATAACAAGCTATACCGATCATTTAGCTTTTGGCTACTTTACTTGTGGTAGGATTCCTATGCAGGAATCCGTCTAGGTAAGTACCACCCCAGGGCCAGTTATTCTGTCGTGAAGCAGTAGTGTGCAAACATTACTGTGTTTCGGTTTGAAGGGCACTGTGAGCTAGCGTAATCACTGGGCATATGAAACTTAAGAACCTATGTCTCAGGGTGATGGGCACAGTTTGGTGAAACAGAGAAATTATCTGGGTGACACAGCATTTGTTATGGGCAGACGTTGCACTTACCATCAGGTGAGCGTTTTGCTCGTTTCATCACTTTATGCAATAAAAAAAAGTATCTTAGAAATATTTCCCACGATGTTTTCTTTCACCGCCGAGCACGTAGTGATGCCAGCACCGTGGACCGAACCCAGGTCACTCGTGTAATATGAAATTTAAATTAAGCGTCTACCGAGAGCTACCGCGCCTCGTAGCACAACACGACTCGTAAATTTCCAGTAAACTACTCCAACTAAGTTTAAAACAGGTGATAGGATTCGTATGTAGGAATTCGTCTAAGAAGGTACTACCCCAGCGCCTGATATTCTGCCGTGAAACAATAGTGTGCAAACATTACTGTTTCGGTTTGAAGGGCACTTTGAGCTAGCGTAATCACTGAGCATTTGAGACTTAAGAACTGATGTCTCAGGGTGACGGGCGCAGTGTGGTGTCACACAGAAATATCCTGGGTGACACAGCATTTGTTGTGGGCGGACGCTGCACTTACGACGGACGGTGAACGTTTTGCTCGTTTCGTCACTTTATACAATAAAAAAAAATATATCATCATCATACTTAAGATAGTATAGACTACATTTAAAAAAACGATAAAATACCTGAAGTAAAACAACATACGCAAAATATATTCGAATATAAAATAATTTCACCTCACGCCACCATGGAAGAAGCCCAATGCGAGTCCATAAATAATAAATATATGCGCACGTATGACAGTAAAAAGACCGCTTATAAAATATGAGTAAGAAGCCGCAATGTTAGGAAGTTGGCAAGAGAAATTTATGCGACCCTTTTAACGCAGGTGCTTATGTTATGCATTATTTTTATAAGCACGTTTTCTTTTTTTTTTGTGAACAATGATATTCTTATTTAGATAACAAAAATCCAAAAACTAAAAAAGTACATCTCCTCGTAGCATCGCTCAGTGTACCAGGAACTGTTATGGTATTCCTACGAATGAATCCGTCTAGATAGGTACCACCGCAGTGCCAGTTCTGCCGTGGCGCCTCACACAAGGTTCCCATGGCGTGTTCAGGATGTTTAGAAGGAAAACATCGTAAACGATCGTAAAATCCTAGAACATCTTTAGACGCATCGGCACCGTGAATCGAACACAGGTAATTTGGGTACAATGAATGTATTTTAATGGTTGTGGGATTCCTATTTGTAAAACGCAGTGCTAGTATTTCTTTCGTGAAGCAGTACTGTGCAAACATTAAAGTTTTTCGATCTGTGCGACACTGCTAGAGTCATTACTGGGCATACGAGACTTAAGAACTGATGTCTCAGGGGGACGGGCGCGAAGCGGTGCGACACAGAAATGTTCTGGGTGACACAGCATTTGTTATGGGCAGACGTTGCACTTATCATCAGGTGAACGTTTTGCTCGTCTCGCCACTTTTTCAAATAAAGAAATATATATATATATATATTATTATAAAACTGGAATATATTCCAAATGAATAATTATTTTTGAATTAGATAGCTTGTTTATTGAGCCTGAATATAAGCTATTAAAATTCTTGCGACAGCTTTAAAGAGCCGCACGCTAAGGACCGAACATACGGCGTCATTCAACTTATTTTATATACATAAGATCACGACTGTATCCCATAAGGGGTAGTCAGAGACTGGGCGCTAACTGCAAAAGCAGATGACTGCCACAATCCGCGTTTCACCAAAACAATATAATGCACTTGGTGTGATAGGTGGTGAGCCCATCGCCACCGTGCGCTGTTGGGTGCACAGTGCAGTTATTTTTTTTTTTTTTAACTTATTTTACGCGGGTGCAACCGCGAGGCGCAGCTTGTGCTATAACGCAGGGCGATAACACTTTCTATTCAAAGGGTGTGAGGTGCCATTATTTATAAATCCACTTTGCTTTCTCCCTCAAGTGCTCATAATTTATACGCAGTCTTTTCACTGTCACAGGCAGAGAATGGTGTGATGTGATGTTCTCCTAGCCGATTTCGACCACGGCGACAACTTCCGAATCCGAATGTCTAGAGCCGTCAACTGCGCAGGAGATATTATAGTGCCACAAGTGTACGCGCCAACACAGAGGCACTCACTCGTCCCAACCTACACGCGCCCGATGTAACGCTTATGCGATTAGATCGGAGGTAGGCTAGGATGCAGTGTCATAAACACGGGGACAAACACAACACGCCCAGACTCGATAACCAACAATTTGTGTTTTAGCACAAATGTTGGCTCCGGCTGGGATTCGAACCCAGGACCCGCAGCGTAGCGTCAGGTACTCTGACCACTAGGCCACGCGGTCGTCAAAGAAGAAGAAGGCAGAGAATATTGGGAAGGTATAGTTTGTTGCGCTAACATAAAATAATACATGGATGTGTTCTCTAAGAAGCTATTTGTACATACACACACACACACACACACACACACACAAACACATATATATATAAATATAGTGAACGAAACGAGCAAAACATTCACCTGACGGTAAGTGCAACGTCCGCCCACAACAAATGCCGTGTCACCAACAAAATATTTCTTTGGACACCACACTGCGGCCGTCACCCCGAGACAACAGTTCTTAAGTCTCAAATGCCCAGTGATTACGCTAGCTCACAGTGCCCTTCAGACCGAAACACAGTAATGCTTGCACACTACTGCTTCACGGCAGAATAACTGGCCCTAGGGTGGTACCTACTTAGACGGATTTCACGCCTTTTTCCATAAGGACAGTCCACCCATAGCCCACTTTTCGCTACCGCGGAAAACCAGACTCGACGGGTGGCGAACCATGACGCCGCCACTTTGCTACGAATTAAAAAATTACTCCCCATTGCGTTCCCACGAGCAGTAAGGTTAATTTTGTGGATTTCTATATTGATTATTTATATTATTATATAATTAGAATGTGTTTATATTTTTAACCCACATTTTTTTTTCAGACAATCAAGCAGCTCCTGCAAGTATGCCAGGGTTGACTGGCAGAGAATGCCTCTAGGCATTAAGTCCGACCATTGTACGAGTATTCATTACATCAAGATGTTTCAATTAATAATAAATAAATAAATATAGTGATAGCATTATATATTATGGTATTATTCTCACGAATAAATTTTGTCCGTATAATAGTTGCCTCGTACTTAACCTCGGTAGGAAAGAGGTAGGTGCTGTTCTACTCTGCATTGCACCTATTTGTGCATCTTTATATTTATGCTGTATTTGTATTGTACTAACTAAGAGTCAGTCACGATCCAGGCTACACTGTACACACAGTAAATAGCTTTAATATAACACGCACCACGACGCGCGACCGCCGTAGAGAGCGGCGCGCAGCAGTCGACAATCACACCGCGTACACACGATACACTTGTGTTCCAGGGCGGTTCTCACCGCCCAGGTTCTCACCGACACACAAGTCGACAGTCCGAATGGGGGCCCGCAGCCTCCCTCACGGTCATTAGACGACTTAAAATCATTTTGAGATATTCTAAATCGCACAAGCACGCAGCGAACGCGACAGTCCGAATTTCGAGTTTATTTATGTATTTATGTTCGGGTCAAAACAAACCTGGCACGCGGGCAAAAGACAAAAAGGCTAACAGCAATTACATCCCCGAAATTATATATATACAGAAATGTTGTCACCCGGAACATTTCTGTCAGTTTTATGGACAGACGTTGCATTTACTTTCAAGTGAATGTTTTGCTCATATCGTCTCTTGAAATATCAAAGTTTCGTTTTCAAACAAATCACTTAAATCTGAACATTAATGTTCTCTCTCAATTGTATCAAGGGAAAAAACGGTATCGTCAGCCGGTCAGCCGTTTTGACTGACCATTTTCTTGACATTGACTTGCATTTTCTTTTGATAGATTTCAAAGCGATCTTTCCATTATTATTAATACGTATAGATATCCTTTATTTATTTATTTAAACTTCTGTGCACAAAAATGGTACAGGTAGCGGACTTACAGTCAACCATAAGACAGAGATAAACATATTATGATAGGAAGAGCAACAAATATTTAAAGAAAAGTAAAACTATTAATAAAAAACCTAATAAAAAAATAAACAAGAAAATCTTATGGTCCTTTGATTTTTTCTATAAAATTGCTGGTAAATAATTATCGTTATTAAAAAAAATCATGCGGTCGGGGTCGGGGGTACCCCGACCGCATAATTTTTTCAGGAACGTAATTATTTTTTCAACTCGTTTAGAGAGATTTAATATGTAGGTTTCCATTGATTATATTGGTAATTATATGTGTTGTTTTTGATCACGCCAAAAAACATACACCACTTTTACTCAATTCTATCTCTCTCTCTCTTTAATTTGTGACGAAAAAATGTAATATTTTAGGAAAAATATTCATTTAATAAAAATTAAATATAAAGTAGTGAATAATAATGTATATATAAATAATATTTACAAGTGTTTCATTGAGCAGAATTGAGCAGGCGCAGAATACCTGCGGCTCGAATCTCGATACTCGCATGCACGCACATGCAACCGTATACAATCGAAAGGGACAGAGAGAAAGAGAAAGAGAGGAAAATGTCGCCTGGTGGAGCATAACGCTTTTTCCTTACGTGATGATTACGGCCAGTTCACTAGTAACTAGTAAGCCGCGTAAAAGAACTTCTTTCCAAAAACACTATGCAACACACTGAGATTTTTTCTTGTGTCGTGGAAGCGTTCTACGGACATAAATATCGCATGCACAACACAGCCGAGACCCGGAAATATTGCACAAATGTTGTGCAGCAGTCCGTCTAGATAGGTAGGGTAGGCACCGCAGGGCCAGTTATTCTGCCATGAAGCAGTAGTTTGCAAGCATTACTGTGTTTCGGTTTGCAGGGCGTTGTGAGCTAGCGTAATCGCTGGGCATTTGAGACTTAAGAACTGATGTCTCAGGGTGTGGTGTCACACAGAAATATTCTGGGTGACACAGCATTTGTTGTGGGCGGATGTGCACTTACCATCAGGTGAACATTTTACTCGTTTCGTCACTTTATACATTAAAAAAAAAGTATTTTCCCTGCTTTCTCAGACACTTTCCGCTTATTTATTGCTTACGACTGCATGATTTAGTGATCACAGTACTAGACTATAGCGACGCGGGTCGAGGATTCGACTGCCAGCTGGAGCGAACATATCCGCAAAAATTTAAGTTGTTCGTTTAAGGATCCGGTAGTGTTGTTATTGTTGAAAACTTGACGAGACATTGTCTTGCCTCGTCAAGTTTTCGTTCACCTAATGCTAAGTGTAACGTTCGCCTATAACAAACGCTTTGTCCACCACTAATTTCTGTAGGGCACCACACTGCGCCAGTTCCCACGAAGTTCTTAAGTTTCATATGCTCAGTGATTACACTTCACTCCCTTCAGACCGAAACATTTTGTCTATTTAGAGGTTTATCTATTTCAAATTTATCTGTTTTTAATTAATCGCCAATTAGGAGTTAGAACATTCTTCGATACAAAGGATTCTTTAAACTTTATGTGGAGAAATTTGATGTTTGACGTTAGCGACTTCGACTATTTGAACGAATGTATTGAATGATTTCCTAGATAATTCAGTTAACAACATTTCCAGTCCTACTGTTTTTCCTTTGTGATACTGACACCTTAAATTTCATAGCAGTAGCGAGTGACCTAAGTGCGATCCCCGGCTCCACCTCAAATTTGTTCTGTAATTTTAAGTGCTGAATTACCACGTGCTCGGCGATGATGAAAAACATCACTAGGAGTCCACCAACCTGTATTTGAGCAGCGTGGCGGACTCTACTGGGCTCCAAAACCCGAATAAGAAATAAGAGGCATGTGCTCAGACATTTTTAGGTTGTTATTCCACTTTACCTTTATTTACATTCATACATACATACAGTCACGCCTCTTTCCCATTGGGGTAGGCAGAGACCACATCTTTCCACTTGCTACGATCCTGACACACATCTTTAGCTTCTTCTACTTTCATTAGCGTTTTCACACATGCTCGTCGTACACTCGTTAGGAAGAAATAATCAACACTTGAAGGTTTTTTTATTGGATAAAGTAACAAAAAGAGCAAAACGTACACCTGATGGTAGGTGCAACGTCTGCCCGTAACAAATGCTGACATTTCTATGCGGCACTATGCATTGTGGCATTTGTATACCTGAGGCAGCAGTTCTTAAGTCTCATGTGCCCAGTGACCATGCTAGCTCTCAGTGACCATCAAATCGACGCAGTAATGTTTGCACGCTGCTGCTTCACGGCAGAATAACTGGCCCTGCGATGGTAACCTTCCTATACACATCGCCATCAGTTAGTACTTGATTATCCAATATCGCTCCTTCCGAACCTTTGCCCGCGGAATAGCTACATATATCTGTAAGTGGCATCATCTTAAAATTTTACTAAATTTTGATAATTCGGTTGTTAAATAAGTAGCAAAATAATAAATTAATTATATTAGACTTTTTCTTATTTATTTCTTCAATTTGTTCCTGAGACCCGTGAACCAAGTACTTAGATGTGGCGTGATCAATGTGAAGCCGATGTCTATGTGTTCAGTCGGCAGTATGTTTCAGGTCCGCATTGAAATGGTGAATAGATGAATCAAGGTTATTTCCGCCCACGGGACTGTAGACCAGGAGATAATCGGCGTACATAATATGGTATTTACGGTATTTCATTAATTACGTAATATCTGCACAATATATTGTTAATAATAGTGCTCAAAGTATAGAGCCCTGAGGGACACCACTGATGACTGATGATAGAGGTTCACAAACTTTATTTTAAGATGAAACGCAGAGTCCCAACTGAGCTTGACAAATTATTTAGGAACAAAAAAGTAGTACACGTTTTTGTTCCTGATGTATGATGATGCAGATGTAAAAAAAAATTTTGGGCCTTTTTCATTCATTTTTTAATTTCATTGGATTGTAGGATTTATATGCAGGAATCAGTATAGGTAGGTTACCACCCCAGTGCCAGTTATTCTGCCGTGAAGCAGTAGTGTGCAAACATTACTGTGTTTCGGTTTGATGGGCACTGTGAGCTAGCGTAATTACTGCGCATATAAGACTTAAGAACTGCTGTCTCAGGTATACAAATGCATTGTGGTGCCGCATAGAAATGTTTTAAGTGATACGGCATTTTTTACGGGCAGACGTTGCGCCTACCATCAGGTGTACGTTTTGCTCTTTTCGATACTTTATCCAATAAAAAAACCTTCAAGTGTTGATTATTTCTTCCTAACGAGTGTACGACGAGCATATGTGAAAACGCTAATGAAAGTAGAAGAAGCTAAAGATGTGTGTCAGGATCGTAGCAAGTGGAAAGATGTGGTCTCTGCCTACCCCAATGGGAAAGAGGCGTGACTGTATGTATGTATGAATGTAAATAAAGGTAAAGTAGAATAACAACCTATAAATGTCTGAGCACATGCCTCCTATTTCTTATACGGGTTGTGGAGCCCAGTAGAGTCCGCCACGCTGCTCCAATACAGGTTGGTGGACTCCTCGTGATGTTTTTCATCATCGCCGAGCACGTGGTAATTCAGCACTTAAAATTACAGAACAAATTTGAGGTGGACCCGGGGATCGCACTTAGGTCACTCGCTACTGCTATGAAATTTAAGGTGTCAGTGTCGTAAACGAAAAAGGACTGGAAAGGTTGTTAACTGAATTATCTAGGAAATCGTTCAATACATTCGTTCAAATAGATTTAGTCGCTAACGTCAAACATCAAATTTCTCCACATAACTGGTGGTAGGATTCCTATGCAGGAATCCGTCTAGGTAGGTACCACCCCAGGGCCAGTTATTCTGCCGTGAAGCAGTAGTGTGCAAACATTACTTTGTTTCGGTCTAAAGGGCACTGTGAGCTAGTGTAATTACGGGGCATATGAGATTTAAGAAGTGATGTCTCACGGTGATGGGCACAGTGAGGTGTCACCCAGAACTTTTCTGGCATTTGTTATGTCTGTCTTGTTGTACAACAAATTTGATTGCTTCCGACAATATTCAGAGGTTGTTCGCTCAGGAATTCATATTTATTCATAAACTATCTGTCTATATTAAGTGTCTCAAATTAGCGATGAAATTAAACGGCGCTAAAAGCTCTTCTGAAGGCTTTTAGTGAACGTCACAAATTATTCCTTTTAAGCTTTAAGAAGCTTCCACACCCCATAACATAAAATTTCATATCCCGTCCCTTAACACACTCAAATGTCATTAAACCTGACGTATTAATTCCACGCTATGCTCGCGATTCTGTTCACGTGGATGCTATGGAATATATATCCTAAGACGTGACGGGTGGCGTACCACGTCGCCGCCATTTTGGTACGAGTCAAAAAAATCTGACTGCCTTGCGTACCCACGAGCAGTACAGTGACAGCATTGCATATTATGGTGTTAATTGCACGGATGCAGGTTCTCCGTACAATATCTTAGTTGTTAGCCATGTGGTGGCGACTCGTTAAAAGAATACTACCACTCCATCTCATCCAATGGATCTCGTAAAAGGCGAGAAAGGAATTAAACTGCACTGTGCACCCAACAGCGCATGGTGGCGATGGGCTCACCACCTATCACACCAAGTGCATTATATTGTTTTGGTGAAACGTGGATTGAGGCAGTCATCTGTTTATGCAGTGAGTGCCCAGTCTCTGACTACCCCTTATGGGATACAGTCGTGATATTATGTATGTATGTATCTTAGTTGCATCTTACGACACCTCGGCAGGAAAGAGGTAGGTGCTATTCTACTCTCCCGGACATCTATCGGTCTAATGAAACAATAGTAATATACATCAAAATCAGGCTACGACTCATGTCGTGTCCAATGAAATAGACCTAACTCAGCATATTGTTACGGGAATAAGCCACATCGCCATCAGTTAGTACTTGGTTATCTATAAATAATTATCTTTAAAATAGATTATTGATAAAAACAGGTTTTTGTCTACGTCGTTTTTTTTACGCCGCCTACCGGGTCCAATTCTGAATCTAAACCATTCACGGAACCACACAAACACACACAATTAATATTCATCAATATCGGTCCAGACGCTTTGGAGTTCAGTGACATACACACGCACTGAAGTTATTACAAATTATAATGCATTTTTTAATGATTTAGTAATGTAATACTATTAAAATTTATTCCTACATATTTATTAGTCTCAGCAAAAAATAAAAAAAATCTATTCGAAATGGCCACCTTTGGCTTTTATACAGGCCTTTAATATGTTTGGCCACGACTCTATGGATTTACGCACTGTTTCCAAGGGAAATTTCGCCACTGCTTGCTCCAAAGATTTTTAAGAGACTCAATGTCGCCGTGTCGTTTAGAGCAGGCGATGTCCTCTAAAACTGACCATAATTTGAATTCTAAAGGGTTGAGGTCTGGGCTAAATGAGGGCCAGTCTTCAGCTCTTATGAAGTCCGGAACGTTGGTTTCAAGCCAGGCTTGGGTAGTTCGTGCCTTGTGACCAGGTGCAGAGTCCTGCTGGAAATCCACGGTGTATTTTTAAAAAGTGTATTGCTGAGAGGATTCACAACATGATCCAAGACTGTATCTTGATACACTTTGGCTGAAGTTTTCACTCCTTTTTCACAAAAATGTAGTTTTGTGACTTCTTGAAAAGACACGCCCCGCCAAACCATCACTGACGCACGATGATGACCACGTTGTACCTTTCCGCCTACTTGAGCAGCTTCTTTAGAACTGTGAGCGTACACTTTATCATTTTGCTTATTGTAGTGTTCTTCAATGGCGTGAACAGAATCGCGAGCATAGCGTGGAATTAATACGTCAGGTTTAATGAAATTTGTGTGTGTTAAGGGACGGGATATGAAATTTTATGTTATGGGGTGTGGAAGCTTCTTAAAACTCAAAAGGAATAATTTGTGACGTTCACTAAAAGCCTTCAGAAGAGCTTTAGCGCCGTTTAATTTCATCGCTAATTTTAGACACTTAATATGGAGAGATAGTTTATGAACTTCCTGGGCGATTTTCGTCCACGGCGACAACCTCTGAATATTGTCGGAAGCAATCAACTTTGTTGTACAACAAATTTGATAGCTTCCGACATCAATTTTGTGGTACAACAAAGTTGATACAATTGGTACCTACTTTTATTACTTTTAGCGCGACAATATTTTTGATAACAAATAATTCAAAATAAATTTTTACATTTAATTTTTTTTACGATCTACTAAAGTGAAATTATGTAGGTACTAGCGGACCCGACGGACGTTGTCCTGCCCGAGCGTTGACTTGCCTGCTGTTAACAGATTCAGCAAACGATTTTTCGATATTCGAATTATCGATAAACTATATACTGAGTGACTTCTGTCATTTTCCTAGAACTCTATCGCAGCGCCACCTACCGGGTCTAATTCTGAATATAAACCATCCAGGGAACCACACAAATACACACAAAAAAATTCATCAACATCGGTCCAGACATTTAGGAGGAGTTCAGTGACATACACACGCACAGAAGAATTATATGTATATATGAATATGTAGGTAGTTATATCTACTTAAGTGGATATATGCTTAGCATTTGGCATTGGATAACCTTAATAAAAATCTAAACTTATTATATTCATTAATGAATAGATTAAATGAAAACTAGTTTTAAAAAAGGTTTTTTTTATTTACTCGCTTTCTTCGTATGTCTGTCCGGTTCAAATTTGTGAGTCAATTTCAACCTACTTTCCGATGTCCGATTGACCTAAAATATGGCATAACTATATAACTTCGTTTATCTAAAATATGGCATAACTATATAACTTCGTTTATCTAAATTAGCAAGTAGACTTAGCTCTGCAGCTTGTGCTGTAAAAACAAAATTAGGAACTCGGCTTATGTTGAAACTGCTAGATTACCTAATTTTAGTTATTTTCATAGCGTAATGTCTTGTGGTATTTGGCTATTGGGTAAGGCGACTGATGTAGAAGTGATTTTTGTTTTGCAAAAGAAGGCCGTAAGCGCTATATAACCTTGGCTCTAAAGTGTCTCTAAAAGATAAATTGAAAGAAGTTAATATCTTTACCTTGGCCTCTCAAAATATATTTGAAATCATTTTGTATGTAAACAAGAACATTACTAAAAAAAGTGACGTTTTAATGTAAATACAAGGAACAAGCACAAATTGACAATGGCAGTTACTTGATTTCAGAGGGTCAGTAATTCTTTTATGAGGCAATGTATACGTTTTTACAACAAAATCCCAGAAAGTGCACAGTCTTTCAATCAAAACATTCCATTTTTTTATTAAACAAAGACTTTTTAAGGAGGGTTATTAAAATATTAAGGAACACATGGATGATGATCAACCTTGGGAATGAGGTGATCGCTGCCAAGCTATTTCTACATCTTTATAATACTACAATTGTACATTATTTTTGAAATAGCTAAAGAAAAAAAAAATTTGCCCGCAGGGTTTCTTACTGGTTCTTCCCAGGACAGAGTCTTTTTTTCGAACCAGTGCAGTTGAAAAACAAATAAAAAAAATGACTCAATAAGTATTATGTAAATAATCTATGTTGAATAAAAAATTATTCTATTCTATTCTATTCTTCGGTGACAATGCACCATGGAGTTCGTGTGATGATGAAGCCGGAAGTTGACCATAGGAACTTCTCAACTAAGCAAGATAGTATGTTTGTTTAAAATTAATAGGCTATCCTCAAGTCAATTGTAGTATAACAGTTTTCTGATCTATAGAATAGAATTAGACCAACGGCGTTGCATCAACAACATAATAACATAACAAAGAAAAACAAAAATAAAGGTAATTTAGATTAATTGGATAGAATGACGAAACGAGCAAAACGTTCACCTGATGTAAAGTGCAACGTCTACCCACGACAATTGCTATGTCACCTAGAACATTTCTGTGTGACAAAACACTGCGCCCGTCAGCCTGAGACATCAGTTCTTAAGTTTCATATGCCCAGTGATTACTTTAGCTCACAGTGACCTTCAAACCGAAACACAGTAATGTTTGCACACTACTGCTTCACAGCAGAGTAACTGGCATAACTTCTATGCCATCGTCAGTAAGCGAACTGCTTCAATGTTGCTGAGGTTTCGGGCTAGTTCCAACGGCATCCTGGCTATCCTTGCCAACAAAATTAATAGACCCTTCGTTAGACACTGGGTAGCCAGAGGGATACATGTAATATACTAAAAAAAATACGGAATATTATTTGTAAAATTAGATATGTACCCTAGATTTTAGGAACCTAGTTTGTAAGCTAATGACATTATATGGACTGAAAAAATGATCCGAAATAGAGATTTATTATTATTATTACTGGTGGTAGGATGCCTATGCAGGAATCCGTCTAGGTAGGTACCACCCCATGGCCAGATATTCTGCCATGAAACAGTAGTGTGCAAACATTACTGTGTTTCGGTCTGAAGGGCACTGAGAGCTAGTGTCATCACTGGGCATATGAGACTTAAGAACTGAGGTCTCAAGGTGACGGGCGCAGTGTGGTGCCACTCGTTGTTCTGGGTGACACAGCATTTGTTATGGGCAGACGTTGTACTTACCATCAGGTGAACGTTTTGCTCGGCATGTCACTTTATCCAATAAAAAAATATATTTCATTCATTAATCTGTTTATTTCATTCTTTATCATCTTTTTGTACCGCCATTGAGTATTTCTGCTATCGCAAAGGTTGGCTAGTAAAGAACGCATATAACATTAAGTCCGCTTATTGAACCTATACTTTTATGGTCAATAAAGATTAAATAAATTAATAAACACTAAGTAATAAGTAACCGTGTGCTACCACACGGTTACCTAAGAGCCTAAGAGAATCTACCACCCATCTCATCCCGTGGGTGTCGTAAAAGTCGACAGAGGGAAAATGAAAACCAGGAGATGGGGAGCAGCATCATTCTCGAACATCTAAATAAATAAACTGCGGTTGCCAACCCCTCTGCCAAGCGTGGCAACTATGGCAAAATCCCCCCAAAACGAGAGCTACAAACTTTTGTGGCAATCTATGGGGGAGGCCTATGTTCAGCAGTGGACTATTGATAGGCTGAAACGACGACGAAGTAATAATAAAAAGACGGCACATGACTTAAATACCATCACGAAAAATCAGGTATTACAGTCAGTTTTTTTACTACTTTACCTTTGAAATTGTTCTGCATTGTTAAGTGCTGATTTATCATGTGCTCATCATCATCATCATCATCATTTCAGCCTACCACCAGTCCACTGTTGCACATAAGCCTCCCCCACAGCTTGTAGCTCTAATTTTGGGGAGATTTTGCCGCAGTTCATTTATTGGTGGCGGCTCGTTGAAAGAATACTACCACTCCATCTCATCCAATGGATCTCGTAAAAGGCGAGTAAGGAATTAAACTGCACTGTGCATCCAACAGCGCATGGTGCCGATGGGCTCACCACCTATCACATCAAGTGCATTATATTGTTTTGGTGAAACGTGGATTGTGGCAGTCATCTGTTTTTGCAGTGAGTGCCCAGTCTCTGACTACCCCTTATGGGATACAGTCGTGATCTTATGTATGTATGTATGTTCATTTATTCAGATGTTCAAGGAAGATGCTGTTGCCCATTTCCTGGTTTTCATTTTCCCTCTGTCGTCTTTTACGAACGGGTCTACGAACTGTCGTACGGGAAGAGATGCGGTGGTGGATTTTCTTAAGCCTTAATTTTTACGTTTTACGAGCACGTGGTAACGGCTCAGCGGTGATAATGTCAGCTATTGTAGCTCAAAGGCCCGTCGCTCGACTTAAAAACACAAAATCTTCCTTATATAACATACTCACCCTTTCCGTCTCCGGCAAAACTCATTTTAACTTCGCCGCAAGGAACCGTTTGTTCAAACTAATCTTAACCCTTTCAGGGGTCAAGTGTGATTCTGTTTTATGAGATGTAGAACACTACGTTCACTCGCTTCTAAATGAACTTATCATCTCAACGCGATTCACCTTTATGAATGTCAATGGGTCAATGTCCTCGTATTTATTTATTTATTGACTATATTTTACAAATTACAATATTATACACATATTGTAGTGTAGCCGTGTGTTGGCGGCTTAAGAGAATCTACCACCCCATCTCTTCCTGTGGGTGCCATTAAAGTCCACAGAGGGAAATTGAATATCACTAGGATAGACTAAAATGATGATAATGATGAATTATTTTAAAATAATTCCTATGCAGGAATCCGTCTAGGTAGGTACCACCCTAGGGTGCAATCTGCCGTGAAGCAGTAGTGTGCAAACATTACTGTGTTTCGGTTTGAAGGGCACTGAGAGCTAGTGTAATCACTGAGCATACGAGACTTAAGAACTGATGTCTCAGGGTGACGGGCGCAGTGTGGTGTCACATAGAAATGTTCTGGGTGACACAGCATTTGTTATGGAAGTTTGGTTGAACTTACCATCAGGTGAACGTTTTGCTTGTTTTACCACTTTATCAAACAAAAATAAAGATTATTATGTGATTGACATTGTCAGCGAGGACGGTTATCTTTTATTTAATTTTATGTATTTATTACAAATATTATATATTTATTTTAGCTTTCTCGTTTCTTCTCCATACAAACTTTAACAATGGCAAATCTCACACTATTTACTACCGTGTGTTTGATAGCCTTAAAAAGGGGCACGAAGTTTTCTATTCACGTATTAACATACAGATAACAATAAATTATGTTTTGTTCATTTATTTAATCTTTATTGTAACACCTTAATCTAAGGAATACATTGGGCGGACTTAATGCATAGAGGCATTCTCTGCCAGTCAACCCTGGGAGACGAGAAAACTGATGGCAGGTGCAACTATGTAAAATATATAGTGATGGAGTGTGGTTTGAAAATATAACGTAGACACAAAAGCCGGTATTTTCAGCCGACCGATATTATTAACCAGGTGAAACTCAAGTTTTGCGTTCTGAGCGTTCATTGCCCTCACGTAACAGTAATAAAAGTGGCTCACTTCTTTATGATGCTTAAAGGCTAAAAAGCAACCCTCGTGCCAACGCTGAATATGAATATAAAGAATAAAAATACGATGTAAAAAAATAAAGCATCCAATTGTCGGGTCGCGGATTTGATTCCCACTCAAGATCTTTTCAAGATCTGAATCTCGATTTTTTTGTGTGGCAAGTTTTACTGGTGGTAGATTCCTATGCAGGAATTAGTCTAGGCGGTTACCACCGTAGTTCTGTTAGATATTTTCAAGTGAAGCGGTAGCGTGCAAATGCTACTGTATTTTTGATACACTGAAAGCCGATGTACCGGAGGGACCAGCTTGATGTGGTTCCACATAGAAATGTTCAACCACCGGCTTCCCGCAAAATCTAGTACGAGGAACCGTTTTTTTTTCTTTTTCTTTGGATAAAGTGACGAAACGAGCAAAGCGTTCACCTGATTGTAAGTGCAACGTCTGCCCATAACAGATGCTGTGTCACCCAGAAAATTTCTGTGTGACACCACACTGCGCCCCTCACCTGAGACATGAGTTCTTAATTCACACGTGTCCAGTGATTACACTAGCTCTCAGAGCCCTTCAGACCAAACTAAGAACTGACCCTGAGGCGATACTTAGACAGACACCTGCAAAGGAAACCTACCGCCAGTCCATACGTGAATTTAGACTCACTTTCTCTAACTTGCTTTAGTTGGACAAATTAGTTAATATAACCAGTATTCTCAAGATATGTTTGCATTGTGACCCAAAACCAATCTAGACCCAAAAATCGATTTTTTTTTTTGTCTGAAACAAATATTCGTTTCGTCGAAGACTTGAACCATGAACCAACCAACACATGGTTCAGTATGATTTGTGGTGTAAGGTGAGTTCCGGTTGTTATTTAAAATATGCACAATCCGTACTAATATTATAAATGCGAAAGGAACTATGTCTGTCCCTCTGTCTGTTTGCTACCTTTTCACGGTTCAACCGCTTAACCGATCTTGACATTCGCACAGTGATAAATTGCGTCCTGGGGACGGAGATAGGACACTCTTTATCCCGACAAATCATATAGTTCCCACGGGATATTGAAAAACCTTTATTCACGCCGACGAAGTCGCGGGTGTAAACTAGTAATATTATAAACGAGAAAGTAACAATCTCTGTCTGTTTCTTACACGGTTCAACTGATATGTTGACGAAATTCGGCACAGAGATAGCTCGCGTCCTGAAGACGATTGTAGATTACATACATACGGTATTTTTAAAAATCCCTACAAATTCGCGGACGTAGTCGCGGGCTTCTGCTAGTATAAAATTAAATAGGGGCGACCCAGCGAAGTGTTCTTGACATCTCTAATAAGCATACAAAAGGGGCTCTCCTCGTGCTAATCAATGTCATCTTGACGTGATAAAGACAAACCGAGGATCAGAAAGAGATGTCTAATTTTCCATGTCTTGAGATATTTTAACTCTCGCTAAACAGATAGTCAAAGGGAATAAACTTGATAAGTTTGTATGTTTTTAAATTTGAAAAATTCTTCTTGCATACATACATACATAAGATCACGACTGTTACCATAAGGGGTAGTCAGAGACTGGGCACTCACTGCAAAAGCAGATGACTGCCACAATCCACGTTTCACCAAAACAATATAATGCACTTGGTGTGATAGGTGGTGAGCCCATCGCCACCATGCGCTGTTGGGTGCACAGTGCAGTTTTATTCCTTACTCGCCTTTTACGAGATCCATTGGATGAGATGGAGTGGTAGTATTCTTTTAACGAGCCGCCACCACACGGCACTTGCATAAGATAGACCGTTTATTGAAAATAGTTTAAAAATAAAAAAAAATATGCTAAATCTTTAAGGAGCCGCACGTTGAGAATCGAACATTACCGCGAAGGGCCGCACTATGAACGCTCATGTCAGCCAGGTACTATGCCGTATGGCGCATCAATGTGGTCGACTTATTTTACGCTGGTGAAACCGGCATAGCTAGTAAATACCAGCCCCGAAAAAATCTTCGCACTATCTCAATGTAAAAGAAATTTAACAAATACTCAATCATCATCATCATTTCAGCCTATCACTAGTCCACTGAACATAGGCCTCCCCCATAGATTGCTACGAAAGTTTGTAGCTCTCATTTCGAGGGGAATTTTGCCATAGTTGCCACGCTTGGCAGGTGTGCCAACACAACCGCAGTTTATTTATTCTCATATTCCAGGAAAATGCTGCTGTCCATCTTCTTCTTTTGATTTTCCCTCTGTCGACTTTTACGACACCCACGGGATGAGATGGAGTGGTAGATTCTCTTAAGCCGCTACCACACGGCAACTTATCCATAATCTTAAGTAGTACTCGTATATAATAGTCAACTTCAACGTTGCATTATTGCGCAGATCGAAGTGCACATCGAAATTCTTAAATTTTATTACATCGACGAAGTTCGTCTCTCGCTTACAATATGTTTGTTATAAAAATTTGGGGTGGTAGATTCTCTTACGCCTACCACAAATACTCAATAGCGTTCGGATAATATAAATAATTCGTACTAATATTATAAATGCGAAAGTAACTCTGTGTCCCTCTGTCTGTTTGTTACCTTTTCACGGCTGAACCGTTGAACCGATCTTGACGAAATTCGGCACAGAGATTGCTTGGTTCCCGGAGACGGACATAGGATAATTATTTCTGAAAATCAAGTAGTTTCCACGGAATTGTTTAAGAACCTAAATCCATGCAGGCGAAGTGGCAGGCATCAGCTAGTATAATATAAATATGAAAGACGCAAATTAGCTGATATCATTTTATTAACTACTAGCGATCCGCCCCGGCTTCGCACGGGTAGATATATTAGAAAGATAAATTAGTACTTTATTTGGACAAATACGACAACCACAATTCCTTACACTATAATTTTTTGTAGCGAGTATTCTCATCGGCGGCTCTGCAGCTGGTCAGATAAGATTACGTTATTTTACCAAAATAATGTTTTATTTAGTTCCCAACATACGCCATGAAATACAGATACACCGCGGCCGTTGTATTTTTAAAGAGCGTTTTAAAGTTTTTAAATAAAAGAAAATATGTAATTAAAATTACAAACCACTATTCAATTGTTTCTAGTTTACTAAAAATAATATGAGTAGGTAAGTAATTAATAGATCTTAGTATATTCGCGAATAGCGCGGGCGAACGTAGGGCTGTTCGCTTACACCGCGGCATTTTCCTTACTTTTAACTTTTTTATACCCATCGTAACTTCTAAACGATTGGTCCGATTCGAATAATTTAAAGAGGACTTTACATGTACATAATCAACCTTGACTATGAAACTATTTTGTAGGATAAGGATTAATGTCATTATATCGATTCTTCCCGTGTTTTGATTGACTAATTTGAACAAAAAGCGGTTATTGTGACTTAACTACTCGTATAATAGTTAGACATATAGCCTCGCGGACTTTATTGTGAGTAATGATGAGTACTAGAAAATGTAGTACATTATTTTCTTTATCATTAATAGTTTTTGCAGCGCACGCCAATTAATGACTTTTATCTGTAAATTTTTGATACCTTGAGTTACATCATAGCGATTTTCGTAAGGATATCGTTTTTTTTAATTAAATACAACTTTTGTCACTCGGTGATAATGTAGTTGTATATAGGTGAAAGAATTTTTAAAATCGGTTCAGTAGTTTTTGAGTTAAATCATTACAACCAAACATACAAAAAATCAAATCTTTTGTCTTTATAATATTAGTTTAGAAAATTGCGCAAAGTGATCGACTTATTTTACGTTTATATTGTATTACTTATATATATATATATAAATATGTATAAAAGTAAAGTAAAGTTTCAGCCTATAAATGTCCCACTGCTGAGCACAGGCCTCCTCTCATTTCTGAGAGGGTTTTGGAGCTAGGAAGAATCTGCCACGCTGCTCCAATGCAGGTTGGCGGACTGCACATGTCTTTAAAATATTTTTTATTTCTCCGACATGTAGGTTTCCTCACGATGTCTTCCTTCACCGCCGAGCACGTGGTAAGTCAGCACTTTAAATTGCAATTAACAATTTTAGTGGTGCCGGCACCGGGAATCGAAGCCAGGTCACTCGCGTACTGTGAAATTTAAAGCGAACGCCCAGCCCCTGCGCTACCACGGCTCTTAAATTTATCTTATGCTTTTCATTTCTTAACGTTTAAGTAACTACTTAGTTTACCACATTTCTACAGTCTAATTTGACATCCGTGGTGCACTCAGGTTCCAGATGAAAATCTGCGTCAGGCTTTACAGTCTCACATTAAGCTGATCTGGGGACCTATTGGCTCGGCCGTGAGCACATTGCATATGTCTGCTTTTGAATTATATTCTTTTTTTACTGTTTTCTTTTTTTTTTTTTGGCTTTATTTTGTTGAAATAGTATGTGTTTCTATTTGTATGAGTGTGTTTTATTGATGTGCTGTGCTATTATGTTGTTTTTCTTTCTTTCTTTCTTTCTGATGTTGACTATCCAGACGTTTCAAAATTAAGTCTAAACGTCCCTACAAGGTCCGTAAGCCGACAAAGATATCTCATTGTTACACATTACTGTAAGATCGGCAAAGGTTATAAACAAATTGTATGGCATTCTCGATTCTGGCATTTTTAATTCTTCCTCAAGCGCACTTAAGAATATAATACTCGTATCTAAGAAGTGGTTCGATGCGACTTCTTGTTAACAAATGAATAAAAATGAAGTGTCTATTTGTAATATAAAATAACAGTTTTTTACTCAACGTTTATGAAAGCATATACGGTACTAATATTTTTTTTGTCCGTCGGTCTGTTTGTTCCGGCTAATCATCGAAACGGCCGGACCGATTTCGGCAGGACTATTACTGACAGATAGCTGATATTATAGCGGGTAACTTAGGCTACTTTAATTTTAGAAAAACAATTAGGGTTTCGCGCAAAAGAACTAAAACACCCAAAATTCGATTCAAATGGGGAAGTACGAGTATATATGTATATCATCGATGAGGGTTGGCTTTTTTACGCGGGTGAAACCGGATAGTTAAACAACAATTTTAACAAAATGTGGTTAAAAAGTATACAACCATATTATTTAGTCTCAATATGCGTAAAAGTCGTTTAGTAATATTAGTTCGTTAGATATGTTTTATTGATCTTTATAGTACTTTTTTAGGTTCTTACTACATTCGATGTCTTATTACCACTTATATTAGTCCTACATTATCATATTATTTATCATTCTCTTCACTTAGTTGTATTTGTTACACATAGACACGTACGTGCATTCTCTCTTTACTTACGTACGCTGAGTGGATTTCATTTCTTTACAATACAGCGTCACTTTTGTTTCCAGTGTTTTACAGATCTTGTTTCTTTCTTTTTTTATTGTACTGTATATTTTTTTTTCTACGCATTCTCTGTGCGGTTTTTGTATTGTGTAAGTCGAATAAAGTCTATGTCCAATTACTATTATTGAAATAATTAAACAATGTAACACTGTCTGTTTTCCGAATAAAATAAATGAATGAAGTCGCCGGAAAAGCTTGTATAAAATAAACACAATTATATCTTACATTTACGCTCACACGTCTGCCACCCCATACAATTCCGGCCCCCATTCAATCCACTCGCCGCTCGTATAAATCACGATTTGAATATTGCGTTTCGGCTGCGATGTGTGTAATGTCTTTTTTACTTCTCCTGTTGTATTAAATTCAGCGACATATGCCTTGTAACAGCATGGAAGTCTAATTCCAATGTCGCTTGCAGATATCTTTTTAGAAAAAAAAACAACCACTTGTTCTTATAGAAGAGGAAACGAGCGAACGGCTCACCTGATGGTAAGTGATCACCGCCGCCTATGAACATCTGCAATACCAGAGCTAACGTAATCATTGAGCATATGAGACTTGAGAACTGACGTCTCTGGACGGGCGCGGTGTGGTGCTACACAGAAATATTCTGTGCGACACAGCATTGCCATGGCGGATGTTGCACTTACCATCAGGCGAACGTTCTACTAGTACCGTACCTTTCTACAATAATGAAAGGAACCGCGGGTGCGTTGCTCGGTCCCTAAGTCGGTCGGTCAGGGAAAGTGCGTGGCAGAAAATTTCTAGGAAAGCGCACAGTAGTGGAATGCCAACCATCAAGGTGATGTGGATGGAATTTAGTGCCGTGGCGTCATGTACGATGGCGAAACTCAGTGGCTGGAATAATTCTGGACAATTCCTCGGAACACTCCCCATGGTACGTATCTTCGCGAGGCCAAAGGATCAAGCTGATCGGAAAGAATTGAAGTTTAATTTCCATATTTTTTTTTATTTAATATTAAATAAAAGTGACGGAACGAGCAAAACGTTCACCTGATGGTAAGTGTAACGTCTGCCCATAACAAATGCTGTGTCACCTAGAACAGTGTGACACCACAATACGTCCATCACCCTAAAACATCAATTCGTAAGTCTCATATGCTCAGTGATTATGCTAGCTCTCAGTGCCCTTCAAACCGAAACACAGTGATTTGTACGCTACTGCTTCACGGCAGAATAACTGGCCCTGGGGTGGTACCTACATACCTGCATAGAAATCCTACCATCATCATCATCATCTCAACCTATCACTAGTGTGGCCGTGTGGTGGCGGCTTAAGAGAATCTACCACCCCATCTCTTCCCGTGGGTGTCATAAAAGTCCACAGAGGGAAATTGAATATCACTGTGATAGACTAAAATGATAATAATGATGAATTATTTAAAAATAATTCCTATGCAGGAATCCGTCTAGGCAGGTACCACCACAGGGCCAGTTATTCTACCGTGAAACAGTAGTGTGCAAACATAGTAAATGTTTCAGTTTGAAGGGCACTGAGAGCTAGCGTAGTCCCTGAGAATATGAGACTTAAGAACTGATGTCTCAGGGTGACAGGCGCATTGTAGTGTCGCACAGAAATTTTCTATTCATTTCTTATGGGCAGACTTTACACTTACCATCAGGTGAACGTTTATCTCGTTCCGTCACTTTAATGAAATAAAAAAAGTATATCTGTACCAGTTTTACACTTTAGGGCATTCTTTATCTTAATCAATAACGTGACAACTATGCAGGAATCCGTAGAAGTTGGCTTGGACTTGGATATGAACCCAAAACCCGCGCAATAGCCAGTTACTCTGTCCACTGGGCCACGCGGTCGCCAACATTATTTCAACGTTAATAAAAATACGTTCTTCGCTTAAATGTACCCTTTGCACATTTTTTAACCTTTGAGTCCAATTAAGGAGGGAAATTGGAGGCATCTGGTCCAAAATTAACAAAAAATTACAGGAAGGGTTGCCAGCGGTCAATTAGCGATGTCGGCAGTCCTCTTGCGATCCGAATCGACATTTGCGAATGGTCATTATTTAAGTTCATTTATTTGTAAAAAAATAATGTAGATAATATATTTTAAATTGAATGTTACATCCTCTATGTTTCGTCAGGTAAGAACGATAACTTTATAACAAAAAAATAAAAAAGTTATTAAATCAAAATTTAAATTAAAAGTTATTTTCCTGGTACGTTAACAAAAAATTAAAATATTAACATTAATCATATACACAAATGTCAAAAAACTATGTCAAGAAATTATAATGTGTTAATAAAACAATTATTTTGTTCGTTAAATAATTTGCAACTGTATAATCTTACTCACTTACTAAGATGGCGTGTAGTTATCTTATAAAATTACTTAAATTGCCTCACCAAAAAAATTCTTAACCAACGTATTTTGCGAAAGAAACGAGCAAGTCGTTCACCTGATGGTGAGTGCAACGTTTGCCCATAAAAAATCCTGTGTCATTACCATTTGTCCCAGAACATTACCTTTTTTTTCCGTGGGGAAATCCTGCATGGATACCCGACTGGCCAGGGGGGCCCGCCGGGCTATGTCGGACTCTTACCGACTAAAACCTCCCGGTGGCCTCCATCAGCGCTTAAAAGGGGTCATGGGATCTCCGTTCGGAACGCAACCGTGGCCCCTCTAACGCATCGCTATATATATACATAGCCCGACCCGGGGACAGTATTCGCTGCCCCCAGCACTCTCTCGGTGCCATCACGATGACTCGAGACCACATCGAGTCATCGAGAGGGATCTGTCCTCTCTCGATCCCTCTCGGCAGCCTCCTTCTGGACCATCACGGTCTCACAGAAATTGGCTACAATGTATACAGGCACCCCATACAAGGCTACGGATCGTACTACCCCCGCATAGAGGCGGCGGACTTACTCCCTCGGTCCCCCGAGATTGGGCAGGAGTGCATGGCACCCGCTACCCTCTCGATCCGGGGGACTAGGCGCTCGAAGTGTTCTTCGAAGCCCCAGCGACTATCCAGATGTAGGCCCAGGTATTTCATATACCGGCCCACTCTGACTTCATACCCACCTACTCGGACGCACGAGTGGGGAGGTTCCTTGCTACGCGGCAATTTGTGGAACCATAGCGCCTCGGTCTTGTGAGGGGCTATCTCCAGTCCCAACTCGTGGATTTTGGCAACGACGATTTCCGCCCCAAGCTCGGCGAGCTCCTTGGTCCTCTCGAAGGTATTCCCGCTGGCGACCACCAGAATGTCATCTGCACAGCAGATGATGTTTACACCAGCGGGAAGATCGACACGCAGGACTGCATAGTAGGCGATGTTCCACAGTAACGGGCCTGAGACCGACCCCTGCGGAACACCGCACTGGATCTCACTCCGGATTCCCCTACCGTCTTTATCCATGTACATAATGTACCTGTCGCGCAAGTAGTCCGCGATAACGCCTCGCAGGTAAGAGGGGACTTGATGATGTGGTAGTCCACCCTTAATCGCGTCCCAGGGAAGGGAATTAAAGGCGTTGACGATATCGAGACTTATCGCCAACGCCACTCCTCCCCGGGACACAGGGTGCTCAGACAGGGAGCGGTCGCGCAAGTCGCGTTAGAACGCTCCTGTCTAAAGCCAAACTGGCTGTCGGCGAGATCGGGACCGACACGCGACAGATGCCGGTTTAGACAAGTAGCAACGATTTTTTCGAACAGTTTGGCAACCTCGTCCAAACGGTATATGAGACGGTACGCAGAGGGAGAATCTGCAGCCCTTCCTTCCTTCTTCCTTCCTTCTTCAAGAGGACCAACCTTGCCTCCTTCCAGGCCGTGGGGAACGTGAACATTAACTACTACAACCCGCCCCGGCTTCGCACGGGTAAAAAAAAGTAAAATAGCAGCCTATAAATGTCCCACTGCTGAGCACAAGCGTCCCTCTCATTTCTGAAAGGGGTTTCGGGACCGGGAAGAGTCTGCCACGCTGCTCCAATGCGGGTTGACGGACTTCGCATGTCCTCGAAATATTTCTACGACATGCAGGTTTCCTCTCGATGTTTTCCTTCGCCGCTAAGCGCGTGGTAAATCAGCACTGAAAATTGTAGAATAATTTTAGAGGTGCTGGCAACGGGGATCGAACCCAGGTTACTCGCGTAGTATGAAATTAAAGACGAAAACCAGACACCTGAGCTACCACGGCTGATTACCGCACGGGTGCAATTTACTAATGAAGTGAGAAGCGCCCTTACCAAAAATTCATTAAGTACTAAAAACATGTGTCAGCAGAACTGTCAAATTAAACGTCACTTTTCTTTTATTGATACTTTAATACAATTATGCCATCCAAATATCCGAATCGCTACCGTGTACCGTGTGGTAGCGGCTTAACAGAATCTACCACCCAATCTCATCCCGTGGGTGTCGTGAAAGTCGACAGAGGGAATCTAAAAACCAGGAGAACATCTGAATAAATAAACTGCGGTTGCCAACCCGCCTGCCAGGCGTGGCAACTATGGCAAAATCACCCCAGAATGAGAGCTACTAACTTTTGTGGCAATCTATGGAGGAGGCCTGTGTTCAGCATTGCACCAGTGATAGGCTGAAATGATGATGATGATGATGACGTTTTATTCACTGGGTGTTATCTAAGATAAGTGGAAAATGTTTGCACACTACTGCCTTAGCGCAGAATAACTGACCCTGGGGTGGCACCTACCTAGACGGATTCCTGCATAGGAATCCTACCACCAGTACAGTGCGTCAGCAGAACTGTCAAATCAAACGTCACTATGCTTTTATTGATACTTTAATACAATGCCATCCAAATATTCGACTTGCCACCGTGCACCGTGTGGTAGCGGCTCAAGAGAATCTAACCACCCCATCTCATTCCCGTGGGTGTCGTGAAAGTCGACAGAGGGAAAATAAAAACCAGGTGAACATCTGAATAAATAAACTGCGGTTGCCAACCCGCCTTTTTGACCCTATCTAACCTGACACTATCTAAAGAATTCTGAAGAGACTGTATGGCGGATGCATTAACACCTTTTTTTATTGGATAGAGTGATGAAACGAGCAAAACGTTCACCTGATGATAAGTGCAACGTCTGCCCATAACAAATGCTGTGTCACCTAGAAAATGTCTGTATGACACCACACTGTGCCCATCACCGTTAGACATAAGTTCTTAAGTCTCATATACCCAGTGATTACGCTAGCAAACGCTAACTATGGCAAAATCCCTCCAAAATGAGTGCTACTAACTTCAGTGGCAATCTACGGGGGAGGCCTATGTTCAGCAGTAGACTAGTATGATGACGTACGACTTCAGGACTTTTCCGGTTGTGAACCTTGTTATGAAAATTACAGACACAACAAAAACTTCAGTCAATTCGTCGTGAACGGTCACATGTGATGATATTTAAAACATACATACGCCAATTGTTTTTTTTTATTTATTTATTAATGGAAACAATCATAAACTATTTTCCGGTGTCAAGTAATATATCCAAGTATACAATCTTCAAGCAGCAACACTTCAGAATTTTGATCGACAGTAAAATGATAGTTGACTTTTACTGAAGATTTGCTGGACTGATGGCGACAAAGCGAAAAGCACAATTTTGGTCTTGAATTGAAGTTTCCAGTCACTACACTTTCAGGAGCACTTGCTGCATAATAAACTATCAATATTAAACATCGAAACTCCAAATATACACAGAAATTACAAAATTAAATAAAAACACTACTGCCACTATTCGAGTTGGCGCCAAAACTCCTGTTTTTATTGATATAGATAGAGGATGAAGAAAAAGATAGATTAGGTTAATAAATCATTTTTGACTGTAAAACGCACAACACATTATCTTTACAAATAAATAAAATTGGAGTGTATAACAGAATAACAGCTTCTTAGTCAGTGCTTATTTAAGTATATACGGTTCTTATAAGAAGAAAACAATTTTTAAAATTTGTGTCTGTCTGTCTGTCTGTTTGTTGCGGCTAATCTCCGAAACGGATAGACCGATTTTGACGGGACTTTCACTGAGAGATAGCTGATATTGTAGCGGGTAACTAAGGCTATTTTTTTTAGAAAATCAATTCGTGTTCCGCGCATAAAAGTGAAAACCCTAAAATCCGATTCAACTAGGCAAGTATATCATATTTGTACATCATCGATCGGGGTTGGTTTTTTTACGCGGCCTAGCTAGTTTTAAATAAAGAATGTAATCGCCTTTTGCAATTGGCATAAACAAGAAAGGCACAAAACATTTTTAAAATTTAAAAATGGAATTACCGTTTGCAATTGGCATAAACAAACTTATTTCAACAAATCGTTTATCTATAAATAAAAAGTCTAAAGCTAATATTTTCAGTATCTGTCGTAACATTTAAATGCAATTGATATTTTATTCATAGATATCTTACGGCTCTTGGAGCGCAGGAATAAAGACAATTCCCCGCTTTTAGAATCCGCATATCTTTATGCAGACGACGCCTTGATGTATAGATTCGTACATTTTTTTCGAAGAAATAATGAGACGAGCAAACCGTTCACCTGATAGTAAGTGCAACGTCTGCCCATAACAAATGCTGTGTCACCCACAACATTTCTATGTAGCAAAACACCGCGCCCGTCCCTCTGAGACATAAGTTCTTAAGTCTAATATGCCCAGTGATTACGCTAGCTATCAGTGCCCTTCAGACCGAAACACAGTAATGTTTGCTCACTACTGCTTCACGGCAGAATAACTGGCCCTAGGGTGGTACCTACCTAGACGAATCCTACCACCAGTAAAAGTATGGTTAATGTAACAATTTTTTGTTAAATGTTCAGTTCTATGATGTTGTTATTGATTTATTTTATTGTCTGTTATGTATATTGTTTGTTTGGTATTCACTGTAATGTATTTGTGTCTGTGGCGTGTTATTGCAATAAATGTTTTCTTTCTTTCTTTCTTTTTTGCGTCTCACTTATAGAAGTTTTATTATAAAATTTTATGGATACTAACTACTACTACTAAGAAAAGACTTTATAGTTTTGGCCAACCTAAACACAGGAGCCTCTAGCGTGTCGGTTCGGCTCATTTTATAACAAACATATTGTAAGCGAGAGACGAACTTCGTCGATGTAATAAAATTTAAGAATTTCGATGTGCACTTCGATCTGCGCAATAATGCAACGTTGAAGTTGACTATTATATACGAGTACTACTTAAGATTATGGATAAGTTGCCGTGTGGTAGCGGCTTAAGAGAATCTACCACTCCATCTCATCCCGTGGGAGTCGTAAAAGTCGACAGAGAGAAAATTAAAACCAGAAGATGGGCAGCAGCATCTGCCTGGAACATCTGAATAAATAAACTGCGGTTGCCAACCCGCCTGCCAAGCGTGGCAACTATGGCAAAATTCCCCTCAAAATGAGAGCTACACACTTTTGTAGTAATCTATGGGGGAGGCCTGTGTTCAGCAGTGGACTAGTGATAGGCTGAAATGATGATGATGACTACTTAAGAAATGTTAATAATAATGACCTCCTGTTGTAATATTCTATCTATCTATCTATATAAACCGAAGTTGTGTTAGTTACACCATTCATAACTCAAGAACGGCTAGACCGATTTTTATGATATGGTATTTGGTAGATTTATCTCCGCCCCGAATAGCAGAATAACTATTAAATCATCGTTAACCGCTAGCTAGCATCTAACCAAATACTCGTATATACAATTGAAGTGTCTGTTTGTAGTAACATAAATACAGATTTTTACTCAATGCTAAAGTAAAAGAACAATTTTTTAAATTTTGTCTGTTTTTTCCGGCTAACGGCTTGACCGATTTTGACGGAACTTCCACTGACAGATAGCTGATATTGTAGCGGGTAACTTAGGTTACTTTAATTTTAGAAAAATAATTAGGGTTATGTGCAAAAAATGAAAACCCCAAAACCCGATTCTAATAAGGAATTATGCATGTATTTCATCGATCGGAGTCGGCTTTTTTACGCGAGTGAAACCGCTAGGCACAGCTAATCGTTAATATGATGATGATATAATGATGATGATAGCTATCAACTGCGCAGGAGATATTATAGTGCCACAAGTGTACGCGCAAACACAGAGGCACTCACTCGTCCCAACCTACCCGCGCCCGATGTAACGCTGATGCGATAAGATCGGAGGTAGGCAAGGATGCAGTGTCAGAAACACGGGGACAAACACAACACAACCAGACCCGAAAAGCAACAACTTGTGTTTGAGCACAAATGTTGGCTCCGGTTGGGATTCGAACCCAGGACATGCCGCTTAGAAGTCAGGTACGTTGACCACTTGGCCACGCGGTCATCAATTTATTCCTAACATTTAAGTGTTAAGTGAAGTGGGTGCTTTACCGGCCTTTGAGAAAGGTGTAAGCTTTTCCTAGAAGGTCCCTAAGTCCGATCGGTCCGGAACTGCTGGCGCCAGCAGCTTCCACAAAGTGGTTGTGCGCGGCAGAAAACTTCTGGCAAAGCGCACAGTTGTGGAATGCCAGTCATCCAGATGGGGCCGACGAAATTATGTACTGTGCCGCATGGTGGAACTTCGGCACAGTCATTATTACTACAATCGGTTAGTAATATTGTATAGTACTGCATGATGATCAATGTTGAACCCAAGTCTCCTTCATAGACCACAAAACTCGACCCTGAGCCACCTGCATCCATCGAGTTCCCGCAAGGCAGCTTCGATGTCGACCTCCACTGGATTGGCCAATACGAGGTTCCCGCTCCAAAACGACGCTCCCCCAACCATTATTGGTTTTACGAGCTACTTTTATGGATATCTTTAAATCCACATTAATATTATAAATGCGGATGTGGTAGGATTCCTACGCAGGAATCCATCTAGGTAGTTGTGTGTACTAGAGCCAGTTATCCTAGCGTGAAGCAGTAGTGTGCAAACATTATTGTGTTTCGGTCTAAATGGCACTGAGAGCTAGCGTAATCACTGTGCATATGGGATTAAATAACTGATGTTGGGTGTCGAGCGCAGTGTGGTGGCATACAGAAATGTTCTGGCATATTTTATTGGCGTATGTTGCACTTAATATTCGGTGCACTTCTGTCGGTTTGTTATTTTTTTCGGTCCAATCGCTGAAGCGATCTTGACGAAATTTAGCACAGAGATAGCTTGCATCTTGAAGACGGAGAAAGGATACTTTTTAACCCGGAAAATCAAATAGTTCCACGGAATATTTAAATATATTTTACTGGTTGTAGGATTCCCATGCAGGAATCCGTCTAGGTAGATACCACCCCAGGGCCAGTTATTCAGCCGTGAAGCAGTAGTGTGCAAACATTACTGTGTTTCGGTTTGAAGGGCACTGTGAGCTAGCGTAATCACTGGGCATATGTGACTTAATACCTGATGTCTCAGGGTGACGGGCGCAGTGAGGTGTCACACAGAAATGTTTTGGGCGACACAGCATTTGTTATGGGCAGACGTTACACTTACCATCAGTTGTACGTTTTGCTCGTTCCGTCACTTTTATGAAATAAATAAAAAATAACCTATCACAACGCGGACGAAGTCACGGGCATCAGCTTGTATTATATATTTTCTCTCACGACCACAATTAATCTTATTTAACTTAATCTTTATAAGAAAGCGATATAAACCGTAATACTCGTATTAAGTTGTATTAAAAGTTTAATATTCGCGTAAATGAGAATACATTATTTTCATATTTTCAAATGTTATGGGTGTGCATGAAAAGTATTGTTTAATATAATCTGTCTTGGGTTCATGGTCCAGCGATGGGGTGTTCGCTGAACACGCCCACCGCCACGCCCCCAGTCAGTTTCAGCTGAAGTCGAACGAGCGTGAACGTACACCGAATCTCGGTAAAATATCAAACGAAATTTAATTGGAAGTTCCGATTTCGAAATCCCGTGCTGTGATTGTATTTATGTGACTTGTAACTAAGTTTTGTACAAACTTTGCCCATCAGTTCGCTTGTTTACTAAGTCGGCCAGTGAGAATTTCGTAATCTAAGTGAGTCTGATGAATCAAACATCATAATTTCAATGTTCTTTCATCTGTAAAGAAAAAAAGGAAGAAAGAAACACATTTATTCACGGTCTAATAACAATAGATTACAAAACAATACAAGAATAAAAAAATGGAATTACACAGAAAATAAAATAATATTGCCCACAATTAACGAAAGTGAAAAAAATAATATAAAACTGAGTCTGTGTAGCAGCATAATACCGTGAAACGGAAAGGACTCAGTAAAAATCGAGATACAGAGACTTAAATTGCTCTGATCCCGACACTGTTTTTCAGTCCGGCCCGCACACCGAGGCAACTCCGACAGCTGCGTCATGTGTTGAAATAAAAACAAGATATATTCATTAAAGTCCTTCTCAGTCTTCTTTTAATTCTGGCCTCTTTCAGTAGAATTCTGCCAATGTCAAGTCAGTCACCAGAGTGACGATAGATAATTCAAAATGTCGATCAACAGTAAAATGATAGTTGGCTATTAATGAAGATTTACTTGACTGAAAGAGACAAACGAAAAGTACGATTGTGGTCTTAACTTGCACTTTCCTATCACTGTACAGTTTCGCAAGCACTTGCTGCATAATAAACTATCAATATTAAACATCAAAACTCAAAATATATACAGAAATTACAAAATGCAATTAAACCAATACTGTCACTTTTTGAGCGTTAGACAATCCACCAGCTCATCGTTCACCTGATGGTACGTCCAACGTCTGCCAATAACAAATGCTGTGTCACGCAGAACATTTCTATGTGGCACCACATTGCGCCCGTCATCCCGAGATATCAATTCTATCTCGTATGCCCAGTGATTGCACTAGCACACAGTGCTCTTCAGACCGAAACACAGTAATGTTTGCACGCTACTGCTTCACAGCAGTGTAACTGGCCCTGAAGTGGACCTACCTAGACGGATTCCTCCACAGGAATCCTACCACCAGTCATCCCGTGGGTGTCGTATAAGTCGACAGAGGATAAATGAAAAGCAGGAGTACAAAGAAAAGGAGGAAGATGCTGCTGCCCATGCATCATCCTGGAACATCCCAAACAAATAAACTGCGGTTGCGTACCAAGCGTGGTATTTCAAAATCCTACCAGATGAGAGAATCTTTGGCGGAGGCCTGTGTTCAGCAGTGGACTAGTGATAGGCTGAAATTATCATGAGGAGTTTCAAGCTCCACTGCACTGTAAAAAAGAGCGAATGGAATTCATCACATCACTTTTTATATTTTTTTGGAAATTAACCACCCGCCCCGGTTTCGGACGGGTGCAGTTTACTATTGGAGTCAATGAGAAGTGGGCAAAGCGAAAAAATATTAAGAATCTTTACCATACTGAACGTCACTTTAATTGAGATTTTGAATTTGGATTTCAATGGTAATATACAAAAATACAATTCACATCTCCGACTTTTCCGATGATTTTCCAAAAAATTTCTTTCATACTATTTTGGTATTCTGGAATCCGTCTAGGTAGGTGCCACCCTCATCACCATCAGCATCATTTCAGCCTATCACTAGTCCACTGCTGAACATAGGCCTCCCCGATAGATTACTACAAGAGTGTGTAGCTCTCATTTTGAGGGGAATTTTGCCATAGTTGCCACGCTTGGCAGGCGGGTTGGCAACCGCAGTCTATTCGTTCAGATGTTCCAGGAAGATGCTGCTGCCCATCTTCTTGTTTTAATTTACCCTCTGTTGACTTTTACGACACCCACGGGATGAGATGGAGTGGTGGTTATTCTGCCGTGAAGCAGCAGTGTGCAAACATAACTGTGTTTCGGTTTTAAGAGCACTGTGAGCTAGCGTAATCACTGGGCATATGAGACTTAAGAACTTATGTCTCAGGGTGACGGGCGCAGTGTGCTGCTACACAGAAATTTTCTGAGTAACACAGCATCTGTTATAGGCAAACGTTGCACTTACCATCAGGTGAACGTTTTGCTCGTCTCGACACTATATAAAAAAAAAATCTAAAAATATTTACTGCACCAACCACCACCAGCTGTTCACTTTGTAAAATATGATAAATGTTTAACTAAATAAAATTAAAAACAACAAAATATGAATGAAAATCATATGATGAGAAATGAGAATGAATTTATTTTTGTAATATGAATACTGAACTGAACTAAGTAAGAAAAATCTGTGTATTTATGTGAATCTGTACACTGTATACAAGGATATAACTTATATGTGCAAATAGCAAATAACCCGATTACGACAATGCATAAAGAAAGCCCTACACAACTGAACGGTGTATAGGATATATTTCTTGTAACTAATACTTAAGATAATAACACTATTCCTGTATATTTATATATAAAAAAATTACCCTTATTTTTTGTATTTTTTGTTGGTGGGAGGTGTAGTGTAGCCCACGCGACATGTTTATTAGTGTTCCTGTATTAATAAGCGAGTATAATCAAATACGTCAAACAAGTAACATCTCTCTCATTAACAACACACATGGCAAAATTAATAACAAACAACAACAACATACAAAAGATCACGACTGTATCCCATAAGGGCTACAAAGGGCTGCAAAAACAGATGACTGCCACAATCCACGTTTCACCAAAACAATATAATGCACTCGAAGTGATAGGTGGTGAGCCCATCGCCACCATGCGCTGTTGAGTGCACAGTGCAGTTTAATTCCTTACTCGCCTTTTACGAGATCCATTGGATGTGATGGAGTGGTAGTATTCTTTTAACGAGCCGCCACCACACAGCAACTTAATAACTTGTTTGAAAATTAGTAATATAAAAGAGTCTCATAAGAAAATATCCAAAAAATGATCTACATCTACGCGTTTATATAACAATATTTCTGTAAAATTGAAACATATATATCCAGCAATTTGTGACTCAACTAGGCGTTCGGTTTAAATTTCATAGTACGCGAGTGACCTGGGTTCGAGCCCCGCTGCCGGCACCACTAAAATTAATAATTGCAATTTTAAGTGCTGATTTACCACGTGCTCGGCGGTGAAGGAAAACATCGTGAGGAAACCTGCATGTCTGAGAAATAAAAAATATTTCGAAGACACGTGCAGTCCGCCAACCCGCATTGGAGCAGCGTGGCGGATTCTTCCTAGCTCCAAAACCCTCTCAGAAATGAGAGGAGGCCTGTT
Organism: Luehdorfia chinensis; assembly: GCA_019845155.1. NCBI lineage: Eukaryota > Metazoa > Arthropoda > Insecta > Lepidoptera > Papilionidae > Luehdorfia > Luehdorfia chinensis. The sequence continues at coordinate 677,972 of JAHVAK010000072.1, forward strand.
CTCAGTAGTGGGACATTTATAGGCTGAAACTTTACTTTTTTATGTTTTGAATTCCAGCTACTTCCATATATGGAAACGTTTGTACGCCGTACCTAATTACAGCATACGTTTTAGAATATGATATTATGTGCATATAAGCAATGCACCCATGTTTAACTTTAAAACATATATATTTTTTTTCTTTAATTTATACAGAGTTAGATGATTACTTTTATAATACAATTATTTATGAACAACTAATGTTAAATTAAATCTTAAATTCGCAACTTATGAGCACAAAATTATGGCTGTGTGGTAGCGGCCTAAGAGAATCTACCACCATATCTCATCCTGTGGGTGTCGTAAAAGTCGACAGAGGGAAAATGAAAACCAGGAGATGGGCAGCAGCATCGTGCTGGAACATCTGAATAAATAAACTGCGGTTGCCAACCCGTCTGCCAAGCGTGGTAACTATGGAAAAATCCCCCCAAAACGAGAGCTACAATCTTTAGTGGCAATCTATGGGGGAGGCCTATGTTCAGCAGTGGACTATTGATAGGCTGAAACGACGACGACGACGACGAGCACAAAAGCTCATAAGTTGCCAATTTAAGTTAAATAGTTATAATTTTCTTTTTTTTTCATTAAAGTGCCGGAACGAGCAAAACGTTCACCTGGTGGTAAGTGCAACGTCTGTCCATAACAAATGCTGTGTCACGCAGAGAATTTCTGTGTGGCACCAAACTGCGCCCGTCATCCTGAGACATCAGTTCCTAAGTCTCATATGCCCAGTGATTACGCTAGCTCTCAGTGCCCTTCAAACCGAAACACAGTAATGTTTGCACACTACTGCTTCACGGCAGAATAACTGGCCCTGGGGTGGTACCTACCTAGACGGATTCCTAAATAGGAATCCTACCACCAGGAAAATTCATTCATTCTATATAGTTAATTAATTACATTTAGCTTTCAAACAAAAATTTTCAAGCTATCAAAACCGATCCCGAAACCTACCCGAGTTACACAATAGACCTCTAGGTCTTAAGACTCCTTACCCGATAGAGCCTGCGGTAAATCTAACGAATACCCCTTTTAGACATGACACGACTGGCCTAAATTTATTACCGTCTTAGATAAGTAATTCGATCGACGCATCCCGTCGAAATGCTTTCAGGTTACTTAACGAAAACGATCTTGATCCATGACAACTGACGGCCCGATAGCCCGGCTGATGGTAACTCTTCATTAAAAGACGATGATCGCGAACGTAGCTGATAAAGGAGAAATAAAAATGTCTTTGAAAACATCGGGTGCTTTTGCGAAAATAAATTACACATGGGTCACAAACAAATGCAGTGCCAGCCAGAGCACTTCTGTATAGCTTCCCTAGTGTGCAAACATTACTGTTTCGGTTTGAAGGGCACTGTGAGCTAGTGCAATCGCTGGGCAAATGAGACTTAAGAACTCATGTATCAGGGCGATGAGCGCGGTGACATTACACTGCGCCCATCACACAGTCTACCCATAACAAATGTTAGGTCACCCAGAACATATCTGTGTGACACGACACTACGTCCGTCCCCCTGGTACAGTTCTCAAGTCTCATATGCCCAGTTGTTACACTAGCTCTCAGTGCCTTTCAGAGTGGAACACAGTAATGCTTGCACACGACTGCTTCACGGCGCAATAATTGGCCCTGCGGTGGTATTTACGGAGAATTATTATTGCATAGAAATCGTACCACCAGTAGAAATATAGATGGAAAAGAACCTTATTTTTTATAAGGCGACGTCTCAATTATTTCGACTCACCCCTAACTTGTAACAGCGAGAACTTTGCGACAGGGGGCTATGCTTCAATGGGCAATTTCATCGCCCTTCGTACTCGTTTAATTTGCATATCAAGTCATGCTTTGAATTATTTCTTGTACACACACTTTTAATATTTAACCTCATTAGTTTTGCAGAATATTTTATATAAGGCATTCCTCATCTTCACTATCATCAGAACAACAGGAATTCCTATGCAAGAATGCTTCAAGCGTTAGTCTGCAAGCATTACTATGTTTCGGTCTGATGGGCGCTGATAGCTAGTGAAATAATGTGACATAGTGAGACTTAAGAACTGTCTATACTTATCTATTACTTGACTACTATACGTATATATTACTTGTCTATATTGGTGGTAGGATTCCTATGCAGGAATCCGTCTAGGTAGGTACCACCCCAGGGCCAGTTATTCTGCCGAGAAGCAAGTGTGCAAACATTACTGTGTTTCGGTTTGAAGGGCACTGAGAGCTAGCGTAATCACTGGGTATATGAGACTTAAGTTCTTAAGTGTGATATGATTTTCCGTGTGACTCCGCATTGTTATGGGCAGACGTTGCACTTACCATCAGGTGAACGTTTTGCTCGTTTCGTCAAAGGCGTCGAAGGTAGTGGATAAGGATCCAATAAAAAAAATAAGTCTATGGGTGTGCGCAGTGCGGTGCAACTGTTCTGGGCGACACATCATTTGTTATGGGCAGACGTTGCACTTACCAACATCCACCCACTTAACCACCTTCTTCTCGTCTGTTTCTTCCATAATAAAAGGATTGTAATTAACTGGCCGAGCCGACTCTACTATATATAGTTAAAAAAAACATTTTTAACAACCGACGCAAACAGAGGGGTACATCTGTGTATCTGTTTGTGGCATTTCAGCCTTTAATTTTTTATTTCGAAAAAAAATGAAGTATTACTGCTATTTTAAAAGATTTTTTTTTTGTCATGAAAGAAAGTGTTTTTGATTGATGATGATGATTCAAGAAAATCTGTTCAGCCGATTCAAGAACATCGGCTGTTTCTACTTGATGAAGGTTTATGAGAAACTTCCACAGGTCTGATGGATTCGAAGTTTGGTAACTTGTAATTTAATATTGCAAGAACATTTTTTATTATAATGTTGACATTATTATCAACAGGAGATGGGCATGCAATGAGCAGAATCTTCCTGGAACATCTGGATAAATAATCTGCGGCTGCCATCGCCTGACAAGTGTGGCAACTATGGCAAAATCCACCCAAAATGAGATCTACAAACTTTTGTGGAAATCTATAGGGCAGGCCTATGTTCAGCAGTGGACTAGGTGATAGGACTGAAATGATGATGATGATGGTGGTTAGACATCTTTTTAATAGTAATTTTAACCTGTCAGTATATGTAATTTACAAGGTTCGATTTGCGTGCAACGTTTTTTTATTCTTAATTAATGCTTATCGATTAATTAGTAATTACTGTTGGTAGGATTCCTATGCAGGAATCCGTCTAGGTAGGCACCACCCCAGGGCCAGTTATTCTGCCGTGAGACTTAAGAACTGATGTCTCTGCGTGATGGGCACAATGTGGTGTGTCACACGGAGGTTTCCTAGGTGACACAGCATTTCTTATGGGCAGACGTTGCACTCACCGAACAGACGAAAATTTTGCGCGTTTCGTCACTTTATCCAAATAAGAAAAAAAAGAAAAGCACAATAGAAATGCGTCAGAGCTATATGAGGAGCTCCACCCATGGGTCATGCAAACCATTTTTTAAAAGTCTTGGCATATTACCACTAAAATAACTACATATTTACGATTGCTGTTATTTTGTTAATAAGCATATAGGGCTATTTAAAAAAGCTTGTGATAAAAAGCGTAATCACTGAAAAACGAGCAAAACGTCACGTCACGTCAAGCTGTGTCACCCAGAAAATTTCTGTGTGACATCACACTGTGCCCATCACCCTGAGACATAGGTTCTTAAGTCTTATATGCCCAGTGATTACGCTAGCTCACAGTCCCCTTCAAACCGAAACACAGTAATGTTTGCACACTACTGCTTCACGGCAGAATAACTGGCCCTGGGGTGGTACCTACCTAGACGGATTCCTGCATTTATTTTAGTTCAAGTAAAATTTCTAATATATAAAATTTTGACTTCTGTCACCTGTTTCCAATGTTACAGTTAAAAGATAACAGTACTTACATAAAATCTAATCTGTAACAACTGTTCAAAACTTTCGTGTCAAAATTATAATGAAATAATTAAAATTCATGCTGCTGTCTCTACAACTGTGCACTGTGCAGAGGATATACTAAGCTCAAAACATTTTGATACATGATAATATTTTAAATTTTTGGTAATTTCGAAAAGTAATATTTTCCCGGCAGGTTTTATTGCGTGTGGTGGCGGCTTCAGAGAATCTGCCACCCCATCCCATTCCGTGGGTGACGTAAAAGTCGACAGAGAGAAAATTACTACCAGAGGATGGGTAGCAACATTTTCCTAATGAAGTGAGAAGCGCCTTTAGCAAAAATATATTAAGTACTGACTAAGTCTTTTTTTTGTTTCATATAAGTGACGGAACGAGCAAATCGTTCACCTGATGGTAAGTGTAACGTCTGCCCATAAGAAATGCTGTGTCGCCCAGAAAATTACTGTGTGATACCACATTGCACCCGTCACCCTGAGACATCAGTTCTTAAGTCTCATATGCCCAGTGATTACGCTAGCTCACAGTGCCCTTCAAACCGAATAACAGTACTGCTTGCACACTACTGCTTCACGGCTTAATAACTGACCCTGGGGTGGTACCTACCTAGACGGATTCCTGCATAGGAATCCTACCACCAGTAAAGTGCGTCAGCAGAACTGTCAAATTGAACGTCACTTTGCTTTTATTGATACTTTAATACAATTATGCCATCCAAATATTCGACTTGCTACCGTGCACCGTGTGGTAGCGGCTCAAGAAGTCTAACCGCGAAAATCGACAGAGGGAAAATAATAACCAGGAGAACATCTGAATAAATAAACTGCGGTTGCCAACCCGCCTGCCAGGCGTGGCAACTATGGCAAAATCACCCCAGAATGAGAGCTACTAACTTTTGTGGCAATCTATGGAGGAGGCCTGTGTTCAGCATTGCACCAGTGATAGGCTGAAATGATGATGATGATGACGTTTTATTCACTGGGTGTTATCTAAGATAAGTGGAAAATCTCGGATGCTTCCCACAAATAGCGGGATAACCATCCCAAAAAATGCCAGCTCGTAAATATACAATCGGCTAAAGTGACGAGACGAGCAAAACGTTCACCTTATGGTGGTGCAGCTTCTGACCGTAACAAATGCGGTGTCGCTCAGAACTGTTCCGTGTGGCACCGTAATGCGCTGCGCGCGAAAAACGCTACGTGAGTGGCCTCCACCTACCCCTTATTTTGTATACAAGACTACATACATACAGTCACGCTTCTTTACCATCGGGATAGGCAAAGACACTGAATTAGATTAACAATACACACTTTGTCCCCGGTAAAACTTGAGTTTGTTCACCCTTTGCCCAAAACACAAACATGGAGCCAACAATAGCTTTGCGGAGGCTCAAACTCGCCCCCTTGTCGCGCAATTAATATTTAATACAGACTCTTTTAGTGATGTGCATGGTCAGTCAGAAATATCGACAATTGATCACACGGGTGGCGGCTTAAGAGAATCTACAACCCCAAATCCTGGAAAAATCCTGGAAAATCTCAACAAATTAAGTACGGCTGCCAATTGTAATATACATTATTATTGTCAACACCTTTTTGAGAGTTGATACATAAGTCGCTGTAACGTTTGCCGACCTGCTTTTACCTTAGTATCACAGAACCTGACTTCGACACCGCGGCTCTTGAGTTCGAATCTCAACTGATGACACGGTTTGTTCAAAAAAAATTAGACAGAGTAGAATAGCACTTACATTTTTCCTACCGGGGTGCCGTATGAGGCGACTAAGGTAACGTACGGACAGCTCAAGAAATATATTAAATATATAATATAATCGCGCTACGAAAGTTTTCTGAACTATTTGTACAACATCTAAATATTACTAATCGGAGGAGACGTCCATCCCAGATCAATCCATTCGATCTGGCGGGTAGCTACCCTTTTCCTGGGCAATATCATTCGCCGAAGTGGTGACCCTGACGTGATCATCCTCATCGCACTTCTCATAATGGTAGGATTCCTATGCAGGAATCCGTCTAGGTAGGTACCACCCCAGGGCCAGTTATTCTGCCGTGAAGCAGTACTGTGCAAACATTACCGTGTTTCGGTAAGAAGGGTGCTGTGAGGTAGCGTAATCACTGGGCATATGAGACTTAAGAACTTATGTCTGAGGGTGATGGGCAATGTGAGGTGTCACACAGAAATGTTCTGGGTGACACAGCATTTGTTATGGGTAGACGTTCCACTTACCATCAGGCAAACGGTGCTCGTTTCATCATTTTATACAATAAAACAAAAGTGACAGCCCATATAAATATCCTACTGCTGAGCACAGGTCTCCTCTCGTTTCTGAGAGGGTTTTGGAGCGGGGAATAGCCCGCATGAGCATTACATCGGGCAGGTTGAGACGAGTGAGTGCCCCGTGGTTCAACCTATCACTAGTCCACTGTTGAACATAGGCCTCCCCCATAGATTGCCACAAAAGTTAGAAGGTCTCGTTTTGAGGGGTTTTTGCCATAGTTAATACGCTTGGCACGCGGATTGGCAACCGCAGTTATTTATTCATATGTTCCAGGAAGATGCTGCTGCCTATCTTCTGGTTTTCATTTTCCCTCTGTTGACTTTTACGACACCCACGGGATGAGATGGGGTGGTAGATTTTCTTAAGCCGTCCACCACCGCACTGTAATATCTCCCGCGCAGTTGATAACTTCCAACAGTATTTGGCAGTTGTCCCCGTGGTCGAAAATCGGCCAGGGAACATAATTTCACTAGTGATAGGATTCTAATATAATAATCCATCTAGGTGGGTACCAACGCAGTTCCGGTTATTCTGCCGTGAAGCAGTAGTGTGCAAGCATTACTGTGTTTCGGTCTGAAGGGCACTGAGAGCTAGCGTAGTCACTGGGCATATGAGAATTAAGAACTCATGTCTCTGGGTGACGGGCGCAGTGTGGTGTCACACAGAAATGGTCGGGCTTAATAACATGCTAAAGGAATTCTGTATAAAGACTGGTGAGAAATTAATGAATGCACCATGAAAAGAAAAAAATCATCATTAATATTAGATGACGAACGCAGTGTTTTATAAAAATATATAAAAAATGGTAGCGGCTTAAGAGAATTTACCACCCCATCTCATCCCGTGGGCGTCGTAAAAGTCGACAGTGGGAAAATAAAAACCAGAAGATGGGCAGCAGAATCCTCCTGGAACATCTAAAATAAATAAACTGCCAAGCGTAGCAACTATGGCAAAATCCCCCAAAATTAGAGCGACAAACTTTTGTGGCAATCTATGGGGGAGGCATATGTTCAACAGTGGACTAGTAATAGGATGATGATGATGATGAGGATTCCAATACAGGAATCCGTCTAGGTAGGTACCACCCCAGGGCCAGTTATTCTGCCGTGAAGCAGTAGTGTGCAAGCATTACTGTGTTTCGGTTTGAAGGGCACTGTGAAGCTAGCGTAATCACTGGGCATATGAGACTTAAGAACTGAAGTCTCAGGGTGGCAGGCGCAGTGTGGTGACACACAGAAATTTTCTGGGTGACACAGCATTTGTTGTAGGCTGACGTTGCACTTCCCATCAGGTGAACGTTTTGCTCGTTCCGTCATATTATGAAATAAAATCTGATAATTACATTCAAGCAATGCATAACAAAACTCCCTGCGAACTCAAGGGATTCACAAATTTCCCCTTATCTTTAATTAAGGTTTATAATTACTGGGTCTTCGACTTCTGCGTTTCAATTAACGGACGAGTTCCGCGCTACAAATTTGATCTATACAAATAAATAAAATTTAAGTGTCTGTCTGTGACGACTAACAAAATACTTATACTCGTAAGAAAAAAAAACAATTTTCGAAATGTCTGTCTGTCCGTCTGTCTGTTCCGACTAATCTCCGAAACGGCTGGACAGATTTAGACGAGACTTTCACTGACAGATAACTGATATTACAGCGGGTAACTTAGGCTAGTTTTATTTTAATAAAATAAATAGGATTCCGCACCAAAAGCCAGACCTTACAGACCTGACAGAGCCATCAACTGCGCAGGAGATATTATAGTGCCACAAACACGCGCAAACACCGGGACACTCACTCGTCCCAACCTACACGCGCCCGATGTAACGCTGATGCGATAAGATCGGAGGTAGGCCAGGATGCAGTGTCAGAAACACGGGGACAAACACACCACAACCAGACGCGAAAACCAACAATTTATGTTTCAGCGCAAATGTTGGCTCCGGCTGGGATTCGAACCCAGGACTCGCGGCTTAGAAGTCAGGTACTCTGACCACTAGGCCACGCGGTCGTTGGTAAGTATATAAGTATATCATCGATAGGGGTCGGCTTTTTTCTTGACTCATAGTACACGTATTCGTCATCTGTCACCGTACAACGCATCGTAGGGCATTAACGTCTCCCAAGTCGCAAGAGGAATTTGAGACTCTTGTGCCGACTTTTGACTATAGGTGTCCGGCAGAGTAGAATAGCACCTACCTCTCTCCTACCGAGGTGTCGTACGAGGCGACTAAGCTATTGTATTTTTAATGGATAAACTTCTTCAGTTCTTGTCTCATATTCCCAATGATTGCGCTAGCTCTCAGTGCCATTCGCTCCCAACACTGTAGTGTTTGCACACTACTGCTTCGCGGAATAATATCGGCTTGGGGTGGTACCTACCTAGGCTGATTCCTGCATAAGAATCCTACTACCAGTAAAGTGTCGTAAGCCCTGTAATTACATTAGCTTATTTCAAACGAAATTTCGAATTTCAAAATGAAGCAGATTTTTTTTTATTGTATAAATTGACGAAACGAGCAAAACGGTACCTGATGGTAATTGCAACATCTGCCCAAAACAAATGCTGTGCCACTCAGAACATTTCTGTGTGAATCCACACTGCGCCTGTCACCCTGAGACTAGTCGCATATGCCCAGTGATTACGCTAGCTCTCAGTGCCCTTCAAACCGAAACACAGTAATGTTTGCACACTACTGCTTCACGGCAGAACAACTGGTCCTGAGGTGTTACCTACCTAGACGGATTCCTACATAGAAATCCTACCATCAGAATATTAATATTTATATTTCTTGTTTGCGCACAGGTGGTGCCTGAACTACTACTGCTCTTGTGCTTACCTAGGCGGATCCCTGCAAATTTAATAAGCAAATTCAGGGATCCGCCTAGACAGGTAGTAGGGCTATTATCCCGGTAATCTCGGTCTCGAAAATTTCGAGAGTTCCGCGGATGTTTTGGTGTTTGTGAGACTCGTGACTAATGTTTAAAGTCTCAGCAATACAGAGACTTTTGAGACTTAAGTCAATTAAACAGTAATAAAAATCCAATAAGCCCACAGTATTTTTTTAAAAAGGCGTGACGTGTGTATGTATCTAGTATAACGAACAGCTAGGCCTATAGCTTCGTAAATCTTTGCATCAATACAATATATGGTAACATCAGGACTACGTTAACGCCTATCTATCTAAGTCCTCTGCAGCGGCTCCGTAAAAGGTGCCGCACAGGTACGGGCCTCGAGAATAATACCTCCTTGCCCGAGAAATCATCGCTGGGGGGCTAACTACTCCCCCCGATTTTTAGGAAGGGTGAATGTACTACATATGGAAAAATTATATGGCGATTTAATACATATATTTAATGATTGATATAGCATTCACGGGAACAAAGGAAAGGGCAGATAGGATATGGCAATGCGACTCGACGGCCACAGAGCGAGGCGCCCACCCTAGTGAGCGAGGCGCTCAGCCAAACGAGCGAGCGAACCGCCCGCCCTTGCGAGCGAAAACGTTAACGCCCGACTCGACTTTCGATAAGGGCTCGATGTGGCAATACTGTAGATAGAGCTCAGGATAATCTGTGGAAATTGAAGAATGGTAGTAATCTGTGTAGATTTTGATAATTACACATTAGGTACCTATTATCTCTTTGTTTTTTCCGTACCCACTTTTTTATTTATATTATCATGTAATCACTTTGGATTTATTTATTTGATTTGATAAAGAACTTTATAACAATATCGTGTTTTGAATGTCTTAATGCCTAGACTAAGTATGGAAACCTACTTTTTGAAAAGTTTCGATATATCTTTTATTCCGTGATTTTCGAGATCTCACCTCATCTCGATTTTTTTTCCTGCGACGCGGAATTGCCACTGTGCACCTTTGTGAATGCAACCATATACTGTGTTTCGGTTTGAATTGCAGTGAAGCGAACGTAGCAACAAGTCACTAATTACCGACGCCTTGAAACTTAATAGAACGCGAGTGACCCGAGTTCGATACCCGGTGCCGGCACCTCTGAAATTGTTCCGCAATTTTCAGCACTGATTCATCAAGTTCTCAGCGGTGAAGGAAAACGTCGTGAGGAAAGCTGTATGGCTGTGGAAAAAAAATATTTCGTGGACATATGAAGTCCGCCAACCCGCATTGGATCGGCGTGGCTACTCTTCCGGGCTCCAAAACCCTCGCAGTACTGCGAGGAGGCCCGTTATCGGAAGTGGGACATAAATAGGCTGACTTTACTTTTTTTTATTAACCGTCGTATTATGAATAAAAATCTAAAGTACTGTGTCGAAAACTTCGTAATTGTTTAGTTTAATATTTATGTTATATATTATGTTTGTAACTTATTATGTTGTCATGTAACATATTAGTTTAATATTATGTTTGTTACTATTTTGTTATAGTTGGCTGTAAGTTTTCCAGTATTAAAATAAATAAATGAATATTAGTAAAAAAAAGTGTTGTTCATAATGTGAATACCAGGAACAAGCACAAATTAATAATGCCAGTTACTCAACTTCACAGAGTCAGTAACTCTTTCATGGGGCAATGTATACGTTTTTACAACAACATCCCAGAAAGTGCACAGTCAATCAAAACTATTTGTGAAACAAAGACTTTTTAAGAAGGGTTATTATAACATTAAGAAACACATGGATGATGTACCCCTGGGTACGAGGTGATCGCTGCCAAGCTATTTCTACATCTTTATAATACTGCTGTAATTGTATATTACTTTTTAAATAACTGAACAAAAAATTCCGCTGGGTTTTACTAGTTCTTCCCAGGACAGAGGCATTTCTTTGCGAATACTGGTTCGCTTAAAAAAAATGACGTTCACTGAGTGTTATGTAAGTGATCTATATTGAATAAAAAATATTCTATTCTATTCAGCATCATCAGATATTCCTGGAAGACGCTGCTGCACATCTCCTAGTTTTCATTTTCCCTCTGTAGACTGTTACGTCACCCACGGCATGAGATAGTGTGGTAGATTCTCTTAGGCCGTCACCACACGGCAAAGAAAAAATATTTATGGTCAATACAGAAAGTACACATAAAAATCGTTAAATAATTAAACTCTAAAAAATAAGTAACATAAAATTAACTCTTAACTAATAATATTTACTAAGAGTTGTTCGCCTACATGATGCAAGCGATATCATATTATTCCTCTCATACAAAGAAGACTTGTAAGCGACATCTGTTACCTGATGAATATAGGCAACCGGCGTAATTGATTGTCCAGAACTACTTTCCACACTGAGTTTCCGCACAAATCAGTTAGTTTTGAGAGAACGTCCACCTCTTCGTGTGCCGCACACCAATACTAAATACGGAGGCAACACCTTCATGATACGTGGTAGTAAGTCTTTGAATGCCGTCGCACAAAAGTTTGATCTTGATGTCTTTTGCACACCAACAGCAACTATTAGACGTAAAACATGAACTACTTTGATAAATAGGAATTATTTAGTTATTTATTTATTTACACTTTATTGTTTCCCCTTAAAGGATACAATGGGCGGACTTAATGCCAGTTGGCATTCTCTGCCAGTCAACCCAAGGCGTAGCGAAACAATGTGGCAGGTGTAAAACTTAGATTCGTACTTCTGTTTAAATCTACATATTGTTATCAATTATGTTTATTGGTTGGCGCTATGTAATTTATCCAACAAACTATGTATATGTGGAGATTTGTAATCGGCATACTGTTGTTAATGTATCAACAAATTTATAATTTAAGGTTTTGCTGTAAATCTTCCTAAAAGTATAAAAATAAAATAAATAAAAAAAATACAGAATCTACCACCCCATCTCATCCCGGGTGTCGTAAAAGTCGACAGAGGGAAAATAAAAATACGACATATGGGCAGCAGCATCTTACTGGGACATCTGAATAAATAAACTGCGATCGCCAACCCGCCTGCTTAGCGTGGCAACTATGGCAAAATCCCCCAAAATCCCCCTTTTGTCGCAATCTATGGGGGAGGCCTATGTTCAGCAGTGGACTAGAGATGCGCTGAAATGATGATGCTGTCGTTTCAGTCTAACCCTGGAGTAGAGTAATAGTAATTTAAGAGGTAATAAAGTAGTAGTTAAGTAATACGACTATAAAAGACAATTTCTGAGAGGGTTTTGGAACCAGGAAGAGTCCGCCACGCTGCTCCAATGCGGATTAGCGGACACCACGTGCCTTTAAAGTATTTGTTTATTTCTTAGACATGCAGAGCTCGTGGTAAATCAGCACTAAAATAGTAATTAACAATTTTCAGTTGTGCCGCACCGGGGGTCGAACCCAGATCACTCGCGTAGCTATGAATTTGAAAGCGAGAGCCTAGCCGCCGCGGATAACGTGGACGTGGAAATATAAATAAAATTTGCGATTACGTTGCAGTAATTCTCTTCACGGCCGTCAGCTGACCGGTTGTCGTACCCTGCCCCTGCCGCCCTATTCCATTCCCATTCTATGCGAGGATGCGGGCCTTGAAAGCGCAAAGTGATTTAGAGCATTTCTGGTTTTGACATTTTGATATTAGGGTAAAGTTGATGCACCTTCATGATTATCACATAAATAGCTGGGTTCCAAAGTGACAATATGCCATATCTCAAAAACTACACGACGTATCTGATTCCATCCAACTATTTTTTTATTGGAGATAGTGACGAGACGAAGCGAAACGTTCACCTGATGGTAAGTGCAATCGTCTGCCTGTAACAAATGCTGTGTCAACTAGAACATCTCTGTGTGACACTACACTGCGTCCCGTCACCCTGAGACATCACATATCATAGCTCTCAGGGCTCTTCAAACCGAAACACAGTAATGTTTTCACAATACTGCTTCACGGCAGAATAACTGGCCCTGGGGTGGTACCTATCTAGAAAGATTCCTACATAGGAATCCTACCACCAGTGAAATCCACTATGGCAACTATCGCAAAATCCCCCAAATTGAGAGCTACTAACTATAGCGCGATTATGGACGTATGAGAATGTTTCTAGTGCTTCTCATGTGACGACATAGATTTCACTACATCACTCCCCCGCTGAGACTGGAAGTCGTAGTTAGCATGGAGAACTTGATACGTCAGGCGATGAGGGTGCAGTCTGGCGTTGCGATGAACCTGTGTCCAGGTCTTCAGTGCGTCGAGACGTATGGAGACAAGTGTTGATGCCGCAGGAGTCATCAGCCTGAGGAGAAGAGGGCCCCGTTGATCCTCAGTGGACTGAGAGACTAGGAAGCACGCGTTGTGCCGACAGTAGTCTGGTGCTGTGACTTCGATGGCTGCCGATGACGTTGTTGCTGTGGTTCGGAGAAGCTGGCTGTGGAATGTTCGTACCGGGGTCACCATTTTGGCGAATGATATTTGGGAAGGAAAAGGGTAGCTTCCCGCCAGATCGAATGGTCTGATCTGGGGAGGACGTCTCCTCCTACTAGTAATATTTAGATGTTGTATATACGAGTATAGTTCGCATCTCAGAAAGCTTTAATAGCGCGATTATGAACGTATGGGAATATCTCTTGAGCTTCTCATGTGACGACATAGATGTCGCTACAGTGGACAATCTATTGGGAAGGCTTATGTTCAGCAGTGGACTGGTTGTTGCTGAAATGATGACGATGACCCTCACGATGATTATAATTATAATCGAATCATATATTCTTTGTAATCGGTGCAAAACAAAGAAGTAATGCCCGAATACACAAAGAAAATACATATACAGAATTGAGTACCTCCAACTTTCTTAATGTCGGTTAAAAGTACATCTCTTCGCCACTCTCTGGCTTATCTTAGTTGTTGCACTCGCCTTTAGTACCACTTATCTGCGGTCAAGCAGCCATCCTAACAAAACACGGCTGTTATGTTGGTCCTTCTGGAAAGTGGCAGTTTAATTCCATTCCACAATCGAACCCCAATGTGTATTCGATCGGACAACTATCCACTAAAACTAACATACTTTTGCCGTCATAAGCCCCTGCTATTTCATTGTAATCACTGTTGCTCTTTTTCTTAAATTCGAGGCAGAGTAGAATACCACCTACCTCTTTCCTACCGAGGTGTCGTAAGAGGCGACTAAGGTATCGCACGGACAGCCTTTATTCGTGCCACCATATTTAATGTTGTCACTATACCGCTCGTGTGAACGCAATAGGAAGTAAGAATTTTTTGACTCGAACCAAAATAGTCACGTCTCGATTCCCGCGAGGGCGAAAAGTGGTCTTATGGCGTATGGGAGAAAAGCGTGACTGTATGTACGTATCCTGTCCGTCTATCCGTATATAACAGACATTTTACTTGAAGACTATTGGCACTACATCGGTCGGGGAAAAACTCTTTTTGCATATAGTATGTATAAACTTGTAACAAAATATCGTTGATTTCTTATATTTACGCGAACACCACACATTTAAATGAAACTAAGTTTACGGATTTTATCGCGTTTAATTTTTACTTTTTTTTTTAGGTATTACCACCAGCTTGGGATCCAATAATAAATAAAATTAAATCAAAAACCAAGCATACCACTGCAAGACTTCAAGACACAGTTAGTTCTTTCTGCGTAGATCGGACCCAAAAATAATAATTAAAAGCTGCAAAATATCGTTGGTTGTACTATTTGTATCTGGCTTGTTTTGGTAACATTAAAAATAAAGTTAATAGAATCAGGCGTTACTTTGCGGAAATCCATTATAATGGAAACGGTTCTGTGGAAAGGGCACTGTGAGCTAGCGTAATCACTGGGCATTTGAGACTTAAGAACTGATGTCTCAGAGTGACGGGCGCAGTGTGGCGTCACACAGAAAAGTTCTGGGTGAGTCAGCATTTGTTATGGGCAGACGTTGTACTTACCATTCGGTGAACGTTTTACTCATCACGTTACTTTATCCGATAAAAAAAAGAGAAATTTATGTTTGTAAAACGCACCTACGATGCATGAGTAAACCTACTGTGGGGAGTGTTTATTGTTTTTCTTTAAAATACTTTAAGTAACAAACTTTTGCTAAAAATATTACTACGGTTCTTGCTATAGTAAAGTCTATTTTTATTATTGTCAAACCTGATAATAAAATCAAAGATTTTTACTCAATGAAACTATATACGGTACCTAAAAAAAAAAAACATTTTTTTTTTAATTTTTGTCTGTCTATCAATCTGTTTTCGCCGTGTGGTGGCGGCTTAAGAGAATCTACCACCCCATCTCATCCCGTGGGTGTCGTAAAAGTCGACAGAGGGAAAATGAAAACCAAAAGATGGGCAGCAGCATCATTCTGGAACATCTGAAAAAATAAACTGCGGTTGCCAACCCGCCTGCCAAGCGTGGCAACTATGGCAAATCCCCCCAAAATGAGAGCTACAGACTTTTGTGGCAATCTGTGGGGGAGGCCTATGTTCAGCAGTGGACTAGTGATAGGCTGAAAAGAAGAAGAAGAATAAGAATCTGTTTGTTCCGGCTAATCTCCGAAACGGCTAGGACCGATTTTGACAGGCCTTTCACTTACATATTACATATGGCTGATATTATAGCAGGTAACTTAGGCTACTTTTATTTTTGAAAAATAATTAGGGTTTCGCGCAAATTAAAACCCCAAAATCCGATTCAAATAGGGAAGTATATATGTATATCATTGATCGGGGTCGGCTTTTACGCGGGTAAAACCGCGGTACACAGCAAGTACTATACTATATACAACGTTATTCATAATTGGTATAACATCCCGGCACCTACCCATGCTACTTTGATCTGATAAACACAACCGTGAAGCTTTAATGACAAAATTGAATACTAAAAATGTCCAAACAAAACTTGAAAATTATTTGTTTTGTAAAACTTTACGCGACCCTAACACAAAGTCGTTGGCCCGAACCAGACAAATTCAAAATAAGTTTTCTTCTCCATTTAATTTATGTTACCCTACTACTGCGTCATAATAACAGATTTACTTCGCAACAGATTTCCTTAAGCTTCATGTTATCCTAGTACTTGCGAGTTCTTTCGATGGCAGCTCAATGGAAAAAAGCCCAATTAAATATATGAGTTCATTGACTCGATAAGCTGTATAACAAGGTAGTCACCCATGAGTTTTAAGCAAATTCTTTAAGTCGACATATGTCCTACAGGTATCACACTACGAGGCTCACTATATTTTTTGGACGTCGTCCCTAAGCCCAGCATGCCGGGATGTATAGGACATTATGAATGACTCTGTATAAATATAGACGGACAAATTGTATACCTGATGGTAAGTGCAACGTCTGCCCATAACAAATGCTGTGTCACCCTGAAAACCTCTGTGTGACACCACACTGTGCCCATCACCCTGATACATAAGTTCTTAAGAGAGACTTAAAGAGGATATCTACGGTGTTTCTTTCGCCTGTTTCTTCTCCGTCGTCCGTCGGCCCTGCGGTAATTAGATCAAAAAAAAATTCCATCCTTACATGTACATAAATATGTGATTTTTGATCAAATGACAGATCTCATAATTTTTTAACCATAGCAGTTCACAGGCCAGTCGTTCGCCACGTAGTTAGCGACTGTCCCCATGGGTATCGTAAAAGTCAACAGAGGGAAAATTTAAACCAGGAGATGGGCAGCAGCATCTTCCTGAAACATCTCACACCGTCTGGTAATCCTTCGCAGGAATTTATCTAGGGTGGTCCTAGATAAATTCCTGCAAGGGATTCGCCACCACCAGTTAATATTTAATCACTTAAACAGAAAATCGTCATCATCATCATTTCAGCCTATCACTAGTCCACTGCTGAACATAAGCCTCCCCCATAGATTGCGACAAAAGTTTGTAGCTCTCATTTTGGGGGGATTTTGCCCTAGTTGCCACGCTTGGCAGACGGGTAGGAAACCGCATTTTATTTATTCAGATGTTTCAGGGAGATGCTGCTGCCCATCTCCTGGTTTTTACTTTCCCTCTGTCGATTGTTACAACATCCACGGTTTGAGATGAAATAGTAGATCCTGAAATAGAGATGTAATTACTGTATCTAAAGAGCCGTGGTAGCCCAGGGGCTAGGCGCTAGCTTTAAAGTACGCGAGTGACCCGGGTTCGATTCCCGGTGCCGGCACCACTAAAATTGCTAATTGCAATTTTAATTGCTGATTAACCACATGCTCGGCGGTGAAGTAAAACATCGTGAGGAAACCTGCATGTCTGAGAAATAAAAAATATTTCGAAGACATGTGCAGTCCGCCAACCCGCATTGGAGCAGCGTGACGGATTCTTCCTAGCTCCAAAACCCGCTCAGAAATGAGAGGAGGCCTGTGCTCAGCAGGGGGACATTTATAGGCTGAAACTTGTACTGTATCCAGCTCCCCCGATGTAAAAGTTATCATTACACACTTTTCTTTACGAGTATCTTTTGCAATCGCAGTCATCTAAGAAAACGGATGTTAACATTTAAAGCGACTTTTTATACTAATTAGGGATTACTGGGACACATAATGGAACTTTCCCTCTTTTATGATAGGGTGCAAAGTTTTAATGACAAGCTTGAACAAAAAATAACGAGAGCGTTTCATTCCTGGTTATGAAGGCTTTTATTAAAAAAATATTTGACTAAACTAGATGGAGCGACGACCTGCACGGTTTCGTGGGAAGTCGATGGATGCAGGTGGCTCAGGACCGCATTTTGTTACATATGAATTTTTCATACCTCAGACATGCAGGTTTCCTCACGATATTATCCTTCACCGCTTAGCATGTCGTAATGACGCTCATTTAACTGTTAAGAAAAAAAAAAGTATTGAGGTTCAAATATTTCGAGTAATTTCCATATCATTTGTAATATTTGCAAATTGGGAAAAGCCTATGTCCACCGTAAGGGCTCGTTATTCGGCCGTGAAGCAGTAATGTGCAAACATTACTGTGTATCAGTCTGAAGGGCACAGAGAGCTAGCGTAATTCTGATTACGCTATTTCTCGGCGCTCAAACCCAGTGGTTCACTTAAGAATATTTCCGTGTGGCACGACACTGCGGCCGTCACCTTGAGAAATAAGTTCTTCCCTTCATACCGAAACATATAATATTTGCGAATTGGGAAAGACCTATGCCCGTTAAAGGACTTTTTATAGGATGATGAAGCTTTGAACATATAGTACTTCAATAACACTCGCAATGGAGTTGGCTCTAGACCCTTCTAGGCCCCAAAAATACTCTAGCAAGACAAGCATAACTTATTTTTTGAATGTATTACTGTTCTAGATTACATTTATCACCCTCTCGCCGTTCTTCATCCTGTCAACTTATCAGCGGTCCGGCAGCTATCCTAACATAACAGCACTTTATGTAAATGTACATTCGCCAACAAAACTACGACTGCGACACTAAATATATTGGCTTGTTATTAAAATGTACAGAACCATCCCAGCCGTGTGGTAGCGGCCTCAGAGAATCTACCATCCCATATCATCCCGTGGGTGTCGTTAAGTCGACAATTTTATTTACTTTTAATTTTATAAACTTTACTTTCACATCTCTACGTAAAGTCTTAGCAAACGCCTTCGCTTTTGGTGTAGCGGCTTCATCACGTCATTAATCTCTAATATGTACTATTTTCACAGAGATACTATTTTCGATAGATCACTAGGTCATCATCATCATGTAAGCCTATCACTACCCGCTACACCTCCGCTGAACATAGGCCTCCCCCATAGATTGCCACAAAAGTTAGTAGCTCGCATTTTGGGGGGATTTCGCCATAGTTGCCACGCTTTACAGGTCTTGTTTATTTATTCGGATGTTGCAGGTAGATGCTGCTACCCATGTTCTGATTTTAATTTTGCCTCTGTCGACTTTTACGACACCCACGGGACGAGATGGGGTGGTAGATTCTATTAAGCCGCCACCATACGGCACTAGTAGTAACAGAGTAACATCAACACCAGCCTAAGAAACATAAATAGCACTACCATAAGAAATGTAAATTAATAAAATGATAGGCGACTAGGGCGGATTTCACCGTTGAAACTAAACGCGATCAGTTCAAGCTGAACGAAGTTTAAGCGTTTAACTGAGTTCATAGCTACTGTTTGCATTTCACCAACATCAACTGAACGCAATTAAAGCTAAACGCGGTTCAAATTCTGAACGCCCAATTTTCAGTTCAGTCAACGTTCAGCTCTTTAAACGCGTTTAGAGAGCTGTCATTGTCAATTGCACAACTATGTAAACACAATAAATATTTTTAATACGTTTTGTTTATTGTTTGCATACCTATGTGTCTTATGCATAAAAACAGGCTGTTTGATGTCGCAAAATAATAAATACATCGAGTTTTTGTTTTAGATTGTGACGATATTTCACGTAAACTTCGTTTTTCTGAACGCGATCATAACGGAGCCGGTGAAATCGGTTAGAAGAAAACCGAGTTCAAATGATACATTTGAACTAAGTTCAGTAAAACGTGGTTATATTAAACTTGGTTTCCAAAGCGATCGGTGAAATCGGCTCTAAGGTATTGTACGGACAACCTTTCTGCAGAATAATACCATAATAAGCATTGCACTCCTGGTCGTGGTACGCAATGGGGAGTAAGAATTGTTTGACTCCTACCAAATTGGATGTGGTAGATGGCTACACCTTGTATGGAAAAAATCGTTAGTTTATGTATGTACGTAGTTCAGAACATGATCTATTGCTTATGCAATAGTAATTTAATTAAATAATTTAAGCCGTAGCCTCGCTCGATTTAAATTTTATAGTCGGCGAGTGACCTGGGTTCGATACCCGAAGCCGGCACCACTAAAATTGTTAATTGCAATATTAAATGCTGATTTACCACGTGCTCGGCGGTGAAGGAAAACATCGTGACGAAACCTGCATGTCTGCGAAATTAAAAATATTTAGAAACAGGTGAAGTCCGCCAACCCGCATTGGAGCAACGTGGCAGAGTCTTCCTAGCTCCAAAACTCTCTCGGTAATGAGAGGCCGGTGCTCAGCAGTGGGACATTTATAGGCTGTTACTTTACTTTTTTACTTTACCGTAGCCTCGCAATCAAATGTCGTAATTTAATATCGCAAGTAATTAGTTAAATAATTGAATCCCGTCCAAATAGAATCTGACAGGAATTATAATTATTCACTGGAGAATTCCAGAAGTTTTGTTTAACAAAATCGAACCCTTCTGGAACGTAAAAGAGTTATTGTTAATATATACTCTATACCAGGGATTTACAAATTATTTGGGCTAGAGACCCCTTTTCCAAAATGAACTGATGCCTCAGAGCATCCAAATTACTTGAAAAATCCTATCACTAGATTTTCTCCTATTGATTCAAAATACTTACCATTTTAAAAACTTTGCAGTTTGTCAAGTGAGTAATCTTGACATCATTTTCTCATCAAATGTAACAAAATAAATAGACGTAAAATTCAATAAATATCTAGTGTAATTAATAATTATTGACACAAATTACGTAAAAATAATTAACTAGGTAATAATTAAATAAAAATCCAAAGCGCGTTTTTCGCGCAATTTGTTGCCACGCACAAGCACTTTATGGAATCTGCTGCCGCCAGCGGTTTTTCTGGACCGATACGACTTAGGGACCTTCAAGAAAAGAGTCTATTCCTTTCTCAAAGGCCGGCAACGCATCTGCTATTCCTCTGGTATTGTAGATGTTCATGGGCGGCGGTGATCACTTACCATCAGGTGAGCCGCTTGCTCGTTTGCCTCCTCTAACATAAAAAAAAAACATTAAAATCGCAAAGAAAAGATAAAAATATAAAAAAAACAGTGTGATGTTGGTACAGGTAACACAAGTTATACAGTATCTTGAAAGTTTCAAGTAAGAACTTGTGTTAATTGATAGGGGTCGATTTTTAGACCTCGTCGAAATCAGTTCACGTTTATGTGGGAAACGTATAACAAGGGGTCTACATCGACCACTTTGGGAATCCCTGCTCTATACTATCATCATCATTTCAGCCTCTCACTGCTCCACTGCTGCATAGGTATCCCCCACAAAAGCCTGTAGCTCTAATTTTGGGGGGGCTTTCGCCATAGTTGCCACGTTTGGCAACCGCAGTTTATTTATTCAGATGTTCCAGGAAGATGCTTCTGCCCATCTTCTGGTTTTATAAAAGTCGACAGGGGGAAAATTAAAACTGTACTATACTATAGACGTAACTGCTCTCGCGTGGTCATTTCAATTTGTTTAGACATCATCATCATTGTCATTTCAGCCCATCACCGGTCCACAGCTGAACATAGGATTCAATCATTGATTTCCGCAAAACACGGTATTGAACCACCTGCATCCATCGACTTCTCGCAAAACCGTATGGGTGTAACTACCGTTTTAAACTGAAATATTTTAAAATGCGAACCCTAAGAGAAAATGAGATCAACTATCCCCCTTTTTCTCTACATAAATAGTAAACGGTGAAATAGGCTGTCCAAACCTTCTTTCTTATTAAATTTTCTCTTAACCTACATATATTCACGCCTTTTTCCCATATGAGGAGTAGGCAGAGACCACAAACGTAGCCCTCTTTTCAACCTCGCGGGAAACGAGACGTGGCGGGAAAAGGGCCCCCGAGTGGGGAACTCGGCTTGGACCGTCATCCTGTGCGCGAGAGTAACTGACACGAGGGTGCCCAAGGGGCCGACCTTGGCTCGGTCAGTTATTTCAATTGGGAAGGGACTAAACGTATTATAAAATTCTGCTATGAGATACTCCAATTGGACTACTCGTTACGTTGTCGGCCTAATCGAATTTCATATCTACATAGATGTAACATCTGTGAATATATATTTGTCTGCAAATATCTGTCGAAAATGATCAATATCTCTACAACAAGGCTTTTATAGCCTTCGATATTTAATATGAGTGAGACCGGGAATATACTGACGTAAGGAATTTGTGGTAGCGGCCTAAGAGAATCTAACACCCCATGTCATCCCGTGGGTGTCGTAAAAGTCGACAGAGGGAAAATGAAAACCAGGAGATATACAAAATGTAGTGGCTCATAGATTGCCACAATAATTTTAGGGAAGCCCCATGTTCAGCAGTTGACTTGTGATAGGCTGAAACAATGAAGGAATTTTCTTCCTTTACCCACACTATGTCCGTCTATATATTCTAAGTATATGGCCGTGTGGTGGCGGCCTAAGAGAATCTACCACCCCATCGCATCCCGTGGGTGTCGTAAAAGTCGACAGAGGGAAAATGAAAACCTGGAGATTGGCAACAGCGTATTCCTGGTACATCTAAATAAATAAACTGCGGTTGCCAACCCGCCTGCCAAGCGTGGCAACTGTGGCAAAATCCTCCCAAAATGAGAGCTTCAAACTTTTGTGGCTATCTATGGGGGAGGCCTATGTTCAGCAGTGGACTTGTGATAAGCTGAAACGACGATATGGTTTAATCGTCATAGTAACTGAACTCTTTACCCTCAATAAAACTTAATAGTTTAAAAATTAAACGCGATAAAATCCGTAAAAGTAGTTTTATTAAATGTGTAATATTCGCGTAAATATAAGAAATCATTTTCTTTACCCTTAATTTCGAGAGCATTTCTACAACATACCGAAATTCAAATGATTTGACTGGTAAAAGAAGGAAGTAAATAAGATTTTTGAATTTCTTATCGCTTTGAGTTTTTAATTTATACTTTCTCAATACATAGCATAGTTCGCTGAGTGAGCACTTGCATATTTGCAACATACGGTTTATTTCTTTTCAGCGGCTGAAGGCAATACAATATTTTTTTAACTATTTTTCCTGCGCTTTATAGACTAATATAATTAAAAAATATATTGTAAACCAATAACAAAATTCACGCATTTAAGAGTTAAGTTATTTATTTTATATTTTTTTATAATAGTTGTTATTTTTTATTCGGTTCCTACTGGGGTTTTTTTTTATGTATAAAGTGACGAAACGAGCAAAACGTTCACCTGATGGTAAGTGCAACGTCCGCCCACAACAAATGCTGTGTCACCCAGAATATTTATGTGTGAGACCGCACTGCGCCCGTCACCCAGAGACATCAGTTCTTAAGTCTCAAATGCCCAGTGATTACACTAGCTCACAGTGCCCTTCAAAACGAAACACAGTAATGTTTGAACACTACTGCTTCACGGCAGAATAACTGGCCCTGGGGTAGTACATACCTAGACGGATTCCTGCATAGGAATCCTACCACCAGTTTGCCTGTAATTAGAGTTAACATTGTCTTATCACTATAGAACATGTACAAAATGCATTAATGATTGTAAATTCCGTTTGCGATTCCTAATTAAATAAATACATTTTCAAAAACAAATATTTTACTCACATTTCCCTTCGGTATATTTTGCAACAATACTCTGAGTATTGTAGCCGAATACCGAAGGAAAATTTTAGTGTTGTTGGTATCCATGTGTCTCTGATACTGCTGTTAGATATTTTCTCATTTTTTTTCGCTATTCTTTGTTTGCTTTATCGTCTATAGAAATAAATAAAATTGAAGTGTCTGTTTGTAATAACAAAATAACAGCATTTTACTCAAAGCTTATGAAAGTATATACAGTACTCATAAGAAAAAAAACATTTTTTTAATTTTTTGTGTCTGTCTGTCTGTTTGTTCCGGCTAATCTCCAAAACGGCTGGACCGATTTTGACGGCACTTTCATTGGCAGATAGCTGATATTATAGCGGGTAATTCGGGATCGGGAATTTCGCGAAAAAAAATTAAAACCGCGAAATTCGATTAAAATAGGGAAGTATATATGTATATTATCGATCGGGGTCGGCTTTTATACGCGGGTGAAACCACGAGGCACAGTTAGTTCAGTAAAATAAATTCAAGTTCCGTTTTATTATCCGACAAAATGACGAGAAGAGCAAATCGTTCACCTAGTGGTAATTGCAACGTCATAATAAATGCTGTGTCACCCAGAACATTACTGTGTGACAGCACACTGCGCGCGACGGATGGCGAACCACGTCGCCGCTATTTTGGTACGATTAAAAAAATTCTTCCGCCCCACTGCGTTCCCACGAGCAGTATAGTGACAGCATCGCATATTATGGTGTTATTATGCACAAATAAAGGCAATACCTAAATTTCCTCTTACACCACCTCGATAGGAAATAGATACTATTCTACTCTACTCTGCCTGACACCTATCGAGGTTTTAATGTTCGACAAAATGCCTGTTATCTCTAATTGACTTCTGAACGTGACTAGTTCTCCTTTTTGTAGAGGGGCGAGCTGTGCATAATTAACTGTGTGATTCATATATTTCGTAAAAAGTAAAGTATCAGCCTTAAATACCCCACTGCTGAACACAGGCCTCCTATCAACAACATCATCGTTCAGTCTATCACTAGTCCACTGCCTGTAGATTGCGACAAAAGTTTGTAGCCCTCGTTTGGGGTGATATTTCCATAGTTGCAACGCTTGGCAGGCGGGTTGGCAACCGCAGTTTATTAATTTAGATGTTCTATGAAGATGCTGCTGCCCATCTCCTGGTTTTCACTTTCCCTCTGTCGACTTTTACGACAACCACAGGATGGGATGGGTTTGTAGAGTCTGTGAAAGAGCCATCACACACCTCCTGTCAATCGTAACGCTGTCAAATCTTCTGCGCTGCTCGCATGCGAGTTGGCGGACTTCACATTTATTTATTTTTTTAAATGAAACTAATTTTACGGAATTTATCGCGTTTAATATTTTTACTATTTATAACCCGACGTTTCGGGCGCTTTACAGCTCCCATGGTCACGGGGGGACTGAGGTGACAGTTGTCCCAATGTCATAGTTACCCCGGAGTACCTTCAGCTTTTAATTATTATTTTTAGTCCGATCTACGCAGAAAGAGCTTACTGTGTCTTGAAGCCTTGCAGTGGTATGCTTGGTTTTTGATTTAATTTTATTAATAATAGGATCCCAAGCCGGTGGTAATACCCAACCATCTTCCCTATTGAAATTAGGATGTTTTTTAATTTCAATAGCCTCGCGAATCATCTTTGGTAGGAATCGGTGTTCTTTTGCAAGGATTTGTGGTCTATCAAATCTGATGTAATGGTTGGGATGATCCAGAACATGGTCACAGACTGCAGACTTCCTAGAACGACGATCTGCAGTCTGTGACCTGTGTGTGATCCTACCAAGGATGATTCGCGCCACACCACACTGCACCCGTCACCCTGAGACATCAGTACTTAAGTCTCATATGCCCAGTAATTAAACTAGTGTACGTACAGTACTGACAGTGCCCTTCCGACTGAAATTCAGTAATGTTTGCACACTACTGCTTCACAGCGTAATAACGGGCCTACGGTGGTAACTACCTAGACGTACTCCTATCACTAATAAAGCTACTGGCACCCGGGGCTGAACTCGGGTCAATCGTGTTCTATAAACTTAGGACCAAGATGGGACAAAGTCCCGGCTGATCTACCACGGCTCTACCATACAAAATATAATGATATACTTCTGGAGGTTTTTGGTAAAAAAACTTTCATTAAACCTGTAGCGTACAACATATCAGATTAACCTTCAATTTAGGTCGAATTCGTCGACTTTTTCGTTTAATTAGAGGTGGTGAAAACCTCTTGGCGGTGACCAACCTGTCATTAGTCCACTGCTGAATATAGGTCTTCCGCATAGATTGTCGCAAAAATTTGTAGCTCTCATTTTGGGGGGTTAAACCATGCCACGCTTGGCAAGCGGGTTCGCAACCGCAGTTTATTTAGTCAGATGTTGAAGAAAGATGCTGCCGCCCATCTCCTAATTTTCATTTTCTCTCTATCGACTTTTACGACACTCACGGGATGAGATGGTGTGATAGATTCTCTTAGGCCTCCACTATTGTCCTTGTAAGTCGAGTGATATATAATTTCGGTGATGTAATTGCTGTTAGGCTTTTTTGGCTTTTACAGCTTCATCGAATACTATTCTCACGGGGCAGGGGCCCGCGTGCCAGGTTTGGTTTGACCCAAACATAAATACATAAATAAAACTCCTACAAAACTTCGAAATTCGGACTGTCGCGTTCGCTGCGTGCTTGCGCTACTGTGAATATCTCCAAAAATAATTTTAAGTCATCTAATGACCGAGGGAGGCTGCGGGCCTCCGTTCGGTTTGGGTGGGCGCCCTGAAACACGGCTGTGTCTTGTGTACGCGGTGTCATTGTCGACAGCTGCGCGCCGCTCTCTACGGCGGTCGCGCGTTGTGGTGCGTGTTATGTTAAAGCTATTGACTGTGTGTACAGTGTTGCTTGGATCATGGCTGACCGTATCGTGCTCAGGGAGTGCTGAGACGTCCGTGTCGTCTAGCACGTTTCGCGGGCGACGGTTGCGTTCGGTCGCGTTTTTGTCAGATCGGTAATTCGCTGCTTTAACCACCAGCGGGTTTAGATGAACCGCGGCTTTTTCGAAAAACCGCCGTGATAATTCTCTGAAATGTTTAGAGATTAAGGGCATATCACAGTCGCTGTGAATGGACGAGTGAAAGGGGGTGAGGGATATACAAGTAATATTTAACCATACTTGTATTTTTACTAGCTGTACCTCGTGGATTTGCCCACGTAAAATAAACTCACGCTGCGAACCGAAGCAGAATGTTCAAATTCTTTCGCAGTGAACGGGCTATCTAATTCTTGTTAATATTCTTGAGAGTCCAGCTTCAAGTCAGCAAGTCCAGCCATTTATAGTGTAAGTAACACTAAGAAATTATTCGTATCACAGTATCATCCTCGCTCTTCAAATAGTCTAAAGATCAGTATTCCACAGCATCATACTGGATTTTCAACTCTTCTTTCACAGTTCAGGCTACACTCCTCTGGAATGCCCTTCCTGATGCTATCAGGTATGCACCAAACAAAAAATATTTGGAGGCAAACTGATGTTTTATTTTCACCTCTTATTTTGTTTATATATGTATTATTTGTGTATTATATTTATTATTTGTATGTATGTATTTGTCTATGTTAATTTTGTGTATATATACATATTGGTTATTAATATTATTATATAATGATTATCTAATAGAAGGGCAGACCAGGGATGGTTGACCACGTTTTTGGTTATAATTTTTTTTTAAACTATTGTCTTGGTGTTAATGATAAATATTGTAACATGTGCCAAATTTCATAGTAAATTAAAAAAAAAACGGTTCTATGTGGATATTATTAAATAAAATCGGGATTTTTTCAGTTTTAGGAAACCTCTCCGAGATGGTCAACCTGCCCCAATGCTGGGGTAGGTAGACCAGTCAACTGGAGCAGGTTGGCTTGAATTACGGGATGAAAAAATTTAATGTGTAATAAAAATTTCACAGAAGTATTCTTGGTGACAAGGCATTTCTCATGGGCAGACGTTGCACTTACTAAATCCAATAAAAAAACATTATCCTGTCACATTATCCAAAAAATAAATCAAAAGTTTTGTAGAATTCTTCGCAGACGGACTTATTTATAATTTAGTGATTATTTTTATCTACAAACTTTGATTTTTTTCGTAAACCATAAATATTTTCGAAAAAAAGCAACATATGGGTCATAGTCAACAAACCGCAATACGCAATTGGCCTACCAACCCCGACCGGAGCTTTTGCTTTCAACAATTTACTAAACTAAAATGCTTTGCATAATAGTCATAGTACGTATTTGTATACATTTCATAATAATTAACTTTCAATTTCAAATTAAATTTATATGAACTTGACTATAAATTACAATGTAAGAACGAAAAAGATGTGTTGATGAAAAACTACTTAGGTATCCTAATTATTGATATTGCGCTCTAACTGGCAGTGAGACATTTCCTCGTGTCTCGCGTTCTGTGGGAATGATCGGTCAAGCAGCAGGCTTTCTTTGAGTGCAACATTGATTCTCTCACTCAAACCTGCAAGAAGCTAGGAGCATCTAGTCTACTGTTATGAGTCTTTATTAAAAGACCTTTTTAAAAAAATAAACTTTTATTTTACACTTAATTACAATTTAGTAAAAAGGATTAAGATAGATTATTTCAAGTTGGTCTGACTTGGACCGTGTCTGGATCTGAACTAAACTTAAGTCTAATTAATCTAATGAAGTACGGAATGATGACATAGCCCCTTTGAAGGGAAGGTAGGGTGTGTCAGCTATATGTATTACAGTTAATATATATAACACTACCTACTTCAGTCCCCAACCAACCCCGGTCTGCCCAATTTATATTTTCACACCAGACTCCACATTTTTTATACTCGTATATTTGCACCTGCCATCATTTCTCTAGTCTCCCTGGGTTGACTGGCAGATAATGCCTCTAGGCATTAAGTCCGCCCATTGTATTCCTTAGATTAAGGTGTTACAATTAAGATTAAATAAATAAATGAAATAAATATATATCCGATAAAACAGTTTTATTCAGTCAGACTTCTGAAATTTTGATAAAATCCACATAAGGCAAGCGCACCGACGTTATAAACTATAAAACCACCAATGGAGCCGGGTCTTCGACTCGCCAATCACAACAAGGACGATGATGACGTTCTGTCAGTGAGGAGTTCCGAGGGTGAGGAATGCTCTTTTTATTATTTGATAAAGTGACGGAACGAGCAAAACGTTCACCTGATAGTAAGTGCAACGTCTGACCATAACAGATGCTGTGTTAATGAGAATATTTCCGTGTAGCACCACACTGCGCACGTCACCCTGACACATCAGTTCTTAAGTCGCATATGCTCAGTGATTACGCTAGCTCTCAGTGCTCAGACCGAAACACAGCAATGTCTACACACAACTGCTTCAAGGCAGAAGAACTAGCCCTGGGCTGGTACCTACCTAGACGGATCCAGCATAAACGATTTGAAAACTATATTCCGTTTTATATACATAACTTTAAACTATTTGTTATTTCAAAGATGAATTTTGCAACGCTTTTTGAAATACGCTTGCGAACTACTATCTCGAAGTGGTGGCAGAAGATTGTTCCGACATTTGGTTGCTCAATATCGAATACTGCCTCGGAAAGCGGTAGTAATGTGTCTTGAAACACTAAGTAAATGCTTCGAGCCACACGTATATGCTATGTTCGTTCGAACAGGTACAAATATTCAGGTGTTTCAATTTTAATTAATAATGAATAAAACTGCACTGTGCACCCAACAGCGCACGGTGGCGATGGGCTCACCGCCTATCACACCAAGTGCATTATATTGTTTTGGTGAAACGTGGATTGTGGCAGTCATCTGCTTTTGCAGTGATTGCCCAGTCTCTGACTACCCCTTATGGGGACAGTCGTGATCTTATGTATGTATGTAATTTTAATTGTACTGATATTTCTGTGAATACACGATTTGAAAAGTATTTTTTTTATTGCATAAAGTGATGAAACGAGCAAAACGTACACCTGATGGTAAGTGCAACGTCTGCCCATAACAAATGCTGTGTCACCCAGAAAATTTCTGTGTGACACTACAATGTGCCCATCACACTGAGACATAGGTTCTTAAGTCTCATATGCCCAGTGATTACGCTAGCTCTCAGTGCCCTTCAAACCGAAACACAGTAATGGTTGCACACTACAGCTTCACGACATTGCGGATAACATCGTTACGGATTTTATCTCGCAGAGAAACTCCGAGCATAGCCCTTTCCATAGCTCGCTGCGCGATTATGAGCTTCCTCATGCGGCCTGCAGTGAAGGACGACGTCTCGGTTCCATATGTCATCACTGGCAACACGCACTGGTTGTACACTTTGGTTTTGAGGGATTGAGGTATACTCGACGAGAAGATGTGACGCAATTTCCCGAACGCTGCCCAGCCGAGTTGGATCCGTCGATTGACCTCTTGGTCGAAGTTGGATCTACCTAGTCGGACAATCTGTCCTAGGTATACATATTCGTCGACAACTTCGATCGTAGTGTTCCCAACAATAACCGGAATAGGTGTGACATGGACGTTAGACATGATCTTCGTCTTGTCCATGTTCATCTTAAGACCTACCCGTTGGGAGACACTATTGAGGTCATTGAGCATAGCGCTAAGGTCCTCCAGAGATTCTGCCATTATGACTATGTCGTCGGCAAATCGAAGGTGAGTGATGTATTCGCCATTGATGTTGATCCCGTATCCTTTCCAGTTCAGTAGCTTGAAAACATTCCAATGCAGCGGTGAAGAGTTTCGGGGATATTACATCACCCTGTCTTACACCTTTCTGCAATTGGATCGGTTTCGTACTCTGGTTCTGTACTCGGATAGCCATCGTAGCATTGGTATACAAGCACTGCAACACATCGATATACCGACAGTCAATTCGGCACCGCTGAAGCGACTGTAGCACCGCCCAATTTTCGACGGAATCGAAGGCTTTCTCATAGTCCACATACGCCAGACGTAGCGGAAGATTGTACTCTTCGGTCTTTTGTACAATCTGGCGAAGGGTGTGTATGTGGTCTATGGTACTATAGCCTTTTCGGAATCCGGCTTGTTCGGGAGGCTGGAAGTTATCAAGTCTGCTTGCGAGACGATTCGTCATGACTCTCGAAAACAGCACGTAGACGCGGCTTAGAAGCGATATCGGTCTATAGTTCTTCAAGAGGGCGTTATCGCACTTCTTGAAGAACAGGACAACCACGCTTCTACTCCACGCTTCCGGCGTAGCGCCGCCCCGGATGACGGAATTAAAGAGCTTCTGAAGGACTACTAGTATCGGTTTTCCACCCGCTTTCAGAAGCTCTGCTGTGATTCCATCTTCACCCGGCGCTAAAGCGCCGTAATGGTAAACCATTCTTAAGTTTTTTAAGAGCCATACTAATCTCGCTCAGACTGACGTCCGGGATATCATCGGAATAGTGTCGGACGAGATTTGCTCTTGGGTCGTTACTCACACTAGTGTGTGGTTCTAACGACAATGTGTACAGCTGTCCATAAAATCTCTCGATCTCACTCAAAATCTCTGCTCTAGCGGAAATGACGCCACCGCTTTCGGTCCTCAACTTACACAGTTGGCTCTTTCCGGCAGACAGATCCCTGGCAAAAACCTTGGAGCCTTGGTTTCGCTCTATCGCTTCCTCAATACGAGCCGTATTGAATTTGCGAAGATCTCGCCGCATACATTTGGAGATCTGTCTGTTCAGTTGCCGATATGCTGACGCATCAGTTGAGGACTGAAACCTCATTTCTCGCCTAGCCTCCATGAGATTGAGAGTGTGGTCGGAGAGTTTCTGGATCTTTTTTGTGCGGTGGATCTTGCAAAACTTTGCCCCCACCGCATGGACAGTT
Source organism: Luehdorfia chinensis (assembly GCA_019845155.1). NCBI lineage: Eukaryota > Metazoa > Arthropoda > Insecta > Lepidoptera > Papilionidae > Luehdorfia > Luehdorfia chinensis. The sequence continues at coordinate 709,499 of JAHVAK010000072.1, forward strand.
TCCACGAGCCTCTCGTTCATATCGTCCACTGTAACGCAATCTTCCAGGCACTGAAAACGATTTTGCAATTCGAGCTGGAAGCTTTCGGGGTTTTGGATAAGGGCACGAGATGGACGGAGCGTGGACTTCACCAGACGCGACCTCTCCAGCTACGCTACGTTCAGGTTCAATGTGCCTCTTACCATTCGGTGATCACTGCCGGTTTTCACCCTAGCGATCACAGAGACATTATTGAACAGCTGTCGTTCGGTCGTCATGATGAAGTCGATCTCATTTTAGGTGGAACGATCCGGGCTCATGCAGGTCCACTTTCTGTGGGGCCGCTTTTGGAAGAAGGAGTTCATCATAAAGAGTCCCTTCTTCTCCGTAAAGTCGGCCAGCCGTTGACCCCTCTGGTTCCGTTGCCCTATTCCGAATTGCCCCACTACCAGCTCATCGTCTTTTTTCATGCCCCGCTTTGCGTTAAAGTCTCCCATCAACACCGTGTAGTGAGTTTTGGAGGAATGTATGGCTCATGAAATATCTTCATACATTACCTCCACCTCATCATCAGGATGTGTCGAGGTCGGTGCGTATACCTGTATGACCTTCAGCGAATACCGATTGGTTATTCTGAGTATAAGGTACGCAACCCTAGTCGACACACTCCCGATCTTGACAACGTTGTTAATGAGAGACTTGTGGACGATAAACCCGACACCTCCTTGGGACAGATGGTCGCCCTCCCGGTGGTAGAACAAGTTACCGGATTCAAGGATTACCGTGTCCTCCCCCTGTCTTCGGACTTCAGATAATCCTATAATATCCCAACGTAACTTGCTCACCTCCTCTTCCAGTTCCAAGATCTTCTCGTCGGTCCTCAGCGTCCGTGCGTTGAATGTTGCTAGGTCCAGTCGTCGGTGGTGGTAGCAAGATCTTCTCCTCCACAGATTCTTCGCACCCCCTGCCCCGCCGTTACCATGACCGCTACCGTAGTCAGGACTAGCGGGGCCGCCGGAGACTAGGGGCCGTTGTGTTGCAACTCTCATTTTGGGGGGATTTGCCACAGTTGCCACGCTTGGCAGGCGGGTTGGCGCAACCGCAGTTTGTTTATTTTGATGTTCCGGGAAGACGCTGCTGCCCATCACCAGGCTTTGATCTTCCCTCTGTCGACTTTTACGACACCCACGGGATGAGATGGGGTGGTAGATTCTCTTAAGCCGCTACCACACGGCAAAAATTTATAACACGGCAAAAATATTTTGTTATAAGAAATAAATTTAATAATGACATTTAATATTTATGTGATTTAAAACTTTAATAAACTCCAATGATTTGATAATGTCGATTTGTATGTAGAGACGATCAAGTAATATTCGCGGAAGACTCTTCATTTTAACTGAAATATAGAATACTAGATAAATATCCTGTGGGAACCATTTGATTTTCCGGGATAAAAAGTATCCTATGTCCGTTCCCAGGATGCAAGCTGTATCTGTTCCAAATTTCATCAAGAAAGGTTCAGTGGTTGAGCCGTGAAAAGGTAACAAACAGACAGAGGGACAGAGAGAGTTACTTTCGCATTTATAATATAAGTATAGATGTATAGTATAGATTAGATTATTTTCCCGCAGCCCGCGTAGAAAATAGGCACTCTGGCCCTAGTGATCAGAGTACCGAATAATAGTTTGGAGTGAGAGCCTCTCTGAATGCGTACTAAATCGGTAAAGGAAATATTTCGAAAACTGATTTGGGAAAGAGGATATCAAAGCTCAAGCAAATTTGTAAGTTTGTAGCATTTAGGTGGGTTTTGGCCATAGTTGCCTCGCTTGGCAGGCGGGTTGGCAACCGCAGTCTATTTAATCAGATGTTCCAGGAAGATGCTGCCCATGTCCTAGTTTTTATTTTCTCACTATCGACTTTTATGACACCCACGGGATGAGATGGGGTGGTAGATTCTCTTAAGCCGCCACCACACGCTTATATGACAAAACTGACCTGAAAATGTTAAACAGTAGATTACTTAAATTGAAATTATATAAATGTCTAAATATAATTATGTATAGCACTAAGGAGCTCATAGATATGAAATGTGCACTAGCAAAACATGCTGACCTATATATTGTCTGTAACATATACCATGTTATAGGCAAATTAATATTATTATTATTCTGCCCAAAACAAACCCTGCGTCACTAATATTATAAATGCGATAGTAACTCTGTCTCTCTGTCTGTTTGTTACATTTTTAGGGCTGAACCGATAAAGCGATCTTAACGAAATTTCGCAGAGACAGTTTCTCAGTCTCGGAGACGGACATAGAATAGTTTTCATTCCGGAAAATCAACGGGAAATCACGTGATATTTTAAAAACCTTTATCCACGCGGACGAAGTCGTAGGCATCAACTAGTAGTAATACGAGTATATTCCGCATTATCTATACCGCTTGATGGCAGAATAGTACTGCAAGGTATTCCTGCATAGGACCCCTACCACCACTACCATGTAAAGGAGATGCCGCGCATTCCACCTCGAAGTAGAATCGCTTCAAAAATTGTACGTGTCGATCTTGGTCATTCTCGAATTAATTGGGTATGTTGCCAGATGGGCCGGACTTAGCAGTTTTCCGCAGTGAAACCATACCGCGATGTAAAAACGGACAGCGCCATCTAACAGTAGCTCGTGAAAAACATTTTCATGCGAAAAACTATTCGCGTCCGCTTTGAAATTGTTATCATAGCAACGCGTAATTTTATAGAATGAGGTGCGATTTATTTTATTTCAAAGCGTATAAGATTTATAACGTTGTATCCTCTGGCAAAATCACTAAATTAAATGGACGCTTCGATCGCTATGACGCCTAAACGGTCGGCGTGGAAAACTAAGCGATCTCGAAAAGCGTAGACATTAAAGCTCTTTGAAGTAAAGCTTCTTTGGGCGCAATGTGTACAATTTAATTGTTAAATATGTATGAAATAAAATGAAAATCGTCTATTCTTCAACGTAAGAAATATAAATTTCGTTTGTCAAACATCGTTTTTTACAATCTACCACCGTTTCGTAACGAGGTTCCTCAGACGGAGAAGAAGCAGGCGAAAGAAACTCCGTAGATATCCTCTTTTTTGTTATTTTTTATGTTAGTTTTTGAAGGGCACTGTGAGCTAGCGTAATCACTGGGCATATGAGACTTAATAACTTATGTATCAGGGTGATGGGCACAGTGTGGTGTCACACAGAAATTTTCTGGGTGAAACAGCATTTCTTATGGGCAGACGCTGCACTTACCATCAGGTGATACTCCGGTGATGTAATTGCTGTTAGCCTTTTTTGGCTTTTACAGCTTCATCGGATACTACCATCAGGTGAACGTTTTGCTAGTTTCGTCACTATATCCAATAAAAAAAAACAAAAAAAAAAACGGAAATATAACACAATACTTAAACGAGCAAAGCACTACGTAGAATTTCCTAGAGACGACCGCTTTATTATAGATTCGTGGAATGCGTCTTCACTCGTACGATTTCAGCTGAAACTGACTGGCGGCGTGGCGATGGGCGTGTCGTGTAATCACTCACCACACTTCAGCCCGTCACGAGTACACTGATGAAAAACCTCCCCCATAGATTGGGGGACTTTGCTACAGTTGCCACTCTTGCCAGGCGGGATGGCTACCGCAGTTTATATGTTCCAGGAAGATGCTGCTGCAGATCTCCTGATTTCGATTTTCCCTTTGTTGATTTCTACGACACCCACATGAAGATGACTTGTTCTTGAATCTTTTCTAATATTTTGCCACAGACCGTGCTTTGGTTTTCTGAGGCTGTTCTTTGTAAATTTATTTACAATGTACTTTATTTTTTTTTTTCTATTGCATAAAGTGATGAAACGAGCAAAACAATTCACCTGATTGTAAGTACAACCCATCGCCACGTCTGCCCATAACCAATGCTGTGTCACCCTGAAAATCTACCACCCATCTCGACCCGTGGGTGTCGTAGAAATCAACAAAGGGTAAATCGAAATCAGGAGATCTGCAGCAGCATCTTCCTGGAACATATAAACTACGGTAGCCATCCCGCCTGGCAAGAGTGGCAACTGTAGCAAAGTCCCCCAATCTATGGGGGAGGTTTTTCATCAATGTACTCGTGACGGCCTGAAGTGGGGTGAGTGATTACACGACACGCCCATCGCCACGCCGCCAGTCAGTTTCAGCTGAAATCGTACGGGTGAAGACGCATTCCACGAATCCATAATAAAGCGGTCGTCTCTAGGAAATTCTACGTAGTGCTTTGCTCGTTTAAGTATTGTGTTATATTTCCGTTTTTTATTAAAAAAGGCTAACAGCGATTACATCACCGAAATATAACCTGATGGTAAGTGCAGCGTCTGCCCATAATAAATGCTGTTTCACCCAGAAAATTTCTGTGTGACACCACACTGTGTCCATCACCCTGAGACATAAGTTCTCAAGTCTCATATGCCCAGTGATGACACTAGCTCACAGTGCCCTTCAAACCGAAAGACAGTAATGTTTGCACACTACTGCTTCACGGCAGAATAACTGGCCCTGGGGTGGTACGAGTACCTACCTAGACGGATTCGTTTGTCGCTCTCAATTTGGGGGAGATTTCGCCATAGTTGCCACGCTTGGCGGGCGGGTTGGAGACCGCAGTTCATTTATTCAGATGTTCCAGGAAGATACTGCTGCCCATCTCCTGGTTTTTATTATCCCTCTGTCGATTTTTGCGATACCCACGGGATGAGATGGGCTGGTTGATTCTCTTAAGCCGCCATCATACGTCTGTAAGGGTTGTCCCATTATGTTCATGTTCTGATGACAACAAGTATTAACTATCTATTATTTCTCAAAGGTGTTTTATGTCGATATGAAATATTTCTTTTTAATACTGTATATTTCACTTTAATCTAGAAGTATTTTGCGACACGTAGTGATGGAAGTCCCACGCATCGAGATAAAGTCCCTAAAAAATTAAACGACGGAATCCCGACCATGTGTCTGTCGCAGTAGGGTGGTTTGTTTGCTTTAGCTAATTGAAACGAGTCGTAACCTGAGGCACTAGTGATGTGACTAGTCGATAAAAAGTACTAAGAAGTGCGAAAGACACATTTAAGTGATCTTATATGATAGAAATGACTTAACTACTTTTTTTCTCTTTCTTGTAGTTATCTCGGCGAAATAACTGTGCTCGGTTTTTGATGGTAAGTGCAACGACTGCCCATAACAAATGCTGTGTCACCCAGAACATTTCTGTGTGCCACCACACTGCGCCCGTCACCCTGTGACTTCAGTTCTTAAGTCTCATGTGCCCGGTGATTACGCTAGCTCTCAGTGCCCTTCAAACCGAAACACAGTAACGTTTGCACACTACTGCTTCACGTCAGAATAACTGGCCCTGGGGTGGTACCTACCTAGACGGATTCCTGCGTAGGAATCCTACCACCAGTATATGTATTCATATTTGATATCTCGACATCGCGCCGATTAGAGTACGCCCCGTGTGTCAAAAAACTTCTTACCTACACACTCTCCCTGTATACGTAAAACGGGTATGTAAAAAAGTAAAAATATCCCACTGCAGAGTACAGGCCTCCTCCAATTTTTTGCGAAGGCTTTGGAACTTGGAGGGGTCCGCCACGCTGCTTCAATGCGGGTTGGCGAGCTTTATCCACGACTTTTTTCCTTCACCGTTGAACACGTCGTAAATGAGTACTACAAAAAGGTGCAGGAGGTGCAACCTCGTATGCAATCGACGTATGCAGGTCTTCGTTTTGTAGCAGGACACAGGACTGCGTTTTGTAGCAATCTATGATGATGACTATCATCGTCATTATGATCTAACTGTTAGTAGTCCACTGCTGAACATCCACTAAATAACTCTCCCACTAAATGGGGATTTAACGTTATCACCACTCTTAGCAGGTGGATTAGTAATCTCAGTACCATACCCAGAGCACCTCAAACCTCTCGCACCTAGAGGATACATACATGTATACAGACACGCCTTTCTCTCATAAAAGGAGTGGGCGGACGACACCCATTACCCACTTTTCGCCCTCGCGGGAAACGAGACGTGGCGGATGGTAAACCACGTCGTCGCCATTTTCTTACTGGCCATTACGTTTCCACGTCGAGTGACGACATTGCATAAAAGTAAAGTAAAGTGATGTTAAACGAAGAGCGTTGGCAGGAAATCAAGTGTATGGGGCCCCGCATAACTATATGTGTAGCTAGAAAGTATCTAAAAAGGCACGACTGGCTGTACATAGAAGAGTACTGATCCCCACACTTATGTACGTTGAGTCTGACAGAAGAAGCATGAAAGTACGATTAATGCTGTGGAAATGAGAAGTTTGAGAAGTATAGCTGGAGTAACTTTGATCGACAAAGTGAGGAATATCGTGATAAGGGAACGTTCCGGTGTGGTTGAAGATGTACCGACAAAGATAGAGAAAGGGAAGCTTAGATGGTTGGATACGAAGAGAGTATGGATGATCGAAGATTGACGAAACATTTATGAGGCGAGTGTGAATGGGCAAGCCGGTAAGGGTCGATGTAGAAGAACGTATTACGACCAGATCGAAATCGTTTTAAGGAAAGGCCATGTCAAAAGTACCCGCAACCGACGAGCTTGTATGACAACATTAATGAAAGTAGAGGAAGCTGAAGATGTGTCAGGATCGTAGCTAGGGGAAAGATGTGCTCTCTGCCTGACCCTATCGGAAATAAAGGCTGTCCGTACAATAACTTAATCGTAAATCGTTTCGCTTAATCGCCGTTTGCGACACTAAGAAATTGAACCGGAATGAGATGCGGTAAGTAGATTTCCGCAGCCTCTAAATGAGTGTAGAGTCATCAACAAACAGTAGCAATACGGTATGCGTGTCAACAACTGAGATCGTTCACCGATGGCGGCAGCACTATAATTGGTATGCAATCATCATCATTTCAGCACACCTCTAATCCACTGCTGAACATAGGTCTCCCTTATAGATTGCCACAAAAGCTTTCATTATAGGAGTTTTTGCCATAGTTGCTACGTTCGGCAGGCGGTTTGGCAACCGCTGTTCATTTATTCAGATGTTCCAGATAGATGCTGCTGCCCATCTGCTGGGTTCCATTTTCCTTCTGTCGACTTTTACGACCCCCACTGGATGAGATGGGATGGTAGATTCTCTTAAGATGCCACCACACGTCACAGCTGCCTACAATTAAGATGATTTACGTTAATATTTGAAAGATGCATCAGCCTTAAAAGCAGAACAGCCCTTCAAGGCTCTAAGGTCAGGAAATGACCTGGCGTTAGGACTGTAAGGTCATTGGGATCAGAACTGATAAGACTTAATAGATGCGTTACACTCTTAATCTCTTTTTTTATAAAATAGTACGGCGCGCTTAATAGTCAGAATGCCACTGTCTTTTGCCACGGCTAATTAAGCGATAGGTGATAGAGAGAGGAGGCCTATGCTCAGTAGTGGAACATTTATAGGCTTTACTTTTTTTGGTTATGCTCGATCGACTACGAATACATAATGCAGGAATCCGTCGAAGTAGGTACCACCGCAGGGCCAGTTATTCTGCCGTGAAGCACTAGTGTGCAGAGATTGCTGTGTTTCGGTTTGAAGGACACTGACAGCTAGTGTAATCACTGGGCATTAAGACTTAAGAACTGATGTCTCAGAATAAGGAAATACACAGTGTATTTCCACACAAGAATAATCTGGGTGACACAGCATTGCTATGGGCGGACACTTAGCATCAGTTGAACGTTTTCCCCGTCTCGTCCCTTTCTCTAATAAAAAAAATAACATACCTGTTACTAATATCGATATAAGTGAGTCGCATCTCTTACAGCTTCTTTATTAAATATTGATTGTACGACGAAGGGTTGAATTTGAGGCACCGCAATGCCATTGTTGACTTTATACTCGTGGTTAAGCCTCCAGCGAAGCTTGAAAAGACTTGAAATTACAGGACATATTTGCCCAATTTTAATCTATCATTAAATAAGTCAAAAATAAAATAAATTTAGTTTTATGAGAACTTTTGTAGTGGGCGTAGCGCTATATTTGTTTTTGTATTGGAAGAAGTGATGAAACGAGCAAAAGTTCACCTGATAGTAAGTGTAACGTCTGCCTATAGCAAATCCTTGGTCACCCAGAACATTTCTGTGTGACACCCCACTGCGCCCATCACCCTGAGACAACAGTTCTTAAGTCTCATATGCCCAGGTATTATACTGCCCTTCACTTGGTGTCACAGAGAAATGTTCTGGGTGACACAGCATTTGTTGTGGGCAGGCATTGCGCTTACCATCAAGTGAACGTTTTGCACGTTTCGTCACTCTATCAAATTAAAAAAGAACTACATATAGAGCCAGCGGCCGAAAAGGCTCTCTCTGCCTCCAAGGCTATTGGGTTGACAGTTAATAAATAGTCATAAAAGAAGTAAAGTAACAGCCTATAAATGTCCCACTGCTGAGCACAGGCCTCCTCTCACTTCTGAGAAGGGTTAGGAGCTGGGAATAGTCCGCCACGCTGCTCCAATGCGGGTTGGTAGACTTCACATGTCCTCGAAATATTTCTATTCCTCGGACATGCAGGTTTCCTCATGATGTTTTCCTTCACCGCTAAGCACGTGGTAAATCAGCACTTATAATTGTGGAACAATTTTAGATGTGCTGGCACCGGGATCGAACCAAGGTTACTCGCGTACTATAAATTAAAGGCGAGCACCATGCAACAAAGTTAATATTTCAAATGCTGCCCTTTCTTTTTTTAACAGTGTTTCTTACTCTTTCTCTTTTCTAGTTCCTGTCTGTTTAGTGTAATCTTCATTGTCTTGCTTTAGCTGCATTACTAATCCCTCTTGTAATTTGATGCTTGTGGATCCGTAGGCTGTTGCGGGATCCCGTAGTTCCTAAAATTATGCTGGATCCCGCTGGATTGCGGGACCCCACTTTGCTGGATTGCAATCCCTAATTTTGACATTACAAAAATAACGTCTAGCTTATGACAATGCGACCACGTATCAAGAATACTTAACAAGAACTACTTCTTAAATTCAATTAATAAATCTTAGTCGACAATATTCATTCTCTTAAGGCGGTGGAAAAGGGTGAACGGAACTCAGCCCAGAAGAGGGTCTTGTTTGTTTTTAATTTTCTCAACTCATTTGGTATTAATTAATCTTTCTTACTACTTGTTGAATATTTTAATTAATTATTTTAACTTCTTGTGACGTTGAGTGACGAAAGGTTACAACAATTAGGTACAATATTTCTTATTTAATAAAATAATTATAAGGGAGTGTAACATCCGCCCATAACAAATGCTGTGTCACCCAGAATACATGTTTCTGTAGCATCACACTACACTCATCATCCTGAGACATCAGTCCTTAAGTCCTTAAGTCTTATCATCATCATCATAATTTGAGCCTACCACTAGTCCACTGCTAAACATAGGTCTCCCCCATAGAATGCCACAAAAGTTTGAAAATCTCATTTTGGGGGGATTTGCCATATTTGCCACACTAACAGGCGGGTTGGCAACCGCAGTTTATTTATTCAGATGTTCCAGTTAAGTCTTATATGTCCAGCAATCACGCTAGCTCTCAGTGCCCTTCAGACTGAAACACAGTAATGTTTGCACACTACTCTGCTTCACGGCAGAATAACTGGTCCTGCGGAGCACCGCCATCCATAGATACCAACCTACCTAGACGCATTCCTCCATAGGAATCCTTCCGTCAGTAATATTTGTTACGTTTGAAAACTGCTAACAATAGCCCAGAAGTCAATCGCTTAACAGCATTTAGCGCCGTCGAGTAATATAACATGCAATGCTGTCACTGTACTGCTCATGTTAACTCAATAGGGATTAAGAGTTTCTTGACTAGTACCAAAATGGCCGCAACGTGGTTCGCCACCCATTACGTCTCGTTTCCTGCGGGCGTGGGCCTGAGAAAGGCGTTTCTGTATGTATCTATTTAAGAGTGCTCCTTGGTATGATTCCTCTTTGCTAAATTTCATTCGTTTATGCATAAAAAAGTAAAAAGTAAAGTTACAGCCTATGAATGTCCCACTGCTGAGCACAGGCCTCCTCTCATTTACGAGAGGGTTTTGGAGCTAGGAAGAATCCGCCACGCTGCTCTAATGCGGGTTGGCGGACTTCACATGTCTTCTGAATATGTTTTATTTCTCAGACATGCAGGTTTCCTCTCGATGTTTTCCTTCACCGACGAGCACGTGGTAATTCAGCACTTAAAATTGCAATTAACAATTTTCGTGATGCCGGCACCGGGAATCGAACCCAGTTCAATCGCATAGCCCCTGAGCTACCAGTCCAGCAAATCTTCAGTAAAAGTCTACTATTTTTTTACTGTTGATTGAAGCGAAGGTCTTGTTTTTCTTCCTTTTCGCCGTCCTAACGCCTCGGCAGCCTTGAAGGTAGGGACCTGTCCATCCTTTGGCTACGCATAGACAGCGACGACCACCCACGCGTCTATGGGTGCCTCTATAGGTCCCACAGCGGTAATACCGAAACTGACCGACTCATCGACCACATCCAAATGGCGGCAGATTCCGTGCTACAGCAGATCCCATCCGTAGAGATCGTGGTACTCGGCGACTTCAACGCCCACCACGCCGAATGGCTACGCTCTCGAACCACTGATCATGCGGGGAGATCTGTTTTCGACTTTGCCTTGGCATATGATCTGACACAACTGGTTACTTCGCCAACGCGGGTTCCAGATGTGGAGGATCATACATCTTCCCTGCTGGATCTTCTGCTGACCTCTCATCCGGAGGGCTATGTGGTTTCCGTCGATGCCCCTTTGGGATCTTCGGACCGCTGCTTGATCCGGAGTAAAGTGCCTATCATGTGCCCATTGCGGTCGCGATTTGCAGGCTGCCGCCGTGTGTGGCACTTCAGGTCAGTGGAATGGGAAGGGATGCGGTCTTTCTTTGCATCCTACCCATGTCGGCGGGTTTGCTTCTCGCTGGATAGTCCCGACGTCGTTGCCAATTTTGTCGCCGATGTGGTACTTCAGGGAATGGAACTCTTCGTTCCATCCTCTGTGGTGCCCATCGGTGGTAGATCTAAGCCTTGGTTTGGTGGCACTTGCAGAATGGCATCTCGCCAAAAGCAGCAGTGTTACCAGGCCTGGGTTAATGCATCGGCGTCTCGGGATTCAAAATCTAGCGATTTTAAGAAGAAGTACAACTCTGCCTCCAGGTCCTTCAAAAGAGTCATTGCTGCGGCAAAGTCTGAGCACATTGGCAGAATTGGTCAGAAACTAGTTCGTCTTCCTTCCGGAACACGTGCGTTCTGGTCCCTCGCCAAGGCTGTCCAAGGGAATTTCTGTCAGCCATCACTACCATCTCTGCACAGGGAGGACAACTCGCTGGCCCATGACGCAAAGGAGAAAGCCGATCTTCTAGGTTCTCTTTTTGCGTCCAACTCGACTCTCGATGACAGGGGGAACTCACCGCCGACCATCCCGTGCAATGAGTGCTCTATGCCGGACATCCGGTTTTTTCAGAGCTCAGTGCGCAAAGCACTCCTCTCCCTGGACATCCAAAAGTCGAGTGGGCCCGATGGAATTCCCCCTATTGTGTTGAGGATGTGTGCTCCAGAGTTGGCACCGGTCCTTACGCGTCTTTTCCGGTACTCCTACTCTCTAGGCGTCGTCCCGAAGGCATGGAAGACAGCTTTTGTGCACCCGATCCCTAAGAAAGGCGACCGCTCAGATCCGTCCAACTACAGACCGATCGCCATCACCTCCTTGTTCTCGAAAATAATGGAATCCATTATAAACTGCCAGCTCCTGAGGTACCTAGAGGAGCACCAGTTGATTAGTGACCGCCAGTACGGCTTCCGTCGGGGTCGCTCAGCTGGTGATCTTCTAGTGTACCTCACTCATCGATGGGCGGAGGCAGTAGAGAGCAAGGGGGAGGCCCTGGCAGTTAGTTTGGACATAGCGAAAGCCTTTGATCGGGTCTGGCACAAAGCGCTTCTCTCGAAGCTTCCTTCATATGGGCTTCCCGAGAAATTGTGCAATTGGGTCACTAGTTTTCTCACAGACCGGAGCATCAAGGTCTTAGTTGACGGTGCATGCTCGGAATCTAAGTCTGTGAACGCTGGTGTCCCACAAGGCTGTGTGCTATCGCCAACCCTGTTTCTTCTGCATATCAATGATATGTTACAGATTAGTAACATTCATTGCTATGCAGATGACAGTACTGGAGATGCCTTATACACAGGCCGTACCAATATTTCTCGGGAACACGTCGACGAGCACCGGAACCAACTTGTGTCTGAAGTCGAGATTTTGTTAGACAAAATCTCGGACTGGGGCCGACTAAATTAAGTCGAGTTCAACCCTAACAAGACACAAGTTTGCGCGTTTACCGCAAAAAAGAAACCCTTCGTCGTATCACCTCATTTCGAGAGCACTCCCCTCGTTGCCTCAGCCAGTATCGGAATCCTTGGCGTCGACATATCGAGCAACGTTCAATTTCGCGGTCACTTGGAAGGGAAGGCCAAATTGGCCTCCAAGAAGCTTGGCGTGCTCAGTAGAGCGCGACAGTACTTCATGCCGGCCCACCGCTTGCAACTTTATAAGGCGCAGGTTCGGCCGCACATGGAGTACTGTTCTCATCTCTGGGCGGGGGCACCCCAGTGTCAGCTCCTTCCATTTGACCGCATTCAGCGAAGAGCGGCTCGAATTGTCGACGACCATGTCCTATCTGATCGGCTTGCATTTTTTACAAGATCTACCATGGGGAGTGTTCCGAGGAATAGTTCGGATTAATTCCAGCCGCTGAATTTTACCATCGCACCTTACGGCATAACCTCAAATTCCATCGTCACCACCTTGATGGTTGGCATTCCACCACAGTGCGTTTTTCGCGGCATTTTCTGCCACGCACTTGCACTTTATGGAATGTTCTGCCGTCAGCGGTTTTTCCGGACCGATACGACTTAGGGACCTTCAAGAAAAGAGCCTATTCCTTTCTCAAAGGCCGGCAACGCATCTGCTATTCCTCTGGTATTGTAGGTGTTCATGGGCGGCGGTGATCACTTACCATCACGTGAGCCACCTGCTCGTTTGCCTCCTATTCTATAAAAAAAAAAAAAAAAGGTGGTGAGCCCATCGCCACCATGCGCTGCTGGCTGCACAGTGCAGTTTAATTCCTTACTCGCCTTTTACGAGATCCATTGGATGAGATGGAGTGGTAGTATTCTTTTAACGAGCCGCCTCCACACTGCACTTTCAATAAGTAACATGTAAATAATCTTTGTTGAATAAAAATTATTCTATTCTATTCTACTTGGGCTATTCTTTTAATTTGTTGATGTCTTTTGCATTGCGAACCGCCGAATAATTTGCGCTTTGACGCCATTGAGCATTCATTACCTCGCGTAATTAACCCTTAGGCGGTGCGTTAACAATTTAATACGGGTGTCGCAACCCTCCTATCATTAAGGAATCCGCGTTCACTTTGGAATGCTCGGCAAGCTCGAGATTCTTGAAGGAGTGATTCAATATTTTCAACGCTTTTTTATGAATTGAAGTACTCGCCGATTGTATTCTTTACTTTAACCGAAACTGTATATAAATAGGCGAGTACTTTTAATGTCATACTATTGCAGAAATCCGTGTGTTGGCGGCTTAAGACAATCTACCAACACATCTCATCCCGTGGGTGTCGTAAAAGTCGACAGAGGGAAAACAGTAACCATTATATAGGTATAGTGTAGCAATCTATGGGGGAGTCCAACAGTGGACTAGTGATAGGTTGAAATGATGACGACGACTAATTTTCACTTATAAATAGGGTATATACGAATGATTTTTTTTTTTGGTATACTGACTGTGCCCCGCGGGTTCATCCGCGTAAAAAAGCTGACTCCGATCAATGATATGCATATATACTTCCCTATTTAAATCGAATTTTCGAGCTTTAAGTTTTTTTGCGCGGTACCCTAATTATTTTTCTAAAATTAAAGAAGCCTCAATTACTAGCTATAGTATCAGCTATCTGTCAGTGAAAGTCCCGTCGAAATCGGTCGAGCCGTTTCGGTGATTACCCGGAACAAACAGACAGACAGACAGACAAAAACTTTAAATATTGTTTTATTTTAAAGAAAGAAAGAGAAAAAGAAAGAAAAATCATACACAAAAGTAATGCATAATAAAAAAATATATAAACTACAAAAAAAACTAAAACACAATTTTTAATTATTATTTATAAATTTTTTCTCTTAGGTACGGTATATACTTTCATAAGCAATGAGTAAAAAGCTGTTTTGTTATTATAAACAGACAATTCAATTTTGTATATTTGGATAGGTGCTACACCCAAGAAAACCGAAAAATTTATTTCTAGTGGAGGGTCGCAGGTTCTGCGATGAAGCGTGGTTCGGTGCACTAGCTGCCAAGAGACATAAACAACATCCGTAATGCTTAGGACCAAGTACTGAAAACTTCTCTTGTCAGGTCTGTGGCAGATTTTTTTTTTATTGCATTAAGTGACGAAACGAGCAAAACGTTCACCTGATGGTAAGCGCAACGTCTACCCATAACAAATGCTTTGTCACCAGAACATTACTGTGTGTCACTACACTGCGTCCGTTACCCTGAGACATCAGTTCTTGAGTCTCATATGCCCAGTGATTACGCTAGCTCACAGTGCCCTTCAAACCGATATTCCAGGAAGATGCTGATGCACATCTTTTACTTTTACAACACCCACTGGATGAGATGGGGTAGTTGATTCTCATAAGCCGCAACCACACGGACCCTCGCGTATCGCTATACTTAAACTCGACCAAGAAGCGATTATTATTATATCCCAATCTCATTTCAGAAAATTGTTAATAAATATTATTTAGTTAACAAGTATCAATTCGTATCGGTCGCAGTATATTAGCGGTGCTCATTCTTATCGCGACTACGATATGAATTTATATTATTTAATTAATAACTTTGCAACTGGTATATCTTTTAATGTTCGACTTCATTGATTTTTTTTTTATAATTGGATAAGGTGATGAAACGAGCAAAACGTTCACCTAATGGTAAGTGCAACGTCTGCCCATAAGAAATGCTTTGTCACCCAGAAAATTTCTGAGTGACACCACACTATGCCCATCACCCTGAGACATAAGTTCTTAAGTCTCATATGCCTAGTATACGCTAGCTCACAGTGCCCTTTAAAACCGAAACACAGTAATGCTTGCACACTACCGCTTCACGGCAGAATAACTGGCTCTAGGGTGGTACCTATCTAGACGGATTCCTGCATGGGAATCGCACCACCAGTGAAATTTTAGAAAATTGTTAATAAATATTATTTAGTTAACAAGTATCAATACGTTTCGGTCACAGTATATTAGCGGCGCTAATTCTTATCGCGACTACGACATGAATTTATATTATTTAATTAATAACTTTGAAACTGCTATATCTTTTAATGTTCAACTTCATTGACGTTGTACGGAATTTAAAAAAAAAGTCGTGTATGTGTGTACTTCGTATCTTTAAAACAACTCTGATGAATACTCTAGGTACTTAAAATTATACTGAAATGCATACTAATACACACACATCCATACTAATATTATAAATGAGAAAATAACCCTCTCTGTCCCTCTGTCTGTTTGTTACCTTTTCACGGCTCAACCGCTCGACCGATATTGACGAAATTTGGCAGAGAGATAGCTTGCTTATTATAGACGGACATAGGATAGAAGGACTTTTTATCCCCAAAATCTGCAAGAGGGCCGTAAGAGCTATTCATAATCTTGGCTCCAAAGTGTCTGTTAGAGATAAATTTAAAGAAATTAATATCTTAACCTTGGCCACTCAATATATATTTGAAAACGTTTCGTATGTACACAAGAACATAAAACAGTTTACTAAAAAAAAGTGACTTTCATAATGTAAATACCAGGAACAAAAAAATTAGTAATGCCAGTTACTCGACTTCACAGGGTCAGTAACTCTTTTATGGTATTATTTATGCTATTTCTACATTTATAATAATATTTTTTTTTAAATATCTATTTTATAATTTTAAAATTACTGAAAAAATATCGCTGTGTTTCTTACTGGTTCTTCCCAGGACAGAGGCTTTTTTTGCGAACCAGTGTAGTCTAAAAAAAGAAAAAAAATACTTTCAATAAGTATTATGTAAATAATCTATGTTGAATAACAAATTATTCTTTTCAATTTTATTACCCGAAAATCAAATAGTTTGCACGGGACATTTAAAAAAAACCTATATACACGCGGACGAAGTCGCGGGCATTAGCTAGTACATATATGAAATAGGATCATTAGATTGGATTGGATTCTGGTTTCTCACAAAGGACGATTTAATTGCTACAAATGTTGTTTTGTTTGCAAAAATATGAAAAAAACCCCTAAAATGAGAGCTACAAACTTTTGTGGCAATCTATGGGGGAGGCCTATCTTCAGCAGTGGACTGGTGATGGGCTGAAATGATGATGATGATGCAATGTAGCGATACTTCATTTCTACGCACAACGTGTTTTTAAACGGAAAATTTTACCGGCAGGTTTCGTTGTAAAAAAGTAAAGTAAAGTTTCAGCCTATAAATGTCCCACTGCTGAGCACAGGCCTCCTCTCATTTCTGAGAGGGTTTTGGAGCTACGAAGAATCCGCCACGCTGCTCCAATGCGGGTTGGCGGACTTCACATGTCCGCGAAATATTTCTACTCCTCGGACATGCAGGTTTCCTCACGATGTTTTCCTTCACCGCTAAGCACGTGGTAAATCAGCACTTAAAATTGTAGAACAATATTAGAGGTGCTGGCACCGGGGATCGAACCCAGGTTACTCGCTTACTATGAAATCTAAAAGCGAGCCCCTGGGCTACCACGGTTTCGTTGTTGCTAAAATTAAATTCATTAAATTAAAGGAAACTCACCTTTTTATATAATGAACATAAAGAGGAAGTTTTTCACGGCTCAGGTATCAGGTGAACGACGTGTTCGTTACGTCACAGACTTTTATTTAAGTAAAATCACCAAGCCACAAAATCCTTAGAGAAATGAGAGGGGGCCCGTGTGGCCAGCAGTGAGAATTTAAAAGGCTATTGTTACAGTAAAAAGTGATGATACGAGCAAAACATTCACCTGATGGCAAGTGCAACTGCCCGTAACAAATGCTGTGTCACCCAGACAATTTCTGTTCGGCACCACACGTGTGGTGGCGGCTCGTTAAAAGAATACTACCACTCCATCTCATCCAATGGATCTCGTAAAAGGCGAGTAAGGAATTAAACTGCACTGTGCACCCAACAGCGCATGGTGGCGATGGGCTCACCACCTATCACACCAAGTGGATTATATTGTTTTGGTGAAACGTGGATTGTGGCAGTCATCTGTTTTTGCAGTGAGTGCCCAGTCTCTGACTACCCCTTATGGGATACAGTCGTGATCTTACGTATGTATGTATGTACCACACGCCGTTGCTGTGTCAGTTCTTTAGTCCCATATGCCCAGAGATCACACTAGCTCTCAGTGCCCTTCAACCGAAAGCGCACTGCTGTTGGTGATCGCCGCCAAGCTATTTATTCGTCTTTATAATACTACTGTTATTGTACATTATTTTAAAAATGACTGGAGAAAAAAAATTCCTCTGGATTTCTTACTGGTTCTTCCCACGACAGAGGCATTTTTGGCGAACCAGTGTAGTTTAAAAATGAGAAAAAAAAAGACTTTCAATAAAGTATTATGTAAATAATCTACATTGAATAAAAATTTATTCTATTCTATTCTATTCTGTTTTACGGTAGAATAACTGGCTCGCGGTGGTGCCTGTCTAGACGGATTCCTGCATACGCAAAATTTTATGTCGTGCTTTCTCTAGTAATATTTTAAAAGATGACCACCCCAGGGCCAGTTATTCTGCCGTGAAGCAGTACCTACTGTGCAAACATTACTGTGTTCGGTTTGAAGGGCACTCAGAGCTAGCGTAATCACTGGGCATATGAGACTTAAGAACTAATGTCGCAGGGTGACTGGCGCATTGTGGTGACACACTGTTCTGAGTGACACAGCATTTGTTATTGGCAGACGTTGCACTTACCATCAGGTGAACGTTTTGCTTTGCTTTGCTTGATGCATGTCCATTCAAAAATAACAAAATTTAATATTTTTGCAACGCAATGCGTTACAATTCACCCAATAATAAAATGGTTACACATCAATATTAATATATAAATAATGGCCACGCCACAAGTATGCAAGGTATAAGAAATTATTATGGCAAGAGGACGAGATTGTATTAAGGCACCAGATATTTTAAATGAAATATTTCATCATCATCATCATCATTTCGGCCTAGCACTAGTCCACTGCTGAACATAGGACTCTCCCCCACAGATTGCCACAAAAAATTGAAGCTCAAACTTGGGGGTATATTGCCATAGTTGCCACGATTGGCAGGCGGGTTAGCAACCGCAATTTATATATTCAGATGTTCCAGGAAAATGTTGCTCATCTCCTGGTTTTGATTCTCCCTCTGTCGACTTTTGCGACACCCACGGGATGAGATAGGGTGGTAGATTCTCTTACGCCGCTACCACACACACAATCATAATACATATATGAAATACAAAATGTGTATAGTAGAGAAATTTTCAAAAAAAAGTTAAAAGCGTGGTTGCTCGATTACTGTACAAAAGACTTTCCGTGAAGTTACATGTGGTGTGTGTAATGCATCGGGTTACATTAGAAAACAGGACTTTAAAGCTGCCCTGATGTAGTATTTCGTAGTGATAATGTAACTAATTGAAACTATTAATATGAGTACAATAAGTACACAACATGTGTGAATGGGTGATATATTTGCCAACAAACTGTCCAACAGTTTGGCGAAATTACTATAAAATACTACCGACTGTATCTTTTTTATGTAAACAAATTTAAAATATAATTTATAATATATATATACCGAGTTTATTTCAATTAATTCATAAAAAGATGCATCCAGCAGTGCCTACAAGCATTTCGTTTTAAAAGGGTGGCGTCCATTTCCCTTGCCTGCTTCCTGATATTACGGCTTCTAAAGTAGTCATATTTTATACACGGTCTTTTAACTGTCAAACGCACGTATTAAATTCGATATTTATTGGCGCGAAATCCGTTATGTACAAGATGGCGTGAGGTAAAAGACTTTCTGCCGAATATCGACAATTAGCCAATCCTCACACACAATGATATTATTATGTGATTTTTTATTATTAAGAAACATAATTACCGTTGCGTATTGTTTAATTCCGCTTGAGGAAGCTCAGAGTCGCTCAGCGAGCTATGGAAAGAGCTATGCTCGGAGTTTCTCTGCGTGATAAAATCCGTAACGATGATATCCGCAGCAGAACTAAAGTAACCGACATAGCCCTAAGGATTAGCAAGCAGAAGTGGCAACGGGCCGGCCATATAGCCCGTAGAACCGATAAGCGATGGGGAAGAAAGGTTCTAAAGTGGCAACCTCGTACCGGCAAACTCAGTGTAGGGCGCCAACTAGATGGAACGACGACCTGCGCAATTTTGCGGGAAGTCGATGGATGCAGGTGGCTCAGGACCGTGCTTTGAGGCAATCTATGGGGGAGGCCTATGTTCAACAGTGGACTAAGATAGGCTGAAATGATGATGACGATGATGATGATTGTTTAATAATTTTTAATTCAGTTGAAATGACAAATTGGATATAATGATATATTGTTTAATATCTATATTTAGCATCGTCGAAATGTCAGTTAAGATGGCCCATTGACAATGTTTTATAATTTTGGTTTTTATTTCGTGTTTTGATCAAACCAAAAAATTTTTGTTTGTTTCAAGGCTTGACCAATTTGCACAGTAACTAAAAAAAAGTTTAAAACATAAAAAAAAAGTTCCTCTATGGCACACTTTCGGCGGCAAAACGAATAGTGGAGGTTGTGAATAATATTCAGTTTTGTTATTTAGTATCTAAGGTGCGCTAGAATACATTTCCCAAAACCTATACAAATTAAATTTATTTGTGCAAAACAAAATGTTGGTTTTCGGGTCTTGTATTGTGATCGTCCCCGTGTCTCGGACACTGCTAGCCTACCTACGATCGTATCGCATGAGCGTTACGTCAGGCGAGGGTTGGTTACAATGACTGTCTCTGACTGCGCGTTCACTTCAGCACTATCTCCTGCGCAGTTGATGTATTTGATATTGATATAGTTGAAATTTAAAAAAAAAGTTTCATTCCCGAAAAACCAAAACAGGTCTAAGTAACAAAAGAAAACGAACCACACAGTACACAAATAATTTTATTCGCAATAAATAAAAACATTACGTGATGTTATACAATTAACACTCATAAACTAAATATCGATGCAGTGAAATCATCATATACAATTAAAAATATTTTTGTTTTATTGTGGGTAGTTTTATTTTCACATTATCCACATACCAATATAAAAATATACATTTTTTTTAATGAGACCGACACAGTGATTTTTATCAGAAAAATCCAACAATTTGTCACCAATATTAATGAATGGTCTCTAAATGATCTTTAAATCAGGGATTGGAAACCGGTTTAATTTCAAACCGGTTTCGGTCATTGACCCCAAAGCGAAATGATTATTGGTTAATGTTTCGGTTTCGTTTGTTTACTGGTAAATAAGAAAACCGGTTTAGTTCCGTTAAATTAACCGGTTAAAGCGGATTTTCATTGATGGTTATTTTTTATCTATATTAATTTTTGATAGAAAATTTCCGCATTACAAACGTGATTGCGTTGTCACGATTTAACTTGGGAGTCCTGAAGTGATATTAAACGATAAATCGAAATCAATATTTTTTGTGGACGTTTCCAGTCGCTAAATGTGTATCTTAGGTTTCTCGTGTATTAATGATACGGACACCGTAAAAAGTCAACTGCTGAAATAGTACCTGAAATTAACCGGTTAAAACTGAGTAACCGGAAATCTAAATCGGTTTCGGTTAACTATTTAACCGGTTAATTCTTTAACCATTAAATGCATAAACGGTTTATTAACCGAAATTTAACTGTAACTAACACCGGTTCCAAGCCCTGCTGAAAATAACCTCTGAATGGCAGAAGCCCAACTAGATCAACTTGAGCGACTTCAAAATCTTTGTATCAGATTCATATTTGGCTTACGCAAATAATATCATATTTCAAGCTATCGTAAAGAGTTCAAGTGGCTGCCAATTCGCCTTCGCCGGAATGCACATATACTTTACCTTCTCTATAGCGTGCTCTTCAATCCGTCTTATCCTTCTTATCTAAAAGAAAAGTTTAAGTTTTTATATGATACCCATTCGCGAAATCAGAGATCTTCAGAAAATCCTCTATTACATCTCACAGTACTAAATTCATAGATGGATCCTTCACTGTGCAGGCCGTGCGTCTATGGAATGCATTACCTGTGGAAGTTAGACGTGCTCAGTCTTTAATAGTATTCAAAAGGCTCGTCAATAATCACTACCTGTCGCTTTAATTTTAAACTCCTATTTCGGTATTTATGTATGTGTATATTTATGTATATATGTATTTTATTTTAATGTATGTGTGTACGTAAGTATATATTTGTTATATATTTGTATTTATGATTTCATAATATATTTATATTGCTATCTATTAATCGCCGGCACACCCTCTTTAACAGTTCCTTCAGTTATGTCCATTTACCGGTTGTCTGGAAGAAATCGCTCTTAGCGATAAGACCGCCGATTGCTATACCATTTGGTTGAATGTTTTTGTTTTTAAACATTATTTTTCTTGTACATTGGTGTGTAATAAAGAGTAAATAAATAAACGATGGTTGCTCGATTACTGTACAAAAGACTTTCACGTGAAGTTACATGTGGTGTGTGTAATGCATCGGGTTACATTAGAAAACAGGACTTTAAAGCTGCCCTGATGTAGTATTTCGTAGTGATAATGTAACTAATTGAAACTATTAGTATAAGTACAATAGGTACACAGCATGTGTGAATGGGTAATATATTTGCCAACAAACTGTCCAGCAGTTTGGCGAAATTACTATAAAATACAACTGACTGTACCTTTTATGTGTAAACAAATTTAAAATATAATTTATAATATAGATACCGAGTGTATTTCAATTAATTCACAAAAAGATGCATCCAGCAGTGCCTACAAGCTATTCGTATTAAAAGGGTGGCGTCCATTTCCCTTGCCTGCTTCCTGACATTACGGCTTCTAAAGTAGTCATATTTTATACGCGGTCTTTTAACTGTCAAACGCACGTATTAAATTCGATATTTATTGGCGCGAAATCTGTTATGTACAAGATGGCGTGAGGTAAAAGACTTTCTGCCGAATATCGACAATTAGCCAATCCTCACACACAACGATGTAATGATATGATTTTTTATTGTTAAGAATTATTGTAAATTATAATAAATTACCGTTGCGTATTGTTTAATTCCGCTTGAGGAAGCTCAGAGTCGCTCAGCGAGCTATGGAAAGAGCTATGCTCGAAGTTTCTCTGCGTGATAAAATCCGTAACGATGATATCCGCAGCAGAACTAAAGTAACCGACATAGCCCTAAGGATTAGCAAGCTGAAGTGGCAATGGGCCGGCCATATAGCCCGTAGAACCGATAACCGATGGGGAAGAAAGGTTCTAGAGTGGCAACCTCGTACCGGCAAACTCAGTGTAGGGCGCCAACTAGATGGAACGACGACCTGCGCAATTTTGCGGGAAGTCGATGGATGCAGGTGGCTCAGGACCGTGCTTTGAGGCAATCTATGGGGAAGGCCTATGTTCAACAGTGGACTAAGAAAGGCTGAAATGATGATGACGATGATGATGATTGTTTAATAATTTTTAATTCAGTTGAAATGACAAATTGGATCGCCATGGATATAATGATATATTGTTTAATATCTATATTTAGCATCGTCGAAATGTCAGTTAAGATGGCCCATTGACAATGTTTTATAATTTTGGTTTTTATTTCGTGTTTTGATCAAACCAAAAAATTTTTGTTTGTTTGTTTACAATGTTACACTAATAAACAATATATATATTGAAATCAGTCGTTTATCTATTTAATTAACAGTAATTTGTAATCATGTACCAAGTTGCCCTGTCCGGCAAATACGATAGAGTACCGGGTAAGCGACCCCGGCCTCCCGAGCTACAGCTATCTCGTGCTCCGAGATAGTAGTACCCTACACCTTATAGTTCCTTTCCCAACTTCCGCATTGCCCATCCCTAGTCCATTTCCCACTTAATTCTTTTCCCTTACTCTCCCCCAAACCAGTGGTTGTCGGGTCGATGGCTATCTACGAGTGGCTACGCAATGGGGGGGGGGGGGGGGGGGGAATTTTAACTCGTACCAAAATGGCGGAGAATTGATTCGCCGTCTGTCTTCTCGACCCCGAGGGTTCCTGTGGGATAGTATAACAATTGTATCCTACAGGACCGTGTATTTAGATTTTCGTTAAAGTTGTTGAAATAATTTTAGTGCATTTTCCTCAATAAGGCTTGACCAATTTGCACAATAACTAAAAAAAGTTTAAAACATAAAAAAAAAGTTCCTCTATGGCACACTTTCGGCGGCAAAACGAATAGTGGAGGTTGTGAATAATATTCAGTTTTGTTATTTACTATCTAAGGTGCGCTAGAATACATTTCCCAAAACCTATACAAATTAAATTTATTTGTGCAAAACAAAATGTTGGTTTTCGGGTCTTGTATTGTGATCGTCCCCGTGTCTCGGACACTGCTAGCCTACCTACGATCTACGATCGTATCGCATGAGCGTTACGTCAGGCGAAGGTTGGTTACAATGACTGTCTCTGACTGCGCGTTCACTTCAGCACTATAATATCTCTTACGCAGTTGATGTATTTGATATTGATATAGTTGAAATTGAAAAAAAAAGTTTCATTCCCGAAAAACCAAAACAGGTCTAAGTAACAAAAGAAAACGAACCACACAGTACACAAATAATTTTATTCGCAATAAATAAAAGCATTACGTGATGTTATACAATTAACACTCATAAACTAAATATCGATGTAGTGAAATCATCATAAACAATTTAAAATATTTTTGTTCTTTTGTGGGTAGTTTTATTTTCACATTATCCACATACCCATATAAAAATATACATTTTTTTTAATGAGACCGACACAGTGATTTTTATCAGAAAAATCCAACAATTTGTCACCAATATTAATGAATGCTCTCTAAATGATCTTTAAATCAGGGCTTGGAAACCGGTTTAATTTCAAAACCGGTTTCGGTCATTGACCCCAAACCGAAATGATTATTGGTTAATGTTTCGGTTTCGTTTGTTTACCGGTAAATAAGAAAACCGGTTACGTTCCGGTTAAATTAACCGGTTAAAGCGGATTTTCATTGATGGTTATTTTTTATCTATATTAATTTTTGATAGAAAATTTCCGCATTACAAACGTGATTGCGTTGTCACAATTTAACTTGCAGTCCTGAAGTGATACTAATCGATAAATCGAAATCAATATTTTTTGAGGACGTTTCCAGTCGCTGAATTTAGGTATCTCGTATATCAATGATACGGACACCGTAAAAAGTCAACTGCTAAAATAGTACCTGAAATTAACCAGTTAAAACTGCGTAACCGGAAATCTAAATCAGTTTCGGTTAACTTTTTAACCGGTTAAATCTTTAACCGTTAAATGCATAAACGGTTTATTAACCGAAATTTAACTGTAACTAACACCGGTTCCAAGACCTGCTTTAAATAACCTCTGAATGGCAGAAAAAAAGTTTGTTTTTTTATAGCATAAAGTGATCAAACGAGCAAAACGGACGGAAACTGATGGTAAGTGCAACGTCTGCCCATAACAAATGCTGTGTAACCCAGAAAATTTCTGTGTGACACCTCACTGTGCCCATCACCCTGAGACATGGATTCTTAAGTCGCATATGCCCAGTGATTACGCTAGCTCACAGTGCCCTTCAAACCGAAACACAGTAATGTTTGCACACTACTGCTTCACGGCAGAATAACTGGCCCTGGGGTGGTACCTACCTAGACGGATTCCTGCATAGGAATCCTACCACCAGTAAAATAGAGAGTTTTTACAACTAGAATAGACCACCTTTCTCTTTTTAACTTTACCAAAACTTTAATATTGACGTTAGGCAATAAATTGCCGATTTGCGACCGCGGCGTTAATTTTCGAAATAAAATCGTACTGTCAGTTGCTATCAACTGCGCAGGAAATGTCATAGTGCCACGAGTGTAAGCACAGAGGCTCTCACTCGATCTAGCCTATCCATTACCGTTATAACCCTCACGCGTAAGATCAGAGGTAGACCAACATGCAGTGCCAGAGACAGGAGGACAATCACAAAACGGCCAGCAAAACTAACATTTTTTTTTTAATTTTAGCTCCAGTAGAACACTAACAACTAAACCTCGCGGTTGGCAAAAGACGAGTGAGTGCCTCAGCGTACAATGGGGGCACTATAGCATCTCCCGAGCAGTTGATAGCTTCCGACATTATCCGCAAGTTGTCGCAGTGGTCGAAAATCGATATGCCATTTGGTGGACGAAAGCGAAGCAGTGTGACTAATAGAAGAGAACTGTCCAAGAAAAGTCCCACAAACGGCTATAAGGCCGCAGATATTAACAAAGGAAACAATAAAAATTGAAATTGTTTAATACGTAACGTATCCATTTTCTTATAATTTACAAAAATCATCCATTTTCCTAAAGGTCCAACATACAATCAAAAACAGTCTTTAGGTATATAACTTAAGGTATAACTGCCATTAAAGATACACAAATACTTTATTTCTAAATGCTAAATGTAAAAATAATACATAACTGCCTAAAGAAAAGTGAGAGCCGTGGTAGAAAGTACGTACACGAATGACCTGGATTCGATTCCAGGTGCGGCCATCAGTAATATTGGTGTTCGTCGTCATTCCAAGCCGTCACAAGTACACTGCAGAACATAGGCCCCCAGGTAAACAAAATGCGATCGTAAAGGCACCTGCATCGAATTTTCGACGCACACTGACTTTGGTATATTTAGTATTTGGTGCCGATTGGCAACATGCAACGAACGAAAGCATCATAAAGAAGACTTGAAAATAAAAATATTTCGACATGTGAAGCGGCCGTGTAGTAGCGTCTTAAGAGAATCTACCACCCCATCTCATTCCGTGGGTGTCGTAAAAGTCGACAGAGGGAAAATTAAAACCAGAAGATGGGCAGCAGCATCTTCTTGGAACATCAGAATAAATAAACTGCGGGTGCCAACCCGCCTGCCGAGCGTGGCAACTATTACAAAATTCCCCTTAAAATGATAGGTTCAAACTTTTGTAGTAATCTATGGAGGAGACCTATGTTCAGCAGTGGACTAAAGATAGGCTGAAATGATGATGATGATGATGTGAATCCGCAAACCAACATCGGAGCAGTGGCGAATGAAATTACTAAGCATTCTCGAATGAACCAAGGCGCACCCATCCGCAGATAAATCACTCACTGGTTAACTGTCGTATACTTTACGATTGGGTAAAAATAGAAAAGTTACAGCCCATAAATGTCCCACTGCCTGTGATGTGTCTCATGTTTTGAGAGGGATTTAGAGCTGGGAAGAGTCCGCCCGCTACCTCAATGCGGTTTAGCGGAAATCACAAGGCGGAAGTCACGAAGAACAATTTTAGAGATGCCGACACCGGGGATCGACCTCGGGTCACTCGCGTACTATGAAATTTAAGCGCCCGGACCCTGGACTATCACGGCTTATATGTGTACTAACTATTTATTAATTATTAATTCTAATTCACTGTTTATAATAAAATAAATGACCGATAAAGTTAACGATATGTTACAAACGCCCAGAGCTTGTAACTTACGCTTGGAATTTTGAATACATGTTACCATTGAAGTATTACAGATATTAAAATGAATCTAAGATTAAATTTACCCTAGAGTTACTTCCCATAATATATGCAAACGTCATGTTTCGTAGTGTCCGTCATGTTTGGTAGATTAAATTAAATCATTTCGGACACACAGACATCATTATTTTATATGTATGATGTCTGTAGTGTGACTGTCAACTGAAAGCCTTTTACTAATAAAAAGGTTAGGAAGATTTACTGTAATCGCCACGTTTGACAGGCGTGATGGCGATCGCAGCACCAGACACCTCGCACCTCGGACGTTGTAGCCCGCCAACGGTCTGGATGATTTAGGCGTGGCATAATTGAGATGGTTATACCACCATCGGTCTGATGGTTCGTGATTTTTTTTAGCATTTATGGGTGAAGGTTGTCTGTCTCACTTACTACTTTCAGCACTATTATATCCTGCTCGCAGGACCAACTTTTGATCGTTAACCAGACAAGCCGCTGCCTTTTTTTATGGGTGGAGGCTAATGTCTCTGACCAAATACTTCTAGCACTATTGTATCCTGCTCGGAGGACCAACTTCTGATTGTTAACCAGATAATTTCATAATCAAATAAAGCGTGGAAGGAATATCTTCAGTTTTACTGTAACAGCACTGGTGGATGAAAAAACACAAGAGAACGTGAAAAAATACATAAACAAATCACTTTTCCGTATTTATTCGACATTAGCTAAAGCCGCGAATTTATTAGCGATAGCCGTCTGCTCCTCTTCGTCGCTCTCGTCGCCGGAACTGTCCGACCCCTCCCCGGAGCTCGCCCGTCCGGTATCTTGAAGTCCGGATCCGGAATCGTCGGAGACTTCCGCTTCTTCTTCCTGATCTTGCGTGAGTGCTTGCACCCATCTCACGTATTTTATCTCTTCACAGGTCTCATACTTTTCTGTGATAGAGAAAACAGCAAATATAAATTAAATAGGCTTGCATGTCTGAGTTTTTCTTTTTGTTTGCATATTTAATGAAAGTTTCACAGACTACATTTTTGAGAGAGTTTTGGAGCCAAAAAGAGTGCTCTAAGCTCCAGTGAGAGTTGACGGAATTAAAATAAATACATACAGTCATGCCTTTTCCCCATATAAGGAATAGGCAGAGGCCATCATCAGACACCATCGGCCAAACGGAATTGACATATCATCAATTTTTTTTAAATTCCTCAGTCATGCAGGTTTCCTCACGATGCTTTCCTTCACCAATGAGAACGTGGTAAATCAGCAATTAAAACTACGTAACATTTTTAGTGGCGCAATATGGAACTTAGGCGGCACTGGTGTTATTTATCTATTTATAATGTTCGTTTTCTATTATTATTGGAGATAACGACGAGACGAGCAAAACGTTCACCTGATGGTAAGTGCAACGTCCGCCCATAGCAATGCTGTGTCACCTAAAATATTTCTGCGTGGCACCACACTGCGCCCGTCCCCCTGAGACGTCGTTCTTAAGTCTCATATGCCCATTGATTACACTATTGTCCTTCAGACCGTAACGCAGTAATGTTTGCACACTACTGCTTCACGGCAGAACACCTGGCCTGGAGTGGTACGTAGCTAGACGGATTTCTGCAGAGTAATCCAATATATGGCGGAATAACCGTCTTGAAATACAGACCGGATATACGGTCCAAGTAGTGATCAAAGCCAAAGCTCCCTCCTCGAGACAGTTCTGTATCCAGCAGTTGACCGGGAATGGATGATGACGTAGCAAAACTTCATCTTGACGTCATCATCATCATTTCAGCCTATCACTAGTCCACTGCTGAACAGGCCTCCCCTATAGATTGCCACAAAAGTTTGTAGCTCTCCTTTTGGGGGGATTTTACCTCAGTTGCAACGCTTGGCAGGGTGGTTTGGCAACTGCAGTTTATAGACTCTTTGGGAGAGTCCAGTAGATGATGTCGTAGCAAGACTCGCATCTCGACGTGACCTTCGACTTTTGAAACCAACCTCGTTTCTCGGCGAATCCAGGCGGTCGCAACCATAGACAAATCCTTCCGTCCAGCGCCATCCTTAGCAAGCTGTTTGCCGCTCTGTATGTGTCTAACCTAAAAGAAATCACATTAAAAAAAAACTAATACTATTTTTATCTGGAAATACGAGACGAGCATGTTTGCTTCACGTGTTCTATGTTCTAGTGGTGGCAGGATTCCTAGTTAATATTCCGTCTAGGTATGTTCCATTCCAGGGCCTGTTATTCTGCCGTGAAGCAGTAGTGTTCGAACATATTTTTTTATTGGAGAAAGTGACGAAACGAGCAAAACGTTCACCTTATGGTAAGTGCAACGTCCGCCCACAACAAATGCTGTGTCACCCAGAACATTCGCGACAACACACTGCGCCCGACACCCTGAGACATTAGTTCATAAGTCTCATATGCCCAGCGATTACGCTAGCTCTCAGTGCCCTTCAGACCGAAACACAGTAATGTTTGCACACTACTGTTTCACGGAAGAATAACTGGCACTGGGGTGGTACCTACCTAGACGGACCTACCACCGGATGTAGGTGACTTAGGACCTAGCTTTGTGGCAATCTATGGGGGAGGCCTATGTTCAACAGTGGACTGACGTGGGCTGAAATAATAATGATGATAATGATCAGATCGGATCGAGTCACATGCATAGGCCTCTCCCATAGACAGCCCCAAATTTTGTAGCTCCCATATTGGAGGGATTTCGCCATAGTGGCCACGCTTGACTGGCTGAAGATGCTGCTGCCCATCTCCTGGTTTTTGTTTTCCCTCCGTCGACTTTCACGACACCCACAACGTGGTAGACATGACAATGTAGACCCAAAAACCGGCTGCGATTCGAACCCGCAGCTCAGGATACAGTCAAGTGTTGTGATCTCAAATCAGACTAACATTATACAATTTCTGCTACGGTCTTTCACACCAAGGTCGTAAACCTGTAAGCATGAAAATGATCTTTATGTCATATACAATAAGAGTGCTATTCACCTGGCAGCCTTTGCTGTTAGATAGCCACGCTTCTTGGCCCATCCATCGCATATATCCCTGGGCGACCATGTGTCATCGTTCTCTGGGTGACTGATACGAAGTAATTTCGGTAGGTCCAGTCTTTCTGCCACGTATCTGAAACAACATTATTATTATTTTAATAGGAGTAAAAAGGAGAGAAAATACAACTCTTGTCCATAAGTAGAGGAGTCACCAAGCACTTCCACCGAACCTTGCTACACTGCCACACTGCACTCTGAGACATCAGCTTGTTAAGTCTCACATGCCCAGTGATTACACTAGCTCTCAGTGCCGTTCGAACCGAAACACAGTAATGTTTGCACACTACTGCTTCACAGCAGAATAACTGGTCCTGGGGTGGTACCCTACCTAGACGGATCCTACCACCAGTAATAGTTTTTTCGGACAGTGTGACAAAGGGACATATTGGGTCAGGTGCGAATGGAGAGGAGCTTAGGCAGGAACTGTAGGATTCCTATGCAGGAATACTTCAAGTAGGTACCACCCCGGGGCCAGTTATTTTGCCGTGAAGCAGTAGTGTGCAAACATTACTGTGTTTCGGTTTGAAGGGCACTGAGAGCTAACGTAATCACTGGAACATATGAGACTTAAGAACTCATGTCTCAGGGTGACGAGTGCAATGTGGTGTCACGCAGAGGTGTTCTGGGTGACACAGCATTTGTTATGGGCAGACGTCGCACTTACCATCAGGTGAACGTTTTGCTAGTTTCATAACTTTATCAAATTAAAAAACTGCGCAGGAGATATTATAGTGCCGCAAGTTTACGCGCTCGATATCTGAAGTAGACTAGGATGCAGTGTCAGAGTCAATCACAACAGAACCAGACCTGAAAATCAACAATTTGTGTTTTGCACCAAAACACTAAATAACCAGGCAACTGGACATTTACAGGACTTCACTTTCTTTTACCGCGGATGGAAGTGTATTGCTCCCTCAACTGGCGCATCAAGCCAAGCTTCCTCCATATCTGGCTCCATAGCCCTCTCCAAAAATAAAAATGGACATTAATGCATATACCTTAGTGTGATAAGAGGCGACTATGCTTTTTTTTATTTTTTTTATTTCATAAAAGTGATGAAATGAGGAAAACGTTCACCTGATGGTAAGTAATACGTTTGCCCATAACAAATGCTGTGTCACTCAGAAAATTACTGTGACCACCCGTCACCCTGAGACATCAGTTCTTAAGTGTCATATGCCCAGTGATTACACCAGCTCTCAGTGCCCTTCAAGCCGAAACACAGTAATGTTCGCACACTACTGCTTCACGGCAGAATAACTGGCCCTGTGGTGGTACCTGCCTAGACGGTTCGTGCAGTGCGGCAATATGCAATGCTGTCCCTTGGGGGAATGCACGTAATAAGAATTTTCTGACTAGTACCAAAATAGCGGTGACGTGGTTATCCAGCTGTCACGTCTCGTTTCCCACGAGGGCGAAAAGTGAGCTACGTGTGAAGTCTCCGCCTACCCCTAATGGGAAAAAGGCGTGACTGAATGTATGCATTTACCTGATGGTAGTGTAGGGCTCCCTCAACTGCGCAATGGGGTAAGAACCCATGAGTATCTGTATGGGACGGGGCACCATCGATGGAAACACGAGACCTGGGCAGTCGCAGAGACGCACCTGGAAATGTACGATATGAAAAGTATACGCTTTCAAATTGCAGCGGTAGTCGAGCTGCAGCTGGCAGATAATGGGTTGGCTCGACCGGGGAACGAGACGCTCTCACAGGATGTCAGCGTCAAATACTAGTATTAGTAGTATGATCATGATGATGATGATCAAGTCTTCCAGGCTGATTTTAACCAATATTGACTGACGCGTAGGCACCACCCCAGGGCCAGTTATTCTGCCGTGGAGCAGTAGTGTGCAAACATTACTGTGTTTAGGTCTGAAGGGCACTGAGAGCTAGCGGAATCACTGGGCATGCTATATAAAAGACCTGATGTCTCGGGGTGGCGGTCGCTGTGTGGTGCCACACAGAAATGTTCCGGGTGACAAAGCATTAGTTATGGGCAGACGTTGCACTTACCATCAGGTGAACGTCTAGCACGTCTCGTCTCTATATCCAATAAAAAAACTGCGCAGGAGATATTATAGTGCCACAAGTTTACGCGCAAACCTAACCGCGCTCGATATAACGCTGATGATAAAATCTGAACTAGACTAGAATGTAGTGTCAGAGTCAATCACAACAAGATCGAACGAAGAATCAAAACCAACAATTTGTGTTTTGCACAGATGTCGCCTCGGGCCGTGATTCGAATCCAGGAGTCAAGTGGTAGAAGTCAGGTGCTCTGACTGCTGCTAGCTGATAGCGAGTGTACTCACTGGGCATATGAGACTTAAGAACTGATGTCTCAGGGTGACGGGCGAAATGTTCTGGGTGTCGCAGCATTTGCTATGGGCTGACGACTCATATGTCATCAAGTGAACAATTTGCTCTACTCGTTACTTTCTTCCATAAAAACCTGACTAAAGTGACTGACTGACTTTTTAATTAATTTATTTATTTAAACTTTATTGTTAACCTTAAAAGGATACAATGGGCGGTTTTAATGCCAGTTGGCATTCTCTGCCAGTCCATCCAGTGGGTGTCGTAAAAGTTGGGAGAGGGAAAATGAAAACCAGGAGATAAGCAGCAGCAGTATCTTCCTGTAATATCTGAATAAATAAACTGCGGTTGCCAACCCGCCCGCCAAGCGATGCAACTATGGCGAAATCACCCCAAAATTAGAGCTGCAAGCTTTTGTGGCTATCTATGGGGGAGGTCTATGTTCAACAGTGGACTAGTGATGGGCTGAAATGATGATGTAAACCGCGGGGCCAAGTTGTTCACACATAACAGAAAACTTACCTGCGGGGTCAGATAAATTGTCTGGAAGTGCTTCGTGTGACCGGGTGTCTTGGAAACAGACACGACCTTCCTACCCATGATGGCGTTCATCAGCGAAGACTTGCCGACGTTGGGCTGGCCAACGCATCCTATAGTCAGCACTCCGTTCTTGTATTTCTCGTGGGTGAAGAATGATGTGTCGGCTTTCTCCAGGATCGTTTCACCTGGAAATTATATTAGGTACTCGCTATTAGTGTGTAATACATACATATACATACATGCATACATACAGACATACATACATACAGACATACATACATACAGACATACATACATACAGACATACATACATACAGACATACATACATACATACATACAGACATACATACATACATACAGACATACATACATACAGACATACATACATACATACATACATACAGACATACATACATACATACATACATACATACATACATACAGACATACATACATACATACAGACATACAGACATACAGACATACATACATACAGACATACAGACATACATACATACATACATACATACATACATACATACATACAGACATACATACATACATACATACATACAGACATACATACATACATACATACATACATACATACATACATACATACATACATACAGACATACATACATACATACATACATACAGACATACAGACATACATACATACATACATACAGACATGCATACATACAGACATACAGACATTCATACATACAGACATACATACATACAGACATACATACATACATACATACAGACATACAGACATTCATACATACATACATACATACAGACATACATACAGACATACATACATACATACATACATACATACAGACATACAATCATACATACATACATACATACATACATACATACATACAGACATACATACATACAGACATACATACATACAGACATACATACATACATACATACATACAGACATACATACATACATACATACATACAGACATACAGACATACAGACATACATACATACATACATACATACATACATACATACATACAGACATACAGACATACAGACATACATACATACATACATACATACAGACATACATACATACATACAGACATACATACATACATACATACATACATACATACATACATACATACATACATACATACATACATACATACAGACATACATACATACATACATACATACATACATACATACATACAGACATACAGACATACAGACATAGATACATACATACATACATACATACAGACATACATACATACAGACATACATACATACATACATACATACATACATACATACAGTCACGCCTCTTTCTCGTTGGGTAGCAGAGACTTTCCACTTGCTACGATCCTGACACACATCTTTCGCTTCTTCTACATTCATTAGCGTTGTCATACGCGCTCGTCGGTTGGGTACTTTTAACGTGAACTTTACTCTAAAGTTCACACTTCTGATCGTGATACGTATGCCTAGGTTGACCCTTACCGGCTTTCCCATTCACACGCGCCTCATAAATCTGCTTCGTCAAACTCTTTTCATCCATCCTCTCTACGTGTCCAAACCATCTTAGCATCCCTTTCTCTTTCTTTTTCACTATATCTTCAACCACACACCAACATTCCCTTATCACGCTGTTTCTCACGTCGTCGTGAGATCAGAGTTGCTCCAGCTATACTTCTCAAACTTTTAATTTCCACAGCATTAATCTTACTTTCATGCTTCTTCTGCCAGACCCAGCATTCACTACCATACACAAGTGTGGGGACCAGAACCCTATGTACAGCTAGTGGTGCCTTTTTAGATACGTTCTAGCTGCTCACAAAGTTACGCAGAGCCCCATTCACTTGATTTCCTGCCAATACTCTTCTCTCAATATCACAGTCATACTTTCCGTCTCTCGTAAACTTAGAGCCCAGGTACACAAACTCTTTCACTTGTTCCACTCTTTCTCCTTCAATCAGAACTCTGCAATCCGTCATACTTTCTTCTCTTTCAAAAACCATTTTCGTCTTACTTACATTAATTTTCATTAGTGTGTAATCTTACATACATACATTTACGCCCCTTTCCCATTGGGGTAGGCAGGGTGTAATCTTATCTTGCTATTATAATAATTGTAGTATAATAAAACTGGAGAGTTTGTATGTTTCAATGCTCTAATCTCAGGAAATACTAATCTGATTTAAAAATTTTCGAAATAGATAGATCGTTTAAAGAGCAAGGTTCGAGGCTAAAGATTCGCACACTAAGAACCTAACTTCACCTAGACGGGCCGAACTGGGAATGCCTTTTTTTCATTGCATAAAGTGATGAAACAAGCAAAACATTCACCTGATGGTAAGTGCTACGTCTGCACATAACAAATGCTGTGTCACCCAGAACATTTCTGTGTGACACCTCACTGTGCCCATCGCCCTGAGACATAGGTTCTTAAGTCTCATATGCCCATTGATTACGCTAGCTCACAGTGCCCTTCAAACCGAAACATAGTAACTATTGCTTCACGGCAGAATAACTGGCCCTGGGGTGGTACCTACTCTATATACATATATGTAATTATTCATTCACACGTAAATCATAAAACATTAATTATATACATCTAAATATATTAACTATATTTTAAATGAAACTAATTTTACGGATTTTATCGCGTTTAATTTTGTTATTTATAACCCGACGTTTCGATTGCTTTACAGCACTTATGGTCACGGGAGGACTGAGGTGACAGATGGCCTGGTGTAATAGTTAGCCCGGAGTACCTTCAGCTTTTAATTATTATTCTTGGTCCGATCTACGCAGAAAGAGCTCACGGTGTCTTGAAGTCTTGCAGGGGTATGCTTGGTTTTTGATTTAATTTTATTAATTATTGGATCCCAAGCTGGTGGTAATACCCAACCATCTTCTCTATTAAAATTTTTCATTCATCATCTCACTCGAAACGTCGGGTTATAAATAATAAAATTAAACGCGATAAAATCATTAAAATTACTTTCATTTAAATGTGTAGTGTTCGCGTAAATATAAGAAAACTATATTTTGTTTAACATAATATACACGGTACGAGATTACATAACAACAACCGGTCGCTGTAGTCGGTGCTGTGAATACTTAAAACGATATATTTGCTGGCACGTAACTTGGCAAGTGTCGTTAGATGCGTTTTAACACAGCAAGCCAGCATTAAGAATTTTGAGACCATAAAAATTTAGTAAGTGTAAATTTCATCAAAATTGTTAAAGCCCAACTCACCGACTTCGGTCTGTTCATCTTCGTCGAACTCCAAGTGGGTCTCTTCAGCGATCTTCTTCTCCCAAGAGCTGAGGTCCACTTGCCCGTCAGCAATGTCCTTGCAAGCTTCTAATATTTTTGTCGCACCTTCAGCGCACATACGCTGGCGTCCCTTGCGCCTTCTTAATTGTAAGCCTAGTGAAAGATAATTAAAAAATATAATATATATAGATATTTTATTTATTTATTTATAATTAATTATTTACGCTGTGTGGTGGCGGCTCGTTAAAAGAATACTACCACTTCATCTCATCCAATGGATCTCGTAAAAGGCAAGTAAGGAATTAAACTGCACTGTGCACCCAACAGCGCATGGCGATGGGCTTACCACCTACAAAACCAAGTGCATTATATTGTTTTGGTGAAACGTGGATTGTGGCAGTCATCTGTTTT
This sequence comes from Luehdorfia chinensis, assembly GCA_019845155.1. Taxonomy (NCBI): domain Eukaryota; kingdom Metazoa; phylum Arthropoda; class Insecta; order Lepidoptera; family Papilionidae; genus Luehdorfia; species Luehdorfia chinensis. Next base: position 746,078 of record JAHVAK010000072.1, read on the forward strand.
TGCAGTGAGTGCCCAGTCTCTGACTACCCCTTACGGGATACAGTCGTGATCTTATGTATGTATGTATGTATGTATTGATATAATTATGTATATTGTATTGCTATCTATGTTGTTTTTTTCTTTTCTTTTTAATGTTTGCTGCACCACCTATCATATGTTTATCTCTGCTTAGCCTTATGGTTGACTGGGAGAGAATGCCTTCAGGCATTAAGTCCGCCATATGTACAACTTAAGTGCACAGAAGTTTAAATAAATAACATACATACATAAGATCACGACTGTATACCATAAGGGGTAGTCAGAGACTGGGCACTCACTGCAAAAACAGATGACTGCCACAATCCACATTTCACCAAAACAATATAATGCACTTGGTGTGATAGGTGGTGAGCCCATCGCCACCATGCGCTGTTGGGTGCACAGTGCAGTTTAATTCCTTACTCGCCTTTTACGAGATCCATTGGATGAGACGGAGTGGTAGTATTCTTTTAACGAGCCGCCACCACACGGCTTTGAAGTATTCCCTGACTTTATTTTTGAAGGCAAACCTAATATTTATAAATGATGTTTTTTTTATTAGATTAAGTGACGAAATCAGCAAAACGTTCACCTGATGGTAAGTGCAACATCTGCCCATAACGAATGCCGCGTCACACAGAACATTTGTGTGTGCCACTACACTGCGCCCGTCACCCTGAGACATGAGTTCTTTAGTCTGCTATACCCAGTGATTACGCTAGCTCTCAGTGCCCTTCTAACCGAAACACAGTAATGCTTGCACACTACTGCCTTACGGCAGAACAACCCTGGGGTGGTACCTACCAAGACAGATTCCTGCAAAGGAATCCTACCACCAGTAAATATGTAATATAATAAAATGTATAATAAATATGTAATAAAAAATGTATAATAAAATATGGGCATTTCTTATGGGCAGACGTTACTTACCATTAGGTGAACATTTTGCTCGTTTTGTCACTCTTTCATATAAAAAATGTATGCATGTAATCGAACCTGTGACTCTTAACACAAGCTGTTGGTATACACAACCTATGTACTCACCAGCTTTGTCGCTGTTAGCTCCACGCAGATTGTATCCAGGACACGATGTAAAGTACACAACCCTCAATCCTGGACATCTTTCAGACAGGTACTCCTTCCAAGCGGCAACAACACTGGCTGGCACCAGGTCTATCTTGTTCAGGACCACGATCATGTCTTTCTTCTGTTCTTTCACCACATACTCATAGAGAGACGGTGGGAACATCATACCCTGGAAAGAATTTGAACTGTGTGGGTGCCGTGTGGCAGCGGCTTGAAATAATACTATTTATTACCGCCATCCCAGGTGATAGGCAACAGCATTTACCTGGAACATCTGAATAAATAAACTGCTGTTGCCAACCCGCCTGCCAAGCGTGACAACTATCGTTAAATACCCCCTAAAATGAGAGCTACAAACTTTTGTGGCTATCTATGGGGGAGGCCTGTGTTCAGCAGTGGACTAGTGATATGCTGAAATGATGATGATGAATGATGATGTACTTGACATATTTTTATTACATGCAGGTCTAAATACATACATACATACATAATATCACGACTATATCCCATAAGGGGTAGTCAGAGACTGGGCACTCAATGCAAAAACAGAAGACTGCCACAATCCACGTGTCACCAAAACAATGTAATGCACTTGGTGTGATAAGTGGTGAGCCCATCGCCACCATGCGCTGTTGGCTGCACAGTGCAGTTTAATTCCTCACTCGCCTTTTACGAGATCCAACGGATGAGATGGAGTGGTAGTATTCTTTTAACGAGCCGCCACCACACGGCTAGGTCTAAATACAGCACTTAAATGATGTTATATCTTCGATAAGCATTCGAAGGTTGGATTTCTTAATGAAATTTTACTCACAGCGAACCTGACGTCCACAATCAGCAGCAGGATATCGCACATCTCCAGCACTCTCCACAGCTGTCTCCAGGTCTCCAAATTCAGTTCAAAGTAGGACATGTCCTTCCAGTGTTCGGACGCTTGCAATTTATCAACATACTCCTGAAATAAAGTAAAAAAGTAAAGTAAAGTTTCAGCCTAAAAATGTCCCACTACTGAGCACAGGCCTCTCCTTATTTCTGAGAGGGTTTTGGAGCTAGGAAGAATCCGCCACGCTGCTCCAATGCGGGTTGGCGGACTTCACAATAAATTCGAAATATTTTTAATTTCTCAGACATGAGGGTTTCCTCACGATGTTTTCCTTCACCGCCGAGCACGTGGTAAGTCAGCACTTAAAATTGCAATTAACAATTTTAGTGGTGCCGGCACCGGGAATCGAACCTAGGTCACTCGCGTACTATGAAATTAAAAGCGAGCGCCCAGCCCCCGAGCTACCACTCCTGAAATAAACAGAATATTTATGAAAAAATATTTACTAATTTTATCATGTTTAAATTCGTATGTTTTTTATTTTATTGGAGATAAACGTTCATCTGATGGTAAGTGCAACGTCAGCCCATAGCAAATGCTGTGTCACCCAGAACATTTCTGTGTGGCACACTGCTCATCCCTTGATCCCCCTGAGACATCAGTCTTATATCTCATTTGTCCAGTGGTTACGCTAGCTGACAGTGCCCTTCAGACTGAAGCACAGTAACGTTTACACACTACTGCTTCACGGCAGAATAACTGGCACTGCGGTGGTATACTTAGATGGATATCTGCCTAAGAAACCTACATCTAGTAAATTAGCAATTTTAGTCAGTGTTGAGGTCACCGACCTACCAATTCTTATTGACATTACTTATAGGTAATGGAATCAGGCGTTACTTTGCGAAATTCCATTACAATAAAGGAAAGTTAATTTACTAAAAAACGCTTGTAGAATTTAAAATGGTGTCCCTCGCGCAATAGCCTCTAAGACAGCCTCTCTCTTCTACGGCAGTAAGATGCTGCTGTCAATCTCATAGTTTTTATTTCCCCTCTGTCGACTTTTACGACACCCACGGGATGTGATGGGGTGGTAGATTCTCTTGAGCCGCCACCATACGGCACGACACGCTAATTGATAGAATCAGGCGTTACACAAAATAATGCCTCGTCTTGAGGTGAAACACGTGTCGTGTTCTCGACTTCAGTGGTGTGTATTGCCTAGTGGTAGTGTTGTAGTGGTGGAGGGTAGTTGGTTTGCTTGTGCACGCTGTAAAGGAAGGGGCGGGCGATGTTCTTGAAAAACTAGGTAAAACACACCATTTTAAATTTTGCACGCGGTTATTTATTTATTTATTATTATTATCAAATCTCTGTACACTTACAGTTTACATAAACCAACGCGTGCACAGATTATTTTATGATTTACAATTACAGTCACATAAAAACAAATAGGCATACTTATAGAAAACTTTCTTAATTTTATAATTAAATATGTCGGCGTCTTTTTGTTGAGCAAGCAAAGTATTAACTAATTTGAGCGCTCTTTATGACGTCGCTTGTTTTGTAGCGGCGCAACGCGCCGGCCGCAGTGCGAACACCGATCGTTGCCGTACGCGCAAGTACTTCTGGGGTGCATTGATTTCGCACCGCGCTAACCATTCCGGATTATCGACTTTGTTGCCACCTATTGTTTCCATCATATAAGTTAATAGCGCCATCTTTCGCCTCAATTCCAGTGTATCAAGCCCTACCATACCGATCACAAACATGGAGGGAAACAAATACGGATAGTATCCATATTTTTTTTTGTACAAAAAACGAGCAAATTTACGTTGTATTTTTTCTATACACAGAGTGTATTTATCCTCATGTGGATCCCATACAATCGCGTTGTACTCTATACTGTTACGTACATATGCATTGTACAGCGCGGTTATACATCTGCAGTCAGTAAAGGAAGCAGATTGCCTCATTATGTAGCCCAGTGCTTTTTGAGCGCGCTTGCATATGTCCTTTATGTGTGCATTGAAATTCAAAGCTGTATCAACTATCAGACCTAAGTCCTTTATTTGCGAGCAGCGACGAAGGGATGAACCACACAATATGTATTCCCATTTGATGGCAAATCGAGATCGGCTTACAGTCATAACTTGACATTTAGACATATTAAACTCTAATTTATTTCGAGAACACCACTCCCGTACAGCATTTATGTCACATTGAAGAGCTTGACAATCCCGAGGATCATTTATACCTAGGTACAGCTTAAGATCGTCGGCGAACAGTAAGCATTTGGCAGTCTTTAATACTAAAGGGAGATCATTAATCATCATTAAAAATTGGGTAGGTCCGAGGTTACTTCCTTGACTTACTCCCGATGATACATTATAACTATCGGAACATATGCTCCCTAATTGCACATATTGTTTTCTGTTCGTGAAATAATTTGAAAAAAATGACAGCAATTTAGGTGTAAATCCAAACAACGAAAATTTCTGCAAAAGTATAAAATTATCAACTTGGTCAAATGCTTTTTTTATATCAAAATAAATGACATCTACTTGATTGCCCCGATCCATTTCATCGATGCAATACTCTGTAAAGTTAACAAGATTTGTTAACGTTGATCGTCCTTTCCGAAATCCGTGTTGACTATCAGATAGACGCGAGTGAATTTGAGTTATTATTTTTTGATTTATTATAGACTCAAATATCTTACTAAAAACTGACAGTACTGCTATGGGTCTATAGTTTATTATGTTAGCGCAAACATTATCGCCTTTAGGTATAGGAGTCACCCTTGACGTTTTCCAGACATATGGGTACGTTGCCGTTTGAAGCGCAAGATTAAATATATAAAGCAGAGGTTTCTCGAAAACAGCGATACAATCTTTGACAATATATGTAGGTATGGAGTCAGGTCCAGCCGCTGAGAAATCACGCAAACGTTTCACAGCCTGCCTTAGGTCAATTGGTAACACCACATCCACAGCCACTTGTGCGCTATCGATGATACTCGTGCTGTTAGCTGCAATGCGCGCCGCACACTCAGCGTCTAATGATTGTTCGTCACGAAGGAATACCGAACGAAAGTACTCGGCAAATGCATTGGTGGCTCTTAAACCTGATACTGGTTGACCATTATACATATATTCGACATAATCCTGCCTCGTTCCTTTATTTTCTTTAATAAACTTCCAAAATTGTTTTGGATCTTTTCTAATGTTTTCCTGAATCCCGCTGATATAATTTTTATAAGTTATTTTTATTAACTTCTTTGATTTTTCTCGATAATATTTAAACATTTCTAAATTAAATTGCGTACCGTATTCCCTAAACTTCTTTAGGTAAAAGTATTTATTTTTGATGCACTTTTTTATTTCAAATGTAAACCAACATGGGTACTGATATTTTCCAATATTAAATTTAGGTTTTTTTAACGACACGTTATTAATTAAACATTCATTCAACCTTTCATAAAACACATTTACTGCTTCATCTACATTGTCATATCTATAAAGTTGTTTCCAGTCAATGGAGGCGAAAGATGCGTATAACTCACCAAAATTTGCCTTGCGGAAATCGAACTTGGGAACGATAATTTCACTGCTGAAAACCTGCGACGAAGGCCGACCGCGAACCGGTCGCGGAAACGAAAGGCTTATTTGCAGTGGCGGGATAGTCATCTATCTGCACTAGAGCAGCGCCTTCCTCCACCTCTACACTGCCTATACTTTGCCTACTCAACACTAAGTCACTATTTATTTTCACTATAAGTTATTAACAAATTAACTTTCTTTCCTTTATGACATTACTTCCTATTCTTTATTGAATAAAGCGACGAAACGTGAATAACTCTCATCTCATGGAAACCGCAACGTCAGCCCATAACAAATGCTGTGTAACTCAGAACACTTCTGTGTTACACCACATTGCGCCCGTCACCCTGAGACATCAGTTCTCAAGTCTCATATGCCCAGTGATTACGCTAGCTCACGGTGCCCTTCAAACCGAAACACAGTAATGCATAATAATATATAGCACAATAATTACTCTAAAGTATTTCTGCTCTTGAGCGTCCAACTGCGCTACAGTCATGCTAAAGTCCCATGGTGGGCGTTTCGGGAAAGATATCTCAGCCGGGAAGTAGTCCGATGGATCAACCTCCATGTCCTTTTCTGCTACCGGATTTAAGGATTTTCTGTAAAAGAAATAAGAGGGTATGTTAAAAACTTTTATTTTTTTCAACTTTATAATTATTTTGAATTTGGAAGACTTATATTATAATAAAAACTTCTTTAGATTTCGCGCCATTTCACGTATTTTTTCGTGTTCATTATCAAATTACAATGTGGAATGGGTGTTAAAGAAAATAGGATTGCAGTGATCGCCTTGCACAAAGTGGGTATGGAGCCGTCGGTCATATCCTAGACACTTAAAAAGCTTGGTATCAGTCGTATGTTCGTATATCGTACTATCAACAGATACAACAACACTTACTCTGTCGAAGACCAGAAAAGATCGGGGCGGCCGCGTGCTGTTAGAACTACAAAGGCTGTTAATGCTGTTAAATCCAGAATTCGTCGAAACCCCATTAGGAGGCAAAAAATCTTATCGCTTCAAATGAAGATTCCCGCTAGGACCTGTCGCGTATTATAAAACAAGACCTGAAGTTCGGTGCTTATCGTCGATGTACAGGACATGACCTAAATCAATCTTTACAATTAAAGAGAGTGGATCGATCAAAACCCCTTCTGTCGCGATATCCACTTTAACGATGAAAAAATTTTCACGATTGAAGAACACTACAATAAGCAAAATGATAAAGTGTACGCTCACAGTTCTAAAGAAGCTGCTCAAGTGGTCGGAAAGGTACAACGTGGTCATCATCCTGCGTCTGCGATGGTTTTGTGGGGCGTGTCTTATCAAGGAGTCACAAAACTACATTTTTGTGAAAAAGGAGTGAAAACTTCAGCCAAAGCGTATCAAGATACAGCCTTGGATCATGTTGTGAAACCTCTCAGCAATACACTTTTTAAAAATATACCGTGGACTTTCCAGCAGTACAGCACCTGGTCACAAGACACGAACTACCCAAGCCTGGCTTGAAACCAACGTTCCGGATTTTATAAGAGCTGAAGACTGGCCCTTATCTAGCTCAGACCTCTTTCCTTCAGACTTCAAATTATGGTCAGTTTTAGAGGACGTGGCCTGCTCTAAACGACACGGCGACATTGAGTCTCTTAAAAAAATCTTTGGAGCAAGCAGTGGCGAAATATCCCTTGGAAACAGTGCGTAATTCCATAGAGTCGTGGCCAAATGTATATGAAAACGTTATGTATGTACATAAGAATATTAATCACTTTAATAAAAACAACAAAAATAAGAACAAGCACAAATTAATTATGCCAGTTACCCGACTTCACAGAGTCAGTGCCTCTTCCATGGGGCAATGTATACGGTTTTACAACAAAATCCCAGAAAGTGCACAGTCTTTCAATAAAAAAGTTCAAACTATTTGTTAAACAAAGACTTTTTAAGAAGGGTTTAATTTAATTTTAAGGAATACATGGATAATTATAACCCCTGGGAATAAGGTGATCGCTGCCAAGCTATTTCCACATCTTTATAAAACTGCTGTAATTGTATATTTAAAATGACTGAAAAAAAAAACCGCGCTGGGTTTCCCCAGGTCAGTGGATTTCTTTGCGAACCAGTGTAGTTTAAAAAAAAATGACGTTCAATAACTATTATGTAAATGATCTATATTGAATAAACAATATTGTATTCTATTCTATTCTAAACAGATTAAATGCCTGTATAAAAGCCAATGGTGGCCATTTCGTATGGATTTTTTTTTATTTTTATCTGAAACTAATAAATATGTAGGTATAAATTTTAATAGTATTACATTACTTCATTAAAAAATTGCATTTTCATTTGTAACAGAACTTATGGCCAGACTAGGTATATTATATTTATTACTAGCGATTTCACTTGCGAAAAAAATCGACCCCGATCGATGATATACATATATGATGATGTTCTCCTAGCCGATTTCGACCACGGCGACAACTTCCGACTACAGTCGAGAGCCATCAACTGCGCAGGAGATATTATAGTGCCACAAGTGTACGCGCAAACACAGAGGCAGTCACTCGTCCCAACCTACCCGCGCCCGATGTAACGCTGATGCGATAAGAACGGAGGTAGGCTAGGATGCAGTGTCAGAAACACGGGGACAATCACAACACAAGCAGACCCGAAAACCAACAATTTATGTTTTAGCACAAATGTTGGCTCCGGCTGGGATTCGAACCCAGGACCCGCGGCTTAGAAGTCAGGTACTCTGACCACTAGGCCACGCGGTCGTCATACATATATACTGCCCTATTTGAATCAGTTTTTGGGGTTTTAATGTTTTTGCGCGGCACCCTAATTATTTTTCTTAAATTAAGGTGGTCTAAGTTATCCGCTATAATATCAGCTATCTGGCAGTGAAAGTCCCGTCAAAATCGGTCCAGCCGTTTCGGAGATTAGCCGCAACAAACAGACAGACAGGTAGACAAATATTGAGTACTGTATATACTGTATATATATGAACTTTTACGACGAGCGTGTGTGAAAACGCTAATGAAAGTAGAAGAAGCTAAAGATGTGTGTCAGGATCGTAGCAAGTGGAAAGATGTGGTCTCTGCCTACCCCTATGGGAAAGAGGCGTATGTATGTATGTATGTATGTATGTATGTATGTGTGTGTATGTGTGTGTGTATGTGTGTGTGTATGTATGTATGTATGTATGTATGTATGTATGTATGTATGTATGTATGTATGTATGTATGTATGTATGTATGTATGTATGTATGTATATTATATACATAATACATTCAATTTTATTTATTTGTATAGATATTAATAAATTTCATTTCATCATCGTCATTTCCGTCCATCACCAGTCCACTGCTGAATGAGACCTCCCCCATAGTTTTTCACAAAACACGGTTCTGAGCCACTTGCATCCATCGAACACACGCCAAAACCATGCGGGTCAGGTCACTCCACCTAGTGGGGGGTCGTCCTACACTGAGGTATCCTGTACATGGTTCCCACTCGAGAACATTTCTTCTCCAACTGTAATCGGTTCTACAAACTACATGGGCCCACCATTGCCACTTTGGCTTACTAACATCAAGAGGTATTTCAGTAACTTAGTCATGTGGAATTTAAAAAAAATATCCCAGAGGTTCTGAAGGGTTTCTTCTTTCTGAGTTCCTATTTTTGGAACCAAGCCTAAAATTAAATAAATACATTTTGACTTTGACAATAGTGCGGGTTGGATTTACTCACAGGGCGTCCTCCTTCTTCATCTGTAACTCCTCGTCGGTCTCCCGGTAGAACTTCAGGGCATATCGGTTCGCATCGCCACGACCGCGTGCTCTGTTCGGCTGGTAGTTAACAGATAACACGTCGTAGGCATTAGAACCGGCTGATGCTGTAAGGAAATTAAGTCTTTCATTAGCTATGAATACTATTGTAAAAGTCTAAAATAGCACGCACGCACGCACGCACGCACGCACGCACGCACGCACGCACGCACGCACGGACGGACGCACGCACGGACGCACGCACGCACGCACGCACGTGCATTCTATAGACATAGATTTCGCATGCACAACAAAACCAGACCCGATATCAATTTGTTTTTGCACAAAAGTTGCTTTATTCAAACCCATGACCTGCGGCGTTCAAGTCAGGTACTCTGACCACTAGGTTCTCCAGTTGTCTATATTAATAAAAAGAAATCAATTTGAAGTGTCTGTTTGTTATAACTAAATAACAAATTTTTACTCAATGCTAATGAAAATATAAACAGTGTTTAAAAGAAAAAAATTTTTTTTAATTTTTGTTTGTCTGTCTGTTTGTTCCGGCTAATCTCCGAAACGACTAGACCGATTTTGACGGGACATTCACTTACAGATAGCTGATATTACAGCGGGTAACTTAGGTTACTTTAATTTTGGAAAAATAATTAGAGTTCCACGCAAAAAAATTGAAAACCCCATAATCCGTTTCAAATAGGGAAGTGTATATGTATATCATCGATCGGGGTCGGCTTTTTTACGCGGCTGAAACCGCGGGGCACAGCAAGTTATACATAAATTTACAAAGAACCGTCTCATAGAAAACCAAAGCACACTCGAGCAGACCAGCCTCCACCAACAGACCAGTTCACAAGTATGACACATGTGGCAGTCGAAAGAAGAAATCCTGTAATGATTCATCAAGGAGTTTCATTAACCTCTTCAAGGTCTCTGCAGCAAGACTCCACCTTAGACATGTTCTGAACCTTCATTAATATAGATTTTGTTATCTAATACTAGTATTAGATAACAAACATTTTCATGTATTGTACTTACATGACAGCAGCAGGTTCTTATTCTTTTTCGCTTGCAGTTGCTGCTTTTTGGCCTTCCCACTAAAGGGTGCCTTGCGCCTGGCCTGCGGCATCTTCACTGTGGCACACTAAGAATTGGTTTTAAATATCATCACACAGTTTAGCTAGCACATACTAGCGCCGTGTGGTAGCGGCTTAAGAGAATCTACCACCCCATCCCATCCCGTGGGCGCCGTAAAAGTCGACAAACGGGAATTAAAACCAGGAGATGGGCAGCAGCATCTTCCTGAAACATCTGAATAAATAAACTGCTGTTGCCAACCCGCCTGCCAAGCGTTGCAACTATGGCAAAATCCCTCCAATATGAGAGCTACAAACTTTTGTGACTATCTATGGGGGAGGCCTATGTTCAGCAGTGAACTTGGTGTAGGCTGAAACGAAGATACTAACGAAGAAGCACAGTGAAATAATCCATACCAATACTACAACGCCATGGTAGCTCCGGGGCTAGGCCCTGGCTTCAAGTTTCATAGTACGCAAGTGCCCTGAGTTTGATTCCTGGTGCCGGCACCACTAAAATCGTTAATTTCAATTTTAAGTGCTGATTTACCACATGCTCAGAGGTGAAGGAAAACATTGTGAGGAAACCTGCATGTCTGAGAAATAAAAAAATATTTAGACGACATGTAAAGTCCGCCAACCAGCATTGGAGCAGCGTGGCGGATTCTTTCTAGCTCCAAAACCCTCTCGGAAATGAGAGGTGCAGCAGTGAGACATTTATAGGCTGTTACTTTATACTATGAATGCGAAATTAATTCTTTCTGTGCCTCAGTCTATGTTCCTATTTAGTGAAAAAGTGATATGACACATCAATGTGATCAGAATTATACAGTTCAGTACAAGCAACAGTTGTGTCGGTACAAACTAAAACTGACTCCATAGTATGATTAACATTTCATTTTATTTAATTATATATTTATTTAAAACCGGTAATAAAAACAAATGACCGAGAAGAATTAAGATGCTTTTCACTGTTGTTAGAGATTACATCATAAAACCTAAATTGTTACTCTGAGATAGTGTTCCTAATGAAACATATAAATGATCCAGATGTTAGCACTGTTCCAGATACTATTGTTTCAGTCTCGCTGAAGATGCACTTTTGCCACGTGTAAGTCTTACTGATTAAGCATGCCATGGAATGGCCAGTGCCTCTGCATTTGCACAATTACTTATGGCACTATTTACTGCATAGGCAACTTCTTCAAGTTTTCACCGTGAAATTGTCCCAAAAACATCTATAATAATATTATAAATGCGAAAGTAACTCTCTCTGTACCCCTATCTGTTTGTTAACCTTTCACAGCTGTTTTAACCGCCGTTTTTAACGAAATTTGGCACAGAGATAGACATAGGACTTTTTATCCTGGAAAATCAAATTTTTTTTTTTTTTTTTTTTCCTTTTTTAAAAACAAAGCCCCACACTAGCATTTTCTCCTGCATCGTGGGTGCGTTTTACAAACATACATTTCACATGCACAACACAACCAGACCCGAAAAGCAACAATTTGAGTTTTTGCACGAATGTTACCTCCGGCTGGGAATCGAACCCAGGACCGGTGGCGCAGAAGTCAGGTACGCTAACCACTACGCCACGCGGTCGACAACTAACACTGTTTCTTTAAATATCCCGTGGAAATACTTTCCACGGGATATTTAAAGAAACAGTATCCACACGGACGAAGTCGCGGGCATCAGCTTATATCATTATATCATCAGCAGATAGTTATAACTTATTTACAATTGATTAAAAATCTTTTTAATGACGGATTAGCCGGTACCGGTTAAACCGACATGCAAATTCTGTAATCGTTTAATATTGGAGACATTATACTAAAATACCTAATCGCAATATACCTATTAATTTAGTTTACAATTAGAAGAAAAAAAAAATTGTCTAAGTGATATTCATTGGAGTAAAAACTTGATTGTTGAAGAAAGACATCAAATGATGTTTCACTTCAAAAGACCCTTAATTTATATTTAACGTAATATTAAGGCCATGCTTACCAGTTGTTAACTGTAATTCAAATATTGAATTTGTTTCAAAGAAACCTATTATTAGAATATTCTATATTAATTATAATATTCAAAATAAGATGGAAACTCTTGGGATTCTTACTTAACTAGAAACTTGGAAAAGTGACAGTTCCCGTTGACAGAGGTCAGCTGGATGTTTCTTTATTAATGCGACATTAGCTACAAGGCTTGCAGCCAAATAGTCATATGATAAATACGTAAAGTGATGCAAACTTTGTTATGTAGCACATGCTTAAAGGAACTCTCCATTTGCATTTGCAAATTATAAGAGCTGTGAAAGCTGTCGCGCTAACAGAGTACCATTTTTTTAAAAATTGCTTGCATTATATAAAAAATAAAGTAATAGCTCCGTTTTATAAAGAATTGTTGGATTAAAAACAAAAAGCACAATCTCCGAATTACCTAACCACTGTATTTATTATATATTATGCCGATATTTTTAGGCAGAGTAGAGTAGCATCTACCTCTTTTCTGCCAAGGTGTCGTAAGAGGCGACTAAGGTATTGTACGGACAGCCTCTATTCGTGCAGAATAACACCATAACATGCAATCGTTTCAGCCTATCACTAGTCGACTGCTGAACATAGACCTCCCCCAAAGATTGCCAAAACAAAAGTAGTTCGCTAGGCAGGCAGGTCGGCAACTGCAATTTAATTATTCAGATGTTTCTGGAAGATGGTGCTGCTTATTTCCTGGTTTTTATTTTCCCTGTGTCGTCTTTTACGACACCCACGGGATGAGATTCTCTTAAACCGCTGCCACAATAAGCAATTCTGTCACTATACTGCTAAACTATAATAGCGGTGACGTGGTTCACTATCCGTTACGTCCCATTCGCCCCTGGGGCGAAAAGTGGGCTACGTGTGTGGTCTCTGCCTACCGCTTATAGGGAAAAAGGCGTCACTGCATGTATCAATGTATGTTTATAATAATATCAATCCTAAGTATTGAAATTCAATACACAAAAATAACAAAATGAAACAAAAAGTCAACCGTCGAGTAATGTTAGGTCTAAATAGAAGTTTTATGTTGTATTATCATTCATATTAGATATCATATTCCCCCTGCGTTACTTCGGGACTTCAGGTTTAGTCAGTAAAACTAATTCACAATGTTATTTATCACTGATGGCTAATTTCATCATACTTATTGCACTTCCGTTATCAGTGACAGCTAACTTTTTGAACTTTACCTTATATGAAAACAGTGATAATTATGAAGATTATGGAAGATGTAGGATTTCAAAGTTTAATTCAGACAGCATTGCCACATTTTAACTTAAGAGATCGGCAGCAAAATGAGTAGCTATAATAATCACTTTTAAGGCTTATAGTTTTTTTCTGTGACTGTAGCACTACATGATAACCTAGAAATAAAGTCAAATCGTTATTTTGAAATTATTCGTATTTTCCTTTCACAATTCCTAAAAAATCTGATACCGTAATTAAAACTATCGAAAACAATTTCATATCCGTAACTGTAATTGAAACCGGTATAATGTCATTCATATATGCGTAACATACCTGAGAAGGTAGTTCTCACGTTTCGAACAATATTCATGATATTAACAATCTGCTTTTGTTACTTTTAATTTGTCAAGAGGTAATAATTTATAAATGTTTCTATTTAATAATAATAAAATCAAATTTCTGCCATAGTCGTAATAAAAAGATAACATGTTCTATAATCCTAGGCTTATCTGCAACATAATTAAAAAAATAATTGCCAAATACGAATTACGAAAGTCAAACAAACAAACTGTCAATGTCAAAGAGCAAATTAAAATTAAATCCTGCTCACTTAATATTGTTTACCTATATTATTAATTAATCAAAATTACCTTATTTATTAAATTTGCATATGTTTTAATTTTTAATCTTTAGTTTTTACAACAAAAATGGATCGCATACATATGTTAGAAAAAGAAATAAACGATTTGCGTACAGCGTTACAGGAGAAAGAAAATGAATTATATGAAATGAAGAAAAATTGGATGCCAGTATGTTGTACTTTATTACATTAAGCTCTATTAATTTTCTCGAAACTATATGTACATTTTCATTATTCGACTTTTACGCACATGGTAGTAATTTCGTTTTGATGCATCCATTTTCAACTTATACAAAAACAAGAAAATTTCTCTGCATATTCGCTTTCTAAACTGAACCGGCTTACCATTAGAATTAGTTTATAATTCTGAAGGTAAACGGGTTGAGTTAATATCTTAAATGTTTTTTTTTTGTGTGGACAGGAAACCACAAAGATTACATTCAAAAAAGTATCTGTTGTATGGAGTAAAGTTTGTCACTTCTAAATTTGATGTTTTACACTGGATGACACCACAAGTAGAAGAAGAAGAAATAAGATTATAGTTGTGCTGTCACCCAGTGAGAACTTTGTATTGAAAGAAAATGCTTTCTTTGCATGCACAGGCGTCTGTCTAGGTAGGTCACCACCCCAGGGGCAGTTACTCTGCTGTGAAGCAGTAGTGTGTAGACATTAGTGTGTTTCGGTCTGAAGGGCACTGAGAGCTAGCGTAATCAATTGGCATACAAGACTTAGAACTGATGTCTCAAGGTGACGGGCGCAGTATATTGCCACTCATTGTTATGGGCAGACGTTGCACTTACCATCAGTTGAATGTTTTGCTGATCTCGTCAATTATCAAGAATGACTGACATACACAACATAATATACATGAACAAAAAATACTATTTTGGAATAATGTAATTTGTTACTGTTTAAATATGTAGATAAGTTGTACTCATTTGATTATTGGTGGTCATCACCAAGTGGTGGCGCCTTAAGACAATGGATCACCCCATCTCATCCCGTGGCTGTTGTAAAAGTTAACAGAGCGAAACATAAACCAGGAAATAGGCAACTATAGCAAAATCTCCCCAAAATGAGATCTGCAAATTTTTTGAAAATCTATAATTGAGGACTAGTAATAGGCTGAAATGATGATGATGATGACTCAGCAAATTGCTAACCACAAGTACTGATTTTCTGTGACAACCCTCTCTGGAGTTACTGTTTATGTGTGAAGGGCACTGAGGGCTAGTGCAATTACTGGGCATATGAGACTTAAGAAGTTACGTCTAAGGGGTACTGAAAGATGGACAGAAATGTTCTGGGTGATAAAGCATTTGATTGACTTGTCCTATTATCCATTGAAAAATAAAACCTGCATCACTCAACTTACTACAAAACCTTGCAAATTGTCACTATTTAGGGAGGGAGTGTGTTAAATGCGATTGCCACTCCAGAACCCACCTTTCTCAACGGTTATCAGTTGCCATTTTAGCTCCTGTGCTCTGTAGTTCTGCAGGTTTTTAAATGCTTTCAGATGCAGACGAATGATCATTTACAACAGGATTACGGCACACAATGTCAACATCAAATCATAAACAGTACGACCAAAGTGCAGTATGGTGATAAACTACCGAAATGGGCTATTGAGAGGTAATGCATTCTGTGAAATAGTATTTTATGTCTAGACTAGTCGATGCCCGCGACATCGTCCGCCGCCTGGATGGATTTAAATATCCTGTGGAAACTATTTAATTTTCCGGGATAAAAAGTATCTTATGTCCGTGTGGTGGCGGCTCGATAAAAGAATACTACCACTCCATCTCATCCAATGGGTCTCGTAAAAGGCGAGTAAGGAATTAAACTGCACTGTTCACCCAACAGCACATGGTGGCGATGGGCTCACCACCTATCACACCAAGTGCATTATATTGTTTAGGTGAGACATGGATTGTGGCAGTCATCTGCTTTTGCAGTGAGTGCCCAGTCTCTGACTACCCCTTATGGGATACAGTCGTGATCTTATGTATGTATGTATGTCCGTCACAAGGATGAAAACTTTCTCTGTGCCAAATTTTATCATGATCGGTTCAGTGGTTGAGCTGTTAAAAGGTAACAAACAGAGAGACTTACTTTCGCATTTATTCTACGATTTCTACGAGCCGGTTTCCACAACTCCACGTCTATGCGCGTATTTTACATGTAGGCAGAAATAATAGGACTGCCCATTTCTGTGCTTCACCAAACTGCGCCCGTCACACTGAGACATCAGTTCTTAAGTCTCATATGCCCAGTGATTACGCTAGCTCTCAGTGCACTTCAAACCTAAACAGTAATGTTTACACACTACTTGACGGCAGAATATCTGGCCCTGCGGTACCTACCTACACAGATTTTTTTTTCTTTTTATTGTATAAGTAATGAAACGAGCAAAACATTCACGTGATGGTAAGTGCAACATCTGTCTATAACAAATGCTGTGTCACCCAGAACATTTCTGTGTGACACCACACTGCGCCCGTCACACTGAGACATCAGTTCTTAAGTCTCATATGCCCAGTGATTACGCTAGCTCTCAGTGCACTTCAAACCTAAACAGTAATGTTTACACACTACTTGACGGCAGAATATCTGGCCCTGCGGTACCTACCTACACAGATTTTTTTTTCTTTTTATTGTATAAGTAATGAAACGAGCAAAACATTCACGTGATGGTAAGTGCAACGTCTGTCTATAACAAATGCTGTGTCACCCAGAACATTTCTGTGTGACACCACACTGCGCCCGTCACACTGAGACATCAGTTCTTAAGTCTCATATGCCCTGTGATTACGCTAGCTCACAGCGCTCTTCAAACCGAAACACAGTAATGTTTGCTCACTACTGCTTCACGGCAGAATAACTGGACCTGGGGTGGTACCTACCTAGACGGATTCCTGCATAGGAATCCTACCACCAGTAAAAGAAAAGGATAATGGTGTCCATAGGAATCGTACCCGGATTCCTATGGACACCATTATCCACTTAGACGAGCATCTAAGGTTTTTTTCTTTTCTTTTTTGTAAAAAAACGAAGCCCCACAGTAGGATTTTCTCCTGTATCGTGGGTGCGTTTTACAAACATACATTTCACATGCACAACACAACCAGACCCGAAAAGCAACAACTTGTGTTTTTGCACAAATGTGCGACGAAAAGAGTTTATGATTAAGGTGTGGGGTGTCTGGTACTGCGACCGGCAATGTTCTTGATTTAAATGATTACGGCAAATCCCAACTGGGAATAAGCCTAGTGAGATTTCCGTGTGATGGCGGCTTAAGAGAATCTACCATCCCACTTCATCCGTGGGTGCCGAAAATGTCTACAGAGGGAAAATTGAAACCATGAGATGGGCAGCAGCTTCTTCCTCAAACACCTGAGTAAATAAACTGCGGTTGCCAATCCGCCTGCCAAGCGTGGCAACTATCGCTAAATCCTCCAAAAATGAGAGGTACAAACTTTTGCGGCAATCTATGGGGGATGCCTTTGTTGAGCAGGCTGAAATGATGATGACGATGCCAACCCGTCTGCCAAGCGTGGCAACTATCTCAAAATCCCCCGAAAAGGAGAGCTAACAACTTTTTCTGGGTATCTATGGGGGAGGCCTACGTTCAGCAGTGGACTGTTCAGAAGGTGATGATGATGGTTTCCATTTCAGGTATAGTCGACAGATTCTCCTTCCGGACATTGGAGTGCAAGGTCAAGAGAAACTGTGTGCTGCGAAGGTGCTCGTGGTGGGAGCGGGTGGGCTCGGATGCCCAGCATCTGTTTACTTGGCTGGCGCCGGTGTTGGTAAGCACCCTTATCACACAAAGTGAAGACGAGCAAAACGTTCGCCTGATGGTAAGTTCAACGTCTGCCCATGTCACCCACAACATTTCTGTATGACACCACACTGCGCTCGTCACTAGGCTTGCCAGATAGCCCGGAAATCCGGGAATGTCCCGGATTTCCGGGCTATCTGGCAACCGTAGTGAGGAGTGCGGTGGTGTGTCATACAGAAATGTTCTGGGTGACACAGCATTTGCTATGGGCAGACGTTGCACATACCATCAGGTGAACGTTTTGCTTCACCCTGAGACATAAGTTCTTAAGTCTCATATGGCCCAGTGATTACGCTAGCTCACAGTGCCCTTCAAACCGAAACGCAGTAATGTTTGCACACTACTGCTTCACGGCAGAATAACTGGCCCTGGGGGTGGTACATACCTAGACGGATTCCTGCATAGGAATCCTACCACCAGTAATTCGTCTGGTATTGCGGGTGTTCATGGGCCGTGAGCAGTTTCCATCAAATGCAACTATAACAATTTGAAAGTTGTTATATTATAGTTGCACGAATTAAGGAACCCCAATCGCCCAATATGAGCTTCATCTGCTAAACTTACATTACGCCTTACACCTTTTTTAAACCTTACAGAATGTTCCTTTAGAATCCACGTCTATATCATTATCTTGGACATGCGGCACTCCCTAGCAATATCGCATATAATAAATATACATGTTCATACTCTGAGCCGTGTGGTGGCGGCTCGTTAAAAGAATACTACCACTCCATCTCATCCAATGGATCTCGTAAAAGGCGAGTAAGGAATTGAACTGCACTGTGCAACCCAACAGCGCATAGTGGCGATGGGCTCACCACCTATCACACCAAGTGCATTATATTGTTTAAGTGAGACGTGGATTGTGGCAGTCATCTGTTTTTGCAGTGAGTGCCCAGTCTCTGACTACCCCTTATGGAATACAGTCGTCTTCTTATGTATGTATGTATGTTCATACTCATCTCCTCAGCCTATCACTGATGATGATGATGATATATATCGATAGCTATCAATTCCGCAGCAGATATTATAGTTCCACAAGTGTACGCGCAAACACAGCGCCACTCACTCGTCCCAAACTACCCGCGCCCGATGTAACGCTAATGCGATAAGATCGGAGATAGGTAAGGATGCAGTGTCAGAAACACGGGGACGATCACAACACAACCAGATCCGAAAACCAACGCAAATGTTGGCTCCGGCTGGGATTCTAACCCGGGACCCGCGGCTTAGAAGTCAGGTACTCTGACCACTTGGCCACGCGGTCGTCGATCCATTCTACGTCGGCGTATCACTAGTCCATTGGTGAACACAGGCCTCCCCCATAGATTGCCGCAAAAGTTAGTAGCTTTCATTTTAGAGGGAATTTGACGTAGTTGTCATGCTTGGCAGGCGGGTTGGCAACCGCAGTTTACTGATTGCCGATCTTGATGAAATTCGGTATTGTGATAGCTTTTGCATCCTGGAGACGGACGTAGGATACTTTTACTCCGGGTGATCAAAGAGTTCCCACTGTATTTTTAAAAAAACCTAAATCCAGGATCCCGACCGATGATGTACACGTCACATTCGAATCGGATTTTGGGGTATTAATTTCGCGAAACCCTAGTTATCTTTCTAAAATTAAAGTGGGCAAAGTAACCCGCTATAATATCAGCTATATATCAGTGAAAGTCCCGTCATAATCGGTCCAGCCATTTCGGAGATTACAAGGAACAGACAGACAGACAAAATTTTTTTTTTTTCCTTATAAGTACCGTATATACTTTTACAAGCATTGAGTAAAATGCTGTTATTTTATTATTACAAACAGACAGTAGCTCATGGGCTAGGCGCTCGCTTTAAATTTCATAGAATGTGAGTGAACTTGGTTCGATTCCCGGTGCCGGCGCCGCTAAAATTATTAATTGCAAAGTGTCGATTTACCACGAGCTCGGCGGTGAAGGAAAACATCGTGAGGAAACCTGCATGTCTGAGAAATAATAAATATCTCGAACACATGTGAAGTCTGTCAACCCGCATTGGAGCAGCGTGGCGGACCCTTCCCGGCACCAAAACCCTCTCAGAAATGAGAGGAGGCCTTCGCTCAGCAGTGGGACATTTATAGGCTGTAACTTTACTTTTTTTCTTTTTACTTCGATTTAATTTCTTTGTAAAAGTAAGTAAGTAAAGTTTGAGCCTATAAATGCCCCACTGCTGAGCACAGGCCTCCTCTCATTTCTGAGAGGGTTTTTGGAGCTAGGACGAATCAGCCACGCTGCTCCAACGCGGGGTTGGCGGAAATATTTCTATTCCCCGGACATGCAGGTTTCCTCACGATGTTTTCCTTCACCGCTAAGCAAGTGGTAAATCAGCACTTAAAATTGTAGAACAATATTAGAGGTTCTGGCACCGGGTATCGAACCCAGGTTACTCGCTTACTATGAAATTAAAGGCGAGCACCAGGCCCCTGAGCTACCACGGCTCTATTATTCTTTTAATAATTTATTTGTAACCTTCGTTAATCTTTTGTTTGCAGGTGAGATCGGTATCGTGGACTACGACAGAGTTGACCTCAGTAACATTCACAGGCAGATCCTGCATGGTGAAGGGGATCAGAACACGTCCAAAGCGGAGTCGGCTGCAGAGACCTTGAGGAGGTTAGCGAAATAGCCTTGATGAATCATTACAGGATTACTTCCTTCGGCTGCCACGTGCGTCATACCTGTGAACGGGCGCTGTTGGTGGAGGCTGGTCTGCTCGATGTTTTGTCATGGAGCTTGCTTTGGTTTCCTATGAGACGGTTCTTTGTAAATTTATGTATAACTAGCTTCGCCCCGCGGTCTCGCCCGCGTAAAAAAACCGACCCCGAGCGATGATATACATATATACTTTCCTGTTTGAATCTGATTTTGGGATTTCATTTTGTTTTGCTCGGAACCCTAATTCATCATCATCATCATCATTTCAGCCTATCTCAGTCCACTGTTGAACATAGGCCTCCCCCTTAGATTGCCACAGAGCACGGTCCGGAGCCACCTGCATCCATCGACTTCCCGAAAATGCTGTGTAGACCCCCCCCCCCCCCCCCTCACTAGATGGAGCGACGACCTGCGCGAATTTTGCGGGAACCCTAATTATTTTTCTAAAATTAAAATAGCCCCAGTTACCCGCTCTAGTATCGGCTATCTGTCAGTGAAAGTTCCGTCAAAATCGGTCCAGCCGTTTCGGAGATTAGCCGGAACAAACAGACGGACAGATAGACAAAAGCTTTAAATTTTTTTTTTCTTATAAGCCCCGTATATACTATCGTAAGCATTCAGTGAAAAAATGTTCTTTTGTTATTTCTAACAGACACATAAATTTTATTTATTTGTATTAATATACTTTAGACTATGATAAAAAAATGAACAAAAAAAAAGGATTCCTGCGGAGTTTCTGTCGCCTGTTTCTTCTCCGTCAGAGGAGTTCCTCTCATTATAGGTACCACCCAGAATATTTCTGTGTAACACCACACTGCGCCCGTCACCCTGACACATCGGTTCTTAAGTCCCATATGCCCAGCGATTAGGCTAGCTCCTAGTGCCCTTTGAAACAAAACACAGTAATGTTTTCACACTACTGCTTCACGGCAGAATACCTGACCTGCGGTGGTACCTACCTAGACTGATTCCTGCATAGGAATCCTACCACCAGTAAATAAACATAATATCCTGGATAAGCATGCATTCTCCTCTCTTCCAGCATCAATTCCCACATCAAGATCACCCCGTACAGCGTCCAACTGGACTCCAGCAATGCCCTGGGCATAGCGTCCCGGTACGACGTTATCTTGGACTGCAGTGACAACGTACCTACAAGATACTTGCTCAATGACGTCTGTACCATTGCCAAGGTAAGTCAATGATGCCAAGAGAAAAGAATAACTAACATGCCAGATCATATTGTCTGATCTGGAGGGGACGACCCCTCTCATCATTAATATAGATCTTGTATATGTAGTAAGCATCGAAGAAAGTGCAGTGTCTGTCCATAACAAATGCTGTGTCGCCCAGAATACTTCCGGGTGGCACCACACTGCGCCCGTAACCGCAACACATCAGTTCTTAAGTCTCATATGCCTAGTAAATACACTAGCTCTCCGCGTCTGTCAGACCGAAACACAGCAATGTTTGCACACTTCTGCTTCACGGCAGAATAACTGGCCCAGGGGTGGTGTAGGTTATTTTTTGTTATGGGAAATGGGACAAACGAGCAAGCGGCAAGATGATGGTAAGTGATCACCGCTGCCCATGAACATTCGCAATAACAGAGGAATAGCAGATGCGTTCCCGGCCTTTGAGAAAGGAATAGGCTCTTTTCTTGAAGGTCCCTAAGTCGTATCGGTCCGGAAAAACCGCTGGCAGCAGGAGATTCCACAAAGTGGTCGCGCTTGGCAGAAAGTTTCTGGCAAAACGCACAGTGGTGGAATGCCAGTCGTCCCGGTGTTGTCGATGAAATTTTGCACTGTGCCGCAATGTGCGATGGTGGAATTTAGCAGCAGGAAATAATCCGGACAACTCCTCGGAACACTCCCCGTGGTGAACACGGTAGAGGAGAGAGACGCACGTCCCTTCGCAAAGCCAGTGGATCGAGCCGATCGGAGGGAACTCGGTCGATGACGATCCCAGCCGCTCTTCGTTGGATTCGGTCAAATGGAAGGTTCTGGCACTGGGGTGCCCCCGCCAAGAGACGAGAACATTCCATGTGAGGCCTATTGCATGATATTCCTATGCAGGAATCCGTCTAGGTAGATACCACCCCAGGGCCAGTTATTCTGCCGTGAAGCAGTAGTCTGCAAACATTACTGTTTCGGTTTGAAGGGCACTGAGAGCTAGCGTAATCACTGGGCATATGAGATATAAGAACTTATGCCTCAGGGGGACGGGCGTGTGGTGCTACACAGCAATATTCTGAGTAACACCGCATCTGTCATGGGCAAACGTTGCACTTACCATCACGTGAACGTTTTGCTCGTCTCGACACTTTATCAAATAAAAAAAAAACTTGCGCCTTGTAAAGTTGCAAGCGTTGAGCCGGCGTGAAATACTGTCCCATTCTACTGATCACGCCAAGCTTGAAGCAAAGTACGTTAATTTGCTAAGACCCGCATGCAAAATATAAAAATGGCGTATATTACCTAGTTTTTTGAAGATCACCGCCCGCCCTCCCTCAGTAGCGTGCACAAGCAAACTAACACCGCCACCAGATACCCTCCACCAACCACTACAATACTACCACTAGATAATATACACCACTGACATAGAGAACACGACACGTGTTTCGCCCCAAAACGAGGCATTATCAAGTGTCATAGACTCTACGACAGACGGACAGAGTAGGCTCTGGTGGCGGTGTTAGTTTGCTTGTGCACGCCACTGAAGCAGGGCGGTGCTCTTCAGAAAACTAGGTAATATACACCATTTTTATATTTTGCATGCGGATCTTAGCAAATTAACTTACTTAACTTCATTATAATGGATTTCCTGATTCTATTAACTACACACCAAACTTTTTGGAGGCCAATACATACATCTAAAAAAAAAAAGTAAAAACTATAAATGTCCCACTACTGAGCACAGGCCTCTTCTCATTTCTGAGAGGGTTTTGGAGCTAGGAAGAATCCGCCACGCTGCTCCAATGCGGGTTGGCGGACTTCACATGTCTTCGAAATATTTTTAATTTCTCAGACATGAGGGTTTCCTCACGATGTTTTCCTTCACCGCCGAGCACGTGGTAAGTCAGCACTTAAAATTGCAATTAACAATTTTATTGGTGCCGGCACCGGGAATCGAACCCAGGTCACTCGCGTACTATGAAATTAAAAGCGAGCGCCCTGCCTCTGAGCTACCACGGCTCATACATACATCTGATACATACATATATCTGATATATAGGAATCCTACCACCAGTACAAGTTCAGCTCTCTTTTTCTCTTCCCTTAGCTCATGACATTATCCGTTTCGACAGTTACCTTTGATATCGGGCAGCGCTTTGAAGATGGAAGGACAGTTAACTGTATACGGATACAGAGCGGGGAAAAATCTCACTGAGAAGGTAAGCATCGCTTCATACCTCTTTAGTCTGAGACAGCTTAAGGTATTTTCCGGTGAATGTATCCGGACAGCTTCTCTTGCCACTTCCACTCTTTTAGTAACCTACAGCTGAACTCACTGCTTCGTTCGCGTGGATTTTTGATTTTTTTAAGAAAACCGACCGCGATCGATGATTTACATATATACTTCCTTCTAGGGTTTAAATTTTTTTGCGCGGAACCCTAATCGTCGTTTCACCCTATCAATAGTCCACAGCTGAACATAGGCCACCCCCATAGATTGCCACAAAAGTTTGTAGCTCTTGTTTTGGGGGGATTTTGCCATAGTTGCCACGCTTGGCAGACGGGTTGGCGACCGCAGTTTATTTATTTAGATGTTCGAGCAAGACGCTGCTGCCCATCTCCTGAGAACCTAATAATTTCTCTAAAATTAAATTAGCCCGAGGTAACCGCTATAATATCAGCTATCTGTCAGTGAAAGTCCTTCAATTTTATTTATCTGTATAGACAGCTTTTTACTCAATGTTCCCCTGCTCGCCTCTCGCCACACCCACGGGACGAAATGTATGCAATCTATTCACAACCATCCATTATCGATACTTGTCTATGAAAGGTGCCGATAACTGTCCAGCAGAGTAGAAAAGCACCTACGTCTTTCCTACCGAGGTGTCGTAAGAGGCGACCAAGCTATTGTGCGGACAGTCTTTATGCGTGCAGAATAACACCATAATATGCAATGCTGTCACTAATGGGGAGACGTAATGGAGAGTAAGAATTGTTTAATTCATACCAAAGTGGTGGCGTCGGGGTTTACCACTCTTCACGAAAACGTATATGGGGAAAAAGGCGTGACTGTATCTATGTCTATGATTCTTGTCTATGGCGATACATAGACAAAATCAGTTATTCTGAT
Source organism: Luehdorfia chinensis (assembly GCA_019845155.1). Lineage (NCBI taxonomy): Eukaryota > Metazoa > Arthropoda > Insecta > Lepidoptera > Papilionidae > Luehdorfia > Luehdorfia chinensis. The sequence goes on from JAHVAK010000072.1 coordinate 771,163, forward strand.
TTTGACATTAAAATGTGACGTCTATCACTCCAGGATCTTACGTACCAGGGGCCATGCTATCGCTGCTTATTCCCAAACCCGCCGCCGGCGGAGACTGTTGGCAGTTGCTCCGCTAATGGAGTGGCAGGTCCTATCCCGGGAGTTATAGGTGAGGACAGAAAATAATTAAATATTTTTTTTATTCGATAAGGTGCCGAGACGAGCAAGACGTTGGATTTTGGGGGGGATGTTGCCATAGTTGCCACGCTTGGCAGGCGGGTTCCAGGAAGATGCTGCTGCCCATCTCCAGGCTTTAATTTTTTGGATGAGATGGATGGAGTGGTACTTTCTTAGATTCTCCATTAAAATTAGTTTTATTTTAATATATTTAATATTATATAGAGCCGTGTGGTGGCGGCTCGTTAAAAGAATACTACCACTCCATCTCATCCAATGGATCTCGTAAAAGGCGAGTAAGGGAATTAAACTGCACTGTGCACCCAACAGCGCATGGTGGCGATGGGCTCACCACCTATCAAACCAAGTGCATTATATTGTTTTGGTGAAACGCGGATTGTGGCAGTCATCTGTTTTTGCAGTGAGTGCCCAGTCTCTGACTACCCCTTATGGGATACAGTCGTGATCTTATGTATGTATGTATGTCATTTTAATATATAGATATATTCACGCACGATTACCTTTCCGCAGGTGCGTTACAGGCTTTGGAAGCGATCAAGCTGATTGTTGGACAAACGCGCGAGAAGCTACTGGTTGGAAGGTTGTGCATTTTCGATGGTGAAGACATCACCTTCAGGACAGGTATTGTATCATAATTTTTTTTATGGAAGTAAATGACGAGACTACTCTATCACCTGGGTAAGTGCAACGTCTATGCAACCAATGCTAAGTCACCCGGAACATTTCTGTGTGACACTACACTGCGCTCGTCACCCTGAGACGTCAGTTCTTAAGTCTCATACGCCCAGTGGCTAGACTAGCTCTAAGTGCCCTTAAGACGCAAACACAGTAATGTTTGCACACTGGAATCCGTCTAGGTAGGTACCACCCCAGGGCCAGTTATTCTGCCGTGAAGCAGTAGTGTGCAAGCATTACTGTGTTTACGTCTGAAGGGCACTGAGAGCTTGTGTCATCACTATGCGTATGAGACTTAAGAACTGATGTCACAGGGTGACGGGCGCAGCGTGGTGTCACACAGAAATTCTCCGGGTGACACAGCATTTGTTATGGGCAGACGTTGCACTTGCCATCAGGTGACACGTTTTGCCCGTCTCGACACTTTATCCAATAATTAAATACTGCTTCAAGGTAGAATAACTGGCCCCGCGCTGGTACCTGCCTTGACGGATTCTTGCGCAGTAATCCCACCACTTGCGTTGTACGTATCCTATCCATTATGATATCCTATTGGATAACGAAAAAATACATTTTTTTTTGTACCAGTTAAACTCCGCCCGCGTAACGCCGAGTGCCCGGCTTGTTCAGCGTCACCGACAATCACGAGGCTGATCGACTACGAAGCGTTTTGCAAAGCGCAAGCCAAAGAAAAGGTAAGGTTTTTCTTTTCTTTTTGGTGTAGGAAGTGACGAAACGAGAAAAACGTTCACCGGAACGGCAAGTGCGACGGTACGCCCACAACAAATGCTGTGTCATCCAGAATGTTTCTGTGTGACACCACACTGCGCCCGTCACCCTGAGACATCAGCTCTTAAGTCTCATATGCCCAGTGATTACGCTAGCTCTCCGTGCCCTTCAGACCGAAACACAGTAATGTTCGCACACCACTGCTTCACGGCAGAATAACTGGCCCTGGGCTGGTACCTACCTAGACGGATCCCTGCATAGAAATCCTACCATTAGAATCTCCACAGGGCATAATGAAAGCATTATGCCCTGTGGAGATTCTTAGAAAAGAGGTCTGATTAAAAAATAAACTTCTACGGACTCGAAACTACCGTACGAAAAACCGAAAGTGAACTTTAACCGCATATACTTAGAGAATATTTTCGCACGCCCTATCTCTTTTCATCCGTGAACGTGTTATTGCATGATCCTCTACAAAGCAAAGGAATGAAAATTAGTGTACACTAGCATTGCCCCGCGATTTTACTCGCGTAAAAAAGCCGACCCCGATCGATGATATACATATAGCCTTCCCTGTATGAATCGTATTTTAGGGTTTTAAGTTTTTTGCGCGGAACACTAATTATTTTTCTAAAATTCAAGTTGCATAAGTTACCCGCTATAATATCGGCAATCTGTCAGTGAAAGTCCCGTCGAAATCGGTCCAGCCGTTTCGGAGATTAGCCGGAACAAACCGACAGACAGTCAGATCAAAATGCTAAAAATTGTCTTTTTCTTATAAGTACCGTATAAACCGCCGTGTGGTAGCGGCCTAAGAGAATCTACCACCCCATCACACACCGTGGGTGTCGTAAAAGTCGACACAGGATAATTAAAACCAGGAGATGGGCGGCAGCCTCTTCCTGGAACATCTGAATAAATAAAGTGCGGTTGCCAACCCGCCTGCCAAGCGTGGCAACTATGTCAAAATCACCCCAATATGAGAGCGACAAACTTTAGTGGCTATCTATGGGGGAGGCCTATGTTCTATGTTATGTTGGTTACTGGTCAAGAAAGTAAGATCGATGCTGTGGAAAGCTTGGGAAGTATAGCTGGAGTGACTCTGATGGACAATGTGAGGAACAGCGTGGTAACGGAACGTTGCGGTGCGGTAGAAGATGTAGTGACAAAGATAGAGAAAGGGATGCTTAGATTCTAATGACTAAAAACTACCCTACGAAAATAAATAAAACCGAAACTGAACTTAAACACCATATACTTAGAGAATATTTTCGCACATCCTGTATTTAATCATCTGTGACAATGACAGCGCTCGAAGCAAAGACTTGAGGGAAACGGCTCGGTTATCGCAGTGGCGTAAGCGATTTCCTTTTATGCCTACTTTAAATACATTATAGTTTTTGACTTTGAAAGCTGATGGTAGGATTCCTATGCAGGAATCCGTCTAGGTAGGTACCACCGCAGGGACAGTTATTCTGCAGTGGAACAGTAGCGTGCAAACATTAGTGTTTCGGTCTGTAGAGCACTGTAAAAATTCCTCTTCCCTTTGAGAGGACTACAGAGGCGGCAAGAACCAAATCTCCAGAGCTGCTTGGCGTACGTCGAAAGTATTCTTGACGACCGCGTGTCGTAGTGGTAGAACTTGACTTCTAGACCGCTTCCTGGATTCGAATCAGCCGGAGGTAATTTAAACATTTGTGCAAAACGAAACGTTGGTTTTCAAGTTTGTTGTTACTGTTGGTAGGATCTAGATATGTATCACCGCAGGGTCAGTTATTCTGCCGTGAAGCAGTAGTGTGCAAACATTACTGTGTTTCGGTTTGAAGGGCACTGAGAGCTAGCGTTAATCACTGGGCATATGAGACTAAAGAACTGATGTCTCTGGGTGACGAGCGCAGTGTGGTGTCACACAGAAATGTTCTGGACGACACTGCATTTGTTATGGGCAGACGTTGCACTTACCACCAGGTGAACGTTTTGCACGTTTCATCACTTTATCCAATAAAAATAAATGTAAAGCAATGTTCTAATATACATATATCCCTAAATGATTTTTTATATTTACGCGAAGAGAATCTACCACCCCATCTTGTCGCGCGGGTGTCGTAAAAGTCGACACAGAGAAAATGAAAGACAGGAGACAGGCGTCAGCATCTTCCTGGAACATCTGCATAAATACTGCGGTTGCCGACCCGCCTGCCAAGCGTAGCAACAATGGCAAAATCCCTCCAAAATGAGAGCAACAAATTTTTGTGGCAATCTATGTGGGGGCCTATGTTCAGCAGTGGACTTGTGATAGGCTGAGACGATGACTAAACCATTTAAATAAAACTAATTTTACGGATTTCATTGCGTTTAGTTTTGAACTATTGCTAACCCGACGTTTCGAGCGCTTTACATCACCCACGGTCACGGGAGGACTGAGGTGACAGATGTCCTGATGTCATAGTACCCGGAGTACCTTCGGCTTTTAATTATTATTTTTGGTCCGATCCACGCAGCAATAGCTAACTGTGTCTTGAAGTCTAGCAATGGTATGTAGATTGCGACAATAGTTTGTAGCTTTCGATTTGGGGAATTTTGCCATAGTAGCCACGCTTGTCAGTCGGGTTGGCAATATTTATGTTAATAGGCAAACCTTGCGTATGTTTTGGTTAGTTATCATCATCATCATCATTTCAGTCTATCACTAGTTCACTGTTGAACATAGGCCTCCTTCATAGATTGCCATAAAGGTTTCTAGCTCTCATTTTAGGGGATTTTACCAAAGTTGCCACGCTTGGCAGGCGAGTTGGCAACCGCAGTTTATTTATTCAGACGTTCCAGCAAGACGCTGCTGCCCATCTCCTGGTTTTAATCTTCCCTCTGTCGACTTTTACGACACCCACGGGATGAGATTGGGTAGTAGATTCTCTTAAGATTCCGCCACCAGACGGCGATCGGGTAGTTATGAAATGACGTCAAAATCGGCCATTTTACATACATACATACATAAGATCACGACTGTATTCCATAAGGGGTAGTCAGAGACTGGGCACTCACTGCAAAAACAGATGACTACCACAATCCATGTTTCACCAAGACAATGTAATGCAATTGGTGTGATAGGTGGTGAGCCCATCGCCACCATGCGCTGTTGGGTGCACAGTGCAGTTTAATTCCTTACTCGATCCTTTTACGAGATCCATTAGATGAGATGGAGTGGTAGTATTCTTTTAACGAGCCGCCACCACACGGTCATTTTACCGCGTTTCTATTAACTCGCATGTGTCTGTTCGGGTCAAATTTAGTAATTGATTTTAAACTTCCCGAGAAGCTGGAGATTTGAAACTTTGAACATAGCTCCCGTCTGTATGTCTGTTAGCTTGTCTGTTGGTTACGAAATTTATTCTTCTAGTCAGTGTTGCCAGAATTGATTGCATTTAGTTTGTGTTTATTCTGTGTGTCGCATGAAGTTCAAAACTGCGAATGTTGCATCCTTGTGGGTAAGTGGCATTTGGAAATTTTCATTTAATATTATTACTTTAACGTTATCAAACATTCGCGGTATTGAATGGTTCTAGAGCTTTTTTCTGTATCGAACAATAATATCTAGTGTATTCGGTTGCTTCAAGTTGTTTTATGGAAAATATACTGTAGATTTACGCACAGAAAAGTCAATTTTTGCTTGTATTGTGTTTATATCATCATTTCAGCCTATCACTAGTCCACGGCTGAACTTCGTAGCTCTCATTTTGTGGTATTTCGCAATAGTTGCCACGCTTGGCAGGCAGGTTGGCAACCGTTGTTTATTTATTCACGTCCAGGAAGATGCTGCTGCCTATCACCTGGTTTTCGTTTTCCCTCTGTCGACTTTTCACCCACGGGATGAGGTGGAGAAGTAGATTCTCTTAAGCCGCTACCACACAGCTACTTACATTAATTTTGTTTATTTTAGTCATATATATATACGCCTAGTGGTCAGAGTACCTGAATTCTACGCCGCGGGTCCTGGGTTCGAATCCCAGCCGGAGCCAACATTTGTGCTAAAACACAAATTGTTGGTTTTCGGGTCTGGTTGTGTTGTGATTGTCCCCGTGTTTCTGACACTGCATCCTAGCCTACCTCCGATCTTGTCGCATCAGCGTTACATCGGGCGCGGGTAGGTTGGGACGAGTGAGTGCCTCTGTGTCTGCGCGTACACTTGTGGCACTATAATATCTCCTGCGCAGTTGATGGCTCTCGACAGTATTCGGAAGTTGTCGCCGTGGTCGAAATCGGCTAGGAGAACATCATCATTTTAGTCATGTTATTGTCTGTGTCTCGGGAGAGCCGTGTTGGACATGAAAATTCCAGCAATCATGTTACCTTCTATCCAGATCAGGAGGTAAAACTGATAAGGTCTGATATTCCTTCCCGTTGACGAAGGACAAAGTCTGAAGGAAGCAGTCGCAGTCGCAGTCGGAACTAATTGATGAGACTGGCAACTCATTCACCTGATGGCAAGTGCAACATCTGCCCAAAACTGTTGCTGCGCCACGAGAACTTTTCTGTGATAGCACACTGCACCCGTTACCCTGAGACATCAGTACATTTGAGGCCGAAACACACACACTACTGCTTTACAGCAGAATAACCTACCACTAGTATTTGTTTGTTGCAGAAAAAGCAAGAAGCCCGCCTCAAAACCCAGCGTCGCATTGAAGAGAAGGAGAAACGTATGACTGGACAGAGTTATTACGGCTTTCGGACCGCGCAGATTCCCGAAGGGGAGAAGAAGAAATGGATACAGGATGTCCCGAAATCGGAGAGGAAGATGGGGCCTCGGTGCAAATCGGAGTTCTGTGCGAAAGGCACGTACAGGCATTGCTCGAATATCACAGACGAGTGTCGACAGGAGCTGTTCTATCACTTCTGGAACGAATTGGACTGGAAGGGGAAAAAGAATTTTGTGAGGACCCTCGTTGATACTGTCCCACCGAAACGAAGACGTCTCAAGCATAAGGGTACGGTGTCGAGAAAGGGCGACACCAAGTTATACCACTTAAAGAACAATGATCAGAGACTGCCAGTGTGTAGAGTCATGTTTCTGAACACTTTGGGTATCAAAGAGGCTATGGTGAGGTGCTGGCTGATCGGGGAGAAGCCTAAATTACCCAAAAAGCCCATAAAGTCATTGAACGTGAATTCGTATATAGACAACCTGCCCAAAGCGCCAGCGAAGTGTCAGTATTGCACAGATGTACAATACATTAATTTAGATAATATTAAAAATCTTTATCAATTATATAATATGTATGTAAGAGATATGAAGTCGAAAGGCGTGATCCCGGCTTCGAGGAAGACGTTTTCGAACGTTGTCAGCTCAAAAAATATAAGGATTTTCAAACCGAAAAGCGACACGGACATTTGCGATTTGGTCAGTCAGCATAATGTGTTGCCGAGCTTGAGGGACTATACCGCCGACAAAACCGGTGTTGCCATGTGTGATAATTTAATGACTGTGAATTATTATTATAATGATGCTCAGTGGTGAAAATATAAAATTCAATGCCTTTCTTTTAATTCCAACTTACCTCGCTAATTGGCTACCTTCTTGATTCTCATAAGTATTCCTTATATTTAAAAAATTACCTAAAAAAAATTGCTTTAATAAATTACTTTTTTTATTGGTTAAAGTGATGAAACGAGCGAAACGTTAACCTGATGGTAAGTGCAACGTGTGCCCATAACAAATGCTGTGTCACCCAGAAAATTTCTGAGTGACTCCAACTGTGCCCATCACCCTGAGACATGGGTTCTTAAGTCTCATATGCCCAGTGATTACGCTAGCTCACAGTGCCCTTCAAACCGAAACACAGTAATGTTCGCACACTACTGCTTCACGGCAGAATAACTGGCCCTGGGGTGGTACCTACCTAGACGGATTCCTGCATAGGAATCCTGGCACCAGCAATCTATTACATATTTAGTGACCAGACCATAACTATTATATAAAGTTCAGCTTTTATATAATAGTTATGGTCTGGTCATGTTTTACTAGTTGTAATATTCCTATGCAGGAAGCCGTCTTGGTAGGCACCAGAAAAACATTGACCTGATAAGTACCTGGTAATGTACCTGGTCTGCTTATAACAAATGCTGTGTTATCCAGAGCAATTCTGTGTGGCACTACACTACGCCCGTCACTCTGAGACATCAGATCTTAAGTCTCATTCTCAGTGATTACACTAGCTCTCAGTGCCCTTCAGACCGAAACAGCAATGTTTGCACACTACTGCTTCACGGCAGAATAACTGGCCCTGGGGTGGTACCTATTATAAGGATTCCTGCATATGAATCCTACCACCGTTAATTGTTATTTTCATTGAACTAAAAACTCAAATTCCATCGTCACCATCTTGATGGTTGGCATTCCACCACAGTGCGTTTTTCGCGGCATTTTCTGCCACGCACTTGCACTTTATTGGAATGTTCTGCCGTCAGCGGTTTTTCCGGACCGATACAACTTAGGGACCTTCAAGAAAAGAGCCTATTCCTTTCTCAAAGGCCGCCAACGCATCTGATATTCCTCTAGTATTGTAGGTGTTCATGGGCGGCGGTGATCACTTACTATCACGTGAGCCACCTGCTCGTTTGCCTCCTATTATATAAAAAAAAACTAAGTGACGAGAGGAGCAAATCGTTGACCTGATGGTAAGTGCATCGTCTGCCCATATGCTGTGTGGCACCAAGCTGCTCTCTCCAACCTGAGATATCAGTTCCAAAGTTTGATATGACCAGTAATTACACCCGCTTTCAGTGCCTTTCAAGCCGAAACGGCAGAATAGTTGGCAATGCTTAAATGGATTCCTGCATATGAATTCTACCACCAGAAAATGAACGATGTTTGTAACATAACGATATTTTACTGTGGCATTTCACATACATACATACATACATAAGATCACGACTGTATCCCATAAGGGGTAGTCAGAGACTGGGCACTCACTGCAAAAACAGATGACTGCCACAGTCCACATTTCACCAAAACAATATAATGCACTTGGTGTGATAGGTGGTGAGCCCATCGCCACCATGCGCTGTTGGGTGCACAGTGCAGTTTAATTCTTTACTCGCCTTTTACGAGATCCATTGGATGAGATGGAGTGGTTGTATTCTTTTAACGAGCCGCCACCACACGGCTATAATTTCACGAATTGTACATTTGGCACATTACGCCACGCGGATTCTATCTGTCTTCTTACATACATACAATAAGGCTTTTACTATATAAGAGGTAGCCTGTGACGACCGCGTGGCCTAGTGGTCAGAGTACCTGACTTCTAAGCCTCGGGTCCTGGGTTCGAATCCGATCGAGTGCCAAACCACAAATTGCTGGTTTTCGGGTCTGGTTGTGTTGGGATTGTGCCCGTGTTTCTGACACTGCCTATCCTTCCGATCTTATCGCATTAGCGTCCCATCGGGCGGGAGTAGTTTGAGACGAGTGAGTGCCTCTGTGTTTGCGCGTACACTTGTGGCACTATAATATCGCCTGCGCAGTTGATATTCGAAAGTTGTCGCCGTGGTCGTTTGAAGGGCTTGAGAGCTGCCGTAATCACTGGGCATATGAGACTTAAGAACTCATGTCTCAAGGTGACGGGCGCGGTGTGGTGTCACACAGAAGTTTTCTGGGTAACACTGCATTTGTTATGGGCAGACTTTGCAACGATTTGCTCGTCACGTCACTTAGTTCCATAAAAATAACACTAAAAGTATCTTAAACATTCAGGACATGGATCTTCAAATCCTCCGGCCGCAGAATCGTATCACCGCTTCACAATTGGAGGAGCAAATAAGGCAGTTAAATCTGAACGCGGACTCAAACATAAAAGAGCGCCATCTGTTGGTAGATGTACGGAGTGAAGCGGAGTTCAACATGTGTCGGTTAGATGGCGCTGTTAACTATCCGATTGAACAGTTTCGCGGTGAAAAGGTGGACGAGGTCTTGAGAATAATCAATGAGAGGAGTCAAGGTATATCAACGCAATAAATAAATACTATTTACTAATATAAAGTACCGAAGTAGTAGTAAGTAATAAGAAAGGCTTCAAGAGTGGCAAACGCAGTGTAGGGCGCCCCCCCCCCCACTAGATGGAGCGACGATTTTGCGGGAAGTCGATGGATGCAGGTGGCTCAGGACCGTGCTTTGTGGCAATCTATGGGGGAGGCCTATGTTCAACAGTGGACTAAGATAGGCTGAAATGATGATGATGAATATAAAGTCTATTAAATTTATTGGATATTGAATATTAAATTAGCCGATGGTTCCGGCAGAGATTAGCACCTACCTCTATCCTACCGAGGTGTCTTAAGAGGCGACTAACATATTGTACGGGAAGCCTTTATCCGTGCAGAATAAAACCATAATATGCAATGCTGTCACTATACTGCCCGTGGGAACGCAACGGGGAGTAAGAATTTTTGGACTCGTACCAAAATGGCGCGACGTGGTTCTTCGCTCGTCACTTCTCGTTTCCTGCGGGGGCAAAAAGTGCTACGGGTGTGGTCTGCGCCTAGCCTTATATGGAAAAAGGCGTGTATGGATTGTATATTCTGCTGTAAAACTACTGAGAAGCCCTTGTTTCGCTCGTATGCGGGGTCTTCTAAGATCATCAGTAGTTCACTGCTGGACATAGACCTCCTCAAGTTACGATGATCACGCGGATTCGTGACCGCCTCGCACCTTCGATGTGGCCCATCGCTGGGCTTTTTTTAAGGTTATTTCGCCTCCACGATGACATTGGACGTAATGGGATAGTGGAAAAAAAATTATGAAAATTTGTGTCGGGAGTTACTTCGAATCTACCTTCGATAATGTCGCGAGAGTGACCGTATGGCGTAGTGGTTAGAACACCTGCCCCGCCGCAGGTCCAGGGGATCCTAGCCGGAGCCGACATTTGTGCAAAAGCACATTGTTTTCGGTTGTGGTTATATCGTGAGTGTCCCTGTGTTTGCGCGCACATTCGTGGCACCATAATATTTCTTGCGCAGTTGATAGCTTCCGAGAGTATTCGGTAGCTGTCGCCGTGGTCGAAAATCGGTTAGGGGAACATCATCAATCAGACCAGTATTCTGTAACCAGATTAGCTTTGCAGTGTACGGTACCTCCCTGCTGAATCGTGAGTCCTGAACCCCATTACCAGAAGATGTGCCAGACAAATTGTTGATTTTCGGGTCTGGGTGTAAATCATTGTTCAGTTTCTTATCAAGGTGGTAGGATTCCTATGCAGGAATCCGTCTAGGTAGGTACCAGCCCAGTGCCAGTTATTCTGTCGTGAATCAGTAGTGTGCAAAAATTACTGTGTTTCGGTCTGAAGTGCATTGAGAGCTAGCGTAATCACTCGGCACATTAGACTTAAGAAATGATGTCTCTGGGTGACGATGTGGTGTCACACAGAAATGTTCTGGATGACACAGGATTTGTTATGGGCAGACGTTGCACTTACCATCAGGTGAATGTTTTGCTCGTTTCGTCACTTTATTCAATAAATAAAAAAAATAATTTCGATTAAGGGAAGGTGGAAACGTCTAAGCGGCTGGTGTTGGCGCGAATATACCGTTTCAGCCTATCACAAGTCCACTGCTGAACATAGGCCTCACCCAAAGACTGCCACAAAAGTTTGTAGCTCTCGTTTTGGGGGGATTTTACCATAGTTGCAACGCTTGGCAGGCGGGTTGGCAACCGCAGTTAATTTATTCAGATGTTCCTAGCTAGCGTGATCACTGGGCATTTGAGACTTATGAACTGATGTCTCAGGTGCACCCTGTGTGATGTCACTCAGAAATATTCTGGGTGACACATAGCATTTGCTGTCGGCGGACGTTGCACTTACCATCAGGTGAAAGTTTTTCTCGTTTCGTCACTTTATACAAGGAGAAAAAAAAAGAACATTCCTGTGTGACACTGTGCCCATCACCCTGAGACGTCAGTTCTTAAGTAAGTTTCTTAAGTTCTATATGCCCAGTGATTACGCTAGCACTCAGTGCCCTGCAAACCGAAACAGTGTTTACACACTATTGCTTCAAGGCAGAATAACTGGCCCTGGGGTGGTACTTACCAGTAAGGCAGTCATGACACTGATCATCAAGTGAATGGTGCACTCGTCTCGTCACTTAAAAACTGTTTAACTAATATTGTGATTTAATTGCAGTGACCTTCATCTGTAGGAGGGGTAATGACTCTCAGATAGCAGCACAAACGATTCTAGACCTTATCGATGAAGAGCATAAGAGTAAAATTAAGGATTTAGTTGGGGGACTCCACGCCTGGTCTAATAATATTGATCATGACTTTCCAGTTTATTGATTTTCAAATAAAGAATTGTAAACATAGCAGTTTCATTACCAATAGCATCGATATCCTCAGGTTTCAAAGCAAACTTGACACATCCTCTCATCCAGGGGTAGACCTATGTTCACGAGGACGCGTATTTTTATTACAACAAAATAATTTTTATTCAATATAGATAATGATTTCTTATATTTACTCGAACACTACACATTTAAATGAAACTAACTTTACGGATTTTATCGCGTTTAACTTTTACTATTCATAACCCAACGTTTCGAGTGCTTTGCAGCACCCATGGTCACGGGAGGACTGAGGTGACAGATGTTCTGATGTCATAGTTAACCCGGAGTACCTTCAGCTTTTAATTATTGTTTTTGGTCCGATCTACGCAGAAAGAGCTGACTGTAGTTTAAAGTGTTGCAGTGGTACGCCTGGTTTTTGATTTAATTTTATTAATTATAGGATACCCAACCATATTCTCTATAAAAATTAGGACGTCTTGTAATTTCAATAGCCTCGCGAATCATCCTTCGTAGGAACCGGCGGTGAATATAGATTATTTACATAATACTTAATGAACGTCATTATTATTCCACTACACTGGTTCGCAAAAAAATACCTCAGTCCTGGGAAGAACAACATAGAACAGTGGGCAGTTCTTTTTTGGCTGCTTAAGAGAATCTAGCACCCCAACTCATCCCGTGGGTGTCGTAAAAGTAGACAGAGCGAAAATGAAAACCAGGAGACGGACAGCAGCATCTTCCTGGAACATCTGTATAAATAAACTGCGGTTGCCAATACTTTTGATTACGATTGCCACAAAAGTTTGAAGCTTTCTTTTTGGGAGGATTTTGCCATAGTTGCCACGCTTTGCAGGTGGTTTGGCACACTACTGCTTTATGGCAGAATAACTGGTCCAGCGTTGGTATCTATCCCTCCACCAGAAAAAAAACGAGTGCACACGAGTGATGTGTTGATGAGATGAGATTTATTTATTTATTTATTTTTATTGCACCAACAAAGTGAACACCATCACAATCAACAAAACGATTATGCTTAAAACCAGTTTAGTGCCACTCCAATTAGAGGTGCAAACTACAATGCAATAACTGAACAACAGAATTAGGTATACAAAAGTAAAAATAAGTTACAAAAACATATATGTAAGAAAACAATACAAATCCTTAATTAAACAAAGCTACAAATTAATTTCAACAATTGGTTAATTATAATACATTATAAATACCAAATTAAAAAATAATAAAGAAATGAAAAAATTATAAAACTATTGTCTGCTGTATGTAATTTTTGAATTTAGGGAAGCTGTTTGAGAAAATATCTATTTCAGCTAATTTTTTGCCATTATCGCAACAGCCTTCTTTTTTAAAGAGATCATTTATGGCGACATCGACACTAAGTTGTGAACAGCGTTATAGTTTCTTATTAATCTATTGAATGGCGAATAATGTCCTAAATTTGTACGTGCTGATTTTTCTACAAATGGAGTGTATTTCATCGATCTCGGCAACCTTCAAGGTATAGATATATTTAATTGAGACATTAGATAAGTAGCATCAATATAACCATTTACTAGTCTATACAGAAACAAATTGTCAAGCAGCTTCCTGCGGTGCAAAAGTGATTTCATACGGAAATGTCTTAATCGATCCTCATAACTCGGTAGTATTTGTGCCAGACTGCAACTGTATGATAGATGCCACAAAAATCTTTTCTGAAGATGTGTTGGCTTGTGTCACTATATCTAAATCTCTTTCGCAGTCGAGGACTGCCGAAGGTGTTCGGTAGTTGGATGGTTGGTGTTCTGGATTTAACACGAACCTTGTACATCGGGATTTTCTAAATTCGGGAGCTTTAGAATATTCGTTGGCATTTATACAAATACGACCGGAGGGCATATTAGATGAGTCTGAGTTAAGTTCCAAATTAGAACCTTCCCGTGTGGTAGCGGCTTAAGAGAATCTACCACCCCATTTCATCCCGTGGTTGTCGTGAAAGTCGACAGAGGGAAAATTTAATCAGATGATGGGCAGCAGCATCTTGAACATCTGAATAAATAAACTGCGGTTGCCAACCCGCCTGTCAAGCGTGGCAACAATGGCAAAATCCCCCCCAAAATGAGAGCTACAAACTATTGTGGCAATCTACGGGGGAGGCCGTGGCAGCAGTGGACTAGTCATAGGCTGAAATGATGATGATCCTGGCAGTGTCATTTTATTAGTCCAAATTAGAACTAGCCCGTAACAATATTATATTGAGCATGAATTTGAATTATATATTCTGTAATGCCTTTTAAAATGAAACCGAAAACTAAAGAGAAAAGTCTTTACAAAAACGCACACACAACTTCTCTTCCGTCTTCATTACTCTACTTCGAAATCCATTCTCAAGTCTTCGTCTTCGATATCGTAAGCCAATGCATCGTCGATTCCAGCTCTAGCAATGACTTTATCGAACTCTATACTGAAGCCATTCTGTTTTGTCAACTTTCCTTCTCTATCTTTCCAATCATTTTTTAAATTAGTGAAATCTCTCGGTCTGCAGTTTATGGAGCTTACTATTACTGTAAGAAATAACTAAAGATTATTTATTTCCATCATGGCAACGTTTTCCGTTTACCATTGGAAAACTTTTTTTTAATAAAATAGGGGGCAAAACTGATGGGTAGTGATCGCCACTGCTCATGAACATCCACAATACCAGAACGAAAGGAATAGGCTCTTTTCTTGAAGGTCCCCAAGTCGAATCTGTCCGGATAATCGTTGGCGGCAGCAGATATCATAATGTGGTTGTGCGTGGCAGAAAATTCTGCGAAAAACGCACTGTGGTGGAATAACAACCATCAAGTTGGTGACGACGAATTCTGACTGAACCGCGTGGCCTTTCTGTATATAGGGTAGGTTCTGTAGTGTGTAAAAACCACTCGCAAAGATTGATAGGAGTCGTTTTTTAACAGGAGAAACGTTCACCCTATGGTAAGTGCAACGTTTGTCCATAACAAATGCCACTCAGAAAATTTCTGTGTGACACCACACTGCGCCCGTCACATTGAGACATCAGTTCTTAGATCGCGTATGACCAGTGGTTATTCTAGCTCTCAGTAACCTTCAGATCGAAACAGCAATGTTCGCACACTACTGCTTGCAGAATAACAGGCCAGTTACTGTGTTTCGGTCTGAAGGTCACTGAGAGCTAGGGTAACCACTGGGCATATGAAACTTAGAACTGATGTCTCAGGGTGACGGGCGCAGTGTGGTGTCACACAGAAATTTTCTGGGTGACACATTTGTTATGGGCAGACGTTGCACTTACCATCAGGTGAATGTCTTGCTCGTTTCGTCACCATATCAAATAAATAAAAATATGTGTTTATTCGGGTTTTATTTGTAATTTTAAAATATACATTAATTTTCAATACTTACAGACAAAAATTAAACAAGAATACATTAAAATACGAGAATTCATAGTAACGTATGAAAACTTTATGAAGAGAATTAAAAATGTCAATGAAAATGAATCCTCAGTATTAAATAGCGATGAAATCGACGCTGTTATCTTATAATTGAAGTTATTTCATGCTTTATGAAGTAATCAATACCGCGTGGACGATTTGATGGCCGGCGGTCAGAATACCTGGCTTCATCACCGCGGACCGCGGGTTCGAATCCCAGCCGGAGCCAACATTTGAGCCAGCCTTAACGGGGGGAAGGACGGCGTATGTTGGACTTGCACCGACTAAAACCCCATGGTGTTCTGCCTTCGCCGCATGTTGGCAGGGCCACGGGAACGCTCGCGCACACATCCGCAACCTCGCCGGCGCTGGCCGCCTACAATCGGAGGGCCCTCGGGAGAGGACAGCTGGCGACCACATTTCGGCCCCGGAGGATAGGGAGAGAGGCTATGCTACTCCTCTCTCTCTCCTTTTTCTCCGCGGCCGCCGCACCGTAGATACGGCCGTGGTAGATGTTTTACACCGACTTTAACTTCCGTGCTTAGCCGGGGCTCAGCTAGTAAAGTTATAAATTCATACATGCATACAAATAGTCACGCCTTTTTCCAATATAAGGGCTAGGCAGAGGCGAAGCATGTAGCCCACACGAGACGTGACGGGTGGCGAACTACGTTGCCGCCATTTTTTCGATGTGACAGCAGTACACAGCATTGCATATTATGGTGTTATTCTGTACGAATAAAGGCTGTCCGTACAATAGCTTAGTCGCCTCTTACGACACCTCGGTAGGAAAGAGGTAGGTGCTATTCTACTCTGCCGGACACCTATCTAATACAGTATAAAAAGTGAAGTAATGTACTTAATAAATGTTATAAATTCAATGCGATAGAATCGAGCTACAACAATGATAACTCAAGAGCGAGCTGATCATAAGTTTGGTGAGTCTGGGTTCGAACCTCGGTGGCGGCATCAAATTTTAACAGCAATAAAGCACTGATTTACCACCTGCTCAGTGGTGAAGGAAAACATCATGTGGAAACCTGCATGTCTTTGGAATAAGAATATTTCGAAAACATGTGAAGTCCGCCAACGCATTGGAGCAGCATGACAGACTCTTCCGGGCTTCAAAACCCTATCAGAAATGAGAGGAGGCCTGTGCTCAGCAGTGGAACATTTATAGGCTGTTACTTTACTTACTTTATACTGGGCGGTGAAGGAAAACATGGCGTGTGGTGGCGGCCTAAGAGAATCTACCACCCCGTCTCATCCCGTGGGTGTCGTAAAAGTCGACAGAGGGAAAATGAAAACCAGGAGATGGGCAGCAGCTCTTCCTGGAACATCTAAATAAATATCGCCCGCCAAGCGTGGCAACTATGGCTAAATCCCTCCGAAATGAGAGCTACAATTTTTATGGCTATCTATGGGAGAGGCCTATGTTCAGCAGTGGACTTATGACAGGCTGAAAACATCAGGATCAGGAGGATATCTTTATTTTTTATGGATGACTATGACTAATCGAATAAATCGTTTACCTGATGGTAATCGAAGCGTTGTGGGGAGGCCTATGTTCAACAGTGGACTGTAATAGGCTGAAATGATGATGATGATGAAGCGAAGCGTTTGCCCATTACATGCTGTGCCGCCCAGAACATTCTAACATTCAATTGCAAAGTACACAGTAATGCAAGCACGCCTCTGTTGCTGATAACTGACACAGCGGCAGACCCACTGTGACGAATTTATGAATCCTTTACCACCAATTTATGAATCCTACCATGTCTAGGAACTAAAAATTAATTGGACGTGACGGATTTTTTTTCTTCAAACTTTCGAACAAAACGTTCACCTGATGGAAAGTGCAACGTCAGCCTATAACAAATTCTGTCACTCAGAACATTTATGTGCGACACGGCACAGCGCACCGTGGCCTTGAGACATCAGTTTCTTAAGTCTCATATGCTCAGTGATTACGCTAGCTCACAGTGCCCTTCAAACCGAAACCCAGTAATGTTTGCACACTAGTGCTTCCCGGCAGAATAACTGGCACTGGGGTGGGGTACCTACCTAGACGGATTTCTGCATCGAAATCCTACCAACAGTAGTACCTACTTGTTCTACTTTGAAGGGACAAAGAAACTGCAAGTTATTTAAAAATATAATAACTCTTATTTCCGGCAAAAGTTACCTACCTATCCCATATAACGTCATACAAATTGTGTATTTCTCAACCATCAAAATGATGAATGCTTAATGCTGAATGCTGTGTCACCCAGAACATTTCTGTATGACACACCACCGCACTCGTCACTACGTCACTATGCCCAGTGATTACGCTAGCTCGTGCATCCTGCATAGGAATCCTAACACCAGTAAAAAGCGGTTTTGGCGGACTTCACTTTGAAATAACATTGGAGCAGCGTGGCGGACTTTTCCCGATTCCAAAACCCTAGCAAAAATGAGAAGCAACCTGTGCTTTGCTAAATGCTTACATTATTTACACAACAATCAGATTACCGTTAGAAAACCATCTGGCAAATGAGGGAAAAATCTATGGCTAACGGGTACTTACACGACTTTTTTTTATTGGATAAAGTGATGGAACGAGCAAAACGTTCATGGTAAGTGTAACGTCAGCTCTTAATAAATTCAGTGTCACTCAGAACATTTCTGTGCGACACCCCACTGCGCCCATCACCCTGAGACATCAGTTCTTATTTCTCATATGCCCAGTGATTACACTAGCTCACAGTGCCCTTCAAACCGAAACACAGTAATGTTTACACACTACTGCTTCACGGCAGAATAACTGGCCCTGGGGTGGTACCTACCTAGACAGATTCCTGCATAGGAATCCTATCACCAGTAAAACTTTACGAATGGAGATGTTCAGCAGTGGCCTCAAATAAGCTATAAAGGTGTAGTTCATACAGAATAAATCGCGTGTTTTTCTAATGAAGTTATAGGTTTCTATATTTGCCAATGCAGTGTCGATTCTATTAATAATGTCCGACACAATACACTCTTTGTTTAGCTGTATTAAGTGTATTGACCAACTAGGTGGATCCAGGATCTTCGGTAATAATTACCTAAAACGATTTTATGTTACTGCAGCAAATACCTGAGTAAAGAAAGAAATAACATTTTTTGGTACACGACCAAAATTATACTTTTCGTTTTGTCTCCATGAATCCAGCATCTTTTTATATACATCATCATTCAACAGTCCCAGAAAAGCTTCAGTACAAGTCAACTGTCATTTTACTGTCGATCTAAAAACGCATATGAGACTTAAGAACTGATGTCTCAGGGTAACGGGCGCAGTGCGGTGTCACACAGTAATTTTCTGGGTGACACAGCATTTGTTATGGGCAGACGTTACACTTACCATCAGGCGAACGTTTTTCTCGTTCCGTCACTTTTATGAAATGAAAAGAAAAAAAAAGTCTTTATTATATAGTAGCTCAGGGGCTAGGCGCTCGCTATAAATTTCAAAGTACGCGAGTGACCTGGATTCGATTCCCGGTGCCGGCACCACTAAAATTGTTAATTTCAATTTTAAGTGTCGATTTACCACGTGCTCGGCGGTGAAGGAAAACATCGTGAGTAAACCTGCATGTCTGAGAAAAATTTTTTTTTTTCGAAGACATGTGCAGTCCGCCAACCCGCATTGGAACAGCATGGCGGATTCTTCCTAGCTCCAAAACCCTCTCAGAAATGCGAGGAGGCCTGTGCTCAGCAGTGGGACAGTAGTAGGCTGAAACTTGATGAAACGGGCAAAACGTTCACCTGATGGTAAGTGCAACGTGTGCCCATAACAAATGCTGTGTCACCCAGAACATTTCTGTGTGACACCCCATTGTGCCCATCTCTCTGAGACATCAGTTCTTAAGTCATATGCCCAGTGATTACGCTAGCTCACAGTGCCCTTCAAACCGAAACACAGTAATGTTTGCACACTACTGCTTCACGGCAGAATAACTGGCCCTGGGGTACCTACCTAGACGGATTCCTGCATAGGAATCCTACCACCAGTACCAGTGAGATCTCGCACAAATTTTCATCCTAGCACAAGCTTTAAAGCTTGGTTGCAGCTGTTTTCAAATATACGAGTATATTCGCGGCGTATGTCACGTGATTACACTGTTCAGTTGCCCTTCCGAAACAGTAATGTTTGCACACTACTGCTTTACGGTGGAATAACTGGCTCTGCGTTGGTACCCTGCTTAGGAATCCTACCACCAGTTAATGATATCTGGTGAGCGTCACAGTTGTGGTAGCAGATTAAAAGCTTAGTTTCTTTATAGTGAATCATGGACACTTTCTTTAAAACATATTTCGTTATGCACGTATAGGTGCCCGGCAGAGCGGAATACCACCTACCTCTTTCCTACCGAGGTGTCGCAAGAGGCGACTAAGGTAATGTGCGGACAGCCTATATTTCGTGCAGAATAATACCATGCATGATGAAATATGCAATGCTGTTTTGGCGGATGATATTGCCAAGGAAAAGGGTAGCTACCCGCCAGATCGAGTGGTCTGATCTGGGGAGGACGTCTCCTCCAACTAGTAATATTTAGATGTTGTATATATAGTTCGCATCTCAGAAAACTTTCATAGCGCGATTATGGACGTATGCGAATATTTCTTGAGCTTCTCATGTGGCGACATAGATGTCGCTACACTGTCATTATACTGCTCGTGGAACGCAATGGAGGTAAGTCTTTTCTGACTCGTACCAAAATCTGCTTATCTACTGGTTTTCATTCTCCCACTGTCGACTTTTACGACAGCCACGGGATGAGATGGGGTGGTAGATTCTCTTAAGCCGCCACCACACGGACTCGCCCCGCGGTTTTACCCGCTTGAAATAAGACAACATGACCGATAAGTGTCCAGCAGAGTGGAATAGCACCTACCTCTTTCCTACCGAGGTATCGTAAGAGGTGACTAAGGTATTGTACGGACAGCCTATATTCGTGCAGAGTTATTCCATAATAAGCAATGCTGTCACTATACTGCTCGTGGGAAACGCAGTGGGATTATGAATTGTTTGACTAGTACGAAAATGACGGCGGGGTGAGGAGTGGGCTGCGGGTGTGATCTCTGCCTACACCTTATATGGGAAATAGGTGTAACTATATATATCCACAATATGTTGCACTACATGCACAAGTGTACAAGTGTGGCACGGTCCTTACGTAATCCGATGAGTCAGGCATTCCGTTTGTCTATTTACGTGATTGAGTAAAATAGCCCTGCCCTAGCGCTGCCCTTGCAGAATCGCCTGCTAATAACCAATTTAATTCCAAATCCAATCCCAAGGTTTATGCGATAATCAACCTTAAGCGCTTGGGATAAGATTTAGCAGATTTTTATAGGGATGCAAATGCTGTTTAGCGATAATCCCAAGCCCTTTTCTTTCTGAACTATCTACGATTGGCTTGTTTGGGGTTTGCGCGCGCATTAAACTGGCCTGCCATCGACTGCATTACAATTTTTGTGCTCAATTCTGCTTCAGTTCTATGTTAAATTTCATGCCTTGTAGCGAACCAGACGTGGATATTGAACATTTCCAAATGGCATTTAGAGGAATATTCTGGATTAGCTCAGTTTCAGAAGTTACCTTTTCCTTTCAGTCACTTTCGGTTCCCGGTTACTCATTGACTCCACTGCGTGACTGCAAAAAAAGATTGACCATCTTAGTCAGTGTTTTAAAAATTGTAAAAAGGCCAAAACATGCCACATTCTAAATACTAATATACAGATAAAACATTAAAAAATATAAGTGTCAATTATTAATTTAAATATTTGGGCAAAACTTTTTCTCAAACTATTTTGAATTTAATTTATGCAGTGTATTGAAAAAATAAATTACTATAAATATAAATTCACAACAAGGTAATTTAAATTTACAGCCATAATACTCCCGGAGTATTGACTTTATTGTCTAACCGCTGGACATTTGTGAAATATATTTTAATATGATTACTGCTATTGTCAAAACGGTTTCTTTAATTTATTAAATGCCGTCCCCTTATAATTCCATACACGTGTTTTTTTAATGCGTTTTTATTTTTCCCCGCTGAAATATATTATTTCAAAAGTATGCGGCTTCCTAAAATACTTCATTTTAATTTCATAAATTTAAACTTTATTTCAATAAAACCAATATTAATTGCATAAAAATCATCTTTTATATAAATTGCACACAAATAAAGTGAATTTTGTATTTTTTAAATTACAATCAATTAAATGGCTTTGGACGACTTGTCAGAAAAATTGGAAATAAAATGCTAATTAAGACCGAAGAAATTGTTGGGTTTTTCATGATAGCGAATTTACCCACGGAAAGAAAAACAGTTTTTTGTCGCGATAAATAAAATGTAATGCATAAAATCATACACGAATTCAAATCGTAAAAAAATTAGCGTTCTAAAATCATTTTCCAAAAAACAAAATGGCGAATGTTGGTAAAGTGTTAGCAACTATAAAAGCGGTTATAACCAGATTAGTTTTCGCCTGCCACGGCATAATAGCAATCTGGCAAGTGACTGTCTTCAAGGACAGCATCGAGTATTGGTACCTGGCTTCACCGATCCTACTCCTGATCTTCGAAGGCGTTTTCACATTGACGATTAAGGATAATCAAGAGTGGAAATGGTAAGATTTGAATATGCTTTATCCATAAAAAGATCTCTAGATTGCAGATATAGAGAGGCTTACCCGCCGTCGCTTCACTTGGGCTTGGGTGTCAAGTTTTTTTTTTAAATTTTAACTAAAACCTCGGTCATTCGTTTTCGATCATCATCCTTAGTATCGATACAATTATTATAAATCCGAAAGTTTGTTAGTTGGTTAGTTTGTCCGTCTTTCACGCTTCAACGGAGTGTGCGATCGACCTGATTTTTGGCTTTTTAGCTTCGTTAAAGTGTAGTGGAATCTCGCGCGGGCGAAGCCGCGGGTATCAACCAGTTAATATTATAAATGCGTAAGTAACTCTCTATCCCTCTGTCTGTCTGATACCTTTTCAAGACATAACCGTTGAACCTATCTTGATGGAATTTGGAACAGAGATAGATAGCTTGCATCGTGGAGACGGACGTCCATACTAATGTTATAAATGTGAAAGTAACTCTCTCTGTCCATCTGTCTGTTTGTTACCGTTTCACGGCTCAACCGTTGAACCGATCGAATGACGAAATTCGGCACAGAGGTAGCTTGCGTCCAGGAGACGGACATAGGATTCCAAAGGAAAGAAAGTTAATTTGCTAAGATCCGCGTGCAAATTTTAAAATGGTGTATTACCTAGTTTTTGGAAAGCACTGCCCGCCCTCCCTCTATAGCGTTTATAAGCAAACTAACACCGTCTCCGGGAGCCGCCACCAGATACCCGCAACTACAACGCTACCACTGAAGTCGAGAACACCGTGTGTTCATAAATGTGTTGGCTTTCTTTCCTTTTTAATAATACAAAGTAACGCCTGATTCTGTTTCGGAATCAGAACAGAATTCTTCTGTGCGTGTTTATGTCACTGAACTCCTTCTAAACGTCTGGACCGATGTTGATGAATTTTTTGTGTGTGTTTGTGTGGTTCCCTGGATGGTTTAGATTCAGAATTGGACCTGGTAGGTGGCGCTGCCATAGAGTTCTAGGAAAATGACAAAAGTCACTGAGTATATGGTATATCGATAATTCGAACATCGAAAAATCGTTTGCTGAGTCTATTAACAGCAGTCAGACAACGTCTGTCGAGTCCGCTAGTTATACTATACTTTTTTTATTAGGTAAAATCAAAGAGTTTCCACTGGATTGTTAAAAAACCAAAATCCACGCGCCACTACGGCGGGTTCTAGATAGTATCTTATAATTTACCAATGTAGAATCCTTCTAGATACTACGTTGAAATAAGACTAAGTTGGTCGTATTAGAAACCATAAATTGCGCTAATTTTTTTATGGAAGAGGGGGCAAACTAGCAAGTGACTCACCTGATGGTAAGTGATCACCGCCGCCCATGAACATCTACAGTACCAGAGGAATAGCAGATGTGTTGAAGGTCCCTAAGGGCGGATTTCACCGTTAAAACTAAACCCGATCAGTTCAAGCTAAACGAAGTTTAAGCGTTTAACTGAGTTCAATGCTACAGTTTGCATTTCATCAACATCAAATGAACGCAGATAAAGCTAAAACGCGATTAATATTCAGAACGACCTATTTTCGACGTTCAAGTCTTTAAACGCGTTTAGAGAGCTGTCATTGTCAAATGCACAACTATGTAAATACAAAAAATATTTTTAATTCCTATTATTTATTGTTTGCATACCTATGTAACCTACGCATAAAAACAGGCTGTTTGATGTCGCAAAAAGTGAAATACATCAAGTTTTTGTTTTAGATTGTGACGATATTTCATGTAAACTTCGTTTTTCTGAACGCGATCAAAATGTAGTTAGTGAAATCGGTTAGACGAAAACCGAGATCAAATGATACATTTGAACTCAGTTAAGTTAAACGTGGTTTTATAAAACTTGGTTTCCAAAGCGATCGGTGAAATTGGGTCTAAGTCGTATCGGTCCGGGAAACCGCCGGCGGCAGCAGATTCTATAAAGTGCTTGTGCGTGGCAGAAAATTCCATAAAAATTAAATAAAAAAATAATTTGATGTAGCTTAGTAATATTTATTAGCACAGACAGAGAGTGGTAGCGGCCTTAGAGAATCTACCACCCCATCCCATCCCGAGGGTGTCGTAAAAGGCGACAGAGGGAAATTAAAACCAGAAGATGCAGCAGCATCTTCCAGGAACATCTGAATAAATAAACTGCGGTTGCCAACCCGCCCGCCAAGTGTGGCAACTATGGCAAAATCCCTCAATATTAGAGCTACAAACTTTTGTGACTATCTATGGGGGAGGCCTATGTTCAGCAGTGGACTTTTGATGGGCTGTAACGACACAATTTATTACATTACTTGTGATAAGATTCCTGTGCATCTGTCACGTTACTGCCTCGGTAGGTATCACCGAAATGCCGATACGATTCTTAATTACCTCCGATCTCCGTCTAGGTAGGTACCACCCCAGTGCCAGCTATTCTGCCGTGAAGCAGTGGTGTGCAAGCATTGCTGTATTTCGGTTTGAAGGGCACTGTGAGCTAGCGTAATCACTGGGTATATGAGACTTAAGAACTTATGTCTCAAGGTGATGGACGCAGTGTGGTGTCACACACACAGAAATGTTCTGGGTGACACAGCATTTGTTATGGGCGGACGTTGCACTTAACATCAGGTGAACGTTCTGCTCGTTTCATCACTTTATCCAATAAAAAAAAATCAGTCAAAGACACGGGGACAATAAGAACAGAATCCAGATCCGAAAATCAACAATTTGTGTTCAATAGAATCGGGATGTTGGAAATGAATTGCGATAGAGAAGATCCGCATGCGCCGCAGATTAGCAAATAAATTTTGTTTCTGTCTTATCTTCGTTTTTGCACAAATGTCTGGTTCCGACTAGAATTCGAAACCGGGACCCGCGGCGTACAAGTAAGGTGTTCCGACCACTAGGAAGGAGTTGACGTCTTCCCCAGATCACGACCCTTTTTCTTTCTGCGTTTCGTCTACACCACTATGTTACTTTGTTACCGGTGGTAGGATTCCTATGCAGGAATCCGTCTAGGTAGATTAGGGCCAGTTATTCCTCCGTGAAGCAGTAGTGTGCATACATTATTGTGTTTCGGCTAGTGTAATCACTAGCTCTTACGATAGCCATAGGAAGGTGGTGGCCGACACCACCAAACATTTATTTTAGTTGATATATCATTTAAAGTGCTGTATTTATGCAACACAATTTATTTGTTTTCGGGTCTACATGTATCATGTATGTGCGTGTCCCTGACACTGCATCTTACCCTTCGCCTGATGTTATCACACACTGCATCTGACCCTACCCCCGGTCTTTACAATTAGCGTTACAAGCGTTTAATATTTCTCGGGAACACGGGTGACGAGTACGGAACAAACTTGTGTCTGAAGTCGAGCTTTTGTTAGACAAAATCTCGAATTGGGGCCGCCGACTAAATCTAGTCCAGTTCAACCCCAAGAAGACACAGATTTGCGCGTTTACCGCTAAAAAGAAACCCTTCGTCGTATCACCTCATTTTGAGAGCACTCTCCTCGTTGCCTCAGCCAGTATCAGTATTCTTGGCGTCGACATATCGAGTGACGTTCAGTTTCGCGGTCACCTGGAAGGGAAGGCCAATTTGGCTTCCAAAAAGCTTGGCGTCCTCAGTAGAGCGCGACAGTACTTCATGCCGGCCCACCGCTTGCAACTTTATAAGACGCAGGTTCGGCCACACATAGAGTACTGTTCTCATCTCTGGGCGGGGGCGCCCCAGTGTCAGCTACTTCAATTTGACCGTATTCAACGGAGAGCGGCTCGTATCGTCGACGACCATGTTCTATCTGATCGGCTTGATCCACTCGCTTTGCGAAGAGATGTTGCATCCCTTTGCATTTTTTATAAGATCTACCATGGGGAGTGTTCCGAATAATTGTTCGGATTAATTCCAGCCGCTGATTTTCACCATCGCACATTGCAGCACAGCGCTAAATTCCATCGTCACCACCTTAATGGTTGGCATTCCAGCACAGTGCGTTTTTCGCGCAATTTTCTGCCCCGCACAAGCACTTTATGGAATCTGCTGCCGTCAGCGGTTTTTCCGGACCGATACGACTTATGGACCTTGAAGAAAAGAGCCTATTCCTTTCTCAAAGGCCGGCAACGCATCTGCTATTCCTCTGGTATTGTAGATGTTCATGGGCGGCGGTGATCACTTACCATCAGGTGAGCCGCTTGCTCGTTTGCCCCCTCTTACATAAAAAAAAAAACATCGGAAACAAGAAGGCGTACACAGGTGTGTCTGTGCTTACGCTTGTACTTACGGGTACGACCCCGTGGCCTAGTTGTCAGAGTCTGACTGCAACGCCGCGAGTCTTGGGTTCGAATCCCAGTCGGAGCCAACATTTGTGTAAAATTACAAATTGATGGTTTACAGGTCTCGTTCTTTGTGGTGTCTTTGATCATGTCAACCCACTTTCGATTTTACAACGAGTACGATTTAAGAACGAGTAGTTCAGTCGGAGCGAGCGACTGTTTTTGAGCAATAAGATAGGATGGCTCGCCCGTGTGGTGGCGGCTTAAGAGAATCTACGCCCCATCTCATCCCGTGGGTGTCGTAAAAGTCGACAGAGGGAAAATGAAAACCAGAAGATGGGCAGCAGCTGTCTTCCTGGAACATCTGAATAAATAAACTGCGGTTGCCAACCCGCCTGCCAAGCTTGCAAGCAAAATACCCCCAAAATGTGAACTACATACTTCTGGCCATCTATGGGGTAGGCCTATGTTCAACAGTGGACTAGGTAATAGGCTGAAATGATGATAATGATGATAAGGTGGGATTTTGTCAGGTCGTAGTTGACGTGCCCCAAAACCATATAAAAAAAAATTGCATCTCCATTTCTGGTGTACAGAGCGAAGGATTGGTACATTTTTACCGACGTCAGTCTTCTCTTCAGGCCAGATTGGAAGATGATCTAGGCTTACGTTACCATCTTGGACCTTATCTATATTATACTAGTGTCTCAATAAAATAATTTTCAGTTATAGCTATTCCATATATTATCTGTGACCTTTGAATCTGTCGTAACGTCAATTTGACATTTGGACGCTTTGTGAATGATCAGCGTACCGGAACGCGCAAGGACAGTTACTGTTAAATAACATTTAGGTGTTGCTAGTGTTTTTTTTTTTGTATCATGTAACTTAAATTAGTTGTCTCTTAGCCCATTTATTAACTCACTTCAAAATGGAGCATAACCTCTTCGGTTAAAACCAATTTTAAAAATTCTTTTTTTTATTAGAAAGGGGATATCTTAAGGGTAGTCCCAAATAATTTTGGTCAAGTTCTTTTGGCGAATGATATTGCCTAAGGAAAAGGGTTACCCTACCCGCCAGATCGGGTGGTCTGATCTAGGGAGGACGTTTCGTCCGAGCAGCCTTTAGATATTGTATATATAGTTCGCATCTCAGAAACTTTCATAGCGCGATTGTGGATGTATGAGACATATATGAAAAGTTGAAATACCACTGTGAGCTAGTGTAATCACTGGGCATATGAGACTTAAGAACTAATGTCTCAGGGTAACGGACGCAGTGTGATGATGCTAAATAAAAATGTTTTGGGTGATATAGCATTGTTATGCTCGTTTCGTCAGCGTCCCCAAAAAAAAAATAGGCCTCCCTACTACAAAAGTTTGTAGCTCTCATTTTGAGGGGAATTTCGCCATAGTTGCCACGCTTGGCAGACGTGTTGGCAGTTGGCAGTTTTAGCAGGAAGATGCTGTTGCCCATCTTCTGGTTTCAATTTTCCCTCTGTCGACTTCAACGACACCCACGCGATGAGATGGCGTGGTAGATTGTCTTAAGCCGCTACCATACGGCAATCCATACGCTCGGACGACGGTCAGGCCATAAGGCGCTCGTAAGCAGTAGATAAGTAAATAGTATGAAATGCCGATGACATCATCGACAATTGCGTATTATTGTGAAAATTAATGAAGTCACGAAGGGACTGCTTATTATTAAGGCCATGTCAGACAACACCGGAAGCCCCATTAGCGTGACGTATTAAGTTCTTTACAAACGCCCTACCCAGAACTTCAGAAGCGATTTGAATGGTGTGAATTAGTCGCACGCCATATTTTTCTTACAAACTATCTATGCTCTAATTTACAGAGTTGTAATGAAGGAAATAAAGTTAGTTTGCTAAGATCCGCATGCAAATCAAAAAATGGTGTATATTATGATTTCTTATATTTACGCGAATACTACACTAATTTTACGGATTTTATCGCGTTTAATTTTTACAATTTATCATAGTCGCGGGAGGGACTGAGTTGACAGATGTCCTGATGTCATAGTTAACCGAATATTAACATTTAGCTGACGTGAAGCATCGTCGCTCCAGGAAGTCTGCCAGGAAGTTAGTGAACATGTTCTGGATCATCCCAACCATTACATCAGTTTTGATAAACCACAAATCCTCGCAAAAGAACACCGGTTCCTACCAAGGATGATTCTCAAGGCTATTGAAATTAAAAAACATCCTAATTTTAATAGAGACAATGGTTGGGTACTAGACCAGCTTGGGATCCTATAATTAATAAAATTCAATCAAAAACCAAGCGTACGACTTCAAGACTTCAAGATACAGTTAGCTCTTTCTGAAGAACACCGCCCGGAAAGGTGAAACACGTGTCGTGGTTTATATTGCCTAGTAATAGAGTTTTAGTGGTGGAGGGTATCTGGTGGCGGTTCCCGGTGGCGGTGCTCTTCAAAACAAGGTAATATACACCGTTTAAATGAAACTAATTTTACGGTTTTTTTTTTATATATTTTATGAATTATGTCAGTCTGTGTGGTGGCGGCTTAAGAGAATCTACCAGCCTGCCCCATCCCATGGGTGTCGTAAAAGTCGACAGAGGGAAAATGAAACAGAAGATGGGCAGCAGCACCTCCTTGGAACATCTGTATAAGTAAACGGCGGTTGCCAACACGCCTGCCAAGCGTGGCAATAGCGGCAGAATACCCCCAAAATGAGAGCTACAAACTTTTCTGGCAATCTAGAAGGGGAGGCCTACGTTCAGCAGTGGACTAGTCATAGGTATTTGTTTTGTTTGAAAATTTTGTAATGGAGCGTACGGTTGTCTTTGAGATTTTTGTTTTTATGAATATATTTTTGGGACGAAGAAATAAAATACCTAAAAAGGAGTATACGTTCGCCGGTTTCTTCTCCGTCAGAGAAATCTCATTACGAAAAGGTAGTATATATATTGTGAAAAAAGATAATGACAAACTAGATTTATATTTCTTACGTTGAAAATTAACAAAACGTGATGGTAAGTGCAACGTCTGCCTATAACAAATGCTGTGTCATCCGGAACAGTGTTGCACAACACACCCGTCACCCTGAGACATCACATCTTAAATCTTCTATGCCCAGTGATTACACTAGCTCTCTGTGCCCTTCAGACCGAAACACAGTCATGTTTGAACACTACTGCTTCACAGCATAACAACTGGCCCTGGAGTTTATACATACCTTGATGGATTCCTGTATAGGAATCCTACCACCAGTAAATATTCGTATGCCACAGGTTCTGTCCGTCCGTCTTCATCTACTTGGGTCTGGTGGTGCCTGCGATATGGCTGATAGAACTCCACAAAGTGGACCTTCGATTGCAGAAGAAAGCCAATCTAACTTACATCGAGGTAAGTCCATTTTTTTAATATCATAAACTGACGAGGCGAGTAAAACTTTCACCTGATGGTAAGTGCAACGCCTGGTGCATGTAATGTAGCAGGGGTGGCCAACAGGTGGATCGCGATCGACCGGTTGTTCTTCCACATGATTTGAGTCGATCGCGAGCCATGATTTAAATCATATACTATAATAGTTATAAAGCGCTGCTCATTTTTATGAAAATAGCTTCTAGTCGATCGCCGAATAGAAATTCATGAAAAAGTCGATCTTCAAATGAGAAAGGTTGGCCACCACTGTTATATAGCATTATATAAACAAATGCTGTGCCACCCAAAACGTTTTTGCGCAGCACCACACCGCGCTCGTCTCCCTGAGACATCAATTCTTAAGTCTCATAAGTAATGTTGTTTGTGTAGACCGAAATACCGCTTCCGGGAGCGACCAAGATACCGACGGACATGTTGGTAACACTGATAGAGCAGTTCCTTATGCTGACCCTTATTGTGGGCCGCTGGTTGCTGCCTAAAGGCGACCTAACGAGGGACCAGCTCAGCCAAGCTCCTACTTGTTTATATTGGTAAGATGGATTCATTAAATTACAGGATAAAGTGACGAGACGAATAAAAATTCTCCTAGTGGCTAAGTCAACTGTACGGTCACTGTCAAATGCTGTCACCCGGAACATTTCTGTGTAGCAGTACACTGCTAGCGTCCTCCTTGAGACATCAGTTCTTAAGTCTCATATGCCCAGTAATTACGCTGGCTCTGAGTGCCCGTTTAGACCGACCATTAATGTTTTCACACTACTGCTTCACAGGATAATAACTGGCCCAGGGGCTGTACCTACCTTGACGGATTCCTACCAGTAGACTCTTGTTATCTCCTGGAATTAAAGATATTCATTCTTTCTAATGTAAGTGATGACGACTGGTATGGAGAGAGATAATTTGCTTTGAGGTTTGCGCCCTTCGATCCTGGACTGGATAGGAGGCTGGGAAAAGGAGGCTGGACCAAAGAAAGGGTGTTCGTAACACTGAAATTGCACGTCTAATCATCAACAGCATCTGCTCCGCTACCGTAGATCGCTCGCGGTCTAGAATACAGAGACAAATTACAAAGCGGCAGTCAAATTCTTCTCAATTTCTTTGGTTCTGTTACATTGGTTGTGTGCGGCAGATTAGAATAAGACCTACCTCTTTCCTACCGTGGTGTCGTTAGAGACTAATAAGGTATTGCACGGAATCGCGCCATTTTACCATATACCTCGCAGGAAACGCGATGTGATGGGTGGCGAACCACGTCATCGCTTTATTGGTACGAATTTTATCGTGTTTAATTTTTATTATTTATAACCCAAGACACAACAAAGCATACAGCAATATTTTAAGATACTCGTACCTTAGCTTGTTTGTGTAGATCGGACTATAGCGAGATCTATGTCGCCACATAAGAAGCTCAAAAAATACCTCAGACGTCCAACATCGCGCTTTTAAAGTTTCTGAGATGCGAACTATATATATACAACATCAAATCTGGCGACCCTTTTCCTTAGCAATATCCGCCAAAGGACCAAAAATGATAATTAAAAGCTGAAGGTATCCCGGGTTAACTATGACATCAGGACATCTGTCACCTCAGTCCCCCCGTGACCATGCGTGCTGCTAGCGACGTCGGGTAAGTTATAAAAAAGAGAGAAGAGAATCTACCACCCCATTTCATCATGTGGGTGTCGTTAAAGTCGACAGAGGGAAAATAAAAAACCAGGAGATGGGCAGCAGCATCTTAGAAAATCCGAATAAATAAACTGCGATTGTTAACCCGCTCGCCAAGCTTAGCGACTATGGCAATATCCCCCCATAATATATAGCAACATTAATTATTTACGTTCATACTGACAATGTCAAACATATTAGTATACTGTGAAACAATCGCACAGAGTATTCAAATGGTTTCCAACAAATAATTACTCAAACCTCAGTAACGTACAAACAAAAAAAAAAAAATTACGGTGAAATTTCGGCCACAAGTCGACCACTAGTAATTATTATTATCTGTATCCTTTGCTTCTTATATAAAAAAAAATTACCATACGATTCAAATATGTAATTTGCACTTAAATGGACGGATGGGACTATATCTCCTAAACAACATGTTTGGAGATGTTTGGGATAAACATGTTTAGGAGATACAGTTCTTCGGTAACCTAGCTAAGAGGCCAGTACTCTACCCATCATCATCATTTCAGCCTATCACTAGTCCACTGCTGAACATAGGCCTCCCCCATACAGTGCCACAAAAGTTTGTAGCTGTCATTTTGGGGGGATTTTGCTATAGTAACGGGTTGGCGACCGCAGTTTATTTATGCAGATGTTCCAGGAAGATGCCGCTGCCAATATCCTGGTTTTCATTCTCCCTCTGTCGACTTTTACGACAACCACGGGATGAGATGGGGTGGTAGATTCTCCTAAGCCGTCACCACACGGCCACCCGTATCTAAGTATTATGTCCCACATGTATTGTCTAGACCAGAGTCCCCAAACTTTTAGTCTCGTAGACCACTTGCTATGTTTTTCGGAAAGCGTAGACCCCCAGCTTACTTTATAATGAATTTTTCGCAAATTCATCGACTTCAAATGTGTAGATTGAAGAATTTAACAAGTCAGTGCAAGTACGAGTCCTCCTGCGCTGTCTTTGCGAGGCTCTGAGATAAGAATGAACAAGAATTTATACTGCGCGTGTGTCGGTAACATGCCGCTACTAGTGTTTTATGAAATATACTAATTTTTCGAATTGCAATGTTATTAATTTTTTTTTATATACTCGTATTATAAAGTGACGAAATGAGCAAAACGTTCACCTGATGGTAAGTGAAACGTCCGCCCACAACAAATGCTGTGTCACCCAGAATATTTCTGAGTGACACCACACTGCGCCCGTCACCCTGAGACATCACTTCTTAAGTCTCAAATGCCCATTGATTATCCCAGTGCCCTTCAAACCGAAACATAGTAATGCTTGCACACTACTGCTTCACGGCAGAATAACTGGTCCTGGGGTGGTACCTACCTAGACGGATTCCTGCATAGGAAGTTACATGCCATGCTACCCTTATTTTTATATAGACCACTTTGGGTATCAATGGTCTAGACTTAGTACCATGTATTGAAGAAAAGACAATAAAGAAATTAATTATTAATAATATGATATGCGCAATTTTCAACAGGAACCGCAGCCGACATAATAGAATTCTTCGATTCGTTCAAAGACGAGAAAGTGGCGACGGAGAAGGTGCTCGTATTTCTCACCCTGGCCATATGGTCCTGGTCTCTAGTGCAGTTCACCGTGGTCCTGACCTGCGACCAAGTCAAGGAAGACCAGGGGCACGGCTAATAGGTCTGACATGTACGTATTTTTCGATGCACGCACGCCTCATACTACACTTCATGCACAGTCGTCAGCTCAAATTTCACCTTATAATAATGAACCAGTGATTATTTGTAATTCGTTTCTTGAAAACGGTTCTAACAACTTCGATGAAGTTTTAGAGACGGAGATATTTTTGGGTCAAATAACTAGGTCTGAGATAGGGACAATTTTTAGAAAGGCCAAACTATGAACTTCCAGATACACATCACTTCACATCCTATTTTCAATAGAGAAGATAGTTGGATCAGATTGGACCACCGTCTTGGGATCCTAAAATTAAATCAAAAACCAAGCATACAACTCCAAGACACGGTAAGCTCATTGCACAAAAAATAATAATAAAGCTCAAGATACCCCGGCTTAACTTTGATATCAGGACATGTCATCTCAGTCCCCCCGTGAACATGGGCGCTGTAAAACGCTCGAAACGTCTGGTTAAAATCTGTAAAATTCGTTTTATTTAATGTATAATATTCGCGTAAAAATAAGAAATCATTCCGCCGCGTGATGGCGGCTTAAGAGAATCTACCACCCCATCTCATTCCGTGGGTGTCGTCGACAGCGGGAAAGTAAACGGGCAGCAGCATCTTCCTTCTTTCTAAGGATTAGCAAGCTGAAGTGGCAATGGGCCGGCCATATAGCTCGGAGAACCGATAGCCGTTGGGGAAGAAAGGTTCTCGAGTGGCAACCTCGTACCGGCAAACGATGGATGCAGTTGGCACAGGACCGTGTTTTGTGGCAATCTATGGGGGAGACCTATGTTCAACGGTGGACTATGATAGGCTGAAATGATGATGATGATGATCTTCCCGGAACATCTCAATAAATAAACTGCGGTTGCAAACCCGCCTGCCAAACTTTGTTGCAATCATTGGGGGAGGTCTTTGTTCGGCAGTGGACTAGTGATGGGCTGAAATGATGATGATGATGATGATGATCTTCCTGGAACATCTCAATAAATAAACTGCGGTTGCAAACCCGCCTGCCAAACTTTGTTGCAATCATTGGGGGAGGTCTTTGTTCGGCAGTGGACTAGTGATGGGCTGAAATGATGATGATGATGATCTTCTTGGAACATCTCAATAAATAAACTGCGGTGCCAAACCCGCCTGCCAAACTTTGTTGCAATCATTGGGGGAGGGCCTATGTTCAGCAGTGGACTAGTGATGGGCTGAAGTGATGATGATAATGATGTTAACGACGTGTGTGTTAAAGCATTTATTTTTGCTAATCACGTATCATGCTTCTAACTGCTTCGCTATGTGTTTATGTGTGCAGTTACAGCCTAAAATTACCCACCACTTCTTATGGAGTACATGTACATACAGTCACGCTTTTAGTATTCAGAGACCACATCCGTAACCCACTTTTCGTCCCGTAGAAAACGAGACATGACGGGTGGCGATCCACGTCGTCGCCTTATGGTATATTCCGAACTTAAAGTACACTGCCGTCTTTACTGTTAGGATGTCCATCAACCACCACAGCATCACTAAGTTCCGGTTTGAGGGCATTGTAAGTGGTGGAATTGTTGGTAAGATTCCTATGCAGGAATCCGTCAAGCAAGTGTGCAAACATTACTGTGTTTCGGTCTGCAGGGCACTGATAGCGAGGGTAATTACTGGGCATATGAGACTTAAGAACTGATGGCTCGGAGTGAGGAGCTGAACGTATCATTCCGATGTTCCAATCATTCTTGTGGTAGGATTCCTATGCAGGAATCCGTCTAGGGTAGGTACCATCCCAGGGCCAGTTATTCTGCCGTAAAGCAGTAGTGTGCAAACATTACTGTGTTTCGGTTTGAAGGGCACTGAGAGCTAGCGTAATCACTGGGCATATGAGACTTAAGAACTTATGTCTCAGAGTGATAGGCACAGTGTGATTACAAAAAAATTCTGGGTGATACAGCATTTGTTATGAGCAGACGTCGTCGGCATCGTATTGGCAAAAGCCCGTATCGGGGCATCCCTAGACAGTAAAATCTTTTTTTTTTTTCGAAAAGAGCCGAACTATGAATGCTCAGGTCGCCGAGGTACGATGCTGTACGCAGTCGTACGGTCGGCTTATTTTACATACATACATACAGTCAAATCTGTTGCCCATTTAAGGGGTCGGCAGAGACCACTCAGGTAGGCCACTTTTCGCACTCGCGGGAAACGAGACGTGATAGGAGGCAAACCACGTCGCCGCCATTTTGGTACGAGTCAAAAAATTCTAAGTATTGCGTTCCCACGAGCAGTAAAGCGACAGCATTGCATATTATGGTGTTATTCTGAACGAATAAAAGCTAACCGTACAATACCTTAGTCGCCTCTTACGACACCTCGGTAACGGTAACGGAAACCGGCTCAATTACTCGGTTAATTTTGCGTTATTGTAATCCCAATGCACAGCTAATGGGCGCGATGAAAAAAATGCCTCCAATTTATTTCTAAAGTGGCAACATTTACAGGGGCACAAGCCGCGCGTGTTGCTGCTCTATCGAAGTCTGCGCAATCATTATGAATATAGCGTTACAGGACGCGCCCTTCCTCGCCTTCCGGCTGTTGATCATCGCCCACTACAAAATCATAAACTATATGAACATATTCTTCACTTGCAAGAACACACTGGTGAGTAAAAGTTACAGAAGGCAACGGTCCGTTTTCAAATAGGCGAGTATCATAGGGAGGCAAGCCCGTGCGCGTCCGTCCCGCGGGGCGACGGACGCCGGTGGGGACGAGATGTAAGAGGGGGGGGGGGGAGGACTACGCTTTACATGTGTAGCCGGCCTGGGATGTTACCTACCTACATGGATCCCTGCATAGGAATCCTACCAAATTAGCCGTAGTCTTTTCCGTCATCAGGTCAATGTATTGCTCGTCCCGTCACTTTATCCAAAAAACTACGCACGAAAATAATTAGTGTTTTTGTACCCGTGTCTCCGAACGATCCTCCGATCTTACCAGTGGCATAAGTTTTACATTTAAGATTTACAAGAAAGTAACGACGAATGATTGCGTGTGTTAGCTTCGGTGAAGCCTTGGTCTTAATGGATTTATTCTTATATTTTTTGATCCTGGCATCATCATCATCATTTCAGCCTACTGCTCATCATCATACTAGTCCACTGCTGAACATAGGCCTCCCCATAGATTGCCACAAAAGTTTGTAGTTCTTTGATTTTTGTCATAGTTGTACACAAATACAAACAATTGGTAAAAAATTAGATGTTGCAGGAACATGCTGCGGTCCATCTTCAGATTTAAATTTTCCCTCTGTCGACTTTTACGACACCCTGGGGATGAGATAGGGTGGCAGGTTCTCTTAAGCCGCAACCACACGGCGATGATCCTGGCAATTACCTACCAAATCGAGTCATTTTAGCCAATGTCGAGTAATATTTAATTATAACAAGAAATTCGTTTCGATCGACAGTAAAATGATAGTCGACTAAGTCGACTTTTACCAAAGATTTGCTCGACCGATGGAGACAAAACGAAACGCACGAGAACTTGCAGCAAGTTATAATATACATATTATAATTAATTAATCAATATAAAATCATCGAAAACTGACAATATACACAGAAAATACAAAATTGAATAAAAACACTACCGCCACATTTCGAGTTGGCGCCAAAATTCCTTGTAGCTATTAATATTTATTTAATAATGGAAACAGTCATAAACTATTTTCCAGTGTCAAGTAACATATCCAAGTATACAATCTTGAAGCAGCAAGACTTCAAAATTTTGATCGACAGTAAATTGATAGTTGACTTTTACTTAGGATTTGCTGGACTGATGGAGACAAAACGAAAAGCACAATTTTGATCTTGAATTGAATTTTCCAATCACTGCACGCTTTCGGGACCACTTGCTGCATAATAAACTATCAATATTAAACATCAAAACTCCAAATATACACAGAAAATCACAAAATTAAATAAAAGTACTACCGCCACTTTTCGAGTTGACGCCAAAAGTCTTCCTTGTAGCTTGTAGACTATCAAAAGAGCATTTCACTTATTTAAAAAATGTATTAATGGCAACAGCTATAAACTTTCTGCCAATGTCAAAATCAGGTATGAATCAAATCAAATTCAGGTATAAATAAAATATATTTATAAAGAATAAGGAGCAATCAAAGACTTTAAAGTTTGTAAGAACATTCTCAAAAAAATTATTAATTTTTTAATTGAGTAAAGTGACGAGATGAGCAAAACGTTCACCTGATTGTAAGTGCAATGTTTCCCCAAAGTGCAAAGTATACCAAGTCACACAGAATATTTCACCACACTGCGCCCGTCACCCAGTGACGGGTGATTTAGTTTAAAAATCATGCGTTACTTTGCCATTATAATAGGGAAAGAAAGATAATTTGCTTAGATCCGCATGCAAAATGTAAAAATAAAATGTAAAACTACTACTAGTTTCGAAGAGCACCGCCCGTCCTCCCAATACCGTGCACAAGCAAACTAACTCCGCCACGGGGAACCGCCCCAGATACCCTCCACCACTACAACACTACCACTAGGCAATATACACCACTGAAGTTAAGACCTGTTTCACCTCGAAACGAAGCATTATCAAGTGTTATTGACTCTACGACAGACAAACTAAAAGGCTAAATAATAAAAAAAATGCGGATCCTAGCATATAAATTTTCTTCATTACAACTAATGGAAAAGTAAAATTTCGATCCTAAAAACAACTTTCCAATAATTGTACACTTGCTGAATAACATATATCATTAATAAGCAAATAACTCGAAATATAAACACAGATAATAATAGTTATTAAATACAACCGCCATTTTTCGATTTGGCGCCAAAAGTCATTATTGTTTTTAGTTCCTCAAACTTTGTTTATTTTCAACAGGTTATTTTGCTACAAATTTACAGACTATATGTCTTACATTTAGAGACGGTTGAGGAGGGGAACGGTTCCGTATACAGAAAGAGAAGTAAGCATAAATCTGATAAGAAAGAGAAGGACAAAAAACGCGTGTGAGTAATTTGTTATCGTATAATAGTATAGTTTTTTTTAATGTTTATGAGTGATAATCGACTTACTGTTTAATAAACTAGTAACTGTGTGTAAAATAATTATCATCATCATTCCTGCCTATCACTAGTCCAATGCTGAACATAGACCTCCCTCAAAGATTACCACAAAAGTTTGTATCTACTCGTATCATTTAGGGGGGATTTTGGCAGTTGCCACGCTTGGTGGGCGGGCTGAAACCACAGTTTATTTATTCAGACGTTCCAGAAAGATTGCCGCCTGCCCATCTCTTGGTTATTATTTTTCCACTGTCGACTTTTACATGGAATGAGATGAGTTGGTAGATTCTCTTAATGCCGCCACCACACGGCGATAATATTGAAAATAATTAATATTCCTATGCAGGAATCTGTCTAGGTGCTTCTGAAAGTATATACGGTACTTGCTATTAAGAAAAAAAAACATTTTTAAAAATTTCGTCAGTCTGTTTGTTCCGGCTAATCTCCGAAGGCAGCTCGAACAATTTTGAAGTGACTTTCACCGACAGATAGTTGATATTATAGAAGGTGACTTTAAATTATACTATATGTATACCATCGATCGGGTCGGATTTTTTACGCAGGGTGTAATCACGGAGCTAGTACTTTATACAAAAAGAGGTGATAACATGAGGTTATAATAATTACTAAGCACTAATAACGAAGTCAGCAACGCACCCGCAGTTTTTTTTTTGTCTTATTGGATAAAGTGACGTTACGACCAAAACGTTCACCTGACAGTAAGTGCAACGTCCGCCCATAACAAATGCTGTGTCACCCGAGAACAGTGTGACACTATAATGCGCCCGTCATCCTGAGACATCATATGCCCAGTGATTACGCTAGCTCTCAGTGCCCTTCAAACCGAAACACAGTAATGTTTGCACACTACTGCTTCACGGCAGAATAACTGGCCCTGGGATGGCACCTAGACGGATTCCTGCATAGGAATCCTACGGCCACGTGTCACGCCGTCTCACAGAAGATTCTTAGTTAATGAAACTACGACTATAACGTTAAGTTCTTCATCTTCTCATCTTCCCGACCGACCAACAGACATCACAAGACAAAGAAACACAAGAAGAGACACGAAATCGGAGAGACGTCGATATCTGTGATCAGCGACCCTCGCCGCCAGGAGAGGGTGGACGGAGGACGAATTCGGTGAGTGGTTACAGCCTTAATTACTATCTAAGATTGTTAATGGAATTAGGTGATGCTCCGTGGTTGCTAAGGGGCTAGGCGATAGGATCTCGTAAAAGGCGAGTAAGGGAATTAAACTGCACTGTGCACCCAACAGCGCATGGTGGCGATGGGCTCACCACCTATCACACCGAGTGCATTATATTGTTTTGGTGAAACGTGGATTTTGTGGCAATCATCTGTCTTTGCAGTGAGTGCCCAGTCTCTGACTACCCCTTATGGGATAGAGTCGTGATCTTATGTATACATGTATGTATGTAGTACGCGAGTGACCTTGGTTCGATTCCCGGTGCCGGCACCGCTAAAATTGTTAATTGCAATTTTAAGTGCTGATTTACCCCGTGCTCGGCGGTGAAGGAAAACATCGTGAGGAGACCTGCATGTCTGAGAAATAAAATAAAAATATTTCGAAGACATGTGCAGTCCGCCAACTCGCATTGGAGCATCGTGGCGGATTCTTCCTAGCTCCAAAACCCTCTCAGAAATGAGAGGAGGCCTGTGCTCAGCAGTGGGACATTTATAGGCTGAAACTTTAGTTTTTTTTTAAGCGGAAAAAACACTTGAACACACATCATCATATCAGCCTATCACTAGTCCACTGCTGAACATAGGCCTCCCCCATAGCTAACTAGAGATGCCCCGAAACGGGCTTTTGCCAATACGATGCCGATATTTATAAAAAGACGCCGATATTGATATCGATCATCATCATCATCATTTTAGCCTAACACTAGTCCACTGCTGAACATAGGCATCCCCCATAGATTGCCACAAAAGTTATTAGCTCTCATTTTGGGGGGATCTTACCATATTTGTCAACCTTGGCAGGCGGGTTGACAAACTGACAGTCGCAGTTATTCAGATGTTCCAAGAAAATGCTGCTGCCCATCTTCCAGTTTAAATTTTCTCTCTGCCTGTGTCGACTTTACGACACCGACAGGATGGGATGGGGTAGTAGATTCTCTTAAGCCGCCACCAAACGGTTATGTCCTAACTTTGGTACACTTTAGAATAACTGACATCTAGACTTTTGGCGCCAACTCGAAAAGTGGCAGTAGTGTTTTATTTAATTTTCTTATTTTTGTGTATATTTGCGGAGTTTTGACGTTTAATATTGATAGTTTATTATGCAGCAAGTGCTCCTGAAAGTGTACAGTGATAGGAAAATTCAATTCAAGATCAAAATTGTGCTTTCCGTTTTGTCGCCATCAGTCCAGCAAATCTTCAGTAAAAGTCAACTATCATTTTACTGTTGATCGAAATTTTAAAGTGTGGCTGCTTGAAGATTGTGTACTTGGATATGTTACTTGACACTGGAAAATAGTTTATGACTGTTATAAATAAATAATAATAATAACTGTCATCTGCTTAGGAGGATTTCTACACAGCAATCCTACCAACACATAGAAATTTGTGTTAGAAAGTTGTTAAAAAAAATACAGGACGACACGAGCAAGATAGTAAGTGCAACGTCTGCCCATAACAAATGCCGTGTCAACCAAAATATTTCTGTGAGCATGGTGCGCCCGTCCCTTGAGACATCAATTCTAAATTCTCATATGTCCAGTGATTACGGTAGCTCCCAGTGCCCTTCAAACCGAGACACAGTAATGTTTGCACGCTACCGCTTCACGGCACAATAACTGGCCTGGGCATCTACCTAAACGGAATCCTGCATAGGAACACTACCACGAGTAATTTTTTATAATTATTATTATAATTTTCTCATGGAATCATTAGAATGTAGCGACATCTATGTCGCCAAATGAGAAGCTTAAGAAATATCTCATTAATCCACAATCGCGCGATGAAAGTTTCTGAGATGCGAACTACATATACAATATATAAAGGACTATCGGTGGAAACGTCCTCCCTAGATCAGACCACCCAATCTGGCGGGTAGATACCCTTTTCCTTGGCAAAAATATTAATAATGACTAGAACAACTTTAATTAACGAAATATCCTG
Organism: Luehdorfia chinensis; assembly: GCA_019845155.1. Classification (NCBI taxonomy): domain Eukaryota; kingdom Metazoa; phylum Arthropoda; class Insecta; order Lepidoptera; family Papilionidae; genus Luehdorfia; species Luehdorfia chinensis. Next base: position 812,466 of record JAHVAK010000072.1, read on the forward strand.
TTTAGTAAAAAAAAAAATTTCTAACCTAGTACATATAAAGCCGTATCCTCAGAGTAGAAAACTTGGGTTTGACCGGTCGGGACATTTTATTTACTAATCTCCGTATAGCGAGGGTGTCGTTGGGGTTGCACGTCACCTTGACACGTAGCGAATGAATAGCTTAAATTAGTGATGTAACCGTGTCAATATCGATAACTTGTTTCACGTTTCTAATGATTATAAATAAGCAATAATGAACGTATTTTTTTAGGTAGGTGTTAGTCAGTGCACAGAAAACCTGCCGGTTGGGTTAAACGTTCAGAGTTCGAATTTTATCCTAAGTCAAAATTTGAACGACTTTGTTAGTGTTCGTATTGTTTTTCATTTCGAATACAATACGATACGAACAAAGTTCCATGAGCTCTAATATACCGAGCTGAGACATCTTTCATTATATATAAATGTAACTAAAGTAAAAGTCAGACAGTTTATAATCACATTTAAAAAATGTCAAACCAATTTTTATTTAAGTTTAAATTTTATCAACTAAGCGAACAAATATTTCAAAATGCCAATAATTCTACATACACACTTCCATTTAATTTAGTACAATTATGTTCAATATAGGCTTCTCATTGTGAGGATTTTTTTAATTGGATAAAGTGACGTAACATGCAAAACGTTCACCCGATGGTAAGTGCAACGTCTGCCCATAATAAATGCTGTGTCACCCAGAACATTTCTGTGCGACGCTACACTGTTCTCGTCACCCTGAGGCGTCAGTTTTTAAGTGTCATATGCCCAGTGATTACACTAGCTCTCAGTGCCCTCCTCGTATGGAATGGTACCGACCCACACGTATTCCTGCATAGGAATTCTACCGCCAATAAAGCCGTAATAACCACGTTTTGCGGGCGAATCGGCAATAGCGGTATAAGTTTTTACTGGTCGTAGAATTCCTATGCAGGAGTCCTAGTCTTGGTAGGTACCACCATCTGCCGTGAAGCAGTGTGCAAACATAACTATGTTCCGGCCTTTAGGACACTGGGAGCTAGTGCAATCACTGAGCATATAAGACTTAGAAACGGGTGAAGTATGGTGCCACATAGAAACGTTCTGGGTGACACAGGATTTGCTCGTCTTGTCACTCACTATAATAAGAAATACACTTCGCATCTTAGCCTTAGACGATACAGCCCGTCAGCGGTCTGGTTAATTTAGATCTGGTATAATTGAGATAGTTATTCCACTGTCAATTGGAGGCCATTGAATTATCATGACATTTCCCTTAACCGACTTCTCAAACACCCACGGGAATGGGTGGCAGATTTCCTAATGCCGCCACAACATGGCCGCCGCTCTGATTTATGCGTTTGGTTATGCGTATTTTATAAAATAGAAAAGCCTTTTATTCCTTACGTTATTACAGAATGATCTTATTTATAGAAGCTATGTTATTGGTTTAGTAACTTAAATCAATTGTTACTTTTGTTACGTTGCCTAGTTTTCATGCAAGAACCCTTGACTGGGCGAAGGCCCCCTCCAAAGATGCCCATTTGTCTCTGTCATGTGCCATTCGTTCCCAGTTTGGGCCGGCTGTTCTATAGATCTCGTGTCAGTTTTCTCTATGAGCCTCTCCACAGGGTTGCTTTTACGGTCCACCTCTGGTCTGCAAGCCTCGTTACGTGGCCTGCCCATTTCACTTCATATGCATATATTTATGCTTGGCCGTGCCGAGTGATGGCGACTTAAAAAAATTTACCACCCTATCTCACCCCGTGGGTGGTCGTAAAAGTCGACGGAGGGAAAATTAAAACTAGTAAATGGGCAGCAGGATCTTTCTGGAAAATTAGAGCTACAAACTTTTGTGGCAATCTATTTCGGAATATATAAATAGGCTGAAATGATGATGATTTATGTTTTAGTAATAATTAAGGTTTTATCGATATTTCTCGAATCACATCACTAGCATAAAGGGTGTGGCCTCTGAAAACGACAAGGGCCGCAGTTGATGGGATGACCCTATCTAACCGTTGCTACGTTTTATATGTTTATATTTGTTCTGCTGTGAATTTAGTGTTTTCCACGAACTAATCGTGAATTTGTAGCCTTTCAGAATCATATATTCACTATACATAGACCGAAAAGAGGTTTACTGTACCTGACCACTATGCCGCGAGACCTAAGTTGATATTTTTCTTAATATTATTATTACTCTGATACTATACACTGATGCCAACAAAATTAAAAATAACATTTTTTTCGAACTTTTGGCGCCAACTCGAAAAATGGCGGTAGTGTTTTTATTGACTTCTAAATAAAATCTTATTTATGTCATTTAATAATATCTCATTTAATCAATCCAGGACAGATGGTACATAAAACACAAAAGAAAAATGGAACACAATAGAAAACATATTACCTTAAATCTATAGTAAATTTAAAAAGAAGAATTGCGATGCTGGATCGATATGGTTTCAGCTCAGGATTATGTTGGCCAGAAAGCCAACTCTGGTATTCTGCTGACGCCGCTAGGTACCTTCCGTGTGTCAATGGCAGAATTTACTTGTACATGCAGTTCATAACGCAATCACCTAACGAAAGAATATAATAATAAAATAAATAATAATCTATGCCTGTTAACATAAGGACCCTTTCCGAGGCTGAAACATACCGATACCTGGGTATGTCACAAAACATAGGTATTGATGAGGCTGACATGAAACAGTCAGTTCGCGACGTGTTTTTTGCACGCCTGCCAAAAGTGTGTAACAGTCTTTTGTCGGGCGTGAACAAGGCACGCGCATACAACGGTTGGGTCATGCCTGTCCTCATATACACCTTTGGCATACTCAGGTGGACTCAAACTGAATTAAACGCTCTGGATAGAAAAGTCCGCACAACAATGACGTCGCACAGGGCGCATCATCCGAGATCGTCGGTGATGAGGTTGTACTTGCCGCGGAGGCATGGTGGGCGAGGCTTTTTAAGTGCCCTCACCATGCACAATCGTGAAGTGTGCAACCTACGTAATTACTTCCTATCGAAATCGGGTTAGGCGCTCTGTGCGGACGTCATTACAAGTGATAAAGGGCTTACCCCCCTATCCTTGGCCAACGAGCAATGGCAAGACCCGGCAGTACAGAGCATTTCCGACCGTGAGGCCGTATGGAAAGAGAAAGAACTCCACGGGAGGTTCTACAAAGCTCTTCATGAGCCTTTCGTAGACACAGTGGCCTCCCTCCACTGGCTACGTTTCGGTGACCTTTTTGGGGAAACCGAAGGTTTTGTCTGTGCGATACAAGATCAGGTTATCAAGACCAACAACTATCGGAGATACATCCTAAAGGACGGCACCGTCGACGTCTGTCGAGCTTGTCGCCGTCCCGGCGAATCGCTTAGGCATGTTATCTCCGGTTGTTCGGCGCTTGCTAACTCTGAGTATCTGCACAGACACAACCTAGTAGCCAGGATTCTCCATCAGGAGCTCGCTCTGAAGTACGGTCTCGTGGATCGGAAACTGCCTTATTATAAGTACTTGCCGGAGGCTGTGCTCGAAAATGACCGCGCCAGGCTCTATTGGGACCGGGCTATCATCACGGACAGGACTATTCTCGCGAATAAGCCTGACATCGTGCTGATGGACCGGGCACAGTCGAGGATATTTTTGGTTGACATTACCATACCATACGACGAGGACCTCGTGAAAGCCGAAACAGATAAGAAGACAAAATATCTGGACCTGGCTCACGAGGTTACCGACATGTGGGGTGGTATGCCGTCCGAAATTATTCCGGTGGTTGTGTCTGCAAACGCCGGTTTCTTTCCCTTTCCCCCTAACCCTCGGCCGTTTGGTCTCCCCTGCCGAGTGTTCCCGTCTGGTTGGGATTTTATTCATATATTTTATTGTATAGTTTTATGTTTAGTATATGTCTTATAATATCTTATTTATTTTATCTTATTTTATATATGTATCTACTCGTATATATTCAAATATTCCAACCAGGCGAGAAAACTATAAAAATACCCCAAAATAATAATACATACTATGTGAAAAAAAGCAAGGAATAAAGTTAAATAGACAAGAAATTATACAATCAAGATAATATGATAAGATAATACATTTATATTTTCTGTGTACATTTTTGATTTTTAATATTGATAGTTTATTATGCAGCATGTGCTCGTGAAAGTGTACGGTAATTGGAAAATTCAATTCAATACCAACATTGTACGTTTTGTCTCCATCAGTCCAGCAAATCTTCATCTTCATCACCATTCATCAGTCCAACAAATCTGCAGTAAAAGTCAACTTACGAGCAGCTGTGAGACAGTTGAAAATTTAAATGCATATCATAAGATAAAAGACAAAACAAAAACACGACAGATATTTTAAATGTATCAGACAACACAAAAGTGTATAATGTATAAAAAAAAGCGTAAAAGTAAATATTAAAAAAAATGTTACTTTTAACTTTGTTGGCAACAGTGTCTAATAGAACAGTGAACAAATAATATTAATAAAAATATTAATACTCTGCTACCTTACGTATAAACTACAGGGTCATTTATACAGCGGTCTGTGTTATACAGCTGATCGAGGCAATGAACTCATAAATTTAATTGGGCGTTTTTCCATTGAGCTGCCATCGTAAGAACTCGCAAATACTAGGATAACATGAAGCTTATGGAAATCTGTTGCGAAGTAAATCTGTTAGTATGACGCCGTAGTAGGGTAATATAAATTAAATGGAAAAGAAAACGTATTTTGAAATTGTCTGGTTCGGATTTGACTTTTTGAGTTAGAGTCGCATAAAGTTTTACATAACAAATAATTTTCAAGTTTTGTATGGATATTTTTAGTATTCAATTTTGTCATTAACGCTTCACCGTTGTGTTTATCAGATCAAAGTAGCATGGGTAGATGCCGGGATGTTATACCAATTATGAATGACGTGGTATAGATAAAAACACATACATACATGCAACTAACGGAAATAGTGGTTTAATTAAAGCGACAGCTAGTGACTTTTGGGCGAGCCTTTTGAATATTATTAAAGACTGAGCACGTCTAACTGCCACAGGCAATGCGTTCCATAGACGCGTGGCCTGTGAATTTGGTGCTGTGAGAAGGCATGTGTAATTCTGTACTGTACTGTAATTCTCAGAAGATCTCAGATTTCTCGAATAGTTATTTACAATAGACAATGGTGTTGCTAAGTAGTCAGTGCTCCTGACAGCTTAGCAATTAAAAAAAAAGTCAAAAAAGTCAAAAGTCAAAATTTCTTGATACAGTTTACTACATATACAATATCTATAGGGAGGTCGGTGGAAACGTCCTCCCTAGATCAGACCACCCGATCTGGCGGATAGATACCCTTTTCCTTGGCGAAAATATTAATAATGACTAGTACAACTTTAATTAACGAAATATCCTGTTGAGTAAAAAAAAATATTTCTAACCTAGTACATATAAAGCCGTATCCTCAGAGTAGAAAACTTGGGTTTGACCGGTCGGAACATTTTATTTACTAATCTCCGTATAGCGAGGGTGTCGTTGGGGTTGCACGTCACCTTGACACGTAGCGAATGAATAGCTTAAATTAGTGATGTAACCGTGTCAATATCGATAACTTGTTTCACGTTTCTAATGATTATAAATAAGCAATAATGAACGTATTTTTTTAGGTAGGTGTTAGTCAGTGCACAGAATACCTGCCGGTTGGGTTAAACGTTCAGAGTTCGAATTTTATCCAAAGTCAAAATTTGAACGACTTTGTTAGTGTTCGTATTGTTTTTCATTTCGTATACAATACGATACGAACAAAGTTCCATGAGCTCTAATATACCGAGCTGAGACATCTTTCATTATATATAAATGTAACCAAAGTAAAAGTCAGACAGTTTATAATCACATTTAAAAAATGTCAAACCAATTTTTATTTAAGTTTAGATTTTATCAACTAAGCGAACAAATATTTCAAAATGCCAATAATTCTACATACACACTTCCATTTAATTTAGTACAATTATGTTCAATATAGGCTTCTCATTGTGAGGATTTTTTTAATTGGATAAAGTGACGTAACGTGCAAAACGTTCACCCGATGGTAAGTGCAACGTCTGCTCATAATAAATGCTGTGTCACCCAGAACATTTCTGTGCGACGCTACACTGCGCTCTTCACCCTGAGGCATCAGTTCTTAAGTGTCATATGCCCAGTGATTACACTACCTCTCAGTGCCCTCCTCATATGGAATGGTACCGACCCACACGGATTCCTGCATAGGAATTCTACCGCCAATAAAGCCGTAATAACCACGTTTTGCGGGCGAATCGGCAATAGCGGTATAAGTTTTTACTGGTCGTAGAATTCCTATGCAGGAATCCTAGTCTAGGTAGGTACCACCATATGCCGTGAAGCAGTGTGCAAACATAACTATGTTCCGGCCTTTAGGACACTGGGAGCTAGTGCAATCACTGAGCATATAAGACTTAGAAACGGGTGAAGTATGGTGCCACATAGAAACGTTCTGGGTGACACAGGATTTGCTCGTCTTGTCACTCACTATAATAAGAAATACACTTCGCATCTTAGCCTTAGACGATACAGCCCGTCAGCGGTCTGGTTAATTTAGATCTGGTATAATTGAGATAGTTATTCCACTGTCAATTGGAGGCCATTGAATTATCATGACATTTCCCTTAACCGACTTCTCAAACACCCACGGGAATGGGTGGCAGATTTCCTAATGCCGCCACAACATGGCCGCCGCTCTGATTTATGCGTTTGGTTATGCGTATTTTATAAAATAGAAAAGCCTTTTATTCCTTACGTTATTACAGAATGATCTTATTTATAGAAGCTATGTTATTGGTTTAGTAACTTAAATCAATTGTTACTTTTGTTACGTTGCCTAGTTTTCATGCAAGAACCCTTGACTGGGCGAAGGCCCCCTCCAAAGATGCCCATTTGTCTCTGTCATGTGCCATTCGTTCCCAGTTTGGGCCGGCTGTTCTATAGATCTCGTGTCAGTTTTCTCTATGAGCCTCTCCACAGGGTTGCTTTTACGGTCCACCTCTGGTCTGCAAGCCTCGTTACGTGGCCTGCCCATTTCACTTCATATGCATATATTTATGCTTGGCCGTGCCGAGTGATGGCGACTTAAAAAAATTTACCACCCTATCTCACCCCGTGGGTGGTCGTAAAAGTCGACGGAGGGAAAATTAAAACTAGTAAATGGGCAGCAGGATCTTTCTGGAAAATTAGAGCTACAAACTTTTGTGGCAATCTATTTCGGAATATATAAATAGGCTGAAATGATGATGATTTATGTTTTAGTAATAATTAAGGTTTTATCGATATTTCTCGAATCACATCACTAGCATAAAGGGTGTGGCCTCTGAAAACGACAAGGGCCGCAGTTGATGGGATGACCCTATCTAACCGTTGCTACGTTTTATATGTTTATATTTGTTCTGCTGTGAATTTAGTGTTTTCCACGAACTAATCGTGAATTTGTAGCCTTTCAGAATCATATATTCACTATACATAGACCGAAAAGAGGTTTACTGTACCTGACCACTATGCCGCGAGACCTAAGTTGATATTTTTCTTAATATTATTATTACTCTGATACTATACACTGATGCCAACAAAATTAAAAATAACATTTTTTTCGAACTTTTGGCGCCAACTCGAAAAATGGCGGTAGTGTTTTTATTGACTTCTAAATAAAATCTTATTTATGTCATTTAATAATATCTCATTTAATCAATCCAGGACAGATGGTACATAAAACACAAAAGAAAAATGGAACACAATAGAAAACATATTACCTTAAATCTATAGTAAATTTAAAAAGAAGAATTGCGATGCTGGATCGATATGGTTTCAGCTCAGGATTATGTTGGCCAGAAAGCCAACTCTGGTATTCTGCTGACGCCGCTAGGTACCTTCCGTGTGTCAATGGCAGAATTTACTTGTACATGCAGTTCATAACGCAATCACCTAACGAAAGAATATAATAATAAAATAAATAATAATCTATGCCTGTTAACATAAGGACCCTTTCCGAGGCTGAAACATACCGATACCTGGGTATGTCACAAAACATAGGTATTGATGAGGCTGACATGAAACAGTCAGTTCGCGACGTGTTTTTTGCACGCCTGCCAAAAGTGTGTAACAGTCTTTTGTCGGGCGTGAACAAGGCACGCGCATACAACGGTTGGGTCATGCCTGTCCTCATATACACCTTTGGCATACTCAGGTGGACTCAAACTGAATTAAACGCTCTGGATAGAAAAGTCCGCACAACAATGACGTCGCACAGGGCGCATCATCCGAGATCGTCGGTGATGAGGTTGTACTTGCCGCGGAGGCATGGTGGGCGAGGCTTTTTAAGTGCCCTCACCATGCACAATCGTGAAGTGTGCAACCTACGTAATTACTTCCTATCGAAATCGGGTTAGGCGCTCCGTGCGGACGTCATTACAAGTGATAAAGGGCTTACCCCCCTATCCTTGGCCAACGAGCAATGGCAAGACCCGGCAGTACAGAGCATTTCCGACCGTGAGGCCGTATGGAAAGAGAAAGAACTCCACGGGAGGTTCTACAAAGCTCTTCATGAGCCTTTCGTAGACACAGTGGCCTCCCTCCACTGGCTACGTTTCGGTGACCTTTTTGGGGAAACCGAAGGTTTTGTCTGTGCGATACAAGATCAGGTTATCAAGACCAACAACTATCGGAGATACATCCTAAAGGACGGCACCGTCGACGTCTGTCGAGCTTGTCGCCGTCCCGGCGAATCGCTTAGGCATGTTATCTCCGGTTGTTCGGCGCTTGCTAACTCTGAGTATCTGCACAGACACAACCTAGTAGCCAGGATTCTCCATCAGGAGCTCGCTCTGAAGTACGGTCTCGTGGATCGGAAACTGCCTTATTATAAGTACTTGCCGGAGGCTGTGCTCGAAAATGACCGCGCCAGGCTCTATTGGGACCGGGCTATCATCACGGACAGGACTATTCTCGCGAATAAGCCTGACATCGTGTTGATGGACCGGGCACAGTCGAGGATATTTTTGGTTGACATCACCATTCCATACGACGAGAACCTCGTGAAAGCCGAAACAGATAAGAAGACAAAATATCTGGACCTGGCTCACGAGGTTACCGACATGTGGGGTGGTATGCCGACCGAAATTATTCCGGTGGTTGTGTCTGCAAACGGGTTAATCCCGGTCAGTCTCTCGGGACATCTGAGGCGACTGGGACTCCGTGACGGGCTGCTTCGTGCTCAGATGCAGAAGGCGGTGCTCCTCGATACGGCCCGCATCGTCCGCCGGTTTCTTTCCCTTTCCCCCTAACCCTCGGCCGTTTGGTCTCCCCTGCCGAGGGCTCCCGTCTGGTTGGGATTTTATTCATATATTTTATTGTATAGTTTTATGTTTAGTATATGTCTTATAATATCTTATTTATTTTATCTTATTTTATATATGTATCTACTCGTATATATTCAAATATTCCAACCAGGCGAGAAAACTATAAAAATACCCCAAAAAATAAATAATACATACTATGTGAAAAAAAGCAAGGAATAAAGTTAAATAGACAAGAAATTATACAATCAAGATAATATGATAAGATAATACATTTATATTTTCTGTGTACATTTTTGATTTTTAATATTGATAGTTTATTATGCAGCATGTGCTCGTGAAAGTGTACGGTAATTGGAAAATTCAATTCAATACCAACATTGTACGTTTTGTCTCCATCAGTCCAGCAAATCTTCATCTTCATCACCATTCATCAGTCCAACAAATCTGCAGTAAAAGTCAACTTACGGGCAGCTGTGAGACAGTTTAAATTTAAATGCATATCATAGGATAAAAGACAAAACAAAAACACGAGAGATATTTTAAATGTATCCGACAACACAAAAGAACGTAAAAAAAACGTAGAAGTAAAAATTAAAAAAAAAAATTTACTTTTAACTTTGTTGGCAACAGTTTCTAATAGAACAAATAAAAATAATAAAAATGTTAATACTCTGCTACCTTACGCATAAACTACAGGGTCATTTATACAGCGGTCTGTTATACAGCTGATCGAGGCAATGAACTCATAAATTTAATTGGGCGTTTTTCCATTGAGCTGCCATCGTAAGAACTCGCAAGTACTAGGATAACACGAAGCTTAAGGAAATCTGTTGCAAAGTAAATCTCTTAGTATGACGCCGTAGTACAGTATAACATAAATTAAATAGAGAAGAAAACGTATTTTGAATTTATCTGGTTCGCGGCAACGACCTTCTGTGTTAGGGTCGCGGAAAGTTTTACAAAACCAATGAATTTAAAGTTTTGTATGGACATTTTTAGTATTCAATTTTGACATTAAAGCTTCACCGTTGTGTTTATCAGATCAAAGTATCGTGGGTAGGTGCCGGGATGTTATACCAATTATGAATGACGTGGTATAGATAAAAACACATACATACATGCAACTAACGGAAATAGTGGTTTAATTAAAGCGACAGCTAGTGACTTTTGGGCGAGCCTTTTGAATATTATTAAAGACTGAGCACGTCTAACTGCCACAGGCAATGCGTTCCATAGACGCGTGGCCTGTGAATTTGGTGCTGTGAGAAGGCATGTGTAATTCTGTACTGTACTGTAATTCTCAGAAGATCTCAGATTTCTCGAATAGTTATTTACAATAGACAATGGTGTTGCTAAGTAGTCAGTGCTCCTGACAGCTTAGCAATTAAAAAAAAAGTCAAAAAAGTCAAAAGTCAAAATTTCTTGATACAGTTTAGGCTTGTATAAAGCTCTTATGAATGTCAAAATCTACACCGGTTCAAAAAATAAGACCTCAGAGAAGAACCGGCAAGAAACTCTTTTTTTGAAAGTATTTCTTTTTATAGTATTTTTTTTGCCATTGCCATATTACATGTCATTTATAAGTTTCATAAAAATTACATCATACATTTAGTAGCCAGGGGGTTTGCTAGTGCAGTAGTAAGGAATTTCAACTCTATAGTGAAGACCCGGACACTGCATTTCATTAGTTACGAGTAGGTAGACTAACTGTTGACAGTTTTCGCAAATAATTGCCTGTACAGGGTAAACTAATTAGACACTACGCCATCAGTTCCATTTGACCTAATTGTGGTTTCAATTAGAAAGACAGTCTCGAGTTACATCAATTACATGCATACAAACATACATTCAAGCTTTTTCCCATAGAAGGAGTAAGCACAGGCCACACGCGTAGCCCACATTCTGCCCCCGCGGGAAACGTGACGTGACGGGTGGCGGACCTGGTCACCGCCATTTTGGTACAAGCCAAAAACGTTTTACTTTACTTAATTCCAAAAAAATCCCTATTGCGTTCCCTCGAGCAGTATAGGACAGTATTACATATGAGCCGTGTGGTGGCGGCCCGTTAAAAGAATACTACCACTCTATCTCATCCAATGGATCTCGTAAAAGGCGAGTAAGGGAATTAAACTGCACTGTGCACCCAACAGCGCATGGTGGCGATGGGCTCACCACCTATCACACCGAGTGCATTATATTGTTTTGGTGAAATGTGGATTGTGGCAATCATCTGTCTTTGCAGTGAGTGCCCAGTCTCTGACTACCCCTTATGGGATAAAGTCTTATGTATGTATGTATGTACATATTATAATGTTATTCTGCACGAATAAAGACAGTTCGGTAAATACCTCAGTCGCCTCTTACGATGCCTCGAGAGGAGAGAGGCAGGTGCTATTCTGTTCTGCCGGACAATTACAATTCGTATAAAAAAAATATTAACCGTCTTTTATCATGGGCAATCGCGTAACGGAAAGTTTCCATACTGCTGCCGAAGGTACACCTTCAAGACAATGGTTTTGGAGGTATATCTATGGCAAATATGTTTATTAATTTATTTCTGTATGTAAGAAACTTCCCATGTGGCGGCTTAAGAGAATCTACCGCCCCATCTCATCCCGTGGGTGTCGTAAAAGTCGCCAGAGTGAAAATTAAACAGGAGATGGACAGCAGCACCTTCCTGGAACATCTGTATAAATAAACTGCGTTTGCTAACCCGCCCTCAAATTTAGAGGTAGCTTTGGTGGCAATTAATGGGGAAGGCCTATGTTCAGCAGTGGACTTGTGATAGACTGAAACGAAGACGACGACGATTGCAAGAAGATGCTCCATCTCATGGTTTCCACTTTCCATCTGACGACTTTTACGATACCCACGGGATGAGACGGGGTGATAGATTCTCTTAGGCTGCTTTTTTTTTATATAATAATGTCGGAACGAGCAAAACGTTCACCTCATGGTAAATGCAACGTCTGCCCATAACAAATGCTGTGTCACCCAGAACAGTGTGACACTATAATGCGACCCTCACCCTGAGACATCAGTTCTTAAGTCTCATATGCCCAGTGATTACGCTAGCTCTCAATGCCCTTCAAACCGAAACACAGTAATGTTTTTTTTTTCGTGGTGGCACTTAAAATTGCAATTAACAATATTAGTGGTGCCGGCACCCAATCGAACCCAGGACACTCGCGTACTATGAAATTTTAAAACGAACGCCTAGCCCCTTAGCTACCTTCTTCTTAAGACTCTTCAACATCATACTGATACTTTATATAGCCCGGTCGAGGTTTTGCAGTTAATGTGCTAAAGAAAAGGCGTCTTGCTACTTAGAACATTTAAATTAGAGACAATCTGATCAAGGTGTTCTAATGAACAAGACGCCTTTTAGTAATATAGTGTACGCAACACCTCTTTCCTACCGAGGTGTCGTAAGAGGCGACTAAGGAATTTAACGAACAGCCTTTATTCGTGCAGAATAACACCTTAATATGCAATGCTGTCACTATACGTGGGAAAGCAATGGGGAGTAATAATTTTTTTACTTGTACCAAAATGGCGACAACGTGGTTCGCCTCCCGTCACGTCTCGTTTCCCGCTAGGGGCGAAAAGTGGGTCATGTGAGTTGCCTCTGCCTAACCCTTATATGGAGAAAAAGGCGTGACTATGTTTAGTTATGTGTTAAAAAAATTAATATTAACTAATCTAAACATAAGCTGCGCTTAATTTTAATTGACAAATGTTACTATCATATTTCCGACTTATAAATGATACGTTTTGTTAGAGTAATTTTAATATTATTTTATTATCTGTTGACATTATGAAATTGACATTGACATAATTATTAATTGACATTTAATTTGTTCATGAAAAACCTACATTTGTTACTTTACTGTTTTTATTCCATTACCGATATATAACATTTTTTTTAATTTTGTGACTAACAAAAAAAATTGTACGCTTCACACTGCAAAAACATGTGGGACTTCCGTTTTTTTTATAACACTATCATGGTTGCTTTGTACACTCACGTTTTACAAATAAATTATCTTTATCTTTAATAAATGTGTCCCGTAATAATAAGCACATTTTAACTGGTGGTAGGATTCCTATGCAGGGATCCGGGCAGGTGCCACCGCAGTGTAAGTTATTCGGGTGCCAACATATGTGCTAAAACACAAATTGTTGGTTTTCGGGTTTGGCTGTTTTGTGATTGTCCCCGTGTTTCTGACACTACATCCCAGCCTACCTCCGATCTTATCGCATCAGCGTTACATCGGGTCCCGTTTACGGCGCGTACGCTTTCGGCACTGTAATATCTGCAGCGCAGTTGATAGCTCCCGACTATAATCGGAAGTTGTCGCCATGGTCAAAATCGGCCAGGAGGAAATCATCATTCATTTCATGTTGTTGTTGTTTTCCAAATAAATAAATGCACTGACATTTTTAAAGCGTCTTTATTTTTTACAGAGCGATAATCTTGACCAACACTGACGAGATTAAAGAGCTGGAGCTCACAAAGCTCTTCAAAGATCAAGTAGGAATTGAGAACGAGAGGAAAAAGGGGTAAGATATATCAAGATCTATTCGTAGCTAAACGTAGAGGTTATATTCTCATTTGAAGTTTTGTTTTATTTTAAAAAAGCGCGCAAGATTCTGCATTCCGATCTTCTGGTTTTCAATTTTCCCTCTGTCGACTTTTACGACACCCACGGGATGAAATGGGGTGGTAGGTTCTCTTAAGCCGCCACCACACGGCACTTCAGCAATACTAATGTATTGCTGATCGGTTGAGTCTCGGAGTAAAAGGACATCCCAGGACCAGTTATTCTGCCGTGAAGCGGTAGTGTGCAAACATTACTGTGTTACGGTTTTAAGGGCACTGTGAGTGTGAGCTAGCGTAATCACTGGGCATATGAGACTTAAGAACTGATGTCTCAGGGTGACGGGGGCAGTGTAGTGTCACACAGAAATGTTCTGTGGTGAAGAAATGGGTGACATAGCATTTGTTATGGTTAGACGTTGCACTTTACATCAGGTGAACGTTTTGCTCTTTTCGTAATAATGCTTGCGTTTTCAGAGCGAAGAAGAAACGAAAATCGGAATCGTCTGAAGGAATCTCTCAATAACATTCAACATACCACTGACGACTCCGGTATTTGACATCATCGAGTGCGGCGGGAAAATCCGCACAAACATAGGGAAAAACACGACAACAGACACAAAGACAAGAAGAAAAGCAAAAAGAAACAAGAGAGCAGTGAAAGTGAATCAGACAGTTCCAGTTGAAGGCAAGATTGACAGATTTGGTTAAAAAATAAATGTCTATGGCTGTGTTGCCATTGCAGCGACGGAGCTGCTTTTTGGTAAAATTTTTGGAAATGAGAAATAAGATTGTTCGAATTTCGATTAATTTTAATCGCAATTTATAGACGTTGCATATTTATTTAATTTTAATCTATATAATAAGAATACGTGTATTTTAATATTTTAAAAATATGGATATATATAGTCTGTTTTCAGTTGAAACTTATTGCCATTTTTATATATATTTTTCCTATTTAATATTAATAATTATTATATTTAGGTAGTTCTAAAGAAAACATGTCTTTATGACATAAATTATTATTTTCTGATAGATATAAACAACTGGTGTTACACATTAAAACGGAAAGCTTAAGACAACTTTTTCAAAGCAAAATCATAAATATTTTTTAAGATTTATATTTACTCTAATGTACAGATAAAATGCAAAATGTAATATAATCCGCATTCGTTTAAGATTTCAAATTATTGTGACAATCTAAAAATTAGTGTCGGGTTTTTTATCGTATGTCGAATGCCTTAATAACACAAAATATATATATTTTACTAGCCCGCGACTCACTCCTCGTGGATTTTGTTTCTTTTCAAATACCGTGGGATCTCTTTGACTTTCCGCGATAAAAAGTATCCTATGCCCATCTCCAAGATGCAAGCATGGTTCAAAGTAACAAACGGAAAGAGAGAGTTACTTTCGCATTTATAATATGAGGTATAGATCTGTAGATATATATGTTTAAATGAAACTAATTTTACGGATTTTATCGTGTTTATAAGCGATAAAATCCGTAAAATTAGTTTCATTTAAATGTGTAGTGTTCGCGAAGTTATATATGTTGCCAATGACAATTCATATTAATTATTGGCTTTGAGAACATGAAGTATTCAAGACAATATTCTTCTTCTTCATTATCAGCCTGTTTACAGTCCACTGCTGGACATAGGCCTCTCCCAAGAAGGAGGATTTACTATAATCACCATGCTTGGCAAGTGGATTGGTAATGGCAGTACGAATTATCCCGGCATTTTGACTCTTACGACACGAGATCGGATGACGGATTCCCTTACGCCAACACACGGCTTTCATGATATACTATCAATTCTCATTGGCGGAACTGTACCTAAGACCACGGGCGGTTTCCCTATAGGCCAAGTGGGGCCTAGGGCGGCAAAATATATTGTTATTTATTGTTACTTACAAATAAAAATGGTAAGCATCAGTATCTAAATAACTGATTGAGAACATTTTATCATTTAAAGACTCGTTGTTTTTTACTTTATTTAATTCTTATAGGTTATTCAATTTTTCGTGCTTTGCGTGTGTAGTATGTAGAGGCGGCAATCTTCCGTAGGCCTAGGGCAGCCAGTGCATCAAATCTGCCCCTGTTTCTAATACTCGATCTCTTAAGTAAATATAAATTTTATGTTTATTGTAACGAGATATTAGATAAGTTCGTGCCTTACGAAGCCTTTTTATTATAAAAAATAGTTTAAATAGTATCTAATAATAGTACTCGTATATAATAGTAATCATGCTATAAAACATTAAAGTAAACTTAAGATTTTCATTCTTAAATCTTCGTTCATAATAGTCTGAGTATTAATGATGTGAGTGTACATCTTATACATTTAAGAGTGAGTCCAATTTTTATTATGAAGGTTATAGTTAGACAGACATTTTGTGAAATTATCAAGTAAGAATATAGTAAATGAAGCATATGACCTTAAACGTATAAAAATGGCAATTTTTGTGGTATTAAATACCTGTATCGGATTATAAAAAAAGGAATTTTTAATTATTTTAAATTAGCCTTGAAATAGGCAACTATTTATCAAATATCCCTGTAAATATCGAGCATGTGCCTTAACAATTACTAAAAGTAAAATTTCATATCAAAGTTAACTTAATGACACGGATCAGAATGACAAATTTTATTGGACCTCTATGAATGTTTATTGAGTAACGCTAAATTTAACAAAAGATGCACGGTGCGTCAATTAGATGTGTTTACATTTTTGAAAAATAAAATAACTGGTCCTGGCAATACTGTAATCTGTGGTAGTTGTAAATATATGTTTTGATACTTTCTCTTACACTCATTTCTCTTTCAACATGTTATCTTACTCCCACGTCTTAACGTGGTGGTGGATTTTCATACGCCCCCAGCACACAACTCGACACTCAATAATTCGGTACAATTTTAATACTGATTCAGATGATTTTGCTTCTATTTCCAGCCTCACAAAAAACAGTATGTATGTAAAAATATATTAATATTTTAAATTCAGTTTTTTTTTTTCATCTGAGTAGGTTTTGGCAAACAACGACACTCCCAGTGAGTGTAGAAAGTGTAGAAAAATATATAATGCAGCTTTTCTTATAATTTACTGCTCCTGTTTTCATACAATCTTCTTTTCTTATTAGCAGTTCAATTTTTGCATTCAAGTGGTTTTGATTATGGTTTTTAACTTAAGCCATTTTAAGTTTTCCAGTTACGATAGCAAAATCAACTGGATTTTTCAAACTTATGATTCGGTAAAGATTTATCATGTATCAAGATTAGTAATTTGTACTATATTTATCCGATGGTGTTACCTTATTTTTAAAGTCTATTATTTTCACATGTAAACACATGATTTCCTATAGTTTATAATTGAAACGGAACTTGACATTTAATATATAATATCTATTAATTGTTGCAAGTAATTAAAATATTTATTTAGTATAAACTACGCACAAGATTATTATAATTAATGTGTTAAGTATGTTGTATAAAAATGTATACCAATTTCGTAGATTTTTAATAAAAGATGTTTCAAAAAATGGATCTTTAATTTAAGACTTTAAGGATAAGTGATGTGCTGATCTATATCGATCACTTCAAATTTATTTATTTTTATTTACTCTTTTTTGCACCCTTAGATTCTTAGGTAACAATAGGCCGACTGAATGACTTATTGCATTCTTTGACAGTCAACCCGTAGTGTGGTGAGCTATTGTGGCAGGTGCAGTATATGATATCAAGAGAATCATTTAAAAGTAATCAAATAACTGAATACACACAAACATGTATACATATGTACTATACTTTTGAACAATGTCCCTAAGTTCACATCTGCGCAGGAGATATTATAGTGCCGTAAACATCAGCGTAAACATGAGCATTAGCATGTGATCCTCATATCAAAACCTCACAAGTAGAGTCCGATCGTCAATCAATGTGGCATAATTATCATCATCATCATGTAACAAACGCGTGGCTTAGTGGTCAGAATACCTTCCTACTACACCGCGCGTCCTAGGTTCGAATCCCAGCAGGAATCATCAAATTGTGCAAAGGAACGCGGATCGTCGGCTTTCGAGACACGATACAGGAGAAATCCTAGTATACGGCATCGTTTTATAAATAAAAGAATATGCTGGCAAACTTTCCACTACGAGACAAAGGCATTTCCCGAGTTAGGAGGGTTTGCCATTTTCACTACGCTGGGCAGGCGGATTGACAAATTGTAACTTAGCGTCTGCCGGTAACCGGTCTTACTTCGGTTCTCTTTAAATCCGGCTTATACATTTACTCTTAATCGATTATTTTTTTAGATTATTTTCGCCACTACACTGAAAATATTTTGTGTTCTACCATGTATCGATACCAATTTTTGCTGCTATTTGAACCTAAGCTACTCAACAGGCTCATTTATAAGAAAATTATTTATGCAAGTAACTTAGGTTATTGCGTAATAACTTTACTGGTTTAGGTTGCACCACAGGGCCAGTTATTCTGGCGTAGTGTGCAAATTTAAATGTAACAGTTTGAAAGGCACTGATAGCTAGTGTTATTACGGGCTTAGGAGAATTAGGAACTGATGTCTCAGGGTGACGAACGTATTGTGGTGCTACACAGAAATGTTCTTGGGCATCGGTGATTGGTTAGAAGTCGCACTTAACAACAGGTGAACGATTTGCTCGTCTCGGCACTTTCTCCCATAAAAAAATTTATTAAGGTAGCGGCTTAAGCCATCATCCGCACCAAAAATTAAGACTTTAAAATGAAAAGAAATTTTTTATTTTTTGACATATAACATATAAATTTCGTTTGTCAAACGCCATTTCTTTACAATCTGCCGCCGTTTCGTAATGAGGTTCCTCTGACGGAGAAGAAACAGGCGAAAGAAACTCCGTAGATATCCTCTTTTTTGTCAATCCTTTTATATCTCAATCAAAAATACATTGTAATTAAATTTACAAAGAATAGTCGCAAGGAACACCAAAGCACGCTCCATGTTCAAATCTTAGATAAGATTAATTCAATATCAAAAAATAAATTGTAAGCTCGAGCAGACCAGCCTCTACCAACAGCACCTGTTCACAAGTATGACACGTGTAGCAGCCATCGCCCTCCTCAACCATTTCAAAGGCTATGGTAGTACCACCACAATATCGTTCTTAGCGTGGTATCCAAGTCATGGGCCCAAGTAGTATGAGGATTGACATTTGGTTCTATAACTTTATTCAACGGATTGACAGACATTGCTATGAATTATGTCGCTTCTTACGAAATAAACGGCCAGACCTTTCCTTAAATTAAATTTCGCGCACATTTACACACATAAATTCAGGAAAATTCTTTATAAAAATTTCAAAATAACATTTAATCGATATTCTGATGTTTAAGACAATTTAAACGAGCTTTAAGCATCTGTCAACCATAATAGTGTACTACCATTTGAGTGTAGTTAAGGAGAAACGACTCACACATAACCACAGAAAACATACGTATGCGTACAGTTAGGAGGGATAGCATTATTTTATGACGTCGCATAATGAGTTGCCTGAGGCGACATTTTACCCATATCTATGGGTAATTTATGTATCAAAGTATTATATATTCATAATATATTATGTCATGATATCTAATAAGTTTTTCAGACGGTAGCCTATTTAAACCAGTCTTTCATTAAGGCGAAGTACGGATAGATATGATTACAATAACAAACGATTTTAAGAAATTATATTAACTACTATATATTTTCTTAAAACAACACTAATAACTTGATAATGTTATATTGGTTTGCATTACATATAATTGTTTAAATTATGTTTTATACGGATGAACAACAAGGAAAGGTTGACACAATATTAAAAACGATAATTAATTATTCATCAGGTTTATTTGAATTCAATAAATTACGCAGTCAACGTACAATTAATGAGTTGTAAAAAATATTAGTTAAATACAATTATGACACAATTCACTTTGATCAATGATATATGTAATACAATTGCAGGGCTGTGAATAGATTAAAAAAATATGAAAGATCATTAAGCGTTTTATTTAGCGCCAAAGGCAACAGAATGAACGTCTTCAATACGTTAAAACTATAACTAATACATATGTACTTAATATTCTGCATTAAAATTCAATGGCGAATTTGATTCATTTTGGGTTTATTCAAAAAACATTTTTGCGTCTGTCCTATTAGGTCCGAGGAATTTCTACATAGAATGTCAATGTCATCTATGTGTTAACTTTTTTTAGTTTTTTTATTGCATAAAGTGACGAGACGAGCCAAACGTTCACCTGATGGTAAGTGCAACATCTGCCCATAACATAGCATATGTTACGTCACCTAGGATATTTCTGTGTGGCACCACATTGCGCCCGTCACCGCGAGATATCAGAAACATAATTACATAATCGAAATCATTACTATAAATGAGAATTTTTCCAACATTTTTAAATGGATTCCAATCGGATTTTGATTGTCAGGTAGCTTGGTTGTTCAGCAAGGTTTTAGGCTATAAGAAATGCAACGAAGTAGCGAACATCTTAACATTACACGCAAGTGAATCCGCGGGAAATAATCTTGTAATAAATAAATTGTCGAAAATTATGGAAATTACATGTTATATAACAAAATCGTTGTTAATAAATAAATATTCTAGACACTATTTGACATATACGAGTACATTAAAAATAAGATAAATTTATTTTAAATAAAATATACTTATTATAATAAAATAGAACCTAGTGAAGGTGTCATCGAGACTACTTTCAGAAATAAAAACCATTCCGATATAAGTAGACTACTACCTATTTTACAGAAAATTGTTTTTAAACTGTACTTAGAATGTAGTTTTTATGCTACCAAACTGGCAATACTGTACCACTGCTGTCGTTAAAGTGTCAAAATTGATCTCTAATTGTAATTTGGCAATCACGTTAAACCCATTAATTGAAGATCGATTTTTTATCTATTGAAGCCGTTCATGTATGATCACCTCAGTTTTATATTTCATCATCATCACAAACATGCCCATCACAAGTCACTAATACTTAATTAAGAAAAATAAATTAAAATTCATCTACGTTAAAGCAGCAAACTTTCACTATTTACTCGGAACTTCGGCGCCATATTTATAGTAGATGCTACGCCAGAAGTAGGCTCGTTCTGGAGTTAGCTCAGTGACGTATTGAGGTTCTAGATCAATTGCCAGGTGGTAGGGATACGGAAGCCATTCGCCATTACTTGACTCTGGTGTTGGTGATCTGGAACAAAACAATACGTAAATGACAATACTAATTTAATATCTGTTATCATCGCCATGTTAACAGTATCATGTTAACTGCTTACTGCTAACTGCGCTTATGAAGTCGAATTTTAATTCTACTGTGGACACACTGCTGTCTAAAATTTTATATCTTTGATTTGTTTTTATTTATTTTTTATTTTACACAAATACATTTTATTTTTATTTTATAAAGTTTACCTTGCCTGACTTGAGGTTGTTGAGCTTACCTGACTGTAAGTGCAACGCCTACCCATAACAGATGCTGTGTTACTTAGAATATTTCTGTATAGCACCACACTGCGACTGTCACCCTGAGATATCAGTTCTTTAGTCTCATATGCCCAGTGATTACGCTAGCTCTCAGTGCCCTTCAGACCGAAACACAGTCATGTTTGCACACTATTGCTTAACGGCAGAATTACTGGCCTGGGGTGGTTCCTACCTAGACGGATTCCTACATTGGAATCCTACCACCAGTACCAGTACATATTACATCTAGATATTTGTTTGTGTAAGTGTATATATATATATATACATATACTAGCTAGCCCTGTTAACGTCGACGACGGACAAAATAATATTGCATTATAAACTTTTAGCGACATCTATGCCACAACGTAGCTAAAGAAATAATCTACACGTCTTACATCGCGCTAGCAGAATTTCTCAGATACTAACTATATTAATTGCAGGACGATGAGATGAGTAGGACGAGACGAGCTCCCAGATCAAATCACCCAGATCCCAGATCATATCTGCTGGGTGGCCACTTTTGGCTACTCTTGGCCTCATAGTAAGTCAAGTTGGTAACTCCGTAGAGATATGAACATCGCCGGCTATAACAGCTTAAAAAAAATAAAGTAACAGACTACAAATGTTCCACTGCTGAGACCTCCTCTCATTTCTGAGAAGGTTTTGGAGCCGGGTAGTGTCGGAAACGCTGCTCCAATGCCGATCGGCGGACTTCGCATGTCTTCGACATATTTATTATCACCATGCAAGTTTCCTCGCAATGTTTTTCTTCACCGCCGAGCACGTGATAAATCGACACTTAAAATTACAATCAACAATTTTAGTGCAGCGGCACCGGAAATTGAACCATTGAGCTGCCACGGCTCTATATATGGTTTAATTAAAAATAAACCCTTACCCATATTTAGCAAAGCTGGTCCACATCATGGTCATAAAAGTGATCATTCTCGCATCGTCTTCATCCATTGGTAATGGCACACGCTCCAACTCGAATATATAAAACAATTCATCTCTATTCGCAGTCGCTTCCAAGCTGCTGTTAGTCAGAATTCTTCCCAAGTTCCTGTTACCCAAGTAGTTGAAGATATATGAGTAAACTGGCAACCCAGAATTGTTGGCGTAGAGATTCGAAAACAGGGACATCGGGCCAACATACGAAAAATCAGTGTTCAAATTGATAATACCGCCGACGACGACCTCATCAGTCGTTGTGTTGACAAAGTAAGTCTCCTTCAAAGTATTACGAAACTCGGTTCTCTCTTTCTGAGGAACGATAAGACTCCTCTGGTCTAAAACTGAGTAATCTTCGTTCCTGATTCTATCCATTTGACTGCTGATCGTATTATAGTCTAATGTGCTGGTCAGAGCCTCAACCGTGTTAAGACCAATTATAATTGGCACAGGATTCGCTATTTTTCCAGTTGTCAGGATGTTAAACGGAGTGTCTAACAGGAATGGTTCCTCGTCATCGAATGTTTTCTCCAATGACGGTAAGAAGACAGATTGAGCGTTCATTTGCTTCCCAATAGCTTCTTCAACTCTCGAAACGGAGGCCTCTGAAAATAGTTCGTAGAGATCGTATGGGTCTTTCGTGTTGACGCCTAAAGTTTTTCCAATTTTGATTGCGGTGCTCAAAGGGTTCGCGTCAAACGACTGAGGCGCGAACGGTGTCCCACTCTCGGATATAATCCGATGGAATAAGCCCTTGGTCGACTCTGACATGGTGAGGTAAATAGCTGCCAAACCACCGCTGCCCTCGCCGAAGACTGTCACGTTGTTGGGATCGCCGAAGAAATTGGAAATGTTGTCCCTGATCCACCTAAGAGCGGCACGAATATCCTTCAATCCGGCGTTTCCGGGTGCTTCATTGATACCCAAGTTAAGGAATCCATAAGCGTTGAGCCTGTAGTTTATTGTTACGACTAGAACCCCGTGGCTTATGAGGTACTGAGGTCCGTAGAAGGTCGATGATCCCGAGCCGACTCCAAAGCCACCGCCGTGGAGGAAGACCATGACTGGAAGACTGGTGTTTTGTAGTTGAGAGGGCAAGTAAATGTTGAGGACAAGACAATCTTCACTGTCACTAGGGGATGCTAATGGATCGGGGGCTGGGAATTGAGGACATAGAACTGCTCGGTTGTCTGCCTTGTATACATCTGAGAAGCTTGGCGGTTCATCGGGAGCCTGTAAAACAAAACAATGCTTAAGATAATGTTGATTTTATTCGTATTACATACATACGTATAGTCAAGCCGCTTTCCCATATTTTAAGGGCAGGCAGAGACTGCAGGCCATTTATCGTCACCACAGGAAGCATGCCGTGACGGCTTGCGAACCACGTCCCCGCCATTTTGACATAAGGTTAGACAATTTTTACTCCCCATTGATTCCACGAGTTTCTAGGTAAAACAATTAATTTTATCACTTTAAAATCCAATAAGAAAGCAAGCCCCGTTCCGATCTGCTATTGAACTTATATCTATACGATTGGTAAAGTAGAACCATGATTCTTTAAGGCATTTACTTCGTATTAACTACATTTAAATTTTATTTGTGACGAGGAATCGTTGGAATCGAAGATCGTTCACCTGATGGTAAGTACAATGTCTGCCTATAAGAGTTTCCGTGTCACCCAGCACGAACAGAACACTGCGCTCGTTACCCAGAGATACTCAAATGCCTAGTGATTTCAGTGCCCTTCAGGCCGAAACACAGTAATTTTTGAACACTACTGCATAGCGAATTATAATTTTTTTTGTAAATTGTATTATTTTTTGCAAAATTGACGGACCACCCCATCTCAACCAGTGGGTGTCGTAAAAGTCGACAGAGGGAAAATGAAAATCAGAAGATGGGCGTCAGCATCTTCCTGGAACACTTGAATAATAAACTGCGGTTGCCAACCCGCCTGCTAAGCGTGGCAACTGTGGCAAAATAATCCCACAATGAGAGCTACAAAATATTGTGGCAATTTATGGGGGAGGCCTATGTTCAGCAGTGGACTGGTGATAGGCGGAAATGATGATGACTACTGGGCACAGGCCTCTCATTCATTCATCAGAGAGGTTATAGGGAAAGAACCGCAATGCGGGTTGGCGGACTTCTTATGTCCCCGAAATATTTTTATTCCTCAGATATTAAGGTATGGCTCCAAAATTAGAGTTACAAACTTTTTTGGCAATCTATGGGGGAAGCCTATGTTGTGTAGTGGACTAGTGATAGGTTGAAATGTTGACGATGTTTAATTTAGTTTGATAAAACAAAAAAATTACTTGAACTGCAATGTGGTGATGATCCTGGTGATTGTAATGAAATTATTGTATAATCATCGTACCATAATTCGTTTGCTAAATTTTAAACTACACGGACATTGGAAAATAAGTGGGAAGATTCAATTCTGTGTGAATGTAATGTAATTGAATCATATATCGCAAGCTAATAAATGTGTTAAATAATCATAGAGCATCTGAGAGCTAGCGTAATCACTGAGCATATAACACTTAAGAACTGATGTCTCTAGGTGACAGGCGCATTTATTGTGGGCAGACATTGCACTTAACATCAGGTGAATGTTTTGCTCGTTTCGTCACCTTTATCAAATAAAAAAAATATATTGTTCTCGGGTCTGGTTGTGTTGGTCATAGCCTGCTCAACATTTTAGTATAATTAAAATGTCGTGCCCCGCGGTTTTTCCCGCGTAAAATAAGCAGATATTATTGCGGCACGGCATGGTACATTGCTGAGCATACACAGCTCGGCCCTTCCTGGTAGTTTTCCGTTCTCATCGTGCGGCTCCATAAAGCCACAGTATAAAGTTTTATAACTTAAAACTTTTCTCAATATATAGGCTGATTAATGCAAAAAGTCTCTCGCTCCAGGAAGACTGCAGTCTGTGACCATGTTCTAGATCATCCCAACCATTACATCAGATTTGATAAACCACAAATCCTCGCAAAAGAACACCGATTCCTACCAAGGATGATTCGCGAGACTATTGAAATTAAAAAACATCCTAATTTTAATAGAGAAGATGGTTGGGTATTACCACCAGCTTATCCCAAGCCTATAATTAATAAAGTTAAATCAAAAACCAAGCATACCACTGCAAGACTTCAAAAATAATAATTAAAAGCTGAAGTTACTCCGGGTTAACTGTGACATCAGGACATCTGTCACCTCAGTCCTCCTGTGACCATGGGTGCTGTAAAGCACTCGAAACATCGGGATATAAATAGTAAATAGATACATATATAAACGCGATAAAATCCGTAACATTTAGTTTCATTTAAATGTGTAGTGTTCGCGTAAATATAAGAAATAATAATGCAAAAATATTTTTTTTAATCTGTTTAGAATTTTATGAGGTTAGCACGTTCAAACATACAAACATACAAACTCTCCAGCTTTCTCACAGTAGTAAGATTATGTTATTAATTAATCTATATCAATACTAATAATACAAATGCGAAAGTAACTCTCTCTGTCCCTCTGTCCGTTTGTTACTTTTTCACAGCTCAACCATTGAACAGAACTTAACGAAATTCGGCATAGAGACAGCTTGCATCCTGTAGGAGGACATAGGATACTTTTTTATACCGAGAAATCAAATAGTTCCCTCGGGATACTTAAAAAATTATATCATCGCGAACTAAGTCGCGGGCATGCGCTAGTTAATACTATAAATACTAAAGTAACTCTCTCTGTCCCTCTGTCTGTTTGTTACCTTTTCACGGTTCAACCGCTGAACGGATTTTGGCGAAA
Source organism: Luehdorfia chinensis (assembly GCA_019845155.1). Lineage (NCBI taxonomy): Eukaryota > Metazoa > Arthropoda > Insecta > Lepidoptera > Papilionidae > Luehdorfia > Luehdorfia chinensis. The sequence goes on from JAHVAK010000072.1 coordinate 838,732, forward strand.
TTTAGCACAGAGATAGCTTTCATTCCGGAGACGGACAAGGGGTACTTATTTTTCGGGAGAAATCAAATAGTTCCCACGGAATATTTAAAAAGCCTATATCCACGCGGACGAAGTCGTAATTAAAATGTAAACTTACTCTAAACTTGACTGGAACTCCATATCTGATACCGAGGAATTCATAGTAGAGTTCATTAGCTGACAGGGCTCCTTCCTACCTCCCCTTGCTTGGTTGAAATCTGCAAGGTCGACTCCCCCGCGGATGCCACCGCAGAGAGTGCACCGAAAATGACAGTTACACTTAGCGCGACCATCCCTTTTGTTCGGGTCTTAAAACTATGTGCGCCACTGTAATATTCTTTCTTTATATACGTAAAGGCAACACAAGATGGCGGTATTGAGCAATTCTAGATTCAAACTTCTAATCTAACAATCGATAAGCTGTGATACTTGTGTCGCATGGCGGTTTTGTCTAAGTTAAATTAATTCAACTGGGAACAGTATGAGTAAGTCGGCGGTGTGGTGAAGGCGTCGGGCATCTGGGTTCAGTAAAGTTCGACTAAGGTGCCGTGTGGTGGCGGCTTAAGAGAATCTACCCGTCTCATCCCGTGGGTGTCATAAAAGTCGAAAAAGGGAAAATTAAAACCAGAAGATGGGTAGCAGTATATTCCTAGAATGTCTGAATAAATAAACTGCGGTTGCTAACCCGCCTGCCAAGCGTAGCAAGTCTGGCAAAATCGCCCCAAAATGAAAGCTGCACACTTTTGTGGCATTCAGTGGGGGAGGTCTACGTTCAGCAGTGGACTACTGATAGGCTGAAATGATGATAATGATGATGACTAAGGTAAAAAAAAATCCAAACAGCCGCGGTGGCTCAGTGGTCGCCTGTCTTAATTTTCAAGGTACTGGGTCTAAGATCGATCTCTGGTACCTCCTAACACCTAAGACCTCTGAAATTGTTCTGCGATTTTAAGTGCTGATTTACCACGTGCTCAGCGGTGAAGGAAAACATCGTGAGGAAATCTTAATATCTGAGGGATAAACCCGGGTCTTTCCCGGTTCCGATAACCGCTCTGATGAACGAATGAGAAAAGGCATGTGCCCAGTAGGGGGACATTTACAGGCTGTTACTTTCATCATCACCATTTCAGCCTATCACCAGTCCACTGCTGAACATAGGCTTCCCCTATAGATTGCCACAAATGTTTGTAGCTCTCATTTAAGGGCAATTTTGCCTTAGTTTTCCCACTTGGCAGGCGGGTTGGCAACCGAGATGGGGTGGTAGATTAGGCCGCCATTACACGGCGGTTACTTTACTTTTTTGAATACTAGGAAAATAGCTTATCGATGGCGGATTTACCATCACAATTATGTCGATTCAAAATTAGCAGCGTCTCCTTTTGCAGGCTGTAGGAACAAAAGAAGAAGATATACTATTTTATTTTTTATTTTTTATTGTATAAAGTGACGAAACGAGCAACACGTTCACCTGATGGTAAGTGCAACGTCCGCCCACAAAAAATGCTGTGTCACCCAGAATATTTCTGTGTGACACCACACTGTGCCCATCACCCTGAGACATAAGTTCTTAAGTCTCATATGCCCAGTGATAACGCTAGCTCACAGTGCCCTTCATTCCGAAACACAGTAATGTTTCCACACTACTGCTTCACGGCAGAATAACTGGCCCTGGGGTATTACCTACCTAGACGGATTCCTGCATAGGAATCCTACCTCCAGTGAATATAGAAAGTGCTGCGCAGCTCAGCGATCAGCGTACTGCATTGCCCGTTTTGGGCAGCGGGTTCTTATCTGAACAGCAACCAGTATTATCTTATCACACGAAATTACTTATTTTTAAAATTTGTTAGACGCTATTTTCTATGACTGCATCCGCCATTACACCAACTCAAATTACATCAGTTATGGGATGCTTACACAAAAAAATTTGAAGCGTAAATATTACGTCTTAGGGTAGGGGCGTCCATTAATTACCTGAGGCGTTTAGGTAGGGGAGGGGGTCGAGCCGAATCTCACCCAATCTCACGTGGGAGAGAGGGGAGGTCTCGGCAAGCTCTGTTTTTTTCCTCAAGAAACTGTAGCTGCGATAGAACTGGGTTGAGTAAAACATGTTTCTCTACTAAGATATGAATCGTACACAATAATATTTATCGCGGTTATGCGAACGCCACAAAGAGCACAGTAGCCAGATTTAATGGATGATATTTTCACTGTGATTCTAGACATTCTTAGGTGGTCTTAAGTAGTTCTTAGACTAGTATGTTCATACAAATAAATAAAATAGAAGTGTCTGTTTGTAATAACAAAATAAAGGCTCTTTAGTCAATGTTTATACGGTACTTAAACAAAAAAACAATTTTTAAAATTTTTGTCTGTCTGTCTGTTTGTTCCGGCTAATCTCCGGAGCGGCTGGACTGATTTTAACGGAACTTTCACTAACACATAGCTGATATTATAGCGGGTAACTAAGGCTACTTTAATTTTTGGAAAAATAATTAGGGTTCCGCGCAAAATAATTAAAACCCCAAATTCCGGTTCAAACCGGGGCACAGCTAGTCTTAAATAAAAATAATTAATAAATAATGTTTTTTTTTAAATACAACGCAATAAGCCCAGATTAACGTATTTACTCTAAAAATACGCATTTTGAAAAACGGGGGGGGGGCGAGTTCGAACCAAAAAATCGCCTCACGTAATTAATATGCGAAAAGTAGGCTATGTGAGTGGCCTCTGCCTACCCCTTACATTGGAAAAAGGCGTGACTGTATGTATGTGTATGTATTCTTATTTAAAAAATAAATCTCTATCTCAAAAAAAGGAAAAGGAAATAAAATTATCTGTAATAACGTTTCTTCTTCATCAGCCTATTAACACCATTCACAGCTGGGCATAGCCCCCTGCCAAGAAGGGGGATTTGGCGTAATCACTGCACTTGACAGGCGGATTGGCAATCTCAGTATGAGACACCTCGCAATTTACACATTGCTGCCCGTCTCGAGTACATGTATTTTACGTTCTTTTTATTGGAGAAAGTGTCGAGACGAGCAAAACGTTCACCTGGTGGTAAGCGCAACGTCTGCCCCTAAAAAAAAAGTAAAGTCTGATATGCTTAGTAATCACACTGGCTATCACTAGCTATCGGAGCGTGTGGTAGCGGCTTAAGAGAATCTACAAATCCACCTCATCCCGTGGGTGTCGTAAAAGCCGATAGAGGGAAAATAAAAACCAGGAGATGGGTAGCACCATCTTCCTAGAACACCTGAACAAATAACCTGCGGTTGCTAACCGCCGGCCAGCGTGCAACTACGGCAAAATCCCACCAAAATGAGAGCTACAAACTTATGTGGCCGTCTGTGGGGGAGGCCTATGTTTAACAGTGGACTTGTGATAGGCTGAAACGACGATAGGGGAGGCCTAAGTTCAGCAATGGACTAGTGATAGGCTGATTACACTAGGCCTCCCCCATAGATTGCCACAAATGGGGACACATTTGGGGGAGATTTTGCCATAGTTGCCGCGCTTGGCAGGCGGGTTTGGCAACCGCAGTTTATTTATTCAGGTGTTTCAGGAAGATGCTGCTGCCGTCTTCTGGTTTTAATTTTCCCTCTGTCGACTTTTACGACACCCACGGGATGAGATGGGGTGGTAGATTGTCTTTAGCCGCCACCACACGGCGTTGTTCCATATGTGTTGGTCGAGTAGGTATTTATATTTGTATGAAGCAGTCGATTTTTTTCGCGATTTCGTATTTGTCTTTGTAAATGAGAGTAACTTTTACCCCATCCAGGTCCTTTCATCCCCTTACGGCTTATTTACGGAAACACCTTGTATATTATAACTCTAACTGCTTCAGTACGTCCGGCTTGGTATTATTTACCAACCTTTACACTTTGCATTTACGAAGTTACAACATAGACTTTTAATGTGACTTTAAAAGTGACTGAATGTAAATCAATACAAATAGACAGACATTACGTCACAATTATCTGATTGATTTAATTTATTATGAAACGTGTCGTTAATGTAAAATACGGATTGATTGAATTTATAGTTACATAATCTACGTGACAAAACAAATGAAGATAAATAAGCATTTATCGATAAATTAATGATATACAATGTCATCATTTGATAACTATTTTACTGGTGGTAGGATTCCTATGCAGGAATCCGTCTAGGTAGTTACTACCCATGGGCCAGATATACTGCCGTGAAGCAGTAGTGTGCAAACATTACTGTTTTGGTTCCAGGAGCTAGTGTAATCACTGGGCACATGAGACTTAAGAACTTTACTTAAGTTTCATATGCTAAGTAATTACACCAGCTGTCAGTGCCCTTCAGACTGAAACGCTGTCATGTTTGCACACTGCTGCCGGACGACAGAATAATTGGCCCTGCGGTGGTACCTACATAGACGGATTCTTGCATAGGAAAACAATTTAAAATATCTATGCGGCCTGATGCTAAAAAGATAATGTCATACCAAACGAAGTTGTACTGCCAAATAATTCAAAAATCATGGTGGCTTGAGAATCTACCACCCCATCTCATCCCGTGGGTGTAAACGTACATTAAAACCAGAACATTAAACCAGACATTACATTAAAACATGAACAGAAACGAAAATTAAACCAGTAGAAGGACAGCAGCATCTTCCTGGGACATCTCAATAAATTGCGGTTCCAACCCGCCTGCCATGAGTAGCAACAATGGCAAAATCCCTAAAATGATAGCATCAAGCTTCTGTGGCTATCTGTTATACCTCTTTTATTTAACAATATCCCAGTGATATTGTAAAATAAAAGAGATATGTTACCAGCCTCCCGTAATCAAAGCTAAGAAAAGGCAACGATTGTCGCCTTTTGTTCTCAGTAAGAAAGAGACAACATTATTCCGTTTACGAGAGTAAAAAGGTGAATCCTTTTGTACGATTAGTAAACTACATTAATGTGTATTAGTCGCTTCGTTTGGAACGCTTCCATTACACCTAATGGAAGCGTTTTCTAGGATATATTATTTTATCGTTGCTTTATCCAACAATTTACGGCATCTCTCGTGAAAAGAAGGCTCGCCGTAGTTACCACGCTCCGCAAGCGGAATAATGATGCCCCCAAGCATCAGACCAAATAACGGTATTGCTAATAATCACAAACGACTTTTTTAGTTTTAATACCTGTTAAGGTAATACCTACACTTAGAAAGCAGGCCAAGGTCTACCATAGACATCTGCCACTCAAATACCTCTTGCAATGTGTTTTGGAAGTATGTAAAGTGAAGAGTAAGGAGCCTTATTTTTATGTTTTATTATAACTAATCGTCGCCCAATAGTCGAAATTTGACCAAAATTCATTAACTTCTTTTTTTAAAGATTTAATGTATTTGTAATATCATATATAAATTTTAGCTTGCATTTTAATCTCTGTATAAACTTCTATGCCAAATCTCACAATCTCGCAATATGCTTTACCGTAAAGTTAACTGTTCACGTAATAATATGTATTTAAAAAAAATATAGAAAAGCAAAAACGTATACATGAATATCCTTTAGAATTTCTTTTCCCTTTATTTTTTTATATGTAAGATTGAATAGGGGCTTTGTCAATTAAAACAACACACTAAGTTAATGAAAAATATGATTTTTAATTACTAACGACCAAATTACAGTTACACATTGCCTTCGCGTCAACAAGCGGTACAAATTTGAAAACATTGACATTCCAGCGCAAACACTTTTTGACATTTGTCAAACCGTTCGATACTAAATGATATAAATCCTATTTTGTATATTTATACGTGTATTTTAAGTAAATATGAACGCAATTCTCTTAACCGTCAATTATTTATGATGAAACCTGAAAATTATTGAGCAGTTCTCAAGAAAGTTTTACCATCACAGCCATTGCTTACGTGTTAACAGTCGATGTTGCTGAAGAGGTATTCAAAGAAGTAGCCTAAACACAGCTTAGTTATGAATAAAAAGCCGAGAACTGGTCCCAGGATTCGTATAACACGGCCAGCGATTCGCCCGAAGAAGCTAGAAGAGGGACCCGAAGTGAAAGTTGACGAACACAATCTAATATACACCTGCCAGTATTGCAGGATAAAATTCGCACAGAATAGTCACTTCTTCCGCCACATGACGTCCAACCACCAAGCGCAGCAAAAGGACGCGACCTTCGAGTGTAACGAGTGTCAAATTATCTTCACTAAAAAGACCAGTTTGGATCTCCATTGTCGGAAAGCGGCATCAGATAAAAAGTAAATCCAAGTGCGAGTCATGCGCTATCACATTCAAATCCCGTTATTGTTTACGCAGGCATTTAAAACTTAAGCAAATAATGGCCGAGAATTCTTGCTTGAAGTGTCAGAAGAAGTTTACAAATAAGGACCTCCTTACGAAGCATGTGGAAAGCAAGCACACCTTCAAGAATGTACAGTTTCAGTGCGACCACTGCTCCCTTAAGTTTAAAGCAAAAAAGTCACTACAGACTCATCTAAATCGTATTCACAAGAGGTTATGATCAAGTTAGTACTAGGTTTATTATAGTGTGTGACCAGTTACCAAACATTTCATTAAACTATAAAGTATTTACAGCAAATGTGCTGACTAATTTTGTAGTAAATTTTCTTTTTAACAACTAGGTGACGAGCACTGAGCTAGTGTAATCACTGGGCATATGATACTTGAGAACTGGCGTCAGACGTGGCATCACACAGAAATGCTCTGGGTGACACAGCATTTGTTTTGGGTTGATGTTGCACTTACACACAACTGTCTAATACATACATACAGTAAGTTTTACTTATTGACCAGTTAGTGTAACACTAACTGGTCAATAAGTAAATAAGTAAATCACTTTATATTTATCAAAAATTGGACATGGTTCACAGTTTAAATTCATTAATAATATAAAAAATAAGGTTAGACCTTATGAAGCAGGGTAGGGTGACTCCACCATTAGACAGAGCACCAACCTGCACAGTTTTGTGAGAACCACTGACTTCTCACAAAATTGTTCAAGTGGACAGGACAGTATTTTGCGGTGGTCTCTTTATAGGAGAAGGGGACATTACAAGCAAAACGCTCACCTGATGGTAAGTGCTATATGTCTGCCCATAACAAATGCTTATGCCACAATTATATGGCAGAGCATCATAAAATAACTAAATATTATTTTATTCTTTAATTTACATGTACTTACTGTTTTAATTTACTATTTTTTTTAATTCTTGCTATGGTTGCTTAGTTATATTAAGATTTTTTTCATTAATTCCAATATGAATAGATATATTACGTATATACATACAGTCAAGGCAACCTTTAACCACATCGCCCCTGCGTGAAACGAGACTAGACTTGTGGCAAACATTTTTGGGGCGAGTCAAATAATTCTTAATCCCACATTGAGTTCCCACAAGCAGTATAGTGATGGCATTGCATATTATGGTGTTATTCTGCACGAAAAAGGCCGTCCCAACAGTACCTTAGTTGCCTCTTATGACTCTCCGTAGGAAAGGGGCTCTATAGATATATTACAGTTGAAATGAAATTGCTAACCATACTTATAGGGCTAGGCGCTCGCTTTAAATTTCACAGTATGCGAGTGACCTGGGTTCGATTCCCGGTGCCGGCACCACTAAAATTGTTAATTGCAATTTTAAGTGCTGATTTACCACATGCTTGGCGGTGAAGGAAAACATCATGAGGAAACCTGCATGTCTGAGAAATAAAAAAAAATATCGAAGACATGTGTAGTCCGCCAACTCGCATTGGAGCAGTGTGGCGGATTCTTCCTAGCTCCAAAACCCTCTCAGAAATGAGAGGACTGATAGGCTGAAACTTTACTTTTTTTACTTATATATCATTATTATTATAATTACTGTCTGACAGTACCTTGAAAACAACCAAGTATAAAAAAACAATCTCAAACTACAGTTTCTCCATACCATGTCTACAATCTAAAGATATAAATAGTATATCTCTATGTCTTGGGTTGACTGGGAGAGAATGCCAAAAGGCATTAAGTCCGCCCTTTGTAATCCTTTTTAATTAGGTGAATACAATAAATAATAAACAAATAAATAAATTGTATAAACACAAAATCGACCGAGGGGGCAAAAGTTAGTGATTTTTTTTGTTGCTAATTTTGTTACTTATAAAATAAAAATGATAGACATCAGTATCTAGAGAAACTGATTGAGATATCATTACATATCACATATCATTTACAGAGTCAATGTTTTTTTTTACTTTAATTTCATGTGCATGTGCTGTGACACTACTGTGAGCTACGGTAATCACTTGGCAAATGAGACTTAAAAACTTACGTCTCAGGGTGATGGGCACATTGTGGTGTCACACAGAGATTTTCTGGGTGACACAGCATTTGTTATTGGCAGATGTTGCACTTACCACCAGGCAAATGATTTGCTCGTATCATCACTTTATCCAATTAAAAAAATAGACAACTAGTAGCCATTTGCTTAGACACCACATTACCCAAACAGACTATACTTGGTTTGTTTTCTTCTTAATTGGTATTTATGTAGTGATTTGGTGATGAAATTATTATCGCAAGAATTTCTGGTCATACAAATATGTTTAAAGAAATGTATGGTATATGGTAGCACTTAGGAATGTCTGTGTATTAAGATTGTCTTTGCTAATATATGTGTAAAATTGTTTGTATGTATGTTTGAAAGGATTTAACTTAAAAGCTATGTGATGGATTTTGATGAAACTTTTTTTTTAATTTTCCTTTTAATACCAGACGTGCTATAGGCTATGTTTTATTCGACTAATTAATTATTGAGTACAATTATTGTATCTGTATGGATTATCTACCACTTGAGCTATCGCTGAGACTTACCATTGCCCCACCTATTATTGGTATTCCGATTGCCCGTTCAAGGTTCAAGGTTATTGGTAGGAGTAAGTATGGTCATAAGTGGGAGAAGTGGAGCTACATCTAAATGCTGACAGTCGTGCGGGCAAACGCGAGCGGGCATCCTATGCGGATTTTTTCTGTGAACGCGATATTATTCTATAAGAAGAAATTTTAACGACTAAAGAAATAAATTTGACGCCGGGTATTTCTGCTATACATCATGTAAAAAAGAAAAAAAAAATGTAATATGCTATGGAGTCATTTTTAGGGAGAACATTTATGTGTAAAAAAGGTAATAGATAGCATATAAATGTCCCACTACTGAGCTCAGGCCTCTTCACATTTCTGAGAGGGTTTTGGAGCTGGGAAGAGTCCGCCACGCACATGTCCTCGAGATATTTTTATTCGTCAGACATGCAGGTTTCCTCACGATGTTTCCTTTGTCCGCTGACCACGTGGTAAATCAGCACATAAAATTGCAATGAACCATTTTTAGGGGTGCCGACACCGGGGATCGAACACAGGTAACTCGCGTCCTGTGAAGCGAGCGTGCTACCACGGCAGCTCAAGAGTCGGCGACGCGAATACAGTCTGAGATATTACTGATGGTTTGATGACCGCGTTACCTAGTGGTGTCCCTGGTGGTTCCTGGGTTCGAATCCCACCCGGAGCCAACATTTGTGCAAAAACACAAATTGTTGGTTTTCGGATATGGTTGTGTGATGTTAGTCAGTGTCAGTATATTTATTTTCGGTGATGTAATTGCTGTTAGCCTTCTCGGCTTTTACAGCTTCATCGGATACTGTGCTCGCGGGCCAGGGGCCCGTGTGCCAGGTTTGGTTTGACCCAAACATAAATAAATAAATAAATAACAGTGTCAGTGACACTGCTACAGAGCCTACCTCCGCTTATCGCATGAGCGTAAAAGGTAAACAAGTAGACCTTTTGTATTCGCGTACACTATAATATCTCCTGCGCAGTTGATAGCTTCCGATTAGTCGGTAATTGATACTACAGCCCTTTTCTGGATGTCATTATGGTTTCACATCAAGTTGGATTGTGATCAAATGCTACCTGATAAAATCAGAAATATAATTTAAACTTGTATTTAGCTCGTAAGTATCCAAAATCTCTGAAGGTTGTAAATTTTCAATGAATGTTCAACATAACATTTTTAATCTATGGTCGGTACTTACGTATTACCGCCACCGCAGCTACAGATTTGGCGGTTTTTGAGTGCCGCCAATCTACGGTTAGGTTAGAAACATTTTATTTAAAAACAAAGGTAGTCAATCGTACAACAAGATTGCTCTTTATAGGCGCATTAGCGCTACTTATGCTGCGGTGGAGTTAATACGTAAGAACCCCATGATCTTAATGCACAGACGACACGACGCTCTAAGAATAAAATTATTAAAGATGTAATTTACTCTAGTAATGTAATACTTTATGTCAAACTTGTAAATTAAACTCAAGATGAATTTACGCGAAAATAATTCGATATTTCCTAAGCGAATCAAAATTTACCTGTTATTAAAACCCTTGTGCCTAAAACATGAGTGTTCATGCCAGCCAATAAAATATTTTACAATTTACGCGTTATTATGTTTAGTTTGTGGCAACACCAATAAAAACATTTGTTGCACTTATTTAAAATTATTGTAATTATTTTAATGCATATATTAAAGTAAGCGAAATGCAGGACGTGTGAAAGTTTATTTATGTTCATCTTATTGTCATACATACATGATTACAACAGATATTCAAAGAAACTTGTGATAGATAATATAAACTATTTATTACTGCTTTTAGAAATAATATCAACATCTTTTTTTTTTAAATTGTTATGAAAACACTGATGGTAAATAATTTCTCGCGGTTTGAAAGTCGTTGATCATTTGAAATACCTATATTTGGTACAATGAACTGAAAAGGTGTATCCATAAACTTTATTGTTACACTAACTTGCCGAGGCCGACTTTTGGCGCCGACTTGAAAAGTGGCGATGTGTTTTTATAGAATTTTGTAAGTTCCGTGTCTATTTTGAGTTTTGATGTTTAATATTATAGTTTATTATGCAGCAAGTGCTCCTGAAAGTGTACTAGTGTAGTAATTGGAAAATTCAATTCAAAAATTGTACTTTTCGTTTTGTCTCCATCAGACCAGTAAATCATCAGAAAAAGTCAACTAACATTTTACTGTCGTTGCTTAAAGATTGCTACTTAACTAAAAATAATGTATTTATGTCTGGATATGTTACTTGAGACTGGAAAATAGTTTGACTGTTTCCATAACATAAATAGGAAAAATAATACTCGCCATTGACAAAAATGGCTCGGTTTGGTAGCTAGAATTGCCAGGATCAAAAAATAATACTACTAACCTGACCTTTGTTCATTATTTTGTTAATTTTACTGTCATCGACTGTTATTTTCGGCGATACTTAATCTTTATAATACTCACAATACGTTTTTAAGACTTATTTCTTACTTAATCTTAAAAAAATAGGACTAAATCACATAAATTGTTGTATTAAATTCCAGGGTGACGATATTTAGTCAATAAAAATAAATGTACTGAAAACATAACTGTTAACATGGGCGTATCTAGGCAATAGACATGTATTTAAGACATCAGAGATTTAGCGATTTTTTCTACAGTTCTTGTACCTATATGAAAACCTGCAGCGCCTTTCTAAATTGTCTCAAGACATTATTGTATTTAAACCAGGTGCATTGAAAAATAAAATCAATCTAATTTGTGGGAGAACCTGTCTACTTAGTTCCTCTACCCTGGATACGCTCTTAAAAAAAAAGGCTTTAAGACTCGACGTGTTTTCGAATATTACATATAGCATCACTTACTTGAGACCTGCACATGGATACCATACCATTTATAACCATGTTCCAGAACCCTAAGCTAGTGATGTTTCTTAGTGTTGATATTTTTGTTTAAAATTAAAAAAAAATGAGAAGGAATCTGAGTTTTAATGAACCCCTTTAAATCCTTGATAGACAGGAAATCTGAATATTCAAAAATGACGAGATACGAAGACGAAAGGAAGGTTTAACTGTATCTAATGTTTGAAGTGAAAAAGATTAGGATATAAAAGTAAAGTAACAGCCTATAAATGTCTCACTGCTGAGCACAGGCCTCCTCTCATTTCCGAGAGGATTTTGGAGCTAGGAAGAATCCACCACGCTGCTCCAATGCGGGTTGGCGGACTTCACATGACTTCGAAATATGTTTTATTTCTCAGACATGCAGGTTTCCTCACTATGTTTTCTTTCACCGCCGACCACGTGGTGAAATTGCAATTAACAATTTCAGTGGTGCCGGCACCGGGAATCGAACCCAGGTCACTCGCGTACTATGAAATTTAAAGCGAGCGCCTAGCCCCTGAGCAATTTAAGTATATCCATTATAGTTTTTTTTTTAGATAATTTGTTAAGACCAGCAAAAGTTCTTAATTCTCATATGCCCAGTGATTAGCTATCTGTGCCCTTCAAACCGAAACACGGTAATGTTTGCACACTACTGCTTCACGGCAGATGAACTATGCAGGAGTCGGTCTAGGTAAGTGCCACCGCACCTACCTAGACCGACTCCTGCATAGGAATCCTACCACCAGTAAAGTAACAGCCTATAAATGTCCCACTGCCAAGCACAGGCCTCCTCCCATTTTTTAAAAGGGTTTTGGAGTCGGGGAAAAAATCCGACACGCTGCGATAGGGGCGCTGTGCCGAAACTTTTATTTATGGATGACCAGCGCAAGGGCCACCAAAGGCATTAAGTCCGCCCTTTGTAATCCTTTTTTTTAATTAGGTGAATACAATAAATAATAAACAAATAAATAAATTGTATAAACACAAAATCGACCGAGGGGGCAAAAGTTAGTGATTTTTTTTGTTGCTAATTTTGTTACTTATAAAATAAAAATGATAGACATCAGTATCTAAAGAAACTGATTGAGATATCATTACATATCACATATCATTTACAGAGTCATTGTTTTTTTTTACTTTAATTTCATGTGCATGTGCTGTGACACTACTGTGAGCTACGGTAATCACTTGGCAAATGAGACTTAAAAACTTACGTCTCAGGGTGATGGGCACATTGTGGTGTCACACAGAGATTTTCTGGGTGACACAGCATTTGTTATTGGCAGATGTTGCGCTTACCACCAGGCAAATGATTTGCTCGTATCATCACTTTATCCAATTAAAAAAATAGACAACTAGTAGCCATTTGCTTAGACACCACATTACCCAAACAGACTATACTTGGTTTGTTTTCTTCTTAATTGGTATTTATCTAGTGATTTGGTGATGAAATTATTATCGCAAGAATTTCTGGTTATACAAATATGTTTAAAGAAATGTATGGTATATGGTAACACTTAGGAATGTCTGTGTATTAAGATTGTCTATGCTAATATATGTGTAAAATTGTTTGTATGTATGTTTGAAAGGATTTAACTTAAAAGCTATGTGATGGATTTTGATGAAACTTTTTTTTTTAATTTTCCTTTTAATACCAGACGTGCTATAGGCTATGTTTTATTCGACTAATTAATTATTGAGTACAATTATTGTATCTGTATGGATTATCTACCACTTGAGCTATCGCTGAGACTTACCATTGCCCCACCTATTATTGGTATTCCGATTGCCCGTTCAAGGTTCAAGGTTATTGGTAGGAGTAAGTATGGTCATAAGTGGGAGAAGTGGAGCTACATCTAAATGCTGACAGTCGTGCGGGCAAACGCGAGCGGGCATCCTATGCGGATTTTTTTCTGTGAACGCGATATTATTCTATAAGAAGAAATTTTAACGACTAAAGAAATAAATTTGACGCCGGGTATTTCTGCTATACATCATGTAAAAAAGAAAAAAAAAATGTAATATGCTATGGAGTCATTTTTAGGGAGAACATTTATGTGTAAAAAAGGTAATAGATAGCATATAAATGTCCCACTACTGAGCTCAGGCTTCTTCACATTTCTGAGAGGGTTTTGGAGCTGGGAAGAGTCCGCCACGCACATGTCCTCGAGATATTTTTATTCAGTCAGACATGCAGGTTTCCTCACGATGTTTCCTTTGTCCGCTGACCACGTGGTAAATCAGCACATAAAATTGCAATGAACCATTTTTAGGGGTGCCGACACCGGGGATCGAACACAGGTAACTCGCGTCCTGTGAAGCGAGCGTGCTACCACGGCAGCTCAAGAGTCGGCGACGCGAATACAGTCTGAGATATTACTGATGGTTTGATGACCGCGTTACCTAGTGGTGTCCCTGGTGGTTCCTGGGTTCGAATCCCACCCGGAGCCAACATTTGTGCAAAAACACAAATTGTTGGTTTTCGGATATGGTTGTGTGATGTTAGTCAGTGTCAGTATATTTATTTTCGGTGATGTAATTGCTGTTAGCCTTCTCGGCTTTTACAGCTTCATCGGATACTGTGCTCGCGGGCCAGGGGCCCGTGTGCCAGGTTTGGTTTGACCCAAACATAAATAAATAAATAAATAACAGTGTCAGTGACACTGCTACAGAGCCTACCTCCGCTTATCGCATGAGCGTAAAAGGTAAACAAGTAGACCTTTTGTATTCGCGTACACTATAATATCTCCTGCGCAGTTGATAGCTTCCGATTAGTCGGTAATTGATACTACAGCCCTTTTCTGGATGTCATTATGGTTTCACATCAAGTTGGATTGTGATCAAATGCTACCTGATAAAATCAGAAATATAATTTAAACTTGTATTTAGCTCGTAAGTATCCAAAATCTCTGAAGGTTGTAAATTTTCAATGAATGTTCAACATAACATTTTTAATCTATGGTCGGTACTTACGTATTACCGCCACCGCAGCTACAGATTTGGCGGTTTTTGAGTGCCGCCAATCTACGGTTAGGTTAGAAACATTTTATTTAAAAACAAAGGTAGTCAATCGTACAACAAGATTGCTCTTTATAGGCGCATTAGCGCTACTTATGCTGCGGTGGAGTTAATACGTAAGAACCCCATGATCTTAATGCACAGACGACACGACGCTCTAAGAATAAAATTATTAAAGATGTAATTTACTCTAGTAATGTAATACTTTATGTCAAACTTGTAAATTAAACTCAAGATGAATTTACGCGAAAATAATTCGATATTTCCTAAGCGAATCAAAATTTACCTGTTATTAAAACCCTTGTGCCTAAAACATGAGTGTTCATGCCAGCCAATAAAATATTTTACAATTTACGCGTTATTATGTTTAGTTTGTGGCAACACCAATAAAAACATTTGTTGCACTTATTTAAAATTATTGTAATTATTTTAATGCATATATTAAAGTAAGCGAAATGCAGGACGTGTGAAAGTTTATTTATGTTCATCTTATTGTCATACATACATGATTACAACAGATATTCAAAGAAACTTGTGATAGATAATATAAACTATTTATTACTGCTTTTAGAAATAATATCAACATCTTTTTTTTTTAAATTGTTATGAAAACACTGATGGTAAATAATTTCTCGCGGTTTGAAAGTCGTTGATCATTTGAAATACCTATATTTGGTACAATGAACTGAAAAGGTGTATCCATAAACTTTATTGTTACACTAACTTGCCGAGGCCGACTTTTGGCGCCGACTTGAAAAGTGGCGATGTGTTTTTATAGAATTTTGTAAGTTCCGTGTCTATTTTGAGTTTTGATGTTTAATATTATAGTTTATTATGCAGCAAGTGCTCCTGAAAGTGTACTAGTGTAGTAATTGGAAAATTCAATTCAAAAATTGTACTTTTCGTTTTGTCTCCATCAGACCAGTAAATCATCAGAAAAAGTCAACTAACATTTTACTGTCGTTGCTTAAAGATTGCTACTTAACTAAAAATAATGTATTTATGTCTGGATATGTTACTTGAGACTGGAAAATAGTTTGACTGTTTCCATAACATAAATAGGAAAAATAATACTCGCCATTGACAAAAATGGCTCGGTTTGGTAGCTAGAATTGCCAGGATCAAAAAATAATACTACTAACCTGACCTTTGTTCATTATTTTGTTAATTTTACTGTCATCGACTGTTATTTTCGGCGATACTTAATCTTTATAATACTCACAATACGTTTTTAAGACTTATTTCTTACTTAATCTTAAAAAAATAGGACTAAATCACATAAATTGTTGTATTAAATTCCAGGGTGACGATATTTAGTCAATAAAAATAAATGTACTGAAAACATAACTGTTAACATGGGCGTATCTAGGCAATAGACATGTATTTAAGACATCAGAGATTTAGCGATTTTTTCTACAGTTCTTGTACCTATATGAAAACCTGCAGCGCCTTTCTAAATTGTCTCAAGACATTATTGTATTTAAACCAGGTGCATTGAAAAATAAAATCAATCTAATTTGTGGGAGAACCTGTCTACTTAGTTCCTCTACCCTGGATACGCTCTTAAAAAAAAAGGCTTTAAGACTCGACGTGTTTTCGAATATTACATATAGCATCACTTACTTGAGACCTGCACATGGATACCATACCATTTATAACCATGTTCCAGAACCCTAAGCTAGTGATGTTTCTTAGTGTTGATATTTTTGTTTAAAATTAAAAAAAAATGAGAAGGAATCTGAGTTTTAATGAACCCCTTTAAATCCTTGATAGACAGGAAATCTGAATATTCAAAAATGACGAGATACGAAGACGAAAGGAAGGTTTAACTGTATCTAATGTTTGAAGTGAAAAAGATTAGGATATAAAAGTAAAGTAACAGCCTATAAATGTCTCACTGCTGAGCACAGGCCTCCTCTCATTTCCGAGAGGATTTTGGAGCTAGGAAGAATCCACCACGCTGCTCCAATGCGGGTTGGCGGACTTCACATGACTTCGAAATATGTTTTATTTCTCAGACATGCAGGTTTCCTCACTATGTTTTCTTTCACCGCCGACCACGTGGTGAAATTGCAATTAACAATTTCAGTGGTGCCGGCACCGGGAATCGAACCCAGGTCACTCGCGTACTATGAAATTTAAAGCGAGCGCCTAGCCCCTGAGCAATTTAAGTATATCCATTATAGTTTTTTTTTTAGATAATTTGTTAAGACCAGCAAAAGTTCTTAATTCTCATATGCCCAGTGATTAGCTATCTGTGCCCTTCAAACCGAAACACGGTAATGTTTGCACACTACTGCTTCACGGCAGATGAACTATGCAGGAGTCGGTCTAGGTAAGTGCCACCGCACCTACCTAGACCGACTCCTGCATAGGAATCCTACCACCAGTAAAGTAACAGCCTATAAATGTCCCACTGCCAAGCACAGGCCTCCTCCCATTTTTTAAAAGGGTTTTGGAGTCGGGGAAAAAATCCGACACGCTGCGATAGGGGCGCTGTGCCGAAACTTTTATTTATGGATGACCAGCGCAAGGGCCACCAAAGGCATTAAGTCCGCCCTTTGTAATCCTTTTTTTTAATTAGGTGAATACAATAAATAATAAACAAATAAATAAATTGTATAAACACAAAATCGACCGAGGGGGCAAAAGTTAGTGATTTTTTTTGTTGCTAATTTTGTTACTTATAAAATAAAAATGATAGACATCAGTATCTAAAGAAACTGATTGAGATATCATTACATATCACATATCATTTACAGAGTCATTGTTTTTTTTTACTTTAATTTCATGTGCATGTGCTGTGACACTACTGTGAGCTACGGTAATCACTTGGCAAATGAGACTTAAAAACTTACGTCTCAGGGTGATGGGCACATTGTGGTGTCACACAGAGATTTTCTGGGTGACACAGCATTTGTTATTGGCAGATGTTGCGCTTACCACCAGGCAAATGATTTGCTCGTATCATCACTTTATCCAATTAAAAAAATAGACAACTAGTAGCCATTTGCTTAGACACCACATTACCCAAACAGACTATACTTGGTTTGTTTTCTTCTTAATTGGTATTTATCTAGTGATTTGGTGATGAAATTATTATCGCAAGAATTTCTGGTTATACAAATATGTTTAAAGAAATGTATGGTATATGGTAACACTTAGGAATGTCTGTGTATTAAGATTGTCTATGCTAATATATGTGTAAAATTGTTTGTATGTATGTTTGAAAGGATTTAACTTAAAAGCTATGTGATGGATTTTGATGAAACTTTTTTTTTTAATTTTCCTTTTAATACCAGACGTGCTATAGGCTATGTTTTATTCGACTAATTAATTATTGAGTACAATTATTGTATCTGTATGGATTATCTACCACTTGAGCTATCGCTGAGACTTACCATTGCCCCACCTATTATTGGTATTCCGATTGCCCGTTCAAGGTTCAAGGTTATTGGTAGGAGTAAGTATGGTCATAAGTGGGAGAAGTGGAGCTACATCTAAATGCTGACAGTCGTGCGGGCAAACGCGAGCGGGCATCCTATGCGGATTTTTTTCTGTGAACGCGATATTATTCTATAAGAAGAAATTTTAACGACTAAAGAAATAAATTTGACGCCGGGTATTTCTGCTATACATCATGTAAAAAAGAAAAAAAAAATGTAATATGCTATGGAGTCATTTTTAGGGAGAACATTTATGTGTAAAAAAGGTAATAGATAGCATATAAATGTCCCACTACTGAGCTCAGGCTTCTTCACATTTCTGAGAGGGTTTTGGAGCTGGGAAGAGTCCGCCACGCACATGTCCTCGAGATATTTTTATTCGTCAGACATGCAGGTTTCCTCACGATGTTTCCTTTGTCCGCTGACCACGTGGTAAATCAGCACATAAAATTGCAATGAACCATTTTTAGGGGTGCCGACACCGGGGATCGAACACAGGTAACTCGCGTCCTGTGAAGCGAGCGTGCTACCACGGCAGCTCAAGAGTCGGCGACGCGAATACAGTCTGAGATATTACTGATGGTTTGATGACCGCGTTACCTAGTGGTGTCCCTGGTGGTTCCTAGGTTCGAATCCCACCCGGAGCCAACATTTGTGCAAAAACACAAATTGTTGGTTTTCGGATATGGTTGTGTGATGTTAGTCAGTGTCAGTGACACTGCTACAGAGCCTACCTCCGCTTATCGCATGAGCGTAAAAGGTAAACAAGTAGACCTTTTGTATGCGCGTACACTATAATATCTCCTGCGCAGTTGATAGCTTCCGATTAGTCGGTAATTGATACTACAGCCCTTTTCTGGATGTCATTATGGTTTCACATCAAGTTGGATTGTGATCAAATGCTACCTGATAAAATCAGAAATATAATTTAAACTTGTATTTAGCTCGTAAGTATCCAAAATCTCTGAAGGTTGTAAATTTTCAATGAATGTTCAACATAACATTTTTAATCTATGGTCGGTACTTACGTATTACCGCCACCGCAGCTACAGATTTGGCGGTTTTTGAGTGCCGCCAATCTACGGTTAGGTTAGAAACATTTTATTTAAAAACAAAGGTAGTCAATCGTACAACAAGATTGCTCTTTATAGGCGCATTAGCGCTACTTATGCTGCGGTGGAGTTAATACGTAAGAACCCCATGATCTTAATGCACAGACGACACGACGCTCTAAGAATAAAATTATTAAAGATGTAATTTACTCTAGTAATGTAATACTTTATGTCAAACTTGTAAATTAAACTCAAGATGAATTTACGCGAAAATAATTCGATATTTCCTAAGCGAATCAAAATTTACCTGTTATTAAAACCCTTGTGCCTAAAACATGAGTGTTCATGCCAGCCAATAAAATATTTTACAATTTACGCGTTATTATGTTTAGTTTGTGGCAACACCAATAAAAACATTTGTTGCACTTATTTAAAATTATTGTAATTATTTTAATGCATATATTAAAGTAAGCGAAATGCAGGACGTGTGAAAGTTTATTTATGTTCATCTTATTGTCATACATACATGATTACAACAGATATTCAAAGAAACTTATGATAGATAATATAAACTATTTATTACTGCTTTTAGAAATAATATCAACATCTTTTTTTTTTAAATTGTTATGAAAACACTGATGGTAAATAATTTCTCGCGGTTTGAAAGTCGTTGATCATTTGAAATACCTATATTTGGTACAATGAACTGAAAAGGTGTATCCATAAACTTTATTGTTACACTAACTTGCCGAGGCCGACTTTTGGCGCCGACTTGAAAAGTGGCGATGTGTTTTTATAGAATTTTGTAAGTTCCGTGTCTATTTTGAGTTTTGATGTTTAATATTATAGTTTATTATGCAGCAAGTGCTCCTGAAAGTGTACTAGTGTAGTAATTGGAAAATTCAATTCAAAAATTGTACTTTTCGTTTTGTCTCCATCAGACCAGTAAATCATCAGAAAAAGTCAACTAACATTTTACTGTCGTTGCTTAAAGATTGCTACTTAACTAAAAATAATGTATTTATGTCTGGATATGTTACTTGAGACTGGAAAATAGTTTGACTGTTTCCATAACATAAATAGGAAAAATAATACTCGCCATTGACAAAAATGGCTCGGTTTGGTAGCTAGAATTGCCAGGATCAAAAAATAATACTACTAACCTGACCTTTGTTCATTATTTTGTTAATTTTACTGTCATCGACTGTTATTTTCGGCGATACTTAATCTTTATAATACTCACAATACGTTTTTAAGACTTATTTCTTACTTAATCTTAAAAAAATAGGACTAAATCACATAAATTGTTGTATTAAATTCCAGGGTGACGATATTTAGTCAATAAAAATAAATGTACTGAAAACATAACTGTTAACATGGGCGTATCTAGGCAATAGACATGTATTTAAGACATCAGAGATTTAGCGATTTTTTCTACAGTTCTTGTACCTATATGAAAACCTGCAGCGCCTTTCTAAATTGTCTCAAGACATTATTGTATTTAAACCAGGTGCATTGAAAAATAAAATCAATCTAATTTGTGGGAGAACCTGTCTACTTAGTTCCTCTACCCTGGATACGCTCTTAAAAAAAAAGGCTTTAAGACTCGACGTGTTTTCGAATATTACATATAGCATCACTTACTTGAGACCTGCACATGGATACCATACCATTTATAACCATGTTCCAGAACCCTAAGCTAGTGATGTTTCTTAGTGTTGATATTTTTGTTTAAAATTAAAAAAAAATGAGAAGGAATCTGAGTTTTAATGAACCCCTTTAAATCCTTGATAGACAGGAAATCTGAATATTCAAAAATGACGAGATACGAAGACGAAAGGAAGGTTTAACTGTATCTAATGTTTGAAGTGAAAAAGATTAGGATATAAAAGTAAAGTAACAGCCTATAAATGTCTCACTGCTGAGCACAGGCCTCCTCTCATTTCCGAGAGGATTTTGGAGCTAGGAAGAATCCACCACGCTGCTCCAATGCGGGTTGGCGGACTTCACATGACTTCGAAATATGTTTTATTTCTCAGACATGCAGGTTTCCTCACTATGTTTTCTTTCACCGCCGACCACGTGGTGAAATTGCAATTAACAATTTCAGTGGTGCCGGCACCGGGAATCGAACCCAGGTCACTCGCGTACTATGAAATTTAAAGCGAGCGCCTAGCCCCTGAGCAATTTAAGTATATCCATTATAGTTTTTTTTTTAGATAATTTGTTAAGACCAGCAAAAGTTCTTAATTCTCATATGCCCAGTGATTAGCTATCTGTGCCCTTCAAACCGAAACACGGTAATGTTTGCACACTACTGCTTCACGGCAGATGAACTATGCAGGAGTCGGTCTAGGTAAGTGCCACCGCACCTACCTAGACCGACTCCTGCATAGGAATCCTACCACCAGTAAAGTAACAGCCTATAAATGTCCCACTGCCAAGCACAGGCCTCCTCCCATTTTTTAAAAGGGTTTTGGAGTCGGGGAAAAAATCCGACACGCTGCGATAGGGGCGCTGTGCCGAAACTTTTATTTATGGATGACCAGCGCAAGGGCCACCAAAGGCATTAAGTCCGCCCTTTGTAATCCTTTTTTTTAATTAGGTGAATACAATAAATAATAAACAAATAAATAAATTGTATAAACACAAAATCGACCGAGGGGGCAAAAGTTAGTGATTTTTTTTGTTGCTAATTTTGTTACTTATAAAATAAAAATGATAGACATCAGTATCTAAAGAAACTGATTGAGATATCATTACATATCACATATCATTTACAGAGTCATTGTTTTTTTTTACTTTAATTTCATGTGCATGTGCTGTGACACTACTGTGAGCTACGGTAATCACTTGGCAAATGAGACTTAAAAACTTACGTCTCAGGGTGATGGGCACATTGTGGTGTCACACAGAGATTTTCTGGGTGACACAGCATTTGTTATTGGCAGATGTTGCGCTTACCACCAGGCAAATGATTTGCTCGTATCATCACTTTATCCAATTAAAAAAATAGACAACTAGTAGCCATTTGCTTAGACACCACATTACCCAAACAGACTATACTTGGTTTGTTTTCTTCTTAATTGGTATTTATCTAGTGATTTGGTGATGAAATTATTATCGCAAGAATTTCTGGTTATACAAATATGTTTAAAGAAATGTATGGTATATGGTAACACTTAGGAATGTCTGTGTATTAAGATTGTCTATGCTAATATATGTGTAAAATTGTTTGTATGTATGTTTGAAAGGATTTAACTTAAAAGCTATGTGATGGATTTTGATGAAACTTTTTTTTTTAATTTTCCTTTTAATACCAGACGTGCTATAGGCTATGTTTTATTCGACTAATTAATTATTGAGTACAATTATTGTATCTGTATGGATTATCTACCACTTGAGCTATCGCTGAGACTTACCATTGCCCCACCTATTATTGGTATTCCGATTGCCCGTTCAAGGTTCAAGGTTATTGGTAGGAGTAAGTATGGTCATAAGTGGGAGAAGTGGAGCTACATCTAAATGCTGACAGTCGTGCGGGCAAACGCGAGCGGGCATCCTATGCGGATTTTTTTCTGTGAACGCGATATTATTCTATAAGAAGAAATTTTAACGACTAAAGAAATAAATTTGACGCCGGGTATTTCTGCTATACATCATGTAAAAAAGAAAAAAAAAATGTAATATGCTATGGAGTCATTTTTAGGGAGAACATTTATGTGTAAAAAAGGTAATAGATAGCATATAAATGTCCCACTACTGAGCTCAGGCTTCTTCACATTTCTGAGAGGGTTTTGGAGCTGGGAAGAGTCCGCCACGCACATGTCCTCGAGATATTTTTATTCGTCAGACATGCAGGTTTCCTCACGATGTTTCCTTTGTCCGCTGACCACGTGGTAAATCAGCACATAAAATTGCAATGAACCATTTTTAGGGGTGCCGACACCGGGGATCGAACACAGGTAACTCGCGTCCTGTGAAGCGAGCGTGCTACCACGGCAGCTCAAGAGTCGGCGACGCGAATACAGTCTGAGATATTACTGATGGTTTGATGACCGCGTTACCTAGTGGTGTCCCTGGTGGTTCCTAGGTTCGAATCCCACCCGGAGCCAACATTTGTGCAAAAACACAAATTGTTGGTTTTCGGATATGGTTGTGTGATGTTAGTCAGTGTCAGTGACACTGCTACAGAGCCTACCTCCGCTTATCGCATGAGCGTAAAAGGTAAACAAGTAGACCTTTTGTATGCGCGTACACTATAATATCTCCTGCGCAGTTGATAGCTTCCGATTAGTCGGTAATTGATACTACAGCCCTTTTCTGGATGTCATTATGGTTTCACATCAAGTTGGATTGTGATCAAATGCTACCTGATAAAATCAGAAATATAATTTAAACTTGTATTTAGCTCGTAAGTATCCAAAATCTCTGAAGGTTGTAAATTTTCAATGAATGTTCAACATAACATTTTTAATCTATGGTCGGTACTTACGTATTACCGCCACCGCAGCTACAGATTTGGCGGTTTTTGAGTGCCGCCAATCTACGGTTAGGTTAGAAACATTTTATTTAAAAACAAAGGTAGTCAATCGTACAACAAGATTGCTCTTTATAGGCGCATTAGCGCTACTTATGCTGCGGTGGAGTTAATACGTAAGAACCCCATGATCTTAATGCACAGACGACACGACGCTCTAAGAATAAAATTATTAAAGATGTAATTTACTCTAGTAATGTAATACTTTATGTCAAACTTGTAAATTAAACTCAAGATGAATTTACGCGAAAATAATTCGATATTTCCTAAGCGAATCAAAATTTACCTGTTATTAAAACCCTTGTGCCTAAAACATGAGTGTTCATGCCAGCCAATAAAATATTTTACAATTTACGCGTTATTATGTTTAGTTTGTGGCAACACCAATAAAAACATTTGTTGCACTTATTTAAAATTATTGTAATTATTTTAATGCATATATTAAAGTAAGCGAAATGCAGGACGTGTGAAAGTTTATTTATGTTCATCTTATTGTCATACATACATGATTACAACAGATATTCAAAGAAACTTGTGATAGATAATATAAACTATTTATTACTGCTTTTAGAAATAATATCAACATCTTTTTTTTTTAAATTGTTATGAAAACACTGATGGTAAATAATTTCTCGCGGTTTGAAAGTCGTTGATCATTTGAAATACCTATATTTGGTACAATGAACTGAAAAGGTGTATCCATAAACTTTATTGTTACACTAACTTGCCGAGGCCGACTTTTGGCGCCGACTTGAAAAGTGGCGATGTGTTTTTATAGAATTTTGTAAGTTCCGTGTCTATTTTGAGTTTTGATGTTTAATATTATAGTTTATTATGCAGCAAGTGCTCCTGAAAGTGTACTAGTGTAGTAATTGGAAAATTCAATTCAAAAATTGTACTTTTCGTTTTGTCTCCATCAGACCAGTAAATCATCAGAAAAAGTCAACTAACATTTTACTGTCGTTGCTTAAAGATTGCTACTTAACTAAAAATAATGTATTTATGTCTGGATATGTTACTTGAGACTGGAAAATAGTTTGACTGTTTCCATAACATAAATAGGAAAAATAATACTCGCCATTGACAAAAATGGCTCGGTTTGGTAGCTAGAATTGCCAGGATCAAAAAATAATACTACTAACCTGACCTTTGTTCATTATTTTGTTAATTTTACTGTCATCGACTGTTATTTTCGGCGATACTTAATCTTTATAATACTCACAATACGTTTTTAAGACTTATTTCTTACTTAATCTTAAAAAAATAGGACTAAATCACATAAATTGTTGTATTAAATTCCAGGGTGACGATATTTAGTCAATAAAAATAAATGTACTGAAAACATAACTGTTAACATGGGCGTATCTAGGCAATAGACATGTATTTAAGACATCAGAGATTTAGCGATTTTTTCTACAGTTCTTGTACCTATATGAAAACCTGCAGCGCCTTTCTAAATTGTCTCAAGACATTATTGTATTTAAACCAGGTGCATTGAAAAATAAAATCAATCTAATTTGTGGGAGAACCTGTCTACTTAGTTCCTCTACCCTGGATACGCTCTTAAAAAAAAAGGCTTTAAGACTCGACGTGTTTTCGAATATTACATATAGCATCACTTACTTGAGACCTGCACATGGATACCATACCATTTATAACCATGTTCCAGAACCCTAAGCTAGTGATGTTTCTTAGTGTTGATATTTTTGTTTAAAATTAAAAAAAAATGAGAAGGAATCTGAGTTTTAATGAACCCCTTTAAATCCTTGATAGACAGGAAATCTGAATATTCAAAAATGACGAGATACGAAGACGAAAGGAAGGTTTAACTGTATCTAATGTTTGAAGTGAAAAAGATTAGGATATAAAAGTAAAGTAACAGCCTATAAATGTCTCACTGCTGAGCACAGGCCTCCTCTCATTTCCGAGAGGATTTTGGAGCTAGGAAGAATCCACCACGCTGCTCCAATGCGGGTTGGCGGACTTCACATGACTTCGAAATATGTTTTATTTCTCAGACATGCAGGTTTCCTCACTATGTTTTCTTTCACCGCCGACCACGTGGTGAAATTGCAATTAACAATTTCAGTGGTGCCGGCACCGGGAATCGAACCCAGGTCACTCGCGTACTATGAAATTTAAAGCGAGCGCCTAGCCCCTGAGCAATTTAAGTATATCCATTATAGTTTTTTTTTTAGATAATTTGTTAAGACCAGCAAAAGTTCTTAATTCTCATATGCCCAGTGATTAGCTATCTGTGCCCTTCAAACCGAAACACGGTAATGTTTGCACACTACTGCTTCACGGCAGATGAACTATGCAGGAGTCGGTCTAGGTAAGTGCCACCGCACCTACCTAGACCGACTCCTGCATAGGAATCCTACCACCAGTAAAGTAACAGCCTATAAATGTCCCACTGCCAAGCACAGGCCTCCTCCCATTTTTTAAAAGGGTTTTGGAGTCGGGGAAAAAATCCGACACGCTGCGATAGGGGCGCTGTGCCGAAACTTTTATTTATGGATGACCAGCGCAAGGGCCACCAAAGGCATTAAGTCCGCCCTTTGTAATCCTTTTTTTTAATTAGGTGAATACAATAAATAATAAACAAATAAATAAATTGTATAAACACAAAATCGACCGAGGGGGCAAAAGTTAGTGATTTTTTTTGTTGCTAATTTTGTTACTTATAAAATAAAAATGATAGACATCAGTATCTAAAGAAACTGATTGAGATATCATTACATATCACATATCATTTACAGAGTCATTGTTTTTTTTTACTTTAATTTCATGTGCATGTGCTGTGACACTACTGTGAGCTACGGTAATCACTTGGCAAATGAGACTTAAAAACTTACGTCTCAGGGTGATGGGCACATTGTGGTGTCACACAGAGATTTTCTGGGTGACACAGCATTTGTTATTGGCAGATGTTGCGCTTACCACCAGGCAAATGATTTGCTCGTATCATCACTTTATCCAATTAAAAAAATAGACAACTAGTAGCCATTTGCTTAGACACCACATTACCCAAACAGACTATACTTGGTTTGTTTTCTTCTTAATTGGTATTTATCTAGTGATTTGGTGATGACATTCTTATCGCAAGAATTTCTGGTTATACAAATATGTTTAAAGAAATGTATGGTATATGGTAACACTTAGGAATGTCTGTGTATTAAGATTGTCTATGCTAATATATGTGTAAAATTGTTTGTATGTATGTTTGAAAGGATTTAACTTAAAAGCTATGTGATGGATTTTGATGAAACTTTTTTTTTTAATTTTCCTTTTAATACCAGACGTGCTATAGGCTATGTTTTATTCGACTAATTAATTATTGAGTACAATTATTGTATCTGTATGGATTATCTACCACTTGAGCTATCGCTGAGACTTACCATTGCCCCACCTATTATTGGTATTCCGATTGCCCGTTCAAGGTTCAAGGTTATTGGTAGGAGTAAGTATGGTCATAAGTGGGAGAAGTGGAGCTACATCTAAATGCTGACAGTCGTGCGGGCAAACGCGAGCGGGCATCCTATGCGGATTTTTTTCTGTGAACGCGATATTATTCTATAAGAAGAAATTTTAACGACTAAAGAAATAAATTTGACGCCGGGTATTTCTGCTATACATCATGTAAAAAAGAAAAAAAAAATGTAATATGCTATGGAGTCATTTTTAGGGAGAACATTTATGTGTAAAAAAGGTAATAGATAGCATATAAATGTCCCACTACTGAGCTCAGGCTTCTTCACATTTCTGAGAGGGTTTTGGAGCTGGGAAGAGTCCGCCACGCACATGTCCTCGAGATATTTTTATTCGTCAGACATGCAGGTTTCCTCACGATGTTTCCTTTGTCCGCTGACCACGTGGTAAATCAGCACATAAAATTGCAATGAACCATTTTTAGGGGTGCCGACACCGGGGATCGAACACAGGTAACTCGCGTCCTGTGAAGCGAGCGTGCTACCACGGCAGCTCAAGAGTCGGCGACGCGAATACAGTCTGAGATATTACTGATGGTTTGATGACCGCGTTACCTAGTGGTGTCCCTGGTGGTTCCTAGGTTCGAATCCCACCCGGAGCCAACATTTGTGCAAAAACACAAATTGTTGGTTTTCGGATATGGTTGTGTGATGTTAGTCAGTGTCAGTGACACTGCTACAGAGCCTACCTCCGCTTATCGCATGAGCGTAAAAGGTAAACAAGTAGACCTTTTGTATGCGCGTACACTATAATATCTCCTGCGCAGTTGATAGCTTCCGATTAGTCGGTAATTGATACTACAGCCCTTTTCTGGATGTCATTATGGTTTCACATCAAGTTGGATTGTGATCAAATGCTACCTGATAAAATCAGAAATATAATTTAAACTTGTATTTAGCTCGTAAGTATCCAAAATCTCTGAAGGTTGTAAATTTTCAATGAATGTTCAACATAACATTTTTAATCTATGGTCGGTACTTACGTATTACCGCCACCGCAGCTACAGATTTGGCGGTTTTTGAGTGCCGCCAATCTACGGTTAGGTTAGAAACATTTTATTTAAAAACAAAGGTAGTCAATCGTACAACAAGATTGCTCTTTATAGGCGCATTAGCGCTACTTATGCTGCGGTGGAGTTAATACGTAAGAACCCCATGATCTTAATGCACAGACGACACGACGCTCTAAGAATAAAATTATTAAAGATGTAATTTACTCTAGTAATGTAATACTTTATGTCAAACTTGTAAATTAAACTCAAGATGAATTTACGCGAAAATAATTCGATATTTCCTAAGCGAATCAAAATTTACCTGTTATTAAAACCCTTGTGCCTAAAACATGAGTGTTCATGCCAGCCAATAAAATATTTTACAATTTACGCGTTATTATGTTTAGTTTGTGGCAACACCAATAAAAACATTTGTTGCACTTATTTAAAATTATTGTAATTATTTTAATGCATATATTAAAGTAAGCGAAATGCAGGACGTGTGAAAGTTTATTTATGTTCATCTTATTGTCATACATACATGATTACAACAGATATTCAAAGAAACTTGTGATAGATAATATAAACTATTTATTACTGCTTTTAGAAATAATATCAACATCTTTTTTTTTTAAATTGTTATGAAAACACTGATGGTAAATAATTTCTCGCGGTTTGAAAGTCGTTGATCATTTGAAATACCTATATTTGGTACAATGAACTGAAAAGGTGTATCCATAAACTTTATTGTTACACTAACTTGCCGAGGCCGACTTTTGGCGCCGACTTGAAAAGTGGCGATGTGTTTTTATAGAATTTTGTAAGTTCCGTGTCTATTTTGAGTTTTGATGTTTAATATTATAGTTTATTATGCAGCAAGTGCTCCTGAAAGTGTACTAGTGTAGTAATTGGAAAATTCAATTCAAAAATTGTACTTTTCGTTTTGTCTCCATCAGACCAGTAAATCATCAGAAAAAGTCAACTAACATTTTACTGTCGTTGCTTAAAGATTGCTACTTAACTAAAAATAATGTATTTATGTCTGGATATGTTACTTGAGACTGGAAAATAGTTTGACTGTTTCCATAACATAAATAGGAAAAATAATACTCGCCATTGACAAAAATGGCTCGGTTTGGTAGCTAGAATTGCCAGGATCAAAAAATAATACTACTAACCTGACCTTTGTTCATTATTTTGTTAATTTTACTGTCATCGACTGTTATTTTCGGCGATACTTAATCTTTATAATACTCACAATACGTTTTTAAGACTTATTTCTTACTTAATCTTAAAAAAATAGGACTAAATCACATAAATTGTTGTATTAAATTCCAGGGTGACGATATTTAGTCAATAAAAATAAATGTACTGAAAACATAACTGTTAACATGGGCGTATCTAGGCAATAGACATGTATTTAAGACATCAGAGATTTAGCGATTTTTTCTACAGTTCTTGTACCTATATGAAAACCTGCAGCGCCTTTCTAAATTGTCTCAAGACATTATTGTATTTAAACCAGGTGCATTGAAAAATAAAATCAATCTAATTTGTGGGAGAACCTGTCTACTTAGTTCCTCTACCCTGGATACGCTCTTAAAAAAAAGGCTTTAAGACTCGACGTGTTTTCGAATATTACATATAGCATCACTTACTTGAGACCTGCACATGGATACCATACCATTTATAACCATGTTCCAGAACCCTAAGCTAGTGATGTTTCTTAGTGTTGATATTTTTGTTTAAAATTAAAAAAAAATGAGAAGGAATCTGAGTTTTAATGAACCCCTTTAAATCCTTGATAGACAGGAAATCTGAATATTCAAAAATGACGAGATACGAAGACGAAAGGAAGGTTTAACTGTATCTAATGTTTGAAGTGAAAAAGATTAGGATATAAAAGTAAAGTAACAGCCTATAAATGTCTCACTGCTGAGCACAGGCCTCCTCTCATTTCCGAGAGGATTTTGGAGCTAGGAAGAATCCACCACGCTGCTCCAATGCGGGTTGGCGGACTTCACATGACTTCGAAATATGTTTTATTTCTCAGACATGCAGGTTTCCTCACTATGTTTTCTTTCACCGCCGACCACGTGGTGAAATTGCAATTAACAATTTCAGTGGTGCCGGCACCGGGAATCGAACCCAGGTCACTCGCGTACTATGAAATTTAAAGCGAGCGCCTAGCCCCTGAGCAATTTAAGTATATCCATTATAGTTTTTTTTTTTAGATAATTTGTTAAGACCAGCAAAAGTTCTTAATTCTCATATGCCCAGTGATTAGCTATCTCTGTGCCCTTCAAACCGAAACACGGAAATTTTTACACACTACTGCTTCACGGCAGATGAACTATGCCACCGCACCTACCTAGACCGACTCCTGCATAGGAATCCTACCACCAGTAAAGTAACAGCCTATAAATGTCCCACTGCCAAGCACAGGCCTCCTCCCATTTCTGAGACGGTTTTGGAGCCGCGGAAAAAATCCGACTCGCTGCGCTAATGCGGATTAGCGAACTTCTGGAATATCCTTTAGGAGGATGGGGAATATGACATATTACTGTTATAAAGCTGGAGTTCGTATGTGCGGAAATCCATTACAGTAAAGGAGAGAAAGCTAATTTGCTAAGATCCACATGCAAAATGAAAATGGTGTGTATAACCTAGTTTTGAAGAGCACCGCCCGCCCTCCCTCAACAGCGTGCACAAAAAAACCAATACCGCCACCAGATACCCTCCACCACTACAACACTACAACACTACCACTAGGCAATACACACCACTGAAGTCGAGAACACGACACGTGTTTCACCTCAAAACGAGGCATTATGAAGTGATATTGACTCTACGACAGTCAGCCGCCGAGCGGTCATTTTCGGCAGCTTTGTATTAGAGGCACGTTTATTGATGATGATGATGATGGTTCGAGGCTATAAAACATCGTACAATTACGTGAAAGAGGGCCAATCCGTGAATGCTCCCGTCAGCATAATACCGTGCCGTACGGCGTACGCCCGTGTGGAAATACACCACCACTAGGAACCACCCTAGGGCCGGCAATCTGCCGTGAAGCAGTAGTGTGCAAACATTACTGTGTTTCGGTTCGAAGGGCACTGAGAGGTAGCGTAATCACGGCATTTGAGACTTAAGAACTGATGTCTCAGGGTGATGGGTGCAGTGAGGTGTCACACAGAAATTTTCGGGATGACACAGCATTTGCTATGGGCAAACGTTACTCTTACCATCAGTTGAACGTTTTGCACGTTTCGTCACTTTAACCGATAAGAAAAGGTAACTGACCGAGCCGAGGCCGGCCCCCTTGGGCACCCCCGGGTCAGCTACTCTCAATCACAGGATGGCAGTCAAAGATGAGGTTCCCTCTCGGTGGCCCTTGCGCTGGTCATCCATAAATAAAAGTTTCGGCTCAGCGCCCCTATCGCACGGCAATCCAGCGAAGCTGTGAAAGCCTTAGGGTTAGCATCGGCCTTTACGACGTAATCTTGGTATGCTTATTTTCCGCGGGTATAACCCCTGGGCACAGCTATTGTAAGATAAGAGAATCTTATTCCGACATCTTTAAATGCCACTTACAGTGCATCCGAAATGTCTATACACTGCAAATTCATTATCTAAGACAGTCATTTTAATTGACCTGAAGAATATTACAGAGCAGAGACACACAACAGAACAGTATAGTGACAGCATTGCATATGGTGTTATTCTGCACGAACAAAGGCTGCCCCTACAATACCTTAGTTGCCTCTTACGACTCTCCATAGGAAAGGGGCTCTATAGATACTAGAGATGAAATTAAATTGCTAACCATACATAGATATCAATATTATTTTAATTTAATTTACTGTAGGTAGGATTCCTATGCAGGAATCCGTCTAGGTAGGTACCACCCCAGGGCCAGTTATTCTGCCGTGAAGCGGTAGTGTGCAAACATTACTGTGTTTCGGTTTGAAGGGCACTGAGAGCTAGCGTAATCACTGGGCATATGAGACTTAAGAACTGATGTCTCAGGGTGACGTGCGCAGTGTGGTGTCACACAGAAATATTCTGGGTGACACAGCATTTGTTGTTGGCGGACGTTGCACTTACCACCAGGTGAACGTTTTGCTCGTTTCGTCACTTTATACAATAAAAAAAAAACTAAATTGAAACCTCTAGTCAAAAAATGTACTCCAAATATGAAAATTTGGATATCACAGACCGATTTCCATTTTATTTTAGCCATAATCCAGTTATACGCAAATTATGGCTCAGCAGTGGGACATTAAACTTCCGCGTGGCTAGTGGTCGAAGTACCTGAAGTCTTGGGTTCCAAAGTTCCATTGTAGATAATTGTATTCTCTAGTTCCAATCCTACCCGGAACTAAACTAAGCAACAAATAAGATGGTTATCATCCTTTAATGGTGGTAGGATTCCTACGCAGGAATCCGTCCAGGTAGGTACCACCGCAAGGCCAGTTATTCTGCTGAAACAGTAATGTGCAAACATTACTGTTTTAAATAAGAAATAAAATACAAAAATGTTACCATTTATGATTATTAAAACACTAACTGAGCCCCGCGGTTTCACTCACGTAAAAAAGTCGACCCCGATTGGTGATATAAGTACGTACATACTTCCCTATTTGAAACTGATTTTGGGATTATAATTTTTTTCGCGGAACCCTTATTATTTTTCTAAAATTAAAGTTACCCGCTATAATATTAGCTATCGGCCAGTGAAAGTCCCGTCAAAATCGGGCCAGCCGTTTCGAAGATTAGCCGGAATAAACAGACAGACAGACAGATGAAAATGTTTATCATCTCTTATCAGTACCGTATATACTTACATCGGCTTTGAGTAAATAACTGTTATTTTGTAAACACTAACAGACACTTGAATTTTATTTATGTGTATAGATATTAAACTAGCTGATGTCCGCGTGGATTTAGGTTTTTTATTTGTCCCGTGGGATCTGTTTGATGTCCCGGTATAAAAAGCTATCCTATGTCCGTCTCCATGATGCAAGCTACCTCTGTGCCAAATTTCGTCAAGATCGGTTCAGCGGTTGAGCCGTGAAAAGGTACAAACAGACAGAGGGACAGAGAGACTTCCTTTCGCATTTATAATATTAGGATAGATTATTAGTATGGAGGATAACAATGAAATGAATAATGTTACAATCACATGTACGAAACAATGTAATTTAATGTATAATATTTTTTACAAATAAGGAATTGAGAATGATTGATCACTTCCAGCCTAAAACCTCGCGACGTATCGGGAAGAAGTCTCTAAAAAAACCCACGCGTGATTAAAGGATAGCTCCTAAGGATTTCTTCGGAATCGGGAGTAAACACCCTACGGGTAGGCCATACAATCATTTGTAGCGTGCGGGAATCGAACCTGCGACCAGTAGAGCAGAAGCCAATCGATACAAGGAAAAGGTAAGGAAATAAAAACAGTTAGTACAAGAGAAACGCTTTTTAAATGTGCCAATGTTTTTATTTAAATTATTATATACAAACCAACGTAAATAATTACAATATTTTGTCGTTAACAATCCATCCGCCATTTTGCGTTAAATTTAGAATTTATCTAAATAAATGCTCGCCTTAAATTTTGTAAAAAACGTCATGAGGAAACCTGTACGTCTGAGTTATAAAAATATTTCGGACACAAAGTTCGGCCAATCCGCATTGGAGCAGTGTGGCGAACTCTTCCCGGCTCCAAAAACCTCTCAAAAATGCGATGAGGCTTGTATTCAGCAGTGGGATATTTACAGGCTGTTACTTTACTTTTTTAAAAAGCTATTTAAGATATTACAATAAGACAATAACTAAATTAAAAAAATGTATTCCGAATAGTAAAGTTTGGATATCACAGACCATTATTTCCATTTTACGTTTATAACTGGATTATGGCTTTACAATCAGTGCCCAGATTTACAAAACTCAACATATATACAAGCGTGTCTCTCTAACAGTGCCCATGCAGTCTAAACTATGAATGACCAAGTAAGGCATGCTATACTGCAACATCAAGTTTTTTGTTATTGGATAAAGTGATGAAACAAGCAGAATGTTCACCTGGTGGTAAGTGCAACGTCTACCCATAACATCACCGCCCAGAACACCGTCTCCCAAAGTCTCATTGATTAGTCTAGCTCTTAAAGCCCTTCAGACCGAAACACAGCAACACAAACAACAGCACACAGGGTGGTACCTACCTACACGGATTCCTGCATAGGAATCCTACCACCAGTAAAACGGTGTGCGGTGTGATGTGGCCCAACACAGAAATGTTCTGGGTGACACATCATTTGCTATGGGCAGACTTAGTATTGCACTTATTATCAGGTGATCGCTTTGCTTGTCTGGTCATTTAATAGATTATAAAACTATATCTTTGTTGCCAATACCCATGAACAAGAAATAGAAATGTAATGTCATCTGAAACACTGAAAGTACTAAATAAAAAAATCAATGCAGATTATGCCATCATCCACAGATCTACCAACATAAAATCCCATGCTCTTGATAAATTATTTGTGTCTGTGTCCAGCAGTGGAAGTCCATCCAATGTTGCTAGAGATATAGTACTTGTCAAAACAAATCCAACAATGATGGCGATATATCACTTAGTTGAGAAGTTCCTTTGCCATGCTATGACGAGCTACATTGTTATTTCATTGTCACCGAAGCTAAATAGGTGTGCCAAATTTTAGCTATTTGGACACAACATTTTAAGCCAGAAGACCGCAAGTTAAATAAAATCTTGGAAAAAGGGAAATGATGGAATCAAGCATTTTTTGCTGTCATTTAGTGCGCATTTTGCGTGGTTGCAGTATTACATTCTCTAAGACTAAGTTTATTACAAAAACACATTCAATGTATTTCATTATAATGCCTGGCAATACTGATATATACATTTTTTTAAATCTTTAAGCCATATGTCAAATGCTATTATATCTAAATATTTTTACTGCTATTTTAGCTTGCTTTTTTATATGCTTTGTCACTCAGAACATTTTGGTTGGCATCACCCTGAGACACACCTTTCTTAAGTCTCATTTACCCAGTAATTACACTAGCTACCAGTGCCATTCAGATTGAAACACAGAACTGTTTACATTCTAGTGCTTCACGTGCTTCACGTTTAACGGGAAGTGCGATGGTACCTACCATGACAGATTACTGCATAGGAATCATACCACCATCACCAGTAAAGCTGTTAAGTTACAGGGTTATATATTGTCCAGGCCTATGTTCAACAGTGGACTATGGTAGGCTGAAATGATGATGATGATGATGATGATATTGATCAGAGTATAGCTCCGGCTGGGACTCAAACTCTCCCCACATGATAGACAGCTGAACATTTTAGCCTATCTCCCGTCCACTGCTAAACATAGACCTCACCAATAGATTGCTCTCATTTTAGGGGTATTTTGCCATAGTTGATATGCTTGCAGGCAGGTAGGCAACTGCAGTTTATTTATTACAATGTTCCAGGAAGATGCTGCTGCCCATCTCCTGGTTGTAATTTTCCCCTTGCCAATTTTTACGACACCCATGGGATGAGTTGGGATGGTAGATTCTCTTACGCCACTAACTCAATAACATATAGCTCTGTGTTAACTTGCTTACTGTCCAGTCATAGTTTGATACTGGATTATGATCAAAAATATTAAGAACCATAAGAACTATTCATTATTTAGTTTGCAACAGAGTATAACATTTACACTCATTCCATTTATGTTGTAAAACATTTTGTTTTTTAAACTGTATAGATATATAATATTTTATATTATATCTGCTGATTTCACAATCTTTCCATTCAAGTACCCCATTTTGTGCTTCTCTCGGACGTGTCTGACGACGTGATCTTTCCTCTTGTAAGTCTGCTGACATATCGGACACACTACAAGCTGGTTCAAATGCTGCGACTTCACATGTCGCACCATGTGATCCCTGCGCTTGAATGTGGTGTTGCAGTGTGGGCATGTGTGCCTCTCTGTTAGCAAATGAGACAATTCGTGTTTTTCCAATAACGGGAGTGTGTTACACTGATAGGAGCATTCCCGGCAGCGGAACACTTCTTTCTCAGACGAATGCTTCTTTTCAATGTGTTTCAACAGGAAATCTTGTCTTTTACAATCTTTATTGCATACAGGACATTGGTAGTGTCTCTGATTCTTGTGTAGGCTTTGTATGTGTCGCTTTAGATGATCTTGGCGACGGAAGACTGTTTGGCAAAAGTCACACACTAAACTCTTTTTTTGTGCGTGCATTTCAATGTTATGATGCTCATATTCAATTTTGTCGTCGAAATTTAGGTTGCAGTGGGGACAGTAGCGATTAAATGATAAATCCTCGTCTATTCGAGGGTCAGAAGTGCATTCTTCGTCTCCTGGCGTGTCGACTAGATGGTTCAACACGTATTTCGTTCCTTTGCTCCCTTCGTAAACGTCAGATTGGTAATTAATTTTCACACTATCTACCATTTTTGAGTCACAGAAATTGTGATTTGTGACAGTGTGATTTATGTATGATAAATCTTATACGTTTAAGTAACTGTTGTGCTAAAATAAAATGTTCCAAATTAAATTAAAAACAATAATATCATAGAGCAAAAAACACAGATAAAGTACAGATCATAGAGAACATTAAATACAGATAAGATCGAGATAAGATTATTATTTAGTATTTAACACGAGTTCTTGACAGACAACAGATTTCTTCTTTTTTTTGATCCTGGTATTTAGCTATAAATTCTAAATATAAATAGAATTTAATCTAACTTCTGATTGAATTTGTTGTTTTGTAACAATTTGTTTTTCGTGTTCAGAGAATAAAATCTATATAAGCGATTTATTTGAAAATTGGCACATATTCCGTTTCCGAACCAGACACCGACTAAGAACCAGTTTTACTCCCTAAATCTAAATAGGGGCACGGATCTAATAGGGGGCGGATTTGATATCTGGCTGGAGGCTGCCATACGCCTATGGAAGTTTGCCGTCCTCTTACTCCCAGCAAAGCATGAAAAATTTAATAAGAATTAAACGTATAAGAATTAAAGTAAAAAACAACGAAAGTT
This sequence comes from Luehdorfia chinensis, assembly GCA_019845155.1. Lineage (NCBI taxonomy): Eukaryota > Metazoa > Arthropoda > Insecta > Lepidoptera > Papilionidae > Luehdorfia > Luehdorfia chinensis. The sequence continues at coordinate 876,162 of JAHVAK010000072.1, forward strand.
TGAAAATGATCCCAGTGTGTTTACATACTAATGCTTTTTTATTTACTTTGCTAAAGGTCACTGTTAGTCCGAAGGCAGCTTCACCTGGATTGAATACTGAATGCTCACCTGATAATCAATAACAATAAAATAAAATCACTAAGTTTTGACGCCCCCTAAATTTAGGCGCCCTAGGCCGGTGCCTACTTGACCTATATGGGAAATCGTGTGCGTGTGGTCTGAGGGATATTTTTAAAAAGTTGATTCAATCCTTACGAAACTCAGCGAGGATTTAGGATTTAGTCAATAATTTTAAGAACTTTATAGTGAAGAAATTGTAAAAAAAAAATTACTAAAATTTGACACATCTTCGGTCCTTGTGTTAGACTCAATTAGAAAACATTTTATTTTGAATTCATTCATTCTGTCATTTTGAAAATATTAAAAAAAGTATCATGCTCGCACTGGTTGGGCGTGTCTCAACGGACAAAATTCTGAGTATGCTAAGTTAGACATTCAGAATATCTCAGTTTTCGTCTGACATCTAGCAGCTTATTTGCCCAGTCACGGAAATTGTTGCACACGCATACGCCGCTTATCGAGTTGCGTTTACTAAAAACTACGTTTACTTAAAACTTAAAATTTATCGATAAGTCAGGTTTTAGTTAACACACTGGCATGAAGTCAGGTAAGGTCTCGAAGAAATTCACGTGCGATAGTTAATATTCCAACTATTAGAGGGACAAATACCTAGTTTAGTGTGAAGTAGCTCGATTTTAGCACGGAATTTTAACTCAACAAGGTTGCTAGTGTGCCGTGTGATGGCGGCATAAGAGAATCGACAACCCCATCTCATCCCGTGGGTGTCTTAAAAAGTCGACAGCGAGAAAATGAAAACCAGGAGGTGAGGTGATCTGAATAAACAAACTGCGGCTGCCAACCCGCCTGCCAAGCGTGGCAACTTTTGTGGGCAATCTACGGGGAAAGCCTAAGTTCAGCAGTAGACTAGTGATAGGCTAAAATGAAATGAAGGTTCATCAAAGGTTCGTTTTTAATACGAGTAGTTTAAAAAAATTGACGGATCCACGCAATTATTATTTGGTTATAGAGAACGCAATTTTTGAATTTTTCCTTAATTTTTGTGCTAACAAATGTTGTGAAAAATTATGATGATTTTATTCTGGCGATTTCCGAGGTTCCTAACTTCACCCAATCCACAGAACTTGTTTTCGAACGGCGACAACTGAAATGGGAAACGGTTACAATTTAAATAAAAAGGGTGACAACAAACAGTTATGTAGAGGCATATTTGCTGTGGAAAGAGTTTCAACTCATTCGTAAAGGGCTACATTTGAATTGCAAGGGTTGCTTGCGATTTGAAAAGGGTTGCATTTGAGAGGTTGTTTTTTTTTTCAAGTCAACTGTTACAGTTATGGTTCAAATAGACTTGGAAATGCTATACATAAAGACAAGCTGTGCCCTGAGGTTTCACGCTGTTGCTTAGTGATTTATTTTGTATAGGGTGTAAATTTTGCGCATTGATACAGATCAATGCTAAGTAAGTGCTTTCATCGGAGCTAGTTTCCAATAATATAGACCCTCATTTTAAACTTGTGTATAGAATATTCGTTTTTTAATTTAATACCTTACTGCATTACTTTCCATTGTAATGAATAGTAGACATACAGTCAAGTAAATTCAAGGCGGTAAGCTTTAGTTATATTTGGAAGTACCACATTCATTTTTATTTATAATAACACACATGAAAGTTCGCCGTTCCTTGACTAGGTTCGCACGAATCGTATTTTCTATTTTTTTATTGGGTAAAATAACAAGACGAGGCATAAAATTAACCTGATGGTAAGCGCAACGTCTGCCCCTAACAAATGCTGCCCGTAGTAAGCTATTCGTATTTAGTAAAATGTATTGTGCATAATATCTATATAAACATAATACAGAAGCCTAAATACTTTTAATCAAACGTCTCAGGACCATTACTTATATATGGGTAAGAAAATAAAACAATCATAATAAAGATTTAATATTGGACTAATATTTAGTAAAATACCATATTATAATAATAAAATTCATATAAAAATCCAAGTATTTCAGTTTTAAACAATATCTACGGAACTTGTAAAGAGTTGGAGTGTCGTGACTTTATAAACTGGTTAACTGTTTATAACTGGTTAAGGGTTTTTGACTAGGTTAAGCCTATTTTACACGCGTTTGCATTAATACAATTATATTTTATTAAACACAAACTAGGCATGTAATAGTTAGTTACTGATAAATCATAAACGTTTATTATCGAATCAAATGCAAAGCAAAAACTATGCGTGTGTAGGGTCTTTAATACGAAATGCGACACGGCGCGAATGCAACTTTTTATCGGAACTCATTAAAGGTCTGTATCACTTCAATGCAATTTTTGGCAGAACGAAAAACCACAGCTTCCCCAAATATGTAAAAAATCTCAAAAAGGGAATGATTAATGTAATTTAAATTTCAAACAGAAGCAATATTTTACAGTGTGCCAATATCAAAATTCACTCCACCTCCCACAAGTACAACCTTTACTCTAAGATATATTACTATTCAAACAACAAAAAAAAATCACTCTTATAAAATAATTAAAATCAATACTACATAGTTTATATCTACACGTAATCGTTTAGTGATTTCACATAAATATATATATATATATATATAAAACTATGGTACCACTTCAAATAATAGATACAATTATTGAAAAATCGGTAAAGCTCTGATTTGGAAATTTTGGATCTACTTTTTTTTTACGTTTAGTTTTTACATATTTTTCATCGTTCCACTATTTTTATTCAATTGTTAAATGTACATAAATACTCTTAAAATTACTGTTTTACGGCCAACGTGCAATCCGTTTTCTTTATATCGGCAAAGCTTTAACTAAGCTAGTTTGCAGTGTAAAATTACTTATAGAAAAACTTTGAAATACTGAAAAATAATTAACACTAAAATAACGTGATCAACTAACTAATGTGATAAAACCGTAACTACTAATTGATAATTGATAAAAATTAAATAAAAAAAACGTTATACAAAAAAAGGTAAAAAATAAATAAATAGGAATAACTTTAAAATACATCCAAACAAGCGGGAATCGTATCCTCTATAAAATTATATCAAAAAAAACAAATCGAGTCCACACTTTCTCCGGAATTAAGTAAAAATAGGAATTCGGAAACGGCTAATCGCCGCTCCACATGTCTTTTTGGTAGCGTCGTCTTTGGGACGTCATCTTTGGTCATCATACGTGGAGAAAATATAGCTCAAAAATGTACTTACAAAAATAGGATCTGTGACAACACAGTTAAGGAACAGATTCGCACGCAAAAGTAAGAAAAAGAAAATAAAGCAAACAGACAGAACAAAAAAGATTCGAGTCAATTGCACTATCCCAGAAAGCGAAGACGAAAGATGAAACGCAGGGAGAGAGTTTTTTTAAAATCCATTTTAATATCTTCACAATACTCTAAAGTTTAAATTGCATTTCAACCAAGATGCGTCAATTCTCCACAAGCGGATTGTTTGATCGCGTCAAAAATTTTTCGATATGTGAACAAAATATTTTTAGACAGAAAACAGATACAAAATATATTCGAGCTTCGTTCGGTTCAATAGTGTACGTACATTTATAATCTATGATTACAATCTGATGTGTCATTTACGATGGCTTACATAACTGTGTATAGTTTTTTATTGCATCTGTATATTTATTTTATTAATTTTACAATTTTGCAGCTTTGGTTACTAATGTTACCTTTTGAACCAACCGAATTCCGTCAATTTCTGCAGAAAAACATTTGATTTCCAAATAACTAAAAGAAAATTATTTTCTATGCAGCTTTCGAGAAACGTCGCCACTCGCAATGTCCAAATTATTTCTCGCGGTGAACAACTTAGTGTTGCCAGAAACCGTCACGTATAAAATATCGGTATATCCGCTATATGTTTACTGAATAGATAACATTGATGTTATCGATAGACAGACGAATTTCTTAATATTTAGATATGAAAACAAATCGATTGAAGTTGATCAACAATCGCTTGCAACACTTTTTACTATAACTGTCTCTAACAAGCAAAAAATTTTAAAGATGAGGATGTACATCGCGAGTGACCAACGCCGTATCGAAGTCTAGGCCGCCTTTCGGGGATACTTTTCACATAGACAACATCTATACAGAAACGATACAATTTGTATCAAGTTTGTATCCACTAAAGTATCTTATATCTCAAAGTATCCGCGTAGTCAAAGGTCTCAAAGTTTAACAAAATTGATAGTAAGTCTACAACAAGTCACTGAAACAACTGTCTATAAAAATATATAAATCTAATTTCAAATAAGAGCGAATCCGACCCCTTTTTGATCATAACAGATAAAGTAGATGCTAAAAAATTTAATTATTTTAAAGATTTTACTAGCAAGTATAACAAAATGTAAACAAATTTGTTACAAAAGATTATAATATAAATACTTTGAAACGCATTTGATTATCAAAATTGTATTTATCAGATTATTTAACGAAAAACTAAAGGATTTATTTCCGAAAAAAATCTCGTGACCCTGAAGGAGTCGGTTTATTTGAAAAATTTGTAAAAAAATATTCTCCTATGCACTATCCCGGCCTGGTATCTAAAGGCAGTCCCAACATCGCTTCCACGCACAGAAGTTGACAGTTCGAATTTTTTTAACCGACCAAGTCTGAAAAACGAACCGCCGCAGTGTGGGGCCGCCTTAGACATTTAATATGTCAAGTGTCAAACGTTAAAAATTGTGATCAATTAGAAAAATATCAGACGCAAAAGACAGTGCAAGAAACATTTATACAAACTTAATATTCTCTAGCAACGTTACAAGGTATTTAGGTACTATGTTTTTCATTATATCAACTAGATAGGTATCATTGAATTGCGCTACTTTTCGCTATTTTGTTTAATAAGGTAATAATTTTACTAAGTTCCTAGCATTTTAATTTACAAGCCCCTCACGTTTGGGCGCACGCTAAGAAAAAATTTTCTAATCTCGGTCCGCCGCCGACGAGTCATAAAAAATATTTTTTTTGCGGATTTTTTTATTTTCTTTTACTAAGAAACAATGTATCGTTTCCACTATGTACATGAAAGTGAGAAAAGTGCGAAAAAACTCACTCGGGACGAGACTAGGGGACAAATCGAGTTCAATTATTAACAACAACAATTCGTTACATTTCAAGTTTAGCTACGATATCATAAAAAACGTACAAACACGTTTACAAAAATGTATATAAGAAACTAACCGAACGACACCGCAATGCCCCCCGTTGTATTACTTAAACTCACTCAGTGATATGCCAAACGAGAAAAATTAGCGTCTAAAAACAATAGAGAACAGTTTACAGCTACCATAGAGAACAGACAACGTACAAACAACGAGAACAATCCGCCTCACGGCGACCATAAACAATAGGTCGAGCAAATAAACAACCTAAAAACTAACAACTAAAGTTAAAAACAGTGAAAAGGAACAAACCGAAAATGTCGCCCCGCTTTACGAAACGTAAACGACACTCCAAATCAAATCGCATCTACAAAACAAGATTCAAACTCTAGAAACTAAACGATCATCGAAATAAAAACCCGCGGGGCGATCCATAACTTGTACAACAAAATCCTAAAAAGTCTAAAGGCCTACACTGATGTTTTCAGTCGACAATTTCCATTCGATTATCGAGCATAGACGCCATTGGATCGACCCATCTGTTAAAAATATTAGTGTCGACTAAAACATTACAAAAGGCAAAAAAATGCGAGACAAATTCCTAAACTTCCTCCCTTCACTTCGATCGGAAACAAACCTCTCAATCTCACCGTCTCAACGTCCGCGCTTAGACAAGCCACCAAGCTACGTCTCAAACGCAGCTTCCGACGTTGATCTTCTAGGCATAGTGCAAAAACAAATACAACCGCTCGCACAGACCATATCCCCTAACACCTCGGCATTATATTAACACCATTTTCTCAAATCGCTGGGTAAGTAACGAATACCTAACTATACAAATTAATGATCCAATCGTCAAGTGACATTGACAGCTGTCACTATAGCGTTTCGGTTTGCTACAACGTTGCGCGTAAAGTAAAATATCACGACCGAATTCGCGTCAATCGTTATCGTTTTTTATAAAAATACAAAAATACAAAATGGGACAGTGCGACAACACATACTCACTCACGCGTACTGCCGTTTCATCACAAGGAGGGTAAGGGGGCACATCGAGACAATTTTACACCAAAAACATTGAGCAATATCATTGAAATTAATCGATAGACAATTGGGAAACGCACAAATATAAGCCACATACAGTAAATAATGAAAATAGAAACGATTTAGAACAAAAATGGCATTGCACAGATATCAAATTTTGAGAATAAGCTTCAGTGTTGTCACAAAACACCACGAAAACAATTTTCAAAATGCACTCAAATATGACAGTTTGCATAAAACGGGTTCAAAATAGCAATTCCCTGTAAAGAGATGATCGAAAAGTGTAGTGCCGTGGGATAGCTTGAACAAGTGTACTCCGGGGCGTTAAGGGCGTGTTCCAGAATTATCTCCTAGGGAAAAAACATCGAAGTTATATAATTCGAGAGAAAATCGCGTTTACCAATCTTTATTCCGCTATTATACTGAAACTATCTATAAATCTATAAGAGCCTTTGCCACAAAAATCTTCCCCGCCGCGTCACTTCCGTCAGTGTTTGAAAGATATGAAGACAAAACATTGTGATTACGAAATTATCGAATTGTAATCGTAATTTGACAAGGAAAGTCACGCAGAGCGTTTGAATCAGGGCAATATTTTTTTCTCTAAAATCCTCTATTTAAATATCAATTGAATCTACTTAAGAAAATCCGACATCCCCTCGGACAGCGACCAAACACCATTGAACCGTTGGAGGGACATGGCGTAGGGAATGTGGTGAATAAAATTTTATTATAGTCGACAGACCAAAACCCGTCCTGCCATAAGGAATCCAAAAACGACCATTCCAAACAGGCGACGCGTCAAAGGAACTATTTTTAGAATTAGACGGTTGCTCTAAACGCTGTTCCTCTCATCATTGATTTTAAATCGCCCATTTTTAGTTTAATTGGGCGCCTTAACTGTGCAAAGTAATTATTACCCTGAGAAATCTTTACTGATCTTGCTTTCTGGGTAATTTTAACTTGGTGATTTTCACGTTTTCACGTTTCCGTAAAGTGTAACAACGGACCAAAAACGTTCCGTGCAACCGTCACATTCCGGGGAAAGGGCAACACCGACACTCACCGACACCAAGGCACTTCGCCTCACTTGAATTTCGAAAATATACAACGACACGAAAAAACAGTTTCAAAATCATGGAAAAAACGTCAAAAAATTCGCGCAAGTCTTTTCACTACAGTCTATATGCGTCCGTGGTCGATCGGGATACGGTGGCTGTATCCGATAAATAGTATTTTTTTAAGTACATACCCCCAAAACGAGTCTACCTAACACACCTACGCCGTAATTTTATAAAATGACAACACCGACGTGACACGTCAACGTCACATTTGCCAACTAGGTTGGCAATCTAAATTAGCGTAATTGAATACTAAGAGGCAAAAGATCTCGAGCTTCACACACTAAACCAGCGTGTTGCAATCGATTCAATATTAGAGAACGACACAGGCGTCCGAATTAACGAAAAAAAATGTTAGAGCGCGGCAATAAGAAAACGCACCACGGTTCAGGCGGTTCAGGGCAAACCGATTGAAATTGCAACAAAGTCCATATTCTAATCTAACCGTTTAAACGAAGAGTTAAAGGCAAACGTGAACTATTAATAAACACTAAGTTAAACAGCGTCGGATTTAAATCCTCACAGGTACTAATTCTACCGTCCATTGCACATTCCCGGCGAATCAAAAAAAAAAATTCATTTAATATATACCATTTCATTACACTAAAAATAAAAGAGCGAGAACTACAGCCAAAATTGGTAACGCTTCAAATGTTTGTACTAGAATCGATTCCACACCGCCCCCCCGTAGCGGGGATCGCGAGCGAACGGACAAACATTCGCCAAACAAACAAACGTTCGTCGAACAGTGATCGTTGTGACCAAAATCATGATTGTCGAAACCAAATCCAAATGTTCGAATCCAACGCTTCCATCGTTGGAATCGGGGACCAACGTTTACATTGCCGATAGCGACATGATCGTAAACAAAACTCAATTGTTAAATACTGACCGCGAGACAACCCATCATACCTAAAGGCAGGCAAGCTGTTGATAAATTTTTCATTGTCTTTGGCTCTACAAGAAACGATTGTCTATGGTTTTTGATAAGACTATTTTTTAGCCACTGTGTTCCAGTTCAATGTCAAATGCTAGTTTCGCTAAATTGAATACAATAATTATGTTCTCCCGGTCGGAAGTAATCAAGTGCGCAAGAGCTATTATAGTGCCGCAAGTCTACGCGCAAACACAGAGGCACTCACTCGTCCCAACCTACCCGACCCATCCCAGATGAACGCTGATGCGGTGATCGGAGATAGGCTAGGATGCAGTGTCAAGAGACAAGGACAACCACAACAACCACATTTCAGAACCAACGATTTGTATTTTTGCACAAACGTTGGCTCATGCTGGGATTCGAACCCAAGAACGGCGTGTTAACCGGGTAATTTAACCGCTAGACCAGGCGGCGTGTCGGGTAATATCAGTAAAATATCCAAATAGCCTGCTGCCTTCTAGGTTCCATCGGTACAAAAAAAAACCATCCAGTTCTGGTCTGAAACCACACTAAATTACCACCAAAGTCAAACAACTAGCAATTAAATGAGAGATGGGATGCAACAATATCCAAGTCCTAAATCAAAATATGAGGGGTGGGGGGGAGTGAGGGTTTAAATATAGGAAAATTCATGCTAGCTACACAGGTACAAATATGTTTTTTTTTAAGAAATCAGACATTTCACTTATGTCTTACATTATGTCTTATTATTATGCGACCGCGCAAACCGGCGGCAAAAAAACCGCCGCACAGAAACCGGCAGCCATTCTGCCGCCGACAGCAGCGACCTCTATTTCGAGATAGACCTTACCAACAAGAAACTGACAACTAGCTAAGTTTTTTATTTGAATACACATTTTGCTTATATCGAATTAATGCTTCTTAAATTTTCTTCTACACGTACATCGAGAAACTACAATTTTAGAAGTATAAGTGGCAACACTAAACGATGGACAGTAGTGTGCGAAAGAAAACTCAAGAAAGCATTGATGCTTGTACTTGAATTCTATATATCTTGCTTAATATTATAACTTTGGATAATGTTGCTTTATTTCCGGCTTTCCATCGACCGATCAGTTTTTTCAGCGAGCAACGTTCTAAGTCGCCATAGACATCAAAAAATTATACCACCGTCATAGATAATATAATGTTCTAAAATACTGCATCAGGAAAATAAACGGGCATAGACAAAGACTTGGCTGTCTTTGGTTTCGTTGGAATCGTCAACTACAGTCGATATTTGTTTTCGACAGGCCATTGGAGTCAGTGTTGCTAGAATAATAAAACAATAAAAATATTTTGATATATAAAGGAAAAAACTACAACTGGTGTTAAATAACTCCCCTGTCATCATTATGTAATAATTAAATACGTAAGTATAAATTTCTGATCTCCCTCTCTGTTTAATATCTAACTCGCTTATACTTGTATAAAATTGTTAAGGTTAAATTTCTAAATTAAAAACATTTTTTTTTAAATTAAATCTAACACCGTTATTGTAATTATACCAATTATTCGATCGTGCCAGTGGTAAACCCAAAAAAATCAAATAAACCTGAATTTATTAACATACCATTTAATTTATAAAGCTGGCAGTTGACAGATTAAAAAAAACTCTATTCTTTCCCGCCATTTCATTGTTTAAGCCAGTTGTAGTTCCACCAAAAATGCTGTCATTAAAATCCATTTCCAACAGCACTGATCAACCAAATGTAGCAAAACTACAAACAGTGAAAACATCCATCGAGTGTAGTCAGTCGTTCCAAAAGCTAAATCAATCGATTGCACATGCAATCCAACAAATCACTGAAATCAAAAACTTAAACGTGAGCATCGGAGCAACGTTGCTACATGGGTGCGAAATTACACGCCATTCTGTTTTCCAACCAGCTTGTCGACATGTATGCTCGCAGCATTGCTCCGTGCTGACACTCAGCAAAAGGACACGGTCAACGCAAGACTGTAGAGCGCGAGCGGCGTAGCAACACTGCTACGCGCCGGCCCGCTGGGAGCAACGTCGCCCACTAACACCAACGGAAGGGCACGGCTCGGGGCCGATCGGCGCCTTCCTTGACCAGCGGTTTGTGGAATTCCCTCCCCGGTCGCGAATGGATTGTTGCCCAGCAGTGTTCGCAATAGTACTGCAAATACAAATAGTATATAGTCAATACAATGCGCCGTGTGGTAGCAGCTTATAAAAATCTACCACCCCATCTCTGCCAACCGGGTGTCAATGTATACTCCACGTACAAAAAAAGGGAAAATAACACAGAAAAAGTTTTACTGGTGGTAGGATTCCTATGCAGGAATCCGTCTAAATCCGTCTAAAATGTTATGATAAATACACAGATTTTAAGGCGTCGGCATGAAAGGATGAGAAACGAATAAATTCGTCTAGGTAGGTACCAGTTATTCTGGCGTGAAGCAGTAGTGTGCAAACATTACTGTGTTTCGGTTTGAAGGGCACTGTGAGCTAGCGTAATCACTGGGCATATGAGACTTAACAACCCATGTCTCAGGGTGACATGGGCAGTCAGGTGTCACACTGTTCTGGGTGACACAACATTTGTTGTGGGCAGACGTTGCACTTACCATCGGGTGAACGTATTGCTCGTTCCGTCACTTTTATGAAATAAAAAAAAGTCGTCAAAAGCTGGTACAGACCTGGAGGCAGGTGACGTTAGCGCAGAAGAAAGGCGCAAACTTGGAGCCACATCTAGCCCCAGCGCACTCGTCACACATCTGATCGTCCAGAACATACGGCTTCACCTGCAAATCGTCAAAATCGCAGATGAGATGAGAGAAAGAAAGAAAATAAAAGAAAGAGGAACGGCAGGAAAGGTTAAAAAGGGAAGGAAAGAGCAAGAAGATAATGAATATAATCCCGAGACGGTGAAATGATAGAACTTCTTAGCTAAATAGTGTAATCACTGGGCATATGAGACTTAATAACTGATGTCTCAGGGTGATGGTTGCAGTGTAGTGTCACAGAAATGTTCTGGGCGACACAGCATTTGCTATGGGCAGACGTTACACTTACCATCAGGTGAACGTTTTGCTCGCTTCATCACTTTATCCAATAAACAAAATCATCCCGCATATTTCACTCGGAACTGTATTCAGCAAGCTACTGTTCGTGGCCGTCAAATATGTAATTTCCAACAACCTATAAATATAAAAATCTTATATATTATGTCTCAAAGGTGTTTTGTCGGTACGAGATATCTCCCTTTACACTGTATCAAAATTAATATTTGATACGCCATTTTGAAGATTAATTTTCCTTCCATTGACGAAAAATAAAATTTCCTTAATGTTTTCGTTAAAAATGCATTAAAAATATTGAATAAATTAATTTAATTGAAAAAAACGCCATCTGTTGACAATCTGTACAACTGACACGCACGACAGCTGTCGGAGTTATTTACATTCCATACAAGGTAGATGACCATCAGGTGAACGATTCGCTGGTCTCGTCACTGTCTTCCATAGAAAAGCTTCCAGCTAGTTTTGATGGTCTGATCTGGAGTGGACGTCTCCTCCATTTAGGTATCCGTACTAATATTATAAATCTGAAACTCTCTCTGTCCCTCCGTCACTTACCTTTTCACGGCTCAACCGTTGAACCGATCTTGACCAAATTCGGCACAGAGATAGCTTGCATCCTGGAGACGGACATAGGATACTATTTATCCCGATAAATTAAACAGTTTCTACGGGATACTCAAGAAACCCAAATCCACGAGGAGTCCGCGCAGTCACGAAACTTCAACTGCAGGACGCAAGAGACGATAATGATAGACGTCGCTACAAAGTCATTCCCAAATTGAATTACAATAGAAATTAATTTCGCGTGAGCGTGACAGAGACAGCCAACGCGATATAGCGCCGTCTCACCTCAACGCGCTTATCGATGTCGCCGTGCTGTAGCTGGACGAAGCGCGCCGAAATGGCCGCGATGTACGACTGCTGATTGGAAAACGCAACTCTACCCGCACCCTGCAAATGCAAATTTCAAACTAAGTGATTTTCAACGGATCAAATTAAGTTAAAAAAAAATTCAAACAAAACTTTCCTCACAAGTTAATGTTTTTTAATAACCAGATTATGGAAAGGGTTAATAGAATACTAAAGAATACATGGATAATGATAATCCCTGGGTTGAAAATGGGTTATCGCTGCCAAGCTATTTCTATATCTTAGAAATGCTTCTGTTATTGTACATTATTTTGAAAATGACCAAAAAGAAAAAAAAGTTCTCTGGGTATCTTGCTGGTCCTTCCCAGGGACAGAGGCATATTTCCGAACAACCAAGTTCAACAAGTGTTATGTAAATAATCTATACTGAATAAAAACTATCCGATTCTATTCTATTCTCAGAACTGTTTCAGAGGACGTACCTTGGGATACTTGAGCTCAGGGTCGGTGTCGATACCAGCGTAGCACACGCCACCGTACAATCGATCCATGATCATCGCCAGTTCCACTGGAAATGGAAAGACATGGTTTGTTAATTGGCATATAAAGGCTGGTGGTGGAACAGTATAAATTAATTTTATTTGATACATTCGGGTTCAGCTTCTTCGACAGATGGCTTTTCAGGGGCCAGAACTCCTCCGGAAAAATATCCTAACAACTAGATACGCCAATGCGCAAGATACTGATTGAGATTGAGAAACTTTGACCATTTACAGACGCGTGATTTTTATTTCATTTATTATACGTCATTAAATTTTTTGTGATTTGCATGGAGAAGAGGGGGAGGGGGGGGGGGGGAGACAATCTTCCGTAGACCTCGGGCAGCCAGAGCATCATATCCTTCTTGTGCAAACCCCGCTGAGTTTCGATTTGAAGGGCAATAAAGCTGATGACGAGTGGCAATGCAGTGTTACAATAACTTCCCAATGCCAAGTACTTATCATTTATTTTATTTTATAGCAGATGGTACAAACGAGCAAGCGGGCTCACCTGATGGTAAGTGATCACCGCCGCCCATGAACATCTACAATACCAGAGTAATTATGGGTGCGTTGCCGGCCTTTGAGAAAGGCGTAGGTTCTTTTCTTGAAGGTCCCTAAGTCAGATCCGGGAAAACCGCTGCTGGCAGCAAATTCCACAAAGCGGCCGTGCGTGGCATAAAATTATTTGAAAAACGCACTGCGGTGGAAAGGCCAACTATCAAGATGGTATGGATGGATTTTAAGTCACGCCGCAATGTAGTGGGAATTTGGCGGCTGGAATTACATACATACAGTCACGCCTTTTTCCCATATAAGGGGTAGGCAGAGGCCACTCACGTAGCCTACGTTTCGCCTCCACGTGACGGGTGGCTAACAACGGTTTCAACTGGTGGTATGATTCCAATGCAGGAATCCGTCTAGGTAGGTACCACCCTAGGGCCAGTTATTCTGCCGTGAAGCAGTAGTTTGCAAACATGACTGTGTTTCGGTTTGAAGAGCACTGTGAGCTAGCGTAATCACTGGGCATATGAAACTTAAGAACTTGATTCAGGGTGATGGGAACAGTGTGGTGTCACACAGAAATGTTCTGGGTGACACAGCATTTGTTGTGTGCAGACGTTGAACTTACCATCAGGTCAACGTTTTGTTCGTTTTATCACTTTATGCAATAAAAAAAAAACGTAGCCGCCATTTTGGTACGAGCCAAAAAAAAATTCTTACTCTCTATTTCGTTCTCACGAGCAGTATAACGACGGCTGGAACTAATCCGAACAATCCCCCGAAACACTCCCCGTGGTATGTGATAAAAAATGCAATGGTGAATTTGCTCGTCTCTTCACTTTATGTCATAATAAAAAGAATTTAGGTTATCGAATCAACATGTATAAACTCACCGGCTTTAAGTGGACGCGGCACCCCACCAACAAACACAGTCTTCCTGGGATCGAGCGGCATGCTGGCATCAAGAACGAAATCAGCGTCAGCGAGACGCCAAGGCCGGATCTGAACGGGCTTGTCGCGGATTGTTGGTGACGACACGCATAGATACAGTTTGTCGTCATCTGTGATACACGCCTCCATCAGCGCTGCGACAGAGCTCTCGTCCTGTGGAATGCAGAAGCTGCAGTTTGTAGACCGAAACGCAAGTTGCATGAAACCAGTTGTTTTAGATGTCCCAAATCAATGTCTCGTTTATTTCTATAGGATCTCTATAGCATTTATGATGAAGCTCAGAGACCGGGCGCTCAACTTGCCGTGACTTCGATTCCCGATGACGGCACCGCTAAAATTGTTTTGCCAATTTTATGGGCTGATTTTTTTATTCCTCCTACATGCTGGTTTCTTACCGATGCTCAAATGAATGCATGTGGTACTACATGTTCAATTAAAGGAAAACCGGAAAGACACTAGTGTGTAGGAGAAATAAAAAAAAACCGTGGACATGTGAAGTCCGCTAACCCGCGCTAAAGCAGCGTGGCGGACTCTTCGCGGCTTCAAAACCATTTCAAAATGAGAGGAGGCCTATGCTCAGCAGTAATAGGCTACTACTATGGTTCATCATTACTTCAGCCTATAACAAGTCTACTGCTGAACATAGGCACCCCTCATAGATTACCACACGAGTTTCTAGTTCGCGTTTTGGGGGGATTTTGCCACAATGGCCACGCTTGGTCGACGGGTTGGCAACCGCAGTTTATTTATTCAGATGTTCCATAAAGATGCTGCTGCCCATCTCCTGGTTTTGATTTTCCCTCTGTCGACTTTTACGACAGGCACGGAATGAGATGAGGTGGTAGATTCTCTAAGGCCGCCACTTCTATGTTGTACAGCATGTAGACAATTGTAAATAAAAGATCCATTTAATTTAAAAAAAATGTGGTAACAATAACATTCTTTAAAAGCTTATGGTGCTAGTGGATTTTTTTAAGTTTTGAGTGTGCGAAAGAGTTCGCGTAGTCCCGTCAAATGGCGACTGAAAGAAAACCATAGGGTTTTAGCTGGTAGGAGTCATGCTTATCCCCTTTGTCGCCTTCGCGACGTAGGGGAATCCGTATAAATTACCGCAAAATAAAACGATGTGGAAATGTTGTTGAATGCTGTGCGACTTAATGATAGGCGCTCGCTTTAATTTTCACAGTATGCGAGTGAACTTGGTTTGATTCTCGGTGCCGGCACCACTAAAATTGTTAATTGCAATTTTAAGTGTCGATTTACCACATGCTCGGCGGTGAAGAAAAACATCGTGAGGAATCTTGCATGTCTGAGAAATAATAAATATTTCGAAGACATTTGAAGTCCGTCAACCCTCACTGGAGCAGCATGGCGGACCCTTACCGGCTCCAAAACCGTCTCAGAAATGAGAGGAGGCCTGCGCTCAGCAGTGGGACATTTATAGGCTGAAACTTTACTTTTCTTTTACTCTAGCTGTAAGTCCAGCCGAAGCACTCACCTGAAACAGCAGAAACGCGTAACCCTTGGGCGGGAAGTAGCTCTTACTCTCAGCCTTGTGGGGCCAATCCACCACGAGAGGCCCAAATCGCCGGAACGATGAAGTAATTTCATCTGAAACAAGATGTTGTCGTTCTGTATACACAATACTATGACATTTTATAATACACCGCACAGATTTCGAGGCTTAACTTTAAGAATGCATCAATAACATGTCTCCTGTCACGCCTAGATAACCAGAGATGTGCCAGTTATTCTGCCGACGAGCAATGCTGCGCATACCACCAATGTGTCCCGATTGGAAGGTCACGGAAGCTAATGTAATTACGAGTATAATGGACGCTGTCACTATTTCATAGAATCGGTAACAAGCGAACTAATGCTATGACTTATCAAAAACACACCACTCCAACCAGAACCAAATTAGAAATTAATATTGAAGAATGAAACTCATTTTATTTCATTTTATTACTGGATGAAGGATTCCTATGCAGGAATTCGTTTAGGTAGGTACCACCCCAGGGCCAGTTATTCTGCCGTGAAGCAGGTAGTGTGTTTCGGTCGGAAGGGCACTGTGAGCTAGTGTAATCACAGGGCACATTCGACTTAAGAACTGATGTCTCAGGGTGATGGGCGCAGTGTAGTGTCACACAGAAATGTTCTGGGTGACACAGCATTTGCTATGAGCAGGCGTTGCACTTACCATCAGGCGAACGCTAAAAATCAATTCAATACACTGAATAGTAAATACAATAAACAATAAATATATTGAAATTTACGAGTATATTGGATTGCGGCAACAAATTTGTAGCCGATTCAGCAGAATGCTAAAGCAGTCTTTGCTGCAGCGCTGATCTACTGCCGGGGCAGTTGATAAAAAACCAAAATTAAAAGAACTTCGAAGTCAGATATGCTGAACACGAAGTCAACGCAGTCGTCACCTCTAGAAATAACTTTGTAATGAGATGCATACCAGCCGGAGCCAACATATGTGCTAAAAATAAATTGTTGGTTTTCGGGTCTGGTTGTGTTGTGATTGACCCCGTGTTTCTGACACTGCATACTAGCCTACCTCCGATCTTATCGCATCAGCGTTACATCGGGCGCGGGCAGATTGGGACGACTGATTGCCTGTGTTTGCGCGTACACACACTTGTGGCACTATAATATCTCCTGCGCAGTTGATGGCTCTCGACAGTAGTCGGAAGTTGTCGCCGTGGTTGAAATCAGCTAGGAGAACATCACATCATCATCATCAAGCAGAGACCACATCATTCCACTCGCTACAAATCCCGACATCTTTCCACCTGCTATGATCCTGACACGCATCTTTCGCATCTTCTACTTTCTTTAGCGTTTTCATACAAGCAATTAATCATGAAAGAAAGAAAGTTAATTTGCTATGGTGTATATTACCTACTTTTGAAGAGCACCGCCCGCCCTTCCACAGTAGCGTACACGAGAAAGGTAACACCGCCACCGGGAACCGCCACCAGATACCCACCACTAAAACACTACCACTAGACAATATACACCACTGAAGATGAGACCACGACACGTGTTTCACCTCAAAACGAGGCATTATCACTTGATGGGAGGACCGGCGGTGCTCTTCAAAACTAGGATGCATGCGGATCTTAGCAAATTAACTGTCCTTCCATCATTATAATCGATTTCCGCAAAGTAACGCCCGATTCTATTAACTATAGCAATTAATCAATTACCAAATACATATTTTAGGCTACAATTTTCTGATGCTGAAGTTAGTTAGTTTTTCAGTGTCCTTAACAGCGACACATGAAGCGAAAAAATACTTCTCAGTCGCTTGGCACACGAGACCGCCATGTCGATTCCAAATGTAGAAAAAGTGTTGGCAGGTACATCCTTTCCAAGATACATTCAAGAACTGACAAAACTTGTATTTGTAGAAATATTGCCGCCGCGAGTTTATGATATCGATAAACATACACTGGTGGTAGGATTCCTATGCAGGAATCCGTCTAGGTAGGTACCTCCCCCGGCCAGTAATTCTGCCGTGAAGCAGTAGTGTGCAAACATTACTGTTTCGGTCTGTAGGGCTCCGAGAGTTAGTGTAATCACTGGGCATAAGAAACTTAAGAACTAATGTCTCTCGGTGACGGGCGCGGTGTAGTGCCACATAGAAATCTTCTAGGTCACACAGCATTTGTTATGAACGTTGCAACTATCATCAGGTGAACGTTCTTCTCGTCTCGTCACCTTATCCAATAAATAAATTAACAATAAATACACAACTGTAAACACATTAGATCAATGCCGTCTTAGGCCATTCATGGTCTCTATAGAACCCTTTTGGAAAGCGAAAATTAAAAAATCAGAATGTACTTTTGTTATAGGACAGTTGATTACGAGTTTTTATAAGAAAGAACAAAGCAAGAATTTTTTTTTCGCTGCTGCAGAGTAAAAAAAAAGATAAAAATAAGACAAAGCAACATTAAAAAAAAATATTTACAATATAAAGTGCAGTTACATCTTATCTAATCACCTACTTAACTTTAACAATAGTATACAAAGAATAATAATATAAAACCAATATGAATTAACGTGGTAGCTCAGGGGCTAGGCGCTCGCTTTAAATTTCATAGAACGCGAGTGACCTGGGTTTGATTTCGGCGCAATTGCAGTTTTAAGCGCCAGTGAGAGAAAGCCTGTGCTCAGCAGTTTGATATTTATAGGCTGTTACCTTATAAAAAAAAGTAAAGTTTCAGCCTATAAATGTCCCACTGCTGAGTACAGGCCTCCTCTCATTTCTGAGAGGGTTTTGGAACTAGGAAGAATCCGCCACGCTGCTCCAATGCGGGTTGGCGGACTACACATGTCTTCGAAATATTTTTTAATTCACAGTCGTGCAGGTTTCCTCACGATGTTTTCCTTCACCGTCGAGCACGTGGTAAATCAGCATTTAAAATTGCAATTAACAATTTTAGTGGTGCCGGCACCGGGAATCGAACCCAGGTCACTCGCGTACTATGAAATTCACAGCGAGCGCCTAGCCCCTGATCTACCACGGCTACTATTTTGGTTACTTGATATATTTTATGAATTATGACTACACGATATGCATGCTCACATACACATCCACATACACACACATGCACATTATCCACTTATTCCTCACATCATAATCAACAGCTGAACGCTATCTACCCTACCTCATCGAGCATGGGATATAAGTTGGCCAGTCTTTCAGTGTTCTGAGGATACCCTAAAGGATACCCTAAGTCTTAAAGAATGCACACCGCTGTGGCTTGAAACCAGTGGAGATTCCAAGAAATACGATTAAATTTTCAAAAGAAAGATTACTATTGTGAATTAATCACATTAAGCGCCACATTTACAATGATTCACCGATAGGTGTCCCCGCAAAGTAGAACCTACACCTACCTCTTTCCTATAACTGGCGCTGTGGTGGTACCTACCCAGATTGGATTTCTACGTAGGAGTCCTACCCACCAATAACTTGATTTCACTTTACCACCATTCAAGGCGAACATGTGCCAAAGGTTTTTCGTTACTCGAATATTCGTAGCTTTTCATAGTAAGAAAAAAACGAAACCGCGAACATTTCTGTGGGACCACACTGCCTCCGTCACCCTGAGACGTCGGTTCTTAAGTCTCGTATGGCCAGTATACACAGTAACGTTTGCATACCACCTAGACGGATTCCTGGATAGAAATCTTTGTTCATTATCACTGTTCGAAAAAAACACATCTTGTCACAAGATTTCAAAAGGGTCATTAAGCAGGAACAGTAAGGTTAGCAAAGTTAAAAATTATACAGCGACACGGAAAGTTATTCTTGAATAAAAAAATATAAATATCAGACACGCAGAAATTAATGTCGCCGACATGAATATAGTCCGCACCGTACTTGACCCGATTTTATTTCCATTATAACAAATTACAAAATCAATACCGATCGGGCCGTCAGAGACTAACAACGCGCCGTTAGGTCTATCAACGGAACCTAGGCTTTGTCTACAATCTAGGGCACCCAGTTCGTTGCGCTTAATATGCTTAATCGCGCCGACGCAGATTAGACGTTTTGTGACCTAAGCGAAATATTTGCATAGCGTTGGTGTAACTACATACTCGTAATTAGTTTTTTTTATATAGCAAATACTGCCGTGAAACAGTTATTGAAATGAACATTTAATAGAAATCGTAACTGCGGTTATTTTCTTTTAAGAAAGTATATATAACGTGTGTTCTAATGCTGTTATCTTGAAGATAGGGCGATGAATCTCCTAAAACCGTGTGGGCAATCCCTTTACCAGATTTCACAAAAAAACATTTAAGGAAGTTAATTAGTAGTATTCAGTGCAAGGTCCACTTGAGGCTTGAATTGGAATTTCATCATCATCATTTAAGCCCTTCGCAAGTCCATCCGATAGACCCCTACCATATGGCTCTACACAAAAGTTACCTGTACCTGTATCCATTGACTTTCTGCAACACCGTGCAGGTCGTCGATACAGGTGCTCGGCAACGATTAAGGCGGTAGGATTTCCATGCAAAAATCCGTCTAGGTTGTACCATCTCAGGGTCAGTTATTCTGCCGTGAAGCAGTAGTGTGCAAACATTACTGTGTTTCGGTCAGAAGGGCACTCGGAGCTAGCGTAATCACTGGGCATATGAAACTTAAGAACTGATGTATCAGGGTGGCGGGCGCAGTGTGGCGCCACACAATTGTTCTGGATGGCCCAGCTTTTGTTGTAGGCGGACGTTGCAATTACCATCAGGTGAACGTTTTTCTCGTGTCGTCACCTAATACAATAAAAAAATTTGCTTCATGTAGTCTAATGGGCATCGTCTCAGCATTAAGGTTAAAATAGAGAAAGAAGCTAATTTCTTCGTTGCTGTGATTCAGGTTGGATGAACAATCGATAATGAAAATGTACTACCTAACCCCGTGCGAGTATTTCGCACAGTATCGCGGTCATGAACAGATGGCGCCATCTACCTATTTTAATAATGTAAACAATAACAACCGACAGCTGTCGTACTAGTTGAACTGTTTGTCATCAGATGGCTTTCTATAATTAAATTTTATAATTCAATTTTTTTAGTAATTTTTTTTAACGAAAACTTGAATTTTAATTCATTTACTTATTTTTAGTCATTAGATGGAATAATCTTCAAAATGGTGTACGATACAATAAATTTATTACAGTATTAAGGAAGATATTTCATACCGATAAAAAACAAATCCGAGAAATAATATAGACATTTTCGAACAGTAGATTGACAGGCCATTTTCCACAGTTTGCGAGTATTTTGCGTGTACCTACCCGTACAGTTTATTTGAGCCAAACAGTTGTTGACGACGTCGGCGAGCCGAGATAACTAGCCCGATATTTGGAACAGTATTTTTCGGGACCATTAGACAAGCATAGCTCTTCATTGACGCCCGGAATTTACAATCATTGTTAGTTAAAGTTCACGATCTTGCGGCGACATTGCTCGGTCGATTGTAAAGGAACTAGCTGTGCCCTGCGTTTCCCCCTTTTTAAAATGAGCTGACCACATGACTGCTGCGTACGGCATGGTACCTGTCTGATCTCAGCATTCACACTTCCTAGTTCTGCCCTTGTCGGTGATTCGGTTCACAGCGCGCTTCTTAAAACTGTAGAGTAAAGTTTTACCTTCGTCGATAAACGGACTTTCCAACGCAAAAATAACTGCCGCCACACAGACAGACCGACTCGGTCGCTGTCTTTCGTATTCAATAACACTAATAATATCTAGTTTTGAGGTGAAACACGTGTCGCGTTCTCGACTTCGGTGGTGTGTAATGCCTGGGGATAGTATTGTAGCGGTGGAGGGCATCTCGTGGCGGTATTGTTGCTTGTGCAAGCTATTGTGGCGGGCGGTGCTCTTCAAAAACCACATAAAATACTGGTGGTAGGATTCCTATGCAGGAATCCGTCTAGATAGGTACCACCTCAGGGCCAGTTATTCTGCCGTAAAGCAGTAGTGTGCAAACATTACTGTGTTTCGGTTTGAAGGGCACTGTGAGCTAGCGTAATCACTGGGCATATGAGACTTAAGAACTTGTCTCAGGGTGATGGACACAGTGTGGTGTCAGATAGAAATTTTCTGGGTGACACAGCATTTGTTATGGGCAGACGTTGCACTTACCATCAGGTGAACGTTTTGCTCGTTTCATTACTTAATCCAATAAAAAAAAGTATTTTGTATTTTGGATGCGGATCTTGGCAAATTAACAATTCCTTATTATAATGGATTTCCGCAAAGTAACGACACCAGATTCTATAAACTATAGTGCTTCTTTAAATCGCAATAAAAGAGTGAATAGCAAAATTATAATCATGTCAAAGCAAAACGTGTGCACAGGGTCTTCAGTAACCTTTAAGGTTTCCCAGTGATTTAACTTAAAAGGCTTCGCACATCTTTGTCGTCGCTTCAACTTTGTTTCACCACGCAACATTGTTACATTTGTACGTGTGCATTTCTTTCTTATTGAAGAAAGTGACTGGACGACAACGTCTTCCCATGACATATGATGCGTCACCCAGAACATTTCTGTGCGACACCATACTGCGCCCGTCACCCTGAAACATTAGCGGGACTACTACGAAAATCGAAGTACGAAGTTTCGGATCGATTCGAAGCAACGACGGACGTCAAACAGACCTTACACAATTACTTCGGATGCAACTTCTACGAACGGCCTTATTCCGGATCCATAGGCAAACCAACAGAATCAATGATTAGCGAAGGATGATGCTGTGGTAGAAAACGTGCGATCCGTCAGTCGAAACTTCCTACTTCGATTTTCACAGTAGACTCCCAGTTCTTGAGTCTCACATGCTCTCAGTGTCCTTCGGATCGCAACACAGCAATGTTTGCACACTACTGCTTCACGGCAGAATAACAGGCCCTGCGGAACCAACCTAGACGGATTCCCGCACAGGAATCCAACCACCAGTGAATGAAATTTGTTTTTAAATGTAGGAATACTTCAAATTGGAATATTTCTATCACCAGTATGGCATAAGACCGCGAGTTGACAAGGTCTATGATCAGCATAGGTCTGGCCTTCCTTTAGGTCATGGATCATAGTATGGTCCCAGGCCACATACAATCATCAATATCTCGCATTCTCGGACAGGTCGTAACACAAACTATCGGGCGCCATCCTATACAGTGTTATTGACGAGACGAGCGAGTGGTTCATCGCCAGTGGTTAAATGCCATGGTTTCCCCTAACGGTCCTAGTGTGATCTCACCCAGAACATTGAATTCGAAAGCTTCTGACGAGATGAGCAAAACGTTTACCTAATGGAAAGTGCAACGTCACCTAGAACATTTCCGTGTGTCGCCACCCTGAAACATCAGTTCTTAAGTCTCATATCCCCTGTAATTTATACAAAATTTAGCAACAATAATGTTCGCACCCAACTGCTTGAAGGCAAAATAACTGGCACCTACATAGACGGATTCCTGCTGCGTCAAATTCATTTTCTGCGGTGTATATTGCATGTAAGAAAAAAATGTAATAGATGAAGTTGTTTGACATCACTGGCATTGAATCCACCGTAACATGCATACATACATACATCCCATAAGGGGTAGTCAGAGACTGGGCACTCACTGCAAAAACAGATGACTGCCACAATCCACGTTTCACCAAAACAGTATAATGCACTTGTGTGATAGGTGCTGAGCCCATCGCCACCATGCGCTGTTGGGTGCACAGTGCAGTTTAATTCCTTACTCGCCTTTTACGAGATCCATTGGATGAGATGGAGTGGTAGTATTCTTTTAACGAGCCGCTACCACACGGCCTCACCGTAACAAATTTAAACAAATTAAATTGTTATACTTTAGTTGTACAATACTTTTTCATTACTTGCGGTAGGATTCCTCTTAGGTAAGGTAACACATCCTATAGGTTGGTATCCTCCAGGTTGCACATCCTAATTTTAATAGAGAAGATGGAACCTGCTTGGGATCCTATAATTAATAAAATTAAGTCAAAACCCAAGTATACCACTGCAAGACTTCAAGACACAGTTAGCTCTTTCTGCGTAGATCGGACCACCAATAATAATTAAAAGCTGAAGGTACTCCGGGTTAACTATGACATCGGGACATCTGTCACCTCAGTCCCCCCGTGACCATGGGTGCTGTAAAGCACTCGAAACGTCGGGTTATAAATAACAAAATAAACGCGATAAAATCCGTAAAATTAGTTTCATTTAAATGTGTAGTGTTCGCGTAAATATAAGAAATCATTATAAGATTTTTGTATGTTAAAGTCCTTTTCAGAGTTTTAAGTGAAGACAAGGATGAATGGATTAGGTATTTTCCGTACGAGGCATAACCGTAAAGCTTTGATGGACGAAGTGGAACAGCGCAGTGTGGGAACGTTGCGGTGCAGTGCGGTCAAAGATGTAGTGACAAAATTATAGAATGGGTCGCTCGTAGCAAGTGGATAGATATAGTTCCTGCGTACACCAATGAGAAAGAGGCATGACTATATGTTATTTCAGAAGTCGTGCATCTGAGGCAGGTATCTGAAGGATACGACAGATGTCGCCTGTTTACATACAGAAACGGTTCGGCCATGTTTGCACGAGCGTTGCCAGGCAACGGACAGGCAGCAATCGATGCGCTCAACAATTGCACTAAAGGCTGCTTGGAGCATGACGTGCAGTTGATTACATTTGCAAACGTCATTAAATATTCAGAGGATTCGCCACGGATAGATTGGCCTGCCGTATTTATGCCAGTAAGCATAAATGAGTCCAGTTCCCACGATTTTAAGTGGTGACCTATAAACGTAGGAAAGGAAGTTAATTTGACAAGATCCGCATGTAAATATAAAATGGTGTACATTACCTAGTTTTTGAAGAGCTACGCCCGCCCTCCCTCAGTAGCGTGCACAAGCTAACACCGCCACCAGATACCCTCCACCAATCGATACTACCACTAGGTAATATACACCACTGAAGTCGAAAACGCGACACGTGCCACAAGTGTACGCGCAAACACAGAGGCACTCACTCGTCCCACCTACCCGCACCCGATGTAACGCTGATACGATAAGATCGGAGATAGGCTAGGATGCAGTGTCAGAAACACGGGGACAATCACAACACAACCAGACCCGAAGACCAACAATTTATGTTTTAGCACAAACGTTGGTTCCGGCTGGGATTCGAACCCAGGACCCGCGGCTTAGAAGTCAGGTACTCTGACCACTAGGCCACGCGGTCTACATAGATATGTTGTTGTCACCAAGTATCTCACATATCTCATCTTACACCCGATCACCGGGCGCGGATACTTTAGCACGAATGACAGGCTCAGTATGTGTGGATTCGGAAGTCGGTGTCGTGAACATAATAGTGCGGTGTCCACTTTCCACAGGAAAAATCAGTGTAGGACCACACTGCGCTCGTTACCTTAAGACAGTTCTCATTGTTTCACATGTCCTGTAATTACACTCACTTCAGTACTGTTCGAATCAAAACACTGTAGCATTTGCGCACGCCATGCAGAATAAATGGCACTGCGGTGCTACCGCATCATAATCATTTCAGCTTGTCACTAATCCACTGCTAATCAAAGGCCTCCCCCTAAGATTCATCATTATCGATTGCAAAAAGGGGAGGTGGAAGAATCAACGAGTGCAGTTCCTCTCCCTCATAAAGCTGATCCGTAGACAATTGATACATTTGCTACGCTGCATGAGACAAAAACTAAACAAAGAATGCGACGGTGAGACAGTGGAACTCTTTACAGCGGTCGGCTTTTGAGTCCAACATAACATCTTCAATTCAATAGAAGACGTCCTTTAGATTAGTCCAACGTTTCTGCGATCTCGAACCTCATCACCAATTAACACCAGGTGGGATTCTAGTTAGATTAAAACTTTCGCCTATCGTATAAAAGTAACAGCTTTCAAATGTCCCATTGCTGAGCACAGGCCTCTTTCATTCATTTCTGAGAAGGGGGTTATCCAGCCCAACAAGTTTCTGCGATCTCGAACCTCATCACCAATTAACACCAGGTGGGATTCTAGTTAGATTAAAACTTTCGCCTATCGTATAAAAGTAACAGGTTTCAAATGTCCCATTGCTGAGCACAGGCCTCTTTCATTCATTTCTGAGAAGGGGGTTATCCAATGCGG
Source organism: Luehdorfia chinensis (assembly GCA_019845155.1). Classification (NCBI taxonomy): domain Eukaryota; kingdom Metazoa; phylum Arthropoda; class Insecta; order Lepidoptera; family Papilionidae; genus Luehdorfia; species Luehdorfia chinensis. Next base: position 902,098 of record JAHVAK010000072.1, read on the forward strand.
GTTGGGCGACCTTCACATGTCAAGAAATATTTTTATACCACAGGTATCACCACGATGTTTTTCTTCAACGCTGCGCACGTGGTAAATCAGCATTAAGAATTGCAGAACAATTTTAGGGGTGCCGGTGGGGTTCGAACTCAGGTCACTTTCGCACTATGAAATTTATGGCCAGCGCTCAGTTCTGGGCAACCACGGCCATGGTAGGCCTATCATATACAAAAAATAAATGTTTGTTTGTACCGTATGCGGTTCTATACCATTCGATTAATGGTGTTAGGATTCCAATGCAGGAATCCTTCTAGGTTAGAAGCCGTGAAGCAATAGTGTCCAAACATTACTGTGTTTCGGTTTGAAGGGCACTGAGAGCTAGCATAATCACTGGGCATATGTGACTAAGAACTGATGTCTCAGGGTGACGGGCGCAGTGTGGTGGTACACAGAAATGTTGTGGGTGACAGAGCATTTGTTATGGACAGACGTTGCACTTACCATCAGGTGAACGTTTTACTAATCGACACTAAATGAAATGAAAAAAATTTGGTGTGTCATATTGCACGCACGGCCGCGAAGGTTTCTAAATTAGTACTACCATTTTACAACAGGTGGCGCGTGGGTCGAATCGGATAGTGGCCGTCATCCCGCATAGATGACGGTCACTATCCGATTATTACACTACTCTGACATCGTTCATCCGTTTGAGATGAAACTTAGACAGTCGTTATCAGTAGTGTGCAGATTACTGTTTCGGTCTGAAGGGCACTGAGTGCTAATGTAATCATCGGACATATGAGTCTTGAACAACTGATCTGGGTAACGGGCGCAGTATGTCACGCAAATATTTTGGGTGACTCAGCATTTGTTATGGACAGACGTTGCACTTACCATCAGGTGAACGTTTTGCTAATCTCGTCACTCTATCCAAAAAAAATCTTGGTACTTGCACGAAATGATTGAACAAATTACAAAGAATGAAAGAGGCATTGCAAAGCATAGCGAAGCATTAAGCTAGTTAACTATAAACCAGAGTCGCTAATTATTTAATAAAGAAAAAGCACTAATTAACTATAAAGACGAAGCAACAACAAAATAATCAATAGCTTATACCCAGAATTTCTAAAAATAACTCAATTACATAGAGAAAAGTACAGTCGCGTCATAACAAAGATTTATTTTTTCTTATTTGATGCAGTGACGAGACGAGCAAAACGTTCACCGGATGGTAAGTGCAACGATGCCCATAACAAATGCTGTGTTACTCAGAATCATCACACAAATGGTTTGGGTGACACAGCCATTGTTTCGGTCTATAATCTATCAAAACCAACACTGGATGAATCAACATTAAAAGTATTATCGAAAGCGAATTAATTTCGCAATAACACCGCGAAGAATCCCGTACGAAGAAATTATCTGTACTGTTGTCTGTATAAAAATAATATCGGTAAAGAAGATTCGGAGGCGATACGTCAAGACATTTCGTCAATGTTATGTCGAAGTTCTGTGCCGAAACTGAATCTTTCCAAAGACGAATTAAAAGCATTAAATAAATTACGAAACAGACCCGAACTCACGATTCTCCGCGCAGATAAAGGAAACGCTACGGTAGTAATGGATACGTCGGATTATAATTTTAAAATGCAAGAACTTTTGTCGGACGTAAACACCTATAAAAAGGTTAAAACAGACCCAACTATTAAACACACGCTCAAAACTACTAGCGATCTAATAAATCTTTTGTTTTTCTACTCGTAGATGTTTTAGTAATTAGGAATCCTAATAACTCTTCGAGTTACACTGTGTATAGGAAAAAGACACATACTAATAGGTATTTAAACGGTGAATCTCACCACCATCCTTCACAGTTAGCTACCGTGGGTAAGTCTTTGTTTCAGAAAGCTCAAGACAAAGGATCTGTGACAGTAAACACCTGGCCGCCGAGCTTCAGCATGTCAAAGCTAGTTTTGCAAGACAACAAGCTTCGGGTTCCGCGCCTTCGTCGCAGTGACCGAGTGAAGCCGGCCACAGTCGAGCGGGTACCTGCAGTCCTACCATGTCAGAGGAGTCACAGACAAGATTATAACCAATCTTGAAGCGAGCTTCCATAAGAACATTTTTCAAGCCGCCGAAGAAGATAAGTCAGTTTTTACCATCTGTCAAGTGTAACATCCCTCTACAAGATGCAGGAGTATACAGCTAATGAATGGGGAGTATACAAGATTGTGAATGGTGTCTCTCTTACATAGGGCAAACAAAGAGATCAGTAAAAACCCGCGTAAAAGAACATATAGCTGATGTAAAGAATTGTCGCTCTATGAAGTCTGCAGACTGTAACCATGTTCTGGATCATCCCAACCATTACATCAGATTTGATAAACCACAAATCCTGGCAAAACACCGGTTCCTACCAAGGATGATTCGCGAGGCTATTGAAATAGATCGGACCAAAAATAATAATTTAAAGCTGAAGGTACTCCGGGGTAACTATGACATCAGGACATCTGTCACCTCAGTCCTCCCGTGACCATGGGTGCTGTAAAGCGCTCGAAACGTCGGGTTTAAATAGTAAAAATTAAACGCCATAAAATCCGTGAAATTACTATCATTTAAATAAATATTGTAGAAGAGAAAAGTATGCAATATTAAACATAGAAAATTTTCTTGTGATTTGACACAATAAATATATCAGGAATGTTCAAGAAGGAAAGGAAAGTAAAAGGGGAAAAGAGATCTAAGAGAGATAACGTCACCCAAGAAAAGAAAAAACCTCTTGTGCCACATCGGGACTTAATGGCATTTATCACAAGAAAAATGTGTCAATTACTCTGCCGACTAAAGTATACCGAGCTTTGTTTGCGTTCATACTGCCAATGTCAAACACATAATAGTCTGTGGTCAAACAGTCGCACAGAGTAGAGATTGTCGCTATAGAATTTGAAAAAAGGTTGCCAACAAATTACTCAAACCACAATAACGTTCAAAGTCTGAATTAAGGTCGAATTTTGACCACAGAGCGACCGCTAGTTATTATAATTTTGTAGCGATATCTATCTATGTCGCCACATGGGAAGCTCAAAAAACTGAAATTGTATTTGTATATATTATAATCTTAAATATTACTGGTAGGAGAAGACGTCCACCCTAGATCAGACCATCCGATCTGGCGGGCAGCTATTTCTCATAGCTGATTGCCACTTTACCTAAAGTGGGAAAGTGATAAATTTCAACCAGCATTACCTTCATCGATGTCTGGAGGCAGTCCGCCCACGAAAACCTTCCGACTGAACCTCTCACCGTGCTCCGAGCCGGCAGACACCGGCGATGAGCGAGCCGGCGAGCCCAGCGCGCTCACACACATTGATAAACCTGGAATAACAATGCTCCGTTTAGTCTTCCATGCCTCGACCCAGGGTGGTAAAATGAGAATTGTTATCTGATATGGGTATCATGTACTATTCTTCACAATCGTCTGATGGTGGGATCCCTGTGTAGTCTAGGTAAATACCACCAAAGTGCTGTCAATTAATTCAGCCGTCAAGCAGTAGTGTGCAAACTTGACTGTTCGATCTGACGGGCACTGATAGCTAGTGTATTACAGGGCATATGAAAGTTGAGAATCACGTTGAGTATCACGGCGACAAGCGCAGTTAGGTGCAAGCACAGAAGGTCTGGATGAAACAACGTAGCGCTGTGCTCGTCTCTTCGATTGGGTTAAGTGACGAAACGAGCAAAACGTTCACCTGATGGTAAGTCCAACGTCCGCCCATAACAAAGGCTGTGTCACCCAGAACATTGTGTGACACCACCCTGCGCCCGTCGCCCTGAGACGTCAATTCTTAAGTCTCAAATGGCCAATGATTACACCAGCTCATAGTGCTCTTCAGACCGAAATACAGTAATGTTTGCGAACTACTGCTTCACGGCAGAATAACTGGCCCTGCGGTGGTACCTCCCTAGACGGACTAGCTACTCCAGTGTGGTCAGATCGAATGTAGACGAAATCCTGCATCCAGTCAAGCTGCGCTGTACAACTTGAGCAGAACGTAATGCTAGAAGTGCCACATCTAGTTAGCTCGAAGCTTTTTACGGCTCGGCCTCGAGTTTTAGGTAACTTTTCTCACCAGCAGCGCTGAGTCTAGAGACGACATCCTGCGTCTGATCAGGAGGCATAGAGGGCGAGCCTGCGCCCGCCGCGCCTGCCACCACTGCCGCCTCCTCCACGCCGGGGAAAAAGGGTGACTTGCCTGCAACAAAAGAAAAGAATGTTTATTTTAAAAATTCACCACTCCATCCCTTCGAGACGTAAATTTCTTTTTATCATCATTAACTTTTTACAGAAAGAAAAATTAAAAAATGCCGTGCTTGGCCATAAAAATTGCTATGTCACAACTTACCGCTGATAGGATTCCTACACAGGAATCCGTCTAGATAGGTACCACCGCAGGGCCATTTATTCGGCCGTAAAGCAAACTTTACTGTGTTTCGGTTTGAAGGGCAGACGTTGCACTTACCATCAGGTGATCGTTATGATCATTTCGTCATCGTCAATTAAAAAATTATCGTATGAAGTTATATGCAAGCGTTTTTCCCCGAGTGTGCGCGGTGCAACGGCCCCAGGCTTTGGGCCGTGCTGTCGCCGTGCCGATGCTGGGTCGGGCAAAAAAAACGCCTGTTCTGTGTTTTTTTTTAATTGGATTTAGTGACGAAACGAGCAAAACGTTCACCTGATGATAAGTGCAACGTCTGCCCCTAACAAATGCTGTGTAACCCAGAACATTTCTGTGTGACATCACACTGCGCCCGTCACCCTGAGACATAAGTTCTAAATTCTCATATGCCCACTGATTGCTAGCTCACAGTGCCCTTTAAGCCGAAACACAGTAATGCTTGCACCACACTGCTTCACGGCAGAAGACCCTGGTCCCTGGCCCTGGGACGGATTCCTGCACAGGAATCCTATCACTAGTAAAACATCTATCTGTCTATATATATAAAAGCGAATTACCCCTGAGTCATCACTATATCTGCGAGACTACAAGACTGAAATGTGGCTCACATTCCTTTCCCGACATACACACTTACCAAGATCAGATTCTACGAACATTTATTCCCAAATTTGTAGACGGGCTGGTACTGTTTATCTCTACCTATACATACTTAACATAACTTCCGTGCGAAGCCGGGACGGGTCAGCTAGTTTTATACATACATATAGTCAGTCCCATATAAGGGTAGGCAGGGGCTACACATGTAACCCACTTTTCGCTCCGCGGGAAATGAGAAATGACGGGTTGCGAACCATATCGACGCCATTTTAGAACGAGTCAAACAATTCTAGCTCAGTTGCGGTACCACTAGCAGTGTATAGTGACAGTATTGCGAAAGAGGTAAGTGCTATTCCACTCTACTATCGGCTAGTTTTATGTATATGTAAAAGTTTAATCGACTATCTCAGTAAATTCGAACGGTAGGAATAAATATATTTTCATTAAAAATGTAACATGTAATATAATTAATTAATCAAAAAACCGACTTCTTCGCACCAGCTGTGTGCAGCATGTAATGAGTATGAGTTTCATGATTTTCTCATGGATCCCATCATCAGAACTTGACTAAATTTGTATGCCACCACCATTAATGCACAAAAAACCTAAGATACACAGCTCGATACAAAAATCACTTCAAAAAGCGTCCCCGATCGATCAAAACATAACAATAAAGACAAAGATCACAAATTCCGATTAAATAAACACAAATTAAATCTTATGCCCACCACAAAAAGCAGCTTTTTAAATGTAATCAACTATCGTTGCACGACGTTTTGGCAGACATTGCGTTGACACGGCTGACGCGATGCTAATCTATGACGTTTCTGAGTCGCTGGCTGAGTGGGTTTTTGGTCAATAGTGTCCCTACCAGCAGGTCACCACTTTCTTATAAAATTAAATCAATAAAGTAAGAAGTTATGCCCGAACATATATACAAAAATATACAGACGAATTCAGAACCACCTCATTTTTTGAAAGATGTATAAACAAAAATAATGCCAGCTACTCGTTCCCAGAATACTGGCAAATCCGCCTCAAACTCGTCAAAAAAAAACTGAAAGTCATTGTTATCAATAAAAATCAACAAAATGGAAATGTCCGTCTGCCATTTGCATTTAAAACACTTTTCCAGCTACAGTTTGACAAAGCAAATATGTTGCGAAGAATTTATTTTATCTCTGAGACTGGTGAAGCAACTGGCGCAAAATTTTAGACAAATATAGATTTTTTAAACGACAACAGTAGGATTTATCCTGTATCGTGGATGCCCGAAAATCTAAAATTGTGTTTTGCACAAATTTTGGTTCCGCATGGGCTTAAAAACCAGGATTCGCGGCGTAGGCTAGGTCTGTGCCCACCTGTTTTTTTGTTAATAAGAATGTTATGGTCGGTATTGTTTATTTATAGAAGAACGTTGGTGAACGTTCACCAGATGTTAAGTGCAACGTCTGCCGCTAACAAATGTCGTATCACCCGGAACGATACAGTGCGGCAACGCAGTGCGCACGTCACCCTGAGACATCAGTTCTCGAGTCTCATATGCCCAGCGATTACACTAGCTCTCAGTGCCCTTCAGACCGAAACAAAGTGTTGTTTGCACGCTACTGCTTCACGGCAGAATAACTGGCCCTGCGGCGGTACCTACCTAGGCGGCTTCCCGAGGAATCCTACCACCAGTAGCCTGTTGTTAGACAACTGCTGTTTTCCATTCATTTGTTATTTCACTGTCGGAAGCAGCGACAGTTTCAGTCGACTAACGAAACCCACGTGATGTCTCGCTAGTAAACCTAGTGGCTTTATCATTCCGAGCTCTTGCACGTGAATTTTAAATTCCACGCCAACAAATTGTGCCCACACCTTGCAGCAAATATTTACATAGATAAGCGTTCATCGACCTTCGCTACATTTTATGGAAATCTGTACATGTGAGAATGGGGTCGAATGAGGCAGCGAGTGTGGTTGAAAGACAACCGAGTCAAAAGCTGCAGCGTCGCATGACATCATAGTGCATTCATCTCGATGCAGAACAGCCTAAAAATGTTCCACTAAGCACTGGCCTCCTCTCATGTCGTAGAGGGTTTTTGAGCCGGGAAGAGACCGCCACGATGTGGGTTGGCGGACTTCACGCGTCGCCGAAATGTTTTCATTCCTCACACCCGCAGGTTTTCTCACGATGTTTTCCTTCACCGCTGAGCACGTGGTAAATCAGCGTTTAAAATTGCAAAACCATTTTAGTGGTGAGTCACCACGGCTCATCTCTATTGATTAATTTCATTAGAGGTTTTCTTGACAGTTTTTTTTAACTTCAAACCGAAACACGGTAATGTTTCTACATTTGTTTTACCACAGAATCACAGGCCCTGCCTATACGGACAGCTACATGGAAACTACCACCACTACAATTATATCACCGCAATAAATTTAATCAATAATGACAAAGGTCCGAAACCGTGAATTTGTCGGATCAGTTGGCTCGTTGGCTTAGCGATTGGCTTCAGTGATAAATGTAAGGACTACACAAGCTGTGCCCAGTCTGTGTTTGCGCTCGCGCAATTCTGTCTGTAAAACGCACCAGCGAACGAGAAATCCCAGTGTGGGGGCATCGTTTTTTTTTAAATTATCGAAGACTCCGCGCAACGTTTCGTGCCACGCATTCCCCATGTCTGTGTTGTTGTGGTAAATCAGTCACTAGCGCTCGTGTCAACGACATCAAAAAAGTAACAACTTGGCGTTTCGCCAGCGGCTAGCTGAAAATACGCTCAGCTGAAGCGCGCCGTGTCACCGGTTGAAATGGGGACGCGAGTGCGGCCGCGCGACGAGGAAACGGGGAGTGTGGAACATGTTACTTCATAAGAGGTTACGTTATATATTAGATCATTTCTGTGTGGCACCACACTGCACATAACCATGGGACACCAGTCCATTGTCTCATATGCCCAGTGATTACACCTAGCTCTCAGTGCCCTTCAACACAGTAATGTTTGCACATTACTACTTTACGGCAGAATAACTGACCCTGCGGTGGTACTTAGATGGGTTCTTGCATATTGCACTTACCATCAGGTGATCGTTTTGCTAGTTTCGTTGATTTATCAAATAAAAAAAACAATATGCAATGCTGTCACTATACTGCCCGTGGAAACGTAATGAGGAGTGAGAATTTTTTGACGCTTACCAAAATGGCGGCGACGTGGTTAGCCACCCGACATCTCGTTTCCCACGGGGGCGAAAAGCGAGCTACGTGAGAGGTCTCTGCCGACCTTTTTATTTGCATATCATCCTTAATAATTAAATGTGATTATAATAAAAATAGATTATATTAAAAATCTTTCATACATTGAAAACCATTTTTTTTGACTTTTGGCGGCAACTCGAAAAATGGCAGTAGTGTTTTTATTTAATTTTGTGATTTCTGTGTATATTTGGAGTTTTGATGTTTAATAATGATAGTTAATTATGCAGCAAGTGCTCCTGAAAGTGTACATTAATTGGAAAATTCAGTTCAAGACCAAAATTGTGCTTTTCGTTTTGTCTCCATCAGTCCACCAAATCTTCAGTAACGTCAACTATCAATTTACTGTCGATCAAAATTTTGTATCTTGCTGCTTGAAGATTGTATATTTAGATATGTTACTTGACACTGGAAAATAGTTTATGACTGTTTCCATTAATAAATAAATAAATAAACCATTTTTTTAGTGCTAAAATTCGTTTCGCGCCAATAATTAAAAAAAGTTAGCAGAGTCAAAGGAATAATGTCGGTTACTCCACTGACAAGAGCAGAGCCCGTAAATTAAAGGTAATTGACAATTAAAATCAAATTAAGTCACTCGGCGCTATTATCTTTAAAAGGATTATAAGGCGTTTTTAATCTATGACTTTAATTATTTCGAGCTCGTACTCAATGCTAGGACATCAGAACTTACTTCACTGGAGGTAGGACTCTTATGCAATAATTCGTATAGGTAGGTAGCACCGCAGTGTCAGTTATTCTGCCGTCAAACAATATTGTGCGAACATTACTGTGTTTCTTGACTGGTATTTTAATTACTGGGCATATTAGGTTTAAGAACTGACGTCTCAGGGTGACGGAGCCCAGTGTCGAGTCTAACACAAATGTTCTGGGTGACGGAGCCCAGTGTCGAGTCTAACACAAATGTTCTGGGTGACACAGCATTTGTTGTGGTCGGACGGTGCACTTACCATCAGGTGAATGATACGCGTCGTCTCGTCATATACTATAACAATAAAGTGTTGATTACCCACGCGTGGTATAAATGAAAACGTTTGCCCATAACAAATGCTGTGTCACCTAGAACATTTTTGTGCGGCATCACACTGCGCTCGTTAACTTAAGACAAAGCCAGAAGCAGTTTAGCTTTTTCTCCTTAAGATATATAGATATAAGATATAAAATTTGTAATAAAAAATGTTCATAGTTACAGTGGTCGATGTGTTACGTTAACATAGATCCATAACGTGTTATCTGTATTAACGATACAAATTTTGTTCTACCTACAACTGTCCTATTATTTGTCATATTTTTAAAATGTTTGTGTATACTATGTACTTTGAGAAATAAACAAATAAATAAAATAAATAAATAAAAGTTGTGTGCAAACATTATGGTGTTTCGGTTTAAAGGGCTAATGTCTCAAGGCTGACGGGCACAATGTGGTGTCACACAGAAATGTTCTGGGCGACACACAGTTTGTTATTGGCAGACGTTGCACTTACCATCAGGTGAAGGTTTTGCTCGTTTCGCCACTTTATCCAATATAATACAATACAATACAATATAAATAATAAAAATAAATTAAGAGAAAACGTACCCGCCCGATATAATGCTTATGCGATAATATCGGAGGTACGTAGGCTAGTATGCAGTAAAAAACACACGGAGTCAAATAAAAAACCTAATACGAAAAACAATTGGTTTTTGCAAAACTTGGCTTCGAACCCAGGACCTGCGGCGGTCGTGGTGGGCGTCTCCAGCATTACCTTGGCTCTGAGGAACTGTAAGCGTGTAGATGTACAAGTGTTAAAACATATATGGCTGTCGAAAAACATTACAAGCGCTTACGATGTCAAAACGGCGGTCTGCAGCCATAAAAGTGTAGACATTTTATTTGGGGTGCGCTGAAGTGGAGGGGGTGGGGGGGGGGGGGGCGGGTCAATCGAGGTCGAAAGGGTCAATAAGGTCAGAACGTGGTGGTAGAGATCGAGGCGGTGCGATGCAAGTTCGTGACGCGAAATTATGTACGCCGTCCCGAGTACTCACTGTAGAGACCATTTCGGTAACGTTTTGATCTAGAACCTTCTTTTATAAACGAGCTCTCTAATTCAAAAATAACTTTTTAAGTAGAATTACTATTTCCTGAGATTAGCGCGTACAAACACACAAACTCTCTGGCTTTCATAATAGATACAAAGGCGTCGAAAGGCATTGTTAAATGATCGATCGACAGTGCTCCAGCGGAACATCACGATTGGTCTTCGCGCCCATTTCGCCCTGCCGAGCGAACATTTGGAACTGAGCAAATGTTTGGGGTGTTCTGCCAAGACCAGTTCAGAAAACAAGACGAGAAAACACCTGTCCTTACTACATTGAGACAGCGTACACTTGTTCTCAACAAACGCTCGTACTGAACTGTTCGCTCGCGTCTAGTAAAAACATTGACGGGCTCTTCTTTTTCGATGCTGACATTAGCTGCCAATTCGAGCCAGTTATGCCAATGTCGAGTAATAATTTAATTATACTTTTTCAGACTTCTTTCTCTACAGACTTCGTTTCGATCGACTGTAGAATGAATGACTAGACATTTACCGAAGTTTTGCTGAACGGATGGCAATAGTACAATTTTGATCTTTAATTGACCTTTCCAGTCGCTGTACACTATCACGAGCACTTGCTGCATAACAAACTATCAATATTAAACACCAAAACTCAAAATATACAGAGAAATTACAAATTTCAATTAAAAATACTACCGCCGCTTTTCGAGTTTGTGCCAAAAGCCCATGGATGGGGGCCCTATAAATTTCAATTGGTTGCAAAGTTTCTTGACTCCGCTCGATGTTCGCGTAGAATTCAAAAAAAGATCTAACACCCTACGAGCATCCGTACGTCGAGCGAACGCTCGGAGCAAGCCCGCTCGCCGTTTTCAATTTTTTTTTTGATGACGAAACGAGCAAAACGTCCACCTGATGGTAAGTGCAATGTCATCCGGAGACATAAGTTCCTATGTCTCATGTGCCCAGTGATTAACGCGAGCTCTAAGTGCCCTTCAGCTTACATTTGCACACTACTGTTGCAACTAAAGAGTAAACGAGCATTCTTTCGACGAGCCCAGCCGATTATCAAACGAACATACATATTCGCTATAATACTGCTGTTATTGTAGATAATTTTAAAAATGACCGGAAAAAAAATCCCGCTGGGTTTCTTACTGGTTCTTCCCAGGACAGAGGCATTTTTTACTAACCAGTGTAGTTTAAAAAAGAGAAAAAAAAATAACTTTCAATAAGTATTATGTAAATAATCTAAACTTGAATAAAAATGTATTCTATTCCATTCTATTCTATTCCCTGTCGAAGTCTAAATACCAAATACTTGATCGGATCTGGTTGTGTTGTGATTGTCCTATTGTTATCCTACACCCTAGCCCACCTCGAATCTTATCACGTGAGCGTTACATCGGGAGCGGGTAGGTTGGGACGAGTGAGTGCCCCTGTGTTTGCGCGTACACTTGTGGCACTGTAATATCTCCTGCGCAGTTGAGAACTTCTGATAGTATTCGAAAATCGTCTAGACGGATATTAACGAAGGTTTTCATGCTCGAGAACTGTTCAGACCACAAAGTGGAATCGCGGCTTTAGCGGAATAGACAAAGCTGACCCTAAATAACTCAACCTTTACTTGGTGGTTGGATGCCTGTGCAGTCAGTAGTACTCAGGTAGGTACCCCAGGGCATTCTGCCGTAAAGCAGTAGTGTGCAAACATTACCGTTTCGGTCTTAAGGGCGCTGTGAGCTGGTGTAATCACTGGGCATACTAGATTGAACAACTGATATATCAGGGTGACGGGCGCAACGTGGCGCTACACAGAAATGTTCTAGGTGACACAGCACTTGTTATGGGCAGACGTTGCACTTACCACCAGATGAACGTTTTGTTCGTCTGATCATTTTATTCAATAAAAAAGACCTAAAAAAATATTAATAATAATCTATATATAAGATTAAAAAGCGAATTCACCAGGTTTTGCGCATATGACACTAATGTTTCGGTAAGTAAAAATTCGAAATATAAAGAGGACTACAGAGGCGGCAAGAATCAAAGCTCCAGAGCTGGTTGTCGTACTTCGAAAGTTCTCGAAGTATTCTTGACGACCGCGTGTCGTAGTGGTAGAGTACCTGACTTCTAGGTCGCTTCCTGGATTCGAATACCAGCCGGAGCTAACATTTGTGGAAAACAAAACGTTGCTTTTCGAGTTTGGTTGTCCAATAATTCAATTGAATCGAAATAAGACGATCGAGCGTAAGGCAGCGCCCGGCGCCCGATCTACGACGGCTAGGGTTAACAGATCAAATAATGAGATTTCTTGACAATTTTCAAGTAAATTGTCAAGAATGATTTCAGAAGAAATGAAGATTTTCAAGTAAACTCCCTCACATTTTGTCTGAATGTTATATGTTGCATGGTGAAGGCAGCAAGATTTAGACGCGCGCGGGCCTTATTATAAAATCTCGCGTGTCACGCAAATATAAAAATTTGGTTAATTTAATATAGACTGTTTACATTTACGCGAATAATTTAATATTTATAAGCGAACGTTTAAAGCGCTTTACAGCACCCATGGTCGCGGGAGGACTGAGGTGTAAAACGTCCCTGAAGTCATAGTTAATCCTATCCTCGGCTTTTAATTGTTATTTTTAGTCCGATCTACGCAGAAAGACCTTTAACCTGAGATAGAGTGTAGATAGTGTAGTGTAGACTTGGATAAAGTGATGAAACGAGCAAAACGTTCACCTGATAAGTGCAAGTGTCACCCAGAAAATTTCTGTGTGACACGACTCTGTGACCATCACCCTGAGACATGAGTTCTTAATTCTCATATGCCCAGTGATTACGCTAGCTCACAGTGCCCTTCAAACCGAAACACAGTAATGTTTGCACACTACTGCTTCACGGCAGAACAACTGGCCTGGAGTGGTACCTCCTTATACTCTGCTTTTGATTTAATTTCATTAATAATTTCATCAATGCATTTTCCTCCTTCAATTCGATTCCCGGTAATCACAGTCTTTAACTTTATAAAACAATTTCTTTAACATGTCACGTCAGGAACACGTCAGGAAAGTTACTGTCGTCTGGCAACCCTAACCACGGCCATCTTATTTATTTATGTTAATGTATTGATACATTTCGAAATCGATTTTGAGCATATTCAATTGAGATATCGCTCGATTGTTCAGCCATTCCGCAGTGGCCTTGATCAATACACCTTGGTTTAATTCATCTATATGCCAAGTTTTATAAGTGAAATAGATCGATCATTCTAAACTATCCCTTTGTTATACATAGTACATACATATAAAATTGTAGTACTCTTTTTGTCTATTTTTTATATACATAGGAAAGAGCGACGAAACGAGCAAAACGTTCACCTGATGTAAAGTGCAACGTCTACCCATAACAAATCCTATGTCACCCGGAACATTTCTGTGTGACACTACACTGCACATGTCATCCTGAGACATCAGTTCTTAAGTCTCATATGCCCTGTGATTACGCTAGCTCACAGTGCCCTTCAAACCGAAACGCAGCAATGCTTGCACACCACTGCTCCACGTCAGAATAACTGGCCCTGGGGTGGTACCGACCTAGACTGATTCCTGCATAGGAATCCTAAGACCAGTCAACATACGGTGCAGCAAAGCAATTGCGGCGGTTTCGACTTTCGGCGGGGATCGAAGTTCGACTCGTGTAGAAAAATTAAGACAAGGCTCGGCTCCCCGAGTTAACGCGAGTCGACAAATAATTGACAATTTAGTTACAAAGTGAATTGTTGAAAGGACATTTTTTGTCACCAACACGGATAGGAGGTAACCGCAAAAACAGCGAGGTCGACGATCCTTGGATCGCGTCGGTCATGCGGTCAAGTAAAGTGATTGGTCACAATCGATATTTAATTGTAGAAAAATATTGTCCCATGGTATCAGAGCACTAGCGGCTCGTTTCCAATCCAAACGAAATGGTAGTCAGCCCACCCGCAAACAAATATAATAGGAATCTATCTAGGCAGGTACCACCCCAGGGCCAGTTATTCTGCCGTGAAGCAGTAGTGTGGAAACATTACGGTGTTTCGGTTTGAAGGGCACTGAGAGCTAGCGTAATCACTGGGCATATGCGACTTAAGAACTGATGTCTCAGGGTGACGGGCGCAGTGTGGTGCCACACAGAAATTCTCTGCGTTACTACGTTGCACTTACCATCAGGTAAACGTTTTGCTCGTTCCGTCACTGTTATGAAAAAAAAAACACTATACTGTATTCTATCTCATTTTCTCGCAGGCTAAATCGTATAGATGTATATGTTTCTCTCTTTTTAATGTCGTGTGGTGGTGGCTTCAGGGAATCTACCACCCCGTCTCATCCCATTGGTGTCGTAAAAGTCGACACAGTCGAAATGAAAACCGAAGATGGGCAGCGGCATCATCCTGGAGCATCAAAATAAATAATCCGGTCGCCAACCCGCCTGCCAAGCGTCGCAACTATGGCAAAATCCCCCTTGATGAGAGCTACAAACTTTGTGGCAGTCTATGGGAGAGCTCTACGTTCAGGAAAACTGGTGATAGGCTGAAATGACGATGTACCCGCAATGGAGAAGCGTGGCGGACTGTTTCCGGCTCCATCCCCCTCAGGAATGAGAGACCCGTGCCCAGCAGTGGGACATTTATAGACTGTTACATTTTGCGTTTCTGATATTTAGCACTGCTTTCCAAGAGCTTAAGACAAACCTATAATGGTAGCCGATGGGTGTCCGGCAGAGTAGAACAGCACCTACCACTTTCCTACCGAGGTGTCGTAAGAGGCTGCTGTCATTGCACTGCACGTGGGACCGCAATCGGAAGTAAGAATTCTTCGTCGCCCGTCACATCTCGTTTCCCGCGCGGGAGAAAAGTGGGAAAAGGCGTGACGATGTATGTATGCTATTGCTTTTTTTAAATTTATAAAGCGATGAAACGAGCAAAACGTTCACCTGATGGTAAGTGCAACGTCTGCCCATAACAAATGTTTTGCTAACGTTTAGCAAACGTTTTGCTCGTTTCGTCACTTTATGCAACAAAAAAAATCTTATGCCCAAACTTACATAAAAAACATAAATATAGACGGATTGAGAACCTTCTTTTTTAAAGTCGGTTAAAAGCATTTCCCCTTACTAGGATTTCCTGTTTATTAGATTATAAAATTTAGATTAGATTTAGCCTACAAAATATTTGCTTGGAGCGGAAATCGAACCACAGACCCACAGCGCAAAAGCCACTCGTTTAACCACTGCGCGAGCACAGCCATTAACGTATGTAATATTTTGTGTATTTTACAGATCAACAAGGACTGGGATTCGAATTCATACAGGCACCAATAGCTTAGTAGTAAACGATTTCAGTCATACAATGGGCTTGGTGTGAGCGTCCAAAACTGTTTAGAAGAAAATCTTAATTCTATATTGTTGTCTGGTGATGGCATAGACAAATAGAAACATTTTTGCAACTCGAAATTAATGTATAAACATTTATATATAATAAATTCTGCTCCCCCCCGCTTCGTTCGGTGTAGATTAAGGTTGAGAAATGTTAATTTTTTTTAAGATAAAACATTATTCCAAAATTTCTCCCATAAATTTTTCCATGATAAAATGTACCTCTATCCCAAATTTCTTTAAAATTCCTTCAGCGGTTTGAGCTTGATTGAATAACAAACATACATAAAAAATTTCACTTTACATTGATAATACTGTATAAATAAGGATAATGATAAAAATAATAAACTACTCACTCTTTCTGCAAGGAAATCTAGTGCCACGAATAAAAGGCGTTATCAAGGGGATTGTATGCACCGACATAATATTTCAATAGATTATTTTCGACGATTTTCCTTCCGTTAATTTCTCCGACGAAAGACAAAGGCGTGTCAAGCGCACCGACGAACCTCGCGAATGAAAAAAATGACGCTCACGTTCGAAATTCAATTGTTTGTTTATTTCATTTTTTAATCACTATTATAGCCGGCTTAGAAAAATGCTAAAATCCAAAATTCAAACTGATAGTGTCATTAATTATAAATCAATAGAAATAATATTACATTTTAATTCATCTCAGTTAACAAAATTAACGTCTTAACAGGGTTTTAACTCACTGAAACTGTATTGAGACAAGTTTACGTGACAACAAAAATAACTTTTCTTGAGTTTAAAAATGAAGACGACACGCTTTATTTATCTGTGACGATTTTTTTTACGTCGCTCTAAAATAGTATTTCGTTTTTTTAGGTTTGGTAGAGGACAAAAGTCGTTAGCTACACTGAAATGGCTTTTTAATTGACACTAAACAAATGTTTCCAAAATAAAAAAATTGTACGACTATTTAGGAACAAAATTAAAAAAGGTGAAATTACTTTGAATTTCATATTTTTAGCATTTCTGAACTACTTTAATGTAAGTATGGTAACATATTTACTATTGTAAAAGACAAGCCACAAATTTTATTAAATTAATTAAATAGTTTTATATTATGACACTGCGTAATTTAAGGAGAACAGAAGTACCTTTTAATTTTATAAAAAAAATATCTTCTTTAAAAACATTTTTCAATGTGCACGCCCCTCTTGTCTTGATAAGTTTTTAAATATTAAAATTAAGACCTGTACTAGATTAGTATGCCAAACACGTGTCTTTTTTTAGTATCCATGTTCAAATAATTTTTATAAGAAAATGGTGGTAAACTTTGGGATTCTCTTTTAGCTGTCAACCATTTATCGATATTAAAATCAAGGTGAACAATTTTAATTATAATAAACTGTATACTAGTACGTCGAATAAAGACCATCTGGACAGTTTTATGTAAGCAAAAAGAGAACGTCAAGTTTCTGATATTTACCTTCAATTGTATGGGATTGATATAGGCCTTTGACAAGTACTGGTCGATCGGTAATTTCATCGCTTACATTTTTGAAGTATTGTCATATCGCTAACGATTTAAAATTCTATCATGTTAAGCTCCCAGTATGCTTTAGTAACCTAAAAGTAACTGGTGTAATATGTATAAAATGTTACGTATTAATATTCTCTTCCTTTGGCTAAAATCGTATTAACATACATGCTACTTCCAGTGTAAAAATCACTGACCTGTGACAGGACGTGACTATGCATGGACAGTCACTGTTGTCCATAGATTATATATTATTATCTCGTCTGACTAGTTATAACTTACGCTGTAATTGTTTTTGTTGATATAATCAACTGTTGAACTAATTACTCAAGAAATATCAAAAAAACCTCATTCAATAAAATACTTTTTTTTATAAGAAGGTTTTATTATATTGTGAACAGAGAAGAAAATTAAACCCATCAAGCATTTTTATTTTTTCAACATACTCGTAAAACCGCAAATGTAGCGTACCCCAAGGTAGTGTCCTCGGACCTACTTTATTTTTGATCTATATAAATGATAACTGCAATATGAGTATCCAAACTGCGAAATTATGTCCTTATGTTAATGTAACTGTCATTGTCTTCATTCAAATTATATTAAAATGAAGGTTGAACAAAGTATGGTCATGGCTACTAAGTCAATAACAAGTAATTTCTTTATAGTATACATAGAGTACATACCATTGTCGTTTGTAAAATTCTTGCATTTAGGCGTGTAATTTTTTGAACTGTCACCTTTGTATAATTCAATTTGGATTTTAATTATAACTTTAATTCTCATACCTGTTGTAATTACTGGCTGATCAATACCAATACTAATTTTATAAATGCGAAAGTAACTTTCTCTGTGTCTTTGTTTATGTGGTACCTTTTCCCGGCTCAATCGTTGAAGCGACCTTGACGAAATTCGGCACAGCGATAGCTTGCTTATTGGAGACGTACCTAGGATACTGTTTATTCCCGGAAATCAAACGAGTTTTTTCCTTTTCTATCCCAAATAATTAAAGAGTTCCCACGGTATTTTTATAAACCTAAATCCACGCGAATATGGGTGGTAACCCCAGGGCCAGTTATTCTGCCGTGAAGCAGTAGTGTGCAAACATTACTGTGTTTCGAGCACTGTGAGCTAGTGTAATCACTGGGCATATGAGACTTAAGAACTGATGTCTAAAGGTGACGGGTGCAGTGTGGTGTCACACAGAAATGTTCTGGGTGACACAGCATTTGTTGTGGGCGGACGTTGCACTTACCATCAGATGAACGATTTGCTCGTTTCATCGCTTTATACAAAAAGAAAAAAATGGAATTTCTGCGCAATGTATCCAATGTCGGGGAAACTTAAATTAATAATAAAAAAATGCATTTATTTTCCAAATGGTCGATATTTGATGATAGTAATATAGTAGTAATGTTAAATTCTAAGCAACGTCCGCTCCGAAAACACTTAAAAAAATATTCGCTTAAAAAGCAGAAAGGTTTTTTTTATTTTAATAAAAGATAATTCGGTCACAATAATAAACAATACCTACAATGCGATGGATGGGCTTGTTATTTTCTCAAATTGATTCGATTTTAGGAGGAGATTTTGTGCCATTTTAATCTTATTTCGGACTCACCAAGTCAATTTCTGTTATACGCTTTTACAATGGCCCGGAGGTTTACTGGTGGTAGGATTTCTATGCAGAAATCCGTCTAGGTAGAAACCACCCCAGGGCCAGTTATTCTGCCGTGAAGAAGTAGTGTGCAAAGATTAGTGTGTTTCGGTTTGAAGGGCACTGAGAGCCAGCGTAATCACTGGGCATATGAGACTTACTAATGCCACCGATACGGGCGCAGTGTGGTGCCACGCAGAAATATTCTGAATGAAACAGTATTTGTTAAGGGCAGACGTCGCACTTACCTTCAAGTGAACTTTTTGGTCGTTTCGTCACTTCATCCAATAAAAAAATAGACTACTCCACCACAATGTACTATCTAGTCCATGTCGTAAAAGTCAACCAAGGAAAAACTCTAAGCTACCGATGGACATCGATGTTAATCGAGTTAATATAGTAGTAGTGTAGTAGAAGTACAGCGCTTTTTTAATTTTGTTAATAATTGTAATTTTAATGCAATCGTAAATAACAAGTAATAACATGTCTTCGTTATAAAACGAATGTTGTACACGCCTATAATTGGCATTCATATAAGAATATAACTAGATTATATTTGTTGCTTTGAAACAATGTTTTGTATGTAATGCTGTTGGCGTGTCATAATAAATAAATAATAAAAATAATGTCTCAGGGTGACGAGGTCAGTGTGATGTCACACATAAATCTTCAGGGTGACACAGTATTTGTTATGGGCAGACGTCGCACTTACCAACAAGCGAACTTTTTGTTCGTTTCGTCACTTCATCCAATAAAAAAATAGAATCTACTCCACCACAATGTACTACGCCATCTCGTCCGTAGGGTGTCGTAAAAGTCAACGAAGGAAAAATTCTAAGCTACCGATGGTTGGCAGATTTTTTTTTATAGGAGGGGGGGGGGGCAAACGAGCAAATGGCTCACCTGGTGGTAAGTGATCACCACCGCCCAAAAACTAGCGCAATACCAGGGGAATCGCGGGTGCGTTGCCAGCCTTTGAGGAAGGAATAGGCTCTTTTGTTGAAGGTCCTTAAGTCGTATCGGTCCGGAAAAGATGGTAGAAAGAATACGCCACACATCGATCTAATGTCTCAGGCTGACGAGGGCAGTGCGGCGTCACACAGTAATATTCTGGCACAGCATTTGCCCGTTTTGGTCGTTTCGTCACTCTTGCCGATAAAAAAAAAGTGGCATTTGTTTGTTGACACCTCAGTAAATTGGAAATGGGGGATTAAATGAAACCGATCGAATGAATGTTGTGTAATCCTGGTGCGAAATCCTACTTTCTCATTTGAAGTTGTCACGAAGGGAAAAAAGGAATCCACCCCATTGCGTGAGAGCTACGGATATTCTTCCTGCCTTGCTACCCAATAATCTTTTCAAGATCTGCTTAAATATTCTAATCTCTGGACAGCCGATAGGTGTCCGGCAGAGTAGAATAACACCTACCTCTTTCCTACCGAGGTGTCGTTAGAGGCGACTAAGTCATTGTGCGGACAGCATTTATTCGTGCAGAATAACACCATAATATGCAATGCTGTCACTATAGCACTTGGTGGTAGGATTCATACGCAGGAATCCG
This sequence comes from Luehdorfia chinensis, assembly GCA_019845155.1. Classification (NCBI taxonomy): domain Eukaryota; kingdom Metazoa; phylum Arthropoda; class Insecta; order Lepidoptera; family Papilionidae; genus Luehdorfia; species Luehdorfia chinensis. The sequence continues at coordinate 922,569 of JAHVAK010000072.1, forward strand.
TCTAGGTAGGTACCACCCCAGGGTCAGTTATTCTGCCGTGAAGCAGTAGTGTGGAAGCTTTACTGTGTTTCGGTTTGAAGGGCACTGTGAGCTAGCGTATTCACTGGGCATTTGAGACTTAAGAACTTATGTCTCAGGGCGCAGTGTGGTGTCACACAGAAATGTTCTGGGTGACACAGCATTTGTTGTGGGCGGACGTTGCACTTACCATCAGGTGAACGTTTTGCTCGTTTCGTCACTTTATACAATAAAAAAAAACTCCTGGGAACAGAATGAGGAGTAAGAATTTTTGGACTCATACCAAAATGGCGGCGACGCGGTTCGCCACCCGTCACGTTTGGTTTCCCGCGACGTCGAAAAGAATGAGTGGCAATGTGATGTGTGTATCTGCAGTAATTTCCAGCAATGATGCACCATCAAGCGTGGTGCACGAACAAGCTAGACAGTCGGCCGCAAGTAAGTCTAGTCTCGAACCTTCTACGATTAACTGACGAACCCCCAGGGGTTCGCGTACTCCACTCTGAGAAACCCTATAGTGGAATCCAGATGTGTTTTGCAATCTCGCCTTTATCTGAATGTGAAGATTGTGTACATTTCTATCTTATTAGTGTAGTATTCATAAAACCATACATTTAATTATCACACCAACGTCCTTGACACAAAGTGCATAATGGAACAGCAAGGTCGACTGAGGTGTAAAACAATTGGAAACGTATTACACAGCTGACGCACCAAATATGTCGCAATATAATATTGAAATAAAAATAATATGGTTAATAGAATCAGGCGTTACTTCGCGAAAATCCAATATAATGAAGGAAAGAAATATAGTTAATAGAATCAGGCGTTACTTTGCGGAAATCCATTATAATGAAGGAAGAGTAAGTTACTTTGCTAAGATCCGCATGCAAAATATAAAAATGGTGTATATTACCTAGTTTTTTGAAGAGCACCGCCCGCCCTCCCTCAGTAGCGTGAACGTGAACTTCACGCTACTGAGGGAGGGCGGGCGATGAGCAAATTAACTTACCTTCCTTCATTCGAAGGAAAGAAAGTTAAGTTGCTGAGATCCGCATGCAAAATATAAAATGGTGTATATGTAGTTTTTGAAGAGCCATCCGCCCGCGCTTCAACTTTTACCCTCGACGCGCTTTTTTTTTATTGGATAAAGCGATGAAACGAGCAAAACGTTCACCTGATGGTAAGTGTAACGTCTGCCTATAGCAAATGCTGTATCACCCAGAACAATTTCTGTGTGACACCCCTCTGCGCCTATCACCCTGAGACATCGGTTCTTAAATCTCATATGCCCAGTGATTACACTAGCTCACAGTGCCCTTCAAACCGAAACACAGTAATGTTTGCACAAAGAAGTAAGTTAAAGAAGTAGTAGCTCAAAAAACCGTATTTAACATCTGCCTATTACACAGGGAATAAGCGTGATGTTACGCGTACATATTATGATAACAGCACATTAAACGGCGACCTACAAACGGCGGAACGTAAAACAGTGCGAGAGTTCAAACCCAACATCAAATGCCACGTGCATAATGAATTGTTTCCTCTTCAGTTTAGAAGCTTCAACTCACTGGCCGTTATTTAAATATTAGCTGTTTCCCGCTATTTTTTTTTCATAAACATTTTTGGAACGAACATCTTTAACGCGGCTTACAGTAGAGAAAACTGAAAGAAATCGTCACGTAAGGAAAAAGCGTTATGCCCCCTCCAGGCGACCTTCCCTCTCCTTTCTCTCTGTCCGGTTATACGGTTGTATGTGTGTGCGAGTATCGAGACTCGAACATTAAGCATTGTGCTGTCAGCTGTATAATCTCAATTCTACACGTGTAAACATTATCTATATATAATTTATAATTCAATATTTTGTATTTAATTTTTTAAAAATGAATATTTTTCCTAAAACATTAAATGAAACTTATTAATTTAAATCCCTACTTTACATTTTTTTCTTTTAAAAAATATACAGAGAGAGAGAGAGAGAGAGAGAGAGAGAGTCAAATAAAAGTGGGATGCGCTTTTCGGAGTGACAAAAATACACTAATATAATCAATAGAAATCTTCATATTAAATCACGTTTAGAGTTGAAAAAATAACGTAAGGAACTTCGTTCCTGACGGGGGTCCCCCGACCGAACATTTTTTTTATAAAAAGTGTCCTACAAAATTTTGTACCTTCATTTTCATTGATATCCCTTCAGCCGTTGGAGCGTGATTTAATTATTATAGAAATAAACATAGAAACATTAATGTTTATAATTTTTTTAACGGATTTTTAACAGGATTGGATTTTTTACCCAATGAAAAAAAAATCTACCAGCACCCGATTTAACGCTCGTTCGATTTAATCGGAGGTAGGCTTGTCACTGTCAGTTATACGGCGACAATCAAAACACAAGTGGACTTAAACATATTCAAATACGTAGCACACGTTTTAGGGGATTTTTCTATAGTTGCCACGCTTGGCGGGTGGGTTGGTAACCGCAGTTTATTTATTCAGATGTTCCAGGAAGATCCTGGTGCCCTTATAATGGTTTTCATTTTCCCTTTGTCAACTTTAAAGACACCTACGGGATGAGGTAGTAGATTCTCTTCAGCCGCCACCACACGGCGGTAGTTGTAATGAGACCAGAAATAAAGAGTTATGAATCTATCGGTTTCTAGATTTAAGATCTTTCGGCTAAATAATTTTGTGACCTACGGTTGTGACATCGCATGAAGCAGTAGTGTGCAAACATTACTGTGTTTCGGTTTGTAGGGCACTGAGAGCTAGTGTAATTACTGGACATACGCGACTTAGGGCAGATTTCACCGTTGAAACTAAACGTGATCAGTTCAAGCTGAACGAAGTTTAAGCGTTTAACTGAGTTCAATGCTACTGTTTGCATTTCACCAACATCAACTGAACGCCATTAAAGCTAAACGCGGTTCAAATTCTGAACGCCCAATTTTCGACGTTCAGCTCTATAAACGCGTTTAGAGAGCTGTCATTGTCATTTGATCAACTATGTAAACACAATAAATATTTGTGTCTTATGCATAAAAACAGGCTGTTTGATGTCGCAAAATAATAAATACATCGAGTTTTTGTTTTAGATTGTGACGATATTTCACGTAAACTTCGTTTTTCTGAACGCGATCAAAATGGAGCCGGTGAAATCGGTTAGACGAAAACCGAGTTCAAATGATACATTTGAACTAAGTTCAGTAAAACGTGGTTTTATTAAACTTGGTTTCCAAAGCCATCGGTGAAATCGGGTCTTAGGAGCTGATGTATCAGGGTTGAGTTGGTCAGCATTTGTTATGGGCAGACGTTGCACTTACCATCGCTGAACGACCCTCTCGCTTCGTCAATTTCGTCCACAAAACTATCTATACAAATACGAACCCGAATCCTAGTCGTTGTTTAAAATAAATTACTACATCATCCTGTATTTTTGTTTAAATAAAATAAATCAATACATGATACTGCAGTTTTTAGTTCACAGTCGAACACGCCTCTATCATAAAATGCCCTTGGAAAATATAATGCAAAATTACATTAACAAAATGGCATCCTATTACATAAGTGTAGTTGGAAAAATATAGTGTATTAAATCTACACGAAGTGCAATGCTAGTAACAGAGGTCATATGTAATGAAGTATTTCCTCTACGTGTCGGGCGCTCTAATATCTATGTCGGTCTGTGTACAGATGTTTCACAATTCCTATTAGGAACTAGCCGTGCCCTGCGGTTTCGCCCGTGTATAAAGCCTACACTGATTGATGATATACGTATATACCCAGTTTATTATATGTTTTGATTTTGGGGTTTTAATTTTATTGCGCGGAACCCTAATTGTTATTCTATAATTAAAGCAGCATAAGTTACCCGCTGTAATATCAGCTATATGCCAGTGGAAGTCCCGTCAAAATCGGTCTAGCCGTTTCGGAGATTAGCCGGAAGAAACAGACAGACAGACAAAAATTTTAAAATTTGTTTTTTATATAAGTACCGTATATACTTTCATAATTATTGAGTAGCCTTGTGGTAGTGGCTTAAGAGAATCTACCACCTCATCTCATCCCGTGGGTGTCGTAACAGTCGACAGAGGGAAAATTAAAACTAGGAGATGGGCAGCATCATCTTCCTGGAACATCTGAACAACTAAACTGCGGTTGCCAACCCGCTTGCCAAGCGTGGCAACTATAGCAGAATCCCCCCAAAATTAGAGCTACTAACATTTGTGGCAATCTATGGAGGAGGCCTTTGTTCAGCAGTGAACTAATGATGGGCTGAGATGAAGATGATGATGATGAACCATTGAGTAAACAGCTGTTATTTTGTTATTACAAACAGACAATTTAATTTTATTTATTTTTATATATTCTCTGTTTCAGTGAGCGAGCGACGTCAGTTCGGTTCTCAGTGCCAACACCACAAAGATTGTTGGGCTGCGGGTGTCTCCGACTACCCGTTATGTAGAAAAAAGGCGTGACTGTATGTATGTATGTCAAAGAGTAGAAAAACGACATGGCGCCGGCCATTAAAGGCCCCATTAATGCCATTATATTGATTTTCCAACGCGACCTAGAAACGCCCGGCTGCTATCGATCCGGTGGTATTAGCCGGGATGACGGCCGCGAGGATGCGAGTTCGAGTCCATTTAGCATAATTCGTTTTCACGGCACGTTAGTTTGTGCCCTTACTTCATGTTCCTATTCCGTAACACGTCAAGCGTGCGTCTCCATATCTATACTAGTAATGAAGCGGAAGAGTTTGTTTGTTTGAACGCGCTAATCTCTGGAACTATTCGTCGGATTTGAAAAATTCTTTTTGCATTTCATAGCCTAATTCGTGAGAAAAGTTACATATATTAATATTACGCTACGACCCTTGGCAGCCTAGTAAAAAGAACAAAGGCAGAAGTGCCGCTAAGCGAAAACGAAGTAATAGCCCGGGCTAAGACGCGTGCTTCGAAACAGTCGTGTCGTATACGGAATTTGTTTGAATTAATCTATATCGGCGGGTAAAACCGACTGACACTAGTAGTTTTATATAATTTTTATAAAGAGCCGTAGCTAAGCGATTGATTTCTGTGCTGTGTGTCGCGGGTTGGATTCCCGCACTGGGTATGATGTTCTCCTAGCCGATTTCGACCACGGCGACAACTTCCGACTACTATCGGGAGCCATCAACTGCGCAGGAGATATTATAGTGCCACAAGTGCACGCGCAAACACCTCTGTGTTTGCGCGTGCACTCACTCGTCCCAACCTACCCGCGCCCGATGTAACGCTGATGCGATAAGATCGGAGGTAGGCTAGGATGCAGTGTCAGAAACACGGTGACAATCTCAACACAACCAGACCCGAAATCCAACAATTTATGTTTTAGCACAAATGTTAGCTCCGGCTGGAATCATCAGTTCAGCCTAGCACTAGTCCACTACTAAAAATAGGCCTCCCCCATAGATTGGCACAAAAGCTTGTAGCTATCATTTTGGGGTAGTAATATAATAATATTTATTAATATAGTTAATAGAATCAGGCGTTACTTTGCGGAAATCCATTATAATGAAGGAAGGTAAGTTACTTTGCTAAGATCCGCATGCAAAATATAAAAATGGTGTATATTACCTAGTTTTGTTGAAGAGCACCGCCCGCCCTCCCTCAGTAGCGTGCACAAGCAAACTAACACCGCCACCAGGAACCGCCACCAGGCACCCTCCACCAACCACTACAATACCACCACTAGGTAATATACAGCACTGAAGTCGAGAACACGACACGTGTTTCGCCCCAAAACGAGGCATTATCAAGCGTCATAGACTCTGCGGCCGTCTGTCGTATGTCGGTTCCTGGTGGCGGTGTTAGTTTGCTTGTGCACGCTACTGAGGGAGGGCGGGCGGTGCTCTTCAAAAAACTAGGTAATATACACCATTTTTATATTTTGCATGCGGATCTTAGCAAAGTAACTTACCTTCCTTCATTTATTGATATATTATTGGATGCCACTGAAAATCAGGGTAGGATCATGCATAGCCTATGTCTTTTTTTCTGTCATGTTGTCTGTTTTTTTTTCTACGCGGTTAAGCCGTCTGTGAATTGTGTGCGTGTAACAAATAAATTTTTCTTTCTTTCTTTCTAGCTGGCGCGGTCATTCGGATATTCCAAGAGTGCTGCTGGTTTGGTTTGGTTTTCACTTTCCCTCTGTCGACTTTTACGACACCCACGGAATGGAGTGGAAGATTCTCTTAAGCTTAATTGTCGACTAAGGGACGTGCCCGGAAAATGTCATTGCTTCCGAGATGCGGAATGACTATCCGGAAAATGCCAGACCAAAATACCTACTTAAAATACAGGCCTGGGAGTACTTGACCTAGTTGCCTTGTCCGACAAATACGGTAAATACCGGGTAAGCGAGCCCGTCCTCCCGAACTACTGCTGTCCCCTGCCGCTTCCGAGGTAGTAGTATCCTACATTTTATAGTTCCTTTCCCAACTTCCCATTCCCACCCCACGTCCATTTCCTTTTATTTGATAAATATCCTTTATTTCATAAATATTTTGATAAATCCTTTATTTGATAAAGTGACGAAACGAGCAAATCGTTCACTTGATGGTTTTTTTTTGTCACCCAAAACATTTCTATGTTACCACCACACTGCGCCCGTGACCCCGAGACATCAGTTCTTAAGTCTCATATGCGCAGTGATTAAGCTAGCTCTCAGTGCCCTTCAAACCGAAACACAGTAATGTTTGCACACTACTGCTTCACGGCAGAATAGCTGGCCCTGGAGTGGTACCTACCTAGACGGATTCCTGCATAGGAATCCTACCACCACTAAAGTGTGGTCTCTGTAGCCTTAAGGGGGTAGCCTTAGATGGAAAAAAGCCTGTGATTGTATGTATGTATGTTTTTAATATATGTTGTGTATTATTTCAGCGAGTCTTTCTATTCTATTATAAGTGAAAAATAATGTCGAGTGTAAGGGAATAAGTAAATCTTTTATCAGACTGTTTTGTTCTAACCATTAAGACGTCTATACTGTTCTCTTCACGTGTCAATGCACTGCACCAAGATTCCTTGCACTACACTTGCTTGCATAAATATCTACACTCTTTATCATATACTCGCTCTACACGCCAGGTACCACCCCAGGGCCGGTTATTCTGTCGTGAAGCAGTAGTGTGCAAACATTACTGTGTTTCGGTTTGAAGGGCACTGAGAGCTAGCGTAATCACTGGGTATATGAGACTTAAGAACTGATGTCTCAGGGTGACGGGCGCAGTGTGGCTTCACACAGAAATGTTCTGTATGGCACAGCATTTGTTATGGGCCGGCGTTACACTTACCATCAGGTGAACGTTCTGCTCGACACTTTTATCAAATAAAAAAAATTGTTAACTAAGGCGAGTGAACCCACGGTACACAGCTATTTCATTATAAACGAAATTCCCTTCACTAACTCTACAATGTAGCTGTGCCCGTTTAATAGGATGCCATAAGGACATAGAGTTTCCTACACTGCGCATGCCCGCGTCCCCACGTGCCGGTTCAATGACCTTGCCACTTGCTAGGTCTGGGGAAAAAAGTTAAAGTGGGACATTCGCTCGGGATCTGTCAGGTTAGGGCTGACGTGTGTACGGTGCGTCGGAAATTTGACGATGTTCGATATCCGAGCCGTGGTAGCTCAGGAGCCGGGCGCTCGCATTAGGTTTCACAATGCGCTAGTGACCGGAGTTCGATCCCCGTTGCCGGCACCTGTAAAACCACGTGCTCAGCGGTGAAGGAAAGCATCGTGAGCTCTTATGAACTATAGAAGCAATTATTTCATGGTATTACATTGTTAAAAAACTACTAGATTTATAAGTTCGCGTACTAATTTTGATTTTGAGCTATTCCATGCTTCCATACCTGTGGCTAAAAGAACTTTAACCAGCAGATATTTTGCCAAAAACTCTTAATACTAAAATCTTTACCACCACTACCACCATTTCAGCCTATCACTAGTCCACTGCTGAACATAGGCCTCCCCCATAGATTGCCACACAATTTTGCAGCACCCATTTTGGGAGGATTTTGCTATAGTTGCCACGCTTGGCAAGCGGGCTGGCAACCGCAGTGTATTTATTCAGATGTGCCAGCATGATGCTGCTGCCCATCTCATAATTCTTATTTTCCCTCTGTCGACTTTTACGACACGCATGGGATGAAGTGGGGTGGTAGTTTCTCTTAAGCCGCCACTACAATTAGTATACTTATTAAACTGTAATAATTAAAACTTTTTTTATAAGATCACTCATGTGTCTGTCTGTCTGTCACATCCAATTTGCTCTGAATCTACTCGACCGATTAAGTTGAATGTTGATGCACATAAAAATTAATTTTTAGTAGGCTCACTTTTGGAAGGCAATATATAAATTTAAAAAAAACTGCTCCAAATAGTACCGTGTGACATTTGGAGTGATATGAAAGAGTTTGCTGTGAGGGCCCCAAGCATAGTTTTTTTATAATAGCCAATAGCCTAATGGCTTAGGGTATGCATCCGGATCTTAGCAAATTAACTTTCTTCCTATCATTATTATGGATTTCCGCAAAGTAACGCCCGATTCTATTAACTATAATTTTCAGATTGTCATTTACACTATGAAGTAAAACATCTATGTAAATAAAATGACAGAGGTATGCCGTTGTGAACGCATCACGCAAAAACTACTGGATAGATTTTGATAAAAAAAAAAAACGATATTTTCATCCATACTAATATTATAAATGCGGAAGTAACTCCCTCTGTCCCTCTGTCTGTTTGTTACCTTTTCACGACTAATGTGTGAACCAAATTTAACGAAATTCGGCACAGAGATAGCTTGCACCCTGATGACGGACATAGGATATTTTTTATCCCAGAACAACAAATAGGGAAATAATTAAAAACCTATATCAACGCGGACGAAGCCGCAAATCAGCTAGTTCTCAATATGTGCCATTTATTTATTAATTTATTAGAAAACTCAACTGGTTGTACCATTCTAATTAAAATTATATTATTGGATACTCGTGGCTGTTGGGGCAGGATTGCTAGGGTTTGGATGCCTGTGTGTTTCACGGATTGATGTAATCCATGCTCTCCATTGGCCTTATCAATTGCGGCCTCTTCATATTTATAAAATTAAAAAAAAAATGTGGGTAGGCGGCTGTGTTCGCGACCGAGCGCGTCATTGTAGCTGCTCCCAGAAAATAATATATTTTCAACGTTGTTTACGCATTAAAACCCCTGTGATTGATATTATACTGTGGTGTTGTGATTCCTGAAGAGAAGTACCAGGAGACAGGAGCATTCGCCTTTGGGACGTGCAGGTACGTCTGAGCCTTGGTATCGTTGTCTTTAGCAGCCACGAGTTGAATCAGTCAGTGCCTTGGTTTAATTACAGTCCACAACCCCTTTAGTCATTGCGGTAACGAATCACTCAACAGTTTATTTTATATAAGTAGAATATTGATGACATTCACAAACTCTTAAGCTAATGACGGAGTTTATTTTGATACTGTAACTAAACGAACAAAACGTTGCAATAATAAGTGCAACGTCTGCCTTAACAAATGCTCTGTAACCCAGAACCTTTCTGTGTGACACCACACCGCGCCCGTCACCCTGAGACATGAGTTCTTAAGTCTCGTATGCCGAGTGATTACGCTGGCTCTCAGTGACCTTCAAACCGAAACACAGTAATGTTTGCGCACTACTGCTTCACGGCAGAATAACTGGCCCTGGGGTGGTACCTACCTAGACGGATTCCTGCATAAGAATCCTACCACCAGTAGAGCTTCACGACGAGACATGTTTCTGGATATATTACATAAAATTTATCAACTAAGTGTACTATACTCTCAATGTGTCAACAATATTAGTGTTGACGTGTTCTAGCACTTATAAAGCATTCATATACGAGTAATAGAATGAGATCAAGAAAGTTATCAAGATTCAAAAGTAAATAGTTACTGATCCCTTACTTAAGTTTATAATGTTCAAAGCGATAGGTACATGGTAGATATTCATGGTATATTATTGTATGTAAATTGTTCTTTATTTAGAAGTAAATATCTTTAAGCGCGTAAGGCGAAACCCTAAACCAACGGTCAGGTGCTAATGCGTTAACTGTATTACATACTCGGGTTATTCTTAGAGCGGCTTACCGGCGATATCTGGTGCATGACCGGCGCCCTACATCATAAACTGGGACAGATCGTGTGTATAAATAAAGATACAGGTAAAACTGCAGAAAAAATGAACTGTAAAGTATTAAGCAAGGAAGTTTTAAACGGTGATAAGATTTCTATGCGGGAATCCATCTAGGTAGTTACTACAGTTATTTTGTCGTAAAGCAGTAGTGGGCAAAGTGCAAATATTACTGTATTTTGCATCTGAGTACTGAGAGCTAGTGTAATTACTGGGCATTGTGCGTATTCTAGATGATACAGCACTCGTTATGGGCAGGATCTTATAGTTTGCCCTTATGTAAAGGATGATAGCATTTTTAAGCCGCCGAAGAAGATAAATCAGTTTTTACCATTTGTCAAGTGTAACATCTCTACAAGACGCAGGAATATACAAGTTGGATGTGAATGTTATCTCTCTTACATCGGGCAAACAAAATGATCAATAGAAACCCGCGTAAAAAAACATATAGCTGATGTGAAGCATCGACACTCTAGGAAGTCTGCAGTCTGTGACCATTTTCTGGATCATCCCGACCATTACATCAGATGTAATAGACCACAACTCCTTGCAAAAGAACACCGAATCCATCCACGCATGATTCGCGAAGATATATATAAAAAACATCCTAATTTCAATAGGAAAGATGGCACTACCACCGTCTTGGGATCCTATTATTAATATAATTAAATACAACCAAGCAAGTCTTCAAAACGACACCGTAAGCTCTTTCTGCGTAGATCGGAACAAAAAGTATAATCAAAAACTGAAGTTACCCCAGGTTAACTATCACATCAGGACATCTGCCACCTCAGTCCTCCCGTGACCATGGGTGCTGTAAAGCATCCGAAACACCGGATAATAAATAGTTTAAATTGAACGCGATAAAATACGTAAAATTAATTTTATTTAAATGTGTAGTATTCGCGTAAATATAAGAAATGATTATATAAACAATTTTTCTTCGCAATGAACCCCAGCTATGTCGGCGCCATTACCGTAGCGATGATCTGTGACCTTGTTGCCTAATGACCTGGATATGTTTAAACAGGCGTATCTAGTTAGGTCTTTTTACTTTTTACAGGTGCAGTCGCGGATAATCTATTATGAATCGGGCTGAGTAAGATCTCTCGCTCCAAACTGCTGAACAATGATATCCTCCCAGCCAAATGGAAGCTATCTGCGCAGGAGATATTATAGTGCCATAAGTTTTGCCAGGAGATGGGCAGCAGCATCTTCCTGGAACATCTGAATCGATGGAGGAGGCCTATGTTCAGCAGTGGACTTGTGATAGGCTGAAGCGAAGAAACGAAGAAGTTTAAGCTGCCAAAGTTTGATGTGAATAGATTTGGTTAATTTTAACTTTACTAGGACATACACATAATTAATGCATGTTTCCCGCGGGGTTCGAAAAGTGAGCTACGTGTGTGACCTCCGCCTATTTTTTTTTTAGTAATGAAACGAGCAAAACGTTCACCTGATGGTAAGTGCAACGTCCGCCCACAACAAATGCTGTGCCACCCAGAAAATTTCTGCGTGACACTACACTGTGCCCATCACCCTGAGACAATTGTTCTTAAGTCTCATATGCCCAGTGATTACGCTAGCTCACAGTGCCCTTCAAACCGAAACACAGTAATGTTTGTACACTACTGCTTCACGGTAGAAAAACTGGGACTGCCTACTGCTTATATGGGTAAAAGGCGTGACAGTATGTGTGTATGTAAGTTTGCTAACAAACAGTGTTAAAACTCTTGCGATGCGGAGAATGGCTAGACTGCAATGCCAGAGACACGGGGATCTCAACTCAAACTATAAGACTTTAAGATTACTGGTGGTAGGATTCCTTTTTAGGATTTTTCTGGGATAAATTTTCTGGGTGACAAAACATTTATTATGGGCAGACGTTGCCCTTACCATCAGGTGAACGTTATGCTCGTTTCATCACTTTATCCAATAAAAAAAAACTTTTTGTAATTGAAAGAACATATTTGTAATCATCATCATCATCATCATCATTACAGCCTATCACTAGTCCACTGCTGAACATAGGCCTTCCCCGTAGATTGCCACAAAAGTTCGTAGTTCTCATTTTTGGGGGATTTTGCCAAAATTGCCACGCATGGCGGGTGGGTTGGCAACCGCAGTTTATTTATGCAGATGTTCCAGGAAGATGCTGCTGCCCATCTCCTGGTTTTAAATTTTCCCTCTGTCGACTTTTACGACACCCACGGGATGAGATGGGGTGGTAGATTCTCTCATGGTAATTGCAACGTCTGCACATAACAAATGCTGTGTCACCCAGAACATTTCTGTGAGACACCACACCGCGCCCGTCACCCTGAGACATGAGTTCCTAATGTCTCATATGCTCAGTGATTACGCTAGCTCACAGTGCCCTTCAAACCGAAACACAGTAATGTTCGCACACTACTGCTTCACGGCAGAATAACTGGCCCTGGGGTGGTATCTACCTAGACGGATTCCTGCATAGGAATCCTACCACCAGTAAAATGTGTATGTATGTGTAATTTATAATCAGTATTTCAAATAGGCTTCAAAATATATATTTTCACAAAATATATTTAGCGTCAATTAAATACAGGGCCGTGTGGTGGCGGCTTCGTTCAAAGAATACTACCACTCCATCTCATCCAATGGATCTCGTAAAACGAGTAAGGGAATTAAACTGCACTGTACAACCAACAGCGCATGGATGGCGATGGGCTCACCACCTATCACACCAAGTGCATTATATTGTTTTGGTGAAACGTGGATTGTGGCAATCATCTGTTTTTGGAGTGAGTACCCAATCTCTGACTACCCCTTATGGGATACAGTGGTGACCTTATGTATGGTATCGGCAATCGAACCCAGGAACAACGGATAACCGTTCAATAGTTACTCAAAACTACCAACTTCCGGACGGATGGATAGATGTACGGACAGATTCCACACTATATATATTTAATTGGATATATCGCTCGTCCGGCCTCAAACCCATAGCTGTCAATATTAATAATATATAATGTGATAAATCCTGACATCCTTCTGTACGTGATAGGGGTCACGCTATATCCATAATATATGGATCAGTTCGAATGCGTGGGTCTCACCAGGCTAGCTAGTGCCGCGCGGAGGGCGGCGTGAAAAGGCGGCGATCATGCGCCTAGGTAGGTCTGGTAGGTACCACCGCAGTGCCAGTTATTCTGCTGTCACACAATTGCCGAAAATTACTCCCAGGGGCATATGACACTTAAGAACCGAGTGTAGTGCGGTGCACAGAATATCCTGGGTGACATAGCATCAGTTACGGGCAGACTTTTGGACTTACCGCCGGGTGAACGTTTTGCTCGTCACATCACTATAGCCAATAAAAAAGGCACACGTTATGTACAAGGGCGGTGTTTGTGTATGTAATTATTATTATTAATGTAATTTAAGTCACCAATTATAGTGAATCTGTCTCAAAATTGAAATATACGAGATGGTCCGGAAATGTTATGGAGCATCGGAGCAATCTTAGAATTTTCTACGCACAGACACACACATTATTAATGATGGCACTGTCAGATAATTGCATTATTGTAAATTATTTGTGCAACTTAACTACAATTGCATACACACAGCCACCCCTTTGTCCCATATTAAGGTTAGGCAGAGGCCACAAACGCAGCCCACTTTTCGCACCCATAGGAAACTAAAGGTGACGCTGTGTCACCCAGAACATTTCTGTGTGAGACATGCAAAGCAAAACGTTCACCTGATAGTAAGTGCAACGTCTGCCCATAACAAATGCTGTGCCACCCAGAAAATTTCTGTGTGACACTACACTGTGCCCATCACCCTGAGACATAGGTTCTTAAGTCTCATATGCCCAGTTATTACGCTAGCTCACAGTGCCCTTCAAACCGAAACACAGTAATGTTTCGCACACTACTGCTTCACGGCAGAATAACTGCCCCAGGGTTAGTACGTACCTAGACGGATTCTTGCATAGTAATCTTACCACCAGTAAAACCTGAACTGGTAATGCCTAACTGAATCTCCACAATTTAAAACCATGTTAGGATGTCTCCTTCCCACGGAGATTTTTATTTGAGTCTAAGGATTGTACCAACGGTACAACCAAATAAAAAACAGTCATTCAAATATCTTTACGAGCGGGAATCGAACGCAGCGCGACGTTAGCCATTGCTACAATACAGGCTGTGCCCCGCGGATTCACCTGCGTAGAATACGACCACATGATTGCGCCGTACGGCATGGTACCACGCTGAGCCTGAGCATTTACAGTTCGGCTCTTCTCGGTCTTCGGTTCTCTACTCCTTAAGACTGGTGCATAAAGTTTTATAACTTAAAACCTTTATCTATAAACGGGATATCAAATGCTAGATATTTTTTTCCCAGAACATTTCTGTGTGACACAACACTGTGCCCGTCATCACGAGACATCGGTTCTTAAGTCTCATATGCCCAGTGATTACACTAGCTCACGGTGCCCTTCAGACCGAAACACTGTAATGTTTGCACACTACTGCTTCTCGCCAGAATAGCTGGCCCTGTGGTGGTACCTACCTAGACGGATTCCTGCATAGGAAGCCGCTACATCGAAAGTACAATAATATCGAAATAAAATAAGATTTACATAAGTTGTTTGGTGTGTCTGGGCAAACAAAATTCTGAGTATGGTAAGTTAGACACTCAGAATATCTTAGTTAGTTTTCGTGTGTGACATCCAGCAACTTAGACTGTGCCGCCATTTTGCTTAGTATCATTAGTACCATTTTAATCAGTGACAGCCATCAAACCGACATAAAAAATATTTTATAAATTGTTACATAATAATTTAAATGATTTATTTTTAGGGATCAAAATAACAATAAAATTAGATTTACGTATTTTTTTCTTAATTTTCTATCTTGTTATCGTAATTTAAAAAAACTTTCAACGTACTGTCGTTAACATAAACAGATATGGCTACTTAGCGATACTCATTCACTTAGACCTTACCTTTTTAGAGAGAGTGTCTAACTTAGGAACTTAGAATTTTGTTCGCCCAAACATACCCATTTTATAACGAGATGCTCATAACATATTGCACTGGCAACATTCAAAAGGTCACATTATCGCATGAAAAAAAGCCATTGAAAAACATCGACTTAAAACACCACGCCTACGTGTGACAGATTGCTGCGCGCATGCGCTGTTGCCCTAGCAACGGCAACATGGCCGCCGTCGCCATGACAACACGGTATGTAGGGTAAATCAAGCCCTAGATGACCTAGATGCAGCAAAAGATCAGCTGACCCGCTATTCTCTTTTTAACGACGCGAAATTGGTTTTTCGCAATGAATGCATCGGACTGTTTGTAATTAAAAAAGCATTGGACAGATTTGCTCAAGGGAAAGTAGGTGACGGATTGGGAGTGTTAAAATACTACACAGGGGATGGATTTAAATTCAGAAGTTATTAATAGAAATAAGTACTTTTGGATTGATTGTTTCCGGGATATTTTTTAAACTGTTAACAAAATACTGGGTAGCTCTGACATACATAACATCTTTAAATATATTGGAACTATTATTTTCCCATTATGCCTATAGGTGTCCGGCAGAGTAGAATAGCATCTAGCATCTCTTTCTTACCGAGGTGTCATAAGAGGCGACTAAGGTATTGTACGGACAGCCTTTACTCGTGCAGATTAACACCATAATATGAAATGCTGTCACTATACTGCTGGTGGGAACTTTTTTTGATACCAAAATGGCGGCGACGTGGTTCGCCACTCGTTACGTCTCATTTCCCGCGGGGCGAAAATGGGCTACGGGTGTGGTCAATGCCTACTCCTTATATGGGAAACAGCGTGACTGTAGCATGTATGTTATTTTCAAATTATGGTGTGCTGGCTGATGGCCGCGATGTCGTCCGTGTGGAAGGAGATTTTTAAAAAATCCCGAGGGAACATTTAGTTTTTCCGGGATAAGGAGGTATCCCATATCCGTCTACAGACGTGAAATGGTAACAAACACAGTTACTTTTGCATTTATAATAATTATGTGGAAATGTGAATTAGTGTGGATGAAGCCGTGGCTCAGTGATCACACCTACTGGGAGCCAATATTTGTAAACGTAAATTATTTAATCTTACAGACGTATAAAGGATAATCACAAAAAAATACTTAAAAAATACTTACCATAGAAGGGCATACTCGTTACCAAACGTTCATTAATCATTTTACACTTTTTTTTCTTTATTTATCACATATAACACAGATTAAAAAAACACTTAAATTCTCTTCCACAAAATATCTAACCTGCCTCTAACAATTGAAAATGAAAATAGTGGAAAAATTTCGACGATACGATGCATCTGAAAAACGTTTGTCTTTTAACGAGGTAGAGTCATAAGCAAGTTAAATAAAGTTCCAGAAACCTCCGCCCACGTTCATAAACACAGTCACGCCTCTTTCCTATTGGGGTAGACAGAGACCGCACTCTTACGCTTCCTTTACTTTAATAAGTGTTTTCACACAAGACAATATTTCGCGGGTACTTATGACGTGGCCTTTCCTTAAACGTCTTCGATCTGATCGTGATACGTTCGCCTACGTCGGCCCTTACCGGCTTGCCCATTCATATCGGTTTCATCAGTCTTCTTTCATCCGTCCTCTCTACGTGTCCAAACCATCTAAGCATCTCTTTCTCCATCTTTGTTACGCTGTTCTTCATTTTGTCGATCAAATTCACTCTATTATTCTCATTTCCACGGCGTTTATAAAGAATAACTGGCCCTGCGATAGTGCCTAGACGGGTCCTGCATATTATCCTACCAGCAGTAAAATAAGTATGCAAATGTGTAATTATACTTAATGATTGCTTATATTTACTCGAACACTACACATTTAAAAGAAACTAATTTTACAGATTTTCTCGCGTTTAATTTGACTATTTATAACCCGACGTTTCGTGTGCTTTACAGCACCCATGGTCACGAGAGGACTGAGGTGACAGATGTCCTGATGTCATAGTTAACCCGGAGTACCTTCAGATTTTTATTTATAAATAAAAAGCTGAAGGTACTCCAGGTTAACTACCATGACCTACACTGACCATGGTTGCTGTAAAGTACATGAAACGTCGGGTTATAAATAGTCAAATTAAACGCGAGAAAATCTGTAAAATTAGTTTTATTTAAATAAATTTACTTCGATACGGTTCTACAATATGATGCGCTTATTAACTTCTAGTTCTCAATAAGTCACCGTGGTCTAAACTATCTCAACGTGTAAATCAACCATAGAATAAAAACAAACAGTTGTTGCAGAAGGAAGAAGTCAAAAGTACCCGCAACCGACGAGCTTGTATGAAAACGCTAATGAAAGTAGAAGAAGCAAAAGATGTGTGTCAGGGTCGTAGCAAGTGTAAAGATGCGGCCTTTCTCTCTCTTCTTTCTTCTCTGCCTACCGAAACAAAGAAGCGTGACTCTATGTACGATGCAGAAGAATTAGGTTTCAAAATGTACTTTTAATTATATGCAATCATAAATTTCACCTTGGAAACTTATATATGCAGTCCTCGTAAGGAGATATTGAATTCTCTTAATACGCTTTCAACACTGAAAAACTCAAATATGTTGCATGTGTGTGCGCTTTATATTAAAGAAACATGTTAGAGAAACTACACTCTATAATTAATGTTTTAAAATCAACTAGTACAGATAAAAAATACGTGACATGTTTTTTAAATAAATCACGTATTTATCTGTAACATTGACTGATAAGCGAAATATTGATAATAGTACGACTAATCCATCCCTATCCCAATATAGTAATATCCCTTCCGAGATAGAAGTATCCTACATATTACAGTTCCTTTCACAACTTCCCATTCCCTAATCCATGTCCATTTCCTACCTAATCCTTTTACCTTCCTATCCGCCAAGCCAGTGGTTGCCGCGCCGATGACTAACTCGTGGGAACGCAATCGGGAGCAATAATTTCGACTCCTACCAAAGGGGCGAAGTGGTTCGCCACGTGTCACGCCTATTCTGCCTACCCTTTATATGGGAAAAAGGCTTGACTGTGTGTATGTATCTGAATATGTTATTCATCATCATCATCATCATCATTTCAGTGTATCACCAGTCCACTGCTAAACATAGATTGCTACAAAAGTTTGTAAATCTCATTTCGGGGGAAATTTTGCCATAGTTGCCACGCTTGGCAGGCGGGTTGGCGGGTCGTTATACAGCTTCGGTTCATATATCTGATTCTTTATTAGTCTGTGAAAAATCCACTGTTGGACATCGGTCACTCTTCGCAACCTGCCCACGCCCGATTTAACGCTGATTCGATTGAGGGATCGGGTGGACCAGTGTGACGATCGTCTCGCCACTTTCTTAAATAAAAAAACCCACCCAATGTATTTAGAAACGCGGCGGTTGCATTTAATTTATCGATATCGATTAACAGTTAAAGCAGCACTATAGCGCTTCTGTCACGTACGAGCGTATCAACATTGCGTAAAGCACAATGCATTAATTAGCTGTGACCTTGTCGTATCGAGACCAAATAACTGGCACTATTTTACAGTCCAATGAGAACGACTTCTCTACAATAAACAAAGTGGAATCGGTCATATTTTGTGTGAAGAATAAAATAACAGCTTATAAATGTCCCACTGCTGAGCACTGACGATTTGCCGCCTCCCCCCTTCCACACCAGCACTGGGCAGGCGGTTACCCAGATCATTTCTGTGTGACACCACACTGCGTCATAAGTAATTACAGCTACCAATGACCTTTAGAAACACAGTAATGTTTAAACGATACTGCTTAACGACAGAATCACTGGCACGGAAGCGGTAAAAAATATACTGGTCGCAGTATCAGAACACCTTTATATACGTAATCCAACTCCTTCCAAGAACTGTTCCAAGAAGAAGTTCTATTCGCTTAACTGTCAAGTAGCGTCAGTCTCCGATAGCTGATATCGATACGTCCCACATGTAGTTTATTTGCCTTCTGAGCGTACGTAACTGCGCGGATTACTAAAGCTATTCATATGGCGCAGATTTATTTATTTATTTAAACTTTATTTGCACACACATCATATATAGCATCACGACTGTATCCCATAAGGGGTAGTCAGAGACTGGGCACTCACTGCAAAAGCAGATGACTGCCACAATCCACGTTTCACCAAAACAATATAAAGCACTTGGTGTGATAGGTGGTGAGCCCATCGCCACCATGCGCTGTTGGGTGCACAGTGCAGTTTAATTCCTTAATCGCCTTTTACGAGGTCCATTGGATGAAAAAGTAGATGAACAAAAAGGCGCACTTAATGGCTACAAGGCATTCTCTAACAGTCTACCTTCGGGTCGAGCAGAGAAGATGTAGTGGGTGCCAAGATCAAACAAAAAAAATAACCACAGTAATCTACAAAAAAGACTACGTTAGGCTATCACGTCGTAATGTCTCAAAAATACGGTTTACATGACATTTAAGAATGAAAATAATTACTTAGAATCAATCACGAGAATGACATTTGACCACTGACCCGCAAAAAAAAACAATATTTGTTGTCTGTGGATTGATGATTTTGATTTATTTTAATTTAACGATTCCTTATGTTTAAGCGAATACTACACAATTAAATAAAACAATTTTTTACGAGCGCTTACAGCACCATGGTTACAGGAGGGTTACATAATTGTTGTAAATGTGTATTATTATATTATTGTAAATGTGTTGAGCTCGTTTCGACGATTGAGCGACGTTTCGACGCTCTTTACAGCACCACGGGTGCTGTAAAGAGCGTCGAAATGTCGAACAATAACACAATAAACTCCGTAACGTTCAGGAGCATCTAACTGAATAAATAAACCGCGGTTGACAACCCGCCCACCAAGCGTGGCGACTATGGCAAAATCCCCACTGAATGAGAGCAACAAACTTGTAGCAATCTATGGGGGACGCCTATGTTCAGCAGTGGACTAGTAATAGGCCGCAATGTGTATAGGTTGGCCAAAACTAGAAAATCTTTTCTTAGAAGGTTCATAAAATTTTATCATAAAATTCCTAAAAGTGTGACTCAAAACAGAGATGTGTGGAAATAACTCTTACTCTGCACTTGCAAACCCGGTGTAATTTTATAAATGACATGACATGAAATGATTATGTAAATTATAAATTACATGTAATATGGCATTGAAAAAAAGAAAGACTTCAGAGTTTCTTGCCGGTTCCTCTTTGAGAAGGTCTTATTTTTTGAACCGGTGTAGATTTATACATTCATAACAGCTTTTTACAAGCCTAAACTGAATAAAGAAATTTTGACTTTGACTTGGCTTTGACTTTGAATGAAGATGATGATGATGAATTTGAATTTTATTAATCTAATCTTATTATTATAATTATTTATTTGTAAGCTTGAACGCGCTAATTACGAGATATACTGATTCGATTTGATTGTTTATTATGTGTCAGATAGGCTCGATTGTTGAGGAAGGTTAAATGTTTATAAAAATTCTTACTGCGACCTTGAGGAGCCGCACGCTGAGAACCGATCATTGCCTAGGCGGGCAAAACGTACAGCGCAGTCTTGTGGTTCGCGGGTGAAACCAATTAGTAGGGACAGTAATTGTGTTTTAAATATTTTATCTTTTCGAATTGTTCATTCGCTTAATTTACATATACCTTTTCTGTTTCCGTTTTCTGTGTATGTCTGTCATCCCATTGGAATTACCTTAAAAAGCGCAAGCTGTTTACTTAAAAACTGACAGGTAATTAATGTAAAACGCACTGGGAGCTAGTGTAATCACTGGGCATATCAGACTTAAGAACCGGTGTCTCGGGAGGACAGACGCGGTGTGGTGCACAGAAATATACTGGCTGACACAAAATTAGTTATAGCCAGATATAACACTTAGATTTATTACACTAGCTATCAGTGCCCTTCAGGCCAAAACACAGTAATGTTTGCACACTACTGCTTCACGGTAGAATAATTGGCCCCGGGGTGATACGATTTCTATAATCAGTAAACCGGCTCAAAAAATATGACCTCAGAGAAGAACCGGCAAGAAACTCCAAGATCTTTTTTATATCCATATTACATACATACATACATACAGTCACGCCTCTTTCCCATTGGGGTAGGCAGAGACCACATCTTTCCACTTGCTACGATCCAGTCACACACCTTTAGCTTCTTATACTTTCATTAGCGTTTTCACACACGCTCGTCGGTTGCGGGTACTTTTAACGTGACGTTTTATTCATATTACATACTTGTAATTTGGATTTATTATATCATTTGTTTGGTAGCCAGGGGATTTGCATAGCAGAGTAAGAGCGGAGCCGATAGGCGTCCGGCAGAGTAGAATAGCACCTATCTCTTTCATACCTCGGTGACGTAAGAGGCGACTAAGGTATTGTACGGCAATGGGGAGTAAGAATTTTTTGTCTCGTACCAAAATGGCGGCGTCGTGGTTCGCTACCCGTTACGTCTCGTTTCCCGCAAGGGTGAAAAGTGGGCCACTCATGTACGAGTGAAGAGTGAGGTGGAGGAGAGTGGAGTATGTATAAAATAGATCATTATATAGAGGACAAAGACGTGTGGAAATAACTCTTACTACATACATATAGTCACGCCTTTTCCCATATAAGGGGTAGGCAGAGGCCACATACGCAGCCCACGTTTGCCCACGCGGAGGACGACGTAGAGCTATTGTACTATGCAGGACACCTATCTATCTATTTGAAGGCGTCATATGTATCAAAATCAGTTTTAAATCAAAGAGTGATTCAATATTTCTTTTCATAAAGAACTTTAAATCTACTTTTTAATATCGATATCATTATTAGCAAGCACATCACTACTGCGCATTACGTAAGATGTGTTGTAAGCGCATGCGCAAGGTTAAATGTCTCTATCACATGAACTCGCTTTTATTGGGCAACGAAATTATTGTTTACTTGTGCTATATGTAGGGCCGCGGCAGCATGGCTCAGTGAGCGACGTACCTGCCTATTGAGTCGTGGGTTGTGGGTTCGAATTTGGGTGAAAATTATATTTCAAGCATTGACGATCGCGTTACCGGTTTATGCTTAGCTTCACGCGGATGCTGGCTTCGATTACCGGCCAGAGTCAACGATTTGTGCAAAAACGCAGATCATTTTTCGGGTTTGGTTGTGTTGTGGAATTAAGGTCTTTGAAACGCTCTCACGATAAGGAGATATGTTAATGCGTGGAGAAATGTTATTTGCAAGGCCGTAGTATTACAAAGTGTGATGTTCAATTTATATAAGCTCTTTACATTCTACCACAGTTGATGGCAGTACAAATATATCAGCTACTGGTGGTAGGATTCCTATGCAGGAATCCGTCTAGGTAGGTACCACCCCAGGGCCAGTTATTCTTCCGTGAAGCAGTAGTGTGCAAGCATTGCTGTGTTTCGGTTTAAAGGGCACTCTGAGCTAGCGTTATCACTGGACATTTGAGAATTAAGAACTCATGTCTCAGGGTGACGGGCGCATTGGTGTCAAACAGAAATGTTCTGGGTGACGCAGCATTTGCTATGGGCAGATGTTGCGCTTACCATCAGGTGGACGTTTTGATCGTTTCGTCACTATCAAAAAAAAATTATCATCATCATAATTTCAGTCTATAGGTAGTCCACTGCTGAACATAGGCCTCCTCCATAAATTGCCACACAAGTTTGTAGCTCTCATCTTGGGAGGATTTTGCTATAGTTGCCACACTTGGCAGGCGGATTGGTAACCGCAGTTTATTTATTCAGATGTTCCAGGAAGATGCTGCTGCTCATATCCTGATTTTAAGTTTCCCTCTGTCGACTTTTACGACACCCGAGGGATGAGATGAGGTGGTAGATTCTCTTAAGGCTTATTTCATATATATAATATATGAAAATTAACAATAATTATATCAATATCAAGGAAGCT
The DNA here is from genome assembly GCA_019845155.1 of Luehdorfia chinensis. NCBI lineage: Eukaryota > Metazoa > Arthropoda > Insecta > Lepidoptera > Papilionidae > Luehdorfia > Luehdorfia chinensis. The sequence goes on from JAHVAK010000072.1 coordinate 945,754, forward strand.
TCAGTATTTAAATCATTAACAATACATTTAATGATGTTTTTGACTCATAAGTCAAAAAATTAAAATTTTATTAATGTCCAGAAATTACATTAAATAATGAAATAAAATTTGTGATAGCGGCATAAGAGTATCTACCACCCCAACTCATCCCGTGGGCGTCGTAAAAGTCGACAGAGGGAAAATGAAAACCAGAAGATGGGCAGCTGCATCTTCCTGGAAAATCCGAATAGAAAAACTGCAGCTGCCGACGCGCCTGCCAAGCGTGGCAACTATAGCAAAATCCCCCCAAAAACCAGAGCTACTAACTTTTGTGGCAATATATGAGGGAGGTCTATGTTCAGCAGTGGACTAGTGGTAAGCTGAAATGATGACTATGATGAAGAATTTAACATTATTCCGTACAACGGAACCCTTCATTACCAACATTATAGAGCAGCATCACCTTGAACATCTGAACAAATAAATCGCGGTTGCCAACCCGCTAGCCATGCGTGGCAACTATTACAAAATCCCCCCAAAACGAGAGCTACTAACTTTTGTGGCTATCTATGGGGGAGGCCTATGTTCAGTAACGGAATAGTAAAAGGCTGAAATGTTGATGATGATGATGAAATAGTTGGAAGTAAGCTTTTACGTTAGATAAAGATATGGTATTTATGTCACTATACTAGCTGTGCTCTATAGTTTCACCCGTATAAAATAATCTCAACACATGATTGCGCTGCCCGGCAAGGCACCTCGATGACCTGAGCGTTCACAGTTCAACCCTTCTCAGTAATGTTCGTCAAGCTACAGCATAAAGTTGTATAGCTTAAAACTTTTTTCTTTAAATGGGCTATCTAACGCAGTAAGTGTTTTTTTAATTGAATCAGTCTTTACTGAGATTAGCGCGCTCAAATATACAAACTCTCCAACTTAAGTAAGGTATTGTAACGCGATGGGCGATTGTAGTACTAGTATATTTGCACAATAGGCTACCAGTCTTCGGTCTGCATTTTTTATATCTGGCATGTTTCAGCTGACTGATCCGTCATTACTTTGGTAGTAGGATAATGGTGGTAGGATTCCTATGCAGGAATCCGTCTAGGTAGGTACCACCCCAGGGCCAGTTATTCTGCCGTGAAGCAGTAGTGTGCAAGCATTACTGTGTTTCGGTTTGAAGGGCACTGTAAGCTAGCGTAATCACTAGGCATAGGAGACTTAAGAACTGATGTCTCCGGGTGACGGGCGCAGTGTGGTGTTACACAGAAATATTCTGGGTGACGCAGCATTTGTTGTGGGCGGACGTTGCACTTACTACCAAGTGAACGTTTTGCTCGTTTCGTCACTTTATACAAAAAAAAAATGCGATTTTTTATAATTTATGCGGCGCTACGTGAAGTTGGATTTCCTATTCCATCGCAATGTAATGTCTACTTTTGTAATATCTGCTATTAGTTATTCCTAAAGCAGCCTATTAATGTCCCACTGCTGAGCACAGGCCTTATCTCATTTCTGAGAGGGTTTTGGAGCCGGGAATAGTTCGCCACGCTGCTCTAATTGGCGGGACTTCACATGACTCTGAAATATTTTTATTCTTTGGACATGCAGGTCTCCTCGCGATGTTCACCTTCACCGCCGAGAAGTGATAAATCAGCAATTAAAATTGCATAATATTTTAAGAGGAGCCGGCAATGGGGATCGAACTCAGGTCACTCGCGTACTATGAAAATTAAGGCAAGCGAGCTGCCCCTAAGCTAAAGTAGGTTATTAAGCATCGCTGCTGAACCTACCAAAGTTTTCTATCGATAGAGCGCATCGCATCACTACCCGCGCGTCGCGGCTTTCGCAAGCGTAACGCCTCAAGGTTACAATACTCCTGTTTTTGTTACGCATTTGTTTGCAGTTCGCATTGATGGAACAATGAGAATATTAGATATTTAGAGGTGACTTTATCACTCCGTTTACCGTGGTGATATGTTGCTATTTCAAAACGTTACGAAATCTTTACAGAAGGGCAGTCCGCCGGTCGGTCAGTCAATTATTACAGTTTGATGGCCGTAAAGTTTAGAGGTCACACTTGCGTGCATTAGTTTCTAGGTTTCAATACGAGTATATATTACAGCCAATATTTGCAAACTATTGGTCGTCAGATGGATTGTTCTCTATAGAGTCTGGTCCCATGACTGCATACTGGTGGTACAGTTCCTTTCCAGGAATCTCTATTGATAGGTACCACAGTAGTGTCAGTTATTCCGCTGTCAAGCAGTGTGAGAGCATTGCTGTGTTTCGGTGTCAAGGGCACTGATCACTAGTGTCTAGGAAGGGCTATGCTCGGTATTTACCTGCAAGATAAAATCCGTAAAGATGATATCTGCAATAGAACTGGAATACCGACTATAGCGCTAACGATCAGTGAGCTGAAGCGGTCATGGGCCGCCCGTATAGCTCGTAGAACCGATCACCGTTGGGGAAGAAAGGTTCTGGAGTAGTAACCTCGTCCCGGCAAACACAGTGCAGAGACGACCTGCATGGTTTTGCAGGAAGTCGATGGATGCAGGTGGCTCAGGACCGTGTTTTGTGGCAATCTATGGAAGGTACTTGTGACGGGCTAAAACTATGATAACGCGTGTAATTACTGGGCATACGGGACGGGAGAACTGATGTCACAGGACGATGCCGATGACGTGTCACACAGAAATGTTCTGGGTGACACAGCTTTCTCATCACAATGACACTTCCGTTCGATAAAAGAGCGCGCCAGTCACTGCAAGAGAACAATGACAAATCAATCATCATTTCAGCCCGTCACAAATCCACTACCGGACTTAGGCGTTCCCCATAGATTGCCACAAAGTTTATCCTGAGCCACGTGCATCAATTGACTTAACTTAAAACCGTGCATGACTAGACATCTAGTGGGGGTTACAACGCGTTTGCCGGTACGAGGTTGCCACTCAAGAAGTTTTTGGAAGGAGAAGCGGTGGCGGCTTAAGATAATCTCATCCCGTGGGTGTCGTACATGTCGACAGAGGAAATATGGACCGCAGCATCTTCCTGGAAAATCTGAATAAATAAACTGCGATTGCCAACCCGCCTGCCAAGCGTGGCAACTATGGCAAAATGAGAGCTGCAAACTTGCAATCTATGGGAGAGGCTTATCTTCAGCAGTGGACTAGTGATATGCTGAAATGATGATGATGATACCTTTCTAATTATTAAATACAAACGTTTACAGAATTATGCAATCTACATTTAAGATCCTTGACATATAGCGCAAGGTAGAACAGAAAAAAGCGTTTGATTTTTAACATGAAAAAAACGAGTTTTTAAAAGTTTTTCGGGTTGAGGTGAACGGGGGAAAAAATGTCAACAACATTTTATTACACGACTGCGTAGCCGAATGTGGGTTATGTTGTTTCTAATTTGACATTTCCAATATTGTAATTCTTTTCTTGGATTTATTATCTGTAGATAAAAGTTTGTAGGTATACTCTGTAAGATATTTATGTTATGTAACGTACATATTGTTACGTCTTACTTTTGGCGCCAACTCGAAAAATGGCAGTAGTGTCTTTATTTTATTTTGTAATTTCTGTGTATATTTTGAGTTTTGATGTTTAATAATGATAGTTAATTATGCAGCAAGTGATTGGAAAATTCAATTCAAGACCAAACTTGCGCTTTTTGTTTTGTCTCCGTCAGTCCTGCAAATCTTCAGTAAAAGTCAACTATCAATTTACTGTCGATCAAAATTTTGAAGTCTTGCTGCTTGAAGATTGTATACTTGGATATATAACTTGACACTGGAATATAGTTAATGACTGTTTCCATTAATAAATAAATAAATAATTGTTACGTCTCAATTCGCTGTGCGGTTGCAGCTTCAGAGAAGAACATTCATACAGTGTATGATATCGATAACTGTATTAATAAAAATGTCTCTACGAAATAAACTATAATCACTGTTTAATTTTTTTAACGGAATTTGATATATACGACGCTTATAAAACAGTTACGCCTTTTACCATGTAAGGAATAGGCAAAGACCACTCACTTTTCGTCCCCGCGGAAAACGATACGCGACGGGAGGCGAACCACGTCGCCGCCTTTTTGGTACAAGTCAAAAAATTCTACTCCCCATGGCGTTACCACGAGCAGTATGGTGACAGCATTGCATATTATGGTATTATTCTGCGTGAATAAAGGTTGTCCGTACACCTTACCGCCGTTACCTTAGTCGCCTCTAACGACACCTCGGTAGGACTCGGTAGGCAATAGGTAGGCGCTATTCTACTCTGCCGGACACCTTTACACCCTATATGTTGACTGGTGGTAGGATTCCTATGCAGGAGTCCGTCTAGGTAGGTACCACCCCAGGAACAGATATTCTACCGTGAAGCAGTAGTGTGCAAACATTACTGTGTTTCGGTTTGAAGGGCACTGTGAGCTAGCGTAATCACTGGGCATATAAGACTTAAGAACCTATGTCTCAGGGTGATGGGCACAGTGTAGTGTCACACAGAAATTTTCTGGGTGACACAGCATTTGTTATGGGCAGACGGTCTACTTACCATCAGGTGAACGTTTTGCTGGTTTCCATCACTTTATGCAATAAAAAAAATACATATAGTGACGTCCTTTTCTCATATAAGGGGTAGGCAGAAACCACACAGGAAGCCCACCTGGTAACGTAACAAACAACAATAAACAGATCTAAGAAATATTCACAATTTAAGAGCAGGGCGCTCGCCTCAAATTTCATAGAATGCGAGTGATCTGAGTTCTACTCAGAGTACTAAAACTGCAACTTAACTACAATTTTAAGTGCTGATTTACCACCTCATCAGCGGCGAAAAACATCGTGAGGAAACCTGCATGTCCGAGGAATAAATATATTTCGTGGACGTCTGAAATCCGATTAGCGAACTTCACGTTCGCTAATCGGCATTGGAGCTGCGTTGCGAATTCTTCCCGACTCGCAAAACTATCTGTTTGTTTGTCAGCTTATTACTTTACTTTTTCTTCTTACTTAAAATATTAATACTTAAAAAAATATCAAATCGAAAATATATAAAAATGTTTCTACGTTTATTTTTTACTTTAACGTCCTAGTGCACAATTTTCACATCGATATTTATATATATGTCAGTTCTTAATAAATAAATTTAGTATTTAAATTATGATTATTTGAAGACGCCATTGCGAGAATTCAATTCCTTTGCAAATGCATACGCGGTCAGTTGAAATGAGCATAGATAAAGTACCTAATTATTTTTCTCATGAATATTAATAATATAAATGCTCAACAAAAAGAGGTCAGTCGGTTTTCAAGGTTTTGTTTATATTTTAACATTTTATAATTTTTATTGTTACGAGTTAAAAAAAAATAACGTTGCCACGGAGTAGTGAAAATTTTAGAAACAATTAGTGCTCTCCCGCTAAAGAGCATAATTAATATAAAAATATGTACGTAAATCTTTATGGAGGTTCTGTAAATTTAAGGATATTTTTACAATATATCGCAACGAATTAGATTAATGTTATTTCTAAGTTATTGCATAATACATACATAAGATCACGACTGTATCCCATAAGGGGTAGTCAGAGATTCGGCACTCACTGCAAAAATAGATGACTGCCACAATCCACGTTTCACCAAAACAATATAATGCACTTGGTGTGATAGGTGGTGAGCCCATCGCCATCATGCGCTGTTGGGTGCACAGTGCAGTTTAATTCCTTACTCGCCTTTTACGAGATCGATTGGATGAGATGGAGTGGTAGTATTCTTTATTGCATAATCTGTTACTTTTCTATTATTTTTAGTTTTTTAAGTGACGAGACGAGCAAAACGTTCACCTGATGGTGAGTGTAACGTCTGCTCATAGCAAATGCCGTGTCACCCAGAACATTTCTGTGCGGCGCCTCATTGCGCCCGTCACCTTGAGGCATCAGTTCTTAAGCCTCCTATGCCCAGTGATTACACTAGCTCTCAGTGCCCTTCAGACCAAAATACAGTAATGTTTGCACACTACTGCTAAATAACTGCCTTGGGGTGGTGCCCATCTAGACGGGTTCCTGCGTAGGAATCCTACCACCGGTAAATTTACTTGTAAATAGTGCAGAACGGTTTGTCGATTATTAAACTTTAATAATGTATAATTTTCTCGAATATATGACACAGGAGCTCTGTCTACCTCGTTAAAAACAACAAGCGTAAGCATACAGGTGCTTAACACGATAAAACTCACATCGCGTGTACAATCTCACTAAATCACAGCCCAATAACAACAAATGCACGTTCAATTAAACAAAACTGGATTACTTAATTTTTTCACTATTCTCATCCGATCTAAAGGTGATAGTTCACTGTACTTTAGTAAGAACGCACTATATTTTTGTCTCTAAATAGAACGCAGGCGAGTAGGCCCAATTATATCGAAAGGCAAGCGAGAGACGCATGCGCTCCGTTCGCGCGCAAACCACAACTGGTTAACACAGTGAAGACTGAAGACGCGATTGTGATGTTATCTGTTAGCCTACCAATTTAAAAAGTACATTCGTTTTATAAGTTTTTGTTTAATACTAGCCGATGCCCGCAACTTTGTTCGCGTGGATAATTTTTTAAATAAACCGTGGGTGCTCTCTGGTGTTCCGGGATAAAAATATTCTATGTCCATCTACAGGGTGCAAGCTATTTTTGTGTCAAATTTCGTCAATATCGGTTAAGCGGTTGAGTTGAAAAGGTAACAAACAGACAGAAGGTCAGAGAGAGTTACTTTCGCAACTATGCAAATAAATAAAATTGAAGTGTATGTTTGTAATAACAAAATAACACCTTTTTTCTCGACGCTTTGAAATACGGTACTAGTAACGAATTAAATTTTTTGAAATGTCTGTCTGTCTGTCCGTTTGTTTCGGGTAATCTCCGAAACGGCTGAAGCGATTTTGACGGGACTTTCACTGACAGACAGCTGATGGTTTGGCGGGTAGGTTAGGCTACTTTAATTTTAGTCAAAAATTAAGGGTTCTCGCGCAAAAAAATTAAAACCCCAAAATCCGATTCGTATAGGGAAGTATATATACGCGGGTGAAACCGCGGGCAACAGCTAGTAATTAATTAATATAATCCAAAGTCAAGAATCCAAGACTTAAAGGCACTCTGAGCTCGTTTCGCGTAGAGCGGACGAAAATTAATAATTCAAAGTTTAAGGTGGGACCGGATTAACTATGACATCAGGACGTCCAACACTCTCGTTCCTCCATGACCATGGATGCGACACACGATTAAAGTCGCTATAATAGTATAGTCGCGACAATAGCCGTGCGGTGGCGGCTCGATAAAAGAATACTACCACTCCATCTCATCCAATGGATCTCGTAAAAGGCGAGTAAGGGAATTAAACTGCACTGTGCACCCAACAGCGCATGGTGGCGATGGGCTCACCACCTATCACACCAAGTGCATTATATTGTTTTGGTGAAACGTGGATTGTGGCAGTCATCTGTTTTTGCAGTGAGTGCCCAGTCTCTGACTACCCCTCATGGGATACAGTCGTGATCTTATGTATGTATGTATGTATGTATGTTAAAGTCGCTAAACATATATGTATTTATTATGTTTTATTCGCGATAATATAAGATGTCTGTATGTATGATGTATTTTTTTTACATTGAACGTTACTTTGAAAGAGGCGTTACTCTATGTATGATATTTTGAAAATGCCAATTATTAACTGCCTTAACAATGTGTTATTGTTATGTAAAGTAATATGCCTAATTATGCATAGGCATTACCTTTTCAATTTGCCGGCCTTATTCTTGCTGCAATGTGGCTATATTAAAGTTGTCGTTAGCGCGGTGTAAGCTCAGTTATAGGTAATGGATATACAAAATGGTCGCCTTTCATTGTGCGATGGGAAGCCCATAATTTTAATATAATTAGGACTTTTGTGTAAATTTTTCATTCGGTTTTTGCTACGTATTTATACGGTGCCAGTTATTCTGTCATTAATTTGCAGTTTGCAAACATTACTGTTACGCTTAAAGTTTTTGTAATGTTTTGTTTAAAAATTGAAAAGTAAAATATAAATAGAATAGGAAACACTGTATACTGTATTTTATCTCATTCTCTCGCAGGCTACATCCATTAGATGTATATGTTTCTCTCTTTTTAATGTCGTGTGGTAGCGGCTTAAGAGAATCTACCACACCATCTCATCCCGTGCAATTGCCAACCGTGGCAACTATGGCAAAATCCCCCCAAAATGAGAGCTACCACCTTTTGTGGCAATCACTGGGGGAGGCCTTTATTCAGCAGTGGACTAGTGATAGACTGAAATGATGATACAGATAATTGTACTTGGTCGAAGAGCATCGCCGGCCTATGGGTCTCAGAGAGGGGGGGGGGGGGGCGATTATCGACCACGGAAATAATTACAGCGCATGTAGTCATGTGGTTGACTTATTTCACGCGGGTGAAATCGCGTGCTATAGATAGTCGGGCGATAAATGATTTGCCATTTGAAGTCTATAGGGAGGTAGCGGGGTTATGATGATTTGTTTGGCCGTGTGGTGTCGGCATAAGAGAATCTACCACCCCATCTCATCCCGAGGGTGTCGTAAAAATCAACAAAGGGAAAACAAAAACCAGGAGATAGGCAGCAGTATCTTCCTGGGACATCTGAATAAATAAACTATGGTTGCCAATCCGCCTGCCAAGCGTGGCAACTATGGCAAAATCCACCCAAAAGCTTTTGTGGCAAACTATTTGGGAGGCCTATGTTCAGCAGTGGACTACTAATAGGCTGAAATGATGATGATGATGATGATTTGTTTATTAAATATATATACAAAATATTATATATTATATACAAAAATTCTGTCACAAAATCCCAGTAAAAAGAAAAGAACGCATGGTCACCCGAATGTGCAATCACGAGGTACTCTATTTAGAGACAATTTTAGTCTATGTTTCTAGTTATTTTTAACCTGTTATACACGTTGCGCGCCGATCTGAAAATGTCAGATGTGAAAAGGGCTGCGTTCCGTGTCATCTGAAGTTGTATTGGTTATTTCGTCTGCATTACGTACGGATACTCAATTGAGTGATTGGGGAAAAGAACCACTACTACTACCTGGTGGTAGGATTCCTATGCAGGAATCCTACCACCAGTAGTAGTAGTGCTCGCACGTAAATCGTAGTGAAGTGAATCCTATGGTATGAATCATATCTGTCTAGGTAGGTACCACAGCAGGCCAGTTATACTGTCGTGAAACAGCGTGCAAACATTACTGCTTAGATCTGAGAGGCCACTGAGAGCTAGAGTAATCAGTGGGCATATGAGACTTAAGAACTATCTAGACGTTGTATTTAAAATTCGATGAACGATGCGTCTCGCCCTGGTGTTGTACCTAGACGGATTCCTGCATAATAATCCTACCACGAGTAACCTAGCTAGTGCTAGCCTGTGCAAGGATCAAGGCGAAACGATAGAACTTGCATCAAACCTGTTGTTACATTCAACATGCTAAATAGGACAATTGCTACCGTGACTAAGCCGCCCTTGACGTAAATAGGAGCTACTGAAAGTCTCATCACGTGACTGTTTTTTTTTTAGTTAATTGAATAGGAAAAACAAACATGTCGGCTCGGTTGGCTCAGTGGTTAAGCGCTTGACTTCTGCCCCGCGGGTCGCGGGTTCGATTACCGCATGGGACAAATATTTGTATGACCTACAGGTAGATGTTCCGGGTCTGGGAGTTTGTGCATGTGGAATTTATGTATATAAAACGCACCCACGACACAGGAAAAATCCTACTGTGGGGCATCGTTTTTTTTAAAAATAAAAAAAAACAGTTATACATATAATATAACATATATACAATCTATAAAAATAAATAAAATTGAGGTGTCTGTTTGTAATAATAAGATAACAGCTTTTTACTCAATACTTATGAATGTATATACGATACTTATAGGAGAAGAACAATTTTAAAAGTTTTTGTCTGTCTGTCTATCTGTCTGTTTGTTCCGGCTAATCTCCGAAACTCCGACTTTCACGGGACTTTCACTGACAGATAGCTGATATTATACCGGGTGACTTAGACTCGATTTCACCGATTGCTTTTGAAACTAAGTTTAATAAAACTACGTTTTACTTAACTGAGTCCACATGTATCATTTGATCTCGTTTTTCGTCTAATCGATTTCACCGGCTCCATTTTGATCGCGTTTAGATAAACGAAGTTTACATGAAATATCGTCACAATCTAAAACAAAAAGACGATTTGTTTCGTATTTTGCGACGTCAAACAGCCTGTTTTTATGCATAGGTTACATAGGTATGCAAACAAGAAACAATACGTTTTAAAAACAATTTTTGTGTTTACATAGTTGTGCAATTGACAATGACAGCTCTCTGAACGCGTTTAAAGAGCTGAACGTCGAAAATTGGGCGTTCAGAATTTGAACCGCGTTTAGCATTGACTGCGTTATTTTGATGTTGATGAAATGCAAACTGTAGCATTGAACTCAGTTAAACGCTTAAACTTCGTTTTTCTTGAACTGATCACGTTTAGTTTCAACGGTGAAATCCGCCCTTAGGCTACTTTTTTTTTAAAAAAAGATTTGGGTTCCGCGCCAAATAATTAAAACCCCGAATTCCGATTCAAGTACGGAAGTTTATATGCATGTTTATCATTGATCGGGGTCGGCTTTCGTACGCGGGTGGAACCGCGGGGCGCAGCTAGTGAGTCATAAAAATCATCAACAGTCGTTCTCATTCAGTCCATTTTCACGTGCAAATTAATAAAGATAGTATTAAAGGGGAAATAAAAGCTTTATAATATCCATATCCATGAATATCTACCATCTCGTCGTTTCAGCCTTGCACTAGTCCACTGCTGAACATAGGCCTCCCCCATAGATTGCCACAAAAGTTGGTAGCTCTCGTTTTGTGGGAATTTCCCCGTAGTTGCCACGCTTGACAGGCGGGTTGGCAACCGCAGATTATTTGTTCGGATGTTCCAGGAAGATACTGTCCATCTTCTTGTCTTCCACTTTCCCTTTGTCGACTTTTACGACACCCACGGGATGAGATGGGGTGGTAGATACTCTTAAGCCGCCACCACACGGGGTACCAGTTAATATTATATTAACGTATCCCTATGAACATTATAAAATTAAGCAAGTGATCAGTAATTAGAATAGCACCTACCTCTCTCCTACCGAGGCGTAAGAGGCCACTAAGGTGTCATTCGGACAGCCTTTGTTCGTGCAGATTAGCACCATAATATGCAATGCTGTCACTATACCGCTCTAGAAAACGCAACGGAGAGTCATTTTTTTTTAATCGTACCAAAATGGCGGCAACGAAAACGAAAATTGGGCCACATGAGTAGCCTCTGCCTACCCCTTATATGGGACAAAGGCGTGCCTATGTGTATGAAATAAAATAATATATTTTATTCATGGTAGTAATTATAATAATAAGTAATAATTAAGATAATAAAGTAATCTAGCAGTTTCAGCATTAGTCAGTTCCTAATTTTTTAAAGCATATTTTTTTTAATAGATAAAGTGATGAAAGCAAAACGTTCACCTCATGGTAAGTGCAACGTCTGCCCATAACAAATGCTGTGTCACTCAGAACATTTCTGTGTGACATCACACTGTGCCCATCACCCCGAGACATAAGTTCTTAAGTCTCATGTGCCCAGTGATTACGCTAGCTCACAGTGCCCTTCAAACCGAAACACAGTAATGCTTGCACACTACTGCTTCACGGCAGAATAACTGGCCCTGGGGTGGTACCTACCTAGATGGATTACTGCATAGGAATCCTACCACCAGTCAGGTCTTCTTGCTACTGCTAGTTTAGGTATATAGGGCCCACAGAAGTTTCGCGTCATGAATGATAAAGGCTCCATTCTTCCCCATTTACAAGCGCACACTAAGCACTAACTAAGGTATACCGAGGAACACCCTTATCTCGCTTGTTTTGTTTCTCATAATATAAAAAAAAATTACTCAACGAGTCTCTTCTTTCAGAAGGTCTTTTTCTTCGAACCGGTGTAGATTTTGACATTCATAAGAGCTTTATATATGCCTAAACTCAATAAAGAAATTTTGACTTTAACTTTGAATGAGGCGGTAGAAGTGTCTTAACACAGCGCCACAACCAGCTGCCGTCTTATCACTGAAGTCAAAAGAACTTAAGTACGTGAAAAGCATTTTTTTTTATTGGATAATGTGACGAGACGAGCAAAACGTTCACCTGATGGTAAGTGCAATGCTGTTCGATACCGAATACGATAAAAGTAAAGCCTATAAACGATCCACTGCCGAGCACAGGCCTCCTCTCATTTCTGAGCGGGGTTTTGTAACCGGGAAGAGTCCGCCACGCTGATCCAGTGCGTGTTGGGGGACTTCTACATGTCTTCGAAATTTAATTTTTCAGCAGGTTTCCTCACGATGTTTTCCTTCACCGCGGAGCACGTGGTAAATCGGCACTTAAATTGCGATTAACAATTTTAGCGGTGCCGGCACCGGGAATCGAACCCGGGACGCTCGCGCACTATGAAACTTAACACGAGCGCCTAGTAGCGTCGTGTAGTACCAAACAAAGCGTCCAATGTCACCGCAGCTCGGAACAATCCAGCTAATAATTCAGCTGCGTCCAACCTGTCCAAGGTCTCAGCACAAAAGGCCAGCACAATGAGTTGCGTAAGCGCAGTCTGTTCGCGTAAAGCGAATGGAAGTGACAAGAGCGCGGTTGCGTCACTGTGAATAGATGAGTAAGAATTTCTCGGTTACTAGCTGATGCATGCGACTTCGTCCACTCAGATATAGATTATATAAATATCCCGCGAGAAATAATTGATTTTCCGGAAAAAGTATCATATGTCCGTCTCCCGGATGCAAGCTATCTCTTTAGTAAATTTTATCAAGATTGGTTCAGCGGTTGAACTGTGAAAAGGTAACAAGTAGACAGAGGGACAGAGAGAGAGTTACTTTCGCATTTATAATATTAGTATGGATTACGTTTTGCGTTACATGCATCCATTTTTAACAGTGGTTACAGATTGGTAAGTCTTAATAAAAATAAAATGAACTTTAAATTAAATTCGGACTGTAATTATCGAACTGAAAACGATAAATGACATCTATTGTTTACTAAACAGGATCCATTAACGTGTTTTTATTATTTTATAACACTTAAATAATTCCCTTAATGTCAATAGTCAACATGAATTAAAAGAAAAAAAATAGGAAATGGTGATAAGTCGAAAAAAATAAAAAAGACGTTATTATCATTGCATACACATTAAGTTTGCAACTTATGTCAAAATGTATAAATAATGGCATATAAAGCGATTAGACGAAAATTACACGGACGGAAAGATATTAGACTTGGTTTTTATGTTATGCGTTTTACATATGGCGCAAGGAAAGTGTGAAACTACTTAAAGTAGAATACATATTTATTTATTTATTTAAACTTTAATTTTTATTTTATTTAAACTTTAATAACACTAGTGGTACATATGGCGGACTTAATGCCTAAAGGCATCCTCTCCCAGTCAACCATGAGGCAAAGCAGAGAATAAACATAATATGATGATATTTTTTTTATTGCATAAAGTGATGAAACGAGCAGAACGTTCACCTGATGGTAAGTGTCTGCCCATAACAAATGCTCAGCCACTCAGAAAATTTCTGTGTGACACTACACTGTGCCCAATACTCTGAGACAAGCTCTTAAGTCTCATATGCCCAGTGATTACGCTAGCTCACAGTGCCCTTCAAACCGAAACACAGTAATGTTCGCACACTATTGCTTCACGGTAGAATAACTGGCCCTGGGGTGGTACCTACCTAGACGGACTCCTGCATAGGAATCCCTACCACCACTAAATCTTGTTCTACTAAAAAAATTAATTTAAGGGTATGCAATAGAAGAACATATTGTCTCGTAGCATTCTGTATGAGTCAACCCTGGTAAATTAATAATAAGATTTCCAGGTGCAAGCTAAATTAAGCATTAAAACTAGGATATAGATCCATCTAGGTAGGTACCACCCCAGGGCCAGTTATTCCGCCGTGAAGGAGTAGTGTGTAAACATTACTGTGTTTCGGTTTGAAGGGCACTGTGAGCTAGCGTAATCACTGGGCATATGAGACTTAAGAAGTGATGTCTCAGGGTGACGGGCGTAGTGTGGTGTCACACAGAAACATTCTGGTTGACACAGCATTTGTCATGGGCAGACGTAGCACTTACCATCAGGTGAACGTTTTGCTTGTTCCGTATTTTTATCAAATAAAAAAATATATAAATGTTATGTATATAAATGCCGATAGGTTTCCGCCAGAGTAGAATAACACCTACCTCTTTCCTACCGGGGTGTTGTAAGAGGCGACTAAGGTATTAGGACAGCGTGCAGAATAATACTAATGCAATGCTGTCACTACTAGCGTGTCTGTATGTATAAATAAGGCACAAACATCTCGTAAATGTAATTTTGGTGCCGTGTCACATCCAGTCGACTTCTATATCCACATTTTCCCCCAGTTTTGCAATTGTACGGCGATGTACCGTCACAGCGTTACAACGACAACTGCTTTAACATTTTGTAATTATGTCCATCTTTATGTTATGAATTTTGCACGCCGGTGATACTTATATAATGATCTTATCTGTGTTACGACTTCGTTTCGTGTGTTTTCGTTCTGTTTGAAGATACAAAATAAATAGCTGACAAGAGCGTCGCTAGCCAATTGGGGAGGGATTTTCGACCACGGTAACAATTACCGAATACAGTTTATTTATTAATTTACATTCTTATTTTTTTGCTGGTGGTAGGATTCCTATGCAGGAACCCGTCTAGGTAGGTACCATCCCAGGGCCAGTTATTCTGCCGTGAAGCAGTCGTGTGCAATCATTACTGTGTTCCGGTTTGAAGGGCACTGAGAGCTAGCGTAATCACTGGGCATATGAGACTTAAGAACTGATGTCTCAGGGTGACTAAGTTCTGAGAGAGTTTCAGCCTTTTTTTTTTGGATAAAGTGACGAGACGAGTAAAACGTTCACCTGATGATAAGTGCAACGTCTGGCCATAACAAATGCTGTGTCACCCAGAACAACGAGTGGCACCACACTGCGCCCGTCACCTTGAGACATCAGTTCTTAAGTCTCATATGCCCAGTGATTACGCTAGCTCTCAGTGCCCTTCAAACCGAAACACAGTAATGTCTACACACTACTGCTTAACGGCGGAATAACTGGCCCTGGGGTGGTACCTACCTAGACGGATTCCTGCATGGGATTCCTATCACAAGTCCACTATTGAACATAGGCCTCCCCCATAAATAGCCATAAAAAATTGTAGCTCTCATTTCGGAGAGATTTTGCCTTAGTTGCCTCTCTTGGCGAGCGGGTTGGCAACCGCAGTTCATTACACATATTCGGATATACCAGGAATATGCTGCTGCCCATCTCCTGGTTTTTATTTGCCCTGTATCGACTTTTACGACACCCACAGGATGATATGGGGTGGTAGATTCTCTTAGGCCGCCACCACACGGCACAACTTATTATGATATATAAATATAATCAATGTATAAATAATATAAAATAAATAATATACACAAATAGATAAAAGTGAAACAAACAAATATGTCAAATGCGATCTTTTTTTAGATAATATTTTCGAAAAGGTAAGCTTTTAAATATGTTCTTTTTAGGAGCTTTCTTGACATCATCGGGGAGAGCGTTCCAGGGTAGTATAGTATTGCAACTGTTGTAAGTTGGCTTGGCATTAGGTAAACAAATCGTGTCTCTAGGGGTGGGCAGCCGCACCTCCCTGCTCCCCTCGTCAATGCCCTTGATAGCTGACTACAGTTAAAAAGTAAATTATAGAAAACTAGACTGAAGCCCGGGACTACGTCCGCGTAGATAGTGGTTTCTTAAAAATCGTACAAGCATCATGATCTCTAGGCAATGTAAATATTTCACTTGCTGGAATTGAACTTGGGACCCATAGCGCAGAAGCCAATCGTTCAGCCACTTCGCCAACGAGACGAATTGTTTTCAATAATTTTGGTGTGCTCAAATATTGACTGCGGACATTATCCAACCCGGGACCCACAATTCAGTAGTCCGGTACACTGACCGCTGAACCATGCCGTCGACGCGACGACGTTACAAACGGGCAAACAAATTTCAAAATAATAAAGACGTAATTCAAGGCTCGACGCACACATGCCATAATGTAGTGTATAAACACACGCCCACATAGACAGGCGCGTTAATGCAACGTGACTTCCTTTTTAGCGCTCTAGTAAGGTTACGCAGCGTATCCACACGCCTGTTAATGTCACCGGTGTAGGCAGAATGGCAATATCAAATTACGTAATGAGCTCGTGATATCACAAGTGTAAAAAAGAACATAATATAATGAATCATATTGTAGTTTTAAGCCGTGTGGTGGCGGCTCGTTAAAAGAATACTACCACCCCATCTCATCCAATGGATCTCGTGAAAGGCGAGTAAGGAATTTAAACTGCACTGTGCACCCAACAGCGCATGGTGGCGATGGGCTCACCACCTATCACACCAAGTGCATTATATTGTTTTGGTGAAACGTGGATTGTGGCAGTCATCTGTTTTTGCAGTGAGTGCCCAGTCTCTGACTACCCCTTATGTGATACAGTAGTGATCTTATGTATGTATGTATGTAGCTTTAATACTAAACGAACATGCATGAGCTTTAATTTGGCTTCTTTTAGCACAAGCTTTTAAACTTAGTTGGAGCGGTTAACAAGAACATACATAAATACATACATGGAGTCACTCTTTCCCATTGAGGAAGGCAGAGACCACATCTTTCCACTTGCTACGCTCCTTACTTTCATTAGTGTTTTCATACAAGCCCGTCGGTTGCGGGTACTTTAGACGTGGCCTTTCCCTAAAACGACTTTGATCTGATCGTGATACGTTCGCCTACGTCGACCCTTACCGGCTTGCCCATTCGCACTTGCCTCATAAATCTGTTTCGTCAATCTTCTTTCGTCCATATTCTACGTGTCCAAACCATCTAAGCATCCCTTTCTTTGTCACTACATCTTCAACCACACCGCAACGTTCCCTTATCACGCTGTTCCTCACTTTGTCCATCAAAGTCACGCCAGCTATATTTCTCAAACTTTTCATTTCCACAGCATTGATCTTATTTTTTTTCTTCTTCTGCCAGAACCAACATTCACTATCGTAAATAAGTTTGGAGACCAGACCAGACTCCTCTATGTACAGCCAGTCGTTTTTTTTTTTATGTTAGAGGAGGCAAACGAGCAAGCGGCTCACCTGATGGTAAGTGATCACCGCCGCATATGAACATCTACAATACCAGAGGAATAGCAGATGCGTTCCCGGCCTTTGAGGAAGGAATAGGCTCTTTTCTTGAAGGTCCCTAAGTCGTATCGGTCCGGAAAAACCGCTGGCGGCAGCAGATTCCATAAGGTGCTTGTGCGGGGCAGAAAATTGCGCGAAAAACGCACTGTGCTGGAATGCCAACCATCAAGGTGGTGACGATGGAATTTCGCGCTGTGCCGCAATGTGCGATGGTGAAAATCAACGGCTGGAATTAATCCGAACAATTCTTCGGAACACTCCCCATGGTAGATCTTATAAAAAATGTAAAGGGATGCAACATCTCTTCGCAAAGCCAGTGGAACAAGCCGATCAGATAGAACATGCTCGTCGACGATTCGAGTCGCTCTCCGTTGAATGCGGTCAAATGGAAGTAGCTGACACTGGGGCGCCCCCGCCCAGAGATGAGAACAGTACTCCATGTGCGGCCGAACCTGCGCCTTATAAAGTTGCAAGCATTGGGCCGGCATGAAGTACTGTCGCGCTCTACTCTCTCTCTCTCTCTCTCTCTCGTGTCTTTTTACGTTCTGATGTGTGTCTAATGTTATATATATGTTCGATTCTAATGTCCCACTGCTGGGCACAAAGCCTTCTCTCCATTTATGAGAGGGTTTTGGAAATATTTTGTTCCTCAGACATGCAGGTTTCCTCACGAGAATTTCCTTCCAACATCACAGAAAAATGAAGAACAATTTTAAAGGTGCCGGCACCGGGGCTCGAACTCAGGTCACTCAAAATTTAAGGCGTCCGACCCCTGTCTACCCCTGACCACCGTGAAGTAGTAGGGTCCAAACACTACTGTTTTTCGGTTTGAAGAGCACCGAGAGCTAGCGTAATCACAGGGAATATGAGACTTAAGAACTGATGACTCAGGGTGACGGGCGCATTGTGTCGCACAGAAATGTTCTGGGTGACATAGCATTTGTTATGGACAGACGTTGCACTTACCATCTGGTGAACGTTTCGTCGCTTCATCCAATAAAAAAAAACACAGCTACGAGTATGAACTGACACTGCTTCTAATAATATAATTGTTACATATAGTTTTATGAAAAATTAAAATCTCACGAAATATTCTTCAGATACATACATATGTGGAGATATTTATGCTGCGTTCTTTTTTTAAATTTCTACGAAATTGAAATGTAGGAAACGGTAAAAATAAGCTCTTTGAAAGCAGGATACGGTGCTGATTGCTATGATGGGTTTTTGATTGCACTTCGTAGAACCAAATACCAAAATGGCGGCGATGTGCTTCGCCATCCGTCACGTCTCGTTTCCTGCAGGGGCGCAAAGTGGGATACGGATGTTGTTCCCAACCCCCCACATGGGAAAAAGGTGTAATTGTGTGTATATATGTTTGTTGTTTCCTTGTATCACAATATAATTAATAAAGCACCTACCTTTCATGTGATCTGAAGTGTCTGCCCTCATGATGTCTGTCAGATAGTGCTCCAGGGACCTCATGTTGTCCAAGCCGCCTCTTTCCTGGAACAATACACAAACATGTCAGACTGTTAAATTGTAAGTAACGGGACGTGCAACCCATAACGTTTGGATGCCGCCGACAACTTTTGTTGGTTCTATGCAAAGCCTACAAAGTGGGATCCAAAATGCTACCCTGAGGCACGCCGTATGAAAGAGATAAATCATTGCTTGCGCGTTCACCTATTTGAGCAAATTGGTTTCGCTTTCACTATTACGTTTTAATAATCACTCTGAGAGAACATCGACAAAGACAAATACAGAAAGCAATAATGATTTCTTATATTTACGCGAACAATACACTTTTAAATGAAACTAATTTTACGGATTTTATCGCGGATTTTTATTTATAAATACATACATACATAAGATCACGACTGTATCCCATAAGGGGTAGTCAGAGACTGGGCACTCATTGCAAAAACAGATGACTGCCACAATCCACGTTTCACCAAAACAATATAATGCACTTGGTGTGATAGGTGGTGAGCCCATCGCCACCATGCGCTGTTAGGTGCACAGTGCAGTTTAATTCCTTACTCGCCTTTTACGAGATCCTATGGATGAGATGGAGTGGTAGTATTCTTTTAACGAGCCGCCACCACACGGCACACCACCACACGGCATTTATTAATAGTAAAACATTAAACCCGAAAAACTCCGTAAAATTAGTTTTCATTTAAATGTAAAGAAAGCAAGTTCAGGTATGTACTGCACTTCACCTACAAGCTTATAGTTTATTAGTAGCGACGTCCGCCGGTCTTTTTTTTTATTATTACCTATGCAGAAATCCGTCTAGGTAGGTACTAACCCAGGGCCAGTTATTCTGCCGTGAAGCAGTAGTGTGCAAACATTACTGTGTTTCGGTCTGAAGGGCACTGAGAGCTTGCGTAATCACTGGGCATATGAGACTTAAGAACTTATGTCTGAGAGTGATGGCCACAGTGTCGTGCCTCACAGAAATTTTCTGGATGATACAGCATTTGTTATGGGCAGACGTTGTAATTACCATCAGGTGAACGTTTTGCTCGTTTCATCTCTTTTTCTAATAATAATAATGTCTATGTAAAATTAAGAGAATAAACTTACTTCCTTCTTGGCAGTCGAACACGTTTTATTTTATACGGGACTAAATATAATTTATCCAAAATTACAACAATGTGCATCTATTGCAATGAAAAAGAGTTTTTATGGTATTTAGTTCAGTAGAGGCCCTGCCTATAATCCCTCAATAGGTATACGTAAAGAGAGCAGTTGTTGGCGAAACTGGGGCACACCGGTTCGCAGCGACAGTTGGCAACACCGGCTTTTGTAAAGCACTCCGCGAAATGGAGCATCAGGTCAAGTGGACCTGTAACGTAAAGATAACAGAAGTTCGGCCCCGTCGGCAGAAGCTGTAACATTTGTAATGTCACCCCTAACTCCATATGGGGTAGACAGTGTTTTGTTAAATAAACAGCGGTATGTTAATAACTTATATAGATATTGTCGTATTGTATTCTAGCTGTGCCGCGCGGTTTCACCCGCGATGCCGACCTCGATCAATGATATACATATATACTTCCCTATTGGAATCGGATTTGCGCGGAACCATGATTATTTTTCTATAATTAAAGTAGCCTTAGTTAACCGCTATAATATCAGCTATCTGTCAGTGAAAGCCCCGTCAAAATCGGTCCAGCCGTTTCGGAGATTAGCCGGAACAAACAGACAGAGAGACAAATATTTTAAAATTTATTTTTTTCTTTCAAGTCACGTATATACTTTCATAATCATTGAGCTATTTTGTTTTTGGTTATCTGTTATTTTGATATTACCAACTGACACTTCGATTTCATTTATTTATATAGATAAGGAATTGTGACACCTTCTCCAACCTGCTCTATGAAGGTGACGAAGATCCGATAAGCGGGCGCAGCGGTTAAGCATTTGGGTAGTGTAATACGGGTTGCGGATTCCAGTTCCGCACGGGAACCACGATACGGGAGAAATCCTATCGTTTAATGATAAAAATGAATTACATATTTTATCTTTACATCTAGATTAACAGACTTAAAATTGTAACAACTTCAGTGGTCGGCAGCGGAACCGTAGCAGTTTCTCGCCTAACCTTACTACTACAATAAAGTTGGAAAGTTTGTATGTTTGAACGCGCTAATCTCAGGAAATTCTAATTGGATTTGAAAATATTTTTTTGTATTAGATAGCCCGTTTATTGATAAAGATTTTAAGTTATTAAACTTTATAGGTTAGTCTTAAGAAGCTGAACAAAATTACGGAGAAGGACCGAACTGTGAATGCTCAGGTCAGCGAGGTACCATGGCGTACGGCGCAATCATGTCAGTTATTGATATATAAATGTCAGTGTACGCTTCTTCATTTTTTTTGTACGTGGGGAAATCCTGCATGGATACCCGACTGGCCAGGGGGGCAGCCGGTTTATGTCCGACTCTTACCGACTAAACCCCACGGTGGTCTCCATCAGCCCTTAAGAGGGGTCACGGGATCTCCGTTCGGAACGCAACCGTGGCCTCTCTAACGCTTCGCTATGTAGCCCGACCCTAGGGCAGAATTCACTACCCCCAGCACTTTCACGGTGCTATCCCGATGACCCGAGACCAACGCTTCTTGATATTATGTTAACAAGCTTTATTTCGAAATAGCTCTACCCGCGGTTTCACCCGCGTAAAAAAAGCCGACCCCGATCGATGATATGCATCTATACTTCGCTATTTGAATAGGATTTTGTGGTTTCAATTATTTTGCGCGGAACCCTTATTATTATTCCAAAATTAAAGCCTAGCCTGGCCTTATTTTCCCGCTATAATGTCAGCTATCTGTCAGTGAAACTCCCGTCAAAATCGGACTAGCCGTTTCGGAGATAAGCGGCAAGAAACGGACAGACAGACAAAAAAAATTTAAAAATTCTTATGAGTACCGTATATACTTTCATAGGCATTGAGTAAAAAGCAGTTACTTTGTTATTACAAACAGACACTTTAATTTTATTTATTTGTACAATTTGTTAAACAAAAATATATGAAAATGTAATAAAAGACTAACATTACGCCTCTTTAGGATCTAGAAACTTGAATTTTTATACAATATCAATATATACATAAAATACGGAGCAAATCGCAAATTATAGATTATAGGACATATTGCGATTGTCTCTAAAACTACCTCTCTCCCTGCCCTTACCGTTACTTAGACCCGATTTCACCAAATGCTTTGGAAACCAAGTTTAATAAAACCACGTTTTACTTAACTGAGTTCAAATGTATCATTGTTCTCGGTTTTCGTCTAACCGATTTTGCCGACTCCAATTTGATCGCGTATAGAAAAAGGAATTTAACATGAAATATCGTCACAATCTAAAACGAAAAGACGGTTTATTTCGTATTTTGCGACATCAAACAGCCTGTTTTTATGCATTGGTTACATAGGTATGGAAACAATAAATAATACGAATTAAAAATATTTTTTGTGTTTACATAGTTGTGCAATTGACAATGACAGCTCTCTAAATGCGTTTAAAGAGCTGATCGTCTAAAATTGGGCGTTCAGAATTTGAACCACGTTTAGCATTGACTGCGTTCATGTGATCGTGATGAAATGCAAACTGTACCATTGAACTCAGTTAAACGCTTAAGCTTCGTTTTTCTTGAACTGATCGGGTTTAGTTTCAACGGTGAAATCCGCCCTTAATGTCAGCTCTCAGGTTAGGTTTATACGGGTGAAACTGCGGGGCATAGCTAATTCATACTTATCCATGCCTCTCGCATGTAACGTAACTGCGGAAGTAACTCTCTCTTACCCTCTGTATGTTTGTTACCTTTTCACGGTTCACCGGCTGAACCGGTCGTGGCGAAATTTGGCACAGAGATGGCTCGCCTCCTGGAGACGGACACCGGACACTTTTACCCTTTTATAGGATATATAAAAAAATTATTTGCACGCGGACGAAGCCGCGGACATCAGCTAGTATGGCGTATAGAACGAAATAGGTGCAAGAAAAGCGTAATTTAAAAAACTGTATTGATAACATATTCAAGTCCATTCAAAGCTGACATAGTGAACTGAAGAATAGAATTGAATAGAATAGAATAGAAAAATCTTTATTAATCGTTACCGTCGTACACCATTTACAAAATGCCTATGCAGGAATCCGTCTAGGTAGGTACCACCCCAGGGCCAGTTATTCTGCCGTGAAGCAGTAATGTGAAACATTACTGTGTTTCGGCTTGAAGGGCACTGAGAGCTAGTGTAATCACTGGGCATTTGAGACTTAAGAACTGATGTCCCAGGCTGACGGACGCAGTGTGGTGTAACACAGAAATGTTCTGGGTGACACAGCATTTGTTATGGGCAGACGTTGCGCTAACCGTCAGGTGAACGTACTGCTCGTTCCGCCACTTTTATCAACTAAAAAAAAATAACGACGATTGTAAGAGAACAAAAATAACTAATTCACATAGATATATTAAATAATAATGATTTAATACAACGTTGGTGTATGCGACGACGAAAAGGTAGTCAGGTCAGTATAAAGCTACAGTTAAGGTAGCGCTGATTTTCAGCTGACGCCTGCGAGTGTGAGCCACGTACAATCTGGATGCTTAGTAGAAATTTAAAATAATAAGTTCACTAGTGTTGTAAAATGACCAGTGTGTGCTTGCTACTATATGTGTCGTAGTTTAATTTTAAATTGTATTCCGCCCTTTTTTGTTGTAGCAGGGGAAGTTATTTAGCTTTTTAAAAATTAATTCCATTAATGGCGCAGGTATTAATGACAAAGCCGTGTGGTGGCGGCTCGTCAAAAGACTCCATCTCATCCAATGGATCTCGTAAAAGGCGACTAAGGGAATTAAACTGCACTGTACAACCAACAGCGCATGGTGGCGATGGGCTCACCACCTATCACACCAAGTGCATTATATTGTTTTGGTGAAACGTGGATTGTGGCAATCATCTGTTTTTGCAGTGAGTGCTCAGTCTCTGACTACCCCTTATGGGATAAAGTCGTGACCTTATGTATGTATGTATCTTAAAGGTGTCCGGCAGAGTAGAATAGCACCTACCTCTTTCCTGTCGAGAGAGGCGACTAAGGTATGGTACTGACAGTCTTTATTCGAGCAGAATAACACCATAATATGCAATGCTGTCACTATACTGCTCGTGGGAACGTAATGGGAAGTGAGATTTTTTAACTCGTACAAAAATGGCGGCGACGTGTTTCGCGTGGGCTACGTGAGTGGCGTCTGCCTTCCCCTTATATGGGAAAAAGGCGTGACTTTATGTATGCCAGTTATTATGCATGGAAGCAGTAGTGTGCAAACATTACTGTGTATCTGAAGGGCACTGAGAGCTAGTGTAATTACTTAGCTTAAGAGACTTAAAAATCGATATTTCAATGTGACGAGCGCGGTGTGGTGCCACACTGAAATGTTCTGGGTGACACAGCACTTGTTATGGGCAGACATTGCACATACCGTTGTAGCCGTGTGGTAGCGGCCACGGAATCTACCACCGCATCTCATCCCGTGGGTGTCGTAAAAGTTGTCAGAAAGTAATTTACAACCAGAACATGGGCAGCAGCATGTGTCTGGAACATCTGAATAAATAAACTGCGGTTGCCGACCCGCCTGCCAAGCGTGGCAGAAAACTGAGAGCCACTTTTGTGGCAATCTATTGGAGAGACCTATGTTCAACAGTGGACTAGTAAGAGGCTGAAGTGAATGAGACATTGCACTTACCATCAGGTGAACGTTTTGCTCGTCCCGTCACTTTCTACCATAAAAAAATCCGCTGGGAATTCGGCAAATTCTCCGCTCGTGGTAGAATCCTATGTCCAGCAATTAAATTTTCATAGATCAGATGGTATGACAATAATGACGACCGCGTGACATAGTGGTTAGCGTACCTGACTACGTCGCCGGTCCTGGGTTCGAATCCCGGCCGGAGCCAAGATTTGTGAAAAACACAAATTGTTGCTTTACGGGTCTAGTTGTGTTGCGCATGTGAAATGTAAATCTGTAAAACGCACCCATGATACCGGAGAAATCCTACTGTCGTCATCATCATCATTTCTGCTTATCACTACTCCTCTGCTGAATATAGGCCTCCCCCATAGATAGGGTTTTGAGGGGATTTCGCAGGAGTTGCCACGCTTGGCAGGCGGGTTGGCAACCGCAGTTTATTTGTTCAGATGTTCCAAGAATATGCTGCTGCCCATCTCCTTATGTGGAGCATATAAGACTTTGGAACTGACGTGTGAACTTTCCCAAATAATAGTTGTGTGAGAGCGCAACTGACCTAAGACCAACCTATTTTTAAAAAAATAAACAAATCTCTAGCCACTACAAAAACTAGTTCAGAATAATCACAATGCACTTTAACCCTCCTGACCTTTCATGAGCAAATCGCTCAAAAATATACATAATACACCACATTAATCGCGAAACTCTATCGCCGTTGACATAAGAGCGATTTTCAAAAGCGCTGATTTTAAACGAAGTCGCCCATTCGAAACACGGTCGTGCTACTTTAGAATTCGTTTCATTTTTCAACGTCAAAGCTACGCGGAAGTGACCTCAATTAATTCTTGAACGTACTGCGGGGATTTAGGGTTGGATTTACCTTGCCCGGCCGCTGATACGTCATAGCGCAATGCCGTAGTGACGTCACACTGCGTAAGTGAAAATGGGTCAGTGGAACTTATACAATATCTCTGCAGTAGGGTTGCTAGATAGAAACTATGGCTCAGATACCTTTAAAATACGGTCTATATTTAGAGTTTGGCAATTTTAGAGGTTTTTTAACGTTAAAAATTTCTCTTAGACTTTTGGCGCCAATTCGGAAACTGACAGTTGTCTTTTTATTGAATTTTGTTATATCTGTGCTTATTTCTGTAGTTTTTCAGAAAAAGTGAAATATTATTATGCCGACAACGTCAAAATTTCTTTATTCAATTAAGGCTTGTTTTAAGGTCTTTTGAATGTCAATATCGTCACTGATTCGAAAAATAAGACCTTAGAGAAAAACCGGCAAGAAACTCCGAGGTCCTCCTTTTTTTTAATACCATATTACATAATATCATTTAAATAACATAAACAATATAACAATATCATGTTTGGTAGCCAGTGGATTCGCAAGTGCAGAGTAAGAGATATTTTCTAATGATGCATTTTATAATACGCTTTATTTAATAATGCCTTCTTACTAATTTTTTTGAAATCTATGTCCGCTATTTGCGTAACACTTTTGGGAATTTTATTTAAAATATTAAAATTTTTAATTTTTTTTATTATGTTGCCAAATGCTGTGTCACCCAAAATTTCTGTGTGACACAACACTGTGCACATCACCCTGAGACATAGGTTCTTAAGTCTCATATGCCCAGTGACTACGCTAGCTAATTTGACACTGGCTAAAAGCTTACTACTATTTCCATACACAACAAAAAAAAACTCCTAGCTCATATCGGCGGCAAACACGGCGATTCTGTTTATCAATCAAATGTTAATTATTTTTGGCGCCGAGAACAAGTGTCGTCACTGAGCATATGAGACTAAAGAAACAATGTCTCAGGGTGACGGGCACAGTGTGGTTCCACCCAGAAATACTCTGGGTGACAGTATTTGTTATGGGCAGACGTTGCACTTACCATCTGGTGAACGGTTGTCTCGTTTTGGTCACTATTCATACTAATATTATTAATGCGAAAGTAACTCTCTCTGTCCCCCTGTCTGTTTGTTACCTTTTCAAGGTTACAAAACCTTCATCCACTCGGACAAAGTCATCTTGGTGGTATCAAAGTTTTCTTGGTGGTAGGATTCCTCTGCAGGAACCCGTCAAGGTAGGTACCACCCCAGGGCCGGTTATTCTGCCGTGAAGTGGTAGTGTGCGAACATTACTGTGTTTCGGTCTGTAGGGCACTGTGAGCTAGCGTAATCACTGGGCATATGAGACTTAAGAACTTATGTCTCAGGGTGATGGGTGCAGTGTGGTGTCACACAGATTTTCTGGGTGATACAGCATTTGTTATGGACAGACGTTGCACTTACTATATGCACTACTAGGTGAACGTTTTGCTCGTCATTTTATCGTATTAAAAAAAAAAAAAAAAATGTCACGCGCATCAGCTAGTCTTCAATAAAATATAACTATTAACATTAACAACATTTCGATAAATATAATTACACAAAACTTTAATATTTTACTTTAAGTAATATCGTAATAATGTAATACCTATAAAAAAACTTCATAATTATAATAGAATGTTGTCAAGGATACACGTGTTCTTCCCTTACAGATAAGGTTGTGATGAAATGTGACAGTTCTATTATTCCAGCCAACCCCGAAATATAAACGGCATAATAATACAATGATAACGTACGAAAAGCCACCGCGAATGTGGGTCGCGCATGCAAGAGACGCCCCCACGCCCCTTTATGAATGCGGTCACAGATTAAATAGGGGAGAGTCGACACTGTAGGAATAGTTAAACAGCTTTGAACTTGATAATTTCGATGTAGTGTGGCGGTGTGAGAGATCACACGGTTTTGTCTCACGGGTTTTGCGAATACGGATATATAAAATAGGGTATTTATTTTTATTCTATAAAGTGACGAAAAGAGCAATACGTTCACCTGATAGTAAGTGCAACGTCCGCCCACAACAAATGCTGCGTCACCCAGAATATTTCTGTGTGACACCGCACTGCGCCCGTCACCCTGAGACATCAGTTCTTAAGTCTCAAATGCCCAGTGATTACGCTAGCTCACAGTGCCCTTCAAACCGAAACACAGTAATGGTTGCACACTACTGCTTCACGGCAGAATAACAGGCCCTGGGGTGGTACCTACCTAGACGGTAAAATACATACATTGTTCCTTCCCATATAAGGGTAGGCAGAGATCGGGTGATTATTTACATTTATATGTGAAACTTTAAGCGACGGAGTTGACCATACCTATCAGATCCAGATTTTGTGATTTAGTTTTTTCCCATTAAACCAACACATCGCAATGTTAATGCAAAATTGTAGTAGCAAAAAGCAAAGAATAAGTTTTTTTTCTTTTTTGCGCATTATTCTTTATTATTTGCATACACTGTCACGCCTTTTTCCCATGTAAGGGTATAAGGGTTAGGCAGCCCACTTTTTGTCCTCGCGGGAAACGAGACGTGTCGGATGGGGAACGACGTCACCGCCATTTTGGTAAAAGTCAAAAAATTCTTACCTCTTGCGTTCCTACGAACAGACACGATAGTGTTAGCATTCCATATACTGTGTTCTATTACTATATTCTACACGAATAAAGGTTGTCCGTACAACAGCTTAGTCGCCTCTTACGACACCTCGGTAAGAAAGAGATAGGTGCTATTCAACTCTACCAGACACTTATCGGCGTCGGGTCAAAATAACTGGAAGAAGTCACGATTTCTTCGTCATCATCATAATTTCAGCCCATAGATCGCCACAAAATGTATAAGTGTATGTAGATCCCATTTTGGAGGATTTCGCTATAGTTGCCAGGCTTGGCAGGCGGGTTGGCAACCGCAGTTTATTTCAGTTCAGATTATTTCAGATGTTCCAAGAAGATGCTGCTGCCTATCTACTGTTATTTTTCCCTCTATCGATTTACTGGTGGTAGGATTCCTATGCAGGAATCCGTCTAGGTAGGTACCATCCCAGGGCCAGTTATTCTGCCGTGAAGCAGTAGTGTGCAAGCATTACTGTGTTTCGGTTTGAAGGGCACTGTGAGCTAGCGTAATCACAGGGCATTTGAGACTTAAGAACTGATGTCTCAGGGTGACGGGCGCAGTGTGGTGTCACACAGAAATATTCAGGGTGACACAGAATTTGTTGTGGGCGGACGTTGCACTTACCATCAGGTAAACGTTTTGCCCGTTTC
The DNA here is from genome assembly GCA_019845155.1 of Luehdorfia chinensis. Taxonomy (NCBI): domain Eukaryota; kingdom Metazoa; phylum Arthropoda; class Insecta; order Lepidoptera; family Papilionidae; genus Luehdorfia; species Luehdorfia chinensis. The sequence continues at coordinate 974,567 of JAHVAK010000072.1, forward strand.
GTCACTTTATACAATACAAAAAAAAACCCACGGGATGAGATGGGGTGGTAGATTCTAGCCGCCACAACACGGCCGGATGGCATGATTTATTAAATTATTATTATTGATTACTAGTTGCGACCCGCGGTTTCACCCATTTAAAAAACCCAACCCCGATGGATGATAAAAATAGGGAAGTATATATGTACATATACCGACCTATTTGAATCGGATTTTGGGGTTTCAATTTTTTTTCGCGGAACCCCAATTATTTTTCAAAAATTCAAATAGCAAAAGTTACTCGCTATAATATCAGCTATCTGTCAGTGAAAGTTTCGTTAAAATCCGTCCAGCCGGTTCGGAGATTAGCCGGAACAAACAGACAGACAGACAATAAATTTAAAATTGTTTTTTATTATTGTTTTTTATAAATACCGTATACTTTCATAAGCATTGAGCAAAAAGCTGTTAGTTTTTTATTTTCTTATTCTTTGTGTTAGTCTTTTTTTGTGTTAGGTACTACTATTTAATATTAGCATTGCGACGTGCTTCCGTCCGTCGCTTAAAGTTTCATCATCATCATCTTCATCATTTCGGCCTATCTTTGTCCACTGTTGAACATAGGCCTCCCCCATAGATTGCCACAAAGCACGGTCCTGAGCCACCTGCATCCATCGTATTCCCGCAAAATCGCGCAGGTCGTCGCTCCATCTAGTGGGGGGGGCGCCCTACACTGCGTTTGCCGGTACGAGGTCCCCACTCTAGAACCTTTCTTCCCCAACGGTTATCGGTTTCTTAAAGTTTCATACTTAAATGTAATTCAGAAATCAAACTCATCGCGTCACCTACCGGTGTACCAGAAAGGGCAGATTAGTGTCTGCCGGGCCAGCTGGTACAGTATAATTTATCATCACGAAATCGTTATTTTGTAAAAGAAAGAATCGAAACAAAGATTTTACTGGTGGTAGGATTCCTATGCAGGAATCCGTCTAGGTAGGTACCACCCCAGTGCCAGTTATTCTGCCGTGAAGCAGTAGTGTGCAAACATTACTGTGTTTCGGTTTGAAAGGTACTGTGAGCTAGCGTAATCACTGGGCATATGAGACTTAAGAACTGATGTTTCAGGGTGACGGGCGCATTGTGGTGTCACACTGTTCTGGGTGACATAGCATTTGTTATGGCAGACGTTGCCCTTACCATCAGGTGAACGTTTTGCTCGTTCCGTCACTTCTATTAAATAAAATAAAAATAAAATATAAGCATAACTCTGCAAGACTTTACGACACAGTAAGCTCTTTCTGAGTAGATCGTACCAAAAATAATAATTTTAAGCGTCGGGTTAACTATGACATCAAGATGTCTGTCAACTCATCACCCATGGGTGCTGTAAAGCGCTCGAAACTTCGGGTTATAAATAGTTAAAATTACATTACATACATATAGTCAGACCCTCTCAGAAATGAGAGGAGGCCTGTGCTCAGCAGTGGGACATTTATAGGCTGAAACTTTTACTTTACATATTGTCCTACCTTTTTCCCAAATAAGATAAAACTAAATCAAAAACCAAGCTACTGGTGGCAGGATTCCTATGCAGGAGTCCGTCTAGGTAGGTACCACCCCAGGGCCAGTTATTCTGCCGTGAAGCAGTAGTGTGCTGTGGGCTAGCGTAATCACTTAGCATATGATACTTAGAACTTGTGTCTCAGGGTGATGGACACAGTGTGGTTTCACATAGAAATTTTCTGGGAGACACAGCATTTGTTATGGGCAGACGTTGCACTTACCATCAGGTGAACGTTTTGCTCGTTTCATCACTTTATGCAATAAAAAAAATGTTTGTCTTCCTCCCATACTTTTTTAGATGTTGTTTTTGGGCATAGTTTCGAAGGTTCTACAACATTTTTCGTGTTATAAATTCAAGACAGAGAGTTTCTATCAAAAGATCTACATTCATATTAACTATTACGTCCAAGCCAAGGAACATGTAATTTGAAAATCAATTTATATTACCGACCGTAACATCTACAAGCAATTCCAAGTTCGCAACAATGAAAACTAGCACAAAGACCCTCTGGGTCGGAAAGATAACAACCTGGGACCTTTCAGACATTGTTCTCTATTAAATAAGGAATATAATCTAGGTATATATAACCTTGTATACTGTACAGATAATTAAAATATCTATTTATGGGCAACAAGCTGATGCCTACGACTTTGTCCGCATGTATGTATTCTACGTCCGGCTCCAGGGTGGATTTCTATGCAGGAAACCGTCTAGGTAGGTACCACCCCAATGACAGTTATTCCGCCGTGAAGTAGTAGTGTGCAAACATTACTGTGTTTCGGTCTGAAGGGCACTGAGAGCTAGTGTAATCACTGGGCATATGAGACTTAAGGACTGATGTCTCTGGGTGACGAGCGCAGTGTGGTGTCACACAGAAATGTTCTGGATGACACGGCATTTTTAATGGGTAGACGTTGCACTTACCATCAGGTGAACCTTTTGCTCGTTTCGTCACCTATCCAATAAAAAAGGGTGCAAGCTGTCTCAGTGCCAAATTTCATCAAGATCGGTTCAGCGGTTGAGCCGTGAAAAGATAACAAACTGACAGTGACAGAGAGAGTAACTTTCGCTTTTATAATATTAGTATGGATGTCATAAATAATTAATAGATCATTCTACTTCGCACAGCACCTTATACTTAATAGAAATTATTAAATAAAAATAAGATCGAAATAACAATTAAAGGTGGCCAATTAGGACGCGGGAATTCTTATCCAATTAGAGTATTAGAATGAGATAGCAACACCCTCGTACTGATTGTTCCAAATGTGTTAAATAAGCGTTTGCCAACCCCGACTAGTTGTATAACCAAGTTGAATGTTTTTCAGATTTCGAAAATCAACTAGCTGAATTTCTACGCGACTTATTCCTCTTAATTACTCACCTCCCCAACAAGCACATACACATTACATTCGTTATCCAATACTTTATATGCAAACTTGTATTTCAATTATCCATGCAGAATGAATCTATGCAGGAATCCGTCTAGGTAGGTACTACCCCAGGGCCAGTTATTCTGCGGTGAAGCAGTAGTGTGCAAACATTACTGTTTTCGGTTTGAAGGGCACTGAGAGCTAGTGTAATCACTGGGCATATGAGACTTAAGAACTGATGTCTCAGAGTGACGGGCGCAGTGTGGTGTCACACAGTAATTTTCTGGGTGACCCAGCATTTGTTATGGGCAGACGTCACACTTACCATCAGGTGAACGTTTTGCTCGTTCCGTCACTTTAATGAAATAAATAAAAAAAGCGAAAGTAACTCTCTCTGTCCGTCGTGTCTGTTTGTTCACGGCTTAAGCGTTGACGGTTCAACGCTTAAGCCGAGAACAACCTTGACGAAATTAGGCACAGAGATAGCTTGCATCCTGGAAACGAACATAGTATACTTTTTATTCCGGAAAAATTAAAGAGTTCTCCAGCATGCAAAATATAAAATGGCGTATTACCTAGTTTTTGTACAGCACCGCCCGCCCTCCCTCAACAGCTTGCATGAGCAAACTAATACCGTCACTGAGAGCCGCCATCAGATACCCTCCATCTCTACAACACTACAACTAGGCAATATGATGATGTGATGATGTTCTCTTAGCCGATTTCGACCATGGCGACAACTTCCGAATACTGTCGAGAACCATCAACTGCGCAGGAGATATTGCAGTGCCACAAGTGTACGCGCAAACCCAGAGGCACACATTCGTCCCAATCTACCCGCGCCTGATGTAACACTGATGCGATAAGATCAGGGGTAGGCTAGGATGCAGTGTCAGAAACACGGAGACAACCACAACACAACCAGACCCGAAAACCAATAATTTGTGTTTTAGCACAAAAGTTTTACCACTGATGTCGAGAAAACGACACGTGTTTCACCTCAAAACGAGGCATTATCAAGTGATATGGGTTCTACGACAGCCTGCCGCCGACTCGTCGGCTCCCGGTGGCGGTGTTAGTTTGCTGGTGTACGCTATTGATAAGGGAAAAGCACCTCTTCAAAAAGTAGGTAATGCACACTATTTTAAATTTTGGATGCGGATCTTAGCAAATTAACTTTCTTTCTTTATAATGGTTTTCTGCAAAATAACGCCCGATTCCATGAACATACATACATAAGATCACGACTGTATCCCATAAGGGGTAGTCAGAGACTGAGCACTCACTGCAAAAGCAGATGACTGCCACAATCCACGTTTCACCAAAACAATATAATGCACTTGGTGTGATAGGTGGTTAGCCCATCGCCACCATGCCCTGTTGGGTGCGTAGTACACCTACTGGTGGTCGGATTTCTATGCAGAAATCCGTCTAGGTAGGTACCACCCCATGGCCAGTTATCCTGCCGTGAAGCAATATTGTGCAAGCATTACTGAGTTTCGGTTTGAAGGGCACTGAGAGAAAAAAACAGTGCAGTTTAATTCCGTAACTCGCCTTTTACGAGATCCATTGGATGAGATGGAGTGGTAGTATTATTTTAACGAGCCGCCACCACACGGCTCATTCCATTAACAATGTTTTAGTATTCACATGTCTTAACTTCCGGAAGATCCAAATCAATTTTCGGATTAGGGTTTATGGAAACAGTTTGGAGCGTTTAGGTTTTAACTCATGGCGCGTCTGTCGAATCGCTTAGTATATGACACAGTCCCCCATACCGATCCGCTGTTATCTGCTCGGTATTTTGTTACGGGACTGTTTTGAAATGCGTCCACTTGTCGGTCTGTTTAGATATGTCATATTTTTATCGTAGATATCTACAGTTTTGGTGAAGCGTGGATTGTGGCAGTCATCTGTTTTTGCAGTGAGTGCCCAGTCTCTGACTACCCCTTATGGGATACAGTCGTGATCGTATGTATGTATGTAGATATCTATTTGTTAGTCCGCACGCGTGTGGCGACGGAGTGATAGAGAGGGTTATAGGAGGAAGTAAGCGCATTTGTGTTTCGGTATGTTTCGATCATCACAGCGACTGGCGGTAGGATTCCTATGCAGGAATCCGTCTAGGTAGGGCCCAGGGCCAGGTTTTCTGCCGTGAAGCAGTAGTGTGCTGAGCACGGGCCTCCTCTCATTTCTGATGGGGTTTTGGAGCCGAGAAGTGTCCGCCATGCTGCTCCAATGCCCGTTGGCGGACTTCACATGTCTTCGAAATATTTATTATTTCTCAGACATGCAGGTTTCCTCACGATGTTTTCCTTCAACGCTGAGCACATGGTAAATCGACACTTAAAATCGCAATTAACAATTTCAGTGGTGCTGGCACCGGGAATCGAACCAAGGTCACTAATGATGACTAGTAATGAGTTGCAAGTCATTACACATTTTTAATAATTAGAATTTGTCATCTAAAAAAAATAGAGCAACAGCCTCTAATATAATTGCTGATCACAGCCCCCTCCCCTCTAATTTTTTTATAGGACTTTGTAGCTAGGAAGAGTCCGCCACGCTGCTCCAATGCAGCTCTTCGAACGTATCATGTCCTCGAATATTTTACTTTATATTCCTTAAGCATGAAGGCTTCCTCACGATGATTTTCTACACCGTTGAGCACGTGGTAAATCAGTACTTAATTTTGCAGAACAATTTTATACGTACCGGCACCGGGAATCGGACGTAACCCAAGCAGTAAAAAGAAGCTATACAAGAGCTGATGAATAATACTCATCAATTGTTTAAGCTGTCTTTAAAGACTGTTTAAAGTACTGATTAAGCGCTTATACAGTTCTTGTAATCACGGATTAGGCCCAAATTATACAGCCTCCTTCGAACGTTTTTTTTTTTTAATAAAAGTGACGGAACGAGCAAAACGTTCACCTGATGGTAAGTGCAACAGTGTGACACCACAATGCGCCCGTCACCCCGAGACATCAGTTCTTAAGTCTCATATGCCCAGTGATTACGCTAGCTCTCAGTGCCGTTCAGACCGAAACACAGTAATGTTTGCACACTACTGCTTCACGGCAGAATAACTGGCCCTGGGGTGGTACCTACCTAGACGGATTCCTGCATAGGAATCCTACCACCAGTATTGTCAGTACAAAACCTGTAAAATGGTTGATGTATGGCTGGTTAAAGGCTGATTAACAAGATTTTGATCAGGTCTTCCCTTATATCTTATTAAGGCTTAAGTGCGAAAATTATCTTATTAAAGATTGTTCGAACGTTTTCAGTTTGTTCGCTTTTTTTTTTTTTGTTGTTGTTGTATTTGGAAAAAGCGAAAGTATCAAATACGAGTATATGTCGACAAAAACAACAAAAACATATTGGTGGATCTAGTGCAAGTAATAAATCTGATTAATTTGAATGAAAATTAAAAATTTAACTAATTCCTCGAAAAGGAATCGGTGTTCTTTTGCGAGGATTTGTATTCCTGCCAAGGATGATTCGCGAGGCTATTGAAATTAAAAAACATCCTAATTTTAAAAGAGAAGATGGTTGGGTATTACCACAAGCTTAGGATCCTATAATTAATAAAATTAAGTCAAAAACCAAGCATACCACTGCAAGACTTCAAGACACAGTTTACTGGTGGTAGATTCATATGCAGGAATCCGTCTAGGTAGGTACCACCCCAGGGCCAGCTATTCTGCCGTGAAGAAGTAGTGTGCAAGCATTACTGTGTTTCGGTTTGAAGGGCACTGAGAGCTAGCGTAATCACTGGGCAATTGAGACTTAAGAACTGATGTCTCAGGGTGACGGGCGCAAGTGTGGTGTCACACAGAAATATTCTGGGTGACACAGCATTTGTTGAGGGCAGACGTTGCACTTACCATCAGGTGAACGTTTTGCTCGTTTCGTCACTTAATACAATGAAAAAAAAAGCTCTTTCTGCGTAGATTTGACCAAAAACAATTAAAAGCTGAAGGTACTTAAGCTTAAGGTTACTGGTTAACTATGACATCGGGACATCTGTCACCTCAGTCCCCCCGTGACCATGGGTGCTGTAAAGCACCCGAAACGTCGGGTATAATAAAATGAAACGCGATGAAATCCGTAAAATTAGTTTCATTTAAATGTGTAGTATTCGCGTAAATAAGAAATCAAATCTGGATAAGTCGATTCTCTTGGTTTAATCTAGAAATATTGTTAAATTGTTGTGAAGATCAGTATAATGTAAATATGCATGAATCATCTACGCGCCCGTGGAATAATTCAATTATGACGTAAATAAAGACTTAAACAGAAGCTCAGAATCGCTCAGCGATTTAGGAAAGGGCTATGCTCCGAGTTTCCCTACGTGATAAAATCCGTAATGACGATATGCATACATACCTAAGATCACGACTGTATCCCATAAGCGGTAGTCAGAGACTGGGCACTCACTGCAAAAACAGATGACTGCCACAATCCACGTTTCACCAAAACAATATAATGCACTTGGTGTGATAGGTGGTGAGCCCATCGCCATCATGCGCTGTTGGGTGCACAGTGCAGTTTAATTTCCTTACTCGCTTTTTACAAGATCCATTGGATGAGATGGAGTGGTAGTATTCTTTTATCGAGCCGCCACCACACGGCGATATCCGCAGCAGAACTAAGGTAACCGACATAGCCCTAATTATTAGCTGGCTGAAGTGGCAAAGGGCCGGCCATATAGCTCGGAGAACCGATAACCGTTGGGGAAGAAAGGTTCTCGAGTGGCAACCTCGTACCGGCAAACGCAGTGTAGGGCGCCCCCTATAATATTATATAATATATACCAAATTACTGCTTAAGGTTCAATAGCGGTATTATAAGACTTTCCCCGCCATCTATAAGCGATTTTTAGAATTTACTAAACTATTTAAAGTCTTTAGCGGTAAAAAAATCCTTAGTTAATAGAATCAGGCGTTACTTTGCGGAAATCCATTATAATGAAGGAAAGTAAGTAACTTTGCTAAGATCCGCATGCAAAATATAAAAATTGTGTATATTACCTAGTTTTTTTAAGAGCACCGCCCGCCCTCCCTCAGTAGCGTGCACAAGCAAACTAACACCGCCACCAGGTACCCTCCACCACACACAAAGTAACTTACTTTCCTTCAAAAAAATCCTTTCTTAAGTTCTTACTCGGCTATCAACTTTAATGTATTCGAAATTTCCGTACCCTAAATCAGGTCTGTTTCGTGTAAACGTTGTTGAAATTTACAAATTTATCGGTAAAAGGTATGACAACTAAGTACCGTGACGTCACTGTAGCATGCGCCGCTGGCTCTACTAAGGGATTGACGATATCCATTGATGGTTTGGATAACATTGTTGTTTAATTAATCCCAACAAGGTAGGATTCCTATGCAGGAAGCCGTCTTGGTGGTTACCACCACGGGGCCAGTTATTCTGCCGTGAAGCAGTAGTGTGCAAGTGTGTGTTTCGGTTTGAAGGGCACTGTGAGCTAGCGTAATCACTGGACATTTGAGACTTAAGAACTGATGTGTCAGGGTGGCGGGCGCAGTGTATATGTATCACACAGAAACATTCTAGGTGACAAAGCATTTGCTGTGGGCGGAACAATTAAACCAATTACACTGCATTTTCCTGTTATCTTCTACTACTACTATTATGAAAAAAATGACGAGACTACGGCCCGTGTCAAATGCTGTGTCAGTCAGTATATTTATGTGTAGCACCACACTGCACTCGTCATCCTGACAGATCAGTGCTTAAGGCTGATATGCCCAGTAAATACAATAGCTGTCAGTGCCATCAAACTGAAACAAATTGTTTTTTTTTTATTTTTTTATTGGGGAAAGTGACGAAACGAGCAAAACGTTCACCTGAAGTGCAAGAACATTTCTGTGTGACGCCACATAGCGCACTTCACCCTGAGACATCAGTTTGTAAGTCTGATATGCCCAGTGATAACAGTAGCTCACAGTGCCCTTCAGACCGAAACACTGTAATGTTTGCACGCTAATACTTCACGGCAGAATAACTGGCGCTGGAGTGGTAAATACCTAGACGGATTGCATTTAACTGCTTGGGGGCAGAATTACAGGCACTGGGTTGAAAAATTGTATATAGAAACTTTAATAGCGCGATGTAGGACGTGTAAGTTCATATCTATTGCGGTTTTTGCGGTTAATATTATTTGATATTGTGATATCGTTCCGGAAACCACTCCCTGCGAACCATGATTGTTGAGTAAGGACGCTGTGGCTAAATGTGCTTTGACCTTTAATATTTTTTAACGATCGCATGACTTAGTGATCAGAGTAATTGACTGCTACGCCGCGGGTAGAAGTCGTAGAAGTTTTTTGTCAAACGAATTCCTGCATAGGAATCGTAGCAGTAAACAGTGAACACGATTGGCACAATTGGCTAAGCAATTGGCATCTTCTTATTTATAAAGAATGGGGGGCAAACGAGGAGGTGGCTCACGTGATGGTAAGTGATCACCGCCGCCCATGAACACCTGCAATACCAGAGGAATAGCAGATGCGTTGCCGGCCTTTGAGAAAGGAATAGGCTCTTTTCTTGAAGGTCCCTAAGTCGTATCGGTCCGGAAAAGCCGCTGACGGGGTACATTCCATAATTTGCAAGTGCGTGGCAGAAAATCCCGCGAAAACGCAATGTAGTGGAATGCCAACCATCAAGGTGGTGACGATGAAATTTTAAGTTGTGCCGTAAGGTGCGATGGTGAAATTCAGCGACTCGAATTAATCGAACAATTCCTAGTAACACTCCTCGTGGTAGATCCTGTAAAAAATGCAAAGAGATGCAACATATCTTCGCAAAGCCAGGGGATCAAGCCGATCAGATAGGACATGGTCGGCGACGACTCGAGCCGCTCTTCGTTAAATGCGGTCAAATAGAAGGAGCTGACACTGGGGTGCCCCCGCCCAGAGATGAGAACAGTACTCTATGTGCGGCCGAACCTGCGCCTTATAAAGTTGCAAGCGGTGGGCCGGCATGAAGCACTGTCGCGCTCTACTATCGGTAGCGGGTTCGATTTACGCACGGGGCAAATATTTCGACAGTTGTTTCTAATTTAGGTATTAGTAGTGTGCTATTTATTTCTTTAAAACACACCGACCCCTGAAGAAAGACACAACAACTGAAGACTATACTGGTGGTAGGATTACTATGCAGGAATCCGTCTAGGCAGGTACCACCTCAGGGTCAGTTATTCTGCGGTGAAGCAGTAGTGTGCAAACATTACTGTCTTCACTGAGAGCTAGCGTAGTCACTGGCCATATGAGACTTAATAACTTATGTCTCAGGGTGACTGGCGCAGCGTAGTGTCACACAGAACTGTTCTGGGTGACATAGCATTTGTTATGGGTAGACGTTGCACTTTACATCAGGTGAACGTTTTGCTCGTTGCATCACATTATCATGCATAATATTAACAAAAAACTTTTCTCCGGTTGGGATTCGAATTCTACCCGCGGCGTAGCAGTCAATTACTCTAACCAATAGGGCACGCGATCGACATAAAATATTAAAGGTCAAAGCACATTTAACCACAGCGTCCTTACTCAACAAACATGGTTCTCAGGGAGTGGTTTCCGTGACGATGTCACAATATCAAATAATATTAAAAAAAACCACAATAGATATGAACTGACACGTGCAACATCGCGCTATTATAGTTTCTATATACAATAGTTTATGTATACAACATCTAAAGATTACTGGTAGGAGGAGACGTCCTCCCCAGATCTAATTGCCCGATCTGGTTCTGGCTAATTTTGTGCTAGATAAATTTGTGGCTTATTTTGCCGTGTGGTGGCGACTTGAGAGAATCTACCATCCCATCTCATCCTGTGGGTTTTGTAAAAGTCGACAGAGGGAAATTAAAACCAAGTGATGGGCAGCATCTTCCAGGAGCATCTGAATAAATAACCTGCGGATGCCAACCATGGCAAAATTCCCCAAAATGAGAGCTACAAACTTTTGTCGCTATCGGAGGTCTATGTTCAGCAGAGGACTAGTGATAGGCTGAAATGATGATGATGATGATGATTGCAGCAAAAAATATCACGCAAACTGAATCGCAAACAGTGTTAGTACTTAGTGAACTCGAGAGAAATTGTTGCAGTGTTTTTTATACAATATTTAACACTATCGGAACTTAGATAAACGAACTGACAAGTACACTATTATTATCATCTAATCAGTGACGAATTGACAGATTTAGGTGTACATCGATCATGCTCGTTCAACTCCGATATAATACAGTCAAAAGTTTTATTGGAGCAGGAATCATAGGTAGGTGCCACCGCAGGGTCAGTTATTCTCCCGTAAAAGATAGTAGATCCCGTAGACTCTCTTATGCCGCTACCAGTGGTAGCGGCCTAAGGGAATCTACCACCCCATCTCATCCCTTGGATGTCGTAAGAGTCGACAGAGGGAAAATAAAAGAAGATGGTCAGCAGCATCTTCCTGGAACATCCGAATAAAAACTGCGGTTGACAAACCGCCTGCCAAGCGTGGCAACTATGGCGAAATCCCCTTAAAATTAGAGCTACTAACTTTTGTGGCAATCCATGGGGGAGGCCAATGTTCAGGACTAGTGATAGGCTGAGATGATGAAGATGACGATGATAAAAGCAATAGTGTGTTTCAACCTGATGAGCAGTGACAGCTAGTGTGATAACTGAGCATATGAGACGTGTTGACTGATGTCTACGGGTGAACAGCGCAGTGTGGTGCCGCACAGAAATATTCTGGGTGACAAATTTACTGTGGGCTCCAATGGGTTGGCGGACTTCACATGTCCTCGATATATTTTTATTCCTCCATTCAGCTTTCCTCGTGTTTCTCTTCGCCGCTGAGCACTTGGTAGAGCAACACTTAAAATTGCAGAATAGTTTTAGAGGTGCCGGCACCGGGGATTGAACTCGGGTCTCAACTATGAAATTTAAGGCGAGCTCCCGGTCTCTGCCCGGAGCTGCGACGATTTTATTTACTTATTTATTATATAGAGCCGTGGTAGCTCAGGGGCTAGGCGCTCGCTTTAAATTTCAGAGTACGCGAGAGGCCTGGGTTCTATTCCCGGTGCCGGAACCACTGAAATTGTTAATTGCAATTTTAAGTGCTGGTTTACTACGTGCTCGGCGGTGAACGAAAACATCGTGAGGAAACCTGCATGTCTGAGAAATAAAAAATATCTCGAAGACATGTGAAGTCCGCCAACCCACGTTGGAGCAGCGTGGCGGATTCTTCCTAGCTCCAAAACCCTCTCAGAAATAAGAGAAGGCCTGTGCTCAGCAGTGGAATATTTATAGGCTGAAACTTTACTTTTTTTTTAATTTGGATTGCTTTACTTGAAATTAAATTATACAATTCATGTACTCTTACGGGCGTGGCAATGAATGTATGCGAGAGGCAGACATCTATCTGAATCATTTTTTAAAATATTCTTCAATATTATAATAACTTTTTTCTATTAGAAACGCTCTTAATTTTTCTGAAATGTTTTGTAGTTTTTTAAGTTAATCGTTAATTTATTATATATTTTTATAGACATGGAATAAGGGCCAGAACCATGCAATTTTAATTTAGACGATGACTGGACTAAGTCATGTTTCACTGACACGCGACAATTTGGATAGGAAACATACCGGTACACATTTAAAGATTTACTTCATGTGTGGTGTTAATGAGAATAGAGATGTTTTTTTATTAGATAAAGTGACGAGACGAGCAAAAGTGCAAGCGGGCGATGGCAAGTGAACGTCTGCCAATAACAAATTCCGTGTCACCCGGAATATTTCTGTGTGACACCACACTGCACCCGTCAACCGGAGACATCAGTTTTTAAGTCTCATATGCCTAGTGATTACACTAGCACTCAGTGCCCTTCACACTGAAACACAGTAATATTTGCACACTACTGCCGTGGTAGCTCAGGGGCTAGGCGCTCGCTTTAAATTTCATAGTACGCGAGTGGCCTGGGTTCGATTCCCGGTGCCGGCACCACTGAAATTGTTAATTGCAATTTTAAGTGCTGAATTACCACGTGCTCGGCGGTGAAGGAAAACATCGTGAGGAAACCTGCATGTTAGAGAAATAAAAATAAATATTTCGAAGACATGTGCAGTCCGCCAACCCGCATTGGACGCGGCGGATTCTTCCTAGCTCCAAACCCTTTCAGAAATGAGAGGAGGCCTGTGCTTAGCAGTGGGACATTTGTAGGCTAAAACTTCACTTCTTCAACTTCACTACTGCTTCACGACAGAATAACTTGCCGGTGGTGGTACCTATCATGTGTTGCTTCTTTGACGTCTTTAATTAGACTATCTTATATTGACGCTAACAGTTGCACACTTACTGCTTCACGGCAGGATAACTGGCCTGGGGTGGTGCCTGCTTAGACGGATTCCTGCATAGGAATCCTACTTTTGCTACTTTAACACAAAAAAACACCGGCAAAAAGCTTACTACTGTTGCCATAAATAAATATGCAAGATGACCTCTGGACCATTGGCGCCATAGAAGCGCGAAGTGACGTTTGTGTTTTATCTTGAACTAGCTGCGTCCCGCGATTTCACCCGTCGTTTAATTTAAAAGAAATCGCTCTAATGGTCGTAGCGTGTTATATAGCCTATATCCTTCCTTGTTTAATGTGCTATCCAACACTAAAATAATTTTTCAATTCGAACCAGTAGTTCTTGAGATTAGCGCGTTCAACCAAACAAACTCTCAATCATATAAATATATAATATAAATATTTAAATATTAACATTCAATATAAATATATAATAATATAACGTGATAGTGAACGTGTGGTGGCGGCCTAAGAGAATCTACCACCCCATCACAGCCCGTGGATGTCGTAAAAGTCGACAGTGGGGAAAAGAAAACCAGGGGATGGGCAGCAGCATCTTCCTGGAACATCTGAATATATAAACTGCGGTTGCCGAGTCGCCTGCCAAGCGTGGCAACTATGGCAAAGCCCCTCCAAAATGAGAGCTACAAACTTTTGTGGCTATCTATGGAGGAGGCCTATGTTCAGCAGTGGACTTGTGATGGGCTGAAACGACGACGACGAACCATATAAATGTGTCGGCTACACTACACCTCCCACCGACAATTTTTTTTTTTACCTCAAAATATCAATAATATCAGAAATAAAAATAATATTAAGTACTCAAGATAAAGAGTTCCTGTAAATATACTTAAAACCATCCTATACTGTATACTCTGTATATATAACTATTTCGTTGTGTAAACAAAATTGTATTTTTTTTACTTAAAAATAGCAATAATATCAGAAATAAAAATATTATTAAGTACTCAAGATAAAGAGTTCCTGTAAATATAAAGTTTCTTGAAACTATCTACTGAATACTCTATTTAGTTGTATAAATCGAATTTGTAGTGTAGAATGTGTTGTTAATGAGAGAGGTATTGCTTGTTCAACGTCTTTAATATACTATGTTATATTAAATTAATGTAACCATAGAAATGTGACGCGCCGACGTGTAGCCGCGCACAGAATGGCGGCTGATAGCTAAATGCGCGGCAAAAATATCCCGAGTTTGCAGAACATTGTAGAAAAAGTTTGTAAACCCCCGATATCGAGGTTCCATATCCGTCGTAGGGACACCATTATCCCATTATGTGGTACATGTGAGTGTTACACCGCCATCAGCATACGTAATGCGCCGCTATCAATTGGGTTATCTACACCTGTTGGAAGTAGGTTTGTCAATATTGTTATCGATGTGAACTGGCTAGTAGGAAACGTCTGCGATGGTAAAACAACCTATCAGGTCGTGACTTTTAGCCGTGGGAGATTTATAGGCTGTTCAGATTAGAGCAGTGTGGCGGACTGTTCTAGGCTCCAAACCCTCTCATAAATGATAGGAAGCCTGTGCTCAGGAATGGGACAATTACAGGATGTTACTTTCCTTTTTAAGATTCCGTAGTGAATAGGGTAAAAAATAATTCTTGAAAAAAAAAAAGAAACTAAATCTTTTTTTTTAATTGTATAAATTTACAAAACGAGCAAAACGTTCACCTGGTGGTAAGTGCAACGTCAACCCACAACAAACGCTGGGTCACCCAGAATATTTCTGTGTGACACCACACTGCGCCCGTCACCCTGAGACATCAGTTCTAAAGTCTCAAATTCCCAGTGATTACGCTAGCTCACAGTGCCCTTCAAACCGAAACAGTAATGCTTGCATACTACTGCTTCACGGCAGAATAACTGGCCCTGGGGTGGTACCTACCTAGACGGATTTCTGCATAGGAATCCTACCACCAGTAAATATTTATTTTATATATATACTCGAATATTTAATTATTAATTTTTATATTTTATTCCTCAGACATGAAGGTTTTCTTCACGATGTTTTCCTTCACCGTTGAGAACGTGGTAAGACAGCACTTAAGGCTGCAGAAAAATTGTAGAGGTGCAGGCACTGGGGATCAAACTCCGGACACTCGCGTACTACGAGTATGATAGGACTGGTGGTAGGGTTCCTATGCAGGAATTAGTCTGGGTAGGTACCACTCCAGGGCCTGTTATTCTGCCATAACGACCTCCCGGCATCTGAGCTGCCATTACTCATGATGAAGTCCTCGTGGCCGTTTAACGACCACGGCGACATCTTCCGAATACTGACGGAAGCTAGGAGATATTAAAGTGCCACAAGGATACGCGGAAACGTAGACTTGTTTTATTGTAAAGAGTAACGAAACGAGCACAACGTTCACATGATGTAAAGTGCAACGTCTACCCATAACAAATGCTATGTCATCCAGAACATTTCTGTGTGACACCACATAGCGCCCGTTACCCTGAGACATCAGTTCTTAAGTCTCATATGCCCAGTGATTACGCTAGCTCTCAGTGCCCTTCAAACCGAAACACATAAATGTTTGCACACGGCAGAATAACTGGCCCTGGGGAGGTACCTACCTAGACGGATTCTTGCATAGGAATCACTCGCCTTAATCTACCCGCGTTCAATGTAACTCATGATAAATTAATCATGAAGATGTTGAAGAGCGCCGCGCCTTTTGCGATAAAGTTATAAAAGAAGGCTGCGAAGATGGACAGAGGTACTACTGGTAATAGGATTCCTATGCAAGAATCCGTCTAGGTAGGTACCAGCGCAGGCCAGTTATTCTGCCGTGAGGCGAGAGTGTGCAATCATTGTGTTTCGGTCTGAAGGTTACTAAGGCACTAAGAGTTAGTATTATTAATGGGCATATGAGATTTAAGAACAGATGTCTCAGGGTGACGGGGGCAGTGTGGTGCCACACGGAAATGTTCTGGGTGACACAGCATTTGTTATGGACAGCCGATACACTTGCCGTCAGGTGAACGTTTTGCTCGTCTCGTCACTTTCTGCTACAAAAAAAAACGATATTCAGCTCAAAAATACATTCAGTTTACTGCACCTAACACACTCCGCTCACGTTTTCAGTTCAATACGATTCATGTAACTGCGTATGTAAAATATACGTGCATTCAACCATTTTACCTACATCTTCCATCTCGTATAAAACCGAAAGAGAGAAAGAGGCGGTGCGAACACGTGAACAAAATGGCCGACCTTGAAAATTAAGTATGCCTGATAACGCCGGTGTTTTACTGACAGATCTCGTATTTTGTAGTAGCATTGGAAATTATAGTTTCTCTGCGTGAAAACTTTTCGCCATTTTCTTGCTTTTTCTTACAAATGATATTGCTGCTAGCCGGCGACCTTTTATAATTAACGACTATAGGATTGAGCTAATAATTTTGCCATCTAGCAGTCTGTGCAAATACCACCCTTTCGGTTTGAAGGGCATTTTAGGTAGTGTAATAACTATAGAGCCGTGTGGTGACGGCTCGTTAAAAGAATACTACCACTCCATCTCATCCAATGGATCTCGTAAAAGGCGAGTAAGAATTAAACTAAACTGTGCACCCAACAGCGCATGGTGGCGATGGGCTCACCACCTATCACACCAAGTGCATTATATTGTTTTGGTGAAACGTGGATTGTGGCAGTCATCTGTTTTTGCAGTGAGTGCCCAGTCTCTGACTACCCCTTATGGGATACAGTCGTGATCTTATTTACGTATGTATGTAATAACTATTTAATCGAAACACCGACTTCCACGTAGCAGCTCCTAATATGCGTACGAGAATTTATTAGTTTCATGATTTTCTTAAAGACCCCATCATCAAAACTTAACCAATTTCATATGAGAACGGTACCCCCTTTACATAAAAAAAAAACAATCATTAAATCGGTTTTTGAACAAAAAACTACTTTTGGCGCCAACTCAAAAATGACGGTGGTGATTTTATTGAAATTTGTAATTTCTGTGTATTATTATTATTTTGTATTTAGAAGTATATTTAATAGAGTTTTGATGTTTTATATTGATAGTTTATTATGCAGCAAGTGCTCCTGAGAGTGAACAGCGATTGGAAAATTCAATTCAAGACTGAAATTGTACTTTTCGTTTTGTCTCCATCAGTCCAGCAAATCTTCAGTAAAAGTCAACTGTCGTTTTACTGTCGGTCGAAATGAAATTATACTAAAATGATTACTTGACATTGGCAATCATTTCTCAATTTGGTAGCTAATTGCCAGGATCAAAAAAGAATTGAATTGAGGAATTGAGAACCTACTCTTTTGAATACGGTTAATTAAAGGGCAGACGTCACGTGATTTTTTTTATGGAGGGGCGACGAGCGCAGTGCAGTGCCACCCAGACTAGTCCAAAGACATGGCATCACGAGAGCGATTCGCTTCTCACAAAATTGGAGCGCCTTCTTAATAATTCTATAAGATTTATTTACGGCCTACGTAAGTATGACCACATATCCCCTTATCGTTCAGAGCTTAAACGGCTCTCCATTCGTCAAGGGCGTAGCTCTAGAATTTTATTAGTACTTTACTCACTTTTACAAGATCCTAATTCTCCGTCTTATCTTAAAGATAACTACCAATTTCTTTATTCGACTCATGATCGAATTCCTCGCTCTTCAAATAGTCTAAAAATTAGTATTCCACAGCATCGTACTGGGTTTTTCAACTCTTCTTTCACAGTTCAGGCTACACTCCTCTAGAATGCCCTTCCTGATGCTATCAGGAATTCACCCAACAAAAATTCCTTCAAAAGGCTTCTTAAGGAACATTATTTGAAGGCAAACTGATGCTACAATTTCCCGTCTTGTTTTGTTTATACATGTATTATTTGTGTATTATATTTATTATTTGTATGTTCGTATTTATCTATGTTAATTCTGTGAATATATATATTGATTATTTATATTATTATAATATAATTATTATGTAATACTCGTAGTATTTATATTTTCACACCACACTCCATATTTTACTTATTTGCACCTGCCATCTGTTTTCTAGTCTCCCAGGGTTGACTGGCAGAGAATGCCTCTAGGCATTACGTCCGCCTATTGTATTCATTAGATTAAGGTGTTACAATAAAGGTTAAATAAATAAAATAAATATTCATTAAAAAAAATCGACTATCATCCGTGCAGACTATAATAGCGGAGGTAGTATAGCTAACAATGAGGCACTCAGTATACGTCACAGTCATCAAGTATCAAGAAACGAGCGAAACGTTCACCTGATGGTAAGTGCAACGTCTGCCCATAACAAATGCTGTGTCACCCAGAACATTTTTGTGTGACACCACACTGCGCTCGTCCACCCTAAGACATCAGTTCTTAAGTCTCAAATGCACAGTAATGACACTAGCTCTCAGTGCCCTTCAGACCGAAACAATGTTTGCTCACTAATTTTTGAAATTATTTAAAATATTTTTTCATTTTTTCATCATGACAGAGGGAAAATGTCTATAGGCATAAGTCCCTTTATATGTTTACGCTAGAAAGATCTATCTCACACAGAAAGATCACAAAGGGCGGACTTAATACCATATGGAAGCAATTAAGATTTTAAATATATAAATAAAGGCATAAGTGGCAAAATAAATAAAGGTATAATTAAGGTTAGTTAAGGTAAACATACACAGTTTTATCTTGTATCAAGTTGTCCTAGATTCGTCTAAAATATAATAAACGCGCCGTGTTGCGTGTTTGTTCTTTTGGACTTTAAGTTCATATCAATCCAGAACTTTTAGAGATATCGCGATGAAAGAAATAAAAAATAACATATTTTTATTGACTATTTACAATCTGTGAAAATCTCACGTCAAAACGGTATAGTTTTTTTTTTTAATTCTATCCGATTTTAGGCGCCAAGTTCCAAAATGACAGTAGTGTTTTTTCATTAAATGTTGTTATTTCTGTGTATTTTATCTTTTTATATTATTACGACGACCGCGTGGCCTAGTGGTCAGAGTACCTGACGTCTAAGCCGCGGGTCCTGGGTTCGGATCCCAGCCGGAGCCAACATTTGTGCTAAAACATAAATTGTTGGTTTTCGGGTCTGGTTGTGTTGTGATTGTGCCCGTGTTTCTGACACTGCATCCTAGCCTACCTCCGATCTTATTGCATCAGCGTTACATCGGGCACGGGTAGGTTGGCACGAGTGAGTGCCTCTGTGTTTGCGCGTACACTTGTGGCACTATAATATCTCCTGGGCAGTTGGTGGCTCTCGACAGTAGACGGAAGTTGTCGCCGTGGTCGAAATCGGCTAGGAGAACATAATTATTATAATCGTTTATTACGCTACAAGCATGTCACATTCTGATACTTACAGCATAATGAACTACAGTGATTGGAAAATTTTAAATCAAGACCCGAGATTGCAGTTTTTTTTTTAATTGTCAGTTCGAAAAACGGAACTGTATCTTCAGTAAAAGAAAGTTATAATTTTACGGTCAACACAGTTACATTATCTAAGCAATCTGAATTTCTACATATTTCTTAAAAAAATATATACCTCATTAGCGACGTGGCTTTGACATTGGCGGATAGAATACAACTGAAGCCATGAAATTAAAATTCTTTATTTTTCAAAATATAAATATGTATTACGTTGGTGAAACGTAATTTTTATGGTTTCTTGAAGAGGTTCCTCTGTCGGAGAAGAGACAGGCGAAAGAAACTCCACAGATATCGTCTTTTTTAATTTTATTTTAGTCATAAAACATTACACGTAAATTTACAAAAAAAATAATCTCATAGACAATCGAAACAAGCTCCATTTCAAAAGTTAAACAAATTGAATCATACATATTCTAGCTGAAGCCCACGACGCCGTCCGCGTGGATTAACGTTTTTTAAAAATACCGAAAAATCTTTAATTTTTGAATAAAAAGTCAGAGGACTCCGTCTCCTGTTTGCAAGATAGCTTGGTGCCGAATTTCGTCAAGATAGGTAACAAACAGACAGAGGGCAGAGAGAGTTACTTGGCATTTATAATATTGAGTATGAAAGTATGGATTGCAAACTTAACCGTAATGGTGATAGGAACCCTATGAAGGTATCCGTCTAGGTAGGTACCACTCCAGGCCCGTTGTTCTGCCGTGAAGCAGTAGTGTGCAAACATTGCTGTTTCGTCTGAAGAGCTCAGAGCTGATCACAGGGCGTATGAGACTTAAGAACTGATGTCTTTGGATGACGGGAGCAGTGTAACACAGAATTTATATAGGCAAACGTTGCACTTACCATCAGGTGAACGTTCTGTTCGTCTCGTCAGTTTATGAAAAAAAAAGACAGCACACAGGGACAGTTTACGTCTTATCAGATTTGGTTATTTAAACAAATATATGAACAATTCCTGACACGTACTTCACTATTCGATAAATAACAAAGCGACATAATAAATTGGAATCAAAACAATGCGCCCTTATCGTTCAAACAATTTTTATCGAACAAATCTACACTAATTCCATGAACGACTGCCAATAAATATTTCATTTTTTTTTATGTTTTGGCGCTAACGAGCCCTTATCGAATTGTGTCAGATTTGATGTAATTTAAAAAAAAACTAACGTATGTTATATTATTGACTTATATTTAATTATTGAAATAAAACTATTTTTACGGATTTTGTCGCGTTTAATTTTGAACTATTTTAACCCGACGTTTCGGGCACTTTACAGCACCCATGGTCACGGGGGGACTGAGGTGACAGTTGTCCCGATGTCATAGTTAACCCGGAGTACCTTCAGCTTTTAATTATTATTTTTAGTCCGATTTTAATTATAAAAAATAGGCCGATAGGTCTCCGGCAGAGTAGAATAGCACCTACCTCTTTCGTACCGAGGTCGTAAGAGGCGACTAAGGTATTGTACGGACAGGCTTTCATTCGTGCAGAATAACACCACACTATGCAATGCTGCGACTATACTGGTAGTGGGAACGCAATGAGGTGTAACATATTTTGACTCTTACCAAAATTGCGGACGGTGGTTCGCCACCCGTCACATCTCTTTTCTCGGAGGGCCTATGCCTAACCCCTGATATTGGAAAAGGACGTCACTGTATGTATATGTGTATGTAGAAATAATCTGTATTTCCCGTGACATAATTTATTTCTTCATAGACATTTACGGTGAACAATTTCGTGAAAATCCCATATTTTACTCAAAAACTCGTTTAATGGTTTTTAATAAAACAGCCTGCAGCACTTCTAGAATCGCTAGGAACATTAAAAAAAAATAAGTTAATTCCGTTCAAACATAAAAATAACAAGCCTATTAATGTCCCACTGCTGAGCACAGACCTCCTCTCATTTCCGAGAGGGTTTTGGAGCCGGGAAGAGTCCGTCACGCGGATTGGCGGGACTTCACATGTCTTCGAAATATTTATTATCCCTCAGTAATGTAGGCTTCCTCACGATGTTTTCCTTCACCGCCGAACAAGTGGTAAATTGGCACTCGAAATTGCAATCAACAATTTTAGTGGTGCCGGCACCGAGAATCGAACCCGGGTCACTCGCGTACTATGAAATTCAAAGCGAGCGCCTTTTTTTATGGAATAGGGGGCAAACGAGCAAGCGGCTCACCTGATGGTAAGTGATCACCGCCGCCCATGAACATCTACAATACCAGAGGAATAGCAGATGCGTTGCCGGCCTTTGAGAAAGGAATAGGCTCTTTTCTTGAAGGTCCCTAAGTCATATCGGTCCGGAAAAATCGCTGGCGGCAGCAGATTCCATAAAGTGCTTGTGCGTGGCAAAAAATTGCGCAAAAAACGCACTGTGCTGAAATGCCAACCATCAAGGTGGTGATGATGAAATTTTGCGCTGTGCCGCAATGTGCGATGGTGAAAATCAGCGGCTGGAATTAATTCGAACAATTCCTAGCCCCTGAGAATAATTTAATATATCAGAATATATGGCCGTGTGGTGGCGGCTCGTTAAAAGAATACTACCACTCCATCTCATCCAATGGATCTCGTAAAAGGCGAGTAAGGAATTAAACTGCACTGTGCACCCAACAGCGCATGGTGGCGATGGGCTCACCACCTATCACACCAAGTGCATTATATTGTTTTGGTGAAACGTGGATTGTGGCAGTCATCTGTTTTTGCAGTGAGTGCCCAGTCTCTGACTACCCCTTATGGGATACAGTCGTGATTTTATGTATGTATGTATGTAGAATACATAGAAATAATTTTACGTATTAGACGTCAACTAATATAATACAGATTGAATATAATTTTAAGGATTTACTTTAATTACAGAAATAATTAATAGTTCTGGATGGGTAAGATGATAGGTTGAGATTATTTTAACCTAACCCTTATCGTAAGACGGAACGTGTTTGATTATTAAATAAACAATTAGTGAAACTGCTCATTATTTCTGTTAATTATTAATGTTACGCAATAACTTTCGCCAGATGAGAACAGTCGCAAGTGTTAATTGTTGTTTTGTTTTATTAAATACTAGCTGACGCCGGTGACTTCGTCCGCGTGGATATACTTAGGTTTTTAAATATCCCGTGGGAACTATTTAATTTTCCGGGGTAAAAAGAAACCTATCCGTCTCCAAGATGCAAACTATCGGTTCAGTGGTTACGCTGCGAAAAGGTAACAAACAGAGGGACAGAGTTTTTTTTTATTGCTTAAAGTGATGAAACGAGCAAAACGTTCACCTGATGGTAAGTGCAACGACTGCCTATAACTAATGCTGTGCCACCCAGAAAACTTCTGAGTGACACTACACTGTGCCCTTCACCCTGAGACATAGGTTCTTAAGTCTCATATGCCCAGTGATTACGCTAGCTCACAGTGCCCTTCAAACCGAAACACAGTAATGTTTGCACACTACTGCTTCACGGTAGAATAACTGGCCCTGGGGTGGTACCTACCTAGACGGACTCCTGCATAGGAATCCTACCACCAGTAAACTTAAAAGTTACTTTCGCATTTATAATATTAGTATGGATGGAAAAGTTTAACATCGAAAAAAGTGTTAGACAGGGATGTGTGGCTTCGCCGTGGCTGTAACCTATTTATCGACGATTGAAAGATTAGCAAGAGAGTGCGTTTGGATTAAGAATTAATGATCTAACCGTCAAATGCGTCCTATACGCCGATGATTGATAGATTTTATTAGCATCATAGGAGGAGGAGTTACAGGCGATGGTTAATATTATGCATGATGCTCTATAAAGCAAAGGAATGAAAATTAATTTAGATAAGGCGATAGTAATGGTTTTTGAAAGAGAAGAAAGTGTGACGGATTGCAGAGTTCTGATTGAAGGAGAAAGAGAAAGGACTACTGAAAGAGTTTGTGTACTTGGGTTCGAAATTTACGAGTCGGCAATTACGACGGTGATAATGAGCGAAGGGTGTGGGCAAGAAATTAAGTATGTAGGCATAAATTTATGTGTAGCCAGAACGTATCTAAAAAGGCAAAACTGGCGGTACATAGAGGAGTACTGGTCCCCAGACTTATATGAATGGTTGGTCTGCCAGAAGAAGCAAAAAAGTAAGATTGATGCTGTGGAAATAAGAAGTTTGCGAAGTATAGTTGGAGTGACTGATGGACAAAGTGAAGTACAGCGTAATAAAGGAACTCTGAGTTTTGGTAGAAGATGTAATGACAAAGATAGGGAAAGGGATGCTTAGATGGTTAGGGCACGTAGAGAGAATGGATGAAAGAAGATTGACGAAACAGATTTATAAGGCGAATGTTAATGGGCAAACCGGTAAGGGTCGACGTGGGCGAACGTATTACGATCAGATCGAAGTCGTAGTAAGGAAAGGCCACGTCAAAAGTACCCACAACCGACGAGCTTGTATGAAAACACTAATGAAGTTAGAACAAGCGAAAGATGTGTGTCAGGATCGTAGCAAGTGGAAAGATGTAGTCTCTACCTACCCCAATGGGAAAGAGGCGTGACTCTATGTATATATGTAGTATGGATGAAAACATCGTGATATTTTTTTTAGATAAAGACCAAGTGTCTTAGTAGTAAAACTAATTTGATTTATCGAAATCTGTCCAGTCGTTTTTCCGTGATGCACGCACAGCGGCAGACCTCTGTCATAATATTTATATAGATTTATTAATGCTTGGCATTACTCCGTTGACGAAAGAGAGCACGCCCTACTCTATGCGCAACAAAACCTATCGATTAAATTTTAACTTTTTATGCTTTATTGACAAGTAGCGACTAGAGCTTGCTTCGCTGATATCCCTAAAATATTAACATACCTTAATTTTGTAGAAACATAAACGTCGCCAATCTAGAATAGTATAGATTAACATTTTTTTTTATAAATGAATATGACCAACAAGATGTTCACCCATAAAAAATGCTGTGTAATATAATTAAATATGCCCGGTATTTACACCAGCTGTCACTACTGCTTCACGACAGATACAAACCCGCTACGAGTAGCCAAGAACGCTTAGCCACTTCGCCAACAGAACCTTTACATATACAACGTAACAATTAAAATCGGACTATCGAGTCAGATATTGAATTGTGCCTTTAAGTTATAAATACGACTAGCTACGCCCCCGGTTTCACCCACATAAAATATATATAGACTTCCAAAGTTTTATAACCTATAACCATTTTCAGCAAATCGGCTATCTAATTCAAAAATATTTTTTCAAATCAAATTAGTATTTCATGATATTAACGCGTTCAAACATACAAACTTTTTATTATAGTTTTATTACAGTAGCAATATAAGTTTTGACGTATTTAATTTCGCCGTCTATGTGGGAGTAAACGAAATGTCAGTTCGGAGAAATTTCCACAGACTACGGGATCATTACCTCAGTAAATTTTTACAACACCCACGGGACGAAATAATGGAATATCTTATGCCGCATCCACACAGCGATATCTTAAGCTACATCCACACAGCGGCTATTGATAAATAAAAAAGCTCTCGAGCCTTGGTAGCTAAGGTGCTTTAAACGTCATATTACGTGAGTGACCTGAGTTCAATTCCCGACGCCGGCACCACTAAAATAATTGTGCAATTTTAAATGCTGATTTACCACGTGCTCAGTGGTGAAGAAAACGACGTGAGGAATGCATGTCTGAGGAATGAAACTATTTCGACGACTTGTGAAGTCTGCCAACCCGCATAGGAGACTCTTACAATATGTGAGAAATCTTAGAAATTAGGGGAGCCCTGTGCCCAGAATTGGGACATTTAAAGTCTTACTTTAAATAAAACAACCAGTTTCCCGCGAGTGACGGGAAACTGCGTCACATCTTTTCGTACAAATCTTAGAACAAAACCTTATTTTTCCAAGTATGTAATATAGGACGAAGTCGCGGGCATTAGCCAGTTTCAGTAGTTCAGTATTTTTTTTTATTATATAAAGTGACGGGACGAGCAAAACGTTGCACGTTGATAAGTGCAACGTCTGCCCATAACAGATGCTGTGTTACTCAGAATATTTCTGTGTAGCACCACACTGCGACCGACACCCGGAGACATCAGTTCTTAAGTCTCATATGCCCAGTGATTACGCTAGCTCTCAGTGCCCTTCAGACCGAAACACAGTAATGTTTGCACACTACTGCTTCACGGCAGAATAACTGGCCGTGGGTCGGTACCTACCTAGACGGATTCCTGCATGGGAATCCCACCACCAATAAACTAATTAATATTACCAAAATACTCATTTTCCAGATTACGTAATTTTGTTTTTTTTGAAGAAGGCAAGGAGTCACAGAAACTAGTGTAATTACTGGGTAGATAAAGACTTGGGAACTGACGTCTCACGGTGACGAGCGCAGTGTGGGGCCACAGATAAATGGTCTGGGTGACAGTATATTTTATAGGCAGATTTTGCATTTACTCTCAGTTGAACAATTCGCTAGTCTCGTCATATTCTTCCATAAAAAAATACCATATTAGCCACAGCATTAGATTATTTTTTAATCCGATATAGTGATGAAACGAACAAAACATTCACCTGATGGTAAGTGCATCGTCTGCCCATAACAAATGCTGTGACACCCAGAAAATTACTGTGTGACACCACACTGTGCCCATCACCCTTAGACATAAGTTCTTAAGTTTCATATGCACAGTGATTACGCTAGCTCTCAGTGCCCTTCAAACCGAAACACATAAATGTTTGCACATGGCAGAATAACTGGACCTGGGGTGGTACCTACCTAGACGGATTCCTGCACAGGAATCCTACTACCAGTAAGAAATGTCCATATCATATTTATAATATATTTTGAAGTCTGTTAAAAAGGTTTATTTTATCCATAGTAATTATAACATATTTACATGAAACCCAGAGCCACCAAATTCCGTAAAGAAGACCGATAATCGCTTATTAATTACTGGCTAATCCATCAAAATGTTTTCAAAGGGACCAAGCTACTTTATGCAAAGTTTTAGCAAAGAAGGTATATTAATTTATTTTCATATGTCGACACATGAGGTTCGTGGCTTCGCGCCTACAACCAGTGTGTGAATTCTTTTTTACAAATTTATGTTGAACCATTACGTGTATTTCTGTAAATGTATGTGTGTATGTTTGTTAGTTTATATCTATGTGCATATTTGTGTATTTATTTATTTATTTAAACTTCATTGCTAAACTTTTAAATAAAAAGGTAACAAAGGGCGGACTTAATGCCTATAGGCATTCTCTACCAGCCAACCCATGGTGTGGTGAGAACTTGTGATAGGTGCAGCATATAGGACATAAATAAAACATAAGTTTACACATAAATACATACATACATACACACATTAATACTTACATACAATTTACACACACACACACACTCACATACTTATAACTGCTAATGATAATAAATGATTCAGGTAGTAATAACCGAATTATTGTAATATAGAATTTATTATAATTATATGTGGCTATGTATTTATTTGAAATGTATTTTGTGTATTTTTTATTGTACTTATTCTATATTTATTAATAGCTTTTAACTATTTAGTTACTTTGAATTTTACACCAGCCACAATGTTTCATTACGCCCTGGGTTGACTGGCAGAGAATGCCAACTGGCATTTAGTCCGCCCATTGTATCCTTTCAGGGGAAAACAATAAAATTTAAATAAATAAAACAATCAGTAAGTAAGGAATATTGATTTGGATCGAGTCCTCTTAGCCGATTTGCGACCACGGCGACAACTTTCAAACAATGTCGGAACTGCGAAGAAGATATACGAGCCACATGTGCACGCGAGTTCGGTGGCGTTAATAATTTGTACCAGGTACTTATAGCTGTAGGTGGTTGTCCTGACACAGCTACAACTGTGACGTGCGAATAATTTTAATTTTTTTTAGACCCGATTTCACCGATTGCTTTGGAAACCAAGTTTAATAAAACCACTTTACTTAACTGAGTTCAAATATATAATTTGATTTCGGTTTTCGTCTAACCGATTTCACCAGCTCCATTTTGATCGCATTTAAGTAAACGAAGTTTACATGAATTATCGTCACAATCTAAAACAAAAAACGATGTATTTCGTGTTTTGCGACATCAAACGGCCTGTTTTTATGCATAGGTTACAAACAATAAACATTACGAATTAAAATAATTTTTGTGTTTACATAGTTGTGCAATTGACAATGACAGCTCTCTGAACGCGTTTAAAGAGTTCAACGTCGATAATTGGGCGTTCTGAATATTAATCGCGTTCAGCTTTAACTTGATGTTGATGAAATGCAAACTGTAGCATTGAACTCAGTTAAACGCTTGAACTTCGTTTAGCTTGAACTGATGGGGTTTATTTTCAACGGTGAAATCCGCCCGAGTCAAAAAATCTTACTCGCCATTACGTTCCCACGAGCAGTATAGAGATTAAAGCTGTCCGTACAATACCTTAGTCGCCTCTAACGACACCACGCTAGGAAAGAGGTAGGTGCTATTCTACTCTGCCGGACACCTATCGCCTATAAACAATACGATTTTTTTTTAGGTATATTTGTACAATTGATAATGACAGCTCTCTGAACGCGTTTATAAACTTAAACGTCGAAAATTGGGCGTTCAGATTTTTTTTATTGGATGGAGTGACGAAACTTATAAAACGTTCATTTGCAACGTCTGCCCATAACAAATGCTGTGTCACCCAGAACATTTCTGTGTGACACCACACTGCGCCCTGAGACATCAGTTCTAAAGTCTCATATGCCCAGTGATTACACTAGCTCTCAGTGCCCTTCGAACCGTAATACAGTACAGAGGAGTAATGTTTTCACACTAATGCTTCACGGCAGAATAACTGGCCCTGGGGTGGTACCTACCTAGAAGGATTCCTGCATAGGAATTGAATCTGAACCGCGTTTAGCTTCAACTGCGTTCAGTTCGTGTTGATGAAATGCGAACTGTTGCCCTGAACTTAGTTTAACGGTTAAACTGAGTTTAGCTTGAACTGATCGTTTTCAGTTTCAACGG
This sequence comes from Luehdorfia chinensis, assembly GCA_019845155.1. Lineage (NCBI taxonomy): Eukaryota > Metazoa > Arthropoda > Insecta > Lepidoptera > Papilionidae > Luehdorfia > Luehdorfia chinensis. The sequence goes on from JAHVAK010000072.1 coordinate 1,003,349, forward strand.
TGAAATTGAGCCTTAGTTAAGAAGGTTTTACCATGGTAAAACTTATGGGTCAATATTAGTTGCCTTATTGAACGGCGGTGAACTTTTATTTTACATATTTATTTATTAATGGAAACGAAAGTCATAAACTATTTTCCAGTGTCAAGTAACATATCTAAGTATACAATCTTCAAGCAGCAAGACTTAATTTTAGTCGACTGTAAAATGATAGTTGACTTTTACTGAAGATTTGCTGGACCGATGGAGACAAAACGAAAACCACAATTTTGGTCTTGAACTGCATTTTCTAATATCTGTACACTTTTAGGAGCACTTGCAGCATAATAAACTATCAATATTAAACGTCAAAACTCAAAATATACACAGAAATTACGAAATTAAATAAAAACACTATTGCCACTTTTCGAGTTGACGCCCAAAGTCCGTCGGCGAACTTATGGTACTGTGTGTAGCTATTTAAGAAGAATATTCCCGTGTGCGAAACAGTGCATAATCTTCTCTACCTTCCTCTCTATCTAATAATAGAACCTACGTCACAATTAATGACGTCATTCGACGAAGAAATGCTCTTTAAATGTGAAACGACTACACAAAGATGTTTCTTATTGTTCGACATTTGCCTACGCATCTTCTTTTATTATTTCTTAAAACCTTCTCATTTTCAACCAGGACAAATTTGTCCGGTGTAAATCCAACAAATTGAAATGGTTAAAATGGTATCAAACCGTGCCGAGCCGTGTGGTGGCGGCCTAAGAGAATCTACCACCCCATCTCATCCTGCGGGTGTCGTAAAAGTCGACACAGGGAAAATTAAAACCAGGAGATGGGCAGCAGTATCTTCCTGGAACATCAGAATAAATAAACTGCGGTTGCAACTATGGCAAATCCCCCCAAGAAAGAGCTTCAATTTTTTATGGCAATCTGTGGGGCAGGCATACGTTCAGCAGTGGACTAGTGATGGCTGAAATAATGATGATGAGTCCTTTGCAGGAATCCGTCTAGGTAGGTATGCCAGGGCCAGTTATTCTGTCGTAGAGCAGTTGTATGCAAACATTACTGTTTTTCAGTTTGAAGGGCACTGAGTGTTATCATTGAGCATAAGATGCTTATGAACTAATGTCTCAAGGTGACTGGCGCAGTGTGGTGTAACACAGAAATTTCTGGGTGACACAGCATTTGTTATGGGCAGACGTTGCACTTACCATCAGGTGCTCGTTTCGTCACTTTATCCAATAAATTAAAAATAACAAATGTTTTGTCACAGAGCACATCTGTGTTCCCTCTGTCCACTTTTACGACACCGACGGGATGAGGTGGGGTGGTAGATTCTCTTAAGCCGCCACCACATGGACATATGACATTTTTTTCTATTTATTTCATAAAAGTGACGGAACGAGCAAAACGTCCATCTGATGAAAAGTGTAACGTTTGCCCATTACAAATGCTGTGTCACCCAGTAAATTACTGTGTGACACCACACTGCGCCCGTCACCCTGATACATCAGTACCTAAGTCTCATATGCCCAGTGATTACGCTAGCTCTCAGTGCCCTTCAAACCGAAACAGCAATGTATGCACACTACTGCTTCACGGCAGAATAACTGGCCCTGGGGTGGTACCTACCTAGACGGATTCCTGCATAGGAATCCTACCACCAGACATTGCACATACCATCAGAGACAGACTCGCTCGCCACTTAATTTCATAAATCACATTTTACCACCTCCCTTAAATATAAGTTACATCTTCACATGAAGTGACATCGGCCGGTACGGCTTCAACGATCATAAGGCTGGCTCGCTTGTTTCGATATAACGGAACATCGATGACCTCCTGGGCAATTTTGTACCACAACAGCAATTCCGAACATAAGTTATCAACTGCGAAGGAGATATTACAGTGAACAAGGTAAAGTGCAACAGTACCGACTGATCCTTATCTTTCTGCGCCCGATGTAACGCTAATGAGATAAGATCGGAGGTAGGCTCAGATGCAGTGTCAGAAATACGAAGTCTGATATTACAGATAATGGGTAGGTCTGCCAAAAATATACAACAATAGTCGCAATCACCTTTAATTTCGAGACTAATTATTTAATTACAACGGGTTTATATAGATTGAACAGCGTAACGCTCTGTCTAAGATCTTTTGCCCATCTCTTGCCTTTGTTCTAGAATACATGCGTATGAGTTTTATTATTCAATCATTGACATTTATAGTATTTATTACCGTAATTATTTATAATGTAATTAATATATACGATTATTTAGATTGTGGTGCGTGGTAACACTTTGTAATTGCGACACCACCAGACCCGAAAACCAACAATTTGTTTGAGCACAAATATTGTCTGTTGACGCCGTGTGGTGGCGTCTTAAGAGAATCTACCACCTCATCTAATCCCGTGGATGTCGTAAAAGTCGATATAGGGTAAATGAAAACCAGGAGATGGGCAGCGACATCTTCCTGAAACATCTGAATAAATACTACGGTTGCCAATCCGGCTGCCAAGCGTGACAACAATGGCGAAATCCCCCAAAATAGTCGCCGTAGCAGGCAGGTTACGCGGTCGTTAGAAGACTTACCACCAGTAACATACTCTTATTTAAGTCTCGTAGTAGCTTTGTTTTTTCATATCGTATAAAGTAAAGAGGACCAGGAATTTAGATTGTTGATTATAGAGTCGAAAGGCGGAGACACTCTAGGATACAACCTTTTTGGGAAGAGAGTGACAAGTAAATAGTTTATTGGTGGTAGGATTCCTATGCAAAAATCCGTCTAGGTAGGTACTACCGCAGGGCCAGTTATTCTGCCGTGAAGCAGTAGTGTGCAAACATTGTTGTGTTTCGGTCTGAAGGGCACTGAGAGCTAGTGTAATCACTGGGCATATGAGACTTATGAACTGATGTCTCAGAGTGAAGTCGGGCGCATAAAAGTGTGCCACGCAGAAATATTCTGGGCGGCACACTTATGAGCAGACGTTGCATTTACCTTCAGGTGAACGTTTTGTCCCTCTCATCAATTCAATAAAAAAAATATCAAAGAAAACACCGACATACACAATATTGACATGAAAAAAGTTTTTTATACATTCGTTAATAAATGTATCTTTTAATAAAAGCAAGGATATAGTAGTAATTTGAAATCACTTATAGTTTCGAAGAAGAACATCGATAATGTAGAGGAACCAGAACATCCCTACAAACGGGTGAGTTTGGCGCGTTGGGCCAATCAGGGCGCCGCACTGCGCCCCGCATCGAGCGCTGAAACTAGGTCACGTGGATGCGGCCCGGACTGCGGTACGGGGGCGAAGCCTCCAATGTAGAAACTATATAGGCTGTACGATGCGGATCGTTGCCGCATTTAGGCCAAGGTAAAAAAATCATTTGTTGTCTATGGTAATGTGTCACACTTTTTAAAACTCTTTTTTATACAAAGGCACGTTTGCACTTTATCAATTTGTAAAAAATAGTTATTTTGTTATAGGCTGAAATTAATCGTTTAACTAGATTATTTTAACTCCGTCGTGATAATACGTTATTGATATTTTTAACTGAATTCAAAAAAAGAGGAACTCATTCGTATGTATTTTTTTTTATGTTTTCGGGCGTTACGCGAAGAGAACGTTCCTTTAGTTATAGATACAGTTTTTCTACAACGAATTATATTTGCAGGGATCCGTCTTGGTAGGTACAGTTATTCTGCCGTGAAGCAGTAGTGTGCAAACATTACTGTGTTTCGGTTTGAAGGGCACTGAGAGCTAGCGTAATCACTGGGCATATGAGACTTAAGAACTTATGTCTCAGGTGATGGGCGCATTGTGGTGTCACACTGAATTTTTTTTGGTGACACAGCATTTGTTATGGGCAGACGTTGCACTTACCATCAGGTGAGCGTTTTGCTGGTTTCATAACTATATACAATAAAAAAACTGGTTTTTAAAATATATCTTTTGTAAGAATACCTTATAAAATCAATTTAAAAAGTGCTAATATTTCTATTTAAAAATTGTAATACTCAAATTTAAATTTATGTAGGAAATGTCTGCCGGGGTTAGTTCCCACTTAATTTCTATTATCATATTAATAGATTCCTTCCCGTGAATATTGTATCATTTGATAATTCTGGCTTAATATCTGGAAATTGAAATTTAAAATTTCCAAAACTGTTACAACAGTTAAAAATTCTGCCATAGCGGTAAAGGAAAACTTCAGGAGGGAACCTGCATGTCTCTACAATTAAAAATATTTGGAAATGTGAAGTGTTTTTCTAACTACATACAATCACGCCATTTTCCCATATAAGGATTAGGCAGAGGTCACTCATGCAGCCCATTTTTCGGCTTCGCGGGAGACGCGACGGGTGGCGAACCACGTCGTCGTCGTCGTCGTTTCAGCCTATTACAAGTCCACTGTTGAACGTAGGCCGCCCCCATAGATAGCCACAAAAGTTTGTAGCTCTAATTTCGGAGGGATTTTGCCATAGTTGCCACGCACGGCAGGCGGGTTGGCAACCGCAGTTTTTTTATTCAGATGTTCTAGGAAGATGCTGCTGCCCATCTCCTGGTTTTCGCTTTCCCTCTGTCGACTTTTACGACACCCACGAGATGTTATGGGTGGTAGATTCTCTTAGGCCGCCAACAAACGGCGCGCTCGCCGCTTTTTCGGTACGAGTCAATAAATTCATACTCCCCATTGCGTTCCCAAGAACAGTATAGTGACGATATTGCATGGTGTTATTGTGCACGAATAAAGACTGTCCGTACAACACCTTAGTCGCCTCTTTCGACACCTCGGTAGGAAAGAGGCAGGTGCTATTCTACTCTGCCGGACACCTATCGACCTGCCAGTTTTATACAGTTTTGATTTCTGTATAGAAGTACAGCACTGTATAGAAGTGCATGTACAGTGCTGTTAATTATTATCTATTTATAAATGAAAACAGTCGTATATTATTTATAAGGGTCCAGTAACATCCAAGCAGCAACACTTCAAAATTTCGCTCGACAGTAAAACGTTGATGAAAATACATCTATGCTAATAATAACCATTTGTAGGATTCCTATTCAGGAATCAGTCTAGGTACCACCCCCGGCCAGTTATTCTGCCGTGAAGCAGTACTGTGCAAACATTACTGTGTTTCGGTTTGAAGGGCACTGAGAGCTAGCGTAATCACTGGGCATATGAGACTTAAGAACTGATGTCTCAGGGTGACGGGCGCAGTGTGGTGTCACACAGTAATTTTGTGGGTGACACAGCATTTGTTATGGGCAGACGTTACACTTACCATCAGGCGCTCGTTTAGATGAACGTTTTGCTCGTTCCGTCACTTTAGAGAAATAAAAAAAAAAATTATTTATGAAAACAATCGTATAAGCAGCAACACTTCAAAATTTCGCTCGACAGTAAAACGGTGATGAAAATACATCTATGCTAATAATAACCTGTTGTAGGTTTCCTATGCAGGAATCAGTCTAGGTACCACCCCCGGCCAGTTATTCTGCCGTGAAGCAGTAGTGTGCAAACATTACTGTGTTTCGGTCTGAAGGGCACTGTGAGGTAGCGTAATCACTGGGCATATGAAACAAGAACTGTAGTCTCTGGGTGACAGGCGCAGTGTGTCACACAGAAATTTTCTGGGTGACACAGCATTTGTTATTGGGCTGACGTTGCACTTACCAGCCGAACGTTTTGCTCGTCTCGTCACTTTATCCAAAAAAAGAAAATTGAAACGACTGTCTGTGATTTTTTTTTATTTCATGAAATGGACAACCAACAAAGCACCACCACACCACGCACACCTTAAACAATAAAATTACACAAACTAGGAAATCATTCCTAAGTGTTGCCTTAATTAAAGGCTGCCACGACATGCATAGGATCAATGGAAGAAGTCTTTAAATAATACGTAACAGTGCATTACATAGCTTCAAAATAAATGCCAATATTTAGTGAAAACTGCCATTCATAAACGGCCTATGCCTAATCATAAATGACCGTTGTAATAATTTGTCGCCTGTCTGTCTGTTCTTCTTTTTACGTCATAAACACAATTATTAAACCTTCAAAAATGTTTAATTCTCTATGGAAGACTATTGGCCGTCCGTCACAGTCTTAAGGTTACGTGAACAAAATCAGCACTGTCACAATCGGAGGATAAAAATAGGTTTAGCCATTAATTAAAAAGCTCTAGTTTGTATGTAGGTCAGGTTTAAGGGGTGCAGCTCAGAGTGGTGGACGGTTGGGAGGGGGGGTGAAATAACAGCATAGCTATAAATATCTTCCGTCAGCGCTATTCGCGAGTTTATATGTTGTCTTTACAAATAACGACAATTTATTTGTTCGAAGCCGTGGTAGCTCTGGGGCTAGGCTAGGCTCTGACACTAAGCACTAGGCAACGCGGTCGTGTCCAACACTTAAAAGAAAAACTCTTCCACATCATAAATCTCACTATTTATTTTCGCAACAGCTCTGGTGTACATGTGTCCTAATGTCATACTTTGCAGCAGAGTCAGCCACAATGCTCCACTGCGGGATAGTATCCGCATTGAAGCTATGGTTTGCTTATTCACTAGTGTGCAAACATTACTGTTTCATTTTTAAGGGTACTGAGAGCTATATAATTTACTATTTATAAACTTAAGAACTTGGTAGCTCAGGGGCTAGGCGCTCGCTTTAAATTTCATAGTACGCGAGTGACCTGTGTTCGATTCCCGGTGCCGGCACCGCTGAAATTGTTAATTGCAATTTTGAGTGCTGATTTACCACGTGCTCGGCAGTGAAGGAAAACATCGTGAGGAAACCTGCATGTCTGAGAAATAAAAAATATTTCGAAGACATGTGCAGTCCGCCAACCCGCATTGGAGCAACGTGGCGGATTCTTACTAGCCCCAAAACCCTCTCGGAAATGAGAGGAGGCCTGTGCTCAGCAGTGGGACATTTATTACTTACTTTTTATTTGAAGGAAAATACTAATAGTGCTAGTATACTTCTGGAATGGATTACTGGTGGTACGAATGGAATGGATTCCTATGCAGGAATCCATCTAGGTAGGTGCCACTGCAGTGCCAGTCATTCTCACGTCGTTAGTGTTTTTTTATTGGATATAGTAGACGAGCAAACCGATCACCTGATGTTAAGCGCAACGTCTGCCCGTAACAAATGCTGTCACCCAAAACATTTCTATGCGGGCATCACACAGCATTAGTTCTTAAGTCTCATATGCTCAGTGATTACATTATCTTTCAGTGTCCTTCAGGTAGTCCTCCGTCTGGGTAGGTACCACCCCAGGGCCAGTTATTCTGCCGAGAAGCAGTAGTGTGGAAACATTACTGTGTTTCGGTTTGATTTTGAAGTGCACAGAGCTAGCGTAATCACTGGGCATATGAGACTTAAGAACTGATGCCTCAGGGTGACGCGCATTGTGGTGTCACACAGAAATTTGTTATGGGCAGACGTTGCACTTACCATCAGGTGAACGTTTTGCTCGTGTCGTCGTCTTATACAATATTAAAAAAAGGTTTGCACACTACCGCTTCTAGGCAGAATAACTGGCCCTGGGGTGGTACGTACCTAGACGGATTCCTGCACAGGACTCCTGCCGCCGGTGAATGATCATTCTAATAGACTTAAATGTCGACGAAGTACAGTAATAATCGAGCAAGGAATCTGCATTCCGAGATTCGCATAAAAAGCAGGCTCTCAAACAATAAACCGGCGGCCGGCGCAACCGACAACACAGCTTGAACAATGTGTGTTTGGAAGCATTCTTTTCGTTTTGCGCAAACGATAGCATGCCTATGCAATAATGGAGGGAAAGTTTTCATTTTCGAGAGAAGCCTTTTTTTTGTAAGTAGGTAAGTCCCCGTGTGGTGGCGGCTTGGGAGAATCTACCAACCCATCTCATCCCGTGGGTGTCGTAATAGTCGACAGAGGGAAATATGGGCAGCAGCATCTTCCTGGAACATCCGTATAACGTTGCCAACCCGCCTGCCATGCGTGGCAACTATGGCAAATCCCCCCAAAAGGAGAGCTACTAACTTTTGTGGCAAATCTATGGGGGCGGCCTATGTTCAGCAGTGGACTGGTGATAGGCTGAAATGATGATGATGAAAGTAACAGCCTATAAATGTCCCTCTACTGGGCACAGGCCTATCATTCATTAATCAGAGAGGTTATAATAAATAAATCCGTATAACGTTGCCAACTCGTCTGCCATGCGTGGCAACTATGACAAATCCCCCCAAAAGGAGAGCTACTAACTTTTGTGTCAATCTATGGGGGAGGCCTATGTTCAGCTGTGGACTGGTATTAGGCTGAAACGATGACGACGATGAACGAAATCCTGCGTGGATACCCGACCGGCCAGGGGAGCAGCCCGACTCCTAACGATTGCCTGACCACTGAGAATATGAGATTTAAGAAGTATTATCTCGTGACGAGCTCAATGTGATGCCACCCAGAAAGGTTCCGGGCGACCCGGCATTTCTTATGCTTTTACTCTCTTACACTTTATCCGTAATTATAAAAATAAGCTTGTATGTTTGAACACAGGAATCTCTAGAAATATTGATCTAATTTGAAAAAATATTTTCGCGTTAGATAGCCCGGTTATTCCAGAAGAAACTAAGCCACAAAACTTCGCGATATTATGCTACGGCTTGAGCCAGCGTAGCGAGTTGCTGAGCATCTGTTCCGCGTTACCAATCCGCCGGTCGAGTGTGGCGACCACGAAAAATCCTTTCTTCTTGTGAAAGATCTATGTCCAGCAATAGACTATTAAGAGGCGGATAAACGGATGGCTGATATGATATACCTTTTTAAACTAATTATCCATACTAATATTATAAATTCGATAGTTACCCTTTCACGGCTCAACCCGTGAGATCAGATCTTGGTAAAATTCGGCAAATAGATAGCTTGCGCCCTGGTGTCGCACATAGGATACTTTTTTTCCGAAAAATTAAAGACCTCCCACGGTATTATTAAAAAACCTAAATCAAGGCGGACTAAGTCGCGGGCATCAGCCAGTCGTTAATATTTATTGTTAGCTGTAAGATTTCCAAATTTTTTTTTATGTGTGTAGTGATGAAACGAGCAAAACGTTCACCTGGAGCAAGGTGCAACGTCTGCTCACAATAAGTGCTGTGTTACCCAGAAAATTTCTATGTGTTCATCACCCTGAGACATAAGTTCTCGAGTCTCATATGCCCAGTGATTACGCTAGCTCACAGTGCCCTTCAAACCGAAACACAGTAATGTTTGCACACTACTGCTTCACGGCAGAATAACTGGCCATGGGGCGGTACCTACCTAGACGGATTCCTGCATAGGAATCCAGAAACCAGTAAAAAATATGAGAAAAAAATATGATGTGACGATTTTTTATCTGTTTATTTTATCACCTGATGACCGCGACTTCGTCTGTATGGATATAAGTTTTTAAACATCCCGTGGGCATTATTTGATCTTCGGGAATAAAAAGTATCCCATGTCCGTCTCCAGGATGCAAGCTATCTCTGTGCAAAATTTCGTTAAGTTCGGTTCAACGGATGAGCCGTGAAAAGGTAACAAACAGACAGAGGGACAGAGAGAGTTACTTTCGCATTCATAATATTAGTATGGATGTAATTGTGGTAAGTAATTATTTTTTCCTCTTTCATTCTATTTTCAGAATAACACAAAGACAACACGCTGAGCAACTGACCGTCTATTGTTCGAAACAGCCACCAGCATAGCCTCTGACCTACATACGGGCATGGGTAGGTAAAATCAATACGTTCACGGCGTACTCCACTGACATACAACGTAATGTCTCCACGCAACTGGGTTGAAAAGCTATTGACCAAAAGAACGCCCACAGACCGCAGAATTACTAGTTTAAAAAAAAAAGCTAAACGTTTTTTTTTTGTTTACAAACGATTCCCGTTTTTCTAATACAAGACGGAGGCAAAGATGAAACGATTTGACGGGTGGCGAACCACGTCGCCGACATTTTGGCACAAGTCAAAAAATTCATCCCCCCCCCCTGCGTTTCAGGCTGTCCGTACAATACCTTGGTCGCCTCTTACGACACCTCTAGCAAAGACGTCGGCTCGGTTGGCGCAGTGCTTAAGCTCTGGACTTCTTCGCTGCAGGTCGCGAATTAGATGGCCTACAGACAGTTGTTCCGGGTGTGGGTGTTTGTGCATATGAAATTGATGAATGCGAAACGCACCCACGACGCAGGAGACGTTCTACTGTGCGGCATCGTTTTTTTTTTTAATTAAAAAAAGAGGTAGGTGCTATCTACTCTGCCGGACACCTATTCTGTTTGGCGAGTGCGTTTTACAGGCTGAAATATCACGTGCACAACGCGATCAAATCCGAAAGCACTGGTGGTAGGATTCCTATGCAGAAATCCGTGCAGGTAAGGCACCACCCCCACAAGGCCAGTTATTCTGCCGTGGAGCAGTAGTCGTCGTCGTCGTTTCAGCCTATCACAAGTCCACTGCTGAACATAGGCCTCGCCGAAAGATAGCCACAAAAGTTTGTAGCTCTCATATTGGAGGGATTTTGCCGTAGTTGCCACGCTTGGCAGGCGGGTTGGCCACCGCAGTTTATTTATTTAGATGTTCCAGGAAGATTCTGCTGCCCATCTCCTGGTTTTAATTTCCCTCTGTCGACTTTTACAGACACCAACGGCCATCCCGTTGGTTGGTTGATGGGGTGGTAGATTCTCTTAGGCCGCTAACACACGGCGGTACAGTACTGCGGTACGGCCGAGCAGTAGTGTGCAAACATTACTGTGTTTCGGTTTGAAGGGCACCGAGAGCTTTCTTATCGTTGCCCAACACAAGAATTTGTGATGACCGCGTGGCAGGTACTCTTTACCTAACTTTTACGCCACAAGTCCGAATCCGATAACCGATAGGTGTCCGGCAGCGTAGAATAATACCTACTTCTTTCCTACCGAGGTGTCGTAAGAGGCGACTAACGTATTATACGGACAGTCTTTAATTGTGCAGAATGACACCGTAATATGCAATGCTGTCACTGCACTGCTCGTGGGAACGCAATGGGGAGTAAGCATAATTCGATTCGTACCAAAATGGGCTACGCGAGTGGCCTCTGGCTACCCCTCCTATGGGAAAAGGCGTGACTGTATGTAAGTCCCAATCAAAGCCGGAGACAACATTTTTGTAAAAAAGCACAAATTGATGAAATTTAACAGAAGCAATTGGTTCGAACAAAACGTTCACCTTTTCACCCATAACGTTTCTGAGACGTCAGTTCTTAAGACCCATATTTTAAGTGGTTTTTTATTCTTTCTTACTAGCTTTCAATTCCTCTCAAACCAAAACAACTTAACTTAAACAAAATAACTTGCACTGCGGTAGTACCTACACAGCAAGCTTACAACGGTCTACGTAAAAACGCACTGCGCTGTTCGGGGACGAGATAATGCAAGATATACGACACTAGGAATTATGGGGTAACCAAATTACCTACCACCACCACACGAGGGTATAATTATTTTTATTATACTTTTTTGGCCTAACATTTTTTTTTATTGTAAGCAAATAATTTAAAATTAAATCATCATCATTTCAGCCTATGTATTAGTTCACTGCTGAACTTAGGCCTCCCCATAGACTGCCACAAAAGCTTGTTCCCATAGTTGCTACGCTGGGCAGTCGGATTGGCAAACTCTTTTTATTTATTCAGATGTTCCAGGAAGATGCTGCAGCCCATCTGGTTTTAATTTGTTCCCTGTCGCCTTTTACGACACCCACGAAATTAGATGAGGTGATAGAATCTCTTAAGTTGCCACCACACCGTCGAATAATTTATATAAAAATAAAAAAACGTTAAATTGGTCGAAGAACGATATTAAATACAATGATAAATTTTTGCTTAAAAAAACAGTATGTATATATATATATATATCTCTTTCTCGTCTGAATGTGCGTCTGAATCGTCGTAAGTCTGAATGCGCTAATCTTAGGAAATACTAATTTGATTTGAAAAATTATATATGCATTTGATACCCATATATAGTATGGATAACCTACCTATATATTCCAATAAAACCGAAAGTAACTCTCTCTGTCCCTCTGTCTGTTTGTTGCCTTTTCACCGTTCAACCTCTGAACCGAGCTTGACAAATTTTGGCACAGAGAGCTAGCTTGTATCCTTGAGACGGACATAGGATACTTTTCATCCCAGAAAAATAATTAGTTCCCACGGTATATTTAAAAACCTATATCCATGCGGACGAAGTTCGGGCATCCGCTTAGTATTCCTATAAAAGCGAAAGCAAGTCCCCCTGCTCCTCTGTCTGTTTGTTACCTTTTCACGGTTCCACCGCTGAACTAATTTTGACGAAATTTGGTACGAAAATAGCTTGCATCCTGGAGTTCCCACGGATATTTAAAAAAAACTATATCCACGCGGACAAAGCCGCGGGCATCAGCTAGTAGGCTATAAAATGCAGTTAGCTGCTAGGCTTTGTTTTTCACGGGTGAAACCGCAGCGCACAGCTAGTCACTAATGTTTGTTTTAATTTGGTTACTGCAACGTTACCTTTTCTTAGACGTATTTCCGTCGGCTTTGCGCAATAAAATACGTAAATTCGTCGTCGCCTGTTAAAATTTCACTCTCAACCCTCCAAAAGAAGTATAACTTCACTAAAAATATCCTCGATATACAAGACTGATAAGCAACGTAACTAGCGACGCCATTAACAATTTAAAAAAAAACGAGCGACGCCATTTTGTATTGAAATGACATTGACAAGAAAATAATACCGGAGGCAAATCTGTAAGGATTTATTTAAACCTTTTATCTAGCCGCTAAGCCACATGTGTTGTATTTATATGTATTCCCTTGTTTATGTGTGTCACTGTATTTTGATATTAAGCTAAAAAATATATAATGTACTTCTTTTCCGAACCAATAGTGCAATTCGTCTTTCACTAAAAATACCTTGTCGAGTTGTTATTATGTGAAAATCTTTTTTAAGTATTACTTTTTTTTTTAATTATCTAGATAATACCCGCGACTACGTCCGCATGGATTTAGGTTTCTAAAATCACGAGGGAATTTTTTGATCATCAGAATTTGACCAATATTTTGTAGGACCTATGTACCCCCTTTCTTTAAAAAAGTTATTAAAATCGGTTTGTAAACAAAGAAGTTGTACATAAAAAAACCTTCTTTTTTTAAGTTAAAAATTGTCCTATGTCCGTCTCCAAGATGGAAGCTATCTCTGTGCCAAATTTGGTCAAGATCGGTTCAGCATTTGAAAAGGCAACATCCAGGCAGGGACTGAGAGAGTTGCTTTCGCATCAATAATATATATTCGAATATTAGTATGGATTCTTTCTAGTAAGCCTTCCCGTAGAGCGTGTAGCTCGGGCCGTCTCCGTAAGTAGCGAAAAATATCTACAAACTAATTGTTATAACAATTTCTAGGAGTCTAGTTAGGACCTAGCTCAAACGGGAACATACATACGCAACCTATACATGTAAATGGTAAGGCGATGTAACAATAAAAGTACCACCAATAAAACATTAATAAATACATAATACATATACATGAAAGGCATATAGAAAATAAAATACAAAAAAAAACGAAAGAAAACGAAGAGCGGAAAAAATAGAACTCGTCATCATCAGTTCATGATTTTCCAAGAAAATGTTCGCGAAATAGTCTTTAAAAAGAGTTCTTATTTGGTGCTTTCTTGATGTCGTCTGGGAGGGAGTTCCAAAGGAATATAGCTTGGACAGTAAAAGAACTAAAGAAACCAGAACTATGCTCAGGAATACGTATCTTGAAACTGTTTGAGAACGAGGTACCCGATCATGAGTAGAATAAAGACATTGGAAATTGTTACGAAGATATGAATAGAATACTGTGAACTAGAATTCTTGGGCTACGCCTTAGACCCTTACTTGCCAAAGTGGTCAGGTGGACCCCCAGAGGTCCACGGGAGACGTGGGTCTACGTAGGCGTGACACAAAAATGGGTTAGTTAGTTATAGTTTTGGGAATATGGTAGAAATGTAGCTGCAGGGGAACCACCGGAACCAGCAAAATTTTGAAAGCGGTCTATGAAAAAAAAAGTCTGGGAACCTCTGCCTTAGACGAATAGTAAGCCATTTAAGAAATCAACTATCGTTCTACGAGGTTTTAAAATTTGCTAATCTGACGCAATTTTTTTTTAATTAAACAATGAGCGCATTGTGAGATCTTATTTTGAGTCGCTGACTTTGTTTCTAGTTGGTAGGTTAAGGTGGTGGTAGAGGGTGAAGGTGTTTATTGCTGCATATTTGTCGAGTAGGTTTTTTTTTTACTGGAAAAGCGACGAGACGAGCAAAACGTTCACCTCATGGCAAGTGCAACGGTTGCCTCTAACAAATGTTGCGTCACCAGAAATGTTCTGGCCGTCTCAACAATTGCGGTGACACTCAGTAATTCAATTGTAAAGTTATACACTGCGCTCGTCACCCTAAGACGTCAGTTCTTGACTCTCATGCCCAGGTATTGCGCAAGCTGTCAGTACCCTTCAGAATTTAATTGTTAAAAATTGAAAAACCAAAAGTACACAGAGTAGCCAACGGTCTTTATAATTTAGATCTGTCAATCAGAAGTCATAAGATTTTGCTGTCATTTTACTCAGTCGTAGGCGTATACGTGAGGTAATGATGGTCAGAGTGATAAAGTCCGCCACTTTTACTTTTTTAGACATTTATTTGAAATCCGTACTAATATTATAAATGCGAAAGTGACTCTCTCAGTCCCTCTGTCTGTTTGTTACCTTTTCACGGTTCGACCGCTGAACCTATCTTGACAAAATTTCGCACATAGAGAGCTTGCATCCTGAAGAAGGACATTTAATTAGTGAAAATGACATAGTTTCCCATTATATTTAAAAAACCGCACATGATGATGATGTTCTCCTAGCCGATTTCGACCACGGCGACAACTGCCGACTACTGTCGAGAGCCATCAACTGCCCAGGAGATATTATAGTGCCACAAGTGTACGCGCAAACACAGAGGCACTCACTCGTCCCAAACCTACCCACGCCCGATGTAACGCTGATGTGATAAGATCGGAGGTAGGCCAGAATGCAGTGTCAGAAACACGGGGACAATCACAACACAACCAGACCCGAAAACCAACTATTTATGTTTGAGCACAAATGTTGGCTCCGGCTGGGATTCGAACCCAGGACCCGCGGCTTAGAACTCAGGTGCTCTGACCACTAGGCCACGAGGAGGTAGAGGGTATCAACTAGTAAGTAATAAAATATTTTGCATGCGGATCTTAGCAAATTAACGCCTGATCATTTTTTTTTTAATTGTAAAAAGTGACGAAACGAGCAAAACGTTCACCTGATGGTAAGTGCAACGTCCGCCCACAACAAATGCTGTCACTAAGAATATTTCTGTGTGACACCACACTGCGCACGTCACCCTGAGACATCGGTTCTTAAGTCTTAAATGCAAATTAAATTAATCTTAGCAAATTAACGCCTGATTCCATTAACTATTATAAAAAGCCGTTTAAAAAAGGCAATTCTTGATCTTTGTTTAATGGCTGCTCTTAATTCTGCCAACATCGAGTCAGTCGTTTTTTTTCAATTGACAAAAAATAAACTAGGCTATAACAACGTTAACGTCAAATTCAGAAACATAAGTCTCAGTTAAGGTTTCGTCCGTCATAAATTATATGTTCGTCAAAATCATTTTTTTTAATAGAAGGGACAAACGAACAAACGGCTCATCTGATGTAAAGTGACCGCTGCTTTCTACAGTAAATAAATAAAAGAAGTAAAGAGTCTATGTATGTCCCACTGCTGAGCACAGGCCTCCTCTCATTTCAGAGAGGGTTTTGGAGCCGGGAAGTGTCTGCCACGCTGCTCCAATGCGGGTTGGCGGACTTCACTTGTCGAAATATGTTTTTTTTTTATTTTACAAAGTGACGAAACGAGCAAAACGTTCACCTGATGGTAAGTGCAACGTCCGCCCACAACAAATGCTGTCACTAAGAATATTTCTGTGTGACACTACACTGCGCACGTCGCCCTGAGACATCGGTTCTTAAGTCTTAAATGCAAATTAAATTAATCTTAGCAAATTAACGCCTGATTATTTTTTTTTAATTGTAAAAAGTGACGAAACGAGCAAAACGTTCACCTGATGGCAAGTGCAACGTCCGCCCACAACAAATGCTGTCACTAAGAATATTTCTGTGTGACACTACACTGCGCACGTCGCCCTGAGACATCGGTTCTTAAATCTTAAATGCAAATTAAATTAATCTTAGCAAATTAACGCCTGATTCCATTAACTATTATAAAAAGCCGTTTAAAAAAGGCAATTCTTGATCTTTGTTTAATGGCTGCTCTTAATTCTGCCAACATCGAGTCAGTCGTTTTTTTTCAATTGACAAAAAATAAACTAGGCTATAACAACGTTAACGTCAAATTCAGAAACATAAGTCTCAGTTAAGGTTTCGTCCGTCATAAATTATATGTTCGTCAAAATCATTTTTTTTAATAGAAGGGACAAACGAACAAACGGCTCATCTGATGTAAAGTGACCGCTGCTTTTTACAGTAAATAAATAAAAGAAGTAAAGAGTCTATGTATGTCCCACTGCTGAGCACAGGCCTCCACTCATTTCAGAGAGGGTTTTGGAGCCGGGAAGTGTCTGCCACGCTGCTCCAATGCGGGTTGGCGGACTTCACTTGTCGAAATATGTTTTTTTTTTTTATTTTACAAAGTGACGAAACGAGCAAAACGTTCACCTGATGGTAAGTGCAACGTCCGCCCACAACAAATGCTGTGTCTCTCAGAATATTTCTGTGTGACACCGCGCTGCGCCCGTCACCATGAGACATCAGTTCTTAAGTCTCAAATGCCCAGTGATTACGCTAACTCACAGTGCCCTTCAAACCGAAACACAGTAGTGTTTGCACACTACCGCTTCAAGGCAGAATAACGGGCCCTGGGGTGGTACCTACCTAGACGGATTCCTGCATAGGAATCCTACCACCAGTAAATTATTATTTTTCAGACATGCAGGTTTCCTAGGGATGTTTTCCTTCACCGCCGAGCAAGTGGTAAATCAGCACTTAAAATTGCAATTAACAATTTTTTTCGAATTCGATTTTTTGTCGAAATATGTTTATTTCTCATAAATATGCATATGCAGGTTTCCTAAGGATGTTTTGCACCCAAAATTGCAATTAACAATTTTAGTGGTGCCGGCACCGGGAATCGAACGCAGGTCACTTACGTACTGTAATAATTTTAATGCGAGCGCCCGGCCCCTGAGCTACCACCACCCATGGGTATCTGCAATACCAGAGTAATGGCGGGTGCGTTGCCGGCCTTTGAGAAAGTCGTATCGGTCCGGAAAGTACGCTGGCGGCAGCAAGTTCCACAGAGTGGTCGCGCGTGGCGGAAATTCCGCGAAAAGCACACAGTGGTGGAAAGCGAACCGTCATGGAGATGTGGGTAGAATTTTGATATGGTAAAATTCAGCGGCTGATATGATTCCGAACAATTCCTCGGAACACTCCCCATGTTAAATACGATAAAAAACGCAAAGAGACGCAACGTCTATAAAGAAATATACATACAGCCCTTTAATACTTTTACTGGTGGTGGGATTTCTATGCAGAAATCAGTCCAGATAGGTACTACCCCGGGGGTCAGTTATTCTGCCGTGAAGCAGTAGTGTGCATAGATTAGTGTTTCGTTTTGAAGGGCACTGAGAGCTTGCGTAGTCACTGGGCATATGAGACTTAAGAACTGATGTCTCAGGGTGAGGAGCGCAGTGTGCTGCCACAGAGAAATGTTCTGGGTTACACAACATTTGTTATGGGCAGACGTTGCACTTACCATCAGGCGAACGATTTGCTCACTTTCTCCAATTAAAAAATAAGTACGTAACACATCACATGCGGTATCAAGAATCCCTTTTGCCTTTATTTCTTATTAAAAAAGAAAAACTACTATTACATACCAGAATCGAAAGAAGTGTTATAATATTACCTATAACGGATATTAAGTCTACGTACTCGTACAATGGATTAATGTTTTAAAGCACTGACTTTTATTGTGTATTGCGTTGCAATAATAAATAAATCTTAACTTCTAACGATATTTCAATGTTGTATCAACCTTCCGAAACGATTACAACTTGGAAAATAAGACGAAAACAAAAAGAAATCCGCGGAGATAATGAATTCCGAAAATTGTTCAACATTTCAACGACTTAGAAACACGTCAACTTTAAACAAGAATTGAAATGTCAATGTAAAACTCAAACAGTTGCGTATAAACTGAAAAAATTAATGAAACTTTACAGTTCTATCGGAAAACTGTCGTATTTCCACGAGAAATTATCATAGTAAACAAATTATGAACAAACATACATAGAAAACGTCAATTGTATTATAAGTATGGCTATAGAAAAACATATGTTACCTGATAAGGTTCGTCAGGCTTGCCGGGGTAAGATGCGCTCCGCCGATAATCTGGAGGTCTGGGAGGCGCAGGTGCTCTACGCCAAGGGGCGAAGGCCGAAGGCTGAGGGGGTTGGGGTGCCGGCCATCGGTACTGTGGGGCGCGACGGAAGGGCGCCCTATACTGTCTTTCATCGTCGCCGACGCTTGGTGCGCCGGGATACTGTAATTCACCCATAAACGAAACGCGTCCGACCTGCACGGTGGCCGGACGTGTACTGGCGATACGATAACACCTATCGCCTATCGGGTCGATGTCAAATGCGCGCGCACGCCGCGTTCCGTTTTCGGTGAAATTTCGAATAAATTTTTTTTCAGCCGCAACACCGTCCCATTGAAGGCTGTAGCGCGGATTGTCTTTGCTTGAATGCGTCAAAACGATAGCGCGCGCGGTTTTGTCCGCCATTTAAACTGTATTTATATTTTATAGGGCAATATGGATCGGAACAATGTCATCCAAATTGACAGAAATAAGACTAAAATCTTTAAACCACATGTTTTCTCAATATATAAAAAAAATATTTAGTAATGCTAAAAGTGTGTCCATTGTCATAACGTGTAAAGCTTTCGCCAGAAATATCAGAGGTCACAGGCATTTAATATAAATTATAAACCCCTTTCGTGAAAATGATTTGTTAAAAAAAAAAGAAAAATGTCCAGTCAGGTTCCTAACTAGGCCCAAGGCCGGCATTTAGTGAAGTAGGGACAGAAAAAACTACATTAATTTCAGTTATCCGAATAATTAACGTTGTAAATGAATATTCTATCCCCGATGAAGTCTTAACGAGAATAATGACGCAATGCGGATTGATAGTCTACCTTAAATAATCGTATAGTTTATTCTGCTTTGGTTAACGGCTACCGCCATCTGGTGGCATTTCCTTGAACACTTCGTAAGCACGCTCTACTTTAGAATAGAAAAAATATTCATTCAGCACAAGGGCATAACACAGTTGAATATATAAAAAAAAAATAGTTCTGCGTCGAAAAGGTTGGCTCAGCATGTGCTGTGCGACTATGGTTATACGAGTATTTTCAGTGGATGTTGCTGTCAGCCTTACGAATTTTACAGTTGAACTAAACTTCACACTTGTAAGCTAGAGAAGTAACTTAATATTTACTTACTGGTGGAAGGATTCCTATGCAGGAATCCGTCTAGGTAGGTACCGCCCCAGGGCCAGTTATTCTGCCGTGAAGCACTGTGTTTCGGTCTGAAGGGCACTGTGAGCTAGCGTAATCACTGGGCATATGAGACTTAAGAACTTATGTCTCAGGGTGATGGACACAGTGCGGTGTCACACAGAAAATTTCTGGGTGACACAGCATTTGTTATGGGCAGACGTTGCACTTACCGTCAGGTGAACGTTTTGCTGGTTCATCACTTTATCCAATAACTAAAAAAAAGGTTCTCATTCTACCTTCAAGCAATGGTGTGAATACTTTAGTGAGTTTTGATACAGCACTGGTAGCTGGTGTGATTACAGACTATGAGACTTGATGGCCGAAATGTTTTGAGTGACGCAGCATTCGTTTTGGTCAGACGTTGCACTTACCATTATAAAAAAATGTGCCACCCAAGGAGGTTCGGATGTCGGTTGGGATTCGAATTGTCAAGGATAGCGAAGCATCTTGCGCCTTGTAGATTTAACAGCTTGGCTCAAAACAGCGGTTTGCGCTAGAGTAGAGTCGCGGACTGCATAATAATGATAATAATATATTAAACCAAAAGAAAGACCACTTACATAAGGAATTCATAGTACGCTTGTAACCTAGGTTCTATCCCCGGAGCCAGCACCTCCAAAATTGTTCTGTAATTTTACCTGCTCAATCATGAAGGAAAACGTCATGAGGAAACCTGTATGCTGAGGAATAGAAATACGTCGAGGACATGTGAAGTCCGCTAACCCGCTTGGAGCAGTGGCGGACTATTCCCGGCTCCAAAACCCTCTGAAGAGAAAGGAGGGGGATGAAAGGGGTCCCGTGCTCAGCAGTGGGACATTTGTAGGTTGATACTTTTTTTATGTTTTTAGAGTCAAAGCCGTGCTAAGTTACATACTTTTACGTTACCTGTGTCACGGCTGCTAACGTAATATGTCTGTGCACAGTTATGGGTAGCGGCTTAAGAGAATCTACCACTCCATTTCATCCCGTGGTTGTCGTAAAAGTCGACAGAGGGAAAATAAAAACCAGGAGATGGGCAGCAGCATCTTCCGGGAACATCTGAATAAATAAACTGTGGTTGCCAACCCTCCTGCCAAGCGTGGCAACTATGGCAAAATCCCCCCAAATTGAGAGCTACTAACTTTTGTGGCAATCTATGGGGAAGACCTGTGTTCGGCAGTGGACTAGTGATAGGCTGAAACGACGACGACGAAAGTTATGGGATAGTTTTTTTTTAAAAACAATGCCCCACCGAGATTTCTCCGGTGTTCGTGCGTTTTACAGACATACATTTAATACGCACAAATGTTGGCTACGGCTGCGTTTCGAACCCAGGACCCGTGGCGTAGTACTCAGGTACTCCGACCACCAGTCCTCACGGTAAGTTACATTACTAGCTGTGACTCCTGGTTTCACGTTAAAAATAAGCCGACCACATCACTGCGCCGTAAGGCAATGGTACCTCATGACCTAAGCATTTACAGTTCTACGCTTGTAGGCTGTTTTTATTTGATAAAGTGATGAAACGAGCCAAACGTCCACCTGATGGTAAGTGCAACGCCTGCCCATAACAAATGATGTGTCACCGAGACAACAACTCGCTAATGCTGCAGCGTAAAATTTCATAACAAAGAGCATTTCTTAAAAAAAACGGGCTATCGAGTCCGCCAACCCGCATTGGAGCAGTGCGGCGGACTTTTCCCAGCTCCAAAACCTTTGCTCAGCAGTGGGACATTTTTAGGGTGTTACTTTACTTTTTTATGTAAGCAATTTATAATAATACAAAAGATTGTATCAATATATTCTCTACGAGTTCATAGATGAACTTGTAGAGAATATATTTTGGCAAAAAGTTGGATACGGACGTGGTATCTGTCTTAGCCAATGGCAGAGGCGAGACTGTATGTATGTAAAATAAAATAAATTGCACATTGTGTTTAAGTTATAAATAATGTATAAATATAAAATGAGTCATGCCGTAAGCTTTAATATGCAGAGATTGCGAGTTTGTATTCACACTAGTTGGCTACGAACACGAGAAGAGAGTAGAGACATTGTAACCTCGCAATGTCACATTAGTTTGCTACTAACTTGAGTAGGGAGTAGAGACATTACGAGCTTATATTCACATTAGTTTGCTACGAACATTAGTAGATAGTAGAGACATTGCGAGCTCATGTTTATATTTAGTTTGCTACTAAGATGAGTAGAACCATTGCGGGCACATGTTTACATTTAGTTTGCTTCAAACATGAGTAGAGAGTACAGATATTGCGACCTTGCGTTCGCATTTAGTTTGCTACGAACATGAGTAGAGAGTAGAGACATCGGGAGTTTATGTTCACATTAAGTTTGCTACGAACATGAGTAGAGACAATGCGAGCTCGTCTTCACATTTAGTTTGCTGCGAACATGAGTAGAGAGTAGAGACATCGGGAGTTCATGTTCACATTCAGTTTGATACGAACATGAGTAGAGACAATGCGAGCTCGTCTTCACATTTAGTTTGCTGCGAACATGAGTAGAGAGTAGAGACATCGGGATTTTATGTTCACATTAAGTTTGATACGAACATGAGTAGAGACAATGCGAGCTCGTCTTCACATTTAGTTTGCTGCGAACATGAGTAGAGAGTAGAGACATCGGGAGTTTATGTTCACATTCAGTTTGATACGAACATGAGTAGAGACAATGCGAGCTCGTCTTCACATTTAGTTTGCTGCGAACATGAGTAGAGAGTAGAGACATCGGGAGTTTATGTTCACATTCAGTTTGATACGAACATAAGTAGAGACAATGCGAGCTCGTCTTCACATTTAGTTTGCTGCGAACATGAGTAGAGAGTAGAGACATCGGGAGTTTATGTTCACATTCAGTTTGATACGAACATGAGTAGAGACAATGCGAGCTCGTCTTCACATTTAGTTTGCTGCGAACATGAGTAGAGAGTAGAGACATCGGGAGTTTATGTTCACATTCAGTTTGATACGAACATGAGTAGAGACATTGCGAGCTCGTCTTCACATTTAGTTTGCTACGAACATGAGTAGAAAGTAGAGACGTCGGGAGTTCATGTTCACATTCAGTTTGATACGAACATGAGTAGAGACATAGCAACCTCGTCTTCACATTTAGTTTGCTACGAACATGAGTAGAAAGTAGAGACGTCGGGAGTTCATGTTCACATTCAGTTTGATACGAACATGAGTAGAGACATAGCAACCTCGTCTTCACATTTAGTTTGCTACGAACATGAGTAGAAAGTAGAGACGTCGGGAGTTCATGTTCACATTCAGTTTGATACGAACATGAGTAGAGACATAGCAACCTCGTCTTCACATTTAGTTTGCTACGAACATGAGTAGAAAGTAGAGACGTCGGGAGTTCATGTTCACATTCAGTTTGATACGAACATGAGTAGAGACATAGCAACCTCGTCTTCACATTTAGTTTGCTACGAACATGAGTAGAAAGTAGAGACGTCGGGAGTTCATGTTCACATTCAGTTTGATACGAACATGAGTAGAGACATAGCAACCTCGTCTTCACATTTAGTTTGCTACGAACATATTTAGAGAGTTTAGAGACTTTGTGCGCTCTTGTTCACATTTAGCTTACTACGAACGTTAGTAGAGACAGCGTGTTTAGCGGAGGAAGAAAATACCACCATGTTTGTGATATAAAAAATATTTCGATGACATGTGAAGTCTCCACCCCTCATAGGAGCACCGAGGCGGAGTGTTCCCGTCTCCAAAACTACATCACAAAATGAGAGGCGGTCTGTGCTCAGCGGTGGGATATTTATCTCAGACATGCAGATTTCCTCACGATGTTTTTCTTCACCGCCGAACACGTGGTAAATCAGCACCTAAAATTGCAATTAACAATTTTAGCGGTGCCGGCACCGGGAATCGAACCCAGTTCACTCGCGTACTACGAAATTTAAAGCAAGCGCCTAGCCCTGAGCTACCAAGTTCTTAAGTTTGTAACCAGTAAATTATATAGCTCTTAGTACCCTTAAGAATGAAACAGTAATGTTTGCACACTAGTGAAAAAGCAAACCATAGCTTCAATGCGGATTCTAGCCCGCAGTGAAGCATTGTGGCTGACTCTGCTGCAAAGTATGACATTAGGACACACGTACATCAGAGCTGTTGCGAAAATAAATAGTGAGATTTATGATGTGGAAGAGTTTTTCTTTTAAGTGATGGACACGACCGCGTTGCCTAGTGCTTAGTGTCAGAGTGCCTGATTTCTCCGCCGCGGGTCCTCGGTTCGAATCCCGAGGAGCCAACATTTCTGCAAAACACAAATTGTTTGTTTTCGGGTCCAGTTGTATTGAAATATACTATCTGTACGCACCCACGATACAGGAGAAATCCATGGGATTCGTTTTATTTTTAAAAGAAAAAAGTGAAAGAGATAATAATGATAAATATTACCTATTTAGGTTAACGTTGTATATAGGTTAAAAAGTTCCGCTACAAACTGATATCGCCCGTAATGTTAACTACCAAACACAACTTCCATGCATATGGCATTATCTGGTGGTAGGATTCCTATGCAGTAGTCAGTTTAGGTAGGTTCCACCCCAGGGCCTGTTATTCTGTCGTGAAGCAGTAGTGTGCAAACATTACTGTGTTTCGGTTTGAAGGGCACTGAGAGCTAGCGTAATCACTGGGCATATGAGACTTAAGAACTGATGTCTCAGGGTGATGGGCATAGTACATAGAAATTTTCTGGGTGACACAGCATTTGTTATGGGTGAACGTTGCACTTACCATCAGGTGAACGTTTTGCTCAGCCAACACCACTAAAATTGTTAATTGCAATTGTAAGTGCTGATTTACCTTTTATATTTCGGCGGTGAAGGAAAATATCGTCAGGAAACCTGCATGTCCGAAAATATTACGAGGATATTTGAAATCCGCCAACCCGCATTGGAGCAGCGTGGCGGATTCTTCCTAGCTCCAAACCCCTCTCAGAAATGAGAGGAGGCCTGTGCTCAGGAGTGGGACATTTATAGGCTGAAACTTTACTTTACTTTTACTTTTTACAAACCGTAGGGTGGCGGCGTAAGATACGTAAAAGTCGACAGAGGGAAAATAAAAACCAGGTGATGGGTAGCAGCATCTTCCTCCAACATCCGAATAAATAAACTGCGGTTGCGAACCCGCCCGCCAAGCCTGGCAACTATGGCAAAATCCCCCCTAAAATTAGAGCTACAAACTTTTGTGTCAATCTGTGTGGGAGGAGATGTTCAGCAATGGAGTAGTGATAGGCTGAAATGATGATGATGACAAAAAAAGGCACTGATAAAGTTTTCTTTATAATTTCAATGCATCTTATCTGACTGATCTTATCGCGTGAGCGCATCGAGCCTCTGTTTGCGTGTAAACTTGCGGCACTATAATATCTCCTGCGCCGTTGATAGCTGCGTTGTACTCGGTAGTATCACCGTGATAGAAAATCGGTCAAGAGAACATCATTCTCAATGTTCGCTTATTAGTCGCGACAGTTCTGTTCGGCTCCGTTCTACTCTAGCGAAGGATCACCCTTAAATTGTTATACCCGTGGCCTGCATTGGATTACCTATTTAGGTTAACGTTGTATATAGGTTAAAAAGTTCCGCTACAAACTGATATCGCCCGTCATGTTAACTACCAAACACAACTTCCATGCATATAGCATTATCTGGTGGTAGGATTCCTATGCAGGAATCCGTCTAGGTAGGTACCACCCCAGGGCCAGTTATTCTGCCGTGATATATATTTTCGGTGATGTAATTGCTGTTAGCCTTCTCGGCTTTTACAGCTTCATCGGATACTGTGCTCGAGGTCCAGGTTTGGTTTGACCCAAACATAAATAAATAAATAAAAACTCCTACAAAAACCTCGAAATTCGGTCTGTGTCGCGTTCGCTGCGTGCTTTCGCGATTTCGAATATCATAAATATTTTAAGTCGTCTAATGACCGTCCGAGGGAGGCTGCGGGCGTCCATTCGGACTGTCGACTTGTGTGTCGGTAACTCTGGGCGGTGAGAACCGCCCTGGAACACGGGTGAATCGTGTGTTTCTGCCCTGAAGCAGTAGAGTGTAGACATTACTGTGTTTCGGTTTGAAGGGCACTGTGAGCTAGCGTAATCACTGAGAGTCTATGAGACTTAAGAACTTTTGTCTAAGGGTGATGGGCACAGTGTGGTGTCACACAGAAATTTTCTGGGTGACACAGCATTTGTTATGGGCAGACGTTGCACGTACCATCAGGTGAATGTTTTGCTCGTTTCATCACTTTCCTTACACATAGGTAGAGTAGAATAGCACCTGCCTCTTTCCTACCGAGGTGTCGTAAGAGGCGACTAAGGTATCGTAAGGACCGCCTTTGCCGATTCGTGCAGATTAATACTATAATATGCAATTTTTAGCTTCGTACCAAAATGGCGGCGACGTTGTTCGCCACACGTCACGTGTCTTAAAAAAAGTGGGCTACGTGAGTGGCCTCGGCCAAACCTTTATATGGGAAAAAGGCGTGATACTTAGTATGTATGTATTATTATTTTGTGGACAAGCTACAAAATATATAAATAGCTTCAGCATTATTATGTAATTGATTGTTGTTCTAAATGTAAAAAATATACATCGCGAGGAGACCTGTTTGAGGAATAATCGTATATGAGCAGCGTGCCGGACTCTTCCCGGCTCCAAAACGCTCTCGAAAATGAGAGCCTGTGCTCAGCAGTGGGACATTTCTAGGCTGTTACTTTAAACTTTTAAATATTAATTAACAAAAATATTACTTACTGTATAATTATAAATAATTTTATATATAATTTTAAATATATTGGCCGTGTGGTAGCGGCCTAAGAGAATCTACCACCCCATCTCATCCCGTGGGTGTCGCAAAAGTCGACAGAGGGAAAATGAAAACCAGGAGATGGTCAGCAGCATCTTGCTGGAACATCTGAATAAATAAACTGCGGTTGCCAACCCGTCTGCCAAGCGTGGCAACTATGGCAAAATCCCCCCAAAACGAGAGCTACAAACTTTTGTGGCAATCTATGGGGGAGGCCTATGTTCAGCAGTGGACTATTGATAGGCTCAAACGACGACGACGACGACGACGAGTGTATAAAGAATATTATTTCATCATCGTCATCATTTCGACCTCAAGTCAAGTCAAGTCCATTGCTGAACATAGACCTCCGCCACAGATTGCCACAAAAAATTGTAGCTCTCATTTTAGGGGGATTTTGCGATAGTTAGCCACACTTCGCAAGCGGGTTGGCAACCGCAGTTTCTTTATTCAGATGTTTCAGGAAGATGCCGCTACCCGTCTTCTAGTTCTAATGTAGGGAACATTAAAACTAGAAGACGGGTAGCGGATTTTAAACGTTTAACTACACTATATAATAAAGATACTGATTACTTATCATCATCATCTTTTCCGCTCATCAAAAGTGCATTGTTGAACATAGGCCCCGCCCATAGATTTTACTGGTGGTAGGATTTCTATGCAGGAATCCGTCTAGGTAGGTACCACCCAGGGCCAGATGTTCTGCCGTGGAGCAGCAGTGTGCAAACATTACTGTGTTTCGGTTTGAAGGGCACTGTGAGCTAGCGTAATCGCTGGGCATATGAGACTTAAGAACTGATGTCTCAGGGTGACGGGCGCAGTGTAGTGTCACACAGAAATGTTCTGGGTGGCATAGCATTTGTTATGGGTAGACGTTGAACTTTACATCACGTGAACGTTTCGCTCGTTTCGTCACTCTATCCAATAAAAAAAAAGATTGTCCCAAAACACGGTCTTGCGCCACCTGCATCCATCGACTTCCCACAAAACCGAGCAGGTCGTCGCTCCATCACTGCGTTTGTCAGCACGAGCCTACCACTCGAGAACCTTTCTTCCCCAACGGTTATCGGCTCTACGAGCTATATGGCCGGCCCATTGCCACTTCAGTTTGTAGATCCTTATGGCCTAAGTAGGTTACTCTAGTTTTGCTGCGGATATCATCCTTACGGATTCTGTCTCGCAGCGAACAACACAATATTCCAATCCAGAAATCATCGTCTAAGAGTAAATCGGCGATTTTTAGACCTTTACTAAAATGGCGTGAGCGAACGGGAGCGAAAAGTGGGCTACGAGTGTGACCTCTGCCTACCCCTTTATATGGGATGAAAGCGTGACTATATATTTGTTTGTACAACTCACCCACGATATAGGAGAAATCAGTGTTCGAAAGCTGTATAGTGAAAAACTAGCTTACCACAAACGCGACTAGATGGCGTTAATACGCAATTCATCGAGACGTACAATTTCTTTAATGAGTTTGCTTCTTACATAATCATGAAATATTTTTTATGGAATATTTACTTTTGCGAATGCAACTGCATTACCATCACTTAATTAACTCTGACATCGGTTAAAGAGAGACGTTTGTAAACCATCACGTGGTCGTTTTGCTAGTTTCGACACTTTTAACAATAAATAAAGTGAAATTGGCAAGATCTGATTTTTTATCAATTTTTTTTTGGATAGTGTGACGTAACTAGCAAAACGTTCACCTGTTGTAAAGTGCAACATCTACCCATAACAAATGCTATGTCACCCAGACATTTCTGTGCGACACCACACTGCGCCCGTCACCCTGAGACATCAGTTCTCAAGTCTCATACCCAGTGATTATGCTAGCTCACATTGCCCTTCAAGCCGAAACACAGTAATGATTGCACACAACTGCTTCTCTGCAGAATGACTGGCCCTGGCGGAATATGCCTCTTTCAAGAAGGAAGGTTTCGCCCTAATCACCATCACTGGATCGCAGTACCGTGTGGTATTTTTGAGGTGGTTATTCCGCCTTTCGGAATACCCCTAACACGTAGTTTAAAGAAAAGTAGTAATAATAAACATGGAAAAGCCTGTCGTGTATGAACAAACAAAAAATAAACGATTTCTTTATAGATAAATAAAACAAAGGTAGCATTTATTTAGTAGTTAAGCTTTCGAACATTTAAGCGAATACCTATTTGCTTATACAATTAATATTTTTTAATATTTTTCGCATTCTCAATAAAATTGATTTTATAATGTAATAAGGCCATTTAACACTTTTTTCTGTTCTGTGCTATTAACTGTACAAGTTGCCATCTATTAGTGTGAGATTTAATTGAAAAGGCGTTTCTTGTTTTGAATATTTCTTGAATTGACGTAGTACTTCCAACTTGACATAGATGGCGTTAAACCAAAACGTACAACATATTGAGTAATTATTTAAAATTGTAATTAAATACACAGGTACTTTGTATAATACTTTATATTTAATAGAAGATCGTTGTTATTCTCTTTTATACAGCGTTAGTTTAATTTATTTATAGTGGTAAGTTTGTACCGCATTCGCTTAGAAGTACACAAAATAATTACGTATAGATGGCGTTGAATGAAAAGCATAACTAACAATCTATGTACTAGGAGTCTAGAGGAACGAAATGAGGAAAGAAAAAACGCTTTCGCTTAAAGTCAGTATCATTAAGCCATTTATGTATCGAAGTACATTAAGTGTTATTTTATATAATATAATAAATGTTATAATTATTAACTGAATATGTTATAGATATAATAGATAAGTATACAGTAGTACATAGTATACATATTCCCACTACGTGTGTGTTCTTCCAAAATAATAAAGAATTGAGTTATCACCCGTTTCCACACGGTTTTTTATTTACAATAATTCAATATTCCGTCCATCTATGTATTCAGTGATCTCTACACTAAACTCCATACTAAATTCATAGTATAAAAGGAAGCCCCTGGCAAACGTCTGTCCTGTGTGACCGCGCTAATTTAGATAACAACTGAACTAATCTCCGGAAAGATATATTATAGGTATATTGAAAACTTCTCTAGCTCCTGCAGGGGCTAAGCGTTAACGGTATTATTTCTAAATCAAGTTGGGATCATTGGCGTATACAGAGGGGGCCGCGCCTGGGTTACCGGGTCTAATTCTAGAGTAAGCACTTATACACAAAATCACTTTGAAATCTATACAAAATAAAGTGTCTGTTCGTAATAACAAAATAACAGCTTTTTACTTAATGCTTATGAAAGTAGATTTTTTTTATAGGAGAAACGAACGAGACGAGCGAAACGTTCACCTGATGTTAAGTGCAACGTCTGTCCATAAAAAATGCTGTGTCATCCAGAATATTTATGCGCGGCACCACACTGCGCCCCTCCCCGAGAAGTCAGTTCTCACTGACAGATAGCTGATACGATAGCGGGTAACTTCGGCTACTTTTATTTTAGAAAAGCGCGGGCGAAACCGCGGTGCACATCTAGTAAATAAATAATCTCAAGCAAACCAAATATTAAATTCCACTTGGTTAACTTTAGTTTGCGATTTTCCGTCCGTACTAGTTCACATCATTATTTCTTTTATTTACGGGAACGTTGGAATGGAATAAAACGAATTTTTACGCGTTTAATTTTTAAACTGTATAAAACTCGACGTTTCGAGCGCTTTGCAGCAGCCATGGTCACGGGAGGACGGAAGGACCGTCGGGTTATATATAGTTTAAAAATGAAACGTAATAAAATCAGAAATATTCGTTTTTTTTTTTCAATTAATTTTAAAGTTTCAAAAATGATTAAATTCCAAAATATTATTACTTGTGGTACTGGTGGTGGTAGTACCTAGACGGATTTCTGCATAGGACATAGGACTACCCCAACGCCGTTCCGCCATGAAGCAGTCGTGTGCAAACATTACTGTTTCGGTTTGAAGGGCACTGTGAGCCAGCGTAAGCATATGAGACTTGAAACTGTAATGTTTCAGGGTGACGGGCGCAGTGTGGTGTCACACAGAAATGTTCTGGGTGACACAGCATTGTTATGGGCTGACGTTGCACTTACCGTCAGGTGAACGTTTTGGTAATTTCGTCACTTTATACAGTAAAAGAAAACGGCATGGAAAAGTATATACAGTACATTCGATTTCGATTTCTTCGACCATCGCTTTTTAACCTAAACAGCGAAAATAACTCCGCCTACGATGCCAATGCTCTCATAGGCGTATATAACTATCATATTGTTATTTTCCTTTCCTAATTTGTTTATTAAGTAATCATAATAAGCAATAAGTAATAATAAGTCAGGTAGTAAAATATAAAAAACTGGGACAGCGTGTTGTCGGTTCCACACTTTCGAAACCGAAAGCAGAGAGCTCAGCAAATAATATTCGAAGAAGACCAATTCCAATTTTTACGTATTGAACTTCCTGACAAAAATGGTATATCTATCATATTATATTATTATTATAAGTGATAACTTTAGTTTTTTATCGTCACACGTAATCCAAACAATTTATGGTTATATTACATAGGGATGGAGCCGCACGAATTTAATTGTGTCGATTAATTCCATTTATTAGAATACAATAGTTATTTAAATAATAGATTTTTCTCTCAAAATTTTCTGACGAAGAACCTTGGAATTTTAGAACGCATGCAGATGCCCGATTAGTTGTTTAATGGTTAGAACTTAACGAGAACACCTAGTTCTTAACTCACTACAGGGCCAGGTATTCTTCCGTGAAGCAGTAGTCAACTCAAAGGGCACTGAGAGCTAGGGTAATCATTGGGCATATGAGACTTAATGTCTCAGTGTTCTGGTGCCACACAGAAATGTTCTGGGTGACATAGCATTAGATAAAGGCAGACGTTGCACTTACCATCAAATTAACGTTTTCTTTATCTGGTCATTACATTAATTTAACAATTGTTACTGATTCTTATCTCATTGGTGATTCAGGAGATTATCGACATAACAATATAAACAACTACAACGTTGTTACAATTTTATTACATCAGTTCTTATCGACATATTTGCTTAAGCAGCGAACTTCACGGACCAGTCGTGTTTGTTATCTCGTTACGAGAAGGCGTGTACGGAATTAATCGTTTTGAAATGCAAGAGTTCCAGCCAACGGGTACGTTAAAAACGACATAATTATACTTACATTTTTAATTACGTACGAAATCAAAAAAATATAATACACGCTAATCTTGTTTATCTGCTGTAGTTAAGTTTTGTGAAAGTGACAGTAAAATTGGCGGGAATTTTGAACGTCATCACAGGTGTTTTAATAATAAATACATACTTGAACTTTGATAGATGTGTGTAAAACATAGACAACTAGAAAAAGAGTTACATTAAAAAAATAAAAAACCTACTTTTTACATTTATGGAGCGGAGAATTATTTTATTCATACACACACACAGGCTTGAGCACGTATGAAATCGGCATTAAAAATTTCTATTTGTCGTTTATCCACTTGAACCGATCTGAGGAAATCCATCCAGTAGTTTTTGCGTGATACACTCACAACGGCAGACGTCTATTATTTTATATGAAAAGATTTATATAGACATATCATGGCTCTGCGAGACCAATGTCCCTTTTTTAGTAGTGAATCTACAAACCACCCCAAAGTAATCAATGTTATTGATAACTCTCCGAGCGCTATTGTAAGAACTTCCAGCGCAATAACCTCGTACTACACTCGGCGTCAAAAAAATCGCACATCCGAAAAAAATAATTTAAATACTATTTTAACACAACAGGCCAATGGCAATGTTGTGGTTTGAGGGTATCGTTCGAAAGGTAATTTCATTGGCTTTCAGGAATTTTAATTGAATTTTACTTTTATAACGAGACGAAAGGGAAAGTAAAGAAAAAGACAGGGTATGTACAAATTTGCAAATTAATAATTTAAAAAAAACTTAATAAATACAAAAAAAGTTCTTTAAACCTAGTGTTACCCCCCCCCCCCCCTTGCCTTGATAACGGCTTCCATGCGATCTTTCATGGACCTTACAAGGATCGCAACAGCGTCTAGGGGTATTTGTTCCCACTCTTCAAGTACCGCATCTTGGAGCTCTTGAAGAGTGGCTGGAGCTGGATCTCGAGCTCGCACGCGCCGTTTTAGGTCATCCCAGAGATATTCTATTGGGTTAAGGTCTGGACTTGGTGCTGGCCAATGCATAACAGGGATATCGACCTCCTGTAAATAATCCCGTACAATAGCCGCGGTGTGGCAACGAGCATTATCATGCATTAAGATGAATCCATCACCGACATAACCAGCATGCAACAACATTTAAAAAGAAACGCACACAAGTTCCGTTTTCCCGTCGACGGAAATGCCGCCCCAAAACATACACGAGCCACCCCCGTATTCGACGGATTCTTCGAAGCAGGGTTGTGTGAACCTCTCCCCCTGTCTTCTGTAGACCCTTCTACGTCTGTCATTGCAGAAGAGACAGACCCTCGTCTCATCAGAGAAGAGCACGGTCCGCCACTGTTCTAGAGTCCACTCGCAATGATTGCGAGCAAACTCTAGGCGATCTCTGCGATGCTGTGCAGTAAGTTTTGGACCTTTAGCAGGTCTATGGGCTGTTAAACTCTTTTCGTGTAACCTTCTTCTTATCGTAGAAACACTCACAGATGTTCTCCTAGTTGATCGAAGCTGTTGTTGCAACTCAACAGCATTTGTAAAACGGTTTCGTAAAGATGTCGTAACGATGAAACGGTCATCTCTTTCTGATGTGCACCGTTTTCTTCCAGATCCCGGTTTTATAACATAACCACCAGTCTGCTGAAAACGTACATCCCCGACTGCAATAGGGCAATCACTTGAGCGGCTTCTTCAGAGCTGGTGTCCATCTTTACTTGTTCTTACTTGGGTTACTTGTTCATGTGTGTTCACTGCAAAGTCTAAATTACGACTGGCCCATATTTCATCCAGATCGACCCTTTTATACCCTTTTTAGGTGGTGTAACTAGCGTCCTTACTAACGAGCATTTGACAGTGTTTATTTTTGACGCTCTATAATGATAAATGTTTTAATGATTTCATGATTTTTTTTATTAATAATGTAAAGCTATTCAAATACCCATTTCAAACATACCAATATTTATATAAATATAATTCGTTTCTTGCCATTACAGCCATTTTTCGCGCTAACTCAGAGAGGTGCGATTTTTGTAACGCTGAGTGTATTTTTACAGAGCATCAGCACGTGAGGTACAATCCACTCAAAGACGAATGGATTCTCGTTTCACCGCATCGATGCAGAAGACCTTGGAGTGGACAGACTGAACAGCCTCCGGAGGAATCGCCAGCGGACCCTAACAATCCGTTGAGAGCTGGCTCAGTCAGGTCGAATGGCCAAGTAAGTTTGCTATGTCTGTACTCCCAACCTTGATCACGAACCTGGCCGACCAGGGTAAAATCTTCCGGCTAACAGCTAGGAGATGTCATCTGCATAAATTATATGGGGCCCTGCATAACTTTATTACCATATATACTGGCACAGATCTTTTGGTAATAAAATGATGTATTATAAATTGTATATTACAGCGCAATCCCGACTACAAATCAACATATGTATTTCCGAATGACTTTCCGGCCCTATTGGAGAAGGTCCCCGAACCCCCTCCTCCAGAACATCCATTATTCCAAGCCGCACAAGCTAAAGGAACATGCAGGTATAATAAAGTTCATTATTCATTTCTTGTTTAGGTATTTTAGGTTTAAAGTACCTATCTTAGCTTATAAGATAGGATACTTTTACCATTCTCGTTTTAAATTGAATATTTCCAATCACTGTATACTTTCATTTTGGTGCATTGTATTTTCAATATTAATCAATTTAAACTAAAAATTTACCCGGAATGACGTAAAAGTGAAGTAAAGTAACCGCTTATAAATGTTCCCATGCTGAGTACAGGCCTCTGAAAGGGTTTTGGAGCCGAGAAGGTTCGCCGCGCTGCTCCAATGCGGGTTGGTGGACTTCACGCCTTCGAGATAATTTTATATCATACACGCAGATTTTCTCACGATGTTTTCCTTTATCCTATGCAGGAAGCGGTCTAGTTAGGAACCACCCAGTGCCAGTCACTCTGCCGTGAAACAGTGGTGTGCAAACATTACTGTGTTTCGGTTTGAAGGGCACTGTGAGCTAGTGTAATCACTGGGCATATGGGACTTAAGAACTGATGTCTCACAGTGATGCGCGCAGTGGGGTGTCACACAGTAATTGTCTGAGTGACACAGCATTTGCCATGATTACTATATCTTTATCACTTTATCCAATTATAAAAACAACATTTCAAATTGCGGAACAATTTAAGTGGTGACACTACCGGGGATCGAATAAGTCCACTACTCCACGGCTTATACAGAATGACATACTCGTAGTTCAATAAAAAATAAAACCATAACTTTTGAAGTTGGCGCCCGTTGTGACAAGCTATACTTACTTTTTATTTCAGGGTCATGTGCTTCCATCCCGATTCGACTATGACGTTACCTCTGATGTCGGTAGAAGAAATACTGGCGGTTATCATTGAGTAAGTTGCAGATTTTAAGAAAGAAGGCGCTCCTGGCCTTGATAGCTAAAAGATTAGACAAAGGCAGAGATGTTAACATAATTCAAAACCAAACGTTACAATTGAAATCCATCATCATCATTTCAGTAACCTGGGTTCGATCCCCGGTGCCAGCACCTCTAATATTGTTCTACAATTTTAAGTGCTGATTTACCACGTGCTTAGCGGTGAAGGAAAACATCGTGAGGAAACCTGCATGTCCGAGGAATAGAAATATTTCGAGGACATGTGAAGGCCGCCGACCCGCATTGGAGCAGCGTGGCGGATTCTTCCTAGCTCCAAAACCCTCTCAGAAATGAGAGGAGGCCTGTGCTCAGCAGTGGGACATTTATAGGCTGAACCTTTTTTACTTTTTTACTTACTAGTCTACTACTAGACATACACCTGCCCCATGGATTGACTCAAAAGTTTGTAGCTCCTGTTTTCGGGGGGTTATTGAAAAACCCCCCGAAAACAGGAGCTACAAACGCGAATGCCACGCTTCGCGGGCGGTTTGGCAACCGAAGTTTATTTTTTCAGATGTTCCAGGAAGACGCTGCTGCCCATCTCCTGATTTTCATTTACGCTCTGTCGACTTTTACGACACCCACGGGATGAGACGGTGTGGTAGATTCTCTTAAACCGAATTGTATAGAAACTGTACTTTACTTTTTTTTATTTACCTTATAGATGGATCGAGCAGCTGAAGGAGCTCGGTTGCCGGTACACCTGGGTTCAGATTTTCGAGAACAAAGGTGCCGTAATGGGCTGCTCCAATCCACACCCACATTGTCAGATATGGGCCTCCAGTTTCCTTCCCAATGAGCCAAGAGTGAAGGATAGGTAAGTTGTGATTGCTATTTGATTTTTTTTTAAATCAAATGATAGCCTTTTGTCCTTTACTTTTGGCACCAATTTGAAAAGTGACGATTGTAATTTTTTTTTCAATGTTGTGTTCAATTGGAGCTTTACGGAACAAGTGCTCGTTAAAGTGTACAGTGAATAAATAATAGTGGTAGGATATCTATGCAAGAATCAGTTTAGGTAGGTAACACCCCAGAGCCAGTTAATCTGCCGCCATGTAGAAATGTGTAAACTTAGCTGTGTTTCGACCTGTTTGTCAATGACAGCTAGTGTAATTATTGGGCAAAACAGACTTAAGAACTGATGGGGTGACGACCGCAATGTTATGCTACAAAGAAATCTATTTATTTATTTATTTGGAAAACTGACAGCTAACATTAAACAATATTAAAAATAATTAGAAATAAAGAGGCCATTTAAAAGTTTTCATCGCTAAAAATAAAACCAGTAATCGAACAAAATATATCGGTAGAAGACAAAGACTACATTATGAGGAAGAAAACACACTTTTACACAAACACAACAGCAACAATGCACTTAGCAAAATATTTTTGAGCTGAGAAAGACTGGAATTGAATAAGTCTTAAGTATATTTTCCAAAAGACTTAATGTTTTACAAGCAAGTATCAAGAAAGAGTTTTTCCTATATATGTTTCGGACTTAAATTATGTGGTACATGAAGTAAGCTGGGTTTTCTTAATCTTGTGATTAGTCCTAGCCGACTCAACAGCTCCGGGCAGACAAGGGTGCCATTTGCTAGTTTAAAAAATGTTCTGCAATTGCTTCTGTTATGGGCAGACGTTGCCCTTACCATCAGGTAAATGATTATCTCATCACGCCAGTTTCTTCCATTAAAACGTAACCCGCCCACGTGGGGGCAATGCTTAAGTGTTCCGCCTCCGCTGCATGTTGGCAAAGCCACCGGAACGCTCACACACACATCAACGACCACTCATCGGTAGATGACAAGATATCACCTCCACTAACCAACCCATGAGGAGGAGGAACAGCTTACATTGTTTCTTAGTATGTGTCTGGTTGGGTCTGCCCATACCCGATCAGCCAGGTGGAGCAGGCGGGTTAAGTCGGACTCTTACCAACTAAAACCCCACGGTTGTTTTCATCAACGCTAAATAGATTCACGAGATCTCGCCGTCGCCCCTCAATCGCTGGCTACAAAGTTATCCCGTCCCGGGTGCTGTTCGCGCTGCCCTCAGCCCTGTCTCGGTGCTATCACGATAACTCGAGACCACGTAGAGTCATCCACCTCTCCGCATAACTGGGCGACCGGGACACCATCCCGGCGGCCCGCGACCCGAAGGCACCGTTTCTGGTAGGGCAACACCTTTGTTAACAGAAGCGCTGCGTTGAGGCCTCTCCTGGTTCCGAGGGTCTCATAGAAATTGGCTGCGGCTCTCTCGCTCATGCCACTTCTCTCGGCATAGGCGACACTACTTACACTTGCACTTATACAGCTTGCACCAGTGCAAGTGCAACCTTACCTAAACTTCTTCGTCAGCATGTAAAAAGTCCACTGTTGTTCAAAGCCCTTTCCCGGTTTTTTTTTTCAATCTAAGAAAGTGATGTTAGAAGCAAATTGTTTACCTGATTGTAAATTCAACGTCTACATCGACGGATGCTTCGTTGCGTAAGTGCGTGTGTGCGTGTGCGTTGGCGTATGCAGTTCCGAGTGATTTGCGTGTGTGTATTTATAGTCGATGATCGTTTATATCTGATTGTGTTTATATTTACTGTAGGTAGGATTCCTAAGCAGGAATCCATCTAGGTAGGTACCACCCCAGGGCCAGTTATTCTGCCGTGAAGCAGTAGTGTGGAAACATTACTGTGTTTCGGTTTGAAGGGCACTGTGAGTTAGCGTAATCACTGGGCATATGAGACTGAAGAACTGATGTCTCAGGGTGACGGGCGCAGTGTGGTGTCACACAGTAATTTTCTGGGTGACACAGCATTTGTTATGGGCAGACGTTGCACTTACCATCAGGTGAACGTTTTGCTCGTTCCGTCACCTTTATGAAATGCACCGCTTGTTATAATTGTTGTATATTTTCAGATGCCAAATGGAATATTACATAAAATATGGAAAGACTTTGCTCGTCGATTATGTGGAGAAAGAACTACAACAAAAGGTAAGCTACCATACGCACTTCTACACATGGTCGGATCGAGTACGTTCTCTCAGAAGTTCGGCATAAAAATGTATGTTTCCGTTTCCGACTCCTGCGACAACTTCCGCATACTGTCAGAAGCTAGCAACTCGCATTAGATATTATAGTACCCAGAGGAGTGACCAAATTTTACCACTGCGATGTCTTCCCATTACAACCAGAAGGAGTCGTCCCCACAGATTATTATATAAAAGTAAGTGGCGAGAATTTACCGGTTCTAAGAGCTATGCGGCCCATTGCCACTTCAGCTTGTTAATCTGCAGTTTATTTATTCAGACGTTCCAGGAAGACACTGCTGCCCATCTCCTGGTTTTTATTATCCCTCTATTGACTTTTACGATACCCACGGTATTAGATGGGGTGGTAGATTATCTTAAGCCGCCATCACATGGTAGTATAGTGCGAAAACTCCTTCTTACGATGATTTTA
Organism: Luehdorfia chinensis; assembly: GCA_019845155.1. NCBI lineage: Eukaryota > Metazoa > Arthropoda > Insecta > Lepidoptera > Papilionidae > Luehdorfia > Luehdorfia chinensis. The sequence continues at coordinate 1,041,939 of JAHVAK010000072.1, forward strand.
ACAATTATCTAATGTGTCTGCTAAAATTCAAATAATAAGACAGCGACACCAACCATGGACACAAACTTATTTTTAACATTTTGTGAACCAAAGACAATTTAATGTTTATAATCTGTTGTCTATGGTTACAGGAGCGTATTGTGATACAGAATGCAGAATGGGTAGCCTTGGTGCCGTACTGGGCAGCTTGGCCCTATGAGACCATGCTTCTTCCCATAAACGGCAGCCCACAGAGAATGACTGATCTCAATTCAGAACAAAAGAGAGGATTAGCTGAAATCATGAAGCAACTGAACACTAAATATGACAATTTGTTTCAGTGCAGTTTTCCGTATAGCATGGGATGGCATGGTATGCATGCTTTGATTTTATGTTCGGTATTCTTTAAAAAAGTTATTCCTCACTGAAATTTGTTCTGTGAGTTTATAGACATAAATTGCACATGCACGAACTCCCAAGCCCAAAAGAACCACCAAACCAAAATTATCGAAACCAGAGCCCGCAGTTTTTTAGTTTAATTTGTATGCAACCAAATTACATATGTTGCGATTCAAACCCAATGTCTGCGTTGGGCAGGTAAAATACCCGATACGGGGTAGAGCAACAATGCCGAGATGTCTGCACGGTCATGGAAGTACCAAGTCGAAATCGTATATCAGAATACGAACGTACAGTTTTTTATATTGGATAGAGTGACAAAACGAACAAAACGTTCACCTGATGTATAGTGCAACGTCTGCCCATAACAAATGCTATGTCGCCCAGAAGATTTCTGTGTGACACTACACTGCGCTCGTCACCCGGAGACATCAGTTCTTAAGTCTCATATGCCCAGTGATTACACTAGCTCTCAGTGCCCTTCAAAACGATATAAACTAGAATGTTTTCACCCTACTGCTTCACGGGAGAATAGCTGGCCCTGGGGTGGTACCTACATAGTAATACCTGAGACTAGAACCAGAGATTCAATTACTGGCACGCGGTTTTGTCTTGACCCTTCATTGCGGATTTCGTGTCTTTGGATCACAAGCCCCTTACTATGTTTACTATGCTTATATTCATCGTAAGGACAGATGTTGGTCTCTGTAGACTGCAGTGTCCATCTACTATCAAGTACATTGTGCTCGTTAGGTTCATCATCATCATCAACATATCAGTCCATCACCAATCATCTGCTGAACTGCTGCAGGCCTCCACTATAGATTGCCACAAAACGTGGTACTATGGTGGTATGGTAAACTTTCGTCCTCAACGGTTAACGGTTCTATAAGCTCTATGGCCGACCTTCAACTTCAGCTAGCTGATCCAGAAATAAGAGTTATTACTGACTTTATGAGAAAATCTAACAGTTACCCGTTAGATTTTCTCATAAAGCCTACATTCGTGTTTTTATAGGAGCCCCTACCGGCCCGTCCACCACTCAAGGAGACTCACCGCACTGGCTCCTACACGCACTGTATCTTCCACCTCTTCTCCGGTCGGCCGCTGTGAAGAAGTTCATGGTCGGTTACGAAATGCTCGCACAGCCACAGCGTGACCTCACTCCAGAACAAGCGGCCGAACGACTCAGAGAATGCGACCATCTGGTGCATTATAAAAATAAGAAACCCTGAGATATTGATGATTAAATGGTTGTAAAAATACTTGTACCACCTTCTTTATTGGAAACGACGAAATGTATTCCTGTATTTCATTAATCTGAATTTCGAATAGCACCATACTTTGCGCACACTAAATCAAGTTACCGAGAATTTTTATTTATTTTAGAGTTCAGGGAACGAGTTTAAAAAGTAACATTAGTAGTAATAGTTGGTTTGTGAAACAAATAAAATCGTGTTGTCTGCCTGAATAGATATAGCCGCAGGCGTAAGAGTTTATGTGAGACTACTGCCTCCTTGCCTAGTGGTGTTAACACCGTGGCTTGGCAAAACTGTGGGAGAAAAGGCACATCTCTTCGCGTGGCGACACTATATGTATTGGTCGTGCGCCCGGGCGTCTCCCGTTATTAGGTCTCCCGATAATTGTAAATATAGAGTCAGCATAGGGTCGTTACCTCAGGGCACAGAGCTGGCATACGCTCGAAAATGTTTGATGATGCCGAACTTGAACGACTACGACGTAAGGCTATTCCCTCATCGGATGAAAATGCAACGGCTGGAGATGGGGATCCACAAGTCGCGGAACATACATACATACAGTCAGGCCTCTTACCCACCGGGTACGGTTGCGGGAACTTTTGACGTGACCTTTTGTTGAAACTACTTCGATCTGATCGTAATAGTAGTCGCGGAACAACATGCAGATGTCGTTGCTGCCGTAAATCTCGCAGTTGTGTTGAATTCAGACGAAATAGTCGCCCAAATAATTGAACAGATGCGGAGAACACTGGAGGAAGCGATTTCGGAAACTCGCAGTATCTACTTTTGAAAATCGAGTACGACTCCCTTGCCTTGACTCCCTAAGTAAGCGGAATCGGGCTGTGGTGAGGGCTCTAAACTGGATACCAACAACTATTTGGCAACCAGTCGGGACCATTGCGATACGGTCTCAATTTTCTTTACCGCTGCAATGGCAATCTGCCGTGTTGGCGCTAAGCTTTCCAAGGCTGGACGGGCTACTGGACAAAGAAGCACTTCTGCCGGCTGCCCGATCTGGTTTTACCTTTCCATGAACCCTGCCAGCACACTACTGGAGGGCTTCGGACAATGATTTCAGCTTCAGAGAGGAGAGACAAAGTATGTGCACATTTTCTAAATAGATGTCGTGAAATTGATCGCCACAAATCGCTCCCATCTGATTAAATTATTGAGAGTCACTTTCGACTCGATATGTCACAAAACTTGAATATTGATGAGACTGGCAAGAAACAATCGGATCGCGATTTGTTTTTTGCACGCCTGACAAAACAGCCTTTTGTCGGTTTGAGGCGACCGACCGACAAGTAGGGTGTTTGGTCTCCTCTGCGCTTCCGTCTGTTTCGTGTTTTATTCATATGCTTTATTGTATGATATTTCGTTTAGTTTATGCCTGATATCGTGCTGATGGACCGGTGACGGTCTCCAAACGATAAAAATACTGTAAAAATCTCTAAAATAGAGTATTTTCGATAGGTATTACCATTCCATACGACGAGAACCTCGTGAAAGCTGAAACAGATAAGAAGACTAAGAATCTGAACCTAGTTCATGAGGTGACTGGCCCCTTTTTCCGGTGGTCGTTTCTGCGCGCGGGTTAATTCCAGTTAGTCTCTCGGGACATCTGACACGACTCTGTGACGGGCTGCTCCGTGCTCAAATCTTGAAGTCGATGCTCCTCGATATCGCCCGCTTCATTCGCCAGTTTCTTTCAGTTTCTCTCTAACCATCGGCTGTTTGTTCTCCCTGCCGAGGGCTTCCGTCTGGTTGGAGTTCGATTTACGTATATACGAGTACTATAAGGTATCATATTTTGTTTGTTATATCTTTCTAGCTGAGTTTTTTTTTAGATATCCTGCGAGTAATATTTGATTTTCCGGCTGATTCTCATATCACACTAGAAAAAGTGTAATTTTGAGAATTTTTTTTTTTACATTAAATTATTAGGAGTTATAGGTTTTAAAATAGAGTACATTAATCGAAGTTTGTTGATGTATGAGGCACTTCTGTGCGATAATTCAGTAAAGAGATATAAGACTTCAAACTTTATTCTCTCATAAGGGAATGACAGTTTCTGCAGGGTAATGAAACGATAAGTTACGGGAATGACAAATATAATAGGGAATGAGTGTTTACAAATTTTATTTTATTAAGAGGCATAATTATCAAAATATTTCAGTATCTTTTATTTATTTATTTATTTATTGAGAAAACCAACAGCGATGAAAAAAAAAAATACAATTTTAAATAATTAAACATTAGTAAGGCCAATAACAGGTTTTCCTTTATAAACTAAAAGCATTTGTTGAAAGATACATTTTATAAGCAGTCGTTGAGTAATTCTGTATTAATGTATTGTAATTAAATATAATATAGTAAATGTATTTGTATTACAAAGCAAATTAAGAATAGCGACCTAACTGGTACAGTTGTTCCAATATACATGTAAAATGATAATAAGCCATAAATAGAGTAACATATTAAGAAACATAAGTTAAAAAAAAATAGTTAAATGAAAAATTTATAAAAAAAAAGTAATTAACTATCCCGTTTCATTGCCAAGTATTGTATTAATAATTTCTTTTTTAAATACATTTTTTGAGCAAGAAAAGAGGTCTATATGACTGAATGCTTTATTGTACGTACGAGCCATTCTTGAGAGCACTGAGTTTTTTGAATAATTTGTGGAATGGAGAGGTACATGAAGTAGGGTTGTGCGACGAGTGCGGTGTAATGGAACACGATATGCTATGTTCGCCACTAACTTGGGACAGTCTATACGCCCACGGACTATATCGAATAATAAGCACATATCCAAGACAATGCGCCTTTGATCCAATGTCAAAAGCCCGTGCGTTGTGCAGCTACTTTGGTCTATCTGGTGGTATCTTTCAATATAATTTATAGATTTTAGAGGTATTTTTTCACGGCACGTATTTTTATAATTGCAACAATAATAATAACATTAAATATAGTATTCTGGCACATTTAAAGCTTCACCTGATCCATAGTAAAATTAATAAAAATCTTTAATAAGTAATTAGGGTACATTATTCTTATTATTTATTAAAAATATATTTTAATAACTAGTATTAATTTCTTCATAGAAAAGCTACCAAAAATAATTATTCGTAATACAATAATATTGTTTAGCTACCTGTAGGACTACACAGAAATTGGTTGACAATTGGGTTAACTTTACCAGTTTACTTTAGTACATAACCTTTTAATTTGTGTTTTAGTTAAAAAAACTTTGGGACCTTGATGTAAATTCAAAGGACTGGACAGTGATGTCCGTAATCTTAAAATTAAAATGTTATCATTTTTATAGGAATCTTACAAAAATTTACTGAGTAAAAAAACATCTTGCAAAAAATTCTAATCAGTATAACATAATCAGAAAATTCTGTTAAAGCACTGCCTTGTAATCTTAAAAGATGATATTCGAGTAAGTCAATAAAAAAAATTAAGAACAGTTAATATTGAACTAAATGGAGCAAATGAAACCGAAAAGTTGACTCTGGCTTAAGCGAAGATTGAAGCTACGACGAAGTAGTAGACTAATATTTTCGCTTGCGTTTATTTGAAGGTGTCACTGGGGTGCTGTTAGATGTTGACGGCTCGGCTTGGGAAATTACCGTAGAATCAAGAAGATCTTCGAAATCCTTGGCAATATTATGAGATTTTTTTTTATTTTTATTTTTTTAAGGGAAACACAAATGATATAACTTATAAATAACAAAAACAGCTGTAGCACATAAACCAATAAAGTTTCCACAAATAATTAGAACTTACAAACTAAACACCATCAATGCATTTATTTACAAAAATTTTAAAAAAAAGCACACGAATCTATAGTGCTGGGATCAGCTAATGACAAGGCTAGAACAGTCTTCACTATTCTTCTCTTATAATGAGCAGGAGTCACTAAAAAGATGTCAGTGTGCGAAAATTTTTCGTTGTACAACTTGCATGTACGAAAGATAAAATTATTTTTACTATTTTTTTTTCTTGTAAAAGGATTATCAAAAAGAAGTTTATTCCTTGCATTGGGTCTTTGGCACTTAAAATAGATTTTGTTGAGTAGCGGTATTGAATCAATATTGTTGTGAATAATCTAATAATCTATTACCTCAGTCTGGATATTAATATTAATTTCGCGCAGTGCAGTTAAGAAATCGGTAAAACTTCCAATATCATGACCATACCCGACTAGGCGATCAACGGCGGTCTTTACAGTCCCTCCTACACCATCTGGGGCATTTTTGCCATGGCCTGACTCTGTATAATTCCATGTTACAGTTTCTAGCTCTTCAAAGTCATCGCGCAATTTGGAAATAATATAAAAAATAAATTTGTTACGGTACTGACTTGATGGTCCATCAGATATAAAATGAACTGTATTAACGAGTCGAGATTTTTTGTTGATGCAGTGAAGTAAGGGTATCAAATGAGCCCAGATGGCGGGAGCGGAGTGATTTAGAGATTCGCTGACTGTGCAAAAACAACGAGGTATTATAACACCAGTTTCCGTGTCACACATATAAAGAACTGATGTGTGTAAGCTGACCTGCTGCCGACTACCTCCAAATTGAAGTGATTGTATTTCTTGGGCGTATTTGAGACTGTAATTTTCACTCCAGTCACAATGGATGATTGCCTCAGACATTTTCAGATGAGATTTAATTTCTTTAATGCTATTAATTTGCGCAATCATATTTCCGACGTGCGACAGATATTTCGGCATTATATTTTCTAATTTCTGTATTACATTACGTGGTTTTGTTGTTATCTTGGCTTTTGAAGTATATGTCTTTCCATTTTTTCTTTTTGTTATCCACTCAAAGTAGTAAACATTTTTCAAATTGTCGAACTCCAGATAGTCAAATCTCCGGTCCCTGCATACTTCACATGATCGCTGTAAGCAATTTACATCAAAATCATTACAGCACAAAGTTTGGGTTGTGTTCTTTAATAATATTTTCTCTATGTAAAGCAGTGATTAGCAATTCCATGTTCGCGTGAATCTTACACATACAAGTGTCCCTTCGTTTCTGTGGATGGCAAACCTAAAAAGGCCTGTTACGACAGAAAGTTGCATAGCTTACATTTATCTCTGGATAAACCATTTTAAATCGTCTAAATAAGTTGATTAGAGTATCTGACAAATACCTTTTCATCATTCTGACTCCAGACTTGTTAACGAATTGATTTTTGCCAGGAGCGACATAGCTACCAAAGTTTGGTACAAAGTCGTATTCATAGAACTCCCTAATAGTTACTAATATTCGTTTGTTTTTTTTGCTTTATAACAACGTCCTGCGATTCTGGCGGTTCATTTGGGTTTTCAATCTTATTTTGTTTTTGTATCTCGTTATTCTTTATTTTGGAAGTAATTTGTCGTTAAGTTTTGATCATTATTATTCTTTACTGATAGTTTTTTCAATAATATTTGTTTTTCTTTCCGGAGTAAAAGAATCGTTCGTTTTCTTTTTTCATTTTATATCGCAGCTTTCTAATTTTTGAAGTGTATTTATAAGTCTTGAATGGTAGATGTGGCTAATGGGATCACGTTCAAACCAAAAAGACACTTATGGACTGATTAGAAAACAATTTATTTTAACTGAAACATTTTTGAATTTACTTTTGATGAAACCTAATCATTATAAAATTTATATGAAATACAAAAGTTATGTCAGATAACTTGACATGTTACTTCTTCTAGTGATTTTTACGGAATTAATAAAATATGACAATTCAATCTGAACAAATAACATTGACATTCCAAATTTAAAGTAATTCAAACATAATACATAAACCAAACAGATCAGACATTGACATCGAAAGAGTATGTATAATCTGAGATTACCAATCAACAACAAGTTGGAGAAACTATTGAATTAGTCATAGAAGATGTTAAAAGGGGGTCGGAAATAACGGGTCTATTTCTAACGTTTTCAAAATTTTTTTCGACAAAAACTTTCTGTATCTCTTTATTTTTTCGTTTCCTGTCCAAATATTTTTTTGTATTTTCACGCCATTTGGCACGTTGCTGTTTTTGGTCTGTACTTGCATGTCATTAATTGACAGCCTAATGTTTTTTTCTTTTTGCGCTAAATATTTATTTTTATCCTTTTCTTTTTGTTTTTGATAAGCCTCTGGGTCGCTTTTGATGCGAGCATATAGTTCTCTTTGATAAAATCTTTGTGCTTCTCGTCGTTCTTTGGTTGTTTTACACGTCTTAGGCATTTTCAACCTTAAGAAAAAATATTTTGATGAAATCACAAGTTTTTTAAACTACCCTACTACAAGTTCATAGAACAAATTTTCTTGTATGACGAATACAATATAAATTAATTTAGTACAACAAAAAACCTTACGGGTCTTTTTATAGGCCTTAATTACAACACATTGTTATGTACATACTTGATTCATTATAATATTAATCTAATTTCTCTTCGAAAATATCAATCAAATAGTGAAATGTTTTTTAAGTTTAATTTACCTTACGAGAGACCGAAACTTAATAAATTAAATAAATCAAGGGGGCGAAGGTAGTCAAGACATTATTTTTCACTAAAAATACGTTAAAAGAAGTGTATGAAACAACACATAGTCATTAAACAATTAAAAAATCATTCCCCTCAAAATAATTGCATTCTCCTATCGATGGAAAAAAAGGGAATGAATTCTTGGGGAATGAATTTATGAATAGAAAACGACGTAAAACTCGCTAATTATATAAAACGAGTAAAAAAAATCTGTATCTAGATAATATTTGGTGACTAATTGGAATATGTTAAAACAAATGTAATAATGAATACACATACCAAGTTGCGAAACACTCCGGGAATGAAAATTATTAGAACAAAATTTCTCTCTACTTAACAAATTAATAATTGTGCTTAGACGGCCGACAACACATTCCTCACCGAAGGCTAGGCGAAAAAGGTTCTAGAAGGCGGCTTCGCCAATGGGCCTCACAACTCGGTAGAGTGGTGGGGATGCAAATTTTAACCGTTTTTCGATATATTTTGGGTAATGATGGTAAATACACAAATGCATCTTGTCATATAATTTTAAAAAAAATGGGGTTTTCTTAGTTTAGGACGTTAATGTCAGTTTATTATTATTTTAGTAATTTATATTTCTGTGAGTTTTTTCTGTATAGTTTCTGTTTTCTGAAGCAAAATCGCGCTATCGGCGTGTGTGAAATGCCTACGGGAATGAAATCGAACATCTAATTTCTATGGAGAAACTCTAATTTTTCTACATTTTTAGAAAATTCTTGCCATGCCTTTATTAAAGATTTCATGTAAAACATGTTTTGCAACAATATTTTAAACATTTACACATTTTACAAAAAATATTTTGAAAGCTCTTTTTTTTTGTGTGATATGAGAATCATCCTTCCGGAATAAAAAGTATACTCTAAGTATGTCCTTCACTAGAATGCGCTATCTCTATGCCAAATTTCGTCAAGATCGGTTCAGGGATTGAACCGTAAAAAGGTAACAAACAGACTAGAGGTACAGAGAGAGTTACTTTTCTTGAATGGTAGATGTGACTAATGGGATCACTTTCAAACCAAAAAGACACCTGGACTGATTAGAAAACTATTTATTTAAATAAGTATTTTGAATTTATTTTTGATGAAACGTAATCATTATGAAATTTATATAAAATACAAAAGTTATGTCTAGTATAACTAGACATGTTACTTCTTCAAGCGATTTTCACGGAATTATCAAATATGTCACAATTCAATGTGAACAAATAAAACTGACATTCCAAATTTAAAGTAATTCAAACATAATACAAAAACCAAAAAGATCACAATACGTACAATATGACATCAAAATAGTATGTATAATCTGAGATTACCAATCAACAACTTTTGCATTTATTATATTAACATTATTATGGACTGCAATTTAATTAATCTCACCGTATATTTTATAATTATCTATGCATTTATATATTAAAGGGAGGCCTCTGTTCAATAGTGGACTATAATAGGCTAGGATATAATAAATGATGATGATGATGACGCATTTGTATAATTATATTCCAACCAGACAAGAATATCATAGAAATACCTCAAAATTATAATAATTATTATTATTTATTCATAGTAACACTGAGTCCCATATAGTCATTTAAATTTTACAACAACTGTATTTTTAGGTTGCATTTACATTTGTTTCAATGGTTTTAATGAAGTGAAGTACACCCCTGAAGTGCCACGTTTCTGAGCCGAGCAGTCACAGCTCGAATAAAAACATTAAAGGGACCTATTTAATTTCAGTATTAGTGTAAATTAATTAAAAACAAATTACCAGTTTTTTCTCTTCTCCCTTCCATTGTCTTAAAGTGATACAAAAAAAGGAATTTAAAAAACTCAAAAGACTGGATTCCAAATTCCAAAGTAAAGCTTCTATCTGTCAAACAATAGTCAACAGAAAACGTACAAAATGGCCGAAGGAAATGCATAAAGTTTCCATTGCTTGTAAAGATTTTTGTTTACCAATGATTGTAACATAAACAATGAAGGAAATAAATATTAATATTGAAGGCTATAATGTAAACGGAATATGCGTCGGCTGTCTAAATTATAATCGTAAAATGTTTTACCGGGAAGAAGTTAAAGAATTTTTTAAAATATGGGCGAAAATAGATGTTAGTATATTATTTTTTCATTCTTAGAAAATGTTTATAACGAAAATAACACTGCTAAATTAATTTTAATCACTAACTTTAATATATAAGTCATTTATCACGTTTAATTTCAAAATTTTAGTCGGAACAAAAAACCTTGGATCCGTCATTATTTCTTTAGTTTTGTTTGACTCATATATTACTCTAATTTAAACTTTTATTTATTTTTAATATGTTTTTAATAAATAATTGAATGTAACTAAATGTTAAAAAAATACCTTTTCTTTTTGAAAAGAAAACTAAATATGTTTATTGTTTATTGGCCTCTATCAAGACAAGAAAATAGTGTTTGAAAAAAATTAATATCTTTTATAATACATTATAAATAAAATTTATATCAGACCATTCATTCCAGTTTTTAAATTTCCTTGTAAATTTTTACAAAATTGTTATAAATGTATTATTTAATGATTTCATTTATTTTCTTTTTATACATTTTCGTAATAACTATACATACGGCGGACTTAATGCTATATAGCAATTTACTACCAGCCAACAGGATTTTATATTTTTTGCCATTAAATTATATCTTACTAGCTGATGCGTGCCTCTTTGTGAGTGTGGATTTAGGATGATTTAATATAATCTGGGAATTATTTGATTTTTCGGGATAAAAAGTATCTTATGTCTGTCTCCAGGATGCAAGCTATTTCATTGCCAAATTTCGTTAAGATCGGTTCTTCGGTTGAGCCGTGAAAAGGTAAAAAACAGACAGAGGGACAGAGAGAGTAACTTTGGCATTTATAATATTAAGTATAGATAAGTATAGATTGTTCTTAAAAGGATCCTCTGGTGAACACGCACCTTTTTTTGTTGAATGTTTGCCAGTTTTTTCTTTTATATATATTTTACTGGTGGCAGGATTCCTATGTAGGAAACCGTCTAAGGAAGTACTACTGCAGTACTTGTTATTCTTCCATCAAGCAGTTGCACAAAAAACATTACTGTGTTTCAGATTAAAGGACACTGATAGTGTAAATACTCGCCATATGGGGCTTAAGAACTGATATCCCAGGGTGACAAATGCAGTGTAGTGCTACTCAGAAATGTTCTGGTTGACTGAATTTATGGGCAGACATTGCACTTACCATCACATGAATTTCTCTCTCTCATCACTTTCTTTTATGATATTTACTTGTGGTAGGGTTCCTATGCAGGAATCCATTTAGGTAGGTACCACCATGTGAAGCAGCAGTGTGCAGACGTTACTGTGTTTCATTTAAAATGAACTGATAGCCAATGTAATTATTGGGCATATAATATTTTAGAACCAATGTATTTATTATGGACAGATGTTGATCAGAACTGCCGCCTTTTAATTCTCGACATAATAACTTTACACTCTTGACACAATAACTTATATAATTTAATAGGTTCCAGACGGCCTGACAATCCAGGTGTGCTGGGAATGCCTGGCTGGAGTGAGGTCTGCGGTTCGTTTTCGTACACAGATACTGGCTGCATTTGATGTATTAATTGATTATTCTCGCCAGGTTAGTGAACAAACTTATTTTATTTATTTAAGTAACCAATAAGAATTACAACAAAAATAGTTATAAAAATAAGTAGTTACATATAAGACCAAAGGTGTATCCTTAATTAAGGGTTACTACCACAATTCAAAACCAACATACATATAATGTAGGAAAGGAAGTTGATTTACAGATAAGATCCCTATGTAAAATATAAAATGGTATACATTACCTCTCTCAGTAACATGCACAATCCAACTAACAGCTTCACCAGGAATCGCCACCAGATACCCTCCACAACTACAATACTACCACTAGGTTATATACACCACTGAAGTCTAGAACACGACATGTGTTTCGCCCAAAAACGAGGCATTATCAAGTGTCATGAATCTAAGACAGACAGCTGCCAAGTGGCGGATGGTGCAAAGAATATGTTAAAAAAAATGTTATAAGTTTGAAAATGTACTCTATTTTATCCTTAGTTATTTGTTGCCACGCTTGTCAGGCGTTTTGGCCACCTCAGTTTATTTATTCAGATATTCCAGGAAGATGCTGCTGCCCATCTTCTGGTTTTTATGTTCCCTCTGCCGACTTTTGCGATACTCACGGAATGAGATGGGGTGGTAGATTCTCTTAAGCCGCCACAACACGGCCTGTGCACCCTGTGTATCTGACACTGTCAATACTTTTCCCTGATTTATGACTTTTTTTAATTAAGGTGATAAGACATCAAATTATTCACCTGTTGGTAAGTGCAACACCTGCCAAAAATAAATGCTGTATCTGCTGTTACCAAGAACAACCCTGTGTGGCACCACACTATGGTAGTCCTGAGATATTTGTTCTTCAGTCTCATATGCCCATTAATTGCATTAGCTATCAGTAACCTACAGACTGCAACAGATTACTGGTGGTAGGCTAGGTAGGTACCACCCCAGGACCAGGTGTTCTGCTGTGAAGCAGTAGTGTGCAAGCATTGTGTTTCGGTTTGAAGGGCACTGTGAGCCAGCATAATCACTGGGCATATGAGACTTAAGAACTGATGTCTCAATGTGACGGGCGCAGTGTGGTGCCACGCTATTTTCTGGGTGACACAGCATTTGTTATGGGTGTAACCAAATGATGAGCGATTTTCTGGTCTCGGCTCTTTCTACCATGAAAAACTAACTTATGAATATATTGTATTTACAGCACACATTTCTCAACTCTCCTTATGATCTATCGAAATATGCTATGGGCCGTCTGTCCTGCACGGCGCTCCAAATGGAGCCCACGTTGATACCTCTGAAGAAAGAGGAACAGCCTGAAACGGACAGGGATTTGTACAAAATTGAAACGGAAAACATTAAATATGATGTGATCAAGCTTGGTGAGCATATTGTTTGGAAAATTTTAGTGTTTTTGATCTTAAATACAGACAACATATACATCTGTACGATTTAGCCTGCATGAGAATGAGATAGAATACAGTATACACTGTTTCCTAATTATATTTATATTTTCGAATTCGTTCAAATCTTCAATTTATTTGTAGATAGGTCACAAATAGGTCAAAAACAGTAATTGATGCTGTATTTCAAACCAAAGTATTTATTTCGTACTTTAGTTACCGTAAGCCTCTTGTGTCATTTGTTGAAATTGAAAACTTGGCATCTGTATAATATGTAATGAATCTGTATGTAATAATATGTATGTAATCTGTATACACTGATATATAACTGACATGTGAAGTCCGCCAACCCGCATTGGAGCAACGTAGCGAATTCTTGGCTTAAAAACTCCCTCAGAAATAATGGATATTACTGGTGGTACGGTTCCTATGTAGCAATGCGTCTAAATGGGTCTTATAATACTTATAATTCGTCCCAACCTCAGGGTCAGTTGTTCTGCCGTGAAGCAGTAGTGTGCAAATATTACTGTGTTTCGGTTTGAAGGGCACTGACTGGGCCTATGACACTTAAGTAATGATGTCTCAGGGTGACAGGCGCAGTGTGGTGCCACACAGAAATGTTCTTGGTGACACCTCATTTTCTATGGGCAGATTTCGCACTTACTATCAGGTGCATGAGTTACTTGTCTTGTCACTGTTTCTTATATTAACATTTAAAACGAGCACCTGTTCTACGCCTCACAAATATTTGAATATCATTACAGATTCTTGTGCTACAGACCCTCAGTTCGTAGCGACCTCCCCCATCGCACAATCTCCGAAACTGGAAGCCGGCACCGACGTCTTCATTGACTCCGACTACCACGAGGATATTCTGTCGCAAGATCAAGAAGCGTCTGACGATGACGTCCTTCTATCGAAGCTGAGGACGAAAAAGAAGAGGGGTAGAAAGAGCAAGAAGGAGAGGAACAAGAGAAAGCTAAAAGATGATATGGTTAGTGCTTTGTGATACAGTTTTTAAGTGATTTTTTTGTTTTTTTCTTTAATGGCACAAACGACCTTGGCAAACATGTCTTCACAATGCCGTGACCGATGAAAATATTTCCCCTGGTATATTCCCACCAGGGGAAATATTTTTCTCCATTTTAGACAGGATACAAGTAATATACGATGAGAAACAAAACAATAAAAACAAAAGTAAGGGCTGCTAGCCTATAGTCTCGACCTCCCCTCTTTTGTGAAATTTTGGAGCCGGGAATAGTCCGCCACGCTGCTTCACACATCTATACTATCCATACTGATATTATAAATTGTTACCTTTTCACGGTTCAACCGGCTTGCATCCTGGAGACAGACATAGGACACATTTTATTCCAGAAAATCAAATCATCAGCTAGTATTAATTAATTTAACAAGCTGTACTGTATTTCTTTCAGGAGCCAAAGGAAGAAGAACTGCCTCTTAAGCGTTCCAGGAAACTGAAGAACTTGCCAGAAGATTTAGTGGAGTTATACACGATGACGGAGGAGGAGATGTGGAGGATAAGGGCGGAGGACCTTGCGAGACAAGAGTTTGTGGACCTGAAGTACAAATGCCAGGACTGTGTGATCGGATTCAATACTGAAAAACTAATGAACTATCATCTGAATGGGAAGCATAACCCGGTGAGTCTAGAGGTTCCAGTTTATATCATCAGCCTCTTCAGTCCACTGCTGGCCATAGGCCTCTCTTAAGTAGCGAGGATTTGCTGTTAACCGCACACATTGCAGACAAATTGGCAACCTCGTAGAGTTTATAGAAAAAATTCTGGACTGTTCACCAGTAGTACTGGTGGTAGGATTCTTATGCAGAAATCCGTATAGGTATGTGCCACCGCAGGGCCAGTTGTTCCGCCCGCCAAGCGTGGCAACTATAACTTTTGTTACAGTGGACTAGTGATAGGCTGAAATAATGATGGTGTTGAACCAGTTTTGCCAACCCTAATTTTAGAAAAGTAGTAGAATAACTGTAAAAAGTTGGTAAAAATTGGTAGATTTGAAAAAGGAAAATCGGTAGATCTAGCTATCTTGAAACTCTAGTTTTGTAAGAATTAAAAGAAAATAAAACCCGTTTTTAAATATTTATTAAATTCTACATTATATTTTCGCTATATTTTTTATTTTATTTTATTCTAGACCTCTCAGCTTCTTTTCCGGAGCCTCTTACCATGACTCCTGAAAGGACTACTACCTTTGATACTTTCTTGAAGCCAGCCTATTCATTTTCTTGTTCCTAACAACTTTTCTTTATGGAGTAGGGGGCAAACGAGCAAGCGGCTCACCTGATGGTAAGTGATCACCGCCGCCCATGAACATCTACATTACCAGAGGAATAGCAGATGCGTTGCCGGCCTTTGAGAAAGGAATAGGCTCTTTTCTTGAAGGTCCCTAAGTCATATCGGTCCGGAAAAACCGCTGGTGGAATATCTTTGATCATAATGCCTTTTTCTGATATTTCGAGGGGGAGTTTTTGACGAAGTTCGTACACCTTCGCCACCACTATCATGTGTATCTCTATCAGAGTGCATGATGATATATGAATGACTAAAATCTAGAAAGTTTCTAGATTCTACTCATGTTTGCTTAATGCTGTATTGTTTCTACTAGAAAGAATGCAGTATTAATATAATTATATTTCACCAAAGATACAATCATTTTTACTTAAAAATTCACAACACAATATAAATGTTCTTCGACCACAATACAAATTGTAGGAGTAAAAAAAAACCGCGAAAACTGAAACTGTCATGTCTGCCATTCGCTGACAGTCAGAACTCAGAATAATAAAGGTTAGTTAGGCATTTGAGTTAGATAGCTATTCTCATTACTAGATTACTCAGCCTTTAGCCTTAACGTTCCCTTACACGCATGGCTTCATTCAAACGTTGGTAACAATTGATTTATAATAGAATGTTATGATATCTTCAGAAATAGGCAATGTTGTTGATCAACAGAAAAGTTGGTAGATATGGCATTGTTGTGTTAAACTCGTTGTCAAAAGTAGTGGGACATTTATAGACTGCTAATTTTATCGTCCCATCTAACATACTATATGTACATGGGCGCTCGTTTTCGGTCAGAAAAGGGAGGACAACATGCAGTGTGACGTGTGCAAGGCATACTTCCTGACGCGGGAGAACGTGTCCGCACACCGGGCACTGCACCTCGCCGCCTACCGCTGCCGCGAGTGCGGAGCTGTCACCACTCTGAAGCGTGCAATATTGCGCCATGCGTGTGCGCGTAACGTTGCGACGTGTCACGCCTGCAGCACTTGCGGGAAGGAGTTCAGGTAAGCGCAGATAGTTCAGGTATACAAAGAGAGTTTCACGAGTGAACTTAGATTCGAGTTCACAAAAGCAAGGTTCGAGTTTGCAGAAGTAATATTCGAGTTCATATAAGTAAGATTTGAGTTCTCAGAAGTATGATTGTAGGTTAGATAAGATAATTTGAGTTCAGATAAATGAGATTGGGAGTTCACAGAAGTATTATTAGAGTTCACATATGTAAGATCCAAGTCCACGGAAGTAATATTCCAGTTAAGATACGTAAGATTGGAATTCACAGAAGTATGATTCGAGTTCGGAAAAGCAACACTAGATTAGAGTTCACAACCGTAAGATTCCATTGGACATTAGCAAGATGCGAGTTAATAAAATAATGATTAGAGTTCACAGAAGCAAGATTGGAGTCCGTAGAACTAAGTTTCAAGTGCAGATAACTAAAAATACAGTTCATAGAAGTATGATTCGAGTTCAGAAAAGTAAGACTAGAGTTCACATATATAAGATTGGAGTTTACAGTATGATTCGAGTTCAGATACGAAAGATTCGAATTCACATATGTATGATTTGAGTAATGATAAGATTGGAGTTCACAAAATCAATATTCGAAAGCAGATACTAAGATTTGAGTTCACAAAAGCAAGATTTATATCCTTAACTTCATTCACCATTTTGTCTCTTGTATCACCCAAAGGTTGATAAGTAGAGAATTTCTTAGGCGTTAGTCCGCCTATATACCCTGTGGTGTGGTGGCGGCTTAAGAGAATCTACCACCCCATCTCATCCCGTGGGTGTCGTAAAGTCGACATTGGTAAAATAAAATTCAGCAGCACCTTCTTGGAACATCTGAATAAATAAACAGCGGTTCCCAAGCATGGAAACTATGGCGAAATCTCCATCAAAATTAGAGCTGCAAACTTTTGTGGCAATCTATGGGAGAGGTCTACGTTCAGCAGTGGACTATTAATAGGCTGAAATTATGATGACACTTTAATTGTAGATGAAGTTAAATAAATTAAATAATTAATTGCAGTACAAAATCGAAATTAACGTACCACCGAGGCGTGTGCCATCAGGAGCGACCGCAGTGCGATTGCTGTGGAAAGGTGTTTGCCAATAAGATGACATTGAAGTATCATTTAAAGTGAGTAAGTTATGATAAATTATTTAAAGTGAGTAAGTTATGATAAATTATTTAAAGTGAGTAAGTTATGATAAATTATTTTCTATTTCACTTGTCCACGATTCTTTTCATATTGACAATCATGTGATGAAATAATTTCAAAATGTATCCTTCCCTTGCTTATTTCTTTTGGTGTACCTCAGGGTTGTCATCTGGGTACCTTACTCTTTAATATATGCACTAACGATTTTGTAGTGCCTCCTATATTCTAATATTACACGATGTGATATTACCGAAACAAAAAAAAATATGTTTGACACTGTATAATTCCGTTGATGATTAACAATTATCGTCATCGTCAGGCGTGTTAATAGTCGACTAATGGTCAAAGGGCTATCCCTAGAAAGAGAGAATTTATAGCAATCACCATGCATGATCGCACCAAACGCTCTACACCTTCATCGCTGATGGCAATCGGTGTTAAAATAGTCGATCTGATATTTGAGATTGTTGGAACATGCAGTGTCACGGACAACAATCACAGTATCCGGGTCTGGAAACCAATTGGTGGTAGCACTCCTATGCAGGAATCCGCCTAGGTAGGTACCACCCCAGGGCCAGTTATTCTGCCGTAAAGCTGTAGTGTGCAAGCATTACTGTGTTTCGGTTTGAAAGGCACTGTGAACTAGCGTAATTGTAATTGCACTGGGCATTTGAGACTTAAGAACTGATGTCTCAGGGTGACGGACGTGTGGTGTCACACAGAAATATTCTGGGTGACATAGCATTTGTTGTGGGCGGACGTTGCACTTACCATCAGGTGAACGTTTTGATAGTTTCGTCACTTTATACAATAAAAAAAAATATTTGATGAGTTTCATACAAATACTAGCTGATTCCCGTGACTTCGTCCACGTGATAGATGAACTTTTGAATTTCCGGTATATAAAGTATACTATATCCGTCTCCAGGACGCACTACTTCTTTGCTGAATTTCTACTTTCGCATTTATAATATTAAGTATAGATTGGTTTCCGCCGAAATTCGAAAATGTGTCCCGGAAGATGTCATTAAGCTTATATTCTGTGAGAGCGTGAAATTTTCTGTCGCACTGACACTGCACCATCGCCCTACCACGTATGAAAGCATTTGCCGCCATTTTAACGAATATGCACCCAAAGCTCTGCATTTCAAAGTTATGTCCGTGTGTCGTGATATTGGTTCTTAAGTCCCATAAAACCGAATCATAGTGGTGTTTGCACACCACTTTGAATTCAAATTCTTTATTTGCTATAAATGAACGATAAATGAACGACAGAATAACTGTGGTGTTAACAATCAAGGCGGATTCCTACATGGAAATCCTGCCACCGGTAAAATGTTTGCCCATACTAACTACTCTGGTCGGACAGGTTGGTGGGTTGACTTTGACTGCTTCTTGGCATTTGGTGAAAGACGGGTACATTCTCTCAGAGCCTAGATATTAGAAACCTTTATATATTCTGTATCCTTTTCAGAATCCTACCGCAAAACAAACCAAAGGAGAAGCTGCACATACCGTGCAAAGGCTGTGATAAAGTGTTCCATTCAAAGAAGAGTTACAGAGCTCACGTGTAAGTATTAATTAACATTTCAAGTACTGTTGACAGAACGGATCCTTCCGGGGAGGGGAGGGGGCAGACAATCATTCCTATGCAGGAATCTGTCTAGGTAGGTACCACCCCAGTGCCAGTTATTCTGCCGTGAAGCAGTAGTGTGCAAACATTACTGTGATTCGGTTTGGAGGGCACTGAGAGCTGGCGTAATAACTGGGCATATGAGTCTTAAGAACTTATGTCTCAGGGTGATGGGCACAGTGTGGTGTCACACAGAAATTTTCTGGGTGGCACTGCATTTGTTGTGGGCAGACGTTGCACTTACCATCATGTGAACGTTTTGCTCGTTTCATCACTTTTTCCAATAAAAAAAAAACATTAACATTTTTAATTCGTGAAGATTAATCTGTCTGCCAGAAGGCTAACGAAATATAATGTAGCCGTTACTTTTGCTGTAAAGAAAACTATATTGCCCTATCATAAATTATAGTCCATACGCGTTAGGAAAATAGTGAGTCATCGTTGTCCGCCGGCCTGGCCACGCCCCCCAGCCAATTAGAATGCTAGAAATTACAAAGTCGAGTTCACAGTGACCAGTTGAAGTCAGACCTTCGAACAAAACGGTCGTATATTTGTGTATTCTGCGTGTTACTCGTACGACATTGAATTTTACAAATGAATACCTCACCTATTCGAAAGAATAAAAGTGGATCAATAATCCATAGCGGAGAGAGACGCATAATTTACAATGTTTATTAGTACTTTAAACTGTGTGATTTAAACGCGACTGTGGAGAGCACAGTAATAAAAGCAGCAAGTGCATGCGGTGTGTCCGAAAATACTGTTTATAAAATTATTAAAGAACAAAAGGATACTAACACATTAAAATCGCCCGTGAAAAAGTGCTCGGCTATCCACGGTCGATAAATTGGATTTTAAGACAATTCGTTACAATTAAACCCAATTAAATTTTTTGAAAAATTGATTTTTTTCAGTTTATTGGATAGAGTGACGAAACGTTCACCTGATGTAAAGTGCAACGTTTACCCATAACAAATGCTAGATCACCCATGACATTTCTCTGTGACACTACACTGCGCCCGTCGCCCTGAGACATCAGTTCTTAAGTCTCACATGCCCAGTGATTACGCTAGCGCACAGTGCCCTTCAAACCGAAACACAGTAATGCTTGCACACTACTGCTTCACGGCAGAATAACTGGCCCTGGGGTGGTACCTACCTAGACTGATTTCTACACAGGAATTCTACCACCAGTAATTTTTTCTCCACTGTGAATACACGCTTACTCTGTGCAACTAGCACTGATGACTCAATATTTTCTAAACGCGAAGGGACTATAAACTCTCAACTACAGTACGAAGATTTGGACGAATCCGAAAATATAAATATAATAGGAAACACTGTATACTGTATTCTTGTCTCATTCTCTCGCAGGCTAAATCCTATAGATGTATAGGATTTAGCCTGCGAGAGCCTGTGTTTGTCTCTTTTTATTGTCGCATTATCGTTTCATCAGGTTTAAAACCCCAATAATTCTAACGAAGTTTTCACTTCAATAAAAAAGTTCCACTCATGTCACCTTCATGGGCCGTAAAGGTCGACAGAAGGAAAGGGAAGGAAATTCAAAACCGAAAGACGGGCATTTTCCCGGAATTTCTGAACAAATAAACTACGGCTGCCAACCCGCCTCCCAAGCGGAGCGACTTTGTCAAAATACCCCCGAAGAGGTACAGACTGAAAGAGTCACAGAAAGATGATGCTGCCCATCTTCTGTGTTTAATTTTCCTTCAGTCTACTTTTAAGACACCTGCGATATGAGACGGGGTGACGGTAACTTCGGTACCCAACCTACCTAGACACCACCGTGCCCGAAGATTTTTTATACGGAAGAGGGGACAAACGAGCAAGCGGCTCACCTGATGGTAAGTGATCACCGCCGCCCATGAACATCTACATTACCAGAGGATTAGCAGATGCGTTGCCGGCCTTCGAGAAAGGAACATTTGAAAGTGCGGCCGTGCTCAGCAGCGGGGCCCCCGTTTTCGCCTCCAGGGTAATCCACAACGGGCTGACGTACCCGTGCCCGATCTGCGGCAAGCTGTTCCAGTGGAAGCGCAACCTGGCGCGCCACACGCGCAACCACCGCGAGCGGGCCGCCGGCGCGCTGCACGAGTGCCGCGACTGCGGCAAGACCTTCTCCAGCCGCGACTGCTACAACAACCACATGCGGCTCAGCAAGCGCCACGTGCCGGAGGACGCCTACGTGTGAGTGGACCGCCGCTTGTCCGACAGACGACCGACGCTTGTCCGACTGATGACCGACGTTTGTCCGACTGATTACCGACGTTTGTCCGACTGATTACCGACGTTTGTCCGACTGATTACCGACGTTTGTCCGACTGATTACCGACGTTTGTCCGACTGATTGCCGACGTTTGTCCGGCATGATCGTCGTTTATCCGACAGACGACCGACATTTGACCGACACTTTAAATTCCAGCCGCTTCCGATCGGTTGTCCGATTCTTCCGATCCGCTGTCCGACTCTTCTGATCCGTTATCCTACTCATCCGATCTGATGTCGGACATTTAATACCCAATTTTAATATTGGGCTGCCCTGAAGTCTGACTAATGACGACCGATGTCGACGCTTTAACGCGATTCTGACTCATCCGATGTCGACCTGCCCTGTGGAACCGTTATTCTGACGCCGACCCGGCCTCGACAGAAATACCTCTGAAAACAGAGACCACCAATCTAGGCGTCTCCATATACCTACGTGGTTTAATCCTCTCCCAAAGGACCAAAGTATCTTTCCTCACTAATTTTTTTTTACGATAGTAAGTGACTGCCCGTAGCAGCTTCATTGTCATCCCAATTTAAATGTTCCACTGCTGAGCACAGGTATCATTTGCATGTTTCCTCACTGTGTTTTCCTTCACCAACTGAACACAAATTATTCGTGGTGCCTGCACAGGAATCGAACCCATGTTACTTGCTTACTATGAAGTAAACGAACGCCTAGCCCTTGAACTACCATGGCTCAATATTGACAGACTATTAGTATTTTTACGTATTCTCCGATTCCAGGCACGCCTGCAGCTACTGCGGGAAGAAATTCGCGACAAAGTGGTGCATGGTGGACCATATAAACTGGGACCACTTGAAGCTCATTAAGTACCAGTGCAGCGTCTGCTTCAAGGTAACTTTGGTGTACCGACCCCTTACGACCGATCTTCCGGTCAATATCCAGATGTTATAAGGACCCATTAGGACCAATCATCCGGTTAATAGCCAGAAATTATTAAGACCAATCATCCGGTCAATAGTCGGATTGTTTCCCATTAGGGACCAATCTTACGGTCAATAGCCAGAAGTTATAAGGACCAATCATCCGGTCAATAGTCGATTTTTTTCCCATTAGGAACCAATCTTCCGGTCAATAGCCAGAAGTTATAAGGACCCATTAGGAACAATCATCCAGTTAATAGCCAGAAATTATTAAGACAAATCATCCGGAATTTTTTCTCATTAGGAACCAATCTTCCGGTCAATAGCCAGAAGTTATAAGGACCCATTAGGACCAATCATTCGGTTAATAGCCAGAAGTTATTAAGACCAATCTTCCGTTTTCAATAGCCAGAAGATATAAAGACCCATTAGGACCAATCTTCAAGTTGTAATCTGCACAGTGTTTTGTCACTTTAAAGTAGCGATGAATGCGATGCAATCACGCTTTTTTCCCATATAAGAGGTAGGCAGAGACCACACCCGCGACCCACTTATAGCCCCCGCAGGAAACGTGACGTGACGGGTGGCGAACCACATCGCCACCATTGTGTCAAAAAAGTCAAAAAATTCTTACTCCCCATTGCGTTCCCACAGGTAGTCGCCTCTTACGACACCTCGGTAAGGAAGAGGTAGGTGCTATTCTACGTAAAAAGTTCAGCAGTGCGTTTTGATGGTGGTGGGATTCCTCCGGGGGTGGCACCTAATTAGGCGGATTCCTGACCGTCTTTATTCCATTTCAGCCTTTCAAAACAGCAAAAATCATGGTGGCACACATGAACAATATACACGAGGGCAAGAAGAACAAGGAACCGGAGGGAGAGCATCCTCTGCGAGATATGCGGGAAGTCGTACAAGGTGAGGTCTCACAATCTGAACCATATCTTCATTTTCAGAGTAGACCAGACTTCCTTTCTTTCTGACCAAGAGACCGGCGGTAGGATTCCTATGCAGGAATCCGTCTAGGTGGGTACCACCCCAGGGCCAGTTATTCTGCCGTGAAGCAGTAGTGTGCAAACATTACTGTGTTTCGGTTTGAAGGGCACTGAGAGCTAGCGTAATCACAGGGCATATGAGACTTAAGAACTCAGTGTGTTGTCACACAGAAAATTTCTGGGTGACACAGCATTTGTTATGGGCAGGCGTTGCACTCGTTTCTCTTCGTTCGTCAGGTTTGTTCATTTCCTCACTATATCCAATAAAAAAAAAGTTTTAAGATAAAATCTCGTATACAGTATACGGGAAATATAATGCCGTGTAACGTAGCCTTAATGTACTTTTAACTTTAATTTCAGACGGTGAAAAGGCTGAAAGGGCACGTTTGGGCGATGCACACCAACCGGTCGGCTTCCAAGAGCTTCAAGTGTAAGCTGTGCCCGGCCACCTTCACCTGGCAGACCTCCATCTACAAGCACATGAAGATGATGCACGACAGCAACAAGCGGAGCAAGGTAACGCACCAGTATTGTAGCCACGTTGCTCCAATTCATTGAGTCGTATCGCGTTTCAGTCAGCAGAAGAAAAACTTTACATGTTTTCGTAACTCGAAGAAGCATAATCGGACTTAAAAAATGAGTGACTGCTTACTCACTAAAGGCCCGAGTTCAAATCCTGAGTAAACAGTTTATTAAACTAGACAACCGCGTTGTCTGGGTTCAAATCCCAGCGGAGCCAAAATTTATGCAATAATTATTATTATCAAGTCTACGGGTCTGGTTGCGTTGTTATGTCCCGTCTCTGACACCGCACACTGACTCATTTATTGTTCAGGAATCCGTCTAAGTAGTTACCACTGCAGTGCCAGTTATTCTGACGGTCAATCAGACGAATACAAACATTACTGAAATGCAATGAAATATATTTATTAATGAAGTTCCTCGGTACGGAGAAGAAACAGGCGAAAGATTCCGCAGGTATCCACTTCTCTCTTATGTCAATCTACTTTCTTTTGGTAAGAGAAACTACCACCCCGTCTCATCCCGTGTCGTAAAAGTCGACAGAGGGAAAGTGAAAACCGGGAGATGGGCGACAGAATCTTCCTGGAACATCTGAATAAATAAACTCCGGTCGCCAACCCGCCTGCCAAGCATGGCAAGTATAGCATAAACCCCCAAAATTGGGAGCTACAAACTTTTGTGACAACCTATCGGGGAGAACTATGTTCAGCAGTGGACTAGCTGTGGGCTGAAATGATGATGATGAATGATGGGGGCTAGTGTAATTTCTGGACATATGAGACTTCGAACTGAAGTCTCGTGATACAGTATGGTGCCACACAGAAGTATTTAGTAGGATTTTTGGTAGGATTTCTATGCAGGAATCCGTCTAGGTAGGTACCACCCAGGGCCAGTTATTCTGCCGTGAAGCAGTAGTGTGTACATTGAACATTACTGTGTTTCGGTTTGAAGGCCACTGTGAGCTACCGTAATCACTGGGCTTTTGAGACTAAAGAACTGATGTCTCAGGGTGCGCAGTGTGGTGTCACACAGAAATGTTCTGGGTGACAAAACATTTGTTGTGGGCGGACGTTGCACTTACCATTAGGTGAACGTTTTGCTCGTTTCATCACTTTATTAAAAAAAACAGCATTTTTTATGGGCAAAATCATATAATCGTCAATTTCTTCTGTTACAGCAATCCCGACCGATACCAGTGAAGAAGCAAGAGGCCTACCCGGAAATCGACCTAGGCGAACAGAATGCAATACTTCCAACAGAATTTGGCCAACAACTTGGTACAGAACATTGTCCAAGCTCAACCGGTTCCGATCAATATTATACAAAATATTAGCTAAAGGAAATATCTAAGTACAAGCCCATTTTGACGACAGCGCCATCTACCGGATATAACACAAGTAGACACTCCAACAGGTAGAACACCTTTGAATGCTGCGTCAGAGATCGGAACGGCAATAATAATACCTGCCTGCCTTCGACTCGGATTCGAACCCAAGACCCGCAACTTGACAATCGGGAATCGGCGACGAGGTCGATAAAGCTACAATGTGACATTGTGAGAATGTAATTGAAGTAATTTTATTACGACATCAGATACAACCTCTAAAGTCCACTGCTGGGCATGCCCTCTCCCATGTTGGGAGTTGCCATAATCGCTTGCGAATCGGCGATCGCAGAACCGTACACATTGATGCCAGAAGCTGTTGAAATTGATGCAGACTCACTCGTAACCTACCCGCGCTCAGTATATCGCTCATGCGATAATATTTAAGGCTAGGATGCAATGTCAGAAACACTATAAACACAACCAGACCCGAAAACCAACAAATTGTTTTTGAACAAATGTAGGCCCCGGCTGGGATTCGAACCCAGGACCTGTGGCAATCAAGCATTTGTATGTAATAATTTATTTAAGTACAGTTTCTATTGTGAAAGGCTTCATTGCCATGCACTTTGCCATATTCATTGTAAATAGTTTTATTGAGAGAACAATGTATTTTTTACCATTTAATAAAATAATTAAACATAACAAGAGTTTCATTTCGCAAAATATGTATAATGTAGCAGCCTAGAAATATCCCACAACTGGGCACATGCAAGGAGTTTTTGAAGGTCTTAAAGTATGGGTTTTCTCTGAGACATTTATATTAAGAACTGATATCTCAGGGTGATGGGTGCAGTGTGGTGCCACACAGAAATGTTCTGGTGACGCAGCATTTGTTATGGGAAGTTGTTTCACTTACCAGGTGAATGTTTTGCTTGTTTCATCACTTGATCCAATAAAAAAAAAATTATCTGCTGTCAGTGGTCGACTAGCTTTAAATGTATGCAATTGTTGACCACAATACTTTTTTCAAAAACTAAAAAATACGCCATTTTTAAATTTTGCTAACAGATCCCTGTAAGTTAACATTGTTTCTCTCCTTTACTTAATGGATTTCCACAAAATAAAGCCCGAATGCAACTTAAATAATTAATAACCATTTCAGTCACATGCTCATACATAAAGGCTTTGTGTGGTTTTCTTTTTATGTACTTGCGAAATTTTAAATGGCTTCATATTTTTCCAACCATTAAAACTCCTGTCCTGTCATGTTGTGGAGCCTGGTGACTTGCAACATGGGTATCTAAATCTACAAGGACACCAGTTGCCCAACCAGTTCACTGCTCCAAAATCGTTCCATTACATCAGTCAGGCGGTTATTGACACTAATGTTTATATTCTATGAACCAAAAGCAAGCCCTTTGTTGTCTGAGATTTGAGTCATTAATTCTAATAAGACGCGGTGTTCCAAATGAAACATATCACTGATCCGGAACTAAGCACTGTTCCAGATGCGATTGTTCCAATCTCACTAAAGACACATTTGCCACGTCTGCCCATGAATGACAATAATGTCATAATAGTAATGTAGCTAACATTCACATATTTTAACAAACTTCAAAAAAGGAGGAGCAATGATTCTCAACCATGCAGACCAATTTTGATGATTCTTTTTTTATTAGATGAGGGAGGGTTAGGGGTCCTATATAAACTTGGTCAAGTTTTGCTAATGGGATCAATGAGAATATCATCAAAACTAAATTTGCATAAGCGAGACTGAAGCCAGTTTCTTTTTTAAATTAAATATTGAATGTAATTTGTGGTTAGAAATAAAGAAAGTTTATTATTATTATATTACTATTGGTATCTGTGCAGAGCTATAAGGTGTAAGTTGTTTTAAAAAAAATCCTATTTGTAGATCACAGTACTGGTGACAATTGGATTGACTAAACATAACCTCAATCTTTATTTTTCCACTGCACTACAAATAAATAAATAAAACACTTAATGAAAGGACACTTAATTTATTATATATAATTAAAGACCTAATAGTTATTTTTTATTCTTGTTCTGTGGATTTCTACCCGCGTTCCCGCCGCCGCCTCTTGCGAGCGGCGCCGGCCTCCCACGATTACCAAAAGCACCGCGGCTGCCACCGCGACCAGTTCTCATATTTTGTCCGCCACCGCGACCCTTGGAGACCTCACTGCGACCTCTTGCTTTCACTTGTGTCTCTTCCTTCACCATATCTATAACCTCATCTGGTATTCGTAAATACTTTATAGTGCTACCGCGTATATAGCATTCCGGCATTCTCCAGAACTTATCACCATCTCGTGACGTGCAAATTACTTCACGGAGATTTATATTCATCCAATTATCACAACTAATAAGGTGACCGTTATAGGTTTCTCCATTCTTCAACTCCACCAACATTGGATGGTTTTGTGCTGTCCGTAGTAATGATAATGGTAGCATCTTTAAGTACGTACTTCTTTATATGATGTAAATAAATATTTTTTCTAATTGTAAAATATTTATTTTATTATTATTTATTTACTTCACTGAATGTTAGTGACAATGACATTTTAGATTTTATACTCTATGAACATTGAACAGATAAAGTAAAGCGATTAGAAAGCAGTACTTCTTATTAGCTGTATGTACTAAGTCTAAGGCTCATGTAAACACGACAAAATGGATTGCATGGCCTACTGCAATAAATTGAGTATTATAATCATACCTGAAGAATTTTCACATATAAATTATTTTTTTAGAGGAAAACCATTTTATCAATAATTTTTCTGTTTTCATGTTGATGTCTTGAGAAACTAACACAAGGGGTGTTAAGAACCCTGACATTTTCTCTAGTCTCCCCTTAGCCGTTTTCATTGTCCCGGGGACATCATATATTTTAGTAAATATATTAACGACGATTAAAGTTTTTTATGATTATTAGAATTGTGCAATGTAATATATTATATATTATAAGTAACGGGATGACATTTTCAGTTTTTTTTTTTATTAATATACTCCTATCGGAACCTAGTTTTATTGCGCAAAGTTAATTTCGTCCCAATTCACCCCGTAACGGTACAGAGTGTAATCAATGAAACTAAAGTTATTGACGGGACTTCCCCTAAAATGTTTTTTAATTTTAAGATTTTTGATCAATCAAAGCTATTCAAAGCAATGACAACTACAATGTAAGTTTTTTCAATTAACTCTTGCTTATAATGTAATTTAAATATTGCCTTATTTTATCTAATATAAATTGAAAGTCTTGACTACAGGCATCGGTGATCATTTATTAGGAAATAGTTGCTCTCAAAACTTTTAAATAGTTTAAATAATAGTATATGCTGTCATTTACCACATGGTAGTCATCTATTTATAGTAATTTAAAAATAATAAGTATGTATACTCTTGACCCGAAATGAAAGTCACAATCACGTCATTAAAGGCTGAGGTGTTCATTAACAACTTCCTTAGTCGCAGATCCTAACAGTGTACTATACATTTATATTAAGTTATTGATTAGGAAGATTATAAAGTAATTGGCTTTATTATATTTTTTTAAGCAGATTCGACTTTATCTTCCAGTTTCGGATGTAACACTTACACTGAGAAAGTTAGTTGTGTTAGATATGGTTTTAGAAGCAGAAGACAAAGCAATAATTTTGTATGTAGAAAATTAATAAATATTTTCTTTTACTTCAGCTACTCAGCACTCGGGTGCGCTAACCACTGCCTCAAATTCACTAGTATACTATATACAAAGTGCATTTGAAATTGTTATTATTTACTTAATTAAAAATATTTATAAAAATTCTGTGGTAAAAATATTGTGTATCTAAAGGTGAGTTAATATTTGAGGGATATTTATCATGTGCTTTATTTAAGGGTACACTTTAGTGTACCGTGGTAGCTCAGGGGCTGGGTGCTGGATTTAAATGTCATGGTATGAAAGTGACCTGGGTTCTAACCCCCCACTCCACTTCCCGGCTACTAACCACCCCTCCTCCCATAAGCCCCACCCTTTTCTTCATTTAATCTAGTTCATTTTACCCCTCCTCCCCCATATCATCAGACATACGGAAACGAGAATAATAATAAATAATATAATAAATTAAAACGAGATAATGGTAAGGAAAGAAAATATCAGATTAAAATCATTCTATTAACTAAATAGCGCTATTCTAACCTTAACTTTAACCATGAATATCTCCATTACCATGGGGTTCCGCAGGGTGGGGATGGCACAGGGGCGTAGCAACCCCCTTCCGCCCCTAAAACCTCATATATCAATGGTCCATATTGGAAAGTTTATACCGTTAATTGCATATATAAATGCTCAATTACCAAATTCTCAGCCTGTGCACAGCTGTGGGACATTTATAGGATGTTATTTTTTAGACCTTAACTATCTAGGTATTGAGCATGTTTTCTGGATTAATAAAACATTTCTTTAAAACTGTTTTAATTTTTTATAAATGTTTATAATTTAAAAAACATGAATTGATTATATAAAATGAAACTTTAATTGTAAATATTAAGGGTGATAAATAATCACAAGCATAGTATAATTAAATTTGTAAATGTGACTTACAAAGTATGTATAAAAAGGTATCTTTAAAAATCTTTCAAATATCTGCCATCTCATAAACATGTTAATAATGGACATCAGCTTGCTGCTGTTCACAGCTGGACAAGTCTTCTGAAATAAGTGGCTTTTAGCCAGTTTTCATAAGCAGATCGGTTTTCCAAAAATTTTCTAAACCCAGTCATCAATATTTACATTTATGAAGTTTATCTTTTTAATTAGTTCAGGTATGGTGCATTTCACTAAATTATCATATTGATCCTGCCCAATGGTTTTTTTTTAATATAGTCACTGTTCACACCAGGATGTGTTAATACTGAACATAAAAATAAATGTTATAATACTTCTATTACACTCTATACTCTATGATTATTAAATCTGGGTAGCTCAGCGAGCAAGCAACTAAGTAATTCCCAGTAGAACATAGAATTTCGATGTTTTTTTATTCAACTATAATTTTGTATATTATTTGGTATCCATCAAAAAATTTACCTAGAAAGTTCTATTTTGGAATGTTCATTTTTCCCTCTCTCGTAGAAGCCCTGGCTGCCCTCCTCTAAATCTTTTGTACAAACCAATAATGCAGACTTTCATAGTGTGTTACTTCTTCAACACAATAGAAACATAACTTTTCATAAATTGAGAACATAGTTTAGTCTTTTATCACAGATTTTACATTAATATCTAACATTTATATCTAAATAGGTATACATCATGTAATTTTCTTGCTCCCTTTACACTCGTGTTGTTACTACTCCTATTTTCTACTGCATCTGTACATGTCCCTCACTCGATGTTTTTTGTTGTAACATGATGATTTCTTAAACCACCTTCAAAAAAGACCCCGTTAAGAGGAAGCTCCACAGCCAGCAATTGCTATTCCTCTGGTATTGTTCATGCACGGCGGTGAGCCGTTTGCTCATTTGTCCCCTCTTCTATAAAAAACATATACGCACAAAGACCTCGTCCAGGGGCAAATGTCTGTCAAACAGCGAGCCAATAGTTTACTGCCAAACGAACTGACACAAGAATCACAATAAACATTATATTCAATTATTTTCCACCGAGTACAAATTTCTCAAATTCTTTTGACCTTTGCCATGCTATCAGCCTCTGTTTATTACAGTCTGCAGTTAAAATGATTGGGTTTAAAGGCACTGGTGACCTTCCAACATTGGAAGGAACAGATTTTGTATTATCTATCTGAACAAAGTTACTTGTATTATGGGAACCCAAAATCAACCTTCTCTTTACATTCCTCTGATCATCCAGTGCTTTCTCCCTTGCTTTCAAACGTTCAATTATTCTCGGTAATACAATAGATTTCTCAAGTAAATCAGGGCCTTTGGTATATCCAATTTTGTCAATATCCTTTTCCACAAGTTTTGGATATTTCTTTTTGTCCAATTTAACAGTCTGTACAATTAGATGGTTATTTTGTAATAATTTTGAATGGTTCTGGATAAATCCTAGAAGTTTTATTAACAGTGGTTATTGTTTTTTCATCGTCACTATTTAGAGACTTTTGACTGGAAATTTCAAAAGACAATTTGGTTGCAGTTAAATTTGAAAGGCTTATATTGTGTGTATTACACATAGATTTATTTTCAAAAACAGTGCTTAAATTATCGGTCTTTATATAATTTATAAATTTTTCATCATGCATTTGTGTACGTGATTGTAATATTTCTTTCTCGGTCCTTTTAATAGCAAACACTTCATCAATTAGTTCATCTTCTTTGATATCATCGTCTTTGCATAGCTGGAGTACAGGTTTGTTAGGTATTTTATCCTCTACTGCAGTAAAGATGGAAGCTAAATCTTCTTTCACATTTACCGCTTTTTCATCACCTTGATAATCAAAGCTATCGAAATGTTTGATCCATTCCCTATTTTCCTTCGAACATTGACTAACAGAGAAAGTTGATGGGGAATTTTCTCCCGTGATTTTGGAAACATGCTGTGGTGTTACAAACAGATTTTGAAAAAGATCAACTAGATCGAAATTCGATTTGGTAGTTTTTTCTAGCAAAGATCCGTTCAGTTCCTCAAAGTTTGCTTCTTTCTTTTCAGGATCACTGTCGGATAAATCTACTAACAGGTTTTCCTTAGGGACCACTTCAGCTTTCTGTGGTTGCAATACTTCGAACGGATCAAAGTTTTTAAGAACATTCTTCATGCTGTCACACATTGTGCTGGTGTTGCAAGAGGATGAACTGTTCCACATCTTGAATCACCTGAAATAACAATAAGTTATAAGAGATATTTTGTGAAGAGTATACATTAAATTCAATTGAATTATTTTACGTGTGAAGCTGACAGGGGGTTTGCAGAGAAAACTTCCGCCATTACTATTTATTTTCATCTGTTTTATTACATTTTACTGAAAGACAAACGTCAGTAAACGTTTGACGATCGTGTGGTGTAGTCAGCGGGTCCTGGTTTTGAAACCCAGCTGGTGTGGTAGTGTTGTGCATCTGAATTTATGCCTGTAATACACACAAGATACCGAGGAAATTCTATCCATTGTGCTTAAGATACATAAATAACTGGCGTTCAAAACCCTTTAATTGGTCCTTCCGAGCCGCTTATTAGATGATATAACTAAATATACATGCCATACAATTCCATGTTTAGGTCACTAGACCAGTTGTAACTTTATATAAGCATCTTGCACGATAGTTGCAGCTTGTCTATTGAGTGATCAAATAAGCTTGTGATCTTAAATTACTCGATTATTAGTTGGGTCAAATGTAAATGAAACAGAATGACGAACTAGTCATATTCATAACTCCATCTAGGTAGCACCGCAATGCCAGTTATTCTGCCCTCAAGCAGAAATATGCGAACGTCCGTATTACTGACCGATTTTGGACCACGGCGACAACTTTCGAACGCTGGTGATTCCTATGCAGTAATCGTTCTATGTTAGTACCACCGCAATACCAGTTATTCTGCCGTGAATCAGTAGTGTGCAACCATTATGTGATTCGGTTTTAATGGCACCGATAGATAGTATAATTACTAGGCATTAGAACTGAATGTCTGAGACGGAGTTTGGTGCCACACAGAAATGTTCTGATAGGGTGTGTAGTAAGAGTATCTTACATTCTACGCCGCAAGTCTTGCTTTCGAATACCAGCCGAAGCAAACATTTGTTCAAAAACACAAGTTGTTGGTTTTTGGGTCTGGTTGTGTGGTGATTCTCCACGTGTCTCTGACACGGCATCCTAGCCTACCTCCTATCTTGTCGCATGAACGTTACATCGGGCGCGGGTAGGCGAGAGTGCCTCTGTGTTTTCGCCTGTGTTACACTTGTGCCTCTATAATATCACCTGTGCAGTTGATAACTTTCAACAGCATTCGGAAGTTGTCGCCGTAGTCAAAAATCGGCCAGTAGGACATGTATTTACAACCTATATACTGCCGGCTCATTTTGCTTTGCATCAATCCGCCTAACTAAAACACGTCATAGGTTTAATGATTTCTTATATTTACGCGAATATTTCACATTTAATAAAACTACTTTACGGATTGTGTCGCGTTTAATTTTTAAACTATTTATAACCCGACGTTTCGGCCGTGGGAAAATCTTTTTTTCAGAGAGCACAAGGGATCTGTGACAAGAAACACCTGGCCACCGAGCTTCAGCATGTCAAGCAAGTTTTGCACAACAAGCTCGAAGTCGAGCGTGTACCTGCTGTTCTATCTTATTCACTGGACTTATTGACTCAACGCTGGAACAGCCCAATTAAACTGGTAATTGTTTACAAATGGTTTGCGGCAAATAATTTATTTTTAGATGCGAGTAAACAAAACGTTTACACTTTGGAATTAAAGTTAAAGTTAGAGCATAATATTAATTTAGAGAATAACAACCTTTCTTTTGAAAATTCAACTGTATTTCTTGGAATCGCCAGTGATTCCAAGCTACAGTGGGTGACCACACGTTCAAAAAATAGCTTCCAAATGAAGTTATGCCATTTTTGCTATTAGAAGGATCACACAGCTGACTGATGAGGCTAGAGATATATTAGTGTACTTTGCATACTACCACAGTATCATGTCTTTAAATTCGATCCTCGCGAGTCGCCACGAGAACTATTCAGGGACACTATTATTTTGACACTTACATCGTTGTCATCATCATGATTTCAGCCTATCACAAGTCCACTGCTGATAATATGCCTTCCCCATAGATTACCGCAAAAGTATGTAGCTCTCATTTTGGGGGGATATTGCACTAGTTGCAACGCTTGGCAGGCAGGTTGGCAACCGCAGTTAATTTCTTCAGATTTTTCAGAAACCATCTTCTGGTTTTCATTTTCCCTCTGTCGACTTTTACGACATCCTCGGTATAATACAGGGTGATAGATTATGTTAATGTAATAATAAAATGTAATGTAGAGTGACTGTGGAATGGGCCAAGAGAACATGCTAGAGGTTCCTCTGTTTAGGTTTGCCAAAACTAGAAAGTAAAATTTTATATTAAAACTAGCTGTGCCCGACGGTTTCACC
Source organism: Luehdorfia chinensis (assembly GCA_019845155.1). NCBI lineage: Eukaryota > Metazoa > Arthropoda > Insecta > Lepidoptera > Papilionidae > Luehdorfia > Luehdorfia chinensis. The sequence goes on from JAHVAK010000072.1 coordinate 1,076,404, forward strand.
CACGTTAACAACCCGACCCCGATCGATAATATACATATATACTTTCCTATTTGAATCGGATTTTTGGGGTTTAATTTTTTTGCGCGGAAACCTAATTATTTTTCCAAAATTAAAGTAGCCTAAGATATCCGCTATAATATCAGCTATCTGTCAGTGAAAGTTCCGTCAAAATCGGTCCAGCCGTTTCGGAGATATGCTGAAACAAACAGACAGACAGACAAAAATTTTAAAAATATTTTTTTTCTTTTAAGTTCCGTATATACATTCATATGCATTGAGTAAAAAGCTGTTATTTTGTTATTACAAACAGACACTTCAATTTTATTTATTTGTTAAGATTCCTGAAAGCGTGACGTAAAAAACTGACATAGATTTCAACAAAGTTGTCAGCAAGATATTAGAAAAAGCGTAAAAAATAGATCAATATATAGAGAACAAAGATCTGTGGAAATAACTCTTATATATGAAAACACCTTAACTTCTAGTTTTTTCGATTTTAGTCGAGATCCCTAAATATTTCCAAAATAAAAAGAATCTGAGAAGTCCTCTACTTGCTAATGAAAATCGCGTCAAAAAGATTCAACCGTTTCGGAGAATAGCCCGGACAAACTAGTTTAAGTTTTGGTATCCTGCAAATTACCATTTGAGATTAATAAAAAGTCGTTATTCCAAAATCACGGACAGACACTTCAAGTTTATTTATTTTCATAGATAAATTGGCAGCACACTAAATAATTATTATGCATGTCATCTTTGTTATCTTATAATATCATTAATATATACAGGGTCTGTCGTAAATAATGGATAACCCGTAAACTGGAGTTGGTCCGGATGTGAAACTGTAAGAAAATCGTATCTTCTTGCCAGGCTTTCTAACCATATCAAAATGGCGTAGCCTTTTATACTTTTTAATAAATTTCGCTACTTTTTTCATTCATTCCGTTGCCATTTCATCAAATTTAGGTATTTCAGTGTGATTTTTTTAGTATTATACTCGTGAAGACGTGTATTATTTAATTTTAGTACAACTTTAGGTGTTTTTAACGTTAAACATTTTCAAAATCGTCATTTTAAGTTCTTTTTTAAACAATTTTTTTCTTAATGTCAACTTTTGATAATTTACTGTGAAAAAAAAAGTACTGCGCTATAGCTGCCCATGATCTTAATAAATTGTCTAGTATGTCTAGATTCTAAAAAGATATTACAATGTGTACTTTACAAGCAATATTAAGTTGTTACTAGGCAGATGCACACTGTCCCTTTCACACTCACGGTGTGTGAAAGGTTAGCATGTTTTTGCCGTTAGAGCGCGCGCTCCTGATTGTAGAGTGTACAAATCTCAGTGTCATTTTGACTATCGCATGTGCTTTTGTTTTCATTACTTTCGTCAATTTGTTACTGCTTTCTAATATCGGACTTTGATTTGCCTTGTGATTTGGACTTGTGAACCTGGTGATACTGACGACTTAGCTCTCATTTACGGACATTATTTTGTGCTATCGATTGGACTTGTCGATTTGGAAAAGTTTGTGTATCATGCCTCAACATTACACGCCGGCCGAATACGCAAACATGCATTACATTTATGGTTTATGTAATGGCAACGCTAACAGAGCAGCAAGTGCTTATCGTGAAAAATATCCAAATCTTCGACATCCTGATTACCGTGTCTTCATTGGAGTGCACAATGCATTTATGGAAGGCCGATTTCCTGGGACCGGCATAGGCGGTGCCAGTGAAGGACGACCTCAACGACACAATGCAGCGGAAGTACTAGAAATAGTCGCAGAAGACCCTGGTACGTCCATAAGTGTTATTTCACGGCGTACCGGTATACCTCAAAAATCCGTTCACAGAATTTTAAAAAGACATGAATTATATCCCTATCATTATCAAAGAGTTCAGACATTAATGCCAAGGGACGCTGCTGCGAGAGTAACATTTTGTCGCACAATGATGCGAAAGATGAGAGAAGACCAAACTTATTTTGATAAAATTTTATGGAGCGACGAGTCAACGTGTCGAAAAGATGGTTTTTTGAACCTCCACAATTTACACAGCTGGCAACTTGAAAACCCAAGATTGATACGCGAAGACCGATCGCAGTATCAGTTAAAAATAAATTTGTGGACTGGAATTATTAACGGACAAATCATTGGTCCATTTGAGTTGCCGGCAATATTAAATGCGGATATTTATTTGGATTTTTTAGTAAATACTTTACCTGGATTACTGGAAGACGTTCCACAGGAGATAAGAAACGAGATGTGGCTACAAAATGATGGGTGTCCAGCACATTACGCTGTTCGTGTAAGGGAACATTTAAATACCACATATCCAGATAGATGGATTGGGCGATTGGGTCCAATTTTATGGCCTCCACGTTCGCCAGACCTTAACCCGTTGGACTTTTTTTACTGGGGCTGTATTAAGGAAAAAGTGTACAGCGAAGCAATAAGTTCTGTGGAAGAGTTGCGTGCGCGCATTCAAGTAGCAGCAAGTAAAATTGAAGAAGCCGGTTATGCGCGTCGGATTAAAAGATCTTTTACTAGGCGATGTAGAGCATGTATTGCTGCCGGCGGAGGGCACTTCGAGCATTTAGTTTAAGTTATTGATAAATATTTTTTTACTAAAATTAACCTGGTTTTCTTCTGAATATCCTTAATAGTGGCCCGATATTGTTTGTGTAAAGAATCTTGGTAGAATAAAATCATTATGACAAAGTTTTATAACCATTTATAAAAATACTTGGAACATCAAAATTCTGACCTTAATATTGATCTCGCTCCTGTAACTTAATATTGCTTGTAAAGTACACATTGTAATATCTTTTTAGAATCTAGACATACTAGACAATTTATTAAGATCATGGGCAGCTATAGCGCAGTACTTTTTTTTTCACAGTAAATTATCAAAAGTTGACATTAAGAAAAAAATTGTTTAAAAAAGAACTTAAAATGACGATTTTGAAAATGTTTAACGTTAAAAACACCTAAAGTTGTACTAAAATTAAATAATACACGTCTTCACGAGTATAATACTAAAAAAATCACACTGAAATACCTAAATTTGATGAAATGGCAACGGAATTAATGAAAAAAAGTAGCGAAATTTATAAAAAAGTATAAAAGGCTACGCCATTTTGATATGGTTAGAAAGCCTGGCAAGAAGATACGATTTTCTTACAGTTTCACATCCGGACCAACTCCAGTTTACGGGTTATCCATTATTTACGACAGACCGTGTATATAACTATTCATATATGAGTACATACAATATCCATTTATTATATGTACATTCCTAGACGACCGCGTGGCCTAGTGGTCGCAGTACCTGACTTCTAAGCCGCGGGTACTGGGTTCGAATCCCAGCCGGAGCCAACATTTGTGCTAAAACATAAATTGTTGGTTTTCGGGTCTGGTTGTGTTGTGATTGTTCCCGTGTTTCTGACACTGCATCCTAGCCTACCTCCGATCTTATCGCATCAGCGTTACATCGGGCGCGGGTAGGTTGGGGCGAGTGAGTGCCTCTGTGTTTGCGCGTACACTTGTGGCACTATAATATCTCCTGCGCAGTTGATGGCTCTCGACTGTAGTCGGCAGTTGACGCCGTGGTCGAATTCGGCTAGAACATCACTACATTCCTGTGACAATTTAAGCAGATATGTCCAGTAGTGTCCAGGTTGGTGGATGGTAAGTGGAATGTCTGCCATAGCATATTCTGCATCACCCAGAAAAATTCTGAGCGACACCTTGAGACATTAGTTTAAGTCTAATATGCCCAGTTTACACTAGCTCTCAGTGCCCGTCAGACGGAAACACAGTTTGCACACTACCACTAACATTTCATACCAGTTAATCGTTTTATTGCCTCCTTTAGCCAATACCAATATGTGGGCGTGATGGAATGTCTTATTACGCGAAAACAGTAATGATGTTTTGGACATCCATACTAATCTATACTAATATTATAAACGCAAAAGTAACTCTCTCTGTCCCTGTCTGTTTGTTACCTTTTCACGGCATCAACCGTTGAACCTTGAGATTGGCGAAATTCGGCACAGAGATAACTTGCATTCTGGAGACAGACATGATATTTTTTATTCTGGAAAATCAAAGATTAGACAATATTTTAATTAAACACTAATTTCAGTTAATGTTATCTTCGCCGTCAATTGCGATAAGATAGTGAAGTACAGATAATTATTAAGGCATTCAGATCAGAAAAAACCGATAAATTGTGTTCCACTAATATGGGCGATGGGTTCAACTTAATATCCTCATAAGTAACCTAAAGGAAAAATGCTTATTTATTTTATTATAAGGCTACAGTCGTTATCAGCCTCTGAAATAGGAGGAGAATTTGTTCACAATGCTTGGCAGGTAAATTGGGACACCTGGCATCTAAGACAATGCTGCCCGTAACCAAGGAAATTTTTAGATCCTTATTCAGTTTCAGCCTATAAATACTTTACCACGTGCTCAGCGGTGAAGGAAAACATCGTAAGGAAACCTGCATGTCTGAGGAATAAAAAATATTTCGAAGATATGTGAAGTCCGCCAACCCGCATTGGAGCAGCGTGGCGGATTCTTCCTAGCTCCAAAACCCTCTCAGAAATGAGAGGGAGGCCTGTGCTCAGTAGTGAGACATTTATAGGCTGAAACTGATCCTTATTCAACCATCAGTAATTATTCTACCATAAAGCACACAAAGGGCACTGAGAGCAAGTGTAATCACAGGGCATATGAGACTAAAGAACTAATGTCTCAGGGTGACAGGAGAACTGTGATACCACACAGAAATATTCTGGGTGCCGTAGCATCTGTTATAGGCAGATGATCAGGTTAATGTTTTGCTCATCTTGTCAGATTATCCATTAATAAAAACTTTATTTCGTAATAAATCCATAGTAATTACATTTTCTTGCACCTTATGATAATACAATATTATAATAATTATTTTGCCTCTAGTGACGGAAAATAAGTCATCATCATCATCATCATCATCACCATTTCAGCCTATCACTAGTCCACCGCTGAACATGAACCCCCAAAGATTGTTACAAAAGCTTTATAGCTCTCATTTTAGTTTTATTTTGCCATAGTCGCCACACATGGCAGGCGGGTTGGCAACCGCAGTTTATTTATTCAGATGTAGCAGGAAGATGCTGTTGACCATCTCCTGGTTTTCATTTTCCCTCTGTCGACTTTTGCACCACCTACAGGATGAGATGGGGTGGTAGATTCTCTTAGACCGCTACCACACAGCAATAATACAATATTAACTGAAAATTGTCACTAAATTAAATTCTTATATTTAATTTATAAAAAAAAACTTTAAATGTATCTATTTTCTTAAAAATTATAATAATCCATTGTAATAATATTACATATAAATATTACATGTAAATGTTACTTATAAATAAACATTATTTGTTTCAGTGTGGAGCTGTATCCATCTCCTCATCATAAGAGAGTCACCGGTTTATGAACACGCTCAGAATAGTGCAAGTGGTACCACCGAGATGTCAGAGAAGGGACGCACATTGTTTCCTCCTATCGATGGCAAAACTATTAATCTGAGCCTCCGTGAACAGGAAAGAGAAAGGATGGGATGATGCTTAGGAGAGGGGATGGGTGAAAGAAGATTGCCGTAATGGATTGATGAGGCAAGTGTAAAAGGAATGGCACTTAGACAGCCACTGAACCAAGCACAATTATCACTGAAATATTTATTAAAGTGTAACTTATTTGGGATTTTAGTATAGTGTCTTCGTGCAACATTTCTGTTATTCTTAATTAATATTTATGAATTAATTAACTAATAATTGTTTTATAATTCATTATTAAATAACTAATTAATACTGGTTATTAACAATCCCTTGTCTATTAATTATATGTATTGTAGTTTTCTAAAGTGAATAACATCTTTGTTAATTCATATTTATTTATTTTAATGAAATTTCTAATATATGTATCACTTCCATCACATCTATTGAGTTGCATTTTCTTTTATTTTTAATACTTCTTCATTTAACTAATAATGAATTTATAATTATAGAGATTTATTTTACGAACAACTGTGAAGCTAGCTGTTATTTTAAGTTATGAAATAATCATTTACCATAAGATTTTTAACTAGAAGATTGTAATTATAATCATATATTTTACAATTTTAATTTTAAAAAAATATAATGGATGTCTAAATGATTATATAAATGATATAGTTTATATAATATTCTGCTGGCTGGAGAACTGTAATCTCAAGCAACAGACCAAACAAATTCAGTTTTAATTAAAGTTTACTTACCAATAATTAATTTCCTTTAGGAACTAGTACTAATAGTTTTTAATACTCTATGCTTTATTAATAATATATCAAAGAATACGGTAACTCTAAATAATTTATTTTGTTATTAATGAATATTTCATCAGACAGCTAATCAGGCAGGCTGGAGTTAGTGCAGAGGTACAGAGGAATTACGTCTTTCTTTCTACTATGACTATGGCTTTATGTAGTACATACGATAGTCTGTGGCTTTAAGCCAGTGTTGCCAGATGGATAAGACAATAATACCGTGCACGGTGGGCCAAAATTACCAGAAATACGGTGTAGCAGTTTTAATTGTTACGGTAGAATTACGGTATTATTTTTATTTATTTATTATGACTATTTTAGTAAATTTATTTACTTACTTTTATTTATTCAGGTTTTTTTATAATAGCCCCCTCTCTTTAGGTTGTAGGTTAATATAAATTCGAAGACTCAATGAGATTCAACCACTCGTTGCGAAATTTTTGTTTGCAGTTATTTTTTTTTGTACAGTCTTCTTTTCTGCTATTTCTTAGATGTTGAAGGATCAGACAAAGAAACACTATTAGTATTCATGTTAGTAATAGTAATTGTGACATGACACTATTCATGTTCATTAGCTATTACTTTAAAACAATGACATTTAAAAAAAATCTACAAACATGCAGTCTAAACATGAACAATTTGTCTGGGCAAACAAAATTCTGAGTACGCTAAGTTCATCATCATCATCGTTTCAGCTTAACACTAGCCCAATGCTGAACATAGACCTCCCCCATAGATTGCCACAAAAGCTTGTACCTCTCGTTTTGGTGGTTTTTGCCACACTTGCCACGCTTGGCATGCAGGTTAAGTTCAAAGTTAGACACTCACAATATCTAAGTTATTTTTCGTCTACATATAGCAACTTAGACTGTGACGCAATTTTGCTTATTTATTATTCGTGCTATCGTAACCAATGACAACCATCAAAATGACATAAAAATTATTTTCTAATACGTTAAATAAAATTTTAAATTATTAATCTAAGGGGGATCTAAATAACAATAAAATATTTTATCAATTTTAGATCTAGTTATATCCTCAGATACGCTGCCTACTCACTTTTACTAGACAGCGCATAGAACTAAGTCCTTACTAAGCATTATGTAAAGTAATAGTAATCATTTTTGTGAGAGCACTCTTGTAACATTTAGAATAAGATCATTCATTATTAAACGACATCTAACTCTGTCAAGACCTATCTTTATTTTATATTAGTTTTAAATATAGTTTTTAAAAACGCCTTGGCATTACGCTCAAACCTGACTGGCGCAGCCGGTAGGATCTCTACGGTTAAACGCAGTTATATCGCAGTGTCCTCGTTTACCTATAAATCGGTAAGAAGCGAACAGTTGCGGAGCCTGCGTACGTGAGATCCTCGAACCAAAACAAATTTTGTCAAGGAGAAGAGCTTCAAGAGGTGCAGGAGATGGAAGAAGTCTGGTGAGTACAACTATTCACCATCCTTCATATCCTTACCCTGAGTTATTTTGAGATTAGTCCTTTCTCGTTATAACGTTTTCTGGTTTAAGTACAAATAAAATAAATAAATAGTATTTTTTTTTTGTCAATAAAATTAAATAAAAATAAAAATAAAAATTAACGTAATATAGTTTATACAATATTCCTTTTATATTTATCTGTAATTTGTGTGTGTTATTTTAAGTTACTATTTTGTGTGTTTTGCGTATTTAAATAAAATTTAAATAAAATGGAAGGACTTAGACTTATCCCAACGGAAATGTTAAAAATCATTCCTTTCTTTAATGGAGATAAACGCCACCTTAATTTATTTATTAGGAAGTGCGAATATGTATTATCTAAATTCGGGGGCGACAGACAGCAACATGTCTACGTCATGCATTCCATAACGAGTCGCCTCACAGACAGTGCAGCTGCGCTTATCAGCGAGCACGGCGACATTTTCATGTGGGCGGAACTTAAGAATTTACTGAAACAGCACTTTGGCGATCCTAGGTCCGAGGAATGTATCGCCATAGAGCTCGAAACATTAAAGATACGGCATAATGAAAGTTATATGGAATTTTGTCATAGAATTCAATCTGTTAAATCGGTGTTATTTTCTAAGGTAAATGAATTAAGCGATGAAAACGTAAAAATTAGTAAAATTACCATATACAATAATACCGCGTTAAATGTATTTTTATACAATCTGCCCGAAAACATGATTCGTGTCATCAGACTTAAATCGCCCACCACTCTAGAGCAGGCCCTTAGCTTCGTTTTAGAAAAAGTTAATTTCCATGAACAATATTTACAGCGAAATAAATTAATGGGAGCAACTTCAACTAATAAACCACAACCACAAGTTAATAATTTTATACCTAATGGCATAATACAACCTACAGGTTTTAAGCCTATTTTTGATGCGTCTCAAACCCAGTTGCCTAAATTCAACTTCGGAATACCGCAAAGTAAACAAAATAAATTTCCATATTTCGGTCAAAACAATAGTCCGCAGTTAGGTTACCGACCACAGAATATTTATAACACCCCTAAACCGAATATTGGTTATCAACCACCTAAAATTGGCCTTCAGCCGTATCAATTCGGGATGCGCCCACAACAATTTGGATATCAACCACCTAAAATTGGCCTTCAGCCGTATCAATTCGGGATGCGCCCACAACAATTTGGTTATCGACCACCACAATTTGGAATGAGGCCTCAACAATTTAATAATCAACCTCAATTTGGTTACAAACCACCACAATTTTCTAAACCGTCGCTGCAACCTGCAGACGTATCCATGCGTACAGCACCACCAGCTAAAATAACCCAACAAGGCTTTCGTCTAAATGAATTAGATTTAGCAGAAAACTACGAAAATTATAGCGACCAGTACTTGCCGTATGACCCCTATTTATGCTATGACGAAAATGAAGATGTAACCGATTATCAAGGTTATAATGTAGAGCAACCCGAATTTTTAGAGAATGAACAATCCAACGAGCAGTCCGATGAAAATTTTTCTACCAAAGCCTCAATGAGGAACGAGAAGTGATAGAGCTGAACTGCGACACTAATCTTAGGCTACCTTTCATTTATTTGCCAGAGATGGACGCAAGGTTTATGATTGATACTGGTAGTACCAGATCTTTTATAAGCCCTCGAAAGGCATACCAGTATTTTTCAGAGGTAATTTATCATGAACCCTTTCAAGTTATAAGTACACATGCATCCAGTAACCATAACGAAGTTATATCTATCCCTTTACCACCAACGTTTAAAAATAAAAACGGATACCACAAATTTTACGTATATAACGTGGACTCTAAATATGACTGCTTAATAGGCAATGACTTATTACAACAAATAGATGCAATCATTGACATTAAAAACCACGTACTTATTACTAAAAATACAAAAATTCCTATAATTAATAATAATTTTAAACTCGATGTTAAATTACACCCGCGTACAGAGCAGCGTGTTAAAGTCCCTGTAGATTTATATTCAGGAGAAGCCATTCTTAATTATTCAGAATTTTGTGAAGGTGTACGTATGCCATCTGCTATCGTAACCTGTATAAACGGATATGCAACTACGATTATACAGAATGCGTCGGATAAGACTATAGACCTAAGAATTAATAAACCGTTTAGCGTAACTAAGTATGAGAATGAAGAATGTATGGTGAATAAAATAAATATTTCCGATTTAGATAACGATAGTATACTAGAAGAAAATTTGTCGAAACTAAGACTTAGTCATATGAATGAAGAAGAGCAACAATGTATTTATAACCTATGTAGACAGTATAAGGATATATTTTATAGCGAGCAGTTACCGTTAACTTTTACAAATAACGTAAAACATTTTATAAGAACAAAAAACGAAGACCCTATTTACACTAAACCATACAGACAAGCACAGTTTCAAACAGACGAAATAAAAAGACAAGTACATAAGCTATTAAAAGACAACGTCATCCAGGAGTCTTATTCTCCATGGAGTTCGCCCGTACATCTCGTGCCAAAGAAGCCGGATGCATCAGGTGAAATGAAATACAGAATGGTTATAGACTACCGACGACTTAATGACATAACTGTAGATGACAAATACCCTCTCCCCAACATTACTGAGTTATTTGATAAGTTAGGGAAAAGCATGTATTTCTCTACTATAGACTTAGCAAGTGGCTATCACCAGATTGAACTAAACGAATCAGACAGACAAAAGACTGCGTTTAGTACACAATCTGGACATTATGAGTTTCTGAGACTCCCTTTTGGACTTAAGACAGCTCCAGCTACGTTCCAGCGAGCTATGGACAGCATTCTCAGAGGTTTGCAAGGGATACACTGTATGGTGTATCTCGACGACATTATAATATATTCCACTAGTTTACCAGAACACATAGAAAAGTTACGTTTGGTTTTCGAAAGACTTCGATCGACTAATTTAAAAGTTCAATTGGACAAGTCAGAATTTTTACGCACGGAAGTACTATACTTAGGACACACCATAACAAAAGACGGACTTAAACCCAACAACGATAAAATCGAAGCGGTCGTAGACTATCCACTACCTAAGACTACGACAGAAATTAAAAGTTTCCTAGGACTCATAGGTTACTACCGTAGGTTTATCAAAGACTTCGCAAAAGTTACTCAACCTCTCACGGCGTGTCTAAAAAAAAGAAACAAAATAGTGATAGATCAAAATTACATCGATGCTTTCCAAAAGTGTAAAGCGCTTCTGACGAATGCCCCTCTACTACAATATCCCGATCCAAATAAAGCATATATCCTTACTACCGATGCCTCAACAGTAGCCCTAGGCGCTGTTCTATCCCAAGGTCCAATAGGCAGTGATAAGCCTGTTGCATATGCTAGCAGAACCCTTAGCGATACAGAAACACGATATAGTACGATAGAAAGGGAACTACTTGCAATTATCTGGGCAGTAAAACACTTCCGGCCTTATTTATATGGACAAAAATTCCAAATTTACACAGATCATAGGCCCTTAGCGTGGCTCTACTCTCTAAAAGAACCAAACAGTAAGCTTACACGGTGGAGATTACGATTACAGGAATATGACTTTGATGTTATTTACAAAAACGGCAAACAAAATACAAATGCCGATGCCTTATCAAGGATAAAACTTAACGCCTTAGAGTCCGACGATAAACTTTCCCTAAAAGTAAATGTAGACGATAAAGAACAAAGACTGAAACAATACTTGGACGAAGTTACTGACGAAATATGCAGACTGACTACTTCACAACGTAAATACTCCTCCGAAGAGACTATAACTATCTCAGATTCATCTCGCACAGCAACAATAAGCCCTATTAATGAACTTGACCGACTAACCCCTACTTACCAAATACCGACAATATCCAGCAGTACTGAGACAGCTCATTCTGCAGTAGAATTAGAAACATCCGGTATCCCCATACTGCAGGAAGCCATTGACACTAAGCCAAATCAAATCTTAGTGTTTACTTGGTTTAAGAACGATATCCAAGTTAGAAACCTGTCGCGCGATAAACAGAACATTTTAGAAATATTTTTACCTGTAAACAATAATGAATTAATTAAAAACTTTTTAAAAGAATACATAAAACCTAAAACAAAATACTTTATATACTTTGAAAGCGAGCAACATAGGAAACAATTTACTAACGTTATTATCACATTATTTAAAAAAGATATGGTTCAGTTTTTTGAGTGTACGCAAAGAGTTGTCTACATAGAGGACGAAAAAGAGCAAAGAGCGATTATATTAAAACAACATGAAGGTAAAACGTGCCATAGAGGAATTAAAGAAACCATGGTTCGAATAAAAAGAAATTATTACTGGAATAACATGCAACAAACTATATCAGCAATCTTAAACGGGTGTGAAGCATGTAGAAAGATGAAATATGACAGAAACCCTATAAAACCAGTACTTCAATTAACTCGGACACAAAATGCACCATTCCAAGAGTTATTTATCGATCTCTTTACAATAGAAGGAAAATACTATTTAACATTAGTCGATGCCTTCAGCAAATTAGGACAAGCAATAGAAGTTTCAGACAGATCTACACCAGAAGTTATTCGTGCTTTACTTAAATATTTCAGCTTTTATGGAGTTCCAAAGAGAATTTCCTGCGACCCCGGCAAGGAGTTTAATAATGAGTTAATGAAAGAACTTATGTCATTCTATAAAATAATATTACATGTCACTACACCTAATAACCCGAACTCCACTGGCATAGTAGAAAGGTTTCACTCGACAATCATTGAGATTTATCGGCTTGCCAAATATGAAAGAAAATGCACAGACGCGGCGTCCGTAATGACATTTTCAATTCTAGCATATAATAATACTATACATACGGCCACCGGGTTCACCCCATTCGAGGTAGTTTTTGGGCACACCGATTCCGGTCAAATATTTGACATTGACTTTGAAAAAGCTTTTCTTCAGCAACTAATCTACTAATCTAATAACTAAAGATCATGCGAAACGTACCAAACACCTATATCAACATTTATGTGAGAAAATGTTGTTGAAAAAGGAAAAAGTTTTAGAAAAGAAAGGAGGAGAATCAGGAATACAGTTTTCGATAGGTCAGGAAATATATGCAAAAGATATTAATAAAAGAAAAAGCAAAGATAAGCCAAGATATCACAAGGCAAGAATTACTGGAAAAATTACGCGAAATATTATACCCATTACCATAGGCGAAAGAAATACTAAAACACCTATTAAAAACATAAAACGTCCTCCACAGGTGGTGCCTAACCATGATGACCCTAGTTGCAATGAACCAGGCCCTTCAACATCAAGAGGTCAAAAGTAACCCGGGTATTCTTCCCGTTAAGAACGGTCAAGCCTTTCTGCAGAAGGATAAGTGGAGCATAATAAAAATAATAGATCTTACTGGTCTTGGTAATGACTTAGATTTTAATACACTTAAATATAATGAGTTTTTAAGGCTAGTAGATACTAATAAACCCTATGAATACGAATTTCTATCTATTAAATCTCAAGGTAATTACTTGCGTGATATGGTCATCGAGAAATTTAGACAACTGGTCCCAACAAGACGATTTAAAAGAGGTCTTTTAAACCCTCTAGGATCTTTAATAAAAATCGTAACCGGTAATCTAGATCACAAAGATGCAGTTCTCTACGATTCACTAATCTCTCAATTACAAGACAAAAGCCATCATACCGATAGGAAAATAACACTGATTTCCAAAATGCTTGATAATCTTATTAATGACACGGAAACCCTTCATAACAATACTTTAAATCTTGAATGAACGGCTAAAACGTGTAGAAAGAATGGTTAAAAATCTAATTACTAAAGAAGAGAACTCTATTTATGCTACCTATATTCTAGGTTTGTTTAATACATTTATAAGTAATTTCCGAACTATCTATATTAAATTAAGCGAAATGGAAACTGCACTCGCCTTCAGTAAAGTCTCTGTCCTTCATCAATCTGTTGTTAATTCAACTGAGCTATTATATATTTTACAGTCAATATCCAAGTTTGACAATTTAATGTATCCAGCAACAGAAAGTAACCTTGTTAACTTAGAAATAATGATAGAAGTTAAAGCATACATGAAATTAAACCAGATAACGTTTATAATGGAAATTCCTCTGATATATAACCATACTTATAATTATTTTAAGATTTATCCCTTACCCGTCTACAGTTCCTCTGAAAATAAAACAAAAATTATTATTCCTAAATATCCTTACCTTTTGGTGAATGGTTTAAAGTACTTACCTGTGGCGAAACCATGCAAGCAGTCCACAGGTGCCGATCAGTTCTTGTGTACAGAAGACGACCTGGTGCCATATCCTGAAAATACCTGTATTGAGCAGCTGATGGGATTTCATCCAAATCTTACCTGCTGCGTGTCCCTTGCAGTTCACATAGAAGAAGTTAAGATTCAACACATCGGACTGAATAACTGGATACTCTATGCCAGACGTATTGTGGTGTTAACTAAAGATTGCAATAACGATATCAGCCACGAAGCCCTTCAGGGTACATATATTATAACCACGGATGATAGTTGCGAGATAACTATAGATGACGTGCATGTACACCATCACCGCTCTGACCTGATGAAATCATCATATAAGGAGACACCGGTTCCAGTCCTTGATTTACCTCAAGTAAAACCTAAACTCATGGACGTACCAAGTGTTAACATTAAAAACATTAATCTGGATGATCTGAAACTATTATCTATGACTCTTAAAACCAATAGTGAAAGTCGTGAAAAAGTGAAGAGTGAAGTGCCTGAAGTTAGTTTACCTACGTTAATACTTTATGTAATTCTAGTTATAAGCATAATCCTTTGCATTTTATATAAGTTTAGATTAAGTATTATTTCTAAACTGCGTAATTATTCGGCTCCTGTTTTGCCCTCTAATTCCGCTCTTGATGAGGGAGGAGTTATATCCTCAGATACGCTGCCTACTCACTTTTACTAGACAGCGCATAGAACTAAGTCCTTACTAAGCATTATGTAAAGTAATAGTAATCATTTTTGTGAGAGCACTCTTGTAACATTTAGAATAAGATCATTCATTATTAAAAGACATCTAACTCTGTCAAGACCTATCTTTATTTTATATTAGTTTTAAATATAGTTTTTAAAAACGCCTTGGCATTACGCTCAAACCTGGCTATCTTGTTATCGTAGTTAAAAAAAACTTTCAACTTACTGACGTAAACAAAGACAAATATGGCTCTTAGCCAGTATGCATGTTTTGGTAGTAAAGCGCTGTACCCTGTACTCAGTAGACTTGTTATTCCATTGATCTAAATAACTAAATTTTCGGTGTTATATTGGCAGTATTGAATACTATTGGTTAGAGAGTGTTCGACGAAGTCACGACAATGGTCTTTTTCTGAATTTTTGGACGGGATACCAGTTTCGGTTTAGGTTCGAAAATACGGTAACTTTCATACACCGTAATTTATGACTACTGTAGGTGGCAGATTTAAAAACAAAAAGTAAAATTACGGCAAATATACCGTAATTACGGTGCATATGGCAACGCTGCTTTAAGCTACCTATATCGTAGTGTTTAGATACTCTTTGTAGGCTACTTTTTAATATTATATATTTATAATATTATGTATCACCTAAAATTATTTATACACTACATTTATAATAGCAGTGGTTATATTCTTTCTGTTCGATATAACGGTAGTGCTCAGTAGCATGTAACTAATGATAAAAAGCTATTTTTTCCCCTTAAATTATTATTTTTATTATACTTATATATAAGGTTTTTTTTGTTGTCCTATACTAATATATATATATATATATATATATATATATATATATATATGTTTATAGACTAGCAATTTCCGGGTGGGATCCAAACCCGCGACAAATAGCCTAGAAGTCAAACGCTTGTAACTTTGACAACTGAACCTTTATCTCTTACGACGTAACAATTAAAATCTGATTACCAAGTCACATATTGAATAATGCCTCTCATTATTTTATAGTTTTTTTTTTACTTTATGCTACAGAGGGTTGGAGGTGGAAATCTGATTTGAATAAGTGTAACGAAACATCACGTGCACCTTATTCGGCCCCGGCCAGTAAAATCCTAATGAGGACACATCGGTGCCGAGGATGCACTACCCCAATATAAACTCAGCGTCACAAAAATCGCACCTCTCTGAGTTTGCGCGAAAAATGGCTGTAATGGCTAGAAACGAATTATATTTATATAAATATTGGTATCTTTGAAATGGGTATTTGAATAGCTTTACATTATTAATAAAAAAATCATGAAATCATTAAAACATTTATCATTATAGAGCGTCAAAAATAAACACTGTCAAATGCTCGTTAGTAAGGACGCTAGTTACACCACCTAAAAAGGGTATAAAAGGGTCGATCTGGATGAAATATGGGCCAGTCGTAATTTAGACTTTGCAGTGAACACACGTGAACAAATAACCCAAGTAAGAACAAGTAAAGATGGACACCAGCTCTGAAGAAGCCGCTCAAGTGATTGCCCTATTGCAGTCGGGGATGCGGCAGTGTGACGTTGCTCGACAGTTGAACCTGTCCCGTTTTTCAGTTCGACGGGTGTTCCAACGTTTTCAGCAGACTAGAAAACCGGGATCTGGAAGAAAACGGTGCACATCAGAAAGAGATGACCGTTTCATCGTTACGAAATCTTTCCGAAACCGTTTTACAAATGCTGTTGAGTTGCAACAACAGCTTCGATCAACTCGGAGATAACGGGGGTAACACTAGGTTTAAAGAACTTTTTTTGTATTTATTAAGTTTTTTTTTAAATTATTAATTTTGCTAATTTGTACATACCCTGTCTTTTTCTTTAATTTCTCTTTCGTCTCGTTATGAAAGTAAAATTCAATTAAAATTCCTAAAAGCTAATGAAATTACCTTTCGAATGATACCCTCAAACCACAACATTGCCATTGGCCTGTTGTGTTAAAATAGTATTTAAATAATTTTTTTCGGATGTGCGATTTTTTTGACGCCGGGTGTATTACCCCTGATGCATCAAAGATTAGCAATAGCCTAGCTAACGAGGTTAATAGCATTTTGACTAGTCTCGTAGAATATACAATCTCGTGAATATGATTTTTTTATTTTATCTATATCTGTAAAGAATTTTTTATTAAAATTGCTACATTTGAGTCTGTTTCGAAATAAATGAATGAAATGAGACAATTTTGTTAGACATTAGCAACACGACGAAACAAAATATGCATTTACAGCATTGATTTACAATATCATGAAACTAAAAAAAATTTTATTATAATTATCTTAGCTATCGTCGAAATAGCACGCTACACTAACGGCTTGTTATCGCTACCACATGTACATTAGCACTATTATACATTATACAATCAGCACACAAAGAGTATATGACTAATATTTCTGTGTACAATGTTGCAAAGATTATAATGGTTTCTTTAAATTATATTAAATCACATATCTTGTAACAATAACAGCTACAAAAAAGAGTTTTATCAACTAAAAGAACACGCGTGACCAGCAATGAACTGATGATCCTGGTGAACAGGTCATTGTCATGAAGTTATTGCATTTTTTATCATTCTTAATAAACAAAATTGTGTTTGCAAACTTTTCAAATCGTGAAAATTTATTTGGAATATACATTACTTTATTATTAAAGTTCCGTGTTATTTGCTTGACCTACATGTATGGGCGTTAAAAAAAACTTAGTAATTAAACAACACATTTTGTTAATATATAATTTTGAATACAAAGCTTTTAAGAAGTACCGAATTAAGATTATAATAAATAAAATTTTACTCAAAAACTTTGTAGGGTTCGGTTACTCATGTGGCAACACTGTATACTCGTTTAACAGGTAGTTCCCGTAAATTTTTAGTATCAATTTTTGACAAACCTCCTTTTGTATCAATTTTATCTTTCTTGTATTGAAAGACTTTTTGATTACGACATTTGTCTGAAAATAATTTAAATGGTCTATTAATACGAAACTTCTGATTAGCTTAACAAAGTAACGCGTTCGTTGAAAACAAATTCATTACAAGTAAATAAATAGATACCAGTCATGATTAAATTAAAGTAGAAAAGACAAAACAAGAAGTTTACCTTTTCTGTATATGTAGATGGAACTAGATGAGCTAGTTATTCACCTGGTGGTGATAGCCACGCCTACTCATAACAGTGCGGTGTTACCAAATTTTCAATAGAACATTTTGTGTAGCAGTGCTCTACGCATGTAACTATTAGACAACAGTTATTCATTCACATACTCATCATCATCATAATCATTTTAGTCCATCACAAGTCCACGACATAGAACTCTCCCGTAGACTGCCACAAAAACTAAGCCATCGACTCTCCCCAAAACCCTGGAGGTCTTTTCACCGTCCCATCTGGTAAGTGTTCGTCCTATTCTGTTCACATCTATGCCAACTTATTGTTTTATCATAATTATGATATTGTGAGGTTTTGTGGAATTACATTAATTTTGGTAGAACTTTGTAGATGCTTACTTGTATAATCATTAACGATAGTAATGATATAATAAATGGCCGGGGACTGAGGGACCAACAGAAAAGTAACTCCTCTATGCCAACAGATTATTAACAAAAAAAGAACATTATAATCAGTTCCGGATTATAAACTACTACAACTACAACCCTATCTTAAAAAAGTTATCTAACGTCATTGTCTATTGATCCTGGACCATTTATATGGGCAATTCAATATAGGCCTCTCCCTCAGATAACTTACATCAGTATTCGGTAATTGTTGCTGTGGTCGGTAAATCATTACAATTTTCGGAATCAATATTTTTAATACATATTTTTAAAGAAAAGAGAAAAGATGATGATGATGTTCTCCTAGCCGATTTCGAACACAGCGACTACTTCCGAATACTGTCGACAGCCATCAAATGCGCAAGAGATATTATAGTGCCACGAGTGTACGCGCAAACACAGAGGAACTCACTCGTCCCAACCTACCCTCGCCCGATGTAACAATGATGCGACAAGATCGGAGGTAAAAATATAAGTGTAAAGAAAAGTCTGAATTCAGATTGCTCTCGAACCTTGCAATTGGCGAGCACGGCACCCGAAATTATACGGCTTATATCCCATATACTTATATGTAAGGTAGATGTGATTTGTTATAGATTATATACAGATATAAGATGTAAGTACAAGCTAAATAAAGAGGTATAATGACAGAGTTTTGTCATCTTCTGCGCATAGATTTGTTCAGCAGCAACTCGAACCTCTCGTCTCATCTTCAGTGTTCTGTTTTCGCTGTGGACGTGTATACGAGCGTAAGCAACATGTTGCCCGTTTTATTGAAGCATAAAATTAATTGTTTATGTAATAATTATATGTAATTATTACAAAAAATCCGTTTAGTTAGTCTAGTTTAGTTCAGTAGTGTGCAAGCATTACTGTGTTTCGGTTTGAAGGGCACTGTGAGCTAGCGTAATCACTGGGCATTTGAGACTAAAGAACTGATGTCTCAGGGTGACGAGCGCAGTGTGGTGTCACACAGAAATATTCTGAGTGACACAGCATTTGTTGTGGGCGGACGTTGCACTTACCATCAAGTGAACGTTTTGCTCGTTTCGTCACATTATACAATAAAAAAAATATTATATGCAAGTGTAAAGTAGTAGAGCCTAAAAGTGAAGAATGGGGGCTAAAAAATGTATTTCACAAGTAAACAAATTTAATCGCATACATCTATTAAAAGATCTACGAGACAGTGAATATTATAAATTTTTAAAAATCTTTAAAGTTCTTTAGTTAGGCTACATCTCATTCCGATAGTTTTGATTGGTTCGATTATTGATTGTGTTGTGACGTCGTTGTTAGGTACATGCGCACAAGTGTCCTGTATCAGAGTAAGGGCGGATTTCACCGATGAAAATAAACCCGATCAGTTGAAGCTAAACGAAGTTTAAGCATTTAACTGAGTTCAATGCTACAGTTTGCATTTCATCAACATCAAATGAACACAGTTAAAGCTAAACGTGATTAATATTCAGAACGCCCAATTTTCGAAGTTCAACTCTCTAAACGCGTTTAGAGAACTGTCATTGTTTGCTCAACTATGTAAACAAAAATATTTTTAATTCGTATAGTTTATTGTTTCTAACCTCTGCATAAAAACAGGCTGTTTGATGTCACAAAATATGAAATACATCGATTTTTGTTTTATTTTGTGATGACATTTCATGTAAACTTCGTTTTTCTAAACGCGATCAAAATGGAGCTGATGAAATCGGTTAGACAGAAACCGAGATCAAATGATACATTTGAACTCAGTTAAGTAAAACGGGGTTTTATTAAACTTGGTTTCCAAAGCGATCGGTGAAATCGGGTCTTAGAGAGTACCGGGTGGAGCTACTGAGCAGTAAAATAAGGTAAGACACGGTTTGTTCTGATCTGACTGAGGTCCATCATCCAATGATTTTGAACAAGGAATTATTAGGTAGCTGAAGTGATATTTATAGTTCCCGATCTGATCAGATCTGACGATTATGTTAGCGTGTGAATTATTGATAAATCACTGTGATTTTTATATATCTAAACTTTATTTTTAATAAAGTGACAAAACGAGAAAAACGTTCACCTGCTGGTGAGTTCAACGTCTACCCATGACAAATGCTGTGTCAGGCAGATTATTTCTGTGTCACCACACTGCACACGTCACTCAAGAGACTGAAGTTCCTAGTCTCATATGCCCAGTCATAACGCTAGCTCTCAGTGGCCTTCGAACCGAAACACAGTAATGTTTTCACACTACTGCTTCACGACAGAATAACTGGCACTGGGGTGATACCTACCTAGACGGATTCCTGCATAGGAATCCTACCACCACTATTACATTATTATTACATTCAATAATCAAGAACAACAAAAAGAAGTGGTACGACATGTCATATATTTGCATGTAACAAATAAACCACAGCGATACGTTCATTTACGTTCTACTCGAAATAAACAAAAAACTACTTTGATCCATCCCATTTATTGCGCAGCAAGATTTGTTTGAAATTTAAGCGATTTGGATGTGAAACGTAACTTTTCAACGGATACCATAGATGAACAAAGAGTATATAATTAGTGTTATATTGCTACCATGCTTTATATTGTTTTTTTTTAATAGTAAAAATGCATGTCGAATGCTTAACAGATGTCGTGACAATAGATAATTCAAAATGTCGATCGACAGTAAAATGATAGTTGACTTTTACTAAGATTTGCTGGACTGATGAAGACAAAACGAAACGAAAAGTACAATTCTGGTCTTACTTTGAATTTACCTATAAGTGCTTATTATAATAAACATATATAAGCATAATAAACTATAAATATTAAAAATCTAAACAAAATATACACTGAAATTAGAAAGTTCAATTAAAACACTACCGTCACTCTTCGAGTTGATGCCAAAAGACTTTATTTATACTCATTCCGCCTCGGCGTAAACGTCATTGATTCTCTTCCCAATCAAAATGCCTGAATATATATGATAAAGTGACTAAACGAGCAAAATGATAAGTGCAACGTCTGCCCGTAATAAATGCAAGTCACCACACCCATAGCCCACTTTTCGTGGTAAACGAGACGTGACAGGTGGCGAAACACGTCGCAGTCATTTTAGTAAGAGTCATCAATTCTTACTCCCCATTGCGTTCCTACGTGTATAGAGACAGCATTGCATATTATGGTGTTATTCTTATAGAATAGGGGGCAAACGAGCAGGTGGCTCACGTGATGGTAAGTGATCACCGTCGCCCATGAACATCTACAGTACCAGAGGAATAGCAGATGCGTTGCCGGACTTTGAGATAGGAATAGGCTCTTTTCTTAAAGGTCCCTAAGTCGTATCGGTCCGAAAAAACCGCTGACGGCAGCACATTCCATATAGTGCAAGTGCGTGGCAGAAAATTCCGCGAATAACGTACTGTGGTGGAATGCCAACCATCAAGGTGGTGACGATGGAATTTTAAGTTGTGCCGTAAGGTGCGATGGTGAAATTCAACGGCTGGATTTAATCCAAACAATTGCTCGGAATACTCTCCGTGGTAGATCCTGTAAAAAATGCAAAGAGATGCAACATCTCTTCGCAAAGCCAGGGGATCAAGCCGATCAGATAGAACATAGTCGTCGACGATTCGAGCCGCACTTCGTTGAATGCGGTCAATTGGAAGAAGCCTATACTGGTGTGCCCCCGCCCAGAGATGAGAATAGTACTCCATGTGCGGCCGAACCTGCGCTTTATAAGGTTCCGTGGTGGGCCGGTATGAAGTACTGTCGCGCTCTACTGAGCACGCGAAACTTTTTAGAGGCCAGTTTGGCCTTCCGTTCCAAGTGACCGCGAAATTGAACGTTGCTTGATATGGCGACGCCAAGGATTCCAATATTCCAATACAGGCTGAGGCAACGAGGGGGGTGCTCTCGAAATGAGGTGATACGACGAAGGGTTTCTTTTTTGCGGTAAACGCGCAAACTTGTGCCTTGTTAGGCTTGAACTCGACTAAATATAGTCGGCCCCAGTCCGAGATTTTGTCTAACAAAATCTCGACTTCAGACACAAGTTTGTTCCAGTATATGTCGACGTATTCCCGAGACATATTGGCACTGATTGGCACGGCCGGTGTATAAGGCATCACCGGTGCTGTCATCTGCATAGCAATTAATGTTATTTGCATCGCAAGAATATCGATAGGAAAGAGGTAGGTAGTATTCTATTCTGCCGGACACCTAGCGATTACATGTATGTACAAGTTTAAAGTAATATATATTAACCTCTGCATAAATGCTCTGCGACGGGATATGCGCACGCACGAATCTATAAAGGTGCTTAGGCAACTGGGCGACAACGACAATGATTATTAGATTTAATATCATATTCGTCGTACAAAATATCTGATTCGAGAAAAGGTGATATTGTTCAATCAATGATTTATTTACGTGAAATATTATTTTAAACGCTTTATATTGATTTGATGACTAGTTAATGTTGTATGATTATTCTATAAAGTGAAACTTTTGAATTATTTTCTTTTAACATTTTACCAATACATGGGCTTAAAATTAGGTAATTAGCATACTAGTACAAATTATCACTTTTTTAGACATCACATAATAAATAATATCACCGATTGGCTTAGGCGCCATGGGTCGCGGCTTTAATTTCCGCACGTCCCGTGTTTGTATGACCTACAGATAATTGTTCCAGATCTGAATGTTTGTGCGTCTGAAATGTGTGTCTGTAAAAAACTCCCAACCACGATACTATAGTAATCCGACACTATTCCGATGATATCCCGGGCGTCAGTCTGAGCGAGATTAGTATGGCTCTCAAACAGCTTAAGAATGGCAAAGCGCCGGGTGAGGATGGAATATCAGCAGAGCTTCTAAAAGCAGGTGGAAAACCGATACTAGTAGTCCTTCACAAGCTCTTTAATTCCGTCATCAGGGGCGGCGCTACGCCGGAAGCGAGGAGTAGAAGCGTGGTTGTCCCGTTCTTCAAGAAGAAATAACTATAGACCGATATCGATTCTAAGCCGCGTCTACGTGCTGTTTTCGAGAGTCATAACAAATGGTCTCGCAAGCAGACTTCTTCGACGACTTCCAGCCTCCCGAACAAGACGGATTCCGAAAAGGCTATAGTACTATAGACGACGTACATACCCTTCGCCAGATTGCACATAAGACTGCTGATTACAATCTTCCGCTATGTCTGGCTTATGTGGCACTATGAGAAAGCCTTCGATTCCGTCGAAATTTGGGCGGTGCTACAGTCGCTTCAGCGGTGCCGAATCGACTGTCGGTATATCGATGTGTTGCAGTGCTTGTATATCAATGCTACGATGGCTATCCGAGTACAGAACCAGAGTACGAAACCGATCCAATTGCAGAAAGGTGTACGACAGGGTGATGTAATATCCCCGAAACTCTTCACATAAAGTATCAACATCAATGGCGAATACATCACTCACCTTCGATTTGCCGACGACATAGTCATAATGGCAGAATCGCTGGAGGACCTATGCTTGCAGGCGTTATGCTCAATGACCTCTATAGTGTCTCAACTGGTAGGTCTTAAGATGAACATGGACAAGACGAAGATCATGTCTAACGTCCATGTCACACCTATATCCGTTATTGTTGGGAACACTACGATTGAAGTTGTCGACGAATATGTATACCTAGGACAGCTTGTCCGACTAGGTAGTTCCAACTTCGACCAAGAGGAAAATCGGCGGATCCAACTCGAAACTGAACAAGAAACTGCGTCACATCTTCTCGTCGAGTATACCTCAATCCCTCAAAACAAAAGTGTACAACCAGTGCGTGTTTCCAGTGATGACATATGGAACCGAGACGTGATCTTTCACTGCAGGCCGCATAAGGAAAAGGCTATGCGGGGAGTTTCTCATGCGAGATAAAATCCGTAACGATGTTATCCGCAGCAGAACTAGAGTAACCGACATAGCCCTAAGGATTAGCAAGGTATAGTGGCAATGGGCCGGTCATATGGCTCGGAGAACCGATAACCGTTGGGGAAGAAAGGTTCTCGAGTGGCAACCTCGTACCGGCAAACACAGTGTAGGGCGACTCCCCACTAGATGGAACGACGACCTGCACGATTTTTCGGGAAGTCGATGAATGCAGGTGGTTTAGGACCGTGTTTTGTGGCAATCTATGGGGGAGGCCTATGTTCAACAGTGGACTATGGTATGCTGAAACGATGATGATGATGACATATATTAGTACCGTGCGTAAATCGAACCCGTGACATCCACTGCGACAACCGAACTGTCAAATTTTCGAAAATCACGTATTAAGACAAAAATCTCAAGACAAACATGGTTAATACTTGCGATTGATAAACTCCATCTTTCAAACATTGGACATTTTAGAATTTTGTTTAAGTAAAGGCAAACGATTTGGACATGGACCATATCCAAACATATAATATTACATTAATGTGCATTTTATCGTATTTTATATTAATATATGAATTAATAAATAAGTTTTTAAACAAATATTTACGTACCTTTAAAAGATTTATATTATTTAATTTATTAATTCATTTATTATTCAAACAGTCGTAAACTTTTTTCCAGTGTCAAGTAACATATGCAGGAATACAATCTTCAAGCACGAAGATTCATCATTTCGGTCGACAGTAAAATGATAGTTGACTTTTACTGAAGATTTGCTGGTCTCATGGAGACAAAACGAAAAGTGTAATTTTGGTCTTAAATAGAATTTTTCAATCAATGGACACTTTCACGGGCACTTGCTGCATAATAAACCATCATTATTTTACATCAAAACTCAAATTATACACAGAAATAACAAAATTCAATGAAAACACCACCGCCACTTTTCGAGTTGGCGCCAAAAGTCAAAACATTTATATTATCTTTACAATATTTAACGTTAAAATAATTTCGCTTGAGATGTTCACAGGTCAAAGGACTGGTTGATACTAAAGAACTATAAATACCCTTTCTTTCACATCAGTGATAATTCACTGACCTGCTTTCTAAAACGGAGGGTCGCTGTATGAGGTATGGCTGTTAATATTTTTAAAAATATCTGATTTTCGTTAGATCAATATTTTTAAATGTATCAATATACAAACTACAATATACAATTTACAAAATATCTATATTTCGATATATCGACAAATTTATTTAAAAAAAAATAAGTCATTCCAAAAATGACTTACACAGATTTTTAATCAAGTACATTTTGTAAACATATTAAATATCCTCATTGTGATTAATCTAAAACATATATTAAGGGTTTATTCAAGAAGGAGAAGAGACGAGCCAAACCTTTATCTGAAAGAAAGTGTGATGTCTGACTATAACAAATGCCTTGTCACCCAGAATATTAATGCAACCTTTTCACGGTTCAATCGCTAAGCGGATCTTGTATAGTATAAATCATTTAAAATATATAACTTAAGATAATATGATTTAAATATTTTACTAAAAAAAACGGAAAAAGTATGAAATAACAGTGTTTTTTGGACATTTAAATTGTAGTATCAAAGAATAAAATTTCAGAATTTGTGAATTAAAATCAATAACGTTACTCTGCTTTTCACATCTATCGGCACTCCGACAAATGTATTTATGTATACATGCGTATATGTGTACACAAACCGCTGCGCGCGACGTGCCTACAGTACTTCCCAGGGCGGTTCTCACCGCTCAGAGTTACCGATACACAAGTCGACAGTCCGAATGGACGCCCGCAGCCTCCCTCAGACGGTCATTAGACGACTTAAAATATTTAAGATATTCGAAATCGCGAAAGCATGCAACGAACGCGACACAGTCCGAATTTCGAAGTTTTTGTAGGAGTTTATTTATTTATTTATGTTTGGGTCAAACCAAACCTGGCACGCGGGCCCCTGGCCCGCGAGCACAGCATCCGGTGAAGCTGTAAAAGCCGAGAAGGCTAACAGCAATTACATCACCGAAATTAGATACTACAGTACTTTTCACTTCAAAACTTATTTAAAAAAATATTGGCCGTCGATATCTAGATTTCAGTACCGAACTATCAATATATCGTTTCACAAAATTTCATTCAAAACTATCGATATTTTATCAATAGTTCTAGTATGAGGTTTCTATTGGAGGAGGCAGTCGTTTTTACATATATTTATACTTATTTTTTAACTATGTTTGATCACTATATGATGCTGCACAGTAGGCAAGCCGGCGAATTTTTTTTTGAATCGTGTAATTATGATAGTCGCGCGATCTCGTTTTAAGCGAAATCTAACGTTAGCTGATACGTCGCAGAGTGATATTACGCGTATGATATTATACACATTTCCATTTTCTTCTCTGTAGACAGAACGTTATTGATAATCTGCAAACAAAATTTTAATAATTATCTTGACAGACAAATGGATAATTTATTGAAAAGTCAAACTGGTTAAAAAATTTGAACTTTCATTTCAATCTGCCAAACTACAAAATAATCACTCATACTTATTAGCTTATATTATTAGGTAATGTATTCGTGATGCTAATGCTACTTGTGCTCGTGTGATTAAAACTAATACGGGAGAGTTAAGCTATTTGATAAGGTGGCTAGTTATTGCACTAGTAAGTATTGTTTGCTTTTCTGTTAAAAATAACCTGTAATGGATAAAATAATATTATAATATACTGATAATTTTCTTCGATTTGACTGTAGAATGTGAGTGAGTCAGAAAGTTTAGGCGTTCAAACTGAGTTCAAATTTCATAGACTTGCCTAGATAAGACATTATGAATACAGTTTTCGCATATAATACATGTTAGTTTGACCAGTATACTCTGTTGTTTTTTTTACCACAATAAAGGTAGATGTAAATTTTGATATACCCTGATACAAATCTTACTTGATTAGAATTTATTTATTAACCTTTGTGTTTCTCTGTATCACTGTATTAAGAATATGACAGATTAAGACAAAATCTAGTAAATTATAACAATAAGTATTATATAATTTAAAATCCTCATTTTTGGTGTACAATCCTCCAGAGAGGACATACAAACCTGCCTTGATATTGAGTGGCATCCCAACAAGAAATATAATATTATGTATATAGGAATATTCAAATTTCATAGTATGGGAGTGACCTGGCTTACCATTAGGTGAATGTTTTGCTAGTTTCATCACATTATCCAATAAAAAAAAACTGTAATAATTTAAGTGGTCCTGCTCTGAGGAAAAAATAAATGGTCACATTACTCATACACATGATGATGATGTTCTCCTAGCCGATTTCGACCACGGCGACAACTTCCGAATCCGAATGTCGAGAGCCATCAACTGCGCAGGAGATATTATAGTGCCACAAGTGTATGCACAAACACAGAGGCACTCACTCGTCCCAACCTACCCGCACCCGATGTAAAGCTGATGCGATAAGATCGGGGGTAGGCTAGGATGCAGTGTCAGAAACACGGGGACAAACACAACACAACCAGACCCGAAAACCAACAATTTGTGTTTTAGCACAAATGTTGGCTCCGGCTGGAATTCTATAGGACCCACGGTGTAGAAGTCAGGTACTCTGATCACTATGCCACGCGGTTGTCATCACATATACATAATACACATATACATACATACATACATAACAGCTAAAATACTATTAAAGTTTTCCTGTGGTGGTAAAGGTGGTAAGACTAATAAATATTAATATATAAATAGTACTGTCACACTCAACTTTAGTCAGATAGAGAGACTTGGTGTATGAGAGTTTCAAACACAAAAACAATCAGATTTTTTATGGTTGAAATGGAAGTTGTTGTAGATGTTCATGGGCGGTGGTGATCACTTACCATCAGGTGAGCTGCTTTATTGTTTGCCTTCTAATAAAAAAAACTCAGATAGAGAGACTCGGTGTATAAAAGTTTGAAAACAAAAATAATCAGCTTTTTAATGGTGGAAATGAGACCAGCAAATTGTTTACCTGATAGTAAATGTATCATCTGCTCATAACATAAGTTATGTGCCTCATATCAGTTCTTAAGTCACATATGGCCAGTAATTACGCTAATATATAACTACAGTACTTACTCTAACATTTTATTACAGGATATGGAAACATGCTGCTCACGCTTCACAGCAGCAGAAGGGGGAGCAAGGCTTGCTGCGGTAGCAAGTGTAAAGAACACCATCATCACCGAGCACTGCTTCTTTGTAGCGACCAGGCTGCTGCATGAAGATGCCTACAAGATACGCGGGTTAGCACCAACTATACTACATACATACATACAGTCACAGCTTTTTCCCGTACAAGAAGTATGCAGAGACCACACTCGTAGCCTACTTGTCGCCTCCGCGGGAAACGACACGTGACGGGTGGCGAAACACGCCGCCGTCATCTTGAGTAAAAATAAATCTTGTAGATTGTAGATTCTGGAGCAGTATAGTGACAATATTGGATATTATGGTGATATTCTGTTCAAATAAAGGATTACTGTACAATACCTTAGTCGCATCTTACAAAACCTAAGATTCATATTTGTATACTATGTAATCTTTAGACCTTTGGGAGGCATCAAAGTACCACTGTTCTTTGTTGCGTTTTGAAGAGTACTTTTTTTTTTTTGATAAAAGGGACGGAGCAATGTCAACACTTACGATGTTGACGTTGCTCCGTCACCCAGAACAGTATGACACCACAATGGGGGCATTCACCCTGAGACAATCAGTTCTTATGTCTCATATGCGCAGTGATTACGCTAGCTCTCAGTGCCCTTCAGACCGAAACACAGTAATTTTTGCACACTACTGCTTCACGGCAGAATAACTGGACCTGGGGTCGGTACCTACCTAGACGGATTCCTGCATAGTAATCCTACCACCAATAAGTAAAGTATAAATGACCCACTGCTGAGTACAGGCCTCCCCTCATTTCTGAGAGGGATTTGGAGCTGGGAAAAGTCCGCCACGCTGCTGGTTGTCGGACTTCATATGTCTTCGAAATATTTTTATTGCTCAGACATGCAGCAGAAATTTATGGCGAGCGCCCAGCCCTGAGCTACCTTTGCTTAATTTTGAAAATTCCATTGATTCGAAACATAATTGACGGATTTTGCAGCGTTTAATTTGCATTGTATATAAATGTTTAAAAGAAAACATAATTTTTTTAGGTTATTGAGCGAAGGTCGTCAACGTTCAGTTTACCTGACGAGAGCCTCCCGAATTGCCTATGTAGCCTACGAACTGAGTATATTAACGGACCTCTCTGTGGGACAGAGCATCGAGTATGAACACATAGAAGATTGGAGAGGACAGTTGGAGGAAAAAGAAGTAAGTTTGCCTTAGGTATTTAATATTAAAAGCTTCATTACTGCGTGAATGTCTATCATTATTATTTAATTGCACACAGGTTGGGCACAGTCACAAAAATATGACGCTATTTTTCGTTCAATGTTATGAGGCCGTTAGGAAATATTGTATATGTCGCATTTTCTGAATGTTCTCCCCGTGGAGACCTATGTTTTTTTACAGGTCTGGACATCGGATCTGAAAATGGATTCCGTGCATTCCGTACGAAAGTAATGACCACGACCGCAGGCTTCAATGTCATGTGGGTGCTGTTCCTTGACGCCATCATGACGCTGAAGTCTGTGGTTGTCGTTCAGCTCTCCGAGAACACAGACATATTGAGAAAATTGTAACAGATCAAACATTTTGTGTGAGTATTATGAAGTAATTCTTGCTGTATGTGATGTGAAGATAGTGAATAAGTATTCAGAATGGCTTTTGATGAAATCAACCACAACATAAGAATGTGGGACACTATTCGTAGACATTGGCGGCCGCTAATCCCAAAGGTTCTTCTGTAGCCCGGGGTTTTTTATGGAAGAAATGCTGTATCACCCAGAACATTTCTGTGTAGCACCTCACTGCGCTCGTCACCCTGAGACATCAGTTCTTAAGTCTCATATGCTCAGTAATTACCTTATGTCATATTTGCACACTACTGATTGACGGCAGAATCGGGGATGGCCACGTATTTTTGCATGGGAATCCTACCAAAGTACCAAGTAAAGTAGGTGACATTGGAGCCGAATAAAATAGGTGAGGCGCAAATACGAGTTTTAGTGAATACTACATATTAGTTCCACATGCCATAGAGACAATCGGTTCGAAGTAGCTGTAGGAACTGTATCTGTGACTTTACCAGTCACAGATACAGTTCCTAGAGGGATAGATTCTGTTTCGCACAGATGTTAAGCAACTATTTGGCCAGGAAATACAGCCAGCATTCTTGGCACTTTGACCAGAGTATCACTGGGTATTATTGTAGGACTATATGATAGTTTTAGTTGCAGAATTTTAAGATTGTTAATGTTTTATGGTTGTTAAAAAAATCACTCATAGGTTGGTGCAAATATAGATTATATTTGTATAAATTGACTCGGAGTACCCCAAGGAGTAAACCTTGGGTCATTATTTTTTAAGTATTTCATCAATGACAAAACAGATTATTTTGGTCATTCTCATGTTAAGAATATAGTATAATAATAAAAATGTTACATATTTATTAGACAAAATTAATAACCCAGATAATCGCTACCTTTAATTATTCCTTACAACAATGAACAGGAAGAACTGTGACATTTTGAAGTCTTTAATTTGATTTTGAATGCTCTTTAGGTGAATAATAATGAATAGATCATAATTTTAAATGAAGATGAAACAAAAAAAACTTGGACCAGATGGTTTTTGATTTATCCTTCTCCGACTCGAAAAGCGACGGCTACTACGACGAATTTTTTTTATTTCTGTGTGCAGGTTTATTTGATGTTTAACAGAGATAGTGCTTTTCGTTTTGCGTATAGACACATAGACTCATAGGAGTCCAACAAATCCTCAATTGTTTTATGTTGTTGCATGTGTTCTTTATTTAACGTAATGACGAGACAAAGCAAATCATTCACCTGATGGTAAGTGCAATGCCCATAGCAAAATTATGTGTTACCCTGAACATTTTCGTGTGGCACCACACTGTGCTTGTCACCCAGAGACATCAGTTATCATGTACCATATGTCCAGTATTTACACTAGTTATCAGTGATAGAAAGACAGTAATTTGCACACTACTGCTTTCTATGGTGGAACGCACCTGGTCAACAACATTCCCGCTTATCCTACCACCATTGAATATTCAGATAAACTTTAAAGTCTTTGTATAGACTTACACGTGAAATTCCATTTAGCGACAGTTGCCATAAATACGAAAAAAAAAGTAATTTATTTTTTTTTTTTTGCAGGTCATTGTGTGTACATCAAACATTCTGCGGCGAATTCTAGAGGACGGGCTTTTGAGCATATCCAATGTTAATGTCCTGATAATCGACAGCTGTCATTTAATATCCACAGATGAGGACTTGAAATGTGTAAGTAATTAATACAAAGAAATAAAAATAGAAAGAAAGAAAGAAAAGTTTATTTAGCAAAGACAGCTGACGTACAAAACATACATTTACAAAACAACATTGACATAAAAGTAACCAGAAGAAGTAGAACCTTACCACTAATCTTATATCTAAGTTGTACGTTTGGCCATTTGTATGTACGTCGCGGGTCATGCCAAAAAGGGTCATCACTAAGCATATTGTTACGCTAACAAGCGCAACGCTGATTTTCAGTGATGACCGCAAAATAAAATAAACCTTTTAAAAAGCAAGCTTATATTTAAGCCATGTACTAAAACTTTAGGAATGCAAATTTTTTTTCATACCTAAAAATAAAATTACATACTATCTTTATAACTGGGAATGATTATACAACGTTATTTATAATTGGTGTAACATCCCGGCACCTACCCATGCTACTTTGATCTGATAAACACAACGGTGAAGCGTTAATGACAAAATTCAATACTAAAAATGTCCATACGAAACTGTAAAATTTTTCGTTTTGTAAAACTTTACGCGACCCTAACTCAGAAAGTCGTTGCCCCGAACCGGACAAATTCAAATACGTTTTCTTCTCCATTTAATTTATGTTACCCTACTACGGCGTCATACTAAGAGATTTAATTCGCATCAGATTTCCTTAAGCTTCATGTTATCCTAGTACTTGCGAGTTCTATCGATGGCAGCTCAATGGAAAAATGGCTAATTAAATTTATGAGTTCATTGCCTCGATCAGCTGTATAACACGGTAGTCACCTATGAGTTTTAAGAAAATTCTTTAAGTCGACATATCTCCTTCAGGTATCACGCTACGAACCTCATTATGTTTTTGGGGGCATATGTACGAGTACATCGTCCCTAAGCCCAGCCTGCCGGGATGTATATGACATTACGAATGACCCTGTATATTTTATGTTGAATTATTTGTGTTATTTGTGGCGATGGGACTACCCTTTATGGGATACTGTCGTGATCTTATGTATGTATGTATTTAATTATTTGTTGTACGGGTTGCTTCCCACAATCTTTACTTAATATTAGATGATGGGAGTTGATTTTTGATAATGATATTATATTATAAATAATTTCTAAATTGCTAATGATTTGATGTAGGATGAGAACACGCGGTATGTTTGTTGTCCGAACGTGAACTGATTTATAATATGTTATTAAAACAATGGAACGTTGGTAAAATGCCGACGTAATGTAAATCTATAGTGCTTGCGCTGTACATTTGTAGTCAAAAATCGCGCTATCTATAAAGAAAATAGATACTTTTTGTTTACTCCAAAGACATTAATTAGTACCTATTTTCATTACATTTCGTACATTTACTTGTATCATTACTGTGCACACACCTGTCCAGAATTTTTGTGCTGGAAATCTGTTTATTACACTACCTATTCTTTTCAAAATAATGTTTACGTGTTGTAGCTTAACGTTAGCGTGTTCTAATTGGGGGTGCTGGGTTCAAATCCCAGCGTGTTTCTTATTACTAAATGGTCGTCGTCGTCGTTTCAGCCTATCACAAGTGGTGGAGCTGAACATAGACCTCCCACATAGATGGCCACAAAAGTTTGTAGCTCTCATTGGGGGGGGGGGGGGGGGTTGCGTTGCCAGAGTTGCCACGCTTGTGAGGCCGGGTTGGCAACCGCAGTTTATTTATTCAGATGTTCCAGGAAGACGCTGCTGTCCTTTTCCGGGTTTCCATTTTCACTCTGTCGTCTTTTACGACACCCACGGAATGAGATGGGGTGGTAGATTCTCTTAGGCCGCTACCACACGACAGTACATGGCATGGCATGGCAGTAAATGGTGGAGAAATGAAATGAGTCTTGAATTGTCTGCACTGTGAAGATTATAATGCATAATATCATCAAAATACAAGGTTTACGAATCGTCGTCGTTCGTCGTTTCAGCCTATCAATAGTCCACTGCTGAACATAGGCCTCCCCCATAGATTGCCACAAAAGTTTGTAGCTCTCGTTTTGGGGGGATATTGCAATAGTTGCCACGCTTGGCAGACGGGCTGGCAACCGCAGTTTATTTATTCAGATGTTCCAGCAAGATGCTGCTGCCCATCTCCTGGTTTACATTTTCCCTCTGTCGACTTTTACGACACCCACGGGATGAGATGGGGTGGTAGATTCTCTTAGGCCGCTACCACACGGCATATTACGAATAAATAACAATATTCATATTTAACTCAGTCGCAAAGGCCGGCAACGCATCTGCTATTCCTCTGGTATTGTAGGTGTCCATGGGCGGCGGTGATCACTTACCATCACGTGAGCCACCTGCTCGTTTGCCTCCTATTCTATAACAAAAAAAAAGCAGTCGATTTAGTTATATGTTAATCTCCACAATGTATAAGAAAGGTTAATCCCTAAGTTACGTTATACCACCATATTCTACTTTAACAATTTACATTTAAATTTAATTCATTATCGTTTCACTACATTACAAATTTAAATAGTTTGCACCGACATCACTCCGAAGAACTTTTCAGGATGAGCGACCTGCAAAAATTCATGTCACATATCTCAATAACACTAAATTTATGTTGCCATAGACCGTGATTCCTAAGCTTACGTCTTACGATCCAGGCTATAATTTATAATTAACTATGAACCCATAATTATAATCGACTATGCATATGGGCAATGTGGTTTGCCATCAGTCACGTTTCGTTCCCTGCGAGGGCGAAAAGTGGGCTACGTGAGTGGCCTTTACCCCACCCCTTTTATATGAGAAAAAGGCGAGACTGTATGTATGCATTTATATTGGCATTGAAAATATCAAAAGGTTGTAATGTTTGAAGTGAGTATGTCATGGCAGAGATTCGACCACGGCGACACCCACCGAACACTTTCGGAAACAATCTACTGCGCAGGAGATATTAAACTGCTATGGTGTACGCGCATGGAGGCATTCACATGCCCAACTTACCCGTGCCCGATGTAATGTTCATGCGATAAGATCGGGGCTACAGATGCAATGTAAGAAAACAGACCCAATCACACAACCAGTATGTGATTAGACACAAATTTTGGGATTCGAACGCAGGACCCGCAGCGTACAAGTTAGGTACTCTGGACACTAGGCCATGCGTCAATCGTGAACGGTCGACGACGTTTAAAGTATTTTCATTCAGATAATGGGACTTTACAAACAATGTGAGGTAAGCAAGCGGCCTCGATTATTAGCCCTAACCTATCCTCTATTCACATCCGCAAGTAATGACAATGAACAACTAGAAAATTCAGTCGACCGTAAAGAAAGGAGAGAAGATAAGTCTGACAAAGAAAAAGAAATAGGTGACGAAACTATCACAGATAATCAAACAGAAACAGATAATGAAGTTCAATGTCACAGATCAGAAAATAGATTCAGAAGAAATAAGTGATGCAGACAACAAAGAAATGGTTTGCGAAGACGGGGATGACGAGGTCAATGGAGTGCCTGAAGCGGATGCCGAGGTTGAAGTGAAAAATAATGAATTTACAATAGGAGTTTATGAAAATGTCGACGACTTCGAGATGTACGAGAAATTGAATTGGAAAATCGAAGAGTTAGAGAAAGATTTGAATTGTCAAATGGATTTAGCGGAAGATGTCGACGGAGGGAAAAGGTTAGTGTCATTCGTTGAGTTTCCTTTATTTTTATTTAAAAAACATGCACATTAGGTTTAGATGATGTTAGGAGCAAAACATTAAAAGTAAAGTTTCAGCCTATAAATGTCCCACTGTTGAGCACAGGCCTCCTGTCATTTTTGAGAGGGTTTTTGGAGCTAGGAATAATTCGCCACACTGCTCCAATGCGGGTTGGCGGACTTCACATGTCTACGAAATATTTTTTATTTCTCAGACATGCAGGTTTCCTCACGATGTTTTCCTTCACCGCCGAGCACGTGGTAAATCAGCACTTAAAATTGCAATTAACAATTTTAGTGGTGCCGGCACCGGGAATCGCCCAGGTCAATCGCATACTAAGAAATTTAAAGCGAGCGCCTAGCCTCTGAGCTACGACGGCTCGTATAATTTTACTGTAATTTTACTGGTGGTAGGATTCCTGTGCAGGAATCCGTCTAGGTAGGTACCAGGGCCAGTTATTCTGCCGTGAAGCAGTAGTGTGCAAACATTACTGTGTTTCGGTCTGAAGGGCCCTGTAAGCTTGTGTAATCACTGGGCGTATGAGACTGAAGAACTGATGTCACAGGGTGATGGGCTCAGTGTGGTGTCACATCAGAAATGTTCTGGGTGACACAGCATTTGCCATGGGCAGACGTTGCACGTAGCATCAGGTGAACGTTTTTCTCCTTTCATCACTTTATCCAATAAAAAAGAAATCACCCTGTGTCACCTAGAACATTTGGGTGTGGCACCGTACTGCGTTTGGCTCACTGAGATATCAGTTCTTAAGTCTCATATGCCCAGTAATTACACTGGCTCTCAGTGCCCTTCAGACCAACAACCAGTAATGTTTGCACACTATCCCACACGGCAGAATATCTGGCCTTGCGGGGGTGATAGCTACTGGACTTGGGTATTTTTCTCACGTCACAATAGGGATCGACCACTCTAGTCCGCACTCTTAAGGCGAACTAGTTCGCACTTTCAGTTCGTTAGTTCTTCAATAAAAAAAATCTTTAGTGCCACTAAACTTTCAATTATATTGGAAAAAAAAACTATCAATTAATTTTTTTTTTAAATATAAATATAAAATTAAGATTAAAAATGTTTAACCGTTCAAAAATGTTAAGAACAAGGAATATTTATTTCTAGTAAC
Organism: Luehdorfia chinensis; assembly: GCA_019845155.1. Lineage (NCBI taxonomy): Eukaryota > Metazoa > Arthropoda > Insecta > Lepidoptera > Papilionidae > Luehdorfia > Luehdorfia chinensis. The sequence continues at coordinate 1,113,030 of JAHVAK010000072.1, forward strand.
AAAATAATCAGTAATTTATCTATTACATAACTAAAGAGTTATTGATTTTATCTAACTTTATTTTATACTAGAAATATTATTTATTACGATTAATGATAAGAATTATTATTAAGTCATACTTTATTTAAGTTGTTTGACATCTATATATTCCTGAATTACAAAATTTAGACAAAAACGGTTCATTATTATATTTATGGTATAGTTGACGACCGCGTGGCCTAGTGGTCAGAGTACCTGACTTCTAAGCCGCGGGTCCTGGGTTCTAATCCCAGCCGGAGCCAACATTTGTGCTTTAACACAAATTGTTGGTTTTCGGGTCTGGTTGTGTTGTGATTGTCCCCGTGTTTCTGACACTGCATCCTAGCCTACCTCCGATCGTATCGCATCAGCGTTACATTGGGCGCTGGGACGCTGATTGGGGTTGGGACGAGTGAGTGCCTTTGTGTTTGCGCGTACACTTGTGGCACTATAATATCTCCTGCGCAGTTGATGGCTCTCGACAGTATTCGGAAGTTGTCGCCGTGTTAGAAATCGGCTAGGAGAACATCATCATCATGGTATAGTGAACTAAATGATCGGCTCGGTTCTCGAATTCTGCGCCGCGAGTCGCGTGTTCGATTCCCGCACGTGACAAATATTTGTATGGCGCACAGATAGTTGTTCTGGGTCTGGTCTTTTCAGAAAAGAAAACTAATCATAGGCATGTTCACACCATTACTTGACGGGAAAAGAATTGGCACTGGTTATATCTATCCAGGCGGATTTCTGTATAGGAATCCTATCACCAGTAACATGGTGATGAAATCTGCATCCCCCGATAAGTTTCGAGGACGTGAAGTCCGCATGGGAGCAACATGGCGGATCATTTCCGGTTGAGACTTGCCCATTAGTGGGACGAAAAAATGCTGTTGATTTATTATGTAATGAAAAAAATTGTTTGTTTTAGATTGTCAGCAATGGTGACCAAACCGAAAGAAATTATAGTGGAGTATGGAAAGCAGCTCTCAATTGACAGTCTCCCGGAGATATATAAGGAGTTGGACCAGTTCATGAGAGGCACTGTTCAGGATGCCATCGACTTCATTAACGAACATAGGTCGGAGTCTTCATAATTGCTCAAATGTGGCTAAGCCTTTGGCTTCTGCGCCGTGGGTCGCGGGTTTGATTCCCGCACGGGACAAATGTATGGCCTACAAATAGTCGTTCCGGGTCTGGGTGTTTGTGCATGTGGAATTTATATATGTAAAACGCACCCACGATACAGGAGAAATCCTACTGTGGGGCATCGTTTTAAAAAAAAAATATATATCAATCATTTTTTTTTGTAAATTTTATTGGACTTAATGTTATATTTACTCGAATACTACACAGGCAGGAATCCGTTGGTACCACGGCAGGGCCAGTTATTCTGCCGTGAAGCAGTAGTGTGCAAGCAGTACTGTGTTTCGGTTTGAAGGGCACTGTGAGCTAGCGTAATCACTGGACATATGAGACTTAAGATCCTGTCTCAGGGTGATGGGCACAGTGTGGTGTCACACAGAAATTTTCTGGGTGACACAGCTTTTGTTATGGGCGGACGTTGCACTTACCATCAGGTAAACGTTTTGCTCGTTTCATAACTATATTCAATAAAAAAAATATATATATTATATGTTTGTTAAATACAGATGCGATGGGCTCACCACCTATCACACCAAGTGCATTATATTGTTTTGGTGAAACGTGGACTGTGGCAGTCAGATGACTTTTTTTGTAGGGAGGGAATGACAGTTTTTGTAGGGAGTGCCCAGTCTCTGACTACCGCTTATGGGATACAGTCGTGATCTTATGTATGTATGTATGTATGTTAAATACATAGATTCGTTGAAGACCTGCTCCTGGTGCTGCCATGATATGTATCATCAAATTATTAACATATAGTTTAATTTTTCATTTCCAGATATGACCCATCTGAGATATACGGTGAAGATCTTTACGAAGAGTTTGTTAACATACCGGACCCAACGAGAGAGCCTAAAGAGTTGTTTCAACAGTTCTTATATATCTTGGACGAATTAGGTAAGGATTTGTACATACATACAATCACGCCTTTTTCCCATATAAGGGGTTGGCAGGGACCACACACGCAGCTTACTTATCGCCTCCAGCGGTAAACGGGACGTGACGGATGGCGAACCAACCAAAACTTTGGTACGAGTCTAAAAGTCTTTACCCATTGCGTATAGTGACAGCATTGCATATTATGGTTGTCCGTACAATAACTTAGTCGCCTCTTACGACACCTCGGTAGGAAAGAGGTAGGTGCTATTCTACTCTGTCCGACACCTATCGGTTTTGTACAATTTTAAATATTAGCGTTTAATTTTTGATTAATTCCAGGGAAGCCTTGTCGCCTTTCCTTAGTCTACATTTACAACACGCTCCGGATGAGTTGGGCTGGCAAAACCTTCACGGGGTCTGTTGTAGTTTAGTATCTTGAGTTCTTTTCGGGCCTGGCTGTGCTGTGATTGTCCCCTTGACTTTGACATTGCATCCTAGTCTACCTTTTTTAATAGTGGAAAGAGACAACAAGCAAAACATTCACCTGATGGTAAGTGCAATGTCTGCCCATAGCAAATGCTGTATCAACTTGAACATTTCTGTGTACCACACTGCACTCGTCTAAGTAAACTCTCTATTACGCTCCGGGACCAGGCTTCAAATCCCAGTCGGAACCTACATTTGTGCAAAAAGAGAAAATTGATTGTTTCCGAATCTGGTCGTGTTGCGATCGTCCTTGTGTCTCTGACACTGCATCCTAGCCTTCCTTCCTACCTTATCGCAACAGCGTTACATCGGCCTCGGGTAGGTTGGGGCGAGTGAGTGCAATTGTGTTTACGCGTACACATGCGGCACTATAATAACTCCTGCGCAGTTGTTAACTTCCGACAGTGTAATACAGTTATCGCCGTGGCTAAGAGGACATCGCCACTGCCTATCAGTGCCAGTTCAGACCTGCATAGGAATCCTGTTACATAGAGTCTTGTAACTTCCGTCGAAAAACTGTTTTTTTTTTGAGGTTTTTGAGGCTCGAAGGCTTATAGAGCTTCGCGGGATTGAAAGATGTCAGAGCTCTGAGGGCGCTTAGTCGATTTTATTTATGGATAACAGGCCCAAGGGCCTCTGAGAGGGGGCCTTGGCTTGAACCGGACGGTCAAAGCCGTTCAATAGTGGCCAAAAAAAAGGTGTAAAAGATTACTTATTCAATTTGATGCTTTCCTTAATTTTTCAGGTCCATATGCAGCAGATAAGGCTGCTTTTTCCTTACTCACTAAACTGGAGAAACTGAAAATTAAAGTGCCCTACGAAAGACACTTTCTACTGTTATGCATGTGCACGTCGCTGCTAATAAAGATTCGCGGATATGCGGATTGCGTTTTCACGAAGTGCGCGTCCGATTGGGAGAAAATTCAGACGTTCTGCACGCCCAAAGTGCTGAGATTCGCCGAGATCCTCGAACAGTTCCAGCCGATCGAGACGGTGAAGGCCGTGGCAAACGGCGCGGACGGTACGGGTAGCGCAATCGACAGTCGCCGATCCGAAGGCGCCGCTACGAAAACCGAGGAAATGTTGAACGCAATAGATGATTGCGATTTCGTTACCCTCGGCAACCGAATTGAAGACCGCGTGAACACCTACGAAGCGAATCTGAGGGAAATTGAAGATATACCTATGGTGGCGGCCGGAAATGATGTCGCAATCGCAAATACAGTTGATAGTGGTAATGGTGAAGTTAGACAGGAAGTGATTGTGGATACCGATCGAAATAAATGTGATAGTTTACCGAGGAGTGGCTTTAAAGTGGATGATTGCCGAAGTGTAGGGGTACGGAGTGTGAGGCATAGGGTGAGAGGGAGGGGGAGGGTACCCCGAAACAACACCACCAGGACGCAGCAGGTTCAGCAAAATCCCGATGCCTTGTGCGGCATTGTGTTCATGAAAGAGCCTCTTATAGCCAAAATTATGTTCATGCTTATTGTGGTAAGTTTTGCAATTATTATTATTGACATTTTATAGCGTAATTAAGAGCCGTGGTAGCTCAGGGGCTAGGCGCTCGCTTTTCATTACATAGTACTCGAGTGACCTGGGTTCGATTCCCGGTGCCGGCACCACTAAAATTGTGCAATTGCAATTTTAAGTGCTGACTTACCACGTGCTCGGCGGTGAAGGAAAACATCGTGACGAAACCTGCATGTCTGGGAAATTAAAAATATTTCGAAGACATGTGAAGTCCGCCAATCCGCATTGGTGCAGCGTGGCGGATTCTTCCTAGCTCCAAAACCCTCTCAGAAATGAGAGGAGGCCTGTGCTCAGTAGTGGGACATGTATAGGTTGAAACTTTACTTTACTTTACTTTTATAGCGTAATTATCGTCACAGTAACCTCCCCCCCCCCTTTAAATTTCACTGGTGGTAGGATTCCTATACAAGAATTCGTCTAAGTACCACTGCAATGCAAGTTGTTATGTCTTGATATATATTTTCGGTGATGTAATTGCTGTTAGCCTTCTCGGCTTTTACAGCTTCATCGGATACTTATGTCTTGAAGTGGTAGTGTGCAAACATTACTGTGTTGCGGACTGAAGGGCACTGAGAGCTAGTGATAACTGGGTGTCCGTGAATTAAGAACTAATGTCTCATGGTGATGAGCGTAGTGTGGTGTCACCTAGTAATGTTCTGGCTGTTACCCTGACTTCACAGAGTCAGTAACTCTTTTATGGGGCAATGTATACGTTTTTACAATAAAATCCCAGCAAGTGCTAAAAGTCTTTCAATCAAAAAGTTTAAATTTTATATTAAACAAAGACTTCATAAAAAGGGTTTTTATAATATTAAAGAATACATAGATGATGATAACCCCTGGGAATGAGGTGATCGCCGCCAAGCCATTTCTACATCTTTATAATACTGCAGTTATTGTACATTATTTTAAAAATGACTTAAAAAAAAAGCCCGCTGGGTTTCTTACTGGTTCTTCCCAGGACATAGGCATTTTGCGAACCAGTGTAGTAAAAAAAAAATAACTTTCAATAAGTATTATGTAAATAATCTATATTGAATAAAAATTTATTCTATTCTATTCTATTCTATTCTGTCACAGCATTTGTTATCAAATGAATGATGATGCTTAATGTTGTCACTCTCTTCGATAAAAAAAATTAAATTATGGCAACTAGGGAAAACATCCGAGAAAACAAGTTTTAAGTACATAAAATGAAGATGAGTGTTAAATAAGTTTAGTTTTAAGTATAAGTGTTCTGATAGAAAGGCTATAATAATAAAAAAAATGTCTGTTTAATAATTTTTGAATCTATGAATAATGGGTAGACTGTGCATGAAATGCGCAAGTTGTTGGATCCGGCTGAGATTCGAACTCTGGACCCGCGGACCCCCCCGGTTGAAGTCAGATGTACTAGCCACTAGCCCATGTGGATTTTACAGGAGGTTTTACTGTATTAGCTTGTGTCGGTGTACATTATTGATGAAATGTAATATTTTCAGGATATGTCCAGAAGTCGGCCATCTTTAAACTACCTCTGCGCTCAGTACTGTGCCGTCGAGGAAACCGGGAACGAGCTACAGGAGTGCCAACGGCAGAGCAGGAAGCAAGAGGATGTACTGAAGAAGTGAGTTTACTGCGAGATAGTTGAAATACATTGTCTTGCTACCAATGATTTTCGACCACGGCGACGACTTCCGAAAACTGTCGGAAGGTATTAGCTGCGCTGGAGATATTATAGTGCCACCAGTGAACAAGGCACACTGAACAGAGAGGCACTCACTCGCCCCAAGCTACCCGCGCCTGTAACGCTCGGAGGTAGGCTAGGCTACATTATCAGAGACACGGGGCCAGGTATGTTATGAGACTTAGGGGGACGTCTTCATCAGGGGGGGGGGGGGGAGGGTACTGTGACAATCACGATCCGAAAATACATTTTTTTTATATTTACCTAGTACTTCGTTTACTTTATTGTAATAGAATTCCGCATAGTAACTTCTGATTCTTTTAACTACAATCATACAATCCTTGTGTGCCAAATTGAGCCAATTTTTGTCATAAAAATTTATGTGATGGGGGGGGGGGGGGAGGGTTTACATTCAACTTTACGACGTTTCATCAAGGAGGGAGGTATAAAAGTGGCAAAAAAAAACGTCTTAGACCTATTACAACAGACATAATAGAACAGATAGCCTCCACGCCGGAAATACCAGGGGAAACCGAGGCAAACAAAACTCGAGTCGAACCGTCGCCCCTCGCCGACGAGCTAAGGGGGGGTTCTACTCTGCTGGCTGGTTCGCGCAGAGGGCGATGTGAAGACATGTCTAATGCATTATACGATTTATTTATTTAAGATTCACCAACAGTTGTTACACCGATACAATTTACATAAACATTGGTATAAACAAATATAAATAAATATAAATAGCAATCACTTCAGCCTATCACTAGTCCACTGTTGAACATAGGCCTCCCCCAAAGATTGCCACAGAAGTTTGTCGCTGACGTTTTGGCAGATACTTGCCACAGGTGCCACGCTTGGCAGGCGGGTGGGCAACCGCAGTTTATTTATTAAGACGTTCCAGGAAGATGTTGCCCATCTCCTGGTGTTTATTTTCCCTCTGTCGACTTTCACGACACCCGCGGGATGAAATGGGGTGGTAGATTCCCTTAAGCCGCTACCACACGGTGAGAATACAAGTAAGATACAATACAAGTATAAATATAAGTAAGAGCACAACTAATTCTATGTAAACACCCCATGTATAGTAAAGTTTCAGCCTATAAATGTCCCGCTGCTGAGCACAGGCCTCCTCTAATTTCTGAGAGGGTTTTGGAGCTAGGAAGAATCCGCCCCACGCCGCTCCAATGCTGGTTGGCGGACTGCACATGTCTTCGAAATATTTTTTTATTTCTCAGACATGCAAGTTTCCTCGCGATGTTTTCCTTCGCCGCCGAGGACGTGATAAATCAGCACTTAAAATTGCAATTAACAATTTCAGAGGTGCCGACACCGGGAATCGAACGCAGGTCACTCGCGTTATATGAAATTTAAAACGAGCGTTCGTTAAATAATACTACCACTCCATCTCATCCAATGGATCTCGTAAAAGGCGAGTAAGGAATTAAACTGCACTGTGCACCCAACAGCGCATGGTGGCGATGGGCTCACCACCTATCACACCAAGTGCATTATATTGTTTTGGTGAAACGTGGATTGTGGCAGTTATCTGTTTTTGCAGTGATTGCCCATTCTCTGACTACCCCTTATGGGATACAGTCGTGATCTTATGTATGTATGTATTTTTTGTATGTTAGTATTAATGTGTGTAGGTTGTAAGTGCATGTAATGTTTGTTCTTGTTACGAATTTAATTTTATAGATGTCTCTTATGCTGCACCTATCACAAGTTCCCACCACTCCATGGGTTGGCTGGTAGAGAATGCCTATAGGCATTAAGTCCGCCCTTTGTTACCTTCTTATTTAAAGGTTTAGCAATAAATGAAACTAAGTTTACGGATTTTATCGCGTTTAATTTTTTACTATTTATATTCATATAATAAATAAAAATTTAATCAAAAACCAAGCATACCACTGCAAGACTTCAAGACACAGTTAGCTCTTTCTGCGTAGATCGGACTCAAAATAATAATTAAAAGCTGAAGGTACCCCAGGTTAACTATGACATCAGGACATCTGTCACCTCAGTCCCCCCGTGACCATGGGTGCTGTAAAGCACTCGAAACGTCGGGTTATAAATAGTAAAAAATTAAACGCGATAAAATCCGTAAACTTAGTTTCATTTAAATGTTTAGCAATAAAGTTTAAATAAATAAATAATAAAATAGATTCCAACATATTATTATTATTATTTTTTTAAAAAAAACGAAGCCCTACAGTAGGATTTTCTCCTGTATCGTGGGAGCGTTTTACAAACATATATTTCACATGCACAACACAACCAGACCCGAAAAGCAACAATTTGTGTTTTTGCACAAATGTTGCCTCCGGCCGGGAATCGAACCCAGGACCGGTGGCGCAGAAGTCAGGTACGCTAACCACTACGCCACGCGGTCGACATATGTGTATTGATGGAGTGGTGCGATCTGGCTTCGATCTCAGGTGACCCTAAAATTGTTAATTTCCATTTTAAATGCCGATTCACCACATTCTCGGTTGAAGGAAATAATAGTGAAGGACCTTCAAAAATAAAAGAAATTAAATGAAAATTATTTATTTTTCGATGTAAGAAATTTAAATATCCAATGTATTTTTTTTTGCAATGTACCACTGTGTCGTAATGTACTTCCTCAGACGGAGAAGAAACAGGCGAAAGAAACTCCGTGGGTATCCTCTGTTTTGTTTTTTTCTTTGGCCAACATACATTATAAATAAATTTACTAAGAACAGTCTAATAGAAAACCAAAGGTCGCTCGATTTAAAATAATAATTGCAAACTCGAGCAGACCAGCCTCCACCGACAGCACCTGTTCACAAGTATGCCGCATGTACAGCCATCGCCCTCCACAACCGTAGTATGAAGTATACAAATCCGTATTGGCGCCACGTGGCTCTTCCTGACTCCGAAACTGGCCTGTGCTCAGCAGTGGGGACATTTATCGGCGGTTACTTGGGTTTAGCCGTGGTAGCTCAGGGGCCTGGTGCTCGCCTTTAATTTCATAGTAAGCGAGTAACCTGGGTTCGATCCCCGGTACCAGCACCTCTAATATTGTTCTACAATTTTAAGTGCTGATTTACCACGTGCTTTGCGGTGAAGGAAAACATCGTGAGGAAACCTGCATGTCCGAGGAATAGAAATATTTCGAGGACATGTGAAGTCCGCCAACCCGCATTGGAGCAGCGTGGCGGATTCTTCCTAGCTCCAAAACCCTCTCAGAAATGAGAGGAGGCCTGTGCTCAGTAGTGGGACATTTATAGGCTGAAACTTTACTTTACTTGGGTTTACTGGGTTTCAACATACATATTTTCCGTTACAGATTCCGTATGCACGAATGCAACCTTCTGCTTGCAACGTCCGCGTTGGAGGAGGGGATAGACCTGCCACGCTGCAACCTTGTAGTGCGGTGGGATGTCCCACCTTCGTAAGTAACCTGCGTGAAGTAAGCCACATTGTTAACACACTAATGTTTGCACATCACATCTCGATGGCAGAATATGTACAGTGCAACATTACAAGGGGTAGGCAGAGACCACACATGTAGCCCACTTTTTGGCCCCGCTCGAAACGAGACGTGACGGGTGGCTGCCTTTTTTAGGACGAGTAAAAGAAAAATCTTACTCTCCATTGCATTAATTAAGTAAGTTCACATTTTAACTTTAATCAGTCGGCACAGTATAATAGCACCTACCTCTCTTTCCTACCGAGGTGTCGTAAGAGGCGACTAAGTTATTGTACGGGCAGCCTTTATGCGTGCAGAATAACACCATAATATGCAATGCTGTCACTATACTGCTCGTGGGAACGCAATGGGGAGTAAGAATTTATTGACTCGCAACAAAATGGCGGCGACGTGGTCCGCCCCCCCCCCCCCCCCCCATTTTCCAGCGAGGGCGAAAAGTGTGCCTGTGCCTACCCTTTATATGGGAAAAAGCGTGACTGTATGACTATGAACTGTGGGCTTAAAAAAAATCTTCCACAGATACCGATCACACACGCTGTGCAGAGGCAGGGCGAGGGCCTCCCCGGTCGGCGTTGGCGCTACTGGCGAAGTCGCCGGACTGCAGCCAGCTGCTGCTCCGCCACTTGGCTATTTATCGAGAGCTGGATCAAGTAAGGACACGTCATCTCGGCCGGGGATACTTTTCTTTTATTGGATAAGGTGACGAGACGAGCAAAACGTCTGCCCATAACAAATGCTTTGTCACCTAGAACATTTCTGTGTGGCACCACATTGCGCCCGTCACCCCGAGATATCAGTTCCAAAATCTCGTATGCCCAGTGATTACATTAGGTCTCAGTAATGTTCGAAACACAGTAATATTCGCACACTACTGCTTAACGACAGATTAATTGGCCTTGGGGTGGTGTAGGTACCACCCCAAGGCTAGACGGATTCTTGCTTAAGAATCCTACCACCAATAGGTTTCCTATACACTTACAGGAACTCAGACACACAACTCATCACAACTAGCCCTCCGGTCGCGCTTATAAAGGTCATCGAACATTCTATAGCGCTTAACAAATTCTAAAAATCGTAACAATGTTCGTGTTAAATCTCGAAATTTCGCTATTCGTAAAGTGGAAGATATTACTATTGGTTAAGTGAAAGACATAACGTTCTCAGTCTCCTCAATAACTGTATCAGATACATTTATGGTCTACGTAAGTTTGATCATGTATCTTCCTTTCGTAATCAGCTCAACTGGCTGCCTATTCGTCAACGCAGGTATGTTAGGATACTCTGCATCCTTTTCACTATACTAAACGATCCATGTGCTCCTGAGTATTTGAAATGTACAACGTTCTCGAATTTTCGTTTACACTAAACACTAAATACCGGAACAATGTGATTAAATAATTAAGACATGTTATATTTACAGATTATCAGCAGGAAATGTGGCTGTGGAATACAAGACGAACCCCCACCGCAGGAAGAAAACCATGCGGATAATTTCACACCGGTCATCAAAGCGTATTCCCCCATAGAAAATAAAATGGGCGATCCCCTAAATAAAATAGAAGTTAATACAACCAACCACACGCCCATGAAATGTCTCGGACAGTTAATTAAGGTGATACGCGATAGAAAAATCTTAAATGCAGACACTGAAAATATTAAAAATATAATCAAACTGCTTAGAAAGTCCACATCTGAAGTTATAAGGAACGGGAACGCTGTAGATACAAATGAAAGTGAAGGAGAAATGGAAAAGAGAAATAGTGTTAATATAGAACAACCGGATCTGGTCAATGGTAAGAAGAACCCTGAAGAATTCACTGTGAGTGAAATTGATGTCGAAAAGTTTCTTCATAAAATTGAAAGTATCCAAAAGTCAACCAATCTTAAGAATACTGTTATTACAGAGTTGATAAATCAAATTGATAGTATTTGTATAGATTCCGGAAATGAGATGGATAGTGATAAATTTCATGATAGTGAAGATTGTAGTGGTGAAAACGAAAGCCTTAATAGGATAGATGTGAAAGTGAATCAGTGCGTGAACAGCTCGTTAGTGGATAGTTCTGGAAACAGAGCTGATAGTAAAACGGAGATAGGTGTCAAGGGAAATGACACTGACATTGTTGCCAGTGTTGACTTAACCACTGCTATTGCTCTAATTAATAGGTGAGTTTTTTTTTATTGTTTAAGTGAACAAACAAGCAAAACATTCACCTGATAGTAAGTGCAAAGTCTGCCCATAACAAATGCTGTTTCACCCAGAAAGTTTCTGTGTGACCCCACACTGCGTCCGGTCACCCAAAAACATTTGTTCTTAAGTCTCACATGCCTAGTGATTACACTAGGTCTCAGTGCCCAATCAGACAGTAATCTTTGCACACTTCTGCTTCACGGCAGAATAACTGGCCCTGGGGTGGTACCTACTTAGACGGATTACTGCATATTAATGTTTTCTTTTATTTACGCGAATATTACACATTTAAATAAAACTACTTTTTTACGGATTTTATCGCGTTTAATTTTGAACTATTTTTACCCGACGTTTCGGCTCTTTCTGCGTAGATCGGACTACAAATAATAATTAAAAGCTGAAGGTACTCCGGGTTAACTATGACATCGGGACAACTGTCACCTCAGTCCCCCCGTGACCATGCGTGCTGTAAAGCGTCCGAAACGTCGGGTAAAAATAGTTCAAAATTAAACGCGATAAAATCCGTAAAAAAGTAGTTTTATTTACTGCATATTGTTTTTTTTATTTAAGCAGCGTGACGGACTGTTCCCGGCTGCAAAACCCTATTAGAAACGAGAGGAGGCCTGTGCTCAACAGTGGACCTATAGACTATTACTTTTCTTTGTTCGTCTATCATATTATTTGACTAATGTACCAGATATCCGAGGCTGTCTAGCATTGAGAATAAAAGTAACCATTTTTTATAGGTACTGTGGTAAGCTCCCATCTGATACTTTCACGCGTCTGGCTCCTCAGTGGTGGATGGAGGAAGTCCAGCTCCCTGACAGAGACGGAAATACTGCGGAAAGCATATATCTGCACTCTTCGGTTACCGTTGAACTGTCCAGTGAAGTATAATATTGTGGTAAGTTTTTTTTATTGTAGAAAGACATGAGACAAGCAATACTTTTACGTGATGGTAAGTGCAACGTCTGCCCAAAACAAATGCTGTGTCACTCAGAATATTTCTGTGTGCTATTACATTGCGCTCGGCACCCTGACCTTCAGTGACCTTCAAACTGAAACACTCACTCGCTCGCTTAGCTGGTGATCTTCTAGTGTACCTCATTCATCGATAGGCAGAGACTCCATGGTCGAGAGCAAGGTGGAGGCATGGCAGTTAGTTTGGACATGGCGAAGGCCTTTGATCGGGTCCTGGCACAAAACGCTTCTCTCGGGGCTTACTTTCTATGAGCTTCTCGAGAAATTTTACAAATGGGTCACCAGTTTTCTCACAAATGATCATCAACATGTAGTTATCGGTGCACGCTCGGAGTCCAAGTATGTGAATGCTGGTGTTCCACAAGGCTGCATACTATCACCAACACTGTTTCTTCGGCATATCAGTGATATGTTACAAATTAGTAACATTTATTGCTATGCGGATGACAGCACTGGTACACGTAGCTCGGAAGCCAACTTGTGTCTGTAGCACTTGTAAGACAAAATAATGGATTGGGGCCGACTAAATTTAGTCCCTTTCAAGTTGGTTTGCGCGTTGCGCTCAAAAGAAATCCTTCGTCGTATTACCTCATTTTGATAGCACTCTCCTCGTTGCCACAGCCAGTATCGGAATCCTTGGCGTCGTGTGACATTCAGTTTCGCGGTCACTTGGAAGGGAAGGCCAAATGGTCTTTATAAATCTTGTATCCACCACAGTGTGTTCTACGCGGAATTTTTTGCCACGCACAACTACTATGGAATCTGTTTCTACCAGCAGTTATTCCGTACCAATGCGACTTAGGGCGTCCAAGAAAAGAGCCTATTCCTTTCTCAAATGCAGGCAATGCATCTGCCGTTCCTCCGGTATTGTAGATGTTCATAGGCGGGTGTGATCACTTACCAACAGGTGAGCTACTTGCTTGTTTGCTCCCCTCTTCTATATAAAAAAAACAGCAATGTTTGCAGTTAGCTCGATCTCAACTAGATGGATTTCTGCATGGGAATCCTACCATTTATTCAGAAGAGTCCACTGCTGTAACCCAGTGCGGGTTGGCACACGTTTTGAAATTCCACATGTCGACGGAATGCTTTTTTAACCAACTTCAAAAGGAGGCGTATCTATGTTCGTCTGTATGTATTTTTTTTTATGTTTGTTCACTGATATTTCCTTAATTGTGGACCATTTTTAAAAATCCTTTTTTTTCATAGGATATACTCCTGAGGTGATCCCATTTTCACCATGTCAGGATCTGATGATGGAATCTCAGTGAAATCGAGAGAAATCCTCAAAAATCATAGGCACATACAGTGTTTTTGTTAAGTTTTCATAACTTTCATTCATTTCTGGCCTAACCATTAATTTCTTCCCTCAGAGCGTCCCCTTTTAAATTATTATTGTTCGAAGGTCTGAGTTCAACTGGTCACTGTGAACTCGACTTTCTAATTTGTAGCATTCTAATTGGCTGGGGGGCGTTTTCATTTCTGGCCTCTTTCCTAACCAACCAATAATTTCTTCCCTCAGAGAGTGAAGTGTGGTGGCGGCTCGTTAAAAGAATACTACCACTCCATCTCATCCAATGGATCTCGTAAAAGGCGATTAGGCATTAAACTGCACTGTGCACCCAACAGCGCATGGTGGCGATGGGCTCACCACCTATCACACCAAGTGCATTATATTGTTTTGGTGAAACGTGGATTGTGGCAGTCATCTGTTTTTGCAGTGAGTGCCCAGTCTCTGACTACCCCTTATGGGATACAGTCGTGATCTTATATCTTATGTATGTAGAGAGACGCCTTTAAATTAATATTATTTTAAAAATAAAACAAGTTTATAATACAGTCATGAAATGTTTAATGATTAAAAATTAAAAAAAGAACTAAACTTGTTTAATTTGGTGGGTTGCCTCTTTATATTTTTCAGCAAATATTAATCAATATATCAGGTTTTTCAATATGAACTATTGCCATGACATGTCGATGTTACGCTTTTGTTTTATCAAAGCGGGACATTTTTGCTTACTTTTGGACAGCGGTACATATAATTTAAAAGCAGGATTGTCCCTATCAAAGCGGGACGTATGGTTACGTTACTCTTATTACATGTATAACACAATGTAATCTGTCGAATCCAGGGTCATCCCATGCCTACTAGGGTTCTGGCAAGGAGGATGGTGGCCCTGCAGGCGTGTAGAATATTACACAAATCCGGGGAATTGGACAACCAACTGATGCCTATTGGTAAGTAAATATTTTCTTAGCATTTACACCGTTAGTGTTTTATAATATATTTTTTTTATTGGATGAAGTGATGAAACGAGCAAAACGTTCACCAGATGGTAAGTGCAACGTCTGCCCATAACAAATGTTGTGTCACCCAGAAAAATTCTGTGTGACACCACACTGTGCCCATCACCCTGAGACATAAGTTCTTAAGTCTCACATGCCCAGTGATAACGCGAGCTCACAGTGCCCTTCAACCGAAACACAGTAATGTTTGCGCACTACTGCTTCACGGCAGAATAACTGTTCCTGCGGTGGTACCTACCTAGACGGATTCCTGTATAGGAATCCTACCACCAGTAAAAGGACCGAGACGAGCTAAATGCTATGTCACCTAGAATAATTTTGTGTGGTACCACACTGCGCCTGTCACTCTGAGACGTTGCTTAAATCTCATACGCTCATTACACTAGCTCTCAGTGCCCTTCAGACCGAAACACAGAAATGTTTGCACACTACTGCTTCACGGCAGATTAACTGACTGACTGACTGAGGAATCCATCTTCGTGACCCGCGACCTTGTTCGCGTCGACTCATATGTAGGACTCCATCTACGTGGGGAACCACCGCAGTGCCGGTTATTCTGCCGACAAGTTTCGGTCTGAATAGCACTGAGAGCTAGTGTAATTACTGGGCATATGAGACTTGAGGACTGATCTATGAAACGTTCTGGTCGTTACACTTACCACCACAAAACAATAAGATGGTTTAACTTTCTTCTTGGGTGTTGCTATGGTCGAATATGTTCAGGTGATCTCGTCTAATCCATTATCATCTTTTCCCAGGCAAAGAGAACTTCAAAGCGGCAGAACTGGAATCTACCACAAACTCAGTTAATAACTGCCTGAACAACGGCGATGCAACAGATCCCAACGACTCGGCCAGGCCTGGCACCACCAAGAGACGGCAGTACTATTTCAAAAGGGTATTTTTTTATTGTATATAAAGTGTCGAGACGGGCAATACGGTCACCTGATGGCAAGTGCAACGTCTGTGCCCCATAACAAATGCTGTGTCACCCAGAACAATTCTGTGTGACACCACACTGCGCTCAACACCCTGAGACACTAGTTCTGAAGTCTCATATGCGCAGTGATTGCGCTAGCTCTCAGTGCCCTTCAAACCTAAACACAGTAGTGCTCGCACATTACTGCTTCACGGCAGAATAACACTCGAATCTGCTTCCACCAGCAGTTTTTCCGGACCGATACGACTTAGGGCCTTCATGAAAAGAGCCTATTTATTACACGCTTTATATTAGCTTCACTTGTATGTTTGTATGGTTGTAACCGACTCCTTAGGGCCTCGATTTTCTCCTACTTTGAACGATCCGATTTTTATATTCCTTTCCCTAATGCAAGCAAAGCATCTGCTATTACTCTGGTATTATAAATGTTCATAGGCGGTTGTGATCTCTTACCATCAGGTACAAGCTCGTTTGCCCCTTCTTCTATATATATAAAAAAAAAACAGTAATGTTTGCAGTTAGCTCGATCTCACCTATAGTCCGTTCGCGTTAAGAAAATAGTGAGCCATCAGTGCAACAGTGTAATGGTGTATTCACAGTGGAGTTAGAATTCATAGATTTTTTTTTACAAAATTTAATTAAGTTTAATGAAAACAAATTGTCTTAAAATTACTTAAATCACTAATCCGTATCGCTAGATTCTCCATGTTACATATTTATGAAAGAATTTTGTTCTGCGAGTTCCTTTTGAAGTACTTATAAACATTGTAAATTACGCGTCTCTCTCCGCTATGGATTATTGATCCGCTTTTGTTCTTTCGAATAGGTGAGGTGTTCATTTTCAAAGTTTAATGTCGAACGAGTAACACGGAAAGTACACAAATACACAACCGTCCTGTTCGAAGGTCTGACTTCAACTGGTCACTGTGAACTCGACTTTGTAATTTGTAGCATTCTAATTGGCTGGGGGGCGTGGCCAGGCCGGCGGACAACGATGACTCACTGTTTTCCTAACGCGAATGGACTATAGATAGATTTCTGCACCACTCTAACCCTCTGTGGGTGAACCACATGTTTTGACATTTCACATGTCTATGGAATGCTTTTTTCATTTCTGGCCTCTTTCCTCTCATTCATCTCATCTCATTTCAGCCTATCACTAGTCCACTGCTGAACATAGGCCTTCCCCCATAGATCACTACAAAAGTGTGCAGCTCTCATTTTGAGGGAAAGTTTGCCATAGTTGCCACTGCTTGGCATGCGGGTTGGCCACCGCAGTTTATTTATTCAGATGTTCCAGAAAGATGCTGTTGCCCATCTTCTGGTTTTAATTTTCCCTCTGTCGACTTTTACGACACCCTCTTTCCTAACTAACCATTAATTTCTTCCCTCAGAGGGGAACGCCTTTAAATTATTATTGTTTAAAATTTTTTTTTAAAGTAGGTTAAATAAAACAAGTTTGTAATACAGTCATGAATTTAATGATGATAATTAAAATAAGAACTAATCTTGTGTAATTTGGTGGGTTGCCTCTTTATATTTTATGAAGTTATTCTGCACGAATTAAGGCTGTCCGTACATTATCTTAGTCGCCTCTTATGACACCTCGGTAGGAATGAGGTAGACGCTATTCTACTTTGCCGGACACCTGTTGGCTATATTCGTACTACACTAAATTATAAACCTACTAACTGATGCCCGCGACCTCCTTCGCCTCGGTCTACGGTTTTTAAAAATACCGTGGTATTGGGATTTTTCGGGATAAAAAGTGTCCCATGTCCGTCTCCAGGGTGCAAGCTATCTCTGTGCTAAATTTCGTCAAGATCGCTTCAGCGGTTGAGCCGTGAAAAGGTAACAAACAGAGGGACAGAGATAGTTACTTTCTCATTTATAATATTAGTATGGTTTATCATTCTCCGTGTGGTAGCGGCTTAAGAGAATCTACCACCCCATTTCATCCCGTGGTTGTCGTAAAAATCTAAATAATTCTATTCTATTCCATATTGCAAAGCGTGGCAACTATGGCATAATCCCCTCAAAATGAGAGCAAGCAAATTTTGTAGCAATTTATGGTTATATATACCTATGTTCTGCAGTGCACTAATGATAGGCTGAAATGATGATGATGATGATGATTGTCATTAAATAATAAAATAATTTATGCAAAACATTTTTTAATTAAATTATTAATTTATCGTCTCGCTGTTTTGTCAATAAATGTTATTCCCCGCAGACAGCTTGGGCGTTCACCGATTGTCAACCGGTGATAGACGCAAGCGACTCTGAGATTGATCACCCTGATGATGATCAGCGGAACTACGACCCGAAGCAGAGGGAGGTTAAGCCTGGTTAGTTCAACATTTTAGTTACACAAATTGGGCGGGTGTGCGCAAAATCTTATTGCTAGTAGGATTCCTATGCAGGAATCCGTCTAGGTGGTCACCGCCGCAGGCAAGTTGCTCTGCCGTGAAGCAGTAGTGAGCGAACATTGCTGTTTCCGTCTGAAGGGCACAGAGCTAGTGTAATCACTAGGCATATGAGACTTCAGAACCGTTGTTTCGGGGTGACTGGTCCAGTGTGGTGCAACACAGGACTGTTCTGGGTGACACAGCAATTGTTATGGGCAGCCGTGGCACCTACCATCAGGTGAACGTTTTGCTAGTCTCGTCACTTTATTCATAAAAAATAAATATTGAAAACTGCTTTTATAATTTTGAACCATCCCGTATATTGTGTCGACCACGTGACTAGACAATAATTGTTCAATAGAAGTGATATGCTCAAAGACTTGAGTATATTAGGACTATATCCGTTTGTACGAATATCTTAGTGTATGGAAGTATGCTTCGGCGCCTGACGACCGCTTGGCCTAGAATTTGGTCAGAGCACCTGGCTTTCTGAGTCCCGGGTTCGAATATCAGTCCAAGCCAACATTTGTGCTCAAATACAAATTGTTGGTTTTCGGGTCCGGTTGTGTTTTAATTGTCTCCGTGTTTCTGATACTGTATATAATACTGTATATATATATATATATATACATACATACATAGAGTCACGCCTCTTTCCCATAGGGGTAGGCAGAGACCACATCTTTCCACTTGCTACGATCCTGACACACATCTTTAGCTTCCTCTACTTTCATTAGTGTTTTCATACAAGCTCGTCGGTTGCGGGTACTTTTGACGTGGCCTTTCCTCAAAACGATTTCGATCTGATCGTAATACGTTCGCCTACGTCGACCCTTACCGGCTTGCCCATTCACACTCGCCTCATAAATCTGTTTAGTCAATCTTCTTTCATCCATCCTCTCTACGTGTCCAAACCATCTAAGCATCCCTTTCTCTATCTTTGTCACTACATCTTCTACCACACCGCAACGTTCTCTTATCACGTTGTTTCTTAGTTTGTCCATCAAAGTCACTCCAGCTATACTTCTCAAACTTTTCATTTCAACCGCATTAATCTTATTTTCATGCTTCTTCTGCCAGACCCAACATTCACTACCGTACATAAGTGTGGGGACCAGTACTCCTCTATGTACAGCCAGTCGTCCCTTTTTAGAAACATTCTGGCTGCACATAAAGTTATGCAGAGCCCCATATAATTTATTTCCTGCCAATGCTCTTCGTTCAATATCACAGTCGTACTTTCCGTCTCTATAACTATCTATATATATATATATATATATATATATAATTTGATATATATATAATTTGATATATTTTTAAAATCCAGAGCCTGAGAATCTACCACCCCATCTCATCCCGTGGGTGTCGTAAAAGACGACAGAGGTAATTTAAAACCAGGAGATGGGCAGCAGCATCTTCCTGGAACATTTGAATAAACAAACTGCGGATACCAACCCGGCTGCCAGGCGTGGCAACTATGGCAAAATCTTTCCAATATGAGAGCTACAAACTTTTGTGATAGGCTGAAACGACGACGACAATAATATGATATCGATTATTTTAATTTTTGTAATCACACCCATATTTATTTATTTATTTATTTATTTAAATGTCGATTGCTTCCTTTACAATGAAAGGATACAAAGGGCGAGGCGTGAGATGTACGTATGTTGTGTTTAAAGAAATGACAATGGCAATACATTACGATTGTCCGCAGGTGTGAAACGGAACACCCTGTACGCGATCGACTCGCGGCTGTGGTGCGCGCTGCCGGAGCGCTACAACACGCGCGGCCGCCGCCTGCACGCGCCGCAGCACGCGCGCCAGGCCATCGGCATACTCATGGCGCGACACCAGCCCGACAAGTCAGTGCGCGGACACTTACACTTGCTCTGTAGCGACATCTGTACGCGATCCACTCGCGGCTGTGGTGCGCGCTGCCGGAGCGCTACAACACGCGCGGCCGCCGCCTGCACGCGCCGCAGCACGCGCGCCAGGCCATCGGCATACTCATGGCGCGACACCAGCCCGACAAGTCAGTGCGCGGACACTTACACTTGCTCTGTAGCGACATCTGTACGCGATCCACTCGCGGCTGTGGTGCGCGCTGCCGGAGCGCTACAACACGCGCGGCCGCCGCCTGCACGCGCCGCAGCACGCGCGCCAGGCCATCGGCATACTCATGGCGCGACACCAGCCCGACAAGTCAGTGCGCGGACACTTACACTTGCTCTGTAGCGACATCTGTACGCGATCGACTCGCGGCTGTGGTGCGCGCTGCCGGAGCGCTACAACACGCGCGGCCGCCGCCTGCACGCGCCGCAGCACGCGCGCCAGGCCATCGGCATACTCATGGCGCGACACCAGCCCGACAAGTCAGTGCGCGGACACTTACACTTGCTCTGTAGCGACATCTGTACGCGATCCACTCGCGGCTGTGGTGCGCGCTGCCGGATAGCGACATCTATCTTGCGCTCTATGTGCGTTCGTGCGTGCGTGCGTGGGTGCGTGCGTGCGTGCGTGCGTGCGTGCATACGTGCGTGCGTGCGTGCGTGCATACGTGCGTGCGTGCGTGCGTGCATTCGTGCGTGGGTTCTTGGTTCGTGGGGAGCTCTCATTTTGGGGGGATTTTGCCATAGTTGCCAGGTTTGGCAGGCTAGTTGGCAACCGCAGTTTATTTATTCAGATGGTCCAGGAAGATGCTGCTGCCCATCTCTTGGTTTTATTTCCCCCCTGTTGACTTTTACGACACCAACGGGACGAGATGGGATAGTAGATTCTCTTAAGGCGCTACCACACGACCAATTTTGCCAGTGTCGAGTAATAATTTGATTATAATAAAGACGTTTACTGATGGTAGGATTCCTATCCAGGAATCCGTCAAAGTAGGTACCCCAGGGCCAGTTATTCTGCCGTAAAGCAATAGTGTGCAAACATTACTGTGTTTCGGTTTGAAGGGCACTGTGAGCTTGTGTAATCACTGGGCTTATGAGACACAAGAACTGAGGGTCTCTGGGTGACACGGCATTTGTTATGGGCAGACGTTGCACTTACCATCAGATGCACGTTTTGCTCATTTCGTCACTTTATCCAATAAAAAAAAATATTTCGATCGACAGTAAAATGATAGATGACTTTTTCTAAAGATTTGCTGGACTGATTGTACTTTTCGTGTAGTCTCCACACGAAAAGTACAATTCTGGTCTTGAATTGAATTTTCCAATCACTGTACACTTTCACGGGCACTCGCCGTTGAAATTTTTTTTTCAGAGATCTAAAAAAAATGCTGTGTAACCACTATTTTTTCTAACAAGTTTTTGTGTATGTGCTTTACTATTGATTTATGTTCTGAGCTAATTTTTATAGTGATTTTCTATCTTATTCAACTAATTTGTGAAAACTTTTAATTGGCCTTCTTTCTCTACTTAATTTATTGTAATTCGTGATGTATTTAGCTGTAAGTTTTCCAAAACAACAAAAATGAAAAATAAAATAAAAATAAAATAAACTATCTACGCAGAAAGAGCTTACTGTGTCTTGAAGTCTTGCAGTGGTATGCTTGGTTTTTGATTTAATTTTATTACTCGTAATTATAGGATCCCAAGCTGATGGTAATACCCAACTATCTTCTCTATTAAAATTAGGATGTTTTTTAATTTCAATAGCCTCGCATCCTTGGTAGGAATCGGTGTTCTTTTGCGAGGATTTGTGTTTTTTGAATATAAAACATCAAAAATCTAAATATACACAGCCACTTTTGTAGTTGTCGCCAAAAGACTTTACTAAAAGTTGTTGTGAATGGATGTCTACTAGGACGTCTCATGGTATTACTAGGTTCAATGCTCACGTATGTATCGTCCCAACAGGCTGCAGATCCCGGCGTTCCCGGTCTACACACGGTCCGGGGAGGTCCGCGTGTCGGTGCAGTTGGCCGCCGGAGCCGATGTCCGCCTCTCCCCGAGACGGGCGCGTTTGATTCGCAGGTTTCATTCTGCTTTAACGCGATTTAAGCTTGAACTGTATAAAGGCTGTTTGGTGGATGGTCCGACGAAACAAATACTCAAGGGCCCATTTGGAGATTACAAGGTGGCCAAAAAAATTTTTTAAGATTTTTTTTTGTGAATTTTACGGTTTTGAACTATTTACATGGTCTCTGATACACCTTCAGGCCACGCAAAGCAAAATTAGATACAAATAAGAGAAAATTGAAATAAATTTTACCTCAAAGTTCAACTTTCACAATGATCTAAAAAAAAAACAAACTCAAGTAAAAACATCCGGTCTAAAACAGATTTTACTAATGTTATGGTGGTAAATAGGTACGATTTCGGTGAAAACCGGAAAATTAACAAAAATTTTTTTGCCCAACTTGTATTCTCCAGGGTCGTGTGGTAGCGGCTTTAGAGAATCTACCACCCCATCTCGTCCCGTGGGTGTCGTAAAAGTCGACAGAGGGAAAATTAAAAGCAGAAGATGGGCAGCAGCATCTTCCTGGAACATCATAATAAATAAACTGCGGTTGCCAACCCGCCTGCCAAGCGTGGCAAATGGCAAAATCCCCCCAAAATGATAGCTACAAACTTTTGTTGCACTCTATGGGAGAGGTTTATGTTCAGCAGTGGACTAATGGTAAGCTGAAATGGTGGTGGTGGTGGTGTATTCTCCACATGGGCCCTCGAACACGCCTATTTGGTTTGTCGGACCCTCTACCAAACACCCTGTAGAATAGAATAGAATAAACAATTTTTTAAATTACTGCTTCGCGAACAAATGCCTCTGTCCTAGCCGACTTTGCCGTCCGGTGGCGGCTTGTCGTGTGGTGGCCGCGTGACGGAGAATCTACCACCCCATCTCATCCCGTGGGTGTCGTAAAATCGAAAACCAGGAGATGGGCAGCAGCATCTTCCTGGAACATCTGAATAAATAAACTGCGGTTGCCAACCCGCCTGCCGAGTGTGGCAACTATGGCAATATGAGAGCTACACACTGTGGCTATCTATGGGGGCGGCCCATGTTCAGCAGTGGACTTGTGATAAGCTGAAACGACGACCACCGCCTTCCCACAAAATACGGCATAACACAGGTCCCATACTGCTGACGCCAGTATGCCAGTACCGCCCAATTGATCTGGCTAGATGGCTTCGTCGCCCCTCTGTGATCTTTTAACTGCGCTGCGCCGCGGGTACATGGTTGAAATCCTAGCCGAAGCCAACGTTTGTACTGGAATACTTGTTGTGTTGTGATTCCTCGCCTGACACTGCATCCTGCCGTATTATTTTAAATACTTAATAACATGTAATGATTTTTAATATTTACGCAAATACATATTGAAATGAAATGAATTTTTACGGGCTTTAATAACAAAAACCAAGAATACCACTGCAATACTTTAAGACACAGTAAGCTCTGTCCGCGTAGATCGGACAAAAAATTATAATTAATAGCTGAAGGTACTCCGGGTTAACTATGACATCAGGACATCTGTCACCTCAGCCCTCCCGTGACCACGGGTGCTGTAAAGCGCCCGAAACTTCGGGTTGTAAATAGTTTTAAATTAAACTCGATAAAATTCATGAAAAAAAAGTAACATGTACAGTTTCTGCAGTTCCACTACTGAGCACAGGCCTCCTCTCATTTCTGAGAGGGTTTTGGAGCTGGGAAGAATCCGCCACGCCGCTCCAGTGCGGGTTGGCGGATTGCACATGTCTTAGAAATATTTTTTTTTTCTCAGACATGCAGGTTTCCTTGCGATGTTTTCCTTCACCGCGGAGCACGTGGTAAATCGAGACTTAAGATTGCAATTAACAATTTCAGTGGTGCCGGCACAGAGAAACGAACCCAGGTCACTTGCGTACTACTAATTTACTACTAATTTACTACTAATTTTGCAGGTTTATGCGCTTCGTGTTCTCCGACGTGCTGAGGGTACGGAGGCGCGGCATGAAGCTGCAAAGCGAGGGATCTACCAGCAACAACTATTATATAGTGCCTACAGTCAAAAGTAAGCCGAAACAACAGTTCCTCATAGTGCAGCCGGTATTCTATACAAATAAATACAATTGAAGTGTCTTTTAAATGAAACTAAGTTTGATGTCATAGTTATGACAGATGTCACCTCAGTCCTCCCGTGACCATGGGTGCTGTAAAGCACTCGAAACGTCGGGTTATAAATAGTATAAAATTAAACGCGATAAAATCCGTAAAATTAGTTTCATTTAAATGTGTAGTGTTCGCGTAAATATAAGAAATCATTAATTGCACTTCAATTGTGTTTGTATCAAATCAAATGTTTGTAAAAACAGCCGGTAATGGTCGACCTAGGCGTACGTATCACAATCAGATCGGTGAACTTCAAAACTGAGAAACAACGTGATAAGAGAACGTTGCGGTGTGGTAGAAGATGTAGTGACAAAGATAGAGAAAGGGATGCTTAGATGGTTTGGACACTTAGAGAGTATGCATGAAAGAAGATTGACGAAACAGATTTGTGAGGTGAGTGTGAATGGGCAAGCCGGTAAAGGTCGACGTAGGCGAACGTATTACGATCAGATTGAAATCGTTGTAAGGAAAGGTCACGTGAAAAGTACCCGCAACAGACGAGCTTGTATGAAAACGCTAATGAAAGTAGAGGAAGCGAAAGATGTGTGTCAGGATCGTACCAAGTGGAAAGATGTGGTCTCTGCCTACCCCTATGGGAAAGAGGCGAGACTGTATGTATGAATGTATGTTCGTAATAACAAAATAACAGCTTTTCACTCAATGCATATGAAAGTATGTTACAGTACAAAAATATAAAAATTGCTTTTTCCTTATAAGTACCGTCATCGTTCATTCACATAGTCATCAACATAGGCCTCCCCCATAGAGTGCTACAAAAGTTTGTAGCTATCATTTTGGGGGGGATTTTGCCATGGATGCCACGCTTGGCAGGCGGGTTGGCAACCGCAGTTTATTTATTCTGATGTTCCAGGAAGATGCTGCTGCCCATCTTCTGGTTTGAATTTTCCCTCTGTCGACTTTTACGACACCCACGGGATGAGATGGGGTGGTAGATTCTCTTAAGCCGCTACCGTTATAAGAAAAAAACATTTTTAAAATTTTTTATCTGTCTGTCTGTCTGTTTGTTCCGACTAATCTCCGAAACGGCTGGACCGACTTTGACGGAACTTTCACTGGCCGATAGCTGATATTATAGCGGGTAACTTAGGCTACTTTAATTTTAGAAAAATAATAAGCGTTCCTCGCACAAAAATTTAAACAACACACATCTGCGTCCGTGGGTTCGAATCCCTGCTGGAGCCAATATTGTTGGTTTATTGTTCTGCGATTGTCCCCGTGCCTCTGACACTACCTCCTCTAAAAATTTTGCAAATTCATGGTCATGTCTACTTAGACATGACCGTGTTCACTTCTGCGGTGTGCTTGCTTCTGTCACATAAAATAATGCTCAAAAACTCTTTAACGCAGCCACAAAAGAAGACGGAACAACGATGGTAGACGTCGACTGGGGATTTCTAGAATTAATATACAAGCACACAGAAGAGAAGAAAAATCTGGAATTGGAGAAACCGATCCTCTTCCAACAGGACGAGGACGAAGAAGAGGAGACCGTCGAGGAGGAGAAAGTGGAGAAGGACAGAGGAAAGGATAAAGATGGGAAAGCGAAGAAGATGGACAATCCCTTGTTGAAATCCGGGGAGACTTTCGTTTTCGACTCGGACAAGTATAAAGAGGCTGTAGTCACACCGTGGTACAGGAATCAAGATCAACCACAAGTATGTTGTTTTTAAAACGTATAGATAAAAAATTTATTCACAAACATCCAGACTCAACTCAACTCAAGTCAAGCTGTAGTGTGCAAACTTTATTGTGTTTCGGTCTCAAAGGCACTGACAGCTAGTGTAACCACTGAGCTCTCATATAACTTAAGAATGCGTGTCTATCAATGCTCTTCCAACCGGACCGACATACACACACACACACCATACGCACTACTGATAACTACACAATACGGCGCACCATACACACCACTGATTACTAGACAATACTGCGCACCATACACTCTACTGATAACTACACAATACGGCGCATCATACACACTACTGATAACTACACAATACTGCGCACCAAACACAGTAATGATAACTACACAATATGGCGCATCATAAACACTACTGATAACTACACAATGCTGCGCACCAAACACAGTACTGATAACTACACAATACTGCGCACCAAACACAGTACTGATAACTACACAATACGGCGCATCATACACACTAATGATAACTACACAATACTGCGCACCAAACACAGTACTGGTAACTACACAATACGGCGCACCATACACTCTACTGATAACTACACAATACGACTCAACATACACAGTACTGACAACTACACAATACGGCTCAACATACACACTACTGTTCTACACAATACGGCGCATCATACACACTACTGATAACTACACAATACTGCGCACCAAACACAGTAATGATAACTACACAATATGGCGCATCATAAACACTACTGAAAACTACACAATACGGCGCACCATACACTGTACTGATCTACACTTAACTGCGCACCATACTGATAACTACACAATACGGCTCAACATACACACTACTGATAACTACAAAATACGGCGCACTATACACTCTACTGATAACTTCACATTACGGCGCACCATACACTCTACTGATAACTTCACATTACGGCGCACCATACACTCTACTGATAACTACACAATACGGCGCACCATACACTCTACTGATAACTACAAAATACGGCGCACTATACACTCTACTGATAACTTCACATTACGGCGCACCATATACACTACTGAAAACTACACAATACGGCGCACCATACATAGTACTGATCTACACTTGACTGCGCACCATACTGATAACTACACAATACGGCTCAACATACACACTACTGATAACGACAAAATACGGCGCACTTTTTTCTTCTCACGATGTTCTCGTTCACCGCTGAGCACGTGGTAAATCAACACTGAAATTTGCATAGTTCTGCAATCTGAAATGTTTTAGAGTTGCTATGAAATTTAAGGCAAGCGTCCGGCCCCTGAGCTGCTACGACTGCTGCCCGCAAATCGTGTTTACCACCATAAATTCTCCCATTATGCCAAGAGAGATATACATACATACGTATACAGGGTCTGTCGTAAATAATGGATAACCCGTAAACTGGAGTTGGTCCGGATGTGAAACTGTAAGAAAATCGTATCTTCTTGCCAGGCTTTCTAACCATATCAAAATGGCGTAGCCTTTTATACTTTTTTATAAATTTCGCTACTTTTTTCATTCATTCCGTTGCCATTTCATCAAATTTAGGTATTTCAGTGTGATTTTTTTAGTATTATACTCCTGAAGACGTGTATTATTTAATTTTAGTACAACTTTAGGTGTTTTTAATGTTAAACATTTTCAAAATCGTCATTTTAAGTTCTTTTTTAAACAATTTTTTTCTTAATGTCAACTTTTGATAATTTACTGTGAAAAAAAAAAGTACTGCGCTATAGCTGCCCATGATCTTAATAAATTGTCTAGTATGTCTAGATTCTAAAAAGATATTACAATGTGTACTTTACAAGCAATATTAAGTTACAGGAGCGAGATCAATATTAAGGTCTGAATTTTGATGTTCCAAGTATTTTTATAAATGGTTATAAAACTTTGTCATAATGATTTTATTCTACCAAGATTCTTTACACAAACAATATCGGGCCACTATTAAGGATATTCAGAAGAAAACCAGGTTAATTTTAGTAAAAAAATATTTATCAATAACTTAAACTAAATGCTCGAAGTGCCCTCCGCCGGCAGCAATACATGCTCTACATCGCCTAGTAAAAGATCTTTTAATCCGACGCGCATAACCGGCTTCTTCAATTTTACTTGCTGCTACTTGAATGCGCGCACGCAACTCTTCCACAGAACTTATTGCTTCGCTGTACACTTTTTCCTTAATACAGCCCCAGTAAAAAAAGTCCAACGGGTTAAAGTCTGGCGAACGTGGAGGCCATAAAATTGGACCCAATCGCCCAATCCATCTATCTGGATATGTGGTATTTAAATGTTCCCTTACACGAACAGCGTAATGTGCTGGACACCCATCATTTTGTAGCCACATCTCGTTTCTTATCTCCTGTGGAACGTCTTCCAGTAATCCAGGTAAAGTATTTACTAAAAAATCCAAATAAATATCCGCATTTAATATTGCCGGCAACTCAAATGGACCAATGATTTGTCCGTTAATAATTCCAGTTCACAAATTTATTTTTAACTGATACTGCGATCGGTCTTCGCGTATCAATCTTGGGTTTTCAAGTTGCCAGCTGTGTAAATTGTGGAGGTTCACAAAACCATCTTTTCGACACGTTGACTCGTCGCTCCATAAAATTTTATCAAAATAAGTTTGGTCTTCCCTCATCTTTCGCAGCATTGTGCGACAAAATGTTACTCTCGCAGCAGCGTCCCTTGGCATTAATGTCTGAACTCTTTGATAATGATAGGGATATAATTCATGTCTTTTTAAAATTCTGTGAACGGATTTTGGAGGTATACCGGTACGCCGTGAAATAACACTTATGGACGTACCAGGGTCTTCTGCGACTATTTCTAGTACTTCCGCTGCATTGTGTCGTTGAGGTCGTCCTTCACTGGCACCGCCTATGCCGGTCCCAGGAAATCGGCCTTCCATAAATGCATTGTGCACTCTAATGAAGACACGGTAATCAGGATGTCGAAGATTTGGATATTTTTCACGATAAGCACTTGCTGCTCTGTTAGCGTTGCCATTACATAAACCATAAATGTAATGCATGTTTGCGTATTCGGCCGGCGTGTAATGTTGAGGCATGATACACAAACTTTTCCAAATCGACAAGTCCAATCGATAGCACAAAATAATGTCCGTAAATGAGAGCTAAGTCGTCAGTATCACCAGGTTCACAAGTCCAAATCACAAGGCAAATCAAAGTCCGATATTAGAAAGCAGTAACAAATTGACGAAAGTAATGAAAACAAAAGCACATGCGATAGTCAAAATGACACTGAGATTTGTACACTCTACAATCAGGAGCGCGCGCTCTAACGGCAAAAACATGCTAACCTTTCACACACCGTGAGTGTGAAAGGGACAGTGTGCATCTGCCTAGTAACAACTTAATATTGCTTGTAAAGTACACATTGTAATATCTTTTTAGAATCTAGACATACTAGACAATTTATTAAGATCATGGGCAGCTATAGCGCAGTACTTTTTTTTTTCACAGTAAATTATCAAAAGTTGACATTAAGAAAAAAATTGTTTAAAAAAGAACTTAAAATGACGATTTTGAAAATGTTTAACGTTAAAAACACCTAAAGTTGTACTAAAATTAAATAATACACGTCTTCACGAGTATAATACTAAAAAAATCACACTGAAATACCTAAATTTGATGAAATGGCAACGGAATGAATGAAAAAAGTAGCGAAATTTATAAAAAAGTATAAAAGGCTACGCCATTTTGATATGGTTAGAAAGCCTGGCAAGAAGATACGATTTTCTTACAGTTTCACATCCGGACCAACTCCAGTTTACGGGTTATCCATTATTTACGACAGACCCTGTATATATATATATATAATGAAATTCTGTAAATTGTCCACAGTTCTTCTTAGTTGCTGAAATCTGCTGGAACCTCACCCCGGACTCGGCTTTTCCGTCAGTCTCGCACACCACTTTCCGGGATTACTACAGCACTAAGTACGGTGTGGTGCTCACACAACCGAACCAACCCCTGCTGGACGTCGATCATACCAGCGCGAGGTTGAATCTGTTGACGCCCAGGTGAGTCCTCCCGCGATTCTTTGACCATGCACTATATATAATTTAGCCGGCGCGAACTATCGGCAATGAGAACTGACTTATCTATCAATGCCATCTATTAGCAATTATTTGAACTTAACGACATTTAAATAAAAATAAATCTTACTTCTATATAAGCTGACCACATGATTGCCCCGTGCGGAATGGTACCTCGCTTATCTGAGTATTAACAGTTTGGCACTTCTCTGTGCGGTTCTTTTTTTGCGCGGAACCCTAATTCTTTTTCTAAAACTAAAGCCCAAGTTACTCCTTATAACATCAGCTATCTGCCAGTAAAAGTCCCGTCAAAATCGGTCCGGTAGTTTCGGAGATTAGCCGGAACAAAAAGACAGACAGACAGACAAAAATAAAAAATAAATTTTCTTACAAATACCGTATATACATCTCGCATCCCTCTTATATGGGGAAAAGGCATGATTGTAGGTATGTATGAGAAAAAGGTAGTTTGCCGCTAAATTGGGTGGTCTGATCTAGGCTGGACAGTCGTCCAAAACTACTCTAACCAGTATATTTGTCATTTGGCGACATAGATGTCGCTACATCGTCAATCTGTCTGTTACGTCTGGCGTGTGGTGCCCATAACAATTGCTGTGTCACCTACGATGTTACTTTGTGGCACCACACTGCGCCCTTCCCTTAGTAACATCAGTTCCTCAGTCTTATATGCCCAGTGATTACACTAGCTCAGTGCCCTTCACACTCAAACTCAACCAGTCATATTTGCACACAACTGCTTCAAGTTAGAATAACTAGCCGTGCCCACTGCACCTTTAGACTACTTAGACTACCTTTCTAGACTATCACCAGTAAAAAAGGTCAAAGTAACAGCCATTAATGTCCCACGGTTGAGCACAGACCTCCTCTTATTTCCGAGAAGGTGGACTTCACATGTCTTCGAAATATTTTTATATTTCTCAGACATGCAGGTTTCCTCACGATGTTTTCCTTCACCGCCGTGCACGTGGTAAATCAGCACTTAAAATTGCAATCAACAATATTAGTGGTGCCGGCATCGGGAATCGAGGCACTCGCGTTCTATCAAATTTAAAGCGAGCGCCCAGCTCCCACGCTACCACGGCTCTACCACCAGTAAATTCCTGCTGATCACTTCAGCGTATCACTAGTCCACTGCTGAACATAGGCCTACCCAAAGATTGCCACAAAGGTTTCTAGCTGTCTTTCTAGGGGGATTTTGCCATAATTGCCATGCGTGGCAGGCGGGTTGGCAACCGCAGTTTATTTATTCAGATGTAACAGGAAGACGCCGCTGCTCATCTCCTAGTTTAAATTTTTTCTCTGTCGACTTTTACGACATCCACGGAATGAGATGCGGTGAGATTCTCTTAAGCCGCCAGCACACGGCAGTACGGCACACACAATACTATACCGCGCACCATAAACAGTAGAACAGTGAACGGTAATGAACGGTAGGAACTGCTCGAGAGATGGGGTAGTGGATTCTCTTGAGCCACCACAGCACGGCTTCTCGCTGAATGTCGAGCCAATTCCAGATACGTGAACCGCAAAGGAGTCGCCCTGCCGGTGTCGTCGGAGAGGACGCGGCGCGCCAAGCGGGACCGCCTGGACCAGAAGCAGATCCTGGTGCCGGAGCTGTGCCGCGTGCATCCCTTCGCTGCGCCGCTGTGGTTCGCCACCGTCGCCCTGCCCTGCGTGCTCTACAGGTGGGGCCGCCTGCACTGCTGGCGGGACTCCTATCGGGGAACCGGTGTTAGTGTTATGACGCGGCACCTGCCCTGACATCACCTGGCGTCAAGCGGTAGTGTGCAATTATTGCTGTGCCGTTCACAGCAATAATTGCTCCGCCAGAATAACTGACACCGATGGTGCCTTCCTAGATAGATTCTTGCAAAGAATACCAGTAACGAGGTGACTGAACACAGAAAATCTATGGGATAAATGTGTTTCGGTTTGAAGGGCACTGTGAGCTAGCGTAATCACTGGGCATATGAGACTTAGGAACTGACTTCTCAGGGTGACGGGCGAAGTGTATCACACAGTAATGTTCTGAGTGACGCAGCATTTGTTATGGGCAGGCGTTGCACTTGTGAACGTTTTCGCTCGTCTCGTCCCTTCCTCTAATAAAAAAAAAATCCGTCTAGGTAGGTACCAACCACCGCAGGGCCAGTTATTTTGCCGTGAAACAGCAGTGTCCAAATATTGCTGTTTCGGTTTCAATGCCACTGAGAACTAGTGTAATCACTGGGCATATGGGACTCAAGAACTGATGTCTCGTGTCGGCGTGCGGTGTCTGTTGCACTAACCGTTAGGTGAACGTTTTGCTCGTTTCGTCACCTTTTCTAATAAAATAAAAAAAAGAAACGAAACGAGAAGACTGTCTTCGTGTTCAGAAGTAGACCAAAGGGCTTATGGCCATTATTGAAGTTAGACTTCTTTAGCGACGGCAGGGAAAAATATTGATCGCGGTTATGATGTGACGGAAGTAAGCGGATATGACGTAATAAGAATTTCATAGTGGACGACATTTTCATTTTTTTTACTTAATGTGTCAATGAAATAGCATTAAATTAAGATTGCGCTAGTATATAATAGATAATATAGTATATAATAAAGTATAACCTAAAAATATACGAGAAAGATATCCTGTTGATTTCAACTATAAAATTAAATACACGAAAAAAAATTAATAAGTTGTAAGAAGTTGCACTTCTTACGTTTATACACTCTAATACACACCACTTAAGTTTTGAGTCTGTTTTAAGTGTAAATAAAAAAAAAGTAACGAAAGCAAGTCTTTCTTAATGTTAGTGTGCAAACATAGCTTGATAGTAGAGTAACTGGCACTGCGATAGTACCTGCCTTGATGAATTTCTGCATAGGGATCCTGCCACATTGAACCAATTAATATTTACACTATATCTTATGGCGATCAACGCAGTGTGTTGACTGCCGAAGAGAATATACCACACCATCTCATCTCGTGGTTGTCGTAAAAGTCGACAGATGGATAACGAAAACCAGGAGATGGGCAGCAGCATCTTCCTGGAACATCTCAATAAATAAACTGCGGTTGCCAATCCGCTTGCCAAGCGTGGCAACTATAGCGAAATCCCCCAAAATGAGAGCTACAAATTTTTGTGATGATGATGATGATGACGATGATTGTGTAAATGACATCTTCTGCTTATGATGTCCTACTAGTCGGTTCTACCACGGCGACAACTCCTACTGTCGAAGCTATTAACTGCGCAAGAGACGTTATAGCGCAAATAGATTAACTCACTCGTTCTTACATTCACTGAATCACTCACTAAACCACTCATTCATTCACTCATGCTCGACCCGGGACGTAGTCGTCGTTTTTTCCTACTTAGCAACCAAAATTCTCTGCTTATATTTTCAGGATAAACGCTCTGCTAATAGCGGACGAGATTCGACGTGCCGTTGCCATAGACGTCGGCCTGGGTATACCGAAGATCGACGAGGCCACATGCCCCGGCTTCCAGTGGCCTCCGTTGGACTTCGGATGGAGCTTGGCAGAGGTATGGTCATCATTACAGCCCAAGCCGTGTGGTGGCGGCTCGTTAAAAGAATACTTCCACTCCATCTCATCCAATGGATCTCGTAAAAGGCGAGTAAGGGAATTAAACTGCACTGTGCACCCAACAGCGCATGGTGGCGATGGGCTCACCACCTATCACACCAAGTGCATTATATTGTTTTGGTGAAACGTGGATTGTGGCAGTCATCTGTGAGTGAGTTACAGTGAGTGCCCAGTCTCTCACTACCCCTTAGTGGATACAGTCGTGATCTTATGTATGTATGTATGTATGTATGTAGTATGTATGTATGTATGTATGTATGTATGTATGTACAGCCCAAGGTCATTTCTGATCATCGACCTACCTGGGGGTCTACTCTGGTTGGTTTCGTGATCGGTTTCATTGGATCCCATTAACCAATGAATGAGCTATATTTTGGCGTGTGAATGAATCACCACGAAACCAACCAGATTTAAACAGTAGCGCCCCTAGTTCAGTGACCTTGAGTTATAATCAAAGTCAAAGTCAAAATTTCTTGATTCAATTTAGGCTTGTTTAAAGCTCTATGAACGTCCAGATACGAAAATAATCTCAGCCATATCGCCTAAGGAACCTGACGCTCTCTATCTACAGATCATGCGTCTCCTGGCTTTTATTTCCCCTCTGTCGACTTTTGCGACACCAACAGGGATGAGATGTGGTGGTAGGTTTTTTTTTTATTGAATAAATTTACAAAACGAGCAAAACGTTCCTCTGATGGTAAGTGCAACGTCTACCCATAACAAATGCTATGCCACCCAGAACAACTCTGCGTAACACCACACTGCGCCCGTCAGCCTGAGACATCAATTCTTTAGTCATATGCCCAGTGATGACACTAGCTCTCAGTGCCCTTTAAAGCGAAACAGTAATGTCATGGCAGAATAACTCGCCCTGTCTCACATAGACTGATTCCTGCATAGGAATCCTACCACACGGCTAATAAGCAAAGGCTCATATAATCGAAACCTAAAACTATGCTAGGTTTTTTTTTATTGTACTGTGTAATCTCGTACTACGATCGAAAGTACGCGTTAGTCGTAGGCTCCCCACTAGTATAGAATATAATAGAATATTTGTTATTCAATATAGATCATTTACATAATACTTATTGAACGTAATTTTTTTTTAACTACACTGGTTCGCAAAGAAATGCCTCTGTCCTGGGAAGAACCAGTAAGACCCCAGGTGGTGCTAGGATTACTATGTAGGAGTACATATCACGATCAGATCGGAGAACTTTTGTGGAAAGGTCACGTTAAAAGTACCCGCAACATAACGAGACTGTATTAAAACGACAATTCAAAGTCAAAGACAAAATTTCTTTATTCAGTTTAGGCTAGCATAAAGCTCTTATGAATGTCAAAATCTACACCGGTTCAAAACATAAGACCTCAGAGAAGGAAACTCTGAAGTCTTTCTTTTTTGCCATATTACATGTCATTTATAAGTTACATAAAAATTACATCATAAATTTAGTAGCCAGGGGGTTTGCAAGTGCAGAGTAAGAGTTATTTCCACACAGCTCTGTCCTCTATGTAAGTAATGAAAGTAGAAGAAGCGAAAGATGTGTGTCAGGACCGAACCATAGCAGGAAAAAGCGGAAAGATGGGGTGTCTGCCTACCCCAATGGGGAAGGGGCGTGACTTTATGTATGTAAGAGCATATTTCCCACTTTTCGTCGGGAGGTCTGTATGGCTTGCACCATTACTCTAATTATATTGCTTAACTCTTCTCGAAGTCCCTAAGCTTTCCTCACACAAAACTGAAAAACTCTTGTCAACTCTTTTAAAACAAATTGATTAAACCATATTAATACTATTTGTCCGCTTTCTTATCAGGTATTGAGTGCAGACTCGGAAAAGACTGAAAAGAAGAAGGAGGAAGAAGATTTGTGCACTAAAGAGCAAAAGGAGTTAAGGTCAAGAATGAAACGCATTTTCTTTCTTCTGCTTGACTTTTTAAGGCTAGAAAATGTTCCTTATTAATAATATTTCTGGTTTTTTAGGGAAAAGGAAGAGATAGAGAAGAAGGAGAGAGAGGAGGAGGGACAGAAGAAACAAGAAAAGGACGTGAAAGAAAAAACAATCAATGATATACTTCAAGAAAAGGCAGACGCCGAGAATGTGAGTAATTTTTTTTTTATTTGTTAAAAGTGGCGGAACTATCAAAACGTTCACCTGATGGTAAGTGCAACGTCCGCCCACAACAAATGCTGTGTCCCAGACCCAGAACAGTGTGACACCACAATAAGCCCGTCACTCTGAGACATGCCCAGTGATTACGCTAGCTCTCAGTGCCCTTCAGAGCGAAACGCAGTAATGTTAGCAAACTACTTCAGCTTCACGGCAGAATGACTGGCCCTGGGGTGGTTCCTACTTAGACGGAATCCTGCATAGGAATACTACCACCCTATGATCCCTGTTACATGGTAGCCGTTGGGGAAGAAATGTTCTCGAATGGCTCCCCACTAGATGCAGGGACCTGCACGGGTCTGCGGGAAGGTTGCGTTCAGCAGTGGACTTTTGATGAATGATTACTGAAATGATGATATAGTTAATAGAATCAGGCGTTACTTTGCGGAAATCCATTATAATGAAGGAAAGTAAGTTAATTTGCTAAGATCCGCATGCAAAATATAAAAAAAAAATGGTGTATATTACCTAGCTCCTTGAAGAGCACCGTCCGCCCTCCCTCAGCAGCGTGCACAGGCAAACCAACACCGCTACCAGACACCCTCCACCAACCTCTACAACACTACCACTAGACAACACACACCACTGAAGTCGAGAACACGACACGCGCCTCGCCCCAATACGAGGCACTATCAAGTTTCATAGACTCTACGACAGACGGCCGCCGAGGTGTAGTGGTTAGTGGAGGGTGTCTGGTGGCGGTTCCTGGTGGCGGTGTTGGTTCGCTTGTGCACGCTGCTGAGGGTGTTCGGGCGGTGCCCTTCAAGGAGCTAGGTAATATACACCATTTTTATATTTTGCACGCGTATCTTGGCAAATTAACTTACTTTCCTTCATGAAATGATGGTGGCTGTTGTGGTACCAACCTAGACGTTTTCCAACATAGAAATCCTAGCATCAGTTTTATCGTTAGTGTGTATTCTATCAACTCGATAAGTTAAAAACTAGAATAGTTTTGGGCTTCGATTATATGAGCTTTGCTAATAGGCCTTTTCTAATTAGCCGTCTGGTAGCGGTTTAAGGAGAATCCTGCGCTAGGATAAATTAATAAACCTGTAAAATGTAAGTCTGTTTGCTCACGAAAATTACGCAATGTATCGTTTGTTTGCACATTACAATATCACATCTAGACTCTAAATTGCTTTACCGATTTTGATGAAACATTTTCAGGTTGAAAGCATATCAGAATTGAAAGTTAATTGAAAGTAAACATTTAAGAGGTGCTTACTCAAATAACAAATTAAAGCTGACGTTTCTTTTTTGCGAATGCGTTGATAATTTATAGGGTAGGGAGTAATTTATACATTTTATAGGTGGAAGGATTCCTATGCAGGAATCCGTCTAGGAAGGTACCACTGTTAGTCCACCGTGAAGCAGTTAGTTGTGCACACGTTACTGTTTCGGTTTGAAGTGCACTGAGAGCTAGCGTAATCACTGGGCATAGGAGACTTAAGAACCCATGTCTCTGGGTGATGGGCGCAGTGTGATGTCACAATTGAAATTTTCTGGGTGACACAGCATTTGTTATGGGCAGACGTTGCACTTACCATCAGGTGAGCGTTTTGCTCGTTTCATCAATACAATAAAAAACAATAAAAAAAGGTAGGTAGTAATTTATACATTTTATAGGTGGTAGGATTCCTATGCAGGAATCCGTCTAGGTAGTTACCACCGCAGTAACAGTTATTCTGCTGTGAAGCAGTAGAGTGCACACGTTACTGTTTCAGCCTGAAAGGCACCGAGAGCTAGTGTAATCACTGGGCATATGAGACTTAAGGACTGATGTCTCTGAGTGACGGGCGCAGTGTGGTCTCACACAGAAATGTTCTGAGTGACCACAGCATTTGTTATGGGCACGTTGCACTTACCATCAGGTGAACGTTTTGCTCATCTCGTCACTTTGGAAACTGAAATGAAAATTATTAATTATTGATTCAACCTATGAAATATAAATTTCGTTGGTCAAATTTCATTATTACTATTATATAATTCCAACAGGGTTTCGAAATAGGCACCTGGTCCAACGAGATGGCATCTTCAATACCGGAGACTGTGGATTACGATGAGTACATGGAGCCTCTACCGCCCAATCTGACCTTCTGCACTTCGGCTTCTGGTAAAACATTTTTACTATCACGCCTGTTGTAGTAAACTTGGTAGGCACGCATGATAGGGGAATTTAGATTTTGTACATCATAAAACTTTATAGAGTCACGCCTCTTTCCCATAGGGGTAGGCAGAGACCACATCTTTCCACTAGCTACGACCCTGACGCACATCTTTAGCTTCCTCTACTTTCATTAGTGTTATCATACAAGCTCGTCTGTTGCGGGTACTTTTGACGTGGCCTTTCCTTAAAACGATTTCGATCTGATCGTAATACGTTCGCCTAAGTCGACCCTTACCGGCTTGCCCATTCACACTCAGCCTCGTAAATCTGTTTCGTCAATCTTCTTTCATCCATCCTCTCAACGTGTCCAAACCATCTAAGCATCGCCTTTCTCTATCTTTGTCACTACATCTTCTACCACACCGCAACGTTCTCTTATCACGTTGTTTCTCAGTTTGTCCATCTTAAAACTACAGAAAAGTAAAGTAACAGCCCATAAATGTCCCACTGCTGAGCACAAGTCTCTCGTTTCCGAGAGGGTTTTGGAGCCGGGATGTGTCCGGGACTTCACATGTATTCGAAATATTATTTCACAGACGTGCGGGTTTCCTCACGATGTTTTCCTTCACCGCTGAGTGCGTGGTAAATCGATTATATATCTTATAATTGCAAGTGAAACTTTTTG
Source organism: Luehdorfia chinensis (assembly GCA_019845155.1). Classification (NCBI taxonomy): domain Eukaryota; kingdom Metazoa; phylum Arthropoda; class Insecta; order Lepidoptera; family Papilionidae; genus Luehdorfia; species Luehdorfia chinensis. Next base: position 1,151,493 of record JAHVAK010000072.1, read on the forward strand.
TGATGCCGGCATTGGGAATCGAACCCAAATCACTCGCGTACTATGAAATTTGGCTAGCTTCCGAGCCACCGCTGCTCTTAAGACGTAAAATATACTAAAAAATACACAGGGCAAACCGCCCGCCGAGCGTGGCAACTACAGCAAATCCCCCTTTCCCTCCAAATGAAAGCTACTAATTTTTGTGGCAAGTGGGGAGAAGCCTATGTTCTTTATTATTCGACGTAAGAAATATAAATGACGTTTTTCAAACGTCATTTCTTTACAATCAACCGCCGTTTTGTAATGAGAAGCCGAAACTCCGTAGGTGTCCTCTTTTTTGTAAATCCATTTTTATCATATTTCATAGTACGTGTGTGACCTGGGTTCGATTCCCGGCACCACTAAAATTGTTGATTGCAATTTTAGGGGCTGATTTACCACGTGCTCGGCGGTGAAGGAAAACATCGTGAGGAAACCTGCATGGCTGAGAAATATAAAAATATTTCTAAGACTGTTAGTATGTGAAGTCCTCCAACCCGCATTGGAGCAGCTTGGCTGATTCTTCCCGGCTCCAAAACCCTCAGAAATGAGAGGAGGCCTGTGCTCAGTAGTGGGACATTGATAGGCTGAAATTTCACTTTTTTTTTTTTATTATTTTACCAAGAATACTCTCAAGGAAAACCAGAGCACGCTCCAGGTTCAAGCGTCCAATCTTACGTCCACGCTTCAAGATTAATTCAATCAATATGTAAATTGTAATCTCGGGCAGACCAGCCTCCACCAACAGCACCTGTTCACAAGTGTAACATACATACATACATACATAAGATCACGACTGTATCCCATAAGAGGTAGTCAGAGACTGGGCACTCACTGCAAAAACAGATGACTGCCACAATCGACGTTTCACCAAAACAATATAATGCACTTGGTGTGATAGGTGGTGAGCCCATCGCCACCATGCGCTGTTGGGTGCACAGTGCAGTTTGAGTCCTTACTCGCCTTTTACGAGATCCATTGGATGAGATGGAGTGGTAGTATTCTTTTAACGAGCCGCCACCACACGGCCAACACAGTGTAACACGCTATATTATCAATGTTTTAATTAATATTGTTAATAATGATCCCTATCTTTTTAATCAAAGATTGCAAGGATATCTGCAGAAAAGGTGGGTACCGACAGCAAAACAAATATTTACATTTTTTAGGTGTTTACGCTGTTTGCCCAAGTTCCTAGTCCTGGATGCTGGTAGGAGCTATTGGGTGATTCGTAGGTCTGTTGTAATTTTTTTGTGCAATAAAACTTCTTGTAATTTTTTTGTAATCGCACTGTTGTATAATAATAAATCCTATTATACAAACGAATAAGAATATGCGAATTAAACTATAGACTATATAAGTTAGGTTAACTAAAAATATAAGTTGAGGCTTGTCCTGTGACCGTTAAGAGAGATATCGTTAGAAGTGTAGTGCCGTTTCAATTTAAAATGTGTTTACTGGTGGTAGGATTCCTATGCAGGAGTCCGTCTAGGTAGGTACCATCCCAGGGCCAGCTATGTGCAAACATTACTGTGTTTCGGTTTGAAGGGCACTGTGAGCTAGCGTAATCACTGAGCATGTGAGACTTAAGAACCTATGTCTCAGGGTGATGGACACAGTGTGGTGTCACACAGAAATTTTCTGGGTGACACAGCATTTGTTATGGGCAGACGTTGCACTTAACGTGAACGTTTTGCTCGTTTTCATCACTTTATGCAATAAACATACATACATACATAAGATCACGACTGTATCCCATAAGGGGTAGTCAGAGACTGGGCACTCACTGCAAAAACAGATGACTGCCACAATCGACGTTTCATCAAAACAATATAATGCACTTGGTGTGATAGGTGGTGAGCCCATCGCCACCATGCGCTGTTGGGTGCGCAGTGCAGTTTAATTCCTCACTCGCCTTTTACGAGATCCATTGGATGAGATGGAGTGGTAGTATTCTTTTAACGAGCCGCCACCACACGGCAATAAAATGAAAAAAAAGACTGTGGCCCCGGCACCTGTTGCATTGTTGCGTTCCATTTAACCATAAAAACGCAACATAAGTCTTTTAATTATTATTTTACGTCATCCAGGCGGTGCCAATTGGAGCGACCCTATAGAGAAGCCCAAGGCGCAGTATGGAGCGTCGCGGACCTTCTCCGTGGCTGACAGCGACTGTTCTTATTTGTCGAGGTAATGATAATGCAATCACGCCTTTTCGCCATATAAGGCTTAGACCACACACGTATTTTTTCCGGGGGGTGTGGGATGGGAGTGGGGGGGTCAAGTGCCGACACCACACAAAGACAAGAGAACAGAGAGAAAGAGAAAGAAAGAAATATATTTATTCAAAACGTCTATACAGGTACATTTGTAAAACAACATTGAAATACTACATACATACATCAGTGTGGTAGCTGACTTAAGAGAATCTACCACCCCATCTCATCCTGTGGGTGTCGTAAAAGTCGACAGAGGGAAAATAAAACCGGTAGATGGGCAGCAGTATCTTCCTGGAACATCTGAATAAATAAACAGCGGTTGCCAACCCGCCTGCCAAACGTGGCAATAATGGCAAAATCCCCCCAAAATGAGACCTACAAACTGTGGTAGTCATTGGAGGATGTATGTTCAGCAGTGGACTAGGATAGGCTGAAATGATACATACTCGTACATACAGACCACTTTTCGCCCTCGCGGGAAACGAGACGTGGTGGGTATCGTAACCACGTCGCCGCCATTTTGGCACGAGTCATAAATAATACTTACTCCACATTGCGTACCCACGAGCAGTATGTTTATAGCATTGCATGTTATGGTGTTGTTCTGCACAAATAATTTTTTTTATCCTACTTGGGGGGTCGTGGGCTTAAGTAATACTTGAACGCCGTTCCTGATATTACATGACATTACTTCGTTTTCAGTGACTTCGATACGGACGATTCCGATTTGAATTCTGAAGAAAGCGACGATGACACGGACACCAGTGGATTTTGCAGCAGCAAAAACTCCAACGGTTAGCTTAGGAATGATTATTATTATTATTTATTAATGGAAACAGTCATAAACTATTTTCCAGTGTCAAGTAACATATCCGAGTGTACAATGTTCAGCAAGATTTCAAAACTTTGATCGACAGTAAATTGATAGTTGACTTTTACTGAAGATTTGCTGGACTGATGGAGACAAAAATATTATCTAATAACTGTAATTTTCCAATGACTGTACACTCTCAGGAGCACTTGCAGCATAATAAACGATCAATATTAAACATCGAAACTCCAAATATATACAGAAATTACAAAATTAAATAAAAATACTACTGCCATTTTTCGAGTTGGCGCCAAAATGTTAAAATGTTATACTTTGCTATTCATTCGCTTTGAATGAATGAATGAGTGCTTCAATGAAAGAATCCGAAAAGTCCGAAATAGACAGGATCTAATATATCATCATTAGTTCAGTCTTTCACTAGTCCACTGGCTAAATATAGGCATCATCATTATCATCATCATTTCAGCCTATTACAGTCCAACAAGGCATGCCCCATAGATATCCTTAACCCGGAGTACCTTCAGCTTTTAATTATTGTTTCTGGTCCGATCTACGCAGAAAAAGCTAACTGTTATCTTGAAGTCTTGCAGTGGTACGATTGGATTTTGATTAGTTTTATTAATTAGTATCCTAAGCTGGTGTTAGTACCCAACCATCATCTTTATTAAAATTAGGATGTTTTTTAATTTCAATAGCCTCGCGAATCATTGATGGTACGAACCGGTGGTTTTTTTGGCGAGGATTTGTAGTCTGTCCGTACAATTCCTTAGTCGCGTCTTACGACACTTTTGTAGGAAAGAGGTATATATATAAATATTTGCCTTTATATATATATATATATACATACAACAATACAATTTATATAATACGTACGTCGTCCCGTTTCACCGCGATGGCCCGTGCGTTCCCCGTTATACACATATATCATCATCATTAAATAATACATACCTATAGTCACGCTCTTGTCCCAACAAGAGCGTGACTATATGTACGTATGATTAAAAATGATTTCACCCTATTCGACACTCGTGACGGATCGTTTTGTTCAGTGGCGATGGGCGTGCGCATCGAATACAAGACGGCGCACGAGGCGGAGGCGGTGGACGTGGAGCGAGTGCGCAGCGCGCCCCAGGCGCCGCAGCCCGAGCGCGCCGACGACGACCGCGACCGGAACACGCACCGCGCCTGCCTGCGCGCCGCAAGCCCCCCCACACACGTACGTACGCACGCACGCACACACGCACACACGCACACATACACACGCACTCACGCACTCGCACGAACGCACACACGCACGAACTCACACGCGCAAGCACGCACACACACACTCCCGTACGAACGCGCACGAACGCGCACACGAACGCACTCGCACTCACGTAAGCACTCGCACGAACGCACACACGCACACACGTACTCACGTACTCTCGAACGCACTCGCACGAACTCACACACGCAAGCACGCACACACTATTTGTATAAAAGTAATAAATGATAAACTGATAAATTTAAACTTGTATAATTGATATAAAAAACTAAAATAATTTTAAACTAATGATGAATGATATGAGTACGCGTGACTTGCTTGCTTGATGATTGCGCATTGATTTTTTATTGTGAAATTGTTGCTAATAAACACTTAAATGACGCTACATTAGGTCAGCGCCGAAACAGCCGACTAGACAATGTACGTGCTTGCTCGTACACGAACGCACTCGCACGCACGCATACATGCTCTCAGCATACATACATTCATGGAGTTACGCTTCTTTCCCATTGGGGTAGACAGAGAACATGGTTCCACTGGCTTTCCTGACACACATCTTTCTCGCTTCAATTACATTCATCAGCGTTTTCATGCAAGCTCTTCGGTTGCGGGTACTTTTAACATGGCCTTTCCTTATACGACTTCGGTCACAAGCACCCGGCACACGCACGCACACACGTCAGAAAATATAAGTATACGTACGCACGGCGGGTTGAAAGAGTTTTATGGCACTTAAAGTAAAAAAAAACAATTCACAAATTAGAATTGATTGCTAATCGTCATGAGTTCCACAACTACCACCACCACCACAAACACAACCACAACCATCACCACCACCACCACCAGCACCACCATGTATCATCATCATCATTTCATCCTTTCACAAACTACTACTGAACATAGGCATCACCCATAGATTTCCCAAAAAATACGGTCCTCCTGAGCCACCTGCACCAATCGATTAACCGCAAAATCGTGCAAATTGGTAATATTTTGGGGAAAAAATTTTTATTTCATTTATTTTTTCAGTACATAGAAAAGTTCCGCGAATCCGTAGCACAGCACGAGAAAGAGATAATCGAAAAGGGATATTTGTTAGATAAGGACAAACCGATCGTCGATTTGCTTCCCGAAATATCAAGGGAGGGTGTTCGACAAGACCAGGCTTCGAGCGAAACCGACGGGGAAGATCGGTCAAAGAAATTGAGGAAATATTTCCTTATGGCACTGATGAGATAAGTTTCTCAGACGGACAAGTCACGTTGGACAGCATAGAGAAAAACAAACGCCTGCTCCTATCGAAACTGAAGGAGTCACTGACGAAAGAAGATATCAAGAAGATGAACTGCTTCTCTATGAAGGACGTCGATATCGACTCCCCGGGGTATGTTAACGAGAAGGTTGCGAACGTTGGCTTCGATGCCAAGGACGTTTACAAAGATAAGATCGAGCGTTGGAACGGATGCGAGGGAATTTAAACCGTATTATCAGGACGGGAAGGTTCAGAATAGCAAGGAGTTCGATTTCGATTATCAGCCTGATTTGGAGGGACATCCGGGGCCGAGCCCTAGTGTTATTTTGCAGGTGAGTGTTTTTAAAGTATTGTTTAGGAATAAGGGCAGCATGTTGACTTAACCGACGAGCTTGTATGACAACACTAATGAAAGTAGAGGAAGCTAAAGATGTAAGGATCGTAGCAAGTGGAAAGATGTGGTCTGTGCCTACCCCTATGGGAAAGAGGCGTGACTCTATGTATGTATGTATGTATGTGAAGAAGAAGTGAAGTTTCAGCCTATAAATGTCCCACTGCTGAGCACAGGCCTCCTCTCATTTCTGAGAGGGTTTTGGAGCTAGGAAGAATCCGCCACGCCGCTCCAATGCGGGTTGGCGGACTGCACATGTCTTCGAAATATTTTTTATTTCTCAGACATGCAGGTCTGCATTCCTCACGATGTTTTCCTTCACCGCTGAGCACGTGGTAAATCAGCACTTAAAATTGCAATTAACAATTTTAGTGGTGCCGACACCGGAAATCGAACCCAGGTCACTCGCGTACTATAAAATTTAAAGCGAGCGCCTAGCCCCTGAGCTACCACGGCTCATGTATGTATATATGTTGACTCAAATACCAACCACCATTTTAAATTTTGCATGCGGATCTTAGCATATTAACTTTCTTCCCTTTACGTAGTTTTGAATTATTTTCACCAAAGGTTAGAACATGACTGCCAGCCGAGTTAAAAAAATGTGCGTAAAACGAACGAATGAAACGAAAGAGCGAATTCCCAAAGACAAAAAGTCCTACTCTAAGGGGATTCCCCATTCATTTATCAGAACGGTCACAGAAAAGACCTTCAAGAAAATAGGCTATTCCTTCCTCAAAGGCCGGCAACGCACCCGCGATTCCTCTGGTATTACGGTTGTTCATGGGCGGTGGTGATCACTTACCATCAGGTGAGCCAATTGCTCGTTTGCCCCCTCTCCTATAAAAAAAAAACAGAAAGTGGGAATTCCCGCGACCAAAGACGATGCCTAACAATTGAATTACTGCTGACATGTAACCAAATTCGTGTTAAACCGAAACCGCGCCTAGCGGGGTCGCATAAAGCGGTTTGTTACTGTAACCTGTATATCCAGGTAGCAAGTTTCATTGTTGTATGACTCGTAAGAAATAACGCTGGTTTGATTTCCTTCCCAGTTGAATTCCTTCTCGAATTTTGGCCGTAACAGTCGCCCGCTAAAAACGTCCTGCCGTTTTAAAAAATAAAATGGTGTTCTATTTTTAAATAAAACTAGTTTTAATTGCGTTCACTATTTACTTTTTATAACCCGACGTGACCCGACTTACTGGTGGTAGGCTTCCTATGCAGGAATCCGTCTAGGTAGTTACCACCCCAGGGCCAGTTATTCTGCCGTGAAGCAGTAGTGTGCAAACATTACTGTGTTTCGGTTTGAAGGGCACTGTCAGCTAGCTTAATCACTGGGCATTTGAGACTTAAGAACTGATGTTTCAGGGTGACGGGCGCTGTGCAGTGTCACACTGAAATATTCTGGGTGACACAGCATTTGCTGTGGGCGGACGTTGCACTTACCATCAGGTGAACGTTTCGTTCGTTTCGTCACTTTATACAATAAAAAAAAAGACTTTTCGAGCGCTTTGCAGCACCCATGATCACTGAGGTGACTGATTCCCTGTGTCATAGTTAACCCGGTATACGGGTCAACTATGACTTCAGGACACCTGACCCGGAGAAAACGCGATAAAATCCGTAAAGTCCAGTTTTTTTTTAATGTGTAGACCACCCTATCTCATCACGTGGGTGTCGCAAAAGTCGACAGAGGGAAAATTCAAACCAGAAGCATCTTCCTGGAACATCAGAATAAATAAACTACGATTGCCAACCCGCCTGCCATGCGTGGCAACTATGACAAAATTCCCAAAAATGACAGCTACAAATTTTTGTGCCAATCTATGGGGGAGGCTTATGTTTAGCAGTGGACTAGTGATAGGCTGAAATGATGATGATGATACAATATGTAAGCTTTATAAAGATATTCATCTATGGACATACATATATACACGGATACATAGATAGATACACATACAATAATGTGGCCAGTTCCCGATTTCAAAGAAAATAGAAAGAGGTAATGCATTCAGTAACCAAAACAAGTAGAAAATTTTAATAAACAAGAAATTAGTGGTATAAACAAACTATTCCTGCAGTGTAAGGTAGTGGTTCCAAAGCAAAGCATCATTATCATCATATTACTCATACATTACAACAACATCATACATTATAACAAGCAGCATTATCATCATAACTTTGGGGAGAGGTCTGTGTTCATGTGCTTGTGATGGGCTGTGGTGGTGATGAAGAATTAATGCATCTTTTCAGGCGCTCACAATGTCTAACGCGAACGACGGAATCAACTTGGAGAGATTGGAGACGATCGGGGACAGCTTCCTGAAGTTCGCCATCACGGCGTACCTCTACTGCGCTCATCCAACTGTTCACGAGGGGAAACTCAGCCACATGAGGAGTAAGCAGGTGAGAAAACCACCTCGCCGATTTATACTAGGTGGATTGAAAAGTACTCGGCCTAACACAGATCCATTCAATTCTAAAAATTCAAATCTACCCACATTATTTAGTTCAGTTCAGACTAGTTCATTGTGTGAAGTTCGAAACGTGTGCGATAATTAGTTGTGATTTTATAAATTTATTAACAAAGTAATCGGTCATAATTTCCGCGAATGGAGCAAATCGAGCAGCGTGCCGTCATTAAGTACCTCCATAAGAAGGGGCTATCATCAAAAGCCATCCATGATGACATGGTCAGTACATTAGGCGATTGTGCTCTGTCATATTCATCCGTCAAAAAATGGATAGCAGAATTTAAGCGTGGTAGAGAGAGTGTGAAAGATGAACCCCGCTCTGGAAGGCCTTCGACGTCAACTACTGACGAAAATATTAAAAAAGTACTTGATTTAATAATGGGAGACCGCAGATTAAAAATTAGAGAGATAGCCGAGATTATAGGCATCTCTTATGAACGAACTCAAAACATCATTGTCAACGAGTTGGGTTTCCACAAGGTGTCTGCGAGGTGGGTTCCGCGACTGCTTTCAGTTGAACAAAAAAGGACGCGATTGACTATTTCACGCGACTGTTTGGAGTTATTTGAAGCCGATGCAGATGATTTTTTGAATCGTTTTGTTACTATGGACGAAACATGGGTTCATTACTGTACACCGGAAACAAAACAACAATCAAAACAGTGGAGAAGACCTGGTTAACCACCCCCTAAAAAGGCTAAGTCGATTTTGTCGGCAAATAAGGTGATGGCTTCAGTATTCTGGGACTCGAAAGGTGTGATTATGATTGATTATCTTGAAAGGGGTCAGACTATAAACTCTGATTACTACTGCACCTTACTATGTCGTTTACGAGAGGAAATAAAAGAAAAACGTCGAGGAATGCTCAGAAGAAAAGTCCTGTTTCATCAAGATAACGCCCGTGTTCACACGTCAGTACAGTCAATGGCTGGAATTCACAACTGTGGCTTTGAACTGTTACCGCATCCGCCGTATTCACCTAATCTGGCACCATCAGACTTCTTTCTGTTCCCTAACCTAAAAAAGCACTTGGGAGGTCAAAGATTTTCGACAAACGACGAGGTCAAAGCAGCTGGAGACGCATATTTTGACTCTAAGGAAGAATCATTTTTTTTAACGGTCTAAATGCGTGGAAGGGGAGGCTGGCAAAAGTGTATTGAACTTGATGGTGATTATGTAGAAAAATAAAAATATAACTGATTTAGTATGTGTTTATTTTCTTGGTTAGGCCGAGTACTTTTCAATCCACCCTCGTATCAGCGCCATCTATCGGTCAACGGTAACGTCATTCACGCGGGAAATTTGACCGATGGTAAGTGTGATATCTGAAGTGGCAATGGACCGGCCATATAGCTCGGAGAACCGATGACCGTTGGGGAAGACAGTTTCTCGAGTTGCAACCTCGTACCGGCAAACGCAGTGTAGGGCGCCCCCGCACCAGTTGGAGCGACTGACCTACACGGTTTTGCAGTAAGTCGATGGATACAGGTGGCTCAGGACCGTGTTATGTGGCAATCTATGGGGAAGGCCTATGTTCAGCAGTGGACTATGGTAGGCTTAAATGATGATGATGATGATGAAGTGATATATCTGTCAATAACAAATGTGTCGCCCGGAGCATTTCTGTGTGTCACCACACTGCGTTTATCACCGAGGCATCAGTTCTTAAGTCTCGTATGCCCAGTTTCATTAGCTGGTAGCGCCTTTGAAACCGAAACACAGTAATGTATGCTACTACTTCACGGCAGAATAACTGGCACTGCGGTGGTACATACCTAAACGGATTCCTGCATAGGAGTCCTACCACCAGTACAGATTATTATGAGGACATTGTAATAATGTCATTTACACTACTTAAGGAAGATTGAGGAATCGAATGTCGTTTATATGAAGACTGATATGATTCATAAAGTAAATTAAGTTAATTTGCTAAGATCCGCATGCAAAACATAAAAATGGTGTATATTACCAAGTTTTTTTGAAGAGCACCGCCCGCCCTCCCATAGTAGCGTGCACAAGCAAACTAACACCGCCACCAGATACCCTCCACCAATCACTACAATACTATCACTAGATAATATATACCACTGAAGTCGAGAATACGACACGTGTTTCGCCCCAAAACGAGGCATTATCAAGCGTCATAGACTCTACATCAGACGGCCGCCGAGTGGAGTATTCTCGACTTCAGTGGTGTGTATTATCTAGTGGTTGGTATTGGCAAACAACGCTGTCTCGTTCTGAATGGCACCGAATCTCGTGTAATGTCTGAGAAATCGGTAGGTACCACCCCAGGGCCAGTTGTCTGCCGTGAAGCAGTAGTGTGTAGACATTACTGTGTTTCGGCCTGAAGGGCACTGAGAGCTAGTGTAATCACTGGTCATATGAGACTTAAGAACTGATGTCTCAAGGTGACGGGCGCAGTGTGGTGCCACTCGTTGTTCTGGGTGACACAGCATTTCTTATGGGCAGACGTTGCACTTACCGTCAGGTGAACGTTTTTCTCGTCTCGTCGCTTTATCTAATAAAAAAAAAAACAGAACTTGGAACTTTGAACATGGACAGACACTTATCATCAGGGAAGGATTTCCTAGTCACTTTCTTACATTATGTAAAAGCAGTAAGGAACTTTATTTTTTAATAATTGGTGCAGTGCGGCGGACAGAACTCGGCCGCAATGAACATTGTCCAAATTTCACGACACTACCACGAATAACATCTAAAATCAACGCTTCAGCATCTGTGAGTCAAGAGACAAGAACCAGAGCTGCTGAAAGCGCTGAAAGCCTTAGTAAAAATAACTATGTTAACAGTGCGAGCGAGAAAGAAATATATCTTATCTAAGGGTGCGAGTAAGAGAAATGTTTAATTTAAAATGACATTAGAGTACTGACAAACGTTAGAGATTGACACACGCAAGCGGTAATCTTTGATTTTATTTTGTTGTTTAGTGTAATTTTGACGAATTTTGTGTTTGCTCGTTAGGGGTTGGGTTTTTTTTTACTGCGACCGCATTACAACAACTGATGTTTTGAAATAAATTCAAAATCGAACAGCAAGGCTATTTAGAATAACCCCGAAAACGAAAATACCACTGAAGGAAAGGATTCCTATCCAGGAATCCACCCAAAAAACACCCCAGGGCCTGTTATTCTGCCGTGAAGCAGTAGTGTGCAAGCATTACTGTGTTTCGGTTTGGAAGCCACTGAGCTAGCGTAATCACTGGGCATATGAGACTTCAGAACTTATGTCTCAGGGCGATGGGCACTTTGTGGTGTCACACAGAAATTTTCTGGATGACACAGCATTTGTTATGGGCAGACGTTGCCCATTTTTCGCCCTCGTGGGAACCGAGACGTGACGGGTAGCCTTACTGGTCTAAAAATTCTTACTCTCCATTGAGTTCCAACGAGCAGTATAGTGACGGCATTGCATATTATGGTGTTATTCTGCGCGAATAAAGGCTGTCCGTACAATACCTTGGTCGCCTCTTACGACACCTCGATAGGAAAGAGGTAGGTGCTATTCTACTCTGCCGGACACCTATTGGATGTGTGCTCCAACTGATTATTATGGTATATGAAAATGTTTTTGCGCAGGTATCGAATCTGAACCTTTACCGTCTGGGGCGCGGCAAGCGGCTCGGCGCGCGTATGACTGCGTCCAAGTTCGAGCCGCACGACAACTGGCTGCCGCCCTGCCACCGCGCGCCCAACACGCTGCACCACCGCCCGGTGCGTTAAACTCACCACCACCATTACCCCCGTCATCATCACTACCAACGAAACCGCAACCACTGCCGCAGCCACCACAAGCCCCAGCTTTTTCATTCACCACCATTACCATAATATATTTTTACCATTTGATAGGTGGTAGTGTTACTATGCACCACCCCAGGGCCAGTTATTCTGCCGTGAGGCAGTAGTGTGCAAACATTACTGTTTCGGTTTGAAGGGCACTGTGAGCTAGCGTAATCACTGGGTATATGAGACTTAAGAACTGATGTCTCAGGGTGACGGGCGCAGTGCGGTGTCACACAGAAATGTTCTAGGTGACACAGCATGTGTTATGGGCAAATGTTGCACTTACCATCGGGCGAACGTTTTGCTTATTCGTCAAAAAAAGAACCACAATCTAAACCACTTTAGTACATTGCGGTTACCGTCCTGCCACGGCGCGATAAATTTGTACTTTTGGTCACTGCCACCGTTATCAGAATACATCATACTATATGTATATGTATATATACTATATCTATATTCTATAATGAGAAAAAACAGTTTTTATAATTGTCTGTCTGTCTGTTTGTTCCGTCTAATCTCCGAAACGGCTGGACCGATTTTGACGTGACTTTAACAGACAGCTGATTTAATTTTGGAAAAATTTTTAGGGTTCCGTGCGAAAAAATTAAAACGCCAAAATCCGATTCAAATAGGATAAGTATGTATGTATATCATCGATCGGGGTCAGGTTTTTTACGCGAATGAAACCGCGGGGCACACATAGTAATAAATAAACCCTACAATTATCATACTCCCGATACTCTGCATTCGTCTCATTCTCTCGAAGGTTAGTTTTCTGAAGGCTACACTTCTACAGCGTATGAACTGCCCGCATGTTTTTTCTCCCTCACACATGCAGGTTGCCTTAAGGTGTTTTCCTTCACCGCCGAGCACGTGGCAAATGAGCAGTTAACAATTGTAGTGGTGCCGGCACCGGGAATCGAACCCGGGTCACTCGCGTACGTGTACCAGTGTGATAATGAATGCATATCGTTGCAGGGCGAGACACAAGAGCGTCACACCATTGGAGACAGCACCGTAGACAACGCGGGATGTTTCATTCCATACAATTTGATCACGCAGCATAGCATACCGGGTAAGATTTTTATACCGTATCTCCTGTCTCTTTTCATCCCGTCGGTGTGGAAAGAGTCGACTAGACTTCCATACAATTTGAATCAATCAGCATAGCATACCTCGTAAGATGATTATACCGAATCTTCTGTCTCGTTTCATCCCGTAGGTGTGGAAAGAGTCGACTAGACTTCCATACAATTTGATCACTCAGCATAGCATACCGGGTAAGATGTTTATACCGAACCTCCTGTCCCGTATCATCCCTTAGGTGTGGAAAGAGTCGACTAGACTTCCATACAATTTGATCACTCAGCATAGCATACCGTGTAAGATGTTTATACCGAACCTCCTGTCCCGTTTCATCCCGTAGGTGTGGAAAGAGTCGTCTAGACTTCCATACAATTTGATCACTCAGCATAGCATACCGGGTAAGATGTTTATACCGAATCTCCTGTCCGGTTTCATCCCATAGGTGTGGAAAGAGTCGACTAGACTTCCATACAATTTGATCACTCAGCATAGCATACCGGGTAAGATGTTTATACCGAACCTCCTGTCCGGTTTCACCCCGTAGGTGTGGAAAGAGTCGACTAGACTTCTATACAATTTGATCACTCAGCATAGCATACCGTGTAAGATGTTTATACCGAACCTCCTGTCCCGTTTCATCCCGTAGGTGTGGAAAGAGTCGACTAGACTTCTATACAATTTGATCACTCAGCATAGCATACCGGGTAAGATGTTTATACCGAACCTCCTGTCCCGTTTCATCCCGTAGGTGTGGAAAGAGTCGACTAGACTTCCATACAATTTGATCACTCAGCATAGTATACCGGGTAAGATGTTTATACCGAACCTCCTGTCCCGTTTCATCCCGTAGGTGTGGAAAGAGTCGACTAGACTTCCATACAATTTGATCACTCAGCATAGCATACCGGGTAAGATGTTTATACCGAACCTCCTGTCCCGTTTCATCCCGTAGGTGTGGAAAGAGTCGACTAGACTTCCATACAATTTGATCACTCAGCATAGTATACCGGGTAAGATGTTTATACCGAACCTCCTGTCCCGTTTCATCCCGTAGGTATGGAAAGAGTCGACTAGACTTCCATACAATTTGATCACTCAGCATAGCATACCGGGTAAGATGTTTATACCGAACCTCCTGTCCCGTTTCATCCCGTAGGTATGGAAAGAGTCGACTAGACTTCCATACAATTTGATCACTCAGCATAGCATACCGGGTAAGATGTTTATACCGAACCTCCTGTCCCGTTTCATCCCGTAGGTATGGAAAGAGTCGACTAGACTTCCATACAATTTGATCACTCAGCATAGCATACGGGGTAAGAGGTTTATACCGAACCTCCTGTCCTGTTTCATCCCGTAGGTGTGGAAAGAGTCGACTAGACTTCCATACAATTTGATCACTCAGCATAGCATACCGTGTAAGATGTTTATACCGAACCTCCTGTCCCGTTTCATCCCGTAGGTGTGAAAAGAGTCGACTAGACTTCCATACAATTTGATCACTCAGCATAGTATGCCGGGTAAGATGTTTATACCGAACCTCCTGTCCCGTTTCATCCCGTAGGTATGGAAAGAGTCGACTAGACTTCCATACAATTTGATCACTCAGCATAGCATACCGGGTAAGATGTTTATACCGAACCTCCTGTCCCGTTTCATCCCGTAGGTATGGAAAGAGTCGACTAGACTTCCATACAATTTGATCACTCAGCATAGCATACGGGGTAAGAGGTTTATACCGAACCTCCTGTCCTGTTTCATCCCGTAGGTGTGGAAAGAGTCGACTAGACTTCCATACAATTTGATCACTCAGCATAGCATACCGTGTAAGATGTTTATACCGAACCTCCTGTCCCGTTTCATCCCGTAGGTGTGGAAAGAGTCGTCTAGACTTCCATACAATTTGATCACTCAGCATAGCATACCGGGTAAGATGTTTATACCGAATCTCCTGTCCGGTTTCATCCCATAGGTGTGGAAAGAGTCGACTAGACTTCCATACAATTTGATCACTCAGCATAGCATACCGGGTAAGATGTTTATACCGAACCTCCTGTCCCGTTTCACCCCGTAGGTGTGGAAAGAGTCGACTAGACTTCTATACAATTTGATCACTCAGCATAGCATACCGTGTAAGATGTTTATACCGAACCTCCTGTCCCGTTTCATCCCGTAGGTGTGGAAAGAGTCGTCTAGACTTCCATACAATTTGATCACTCAGCATAGCATACCGGGTAAGATGTTTATACCGAATCTCCTGTCCGGTTTCATCCCATAGGTGTGGAAAGAGTCGACTAGACTTCCATACAATTTGATCACTCAGCATAGCATACCGGGTAAGATGTTTATACCGAACCTCCTGTCCCGTTTCACCCCGTAGGTGTGGAAAGAGTCGACTAGACTTCTATACAATTTGATCACTCAGCATAGCATACCGTGTAAGATGTTTATACCGAACCTCCTGTCCCGTTTCATCCCGTAGGTGTGGAAAGAGTCGACTAGACTTCCATACAATTTGATCACTCAGCATAGTATACCGGGTAAGATGTTTATACCGAACCTCCTGTCCCGTTTCATCCCGTAGGTATGGAAAGAGTCGACTAGACTTCCATACAATTTGATCACTCAGCATAGCATACCGGGTAAGATGTTTATACCGAACCTCCTGTCCCGTTTCATCCCGTAGGTGTGGAAAGAGTCGACTAGACTTCCATACAATTTGATCACTCAGCATAGTATACCGGGTAAGATGTTTATACCGAACCTCCTGTCCCGTTTCATCCCGTAGGTATGGAAAGAGTCGACTAGACTTCCATACAATTTGATCACTCAGCATAGCATACCGGGTAAGATGTTTATACCGAACCTCCTGTCCCGTTTCATCCCGTAGGTATGGAAAGAGTCGACTAGACTTCCATACAATTTGATCACTCAGCATAGCATACCGGGTAAGATGTTTATACCGAACCTCCTGTCCCGTTTCATCCCGTAGGTATGGAAAGAGTCGACTAGACTTCCATACAATTTGATCACTCAGCATAGCATACGGGGTAAGAGGTTTATACCGAACCTCCTGTCCTGTTTCATCCCGTAGGTGTGGAAAGAGTCGACTAGACTTCCATACAATTTGATCACTCAGCATAGCATACCGTGTAAGAGGTTTATACCGAACCTCCTGTCCCGTTTCATCCCGTAGGTGTGGAAAGAGTCGTCTAGACTTCCATACAATTTGATCACTCAGCATAGCATACCGGGTAAGATGTTTATACCGAATCTCCTGTCCGGTTTCATCCCATAGGTGTGGAAAGAGTCGACTAGACTTCCATACAATTTGATCACTCAGCATAGCATACCGGGTAAGATGTTTATACCGAACCTCCTGTCCCGTTTCACCCCGTAGGTGTGGAAAGAGTCGACTAGACTTCTATACAATTTGATCACTCAGCATAGCATACCGTGTAAGATGTTTATACCGAACCTCCTGTCCCGTTTCATCCCGTAGGTGTGGAAAGAGTCGACTAGACTTCCATACAATTTGATCACTCAGCATAGTATACCGGGTAAGATGTTTATACCGAACCTCCTGTCCCGTTTCATCCCGTAGGTATGGAAAGAGTCGACTAGACTTCCATACAATTTGATCACTCAGCATAGCATACCGGGTAAGATGTTTATACCGAACCTCCTGTCCCGTTTCATCCCGTAGGTATGGAAAGAGTCGACTAGACTTCCATACAATTTGATCACTCAGCATAGCATACCGGGTAAGATGTTTATACCGAACCTCCTGTCCCGTTTCATCCCGTAGGTATGGAAAGAGTCGACTAGACTTCCATACAATTTGATCACTCAGCATAGCATACCGGGTGAGATGTTGATACCGAACCTCCTGTCCCGTTTCATCCCGTAGGTATGGAAAGAGTCGACTAGACTTCCATACAATTTGATCACTCAGCATAGCATACCGGGTAAGATGTTTATACCGAACCTCCTGTCCCGTTTCATCCCGTAGGTGTGGAAAGAGTCGACTAGACTTCCATACAATTTGATCACTCAGCATAGCATACCGGGTAAGATGTTTATACCGAACCTCCTGTCCCGTTTCATCCCGTAGGTGTGGAAAGGGTCGACTAGACTTCCATACAATTTGATCACTCAGCATAGCATACCGTGTAAGATGTTTATACCGAACCTCCTGTCCCGTTTCATCCCGTAGGTGTGGAAAGAGTCTACTAGACTTCCATACAATTTGATCACTCAGCATAGCATACCGGGTAAGATGTTTATACCGAACCTCCTGTCCCGTTTCATCCCGTAGGTGAGGAAAGAGTCGACTAGACTTCCATACAATTTGATCACTCAGCATAGCATACCGGGTAAGATGTTTATACCGAAGCTCCTGTCCCGTATCATCCCATAGGTGTGGAAAGAGTCGACTAGACTTCCATACAATTTGATCACTCAGCATAGCATACGGGGTAAGAGGTTTATACCGAACCTCCTGTCCCGTTTCATCCCGTAGGTGAGGAAAGAGTCGACTAGACTTCCATACAATTTGATCACTCAGCATAGCATACCGGGTAAGATGTTTATACCGAAGCTCCTGTCCCGTATCATCCCATAGGTGTGGAAAGAGTCGACTAGACTTCCATACAATTTGATCACTCAGCATAGCATACGGGGTAAGAGGTTTATACCGAACCTCCTGTCCTGTTTCATCTCGTAGGTGTGGAAAGAGTCGACTAGACTTCCATACAATTTGATCACTCAGCATAGCATACCGTGTAAGATGTTTATACCGAACCTCCTGTCCCGTTTCATCCCGTAGGTGTGGAAAGAGTCGACTAGACTTCCATACAATTTGATCACTCAGCATAGCATACCGGGTAAGATGTTTATACCGAACCTCCTGTCCCGTTTCATCCCGTAGGTATGGAAAGAGTCGACTAGACTTCCATACAATTTGATCACTCAGCATAGCATACCGGGTAAGATGTTAATACCGAACCTCCTGTCCCGTTTCATCCCGTAGGTGTGGAAAGAGTCGACTAGACTTCCATACAATTTGATCACTCAGCATAGCATACCGGGTAAGATGTTTATACCGAGCCTCCTGTCTCGTTTCATCCCGTAGGTGTGGAAAGAGTCGACAAGACTTCCAAGATGATCTGCGGCGTTTTTCCCAGCTTGGTGAGCACTGTGTGATAGCGCGAATCTCAATTTTTTGTATAGTTGACGTTTTCTTCCCGTTTGACTTGTTGACTTGGCGAAAACTCGAACATGAGTGACCAGATTTAGCAAAAACTTTGTATTTATAGTGAAGAAGTCATCAATCAATCCTGTCTCTTTTTTATCCTTTCATTCCGCGAACTTTTCACCGCCTCTCATATATTATAACATTACTTTATTTAAATAAAAGAGATGCCCGACGGAATGATTTCTTCTGTATCGAGGATGCAGGAGGTGCGATTCACAACCGGCAGTTTATTTATTCAGTTGTTCCAGGAAGATGCTGCTGCCCATTTGGTTCCTGGTTTTCATTTTCCCTCTGTCGACTTGTACGTCACCCACGGGATGAGATGGGGTGGTAGATTCTATTAATCCGCCACCACACGGCACTCATCAACAGTGCAAGTGAACTTCGATCTGAAATGATCTTGTAATGCCCAATAACTCCTTTCGCAGACAAATCGATCGCAGATTGCGTGGAAGCGCTCATCGGAGCTTACCTCCTCGAGTGTGGGCCCCGTGGTGCTCTGCTGTTCATGTCGTGGTTGGGGATAAGGGTTCTGCCCCGCCACGACCTCCCCTTGCCGGAAAATCACCCTTATGTCGTAGAGCATAAGGACGACATCGAGGATATAACGCCGCCGGTTTTAGAGGTACGTAATGTGTGAATTAAAACTATTCAATTTATTTTAATGTAGGCTTAAGTGGGTGTGGTACGAAGTGACAGGGTTGGTACCACCCCACGGCCAGTATTTTTGACGTCATGCAGTAGTATGACCGTCAGAAATACTGGCCCTAATGTATAAACATAATTGCGTATTGGTCTGAAGGGCACTATTAGCTAGTGTAATCACTGGACATATGAGACTTAGGAACTGACGTCTCAGGTTGATTTTTTTTAAATTTCTTTTATTTTTTATAATTTGAGAATGTGACAAAATAAGCAAAACGTTCACCCTATAACAAATGCTGTGCCACCCAGAACCTTCTGTGTGACACCAAACTGCGCCCGTCACCCTGAGACATCAGTTCTTAAGTCTCATATGCCCAGTGATTACGCTAGCTCACAGTGCCCTTCAAACCGAAACACAGTAACGTTTTAACAAACATTGGCATCATTATCATAATTTCAGCCTATCACTAGTCCACTGCTGAACACAGGCCATCCCTATAGATTGCCACAAAAGTTTGTAGCTCTCGTTTTGGGGGGATTTCGCCGTACTCACGTGTTTTGTGCCAATCGTTGGGGGAGTCCTTTGTTCAGATGAGGACTAGTGATAGGCTGAAACGATGTGGTTCGATTTACACAGAGATGTCCATCGCCGCCGTCGCCGAAACGTGAGCACCGCTACTCCGAGTCGGAGTCGGAGTGGAGCGAGGAAGAAGACGCGGAGGAAGAACGCGACGTGCGGCAAGAGCATGCGCCCGAGCGGGACTGGGGCTGGCCGGCCCGCCCCGTCGGCTCGCTGCAGCCCTACAGGAAGGGTGGCCGCTGGCTGCAGGTACGCTCGCCGGCAGTGCGGGTTGGAGAGGGACGGAGAGAGGGAGGGAGGGAGAGCGCGGCACGGGCACGCGCCCGAGCGGGGCTGGGGCTGGCCGGCCCGCCCCGTCGGCTCGCTGCAGCCCTACAGGAAGGGTGGCCGCTGGCTGCAGGTACGCTCGCCGGCAGTGCGGGTTGGAGAGGGACGGAGAGAGGGAGGGAGGGAGAGCGCGGCACGGGCACGCGCCCGAGCGGGGCTGGGGCTGGCCGGCCCGCCCCGTCGGCTCGCTGCAGCCCTACAGGAAGGGTGGCCGCTGGCTGCAGGTACGCTCGCCGGCAGTGCGGGTTGGAGAGGGACGGAGAGAGGGAGGGAGGGAGAGCGCGGCACGGGCACGCGCCCGAGCGGGGCTGGGGCTGGCCGGCCCGCCCCGTCGGCTCGCTGCAGCCCTACAGGAAGGGTGGCCGCTGGCTGCAGGTACGCTCGCCGGCAGTGCGGGTTGGAGAGGGACGGAGAGAGGGAGGGAGGGAGAGCGCGGCACGGGCACGCGCCCGAGCGGGGCTGGGGCTGGCCGGCCCGCCCCGTCGGCTCGCTGCAGCCCTACAGGAAGGGTGGCCGCTGGCTGCAGGTACGCTCGCCGGCAGTGCGGGTTGGAGAGGGACGGAGAGAGGGAGGGAGGGAGAGCGCGGCACGGGCACGCGCCCGAGCGGGGCTGGGGCTGGCCGGCCCGCCCCGTCGGCTCGCTGCAGCCCTACAGGAAGGGTGGCCGCTGGCTGCAGGTACGCTCGCCGGCAGTGCGGGTTGGAGAGGGACGGAGAGAGGGAGGGAGGGAGAGCGCGGCACGGGCACGCGCCCGAGCGGGGCTGGGGCTGGCCGGCCCGCCCCGTCGGCTCGCTGCAGCCCTACAGGAAGGGTGGCCGCTGGCTGCAGGTACGCTCGCCGGCAGTGCGGGTTGGAGAGGGACGGAGAGAGGGAGGGAGGGAGAGCGCGGCACGGGCACGCGCCCGAGCGGGACTGGGGCTGGCCGGCCCGCCCCGTCGGCTCGCTGCAGCCCTACAGGAAGGGTGGCCGCTGGCTGCAGGTACGCTCGCCGGCAGTGCGGGTTGGAGAGGGACGGAGAGAGGAAGGGAGGGAGGGAGAGCGCGGCACGGGCACGCGCACATTTATTCACCTTTTTTTGTTAACGTTAGCTAGATGACTGTACACACTAATTAACCTAATGTAATAACGCAAGATTGTGAATTGCGATTATTTTGATAGATTTTTGTAATTTTCCCGAAATGAGTTTTTTTTATGATACGTTTGCTACCTTATCGCTTAAATTATTATTTGTTTCCACATCGATCAGAATTGTTTCTTAAATTGAGCTTTGTAGATTAGTGTTGGACCTGTTTATATGTTCATTGCACACACTTAACATAATTAAAACACACGTCCCACTGCTGGGCACAGACCTGCTCCACAATTCGTCGTCAGAGGTTGCAGCTGAGTAGGTTTCTCAAACACCAATCTGTCGCATCTCGTTAATCTAAACGTACGTAGTCACATCCGATCTTATCGCATCAGCGTTACATCGGACGCGGGTAGGTTGGGACGGGTGAGTGCCTCTGTGTCTGCGCGTACACTTGTGGCACTATAATATCTCCTGCGCAGTTGATGGCTCTCAACAGTATTCGGAAGTTTTCGCCGTGGTCGACTAGGAGAACATCATTATGTAGTCACGCCTTTTTCCCATATAAGGGGTAGGCACGAGTAGGCAGGCATGAGACGTGATGGGTGGCGACCCACGTCTCCGCCATTTTGAAACGAATTCAAAAAATCTTAATCCGCATCGCGAATAAAGGCTGTTCTACTCTGCCGGACGCCTATCGGCTAATCGCATCTCTTTATTTCTAAATATTATGATATAAAAACTAAGTGTGTGGTGGCGGCTCGTTAAAAGAATACTACCACTCCATCTCATCCAATGGATCTCGTAAAAGGCGAGTAAGGAATTAAACTGCACTGTGCACCCAACAGCGCATGGTGGCGATGGGCTCACCACCTATCACACCAAGTGCGTTGTATTGTTTTGGTGAAACGTGGATTGTGGCAGTCATCTGCTTTTGCAGTGAGTGCCCAGTCACTGACTACCCTTTATGGGATACAGTCGTGATCTTATGTATGTATGTATGTATGTAAAAACTAAATTGGCAAGCCGGTAAGGGTCGACGTAGACGAACTTATTACGATCAGATCGAAATCGTTTTAAGGAAAGGCCACGTCAAAAGTACCCGCAACCGACGAGCTTGTATGAAAACACTAATACAAGTAGAGGAAGCTAAAGATGTGTGTCGGGATCGTAGCAAGTGGATAGATGTGGTCTCTGCCTACCCCTATGGGAAAGAGGCGTGACTCTATGTATGTATTTATGTAAAAACAAAATGAATACTAATAAGAAAATGTTTTTAATTTCTAGCCAATTTTCGGTGAACTCAGGGCTCCGCCCTCACCCCTCCTAAGATACATCGAGGACCCTGAAGGGGAGCTCGAACAGATGCTGTCGGGTGAGTGCTTGTGATAAGGCTCTTTACGGCCTTTTTTATTTAGATTCTAAGAAGCTTTTCTAGAATTGATTATTTTACGACGGAGGATAAGGTTTAGAGGATAAGCTAATGGAAACATACATACATAAGATCACGACTGTATCCCATAAGGGGTAGTCAGAGACTGGGCACTCACTGCAAAATCAGATGACTGCCACAATCCGCGTTTCACCAAAACAATATAATGCACTTGGTGTGATAGGTGGTGAGCCCATCGCCACCTATGCGCTGTTGGGTGCACCATGCACAGTGCAGTTCAATTCCTTACTCGCCTTTTACGAGATCCATTGGATGAGATGGAGTGGTAGTATTCTTTTAACGAGCCGCCACCACACGGCGCAATGGAAAATGTGCTTATATTAAAACAAAAATTCTAAAATCACGGACGGACACTTTGATTTTTTATATTTGTATCGGTAATAGTTATCGATGATTGTTTTATAGTGGCTGATGCCCGCGACTTCGTCCGCGTTTTTTAAATATCACGTGGGAACATTTTTGTTTTCCGGGACAAAAAAGGTAACAAACAGACAGACGACCGGAGAGAGTTACTTTCGCATTTATAATGTTAGTATGGAACAACCGATTGACGACCGCGTGGCTCAGTGGTCAGAGTACCTGACTTCTAAGCCGCGGGTCCTGGGTTCGAATCACAGCCGGAGCCAACATTTGTGCTAAAACACAAATTGTTGGTTTTCGGGTCTGGTTGTGTTGTGATTGTCCCCGTGTTTCTGACACTGCATCCTAGCCTACCTCCGATCTTATCGCATCAGCGTTACATCGGGCGCGGGTAGGTTGGGACGAGTGAGTGCCTCTGTGTTTGCGCGTACACTTGTGGCACTATAATATCTCCTGCGCAGTTGATGGCTCCAGATAGTAGTCGGAGGTTGTCGCCGTGGTCGAAATCGGCTAGGAGAACATCACATCACATCATTATTATGGACGTATTAATGATAATGAATGTGGTGGCGGATTAAGTGAATCTACGTACTATAATATTCGCCACGCTTGGCAGGC
Organism: Luehdorfia chinensis; assembly: GCA_019845155.1. NCBI lineage: Eukaryota > Metazoa > Arthropoda > Insecta > Lepidoptera > Papilionidae > Luehdorfia > Luehdorfia chinensis. The sequence continues at coordinate 1,175,144 of JAHVAK010000072.1, forward strand.
GGGTTGGCAATCGCAGTTCATTTGTTCAGATGTTACAGGAAGACGCTGCTGCCCATCTGGTTTTAATTTTCCCTCTGACGACTTTTACGACACCCACGGGATGAGATTTATTTATTTATTTATTTTGGATTACCAACACAAGACCACCACCACCACCATTTCAGCCTATCACTAGTCCAATGCTGAACATAGGCCTCCCCCACAGATTGCCACAGAAATTTGAGGCTGTGGTTTTGGAGGGTTTTGCCATAGTTGCCACGCTTTGCAGGCGGGGTGGCAACCGCAGTTTATTTATTCAGACATTCCTGGAAGATGCTGCTGCCCATCTCCTGGTTTTCATTTTTCCTCTGTCGACTTTTACGACACCCACGGGATGAAATGGGGTGGTAGATTCTCTTTAGCCGCTACCACACGGCAACAACACAAGACACAGCACTTAAATTCTAAAATACACATTGATTTGATGATAAAATCTAACTGTTCTCATAATATAGGTAACCACAGCATACATAGTGGATTTGTTGTTAAAGTGTTTATGTTGTAATATTATAGAATATCAAAGAAGTTTCGAAGAATACTAACATTTAAAAAGTATTAGTGGTAGAATCTATTTCACCTTTTTAAATTGCTTCCTATTTGAGAAGTGACAGACCGCGTGGCCTAGTGGTCGGAGTACCTGACTTCTAAGCCGCGGGTCCTGGGTTCGAATCCCAGCCGGAGCCAACATTTGTGCTAAAACATAAATTGTTGGTTTTCGGGTCTGGTTGTGTTGTGATTGTTCCCGTGTTTCTGACACCGCATCCTAGCCTACCTCCGATCTTATCGCATCAGCGTTACATCGGGCGCGTGTAGGTTGGGACGAGCGAGTGCCTCTGTGTTTGCGCGTACACTTGCGGCACTATAATATCTCCTGCGCAGTTGATGGCTCTCGACAGTAGTCGGCAGTTGTCGCCGTGGTCGAATTCGGCTAGGAGAACATCATTTGAGAAGTGCAAAGTAAACCAACCTTAAGGGTTGGTTTACATTGCACTACTCAAATATTTTTTGTTTCCCCTGCAGGTTACGAGGCGCTGGAGCGCACATTGCAGTACCGCTTCAAGGACCGCTCGCTGCTGCTGCAGGCGCTCACGCACGCCTCGCACCACACCAACCGCCTCACCGACTGCTACCAGCGGCTCGAGTTCCTCGGCGACGCCATCCTGGGTACGTGCGTCCAGACAGAAGAAAGTGCTCGTGACAGAACGTGCAACTTCTTATACTAAAAAAATAAAAAAAGAGCGATTCAACTCAAGTTACAGAAGTAAAGCTTCTTATACTTTTCAGAAATATACATAGAGTCACGCCTCTTTCCCATAGGGGTAGGCAGAGACCACATCTTTCCACTTGCTACGATCCTGACACACATCTTTAGCTTCCTCTACTTTCATTAGTGTTTTCATACAAGCTCGTCGGTTGCGGGTACTTTTGACGTACTTTTATTATGAATGATGCTCTACAAAGCAAAGGAATGAAAATTAATGTAGATAAGACGAAAGTAATGGTTTTTGAAAGAGAAGAAAGTATGTCGGATTGCAAAGTTCTGATTGAAGGAGAAAGAGTGGAACAAGTGAAAGAGTTTGTATATTTGGGTTCAAAATTTTCGAGAGACGGAAAGTACGACTGTGATATTGAACGAAGAGCGTTGGCAGGAAATAAATTATATGGGGCCCTGCATAACTTTATGTGCAGCCAGAATGTTTCTAAAAAGGGACGACTGGCTGTACATAGAGGAGTACTGGTCCCCACACTTATGTACGGTAGTGAATGTTGGGTCTGGCAGAAGAAGCATGAAATTAAGATTAATGCTGTTGAAATGAAAAGTTTGAGAAGTATAGCTGGAGTGACTTTGATGGACAAACTAAGAAACAACGTGATAAGAGAACGTTGCGGTGTGGTAGAAGATGTAGTGACAAAGATAGAGAAAGGGATGCTTAGATGGTTTGGACACGTAGAGAGGATGGATGAAAGAAGATTGACGAAACAGATTTATGAGGCGAGTGTGAATGGGCAAGCCGGTAAGGGTCGACGTAGGCGAACGTATTACGATCAGATCGAAATCGTTTTGAGGAAAGGCCACGTCAGAAATATAATGTTATAAAAGTGCGCTTGCACAGTACACGTGACATATTTAAAACTTCGTATACTTTTCAGTTAAAAAAATTGGGTACGAGCAACTCAGTACACGTGACAGAAGTCAAACTTCTTGTATTTAAAAAAAAAGACCACTTGCTACTCACTAGACGCGACAGAAGCAAACATTCTTATAATTTAAAATTTAAAAAATTAACACGCAAAAATTGTACACCTGACAGAAGTAAAACTTCTCATACCTTTCAGAACTTTAAATGAAAAAGAGTATCTTACGGCACCTCGGTGGGAAATAGATAGGTGCTGTTCTACTCTGCCGGATACCAATCGGCCAATCTACTTTAAGTTTTAACATTTTTGTTCCAGATTACCTAATCACCCGTCACCTGTACGAAGACGCCAGGAGGCACTCCCCTGGAGCCCTGACGGACCTCCGTTCAGCGCTCGTCAATAACACCATATTCGCAACGCTCGCCGCCCGGCATGGCTTCCACAAGTGAGCATAAATTGTATATTACAGCGTGGCTTGATTTTTTTTTTTTTTTAAGTTAGAGGAGGCAAACGAGCAAGCGGCTCACCTGACGGTAAGTGATCACCGCCGCCCATGAACATCTACAATACCCGAGGAATAGCGGATGCGTTGCCGGCCTTTGAGGAAGGAATAGGCTCTTTTCTTGAGGGTCCCTAAGTCGTATCGGTCCGTAAAAACCGCTGGCGGCAGCAGATTCCATATGGTGCTTGTGCGGGGCAGAAAATTGCGTCATCATCATCATATCAGCCTATCACTACTGCTGAACATAAGCCTCCACTATACATTGCCACATAAGTTTGAAGCTCTCATTTTGGGGGATTTCGCCATAGTTGCCACGCTTGGCAGACGGGTTTGGCAACCGCGGTTTGCATGTTCCAGGAAGACGCTGGTGAACATCTCCCGGTTTTAATATTCCCTCTCACGGCTTTTACGACACCCAAGGGATGAGATTGGGTGGTAGATTCTCTCAAGCCGCCACCAGCCGGAGAGAACGTTTCTGCGAAAACCCGAATCGTTGGTATTCGGGTCTGGTTGTGTTTTGATTTTTCATACGTCTCTGACACTGCATCACAGCCTGCCTCCGATCCTATCATGAGCGTTATAAAAGGCACGGGTAAGTTGGGATGTGCGAGTGCCTGTGTTAATACTTGCAACGTTTTGGTTTTGGTGGGCTTACGAGGGGAACGTGACGGGTCGCGTGGTACGCTAATATTAAAATTACACGACAACTTCAAACGTGCCGCGCACCGGAAGGTTCCACACCTCCCTCCCTTCCTCCCTCCCTGGACTAATGTAGCGAAATTACAACCACTACCAGTCGCAAACCGGAAGACATCGCCGTGGCAAGACCTACATAATCGATTTTATTGGACCCATTTAAATGATTTCAGGTATTTCCGTCATATGTCGCCCGGACTGAATGAGGTGCTCACAAAATACGTTAGGATTCAAGAAGAGAATGGACACTCCATCAGTGAAGAGGTAACTCAAAACTCTTTTTGTATTGTATAGCAACATTGCGCCAAGCTCGACTTACTATGTAGCAACGTTGCTCTATCACGCATTTAATACGATAGAGACACATCGCAACAATGTTTGTTCTATGCATGGATGCAATAGCTTGACAGCGATCAGCTCATTCCCAGGGGTCATTTGGGCCCTTTTTAAAAAGGGTTTTAATGGAATATTAGGGACAGCCGATGGGTAGGCAGAGAATAGCACCTACCTCTTTCCTACCAAGGTGTTGTGAGAGATAACTAAGTTATTGTACGGGCAGCCTCTATTCTTGCAGAATAACACCACTGATGATGTCACTATACTGCTCGTGGTTACGCAATGGGGAGTAAGACTTTTTGACTCGTACCATAATGGCGTTAACGTGGTTCGCAAACCGTCACGTCTCGTTTCCCGCGGTGTCTACTATTGGGCTACGGGTGTGGCCTCTGCCTACCACCCTATATAGGGAAAAAGCTTGACTTTATGTGTGTATTAAACAGTTGATTTTATTACCAGCACTATTTAATACACGAAGACGAAATGGAGCAAGCGGAAGACGTGGAGGTGCCCAAAGCCTTGGGCGATCTGTTCGAGTCCGTGGCCGGAGCCATCTTCCTGGACTCAGGTATGTCGTGTGCAGATAGGAGGGCGAAGACCAAATGTTGACTTCAGGTGGCAGGATTCCTCTGTAGTTACCACCGCAGGACTAGTTATTCCGCCGTAAAGCAGTAGTGTGCAAACATTACTGTGTTTAGAACGGATTTCGTAGGGTGACGGGCGCAGTGTAGTCTCACACAGAAATATTATGGGTGGCACAGTATTTGTTATGGGCAGACGTTGCACTTACCATCAGGTGAACATCGCATCTCAGGCAGACATCGCTACCCTTATTTCTCTCCAAAATTCCATCCACACCACCTCGATGGTCAGCAGTCCACCACTGTGAGCTTTGCCAGAAATGTTCTGCCACCACTCTGTTGGAACTCGCTGCCGCCAGCGGCTTTTCCGGAGCGGAACTACTTAGGGACCTTCAAGAAGTGAGCATATTTCTTTTTCAAAGGCCGGCAACGCACCTGTAATTCCTCTGGTATTGCGGATGTCCATGAGTGGTTGTGATCCCATCGATAATGGATTGCCTTATCAGTACAATGTTGACAGAAATCGGGTCTTCGCTACTCGTTACTGATTATATTAAATTCAGTGGCGTTATTCCACTATAGTTATTTAAATTGATCATTTAACAAGCTTAATTTTTTTTATAGGCATGTCTTTAGGTGCGGTGTGGCGATCTTACGTGCGTCTGATGGGTGCGGAGCTGGAGGCCTTCAGCGCGGCCGCGCCGAAGTCGCCTGTTAGAGAGCTTCTGGAAGCCGAACCGGACACCGCTAAGTTTGGGTGAGTTTGATCTGCGATCCGCCTTGAAGGACCAATTATTAATAACCTCGTAGAAGGGTAGATCATTGATCGATTTTTAGGGTGCTTCTGGAGGCAGAACCGGACACTGGCAAGTTTGTATGAGTTTGATATCCGATCCGGCTCGAAGGACCAAATTGATGATCGCGTACCTCCACGCTAAGTTGGAAGTTTTTTGATTAAACTTCCAGTCAAAGGCTATATGTGCCCCAACAGATGTTTCGCATCACAGACTGCCCCACACCGATCTGTAGTTTCAAAGTTAAAGTCAAAATTACTTTATTTAATAAAGGCCTGTTTAAAGCTTTTATGTATGTCAAAATCTAAGCTTCGAAAAAGCAAGAACTCGGAGAAGAATCAGAATGGACCTGTGTTGTTATGAAAGAAAGTAAAAGAGAAAAAAAAAATTATTACCAATCAAGAAATTACACATAAACATTGTTAAATAATTGAACTCTAAAAAATATAAGTAACATACAATTAACTAACCCTTAACTAGTCATATAAATTTAAAAATTATTTTACTTAAAAAAATCGATTTACTAAAAATAACAAATGGAAAGGACTAGTGATAGGCTGAAATAATGGGAGTGGGCGTCCATTCCCAGCAGTGGATTGTTTTCGATGATGATCATGATGTTTCCTGTGTTTCAGAAAACCGGAACGCTTGGCTGACGGTCGAAGAGTCCGCGTATGTGTGGAGGTGTTCGGTCGCGGTGCTTTTAAAGGGGTGGGCAGAAACTATCGCATCGCGAAGGGCACGGCCGCACGATGCGCATTGAGACACTTGAAGATCCATCGCGCGCGGTAATATACGAGATAGAGTCGTATTTAAACCGAATACAAGAGGACTCTGCTACTTCTAGAAGATAAGAGAAGTTAAATGTATTTGCAAAAATTGTACTGCTGAAACAGATAGGTTAACACGTTTGCATAGAGAAGCGCACATAGAGAAGTAGTGGCGAGGAGATGACAATGTAGGTGTGGCTTCGATTTCCTGTTGAAGCGAACATTTTTAACCCATAAAATGGTTATCAAGTTTTTAATTGTAAAACGTTGCAATATCGTCGACACTGCAATGAACCCTTCGAATTATCGTCTTGTTAACGAGATAGGGGAATATGATGGAACGCGAGTTCCAAGGTTTACGGTTACGGACTTTGTTGCGTAGATTTTAGAATTTATGTTCCAGTAACCTGGTGAAACAAATACTCAGCTAGGTTGATAGCTATTATCATCATCATCATCATTTCAGCCTATCTCAGTCCACTGTTGAACATAGGCCTCCCCCATAGATTGCCATAAAGCACGGTCCTGAGCCACCTGCATCCATCGACTTCCCGCAAAACCATGCAGATCGTAGCTCCAGCTAGTGGGGGGGTTGGACTAGCTATAATAATTCCAAATTGAAGACCTATAGCTCCTCTGGTGGAGAGATATACTCTATTCATCGAAACGAGCTAGGAAAGCACTTTTTTGTCACATACTGTACTCGTATATGATAGGCTGGAGAATAGAGAGAAAGAGAAAGAAAGAAAGATATTTATTTAAAACGTCTATCCAGTTAGATTTGTAAAACATACATACATATAGCCCACTTTTCGCCCTCGCGGGAAACGAAACGAGACGTGGTGGATGGCGAATCACGTCTTAGTCGAGAAATTCTTAATCCCCATTGCGTTCCCACGAGCAGTATAGTGACAGCATTGCATATTATGGTGTTATTCTGCACGCATAAAGGCTGTCCGTACAATGCCTTAGTCGCCATCTTAACACTAAGGACAAAAGTAGATGTAACTGCAAATATGTTTAGCCAGTTAAAGTTAAATAGATATTTTCTTTTTAAATAGAAGTATTTTCTTATCTCGAACACTGTCTGTACATATAAAAGTGTATTGCCTTAGTTATAAAATTAAAAACATTTTCTCAGTGCTAGCTTCTCTAAGGAAATAGTATATGTAGATTAGATAGAGATAGATTTTTCAAGCAATCGTATTTAGTTTAGTAAGCATTGTTTGTATTGATATATAATAATGAAATGTCGATTATCCGGCCCAGAAGGACCATCACGAAATGTGCGTAGGTTATTTACTGATCAGTGCTGTAAATGAGGTTAGAGAGAGAGGGAGAATAAGAGAGAGGGTAGTGGCTTCAAAACTCAAAACAGGAAGGAGGCTTGTACCCAACAGTGGGACTTTTATAAGCTGTTACTTTAAGTGTCAACGTGGACTGGAACTCGTCTTCAAATTCCCGTATCCGATGGTGATCTTTGACGGAACGAAAGTTTCTAGAACTCTATCAACCCCTAAATGGTCTGCAGGCGTAATGAAACAGATGCTTGTCAAATTTGTAGAACATTTTTTTTTATAAATATATTCAATGAATTTTGATATGTAAAGAGCTACTTTATTTAGTGTAAGTAAAATGTAAAATCGTCCTCTTTATACTTTTTTTATTAACTCAAAATGCAGTTCATAGTTTTAAGTGTCCAGCTGTGGGACTTTACAGGCTGTTACTTTATGCGTGTGCGTGCGCGTGTATGTTAGTGTGCATGTCACTGTAACTCTATGGACAATGCGAGTATATTAAAAAGTTATTGTTTGCATTTTTTTTTATTGCGATATTTAAAAGTTGTGCAACGGCTGCAATCTCTGCCATTATTGGCAGTTTTGTTAACGATATGATGTCCTCCGATTTCGACCACGGCGTCACCTTCCGAATATCGCCTGGAGCTGTCAACTGCGCAGGAGATATAGTGCCACAAGTTTACGCGCAAACACAGGGACACTCACTAGTCATATTCTATCCGCGCCCGATGCAACGAAAATGAAAAGGTCGGAGGCAGGTTAGGATGCAGTGTCAGAGACACTGGAACGATCACAACACAACTCGACCTGTTTACCGACGATTCGTGTTTTAGTACAAATGTTGGTTAGGGCCGGGATTCGAGATCAGCATTTCAGTCTATTTTAGTCCACTGTTGAACATAGGCCTCCCCCACAGAGTACGACAGAACACCGTCCTCAGCCACCTGCATCATTCGGTTAAGGCAAATGTCATTGTTAAAATTAATTATTTCATTATGCTCAGGAACGTTGGGAGAATATTTTTTTTCTTTTAAGAAAAAGTCCAAAACTTTGGAGGCTCCTCGCAGTATGCTACTCTTGAGTAGGGGGGGGGGGGGGGACTACACTATTTTGAGCAATATTAACCCCCTAACTCCCAATATTACCCCGTAACTCCTAATGTCCCCATCCTAATGTTCCTAATGTTCCTAATGTTCGTCGCTCCATCTTATTACAATGCCAACTGTCAAATGACGTCATTTCCTAGAGAATCGGTCTTGGTATATTTTCATCCAAGTCCCGTTCTCTGGAGAATGGGTTCGTTTGGTCATGTGGTACAAAATCTGCAACTACATTTCATACCGTGGTTATTATTAGACTGGACTGTTGGTACATACATATATAGTCACGCCTTTTCAGATTGCGGTAGGCAGAGATCGCAATACATATTTCCACTTGTTACGATCATGACACATATGTCGCTTCAGCTTTCACGAGCGTTTCAGCCGACTCCAAAAAAGGAGGTGATTCCCAATTACTCTGTATATATATATATATATTATGTATGTACGGGTGTAACTTTTTTTTCACGCACCGGTTTAAATTATTCTTTTCTTATTAGAAAAGTGATATAGTAAGGGTGGTCCCATATTATTTCGGTAAAGTTCTGATGATAGGATCTATGAGAAAATCATGACTGTTTGGTGCCGCTGCCAAGGAACGCTTGAGAAAATCCGGTCTCGATCGCGGCACTTCGCACGAAAGCGCAGTTTCTAAAATTTTTTTTTCAAATATTAAGTCATTGGCGTGTATGCGTGCAGACGGTCAGGTGTTAACAGGAAATGGTCGATATGCCATGAACTAAAATCACTTCAATTCTTGTCAGTGTTGCCATCAACCTTCTCTACTAGTGGTTATACTGGTGGTAGGATTCCTATGCAGGAATCCGTCTGGGTAGGCGCCACCCCAGGGCCAGTTATTCTGCCGTGAAGCAGTAGTGTGCAAACATTACTGTTTCGGTCTGAAGGGCACTGAGAGCTAGCGTATTCACTGGGCATATGAGACTTAGATCTGATGTCTCAGAGTGGCGGCCGGATTGTGGTGTCGCACAGAAATTTTCTGGGTGACAGCATTTGTTATGGGCAGACGCTGCTTTCATCATCATCTCTCATTTCATCACTTTATCCAATAAAAAAAACAGTGAGACATTTATATGCTGTTACTTTTTTTATCGACTGTTACGATACAACAAGATTAAATGGGTAGCAGTTGCCTTATTAATTGTATAAGAGATCAGTCGTTGCACTCATTTTAAAATGTTTTTTTTATTAACTTTGCCTGTCCTTTTAAAAATATATAACGATTCATATAAAGACTTAAAATAATTAAATGTCAATGATGATTGAGTTTTTTAATGTGTTTTTTATATAACATATATATTTTTTTATAGATAACTAATACTTTCAAAGTCGGGTCAAAGTTTAGTAATACATAATGTGGATATGTCCTTTTGTTCGTTCGTCGTGGGGTGGAGTGGACATGTCATCATTCCCCATGTATGTCGAGAAGGCATTGATTTATGAAAGAAAGTGACTAACGGAGCAAAATTCTCCTGATGGTAAGTGCAACGTCTGCCCATACCAAATGCTGAATGTCTCCCAGAACATTTCTGTGGGGCACCACAATGCTATAGTCACACTGAGTCATTCTTAAGTCTTATACCCTCTAATAGCTGCACTGCTCTTCGAACAGAAACATAGTGGATGTTTGCGTCACTGCGGTGGTACATCATCATCATCATCATCATTTCGGGCTATCGCTAGTCCATTGCTGAACATAGGCCTCCCCTATAAATAGCGATAAAAGTTTGTAGCTCTCCTTTTGGGGGGATTTTGCCATAGTTCCCACGTTTGGCGGGTGTTTGGCTTCAGCAGTGGACTAGCGATAGGCTGAAATGATGATGATATGCAACTCTAAACACTATTTTGCATTTTCTCATTGCCTAAATATCGTCATTCACCATACGAAACGGCAGCGTAATGTTTTACTAGTGGCTTGATTACGCAGGAATCCGTCTAGTTAGCACCGCAGTGCCAGTAACTCTCGTTAAGAAGTAGTGTGTAAACATTATTGTTTCCGTCTTAAGGGCACTGAGAGCTAGCGTAAACACTGGGCATATGAGACTCAAGAACTGATATCTTAGGGTGACGGGCGCATTGTGATGCCACACAGAAATGTTCTGGGTGACAGCATTTGTTATGGGTAGACGTTGCACTTACCATCAGGTGAACGGTTTGATTGTTTTGTCACTTTATTTAATAAAAAAATGTGTCGAGAAGCAGGTTCAAATTCGGCAGTGGATTATTATCAACTGATATGATTAAGGTGAATGTTGAAGTGAACAAGAATTATATGGTATCACCACATTGTGTATAACGTAACTGAATCTATTTATAAGTTTTTCAGAGTGCTTTATTCAACCGTTACGGGTCGTGAGTTCATCTCCGGAATATCATGATGCTATTGTAATATTTTGTATGAAACATTTGTAATGATAACCTAATAAATTATTTAAATCAACTGTTTTTTTTATTTTTTTTATTGGGTAGGGGGCTACCGGCTTGCTCGTTGGCCCCCTACCCTATAACCACCTCACTCACCTCGGCTCACCTGATGGTGCGTTGCCGGCACTTGGGGAAGGAGTAGGCTCTTTCCTTGAAGGCCCCTAAGTCGTATCGTATCGTATCGGTCCGGAAAAACTGCTGGCGGCAGCCTATTCCACAAAGTGGTTGTGCGTGGCAGAAAATTGCTTGCAAAGCGCAGTGATGGAATGCCAGTCATCCAGGTGGTGTCGATGTATTTATTCTTAACTAGTTCTTTCCCGCTGTTTCGCCCGAGTATAATGTAACAGAAGAGAAATGAAACACGTTTTATCTGCAACGCAATAGAACAGAGTAACAACTACACTGATAATATAATATATAGCTCAAATTATAACGTTAAATTCATAAATATTTATCTTTAGAATTAAAATTACCAGAAAAAGGAACAGCTATAATTATAACGTATTTTTTAATTAACATTACATGTCATCACCAAATAAAGCAACTAGTCGTAAACCGCGTATTTTGCACGATTAACTGACAAACTAGTTCATTACGAGATTAATAGATGTCACTGTTTTAACTAATTAATAACTGAAGTTTTAAAAACCGCGCCTTATTTCTCATTGGTTAAATAACGTGGTTAAATTTCGGAACACGATTCGTGACTTTTATTGAACAGGACGAGACGCGATATACCTAAGCACCAATAGTCTAATGGTTTAGGGCACGGACTGCGAGACGTGACGTCGCAGGATCGAACCCGCCATTAGACTGATGATGTTCTCCTAGCCGATTTCGACCACAGCGACAACTGCCGACTACTGTCGAGAGCCATCAACTGCGCAGGAGATGTTATAGTGCCACAAGTGTACGCGCAAACACAGAGGCACTCACTCGTCCCAACCTACCCGCGCCCGATGTAACGCTGATACGATAAGATCGGAGGTAGGCTGGGATGCAGTGTCAGAAACACGGGGACAATCACAACACAACCAGACCAGAGCACGAATGTTGGCTCCGGCTGGGAATCGAACCCAGGACCCGCGGCGTGGAAGTCAGGTACTCTGACCACTAGGCCACGCGGTCGCCATTAGACTATTGTCGCGAATAATCTATTACAAGCTTGAAAGCTTAGTTAGATGGTTAACCGGAATATTAGTAACGTTATAGCATTACTGGCATTCTTTAAAAAAATATTAGTACATTGTAATTTATTTTTCGTACATAATTAATACTCGTAATACTATTGAGGAAAGGTCACGTTAAAAGTACCCTCAACCGAAGAGCGTGTGTGAAAACACTAATGAAAGTAGAAGAAGCTACAGATGTGTGTCAGGATCGTAGCAAGTGGAAAGATGTGGTCTCTGCCTACCCCTATGGGATAGAGGCGTGACTGTTTGTATGTAATTAATACTCAAGTTTTTCGTTTGCTCTTTTCATTTTTTTATTTTATAAAGTGACGATACGAGCAAAACGTTACCTGATGGTAAAGACAACAACATCCGCCCACAACAAATGCTGTGTCACCCAGAATATTTCTGTGTGACACCACACTGCGCCCGTCACCCTGAGACATCAGTTCTTAAGTCTCAAATGCCCAGTTATTACGCTAGCTCACAGTGCCGTTCAAACCGAAACACAGTAATGCTTGCACACAACTGCTTCACGGCAGACTATCTGGCCCTGGGGTGGTACCTACCTAGACGGATCCCTGCATAGGAATCCTACCACCAGTAATAATGCTCTGTTAGAATAGTTAAATTTGAGCGCCTTCTCAACAACTAAATTCGATTTATTTTCGGTTTATGTAAATGTGACCGTTTTCTGTGACCGTTCTAAGCTTAAATGGCTTCCTATCCGACAAAGGCGTTGCTCCAGAATTCATATGTGTAAATGTTTTGTTTTATGAAATAGTATTCTTTCGATTCAAATTTACCAGAAAACATTCGATTCTGCCCTATAATTAAAAATATCTTATGTCTGTCTCCTGGATGCAAGCTATCACTGTGCAGAATTTCGTCAATCGGGTCAACGGTTGAGCCGTTCGAAAGTAACAAACATACAGAGGGACAGAGGGAGTTACTTTCGCAGTTATAATATTAGTATGGATTACGAGCCGTGGTAGCTCAGGGACTGGGCGCTCGATTTAAATTTCATGGTACGCGAGTGTCTCGATTCCCGGTGCCGGCACCGCTAAAATTGTTAATTGCTATTTGAAATGCTGATTTACCACGTCCTCGGCGGTTAAGGAAAAAATCGTGAGGAAACCTGCATGCCCAAGAAATAAAAAGTATCTCGAAGACATATGAAGTCCGCCAACCCGCATTGGAGAGCGTGGCGGATTCTTTCCAGCTCCGAAGCCCTCTCGGAAATGAGAGGAGGCCTGTGCCAGCAGAGAGACGTTTATAGGCTGCTACATTACTATTTTTTTGTGGATTACGAACTAGCCTCATACATATATGCATACATACATGTCACCTATTTCCCATAGGTAGGCAGAGGCCACTTTTCGCCCCCGCGGAAAACGAGACTTAACGGGTGGCGAACCACGTCGCTGCCATTTTGTTACGAGTAAAAAATCTTATTTAGTGAGCAGCTCACTCCTGACTCTTTTATATAAAAATACTTCCGAGATATTATTCTTAACTAGGTGGTACTGATTTAAACTAACTGGCTTTAATTTAACTGCTGGTAGGATTCCTATGCAGGAATCCGTCTAGGTAGGTACAACCCCAGGGTCAGTTATTCTGCCGTGAAGCAGTAGTGTACAAACATTACTGTGTTTCGATTTGAAGGGCACTGAGAGCTAGCGTAATCACTGGGCATATGAGACTTAAGAACTGATGTCTCAGGGTGACGGGCGCGGTGTGGTGTCACACAGTAATTTTCTGGGTGACACAGCATTTGTTATGGGCAGACGTTACACTTACCATCAGGTGAACGTTTTGCTCGTTCCGTCACTTTTAGGCAATCAGTTCAATCATATTAGATAACTACGACGTCGTGTATTTGGTGGTTTCCTCAACCACAGTCGAGTCGACCACAGCGCCACCAATTGGGTGTGGATTTGTGATGTTTGTGATGCATAACCAATATATTGCGGATATTGGTTATCTATCGGATTCTAGCTAGGCTTAGAACCATCGTCTCGACCAAACAAATATATTTTTTGAATATGTCTTAAGAACTGATGTCTCGGAGGGACAGGCGCAGACGGGAGAGGGATTCCACACAGAAATGTTCTGGGTTACACAGCATTTGTTATGGGCAGACGTTGCACTTACCACCAGGTGAACGTTTGGCTCGCCTCGTCACTTTATCAAATAAAAAATATACGACATTATACCTCACTGACCTCAGCATTCACACTTCAGTCTTTCTCTATAATTTTGGTGATGGCCTTGAGATGACTTGTGATCGAATGGATTTAAACGGCAAGTGGAAAGAGTACACGGTGTTGCTTCGCAGTAGGGTGGTGACCATCTACGACTCATAATGCTTCCCGTTTAAAAACACATGTCCGACGATGGTCAGTCTGGCTAGATGGAGCGACGACCTGCAAGGTTTTGCGGGTCGATTTAGGTGGCTCACGACCGTCCTTTGTGGGAATCTATGTTCGGTAGTGGACTGGTTTCGGTTTTTTTAAAATCATGACGACGATAAGCAGAATAACCATACCGTGAAATGCACAGACTGGTGATGGGAAGCAGAGCCGAGGTGCTCAGCCTTTGGTACTGCGCACACATCGGTGCCGAGCGTCAAAAGGAGTGGAATACTTGCTGACTATTTAATTTTTAGCCATGCACTATTATTCGTTATATTATGTATGACGACCGCGTGGCCTAGTGGCCAGAGTACCTGACTTCTAAGCCGCAGGTCCTGGGCTCGAATCCCATCCGGAGCCAACATTTGTGCTAAAACATAAATTGTTGGTTTTTCCGGTCTGGTTGTGTTGTGTTTGTCCCCGTGTTTCTGACACTGTATCCTAGCCTACCTCCGATCTTATCGCGTCAGCGTTACATCGGGCTCGTGTAGGTTGGGACGAGGGAGTGCATCTGTGCTTGCGCGTACAGTTGTGGCACTATAATATCTCCTGCGCAGTTGATGGCTCTCGACAGAAGTCGGAAGTTGTCGCCGTGGTCGAAATCGGCTAGGAGAACATTATTATGTAGGTATGCCATTTCAGCAATACGTCTACGCTCATAAAGATGTAGTAAATTGAACGTTTAACAACGAGTTGTGTACTCGCAGATGCTAATATATGTGTTCCTTAGAAATTGTAAAAATCTGAGAAAGATACCATACTACACAGTTATTCTATGCATTCACATGACAATGTTATTAAATGTGAAGGTTTCAGAAAAGGCTGAGTATGTTTTTACGGTAACGGGATGATAATTTCAGAGAAAGGCTGAACATCCTAATTTGCAATAATTTAAAATTGAAGAAGAAAATAAAAACTGATAAATATTATGTCAAAATTATATTTTAATAAAACGAGAATGTTCATGATAATTTTAAGAACACACAACATCCACATTAAGATACGGAAAAATATTCGGATTTGTAATTAAAAATAAAATCAGGGGAAACACATTGAATGATGAATAATTGAATTTTAATATACATTTGAATTCTCTGAACCTACTCGTATCCTGTAATTTTACGGTGTGTTCGATTATCATTAACTTGAAAATCCGCTACGTCCAATACACACTACACGTACTTCTCCCAATGTTGAACTAACCACTCGCAGCAGAACTTTCAGCATCGCTTTGTGCATTGCCTAAAACAATGTTGCTTTGAGAGTTGCTCGCGGCAAATGCATTTTCTTCATTGGTGTACACGGAACTGGAAGATTCGCTTGCCGAGTTGCTTTGAGAGTTACTGGTGCCAAATGCATATTCTTCATTGCTGTACACGGATTTGGAAGCTTTGCTTGCTGATTTGCTTTGAGAGTTGCTTGCGGCAAATGCATTTTCTTCATTGGTGTACACGGAACTGGAAGATTCGCTTGCCGAGTTGCTTTGAGAGTTACTGGTGCCAAATGCATATTCTTCATTGCTGTACACGGATTTGGAAGCTTTGCTTGCTGATTTGATTTGAGAGTTGCTCGCGGCAAATGCATTTTCTTCATTGGTGTACACGGAACTGGAAGATTCGCTTGCTGAGTTGCTTTGAGAATTACTGGTGCCAAATGCATATTCTTCATTGCTGTACGCGCATTTGGAAGCTTTGCTTGCTGATTTGATTTGAGAGTTGCTCGCGGCAAATGCATTTTCTTCATTGGTGTACACGGAACTGGAAGATTCGCTTGCTGAGTTGCTTTGAGAGTTACTGGTGCCAAATGCATATTCTTCATTGCTGTACACGGATTTGGAAGCTTTGCTTGCTGATTTGATTTGAGAGTTGCTCGCGGCAAATGCATTTTCTTCATTGGTGTACACGGAACTGGAAGATTCGCTTGCTGAGTTGCTTTGAGAGTTACTGGTGCCAAATGCATATTCTTCATTGCTGTACGCGGATTTGGAAGCTTTGCTTGCTGATTTGATTTGAGAGTTGCTCGCGGCAAATGCATTTTCTTCATTGGTGTACACGGAACTGGAAGATTCGCTTTCTGAGTTGCTTTGAGAATTACTGGTGCCAAATGCATATTCTTCATTGCTGTACACGGATTTGGAAGCTTTGATTGCTGATTTGCTTTGAGAGTTGCTCGCGGCAAATGCATTTTCTTCATTGGTGTACACGGAACTGGAAGATTCGCTTGCTGAGTTGCTTTGAGAGTTACTGGTGCCAAATGCATATTCTTCATTGCTGTACGCGGATTTGGAAGCTTTGCTTGCTGATTTGATTTGAGAGTTGCTCGCGGCAAATGCATTTTCTTCATTGGTGTACACGGAACTGGAAGATTCGCTTTCTGAGTTGCTTTGAGAATTACTGGTGCCAAATGCATATTCTTCATTGCTGTACACGGATTTGGAAGCTTTGCTTGCTGGTTTGATTTGAGAGTTGCTCGCGGCAAATGCATTTTCTTCATTGGTGTACACGGAACTGGAAGATTCGCTTGCTGAGTTGCTTTGAGAATTACTGGTGCCAAATGCATATTCTTCATTGCTGTACACGGATTTGGAAGCTTTGCTTGCTGATTTGCTTTGAGAGTTGCTCGCGGCAAATGCATTTTCTTCATTGGTGTACACGGAACTGGAAGATTCGCTTGCTGAGTTGCTTTGAGAGTTACTGGTGCCAAATGCATATTCTTCATTGCTGTACACGGAACTGGAAGATTCGTTTGCGTAGCTCGAGTATTGACCAGCGGAGCTACTCCTGGCAGAGGCACTGTGGTTTCCGCTTCCCGCTTCACTGTTCGAGTTGCTCCCAGAACTGCTTTTAGTACAAGTGCCCTCACCGGCCTTCGCGTCACTGTTCGAGTTGCTCTTAGAACTGCTACTAGTATAAGAGCCCTTACCGGACTTCGCTTCACTTTCCGAGTTGCACCCAGAACTGCTACTAGTACAAGTGCCCTTACCCGCCTTCGCTTCACTGTTCGACTTGCTCTTAGACCTGCTACTAGTATAAGAGCCCTTACCGACCTTCGCGTCACTGTTCGAGTTGCTCTCAGACCTGCTACTAGTATAAGAGCCCTTACCGGCCTTCGCTTCACTGTTCCACTTGCTCTCAGACCCGCTACTAGAATAAGTGCCCTTACCGGCCTTCGCTTCACTTTTCGAGTTGCTCTCAGACCTGCTATTAGTATAAGAGCCCTTACCGGCTTTCGCTTCACTGTTCGAGTTGCTCTCAGACCTGCTACTAGAATAAGAGCCCTTACCGGCCTTCGCTTCACTGTCCGACTTGCTCCCAGAACTGTTACTAGTATAAGAGCCCTTACCGGCCTTCGCTTCACTGTCCGACTTACTCCCAGAACTGTTCCTAGTATAAGAGCCCTTACCGGCGTATGCTTCACTGTTCGACTTGCTGTCAGAGCTGCTACTGGTATAAGAGCCCTTACCGGCGTACGCTTCACTGTTCGTCTTGCTCCCAGACCTGCTTCTAGTATGAGAGCCCTTACCGGCGTACGCATCACTGACCGACTTGCTGTCAGAGCTGCTACTGGTATAAGAGCCCTTACCGGCGTACGCTTCACTGTTCGTCTTGCTCCCAGACCTGCTTCTAGTATGAGAGCCCTTACCGGCCTTCGCTTCACTGTTCGACTTGCTCTCAGAACTGCTACTAGTATAAGAGCCCTTACCGGCGTACGCTTCACTGTTCGACTTGCTCCCAGAACTGCTACTAGTATAAGAGCCCTTACCGGCGTACGCTTCACTGTTCGAATTGCTGTCAGAGCTGCTACTAGTATAAGAGCCCTTACCGGCGTACGCTTTACTGTTCGTCTTGCTCCCAGACCTGCTTCTAGTATGAGAGCCCTTACCGGCGTACGCTTCACTGTCCGACTTGCTGTCAGGGCTGCTACTAGTATAAGAGACCTTACCAGCGTACGCTTCACTGTTCGACTTGCTGTCAGAGCTGCTACTGGTATAAGAGCCCTTGCCGGCGTACGCTTTACTGTCCGACTTGCTGTCAGAGCTGCTACTAATATAAGAGCCCTTACCGGCGTACGCTTCACTGTTCGTCTTGCTCCCAGACCTGCTTCTAGTATGAGAGCCCTTACCGGCGTACGCTTCACTGTTCGACTTGCTGTCAGAGCTGCTACTGGTATAAGAGCCCTTACCGGCGTACGCTTCACTGTCCGACTTGCTGTCAGAGCTGCTACTGGTATAAGAGCCCTTACCAGCGTACGCTTCACTGTTCGACTTGCTGTCAGAGCTGCTACTAGTATAAGAGCCCTTACCGGCGTACGCTTCACTGTTCGACTTGCTGCCAGAACCGTTACTAGTATAAGAGCCCTTACCGGCGTACGCTTCACTGTTCGTCTTGCTCCCAGACCTGCTTCTAGTATGAGAGCCCTTACCGGCCTTCGCTTCACTGTTCGACTTGCTCCCAGAACTGCTACTAGTATAAGAGCCCTTACCGGCGTACGCTTCACTGTTCGACTTGCTGCCAGAACTGTTACTAGTATAAGAGCCCTTACCGGCGTACGCTTCACTGTTTGTCTTGCTCCCAGACCTGCTTCTAGTATGAGAGCCCTTACCGGCGTACGCTTCACTGTTTGTCTTGCTCCCAGACCTGCTTCTAGTATGAGAGCCCTTACCGGCGTACGCTTCACTGTCCGACTTGCTGTCAGGGCTGCTACTAGTATAAGAGACCTTACCAGCGTACGCTTCACTGTTCGACTTGCTGTCAGAGCTGCTACTGGTATAAGAGCCCTTGCCGGCGTACGCTTTACTGTCCGACTTGCTGTCAGAGCTGCTACTAATATAAGAGCCCTTACCGGCGTACGCTTCACTGTTCGTCTTGCTCCCAGACCTGCTTCTAGTATGAGAGCCCTTACCAGCGTACGCTTCACTGTTCGACTTGCTGTCAGAGCTGCTACTGGTATAAGAGCCCTTACCGGCGTACGCTTTACTGTCCGACTTGCTGTCAGAGCTGCTACTGGTATAAGAGCCCTTACCGGCGTACGCTTCACTGTTCGTCTTGCTCCCAGACCTGCTTCTAGTATGAGAGCCCTTACCAGCGTACGCTTCACTGTTCGACTTGCTGTCAGAGCTGCTACTGGTATAAGAGCCCTTACCAGCGTACGCTTCACTGTTCGACTTGCTGTCAGAGCTGCTACCGGTATAAGAGCCCTTACCGGCGTACGCTTCACTGTCCGACTTGCTGTCAGAGCTGCTACTAGTATAAGAGCCCTTACCGGCGTACGCTTCACTATTCGTCTTGCTCCCAGACCTGCTTCTAGTATGAGAGCCCTTACCGGCGTACGCTTCACTGTTCGAAAAGCTCCCGGAACTGCTACTAGTATAAGAGCCCTTACCGGCGTACGCTTCACTGTCCGAATTGCTGTCAGAGCTGCTACTAGTATAAGAGCCCTTACCAGCGTACGCTTCACTGTTCGACTTGCTGTCAGAGCTGCTACTGGTATAAGAGCCCTTACCGGCGTACGCTTCACTGTTCGTCTTGCTCCCAGACCTGCTTCTAGTATGAGAGCCCTTACCAGCGTACGCTTCACTGTTCGACTTGCTGTCAGAGCTGCTACTGGTAAAAGAGCCCTTACCAGCGTACGCTTCACTGTTCGACATGCTGTCAGAGCTGCTACTGGTATAAGAGCCCTTACCGGCGTACGCTTCACTGTTCGTCTTGCTCCCAGACCTGCTTCTAGTATGAGAGCCCTTACCAGCGTACGCTTCACTGTTCGACTTGCTGTCAGAGCTGCTACTGGTATAAGAGCCCTTACCAGCGTACGCTTCACTGTTCGACTTGCTCCCAGAACTGTTACTAGTATAAGAGCCCTTACCGGCCTTCGCTTCAGTGTCCGACTTACTCCCAGAACTGTTCCTAGTATAAGAGCCCTTACCGGCGTACGCTTCACTGTTCGTCTTGCTCCCAGACCTGCTTCTAGTATGAGAGCCCTTACCGGCGTACGCTTCACTGTTCGACTTGCTCCCGGAACTGCTACTAGTATAAGAGCCCTTACCGGCCTTCGCTTCACTGTCCGACTTGCTGTCAGAGCTGCTAATAGTATGAGAGCACTTACTGGCGTACGCTTCACTGTCCGACTTGCTGTCAGAGCTGCTACTAGTATAAGAGCCCTTACCGGCCTTCGCTTCACTGTTGGACTTGCTCTCAGAACTACTTCTTGTATAAGAGCCCTTACCGGCGTACGCTTCACTGTCCGAATTGCTGTCAGAGCTGCTACTAGTATAAGAGCCTTTACCAGCGTACGCGTCACTGTTCGACTTGCAGTCAGAGCTGCTACTAGTATAAGAGCCCTTACCGGCGTACGCTTCACGGTTAGACTTGCTCTCAGAACTGCTACTAGTATAAGAGCCCTTACCGGCCTTCGCTTCACTGTTCGACTTGCTCTCAGAACTGCTTCTTGTATAAGAGCCCTTACCGGCGTACGCTTCACTGTCCGAATTGCTGTCAGAGCTGCTACTAGTAGAAGAGCCCTTACCAGCGTACGCTTCACTGTTCGACTTACTGTCAGAGCTGCTACTGGTATAAGAGCCCTTACCGGCGTACGCTTCACTGTTCGTCTTGCTCCCAGACCTGCTTCTAGTATAGGAGCCCTTACCGGAGTACGCTTCACTGTCCGACTTGCTGTCAGAGCTGCTACTAGTATAGGAGCCCTTGTCGGCGTACGCTTTACTGTCCGACTTGCTGTCAGAGCTGCTACTAGTATGAGAGCCCTTACCAGCGTACGCTTCACTGTTCGACTTGCTGTCAGAGCTGCTACTGGTATAAGAGCCCTTACCGGCGTACGCTTCACTGTTCGACTTGCTCCCAGACCTGCTTCTAGTATGAGAGCCCTTACCAGCGTACGCTTCACTGTTCGACTTGCTGTCGGAGCTGCTACTGGTATAAGAGCCCTTACCGGCCTTCGCTTCACTGTTCGACTTGCTCTCAGAACTGCTTCTTGTATAAGAGCCCTTACCGGCGTACGCTTCACTGTCCGAATTGCTGTCAGAGCTGCTACTAGTATAAGAGCCCTTACCAGCGTACGCTTCACTGTTCGACATGCTGTCAGAGCTGCTACTGGTATAAGAGCCCTTACCGGCGTACGCTTCACTGTTCGACTTGCTCCCAGACCTGCTTCTAGTATGAGAGCCCTTACCAGCGTACGCTTCACTGTTCGACTTGCTGTCAGAGCTGCTACTGGTATAAGAGCCCTTACCAGCGTACGCTTCACTGTTCGACTTGCTGTCAGAGCTGCTACCGGTATAAGAGCCCTTACCGGCGTACGCTTCACTGTCCGACTTGCTGTCAGAGCTGCTACTAGTATAAGAGCCCTTACCGGCGTACGCTTCACTGTTCGTCTTGCTCCCAGACCTGCTTCTAGTATGAGAGCCCTTACCGGCGTACGCTTCACTGTTCGACTTGCTCCCGGAACTGCTACTGGTATAAGAGCCCTTACCGGCCTTCGCTTCACTGTCCGACTTGCTGTCAGAGCTGCTACTAGTATAAGAGCCCTTACTGGCGTACGCTTCACTGTCCGACTTGCTGTCAGAGCTGCTACTAGTATAAGAGCCCTTACCGGCCTTCGCTTCACTGTTCGACTTGCTCTCAGAACTGCTTCTTGTATAAGAGCCCTTACCGGCGTACGCTTCACTGTTCGACTTGCTGTCAGAGCTGCTACTGGTATAAGAGCCCTTACCAGCGTACGCTTCACTGTTCGACTTGCTGTCAGAGCTGCTACCGGTATAAGAGCCCTTACCGGCGTACGCTTCACTGTCCGACTTGCTGTCAGAGCTGCTACTAGTATAAGAGCCCTTACCGGCGTACGCTTCACTGTTCGTCTTGCTCCCAGACCTGCTTCTAGTATGAGAGCCCTTACCGGCGTACGCTTCACTGTTCGACTTGCTCCCGGAACTGCTACTGGTATAAGAGCCCTTACCGGCCTTCGCTTCACTGTCCGACTTGCTGTCAGAGCTGCTACTAGTATAAGAGCCCTTACTGGCGTACGCTTCACTGTCCGACTTGCTGTCAGAGCTGCTACTAGTATAAGAGCCCTTACCGGCCTTCGCTTCACTGTTCGACTTGCTCTCAGAACTGCTTCTTGTATAAGAGCCCTTACCGGCGTACGCTTCACTGTTCGTCTTGCTCCCAGACCTGCTTCTAGTATGAGAGCCCTTACCGGCGTACGCTTCACTGTTCGACTTGCTCCCGGAACTGCTACTGGTATAAGAGCCCTTACCGGCCTTCGCTTCACTGTCCGACTTGCTGTCAGAGCTGCTACTAGTATAAGAGCCCTTACTGGCGTACGCTTCACTGTCCGACTTGCTGTCAGAGCTGCTACTAGTATAAGAGCCCTTACCGGCCTTCGCTTCACTGTTCGACTTGCTCTCAGAACTGCTTCTTGTATAAGAGCCCTTACCGGCGTACGCTTCACTGTCCGAATTGCTGTCAGAGCTGCTACTGGTATAAGAGCCCTTTCCGGCGTACGCTTTACTGTCCGACTTGCTGTCAGAGCTGCTACTAGTATAAGAGCCCTTTCCAGCGTACGCTTTACTGTTCGACTTGCTGTCAGAGCTGCTACCGGTATAAGAGCCCTTACCAGCGTACGCTTCACTGTTCGACTTGCTGTCAGAGCTGCTACTGGTATAAGAGCCCTTACCGGCGTACGCTTTACTGTCCGACTTGCTGTCAGAGCTGCTACTAGTATAGGAGCCCTTGTCGGCGTACGCTTTACTGTCCGACTTGCTGTCAGAGCTGCTACTAGTATGAGAGCCCTTACCAGCGTACGCTTCACTGTTCGACTTGCTGTCAGAGCTGCTACTGGTAAAAGAGCCCTTACCGGCGTACGCTTCACTGTTCGTCTTGCTCCCAGACCTACTTCTAGTATGAGAGCCCTTACCAGCGTACGCTTCACTGTTCGACTTGCTGTCAGAGCTGCTACTGGTATAAGAGCCCTTACCGGCGTACGCTTTACTGTCCGCCTTGCTGTCAGAGCTGCTACTGGTATAAGAGCCCTTACCGGCGTGCGCTTCACTGTTCGTCTTGCTCCCAGACCTGCTTCTAGTATGAGAGCCCTTACCAGCGTACGCTTTACTGTTCGACTTGCTGTCAGAGCTGCTACTGGTATAAGAGCCCTTACCAGCGTACGCTTCACTGTTCGACTTGCTCCCAGAACTGTTACTAGTATAAGAGCCCTTACCGGCCTTCGCTTCAGTGTCCGACTTACTCCCAGAACTGTTCCTAGTATAAGAGCCCTTACCGGCGTACGCTTCACTGTTCGTCCTGCTCCCAGACCTGCTTCTAGTATGAGAGCCCTTACCGGCCTTCGCTTCACTGTTCGACTTGCTCCCAGAACCGTTACTAGTATAAGAGCCCTTACCGGCGTACGCTTCACTGTTCGACTTGCTGCCAGAACCGTTACTAGTATAAGAGCCCTTACCGGCGTACGCTTCACTGTTTGTCTTGCTCCCAGACCTGCTTCTAGTATGAGAGCCCTTACCGGCGTACGCTTCACTGTTTGTCTTGCTCCCAGACCTGCTTCTAGTATGAGAGCCCTTACCGGCGTACGCTTCACTGTCCGACTTGCTGTCAGGGCTGCTACTAGTATAAGAGACCTTACCAGCGTACGCTTCACTGTTCGACTTGCTGTCAGAGCTGCTACTGGTATAAGAGCCCTTGCCGGCGTACGCTTTACTGTCCGACTTGCTGTCAGAGCTGCTACTAATATAAGAGCCCTTACCGGCGTACGCTTCAATGTTCGTCTTGCTCCCAGACCTGCTTCTAGTATGAGAGCCCTTACCAGCGTACGCTTCACTGTTCGACTTGCTGTCAGAGCTGCTACTGGTATAAGAGCCCTTACCGGCGTACGCTTTACTGTCCGACTTGCTGTCAGAGCTGCTACTGGTATAAGAGCCCTTACCGGCGTACGCTTCACTGTTCGTCTTGCTCCCAGACCTGCTTCTAGTATGAGAGCCCTTACCAGCGTACGCTTCACTGTTCGACTTGCTGTCAGAGCTGCTACTGGTATAAGAGCCCTTACCAGCGTACGCTTCACTGTTCGACTTGCTGTCAGAGCTGCTACCGGTATAAGAGCCCTTACCGGCGTACGCTTCACTGTCCGACTTGCTGTCAGAGCTGCTACTAGTATAAGAGCCCTTACCGGCGTACGCTTCGCTATTCGTCTTGCTCCCAGACCTGCTTCTAGTATGAGAGCCCTTACCGGCGTACGCTTCACTGTTGGAAAAGCTCCCGGAACTGCTACTAGTATAAGAGCCCTTACCGGCGTACGCTTCACTGTCCGAATTGCTGTCAGAGCTGCTACTAGTATAAGAGCCCTTACCAGCGTACGCTTCACTGTTCGACTTGCTGTCAGAGCTGCTACTGGTATAAGAGCCCTTACCGGCGTACGCTTCACTGTTCGTCTTGCTCCCAGACCTGCTTCTAGTATGAGAGCCCTTACCAGCGTACGCTTCACTGTTCGACTTGCTGTCAGAGCTGCTACTGGTAAAAGAGCCCTTACCAGCGTACGCTTCACTGTTCGACATGCTGTCAGAGCTGCTACTGGTATAAGAGCCCTTACCGGCGTACGCTTCACTGTTCGTCTTGCTCCCAGACCTGCTTCTAGTATGAGAGCCCTTACCAGCGTACGCTTCACTGTTCGACTTGCTGTCAGAGCTGCTACTGGTATAAGAGCCCTTACCAGCGTACGCTTCACTGTTCGACTTGCTCCCAGAACTGTTACTAGTATAAGAGCCCTTACCGGCCTTCGCTTCAGTGTCCGACTTACTCCCAGAACTGTTCCTAGTATAAGAGCCCTTACCGGCGTACGCTTCACTGTTCGTCTTGCTCCCAGACCTGCTTCTAGTATGAGAGCCCTTACCGGCGTACGCTTCACTGTTCGACTTGCTCCCGGAACTGCTACTAGTATAAGAGCCCTTACCGGCCTTCGCTTCACTGTCCGACTTGCTGTCAGAGCTGCTAATAGTATGAGAGCACTTACTGGTGTACGCTTCACTGTCCGACTTGCTGTCAGAGCTGCTACTAGTATAAGAGCCCTTACCGGCCTTCGCTTCACTGTTGGACTTGCTCTCAGAACTACTTCTTGTATAAGAGCCCTTACCGGCGTACGCTTCACTGTCCGAATTGCTGTCAGAGCTGCTACTAGTATAAGAGCCTTTACCAGCGTACGCGTCACTGTTCGAATTGCTGTCAGAGTTGCTACTAGTATAAGAGCCCTTACCGGCGTACGCTTCACGGTTAGACTTGCTCTCAGAACTGCTACTAGTATAAGAGCCCTTACCGGCCTTCGCTTCACTGTTCGACTTGCTCTCAGAACTGCTTCTTGTATAAGAGCCCTTACCGGCGTACGCTTCACTGTCCGAATTGCTGTCAGAGCTGCTACTAGTAGAAGAGCCCTTACCAGCGTACGCTTCACTGTTCGACTTACTGTCAGAGCTGCTACTGGTATAAGAGCCCTTACCGGCGTACGCTTCGTTGTTCGTCTTGCTCCCAGACCTGCTTCTAGTATAGGAGCCCTTACCGGAGTACGCTTCACTGTCCGACTTGCTGTCAGAGCTGCTACTAGTATAGGAGCCCTTGTCGGCGTACGCTTTACTGTCCGACTTGCTGTCAGAGCTGCTACTAGTATGAGAGCCCTTACCAGCGTACGCTTCACTGTTCGACTTGCTGTCAGAGCTGCTACTGGTATAAGAGCCCTTACCGGCGTACGCTTCACTGTTCGACTTGCTCCCAGACCTGCTTCTAGTATGAGAGCCCTTACCAGCGTACGCTTCACTGTTCGACTTGCTGTCGGAGCTGCTACTGGTATAAGAGCCCTTACCGGCCTTCGCTTCACTGTTCGACTTGCTCTCAGAACTGCTTCTTGTATAAGAGCCCTTACCGGCGTACGCTTCACTGTCCGAATTGCTGTCAGAGCTGCTACTAGTATAAGAGCCCTTACCAGCGTACGCTTCACTGTTCGACATGCTGTCAGAGCTGCTACTGGTATAAGAGCCCTTACCGGCGTACGCTTCACTGTTCGACTTGCTCCCAGACCTGCTTCTAGTATGAGAGCCCTTACCAGCGTACGCTTCACTGTTCGACTTGCTGTCAGAGCTGCTACTGGTATAAGAGCCCTTACCGGCGTACGCTTCACTGTCCGACTTGCTGTCAGAGCTGCTACTAGTATAAGAGCCCTTACCGGCGTACGCTTCACTGTTCGTCTTGCTCCCAGACCTGCTTCTAGTATGAGAGCCCTTACCGGCGTACGCTTCACTGTTCGACTTGCTCCCAGAACTGCTACTGGTATAAGAGCCCTTACCGGCCTTCGCTTCACTGTCCGACTTGCTGTCAGAGCTGCTACTAGTATAAGAGCCCTTACTGGCGTACGCTTCACTGTCCGACTTGCTGTCAGAGCTGCTACTAGTATAAGAGCCCTTACCGGCCTTCGCTTCACTGTTCGACTTGCTCTCAGAACTGCTTCTTGTATAAGAGCCCTTACCGGCGTACGCTTCACTGTCCGAATTGCTGTCAGAGCTGCTACTGGTATAAGAGCCCTTTCCGGCGTACGCTTTACTGTCCGACTTGCTGTCAGAGCTGCTACTAGTATAAGAGCCCTTACCAGCGTACGCTTTACTGTTCGACTTGCTGTCAGAGCTGCTACCGGTATAAGAGCCCTTACCAGCGTACGCTTCACTGTTCGACTTGCTGTCAGAGCTGCTACTGGTATAAGAGCCCTTACCGGCGTACGCTTTACTGTCCGACTTGCTGTCAGAGCTGCTACTAGTATTGGAGCCCTTGTCGGCGTACGCTTTACTGTCCGACTTGCTGTCAGAGCTGCTACTAGTATGAGAGCCCTTACCAGCGTACGCTTCACTGTTCGACTTGCTGTCAGAGCTGCTACTGGTAAAAGAGCCCTTACCGGCGTACGCTTCACTGTTCGTCTTGCTCCCAGACCTACTTCTAGTATGAGAGCCCTTACCAGCGTACGCTTCACTGTTCGACTTGCTGTCAGAGCTGCTACTGGTATAAGAGCCCTTACCGGCGTACGCTTTACTGTCCGCCTTGCTGTCAGAGCTGCTACTGGTATAAGAGCCCTTACCGGCGTGCGCTTCACTGTTCGTCTTGCTCCCAGACCTGCTTCTAGTATAGAAGCCCTTACCGGCGTACGCTTCACTGTCCGACTTGCTGTCAGAGCTGCTACTAGTATAGGAGCCCTTGCCGGCGTACGCTTTACTGTCCGACTTGCTGTCAGAGCTGCTACTAGTATAGGAGCCCTTGCCAGCGTACGCTTTTCTGTCCGACTTGCTGTCAGAGCTGCTACTAGTATAAGAGCCCTTACCGGCGTACGCTTCACTGTTCGTCTTGCTCCCAGACCTGCTTCTGGTATGAGAGCCCTTACCAGCGTACGCTTCACTGTTCGACTTGCTCCCAGACCTGCTTCTAGTATGAGAGCCCTTACCGGCGTACGCTTCACTGTCCGACTGGCTGTCAGGGCTGCTACTAGTATAGGAGCCCTTGCCGACGTACGCTTCACTGTCCGACTTGCTGTCAGAGCTGCTACTAGTATAAGAGCCCTTACCAGCGTACGCTTCACTGTTCGACTTGCTGTCAGAGCTGCTACTGGTATAAGAGCCCTTACCGGCGTACGCTTCACTGTTCGTCTTGCTCCCAGACCTGTTTCTAGTATGAGAGCCCTTACCGGCGTACGCTTCACTATTCGTCTTGCTCCCAGACCTGCTTCTAGTATAGGAGCCCTTACCGGCGTACGCTTCACTGTCCGACTTGCTGTCAGAGCTGCTACTGGTATAAGAGCCCTTTCCGGCGTACGCTTCACTGTCCGAATTGCTGTCAGAGCTGCTACTAGTATAAGAGCCTTTACCAGCGTACACGTCACTGTTCGACTTGCTGTCAGAGCTGCTACTAGTATAAGAGCCTTTACCAGCGTACGCGTCACTGCTCGACTTGGTGTCAGAGCTGCTACTAGTATAAGAGCCTTTACCAGCGTACGCGTCACTCTTCGACTTGCTGTCAGAGCTGCTACTAGTATGAGAGCCCTTACCGGCGTACGCTTCACTGTTCGTCTTGCTCCCAGACCTACTTCTAGTATGAGAGCCCTTACAAGCGTACGCGTCACTCTTCGACTCGCTGTCAGAGCTGCTACTAGTATGAGAGCCCTTACCGGCGTACGCTTCACTGTCCGACTTGCTGTCAGAGCTGCTACCGGTATAAGAGCCCTTACCGGCGTACGCTTCACTGTCCGACTTGCTGTCAGAGCTGCTACTAGTATAAGAGCCCTTACCGGCGTACGCTTCACTGTTCGTCTTGCTCCCAGACCTGTTTCTAGTATGAGAGCCCTTACCGGCGTACGCTTCACTATTCGTCTTGCTCCCAGACCTGCTTCTAGTATAGGAGCCCTTACCGGCGTACGCTTCACTGTCCGAATTGCTGTCAGAGCTGCTACTAGTATAAGAGCCCTTACCAGCGTACGCTTCACTGTTCGACTTGCTGTCAGAGCTGCTACTGGTATAAGAGCCCTTACCGGCGTACGCTTCACTGTTCGTCTTGCTCCCAGACCTGCTTCTAGTATGAGAGCCCTTACCAGCGTACGCTTCACTGTTCGACTTGCTGTCAGAGCTGCTACTGGTATAAGAGCCCTTACCAGCGTACGCTTCACTGTTTGACTTGCTCCCAGAACTGTTACTAGTATAAGAGCCCTTACCGGCCTTCGCTTCAGTGTCCGACTTACTCCCAGAACTGTTCCTAGTATAAGAGCCCTTACCGGCGTACGCTTCACTGTTCGTCTTGCTCCCAGACCTGCTTCTAGTATGAGAGCCCTTACCGGCGTACGCTTCACTGTTCGACTTGCTCCCAGAACTGCTACTAGTATAAGAGCCCTTACCGGCCTTCGCTTCACTGTCCGACTTGCTGTCAGAGCTGCTAATAGTATGAGAGCACTTACTGGCGTACGCTTCACTGTCCGACTTGCTGTCAGAGCTGCTACTAGTATAAGAGCCCTTACCGGCCTTCGCTTCACTGTTGGACTTGCTCTCAGAACTACTTCTTGTATAAGAGCCCTTACCGGCGTACGCTTCACTGTCCGAATTGCTGTCAGAGCTGCTACTAGTATAAGAGCCTTTACCAGCGTACGCGTCACTGTTCGAATTGCTGTCAGAGTTGCTACTAGTATAAGAGCCCTTACCGGCGTACGCTTCACGGTTAGACTTGCTCTCAGAACTGCTACTAGTATAAGAGCCCTTACCGGCCTTCGCTTCACTGTTCGACTTGCTCTCAGAACTGCTTCTTGTATAAGAGCCCTTACCGGCGTACGCTTCACTGTCCGAATTGCTGTCAGAGCTGCTACTAGTAGAAGAGCCCTTACCAGCGTACGCTTCACTGTTCGACTTACTGTCAGAGCTGCTACTAGTATAAGAGCCCTTACCGGCGTACGCTTCACTGTTCGTCTTGCTCCCAGACCTGTTTCTAGTATGAGAGCCCTTACCGGCGTACGCTTCACTATTCGTCTTGCTCCCAGACCTGCTTCTAGTATAGGAGCCCTTACCGGCGTACGCTTCACTGTCCGAATTGCTGTCAGAGCTGCTACTAGTATAAGAGCCCTTACCAGCGTACGCTTCACTGTTCGACTTGCTGTCAGAGCTGCTACTGGTATAAGAGCCCTTACCGGCGTACGCTTCACTGTTCGTCTTGCTCCCAGACCTGCTTCTAGTATGAGAGCCCTTACCAGCGTACGCTTCACTGTTCGACTTGCTGTCAGAGCTGCTACTGGTAAAAGAGCCCTTACCAGCGTACGCTTCACTGTTCGACATGCTGTCAGAGCTGCTACTGGTATAAGAGCCCTTACCGGCGTACGCTTCACTGTTCGTCTTGCTCCCAGACCTGCTTCTAGTATGAGAGCCCTTACCAGCGTACGCTTCACTGTTCGACTTGCTGTCAGAGCTGCTACTGGTATAAGAGCCCTTACCAGCGTACGCTTCACTGTTTGACTTGCTCCCAGAACTGTTACTAGTATAAGAGCCCTTACCGGCCTTCGCTTCAGTGTCCGACTTACTCCCAGAACTGTTCCTAGTATAAGAGCCCTTACCGGCGTACGCTTCACTGTTCGTCTTGCTCCCAGACCTGCTTCTAGTATGAGAGCCCTTACCGGCGTACGCTTCACTGTTCGACTTGCTCCCAGAACTGCTACTAGTATAAGAGCCCTTACCGGCCTTCGCTTCACTGTCCGACTTGCTGTCAGAGCTGCTAATAGTATGAGAGCACTTACTGGCGTACGCTTCACTGTCCGACTTGCTGTCAGAGCTGCTACTAGTATAAGAGCCCTTACCGGCCTTCGCTTCACTGTTGGACTTGCTCTCAGAACTACTTCTTGTATAAGAGCCCTTACCGGCGTACGCTTCACTGTCCGAATTGCTGTCAGAGCTGCTACTAGTATAAGAGCCTTTACCAGCGTACGCGTCACTGTTCGAATTGCTGTCAGAGTTGCTACTAGTATAAGAGCCCTTACCGGCGTACGCTTCACGGTTAGACTTGCTCTCAGAACTGCTACTAGTATAAGAGCTCTTACCGGCCTTCGCTTCACTGTTCGACTTGCTCTCAGAACTGCTTCTTGTATAAGAGCCCTTACCGGCGTACGCTTCACTGTCCGAATTGCTGTCAGAGCTGCTACTAGTAGAAGAGCCCTTACCAGCGTACGCTTCACTGTTCGACTTACTGTCAGAGCTGCTACTGGTATAAGAGCCCTTACCGGCGTACGCTTCACTGTTCGTCTTGCTCCCAGACCTGCTTCTAGTATAGGAGCCCTTACCGGAGTACGCTTCACTGTCCGACTTGCTGTCAGAGCTGCTACTAGTATAGGAGCCCTTGTCGGCGTACGCTTTACTGTCCGACTTGCTGTCAGAGCTGCTACTAGTATGAGAGCCCTTACCAGCGTACGCTTCACTGTTCGACTTGCTGTCAGAGCTGCTACTGGTATAAGAGCCCTTACCGGCGTACGCTTCACTGTTCGACTTGCTCCCAGACCTGCTTCTAGTATGAGAGCCCTTACCAGCGTACGCTTCACTGTTCGACTTGCTGTTGGAGCTGCTACTGGTATAAGAGCCCTTACCGGCCTTCGCTTCACTGTTCGACTTGCTCTCAGAACTGCTTCTTGTATAAGAGCCCTTACCGGCGTACGCTTCACTGTCCGAATTGCTGTCAGAGCTGCTACTAGTATAAGAGCCCTTACCAGCGTACGCTTCACTGTTCGACATGCTGTCAGAGCTGCTACTGGTATAAGAGCCCTTACCGGCGTACGCTTCACTGTTCGACTTGCTCCCAGACCTGCTTCTAGTATGAGAGCCCTTACCAGCGTACGCTTCACTGTTCGACTTGCTGTCAGAGCTGCTACTGGTATAAGAGCCCTTACCGGCGTACGCTTCACTGTCCGACTTGCTGTCAGAGCTGCTACTAGTATAAGAGCCCTTACCGGCGTACGCTTCACTGTTCGTCTTGCTCCCAGACCTGCTTCTAGTATGAGAGCCCTTACCGGCGTACGCTTCACTGTTCGACTTGCTCCCGGAACTGCTACTGGTATAAGAGCCCTTACCGGCCTTCGCTTCACTGTCCGACTTGCTGTCAGAGCTGCTACTAGTATAAGAGCCCTTACTGGCGTACGCTTCACTGTCCGACTTGCTGTCAGAGCTGCTACTAGTATAAGAGCCCTTACCGGCCTTCGCTTCACTGTTCGACTTGCTCTCAGAACTGCTTCTAGTATAAGAGCCCTTACCGGCGTACGCTTCACTGTTCGTCTTGCTCCCAGACCTGCTTCTAGTATGAGAGCCCTTACCGGCGTACGCTTCACTGTTCGACTTGCTCCCGGAACTGCTACTGGTATAAGAGCCCTTACCGGCCTTCGCTTCACTGTCCGACTTGCTGTCAGAGCTGCTACTAGTATAAGAGCCCTTACTGGCGTACGCTTCACTGTCCGACTTGCTGTCAGAGCTGCTACTAGTATAAGAGCCCTTACCGGCCTTCGCTTCACTGTTCGACTTGCTCTCAGAACTGCTTCTTGTATAAGAGCCCTTACCGGCGTACGCTTCACTGTCCGAATTGCTGTCAGAGCTGCTACTGGTATAAGAGCCCTTTCCGGCGTACGCTTTACTGTCCGACTTGCTGTCAGAGCTGCTACTAGTATAAGAGCCCTTACCAGCGTACGCTTTACTGTTCGACTTGCTGTCAGAGCTGCTACCGGTATAAGAGCCCTTACCAGCGTACGCTTCACTGTTCGACTTGCTGTCAGAGCTGCTACTGGTATAAGAGCCCTTACCGGCGTACGCTTTACTGTCCGACTTGCTGTCAGAGCTGCTACTAGTATAGGAGCCCTTGTCGGCGTACGCTTTACTGTCCGACTTGCTGTCAGAGCTGCTACTAGTATGAGAGCCCTTACCAGCGTACGCTTCACTGTTCGACTTGCTGTCAGAGCTGCTACTGGTAAAAGAGCCCTTACCGGCGTACGCTTCACTGTTCGTCTTGCTCCCAGACCTACTTCTAGTATGAGAGCCCTTACCAGCGTACGCTTCACTGTTCGACTTGCTGTCAGAGCTGCTACTGGTATAAGAGCCCTTACCGGCGTACGCTTTACTGTCCGCCTTGCTGTCAGAGCTGCTACTGGTATAAGAGCCCTTACCGGCGTGCGCTTCACTGTTCGTCTTGCTCCCAGACCTGCTTCTAGTATAGAAGCCCTTACCGGCGTACGCTTCACTGTCCGACTTGCTGTCAGAGCTGCTACTAGTATAGGAGCCCTTGCCGGCGTACGCTTTACTGTCCGACTTGCTGTCAGAGCTGCTACTAGTATAGGAGCCCTTGCCAGCGTACGCTTTTCTGTCCGACTTGCTGTCAGAGCAGCTACTAGTATAAGAGCCCTTACCGGCGTACGCTTCACTGTTCGTCTTGCTCCCAGACCTGCTTCTGGTATGAGAGCCCTTACCAGCGTACGCTTCACTGTTCGACTTGCTCCCAGACCTGCTTCTAGTATGAGAGCCCTTACCGGCGTACGCTTCACTGTCCGACTGGCTGTCAGGGCTGCTACTAGTATAGGAGCCCTTGCCGACGTACGCTTCACTGTCCGACTTGCTGTCAGAGCTGCTACTAGTATAAGAGCCCTTACCAGCGTACGCTTCACTGTTCGACTTGCTGTCAGAGCTGCTACTGGTATAAGAGCCCTTACCGGCGTACGCTTCACTGTTCGTCTTGCTCCCAGACCTGTTTCTAGTATGAGAGCCCTTACCGGCGTACGCTTCACTATTCGTCTTGCTCCCAGACCTGCTTCTAGTATAGGAGCCCTTACCGGCGTACGCTTCACTGTCCGACTTGCTGTCAGAGCTGCTACTGGTATAAGAGCCCTTTCCGGCGTACGCTTCACTGTCCGAATTGCTGTCAGAGCTGCTACTAGTATAAGAGCCTTTACCAGCGTACACGTCACTGTTCGACTTGCTGTCAGAGCTGCTACTAGTATAAGAGCCTTTACCAGCGTACGCGTCACTGCTCGACTTGGTGTCAGAGCTGCTACTAGTATAAGAGCCTTTACCAGCGTACGCGTCACTCTTCGACTTGCTGTCAGAGCTGCTACTAGTATGAGAGCCCTTACCGGCGTACGCTTCACTGTTCGTCTTGCTCCTAGACCTACTTCTAGTATGAGAGCCCTTACCAGCGTACGCGTCACTCTTCGACTTGCTGTCAGAGCTGCTACTAGTATGAGAGCCCTTACCGGCGTACGCTTCACTGTCCGAATTGCTGTCAGAGCTGCTACTAGTATGAGAGCCCTTACCGGCGTACGCTTCACTGTTCGTCTTGCTCCCAGACCTGCTTCTAGTATGAGAGCCCTTACCAGCGTACGCTTCACTGTTCGACTTGCTGTCAGAGCTGCTACTGGTATAAGAGCCCTTACCGGCGTACGCTTTACTGTCCGACTTGCTGTCAGAGCTGCTACTGGTATAAGAGCCCTTACCGGCGTACGCCTCACTGTTCGTCTTGCTCCCAGACCTGCTTCTAGTATGAGAGCCCTTACCGGCGTACGCTTCACTGTTCGTCTTGCTCCCAGACCTGCTTCTAGTATAGGAGCCCTTACCGGAGTACGCTTCACTGTCCGACTTGCTGTCAGAGCTGCTACTAGTATAGGAGCCCTTACCAGCGTACGCTTCACTGTTCGACTTGCTGTCAGAGCTAATACTGGTATAAGAGCCCTTACCAGCGTACGCTTCACTGTTCGACTTGCTGTCAGAGCTGCTACTGGTATAAGAACCCTTACCGGCGTACGCTTCACTGTTCGTCTTGCTGTCAGAGCTGCTACTAGTATAAGAGCCCTTACCGGCGTACGCTTCATTGTTCGTCTTGCTCCCAGACCTGCTTCTAGTATGAGAGCCCTTACCAGCGTACGCTTCACTGTTCGTCTTGCTCCCAGACCTGCTTCTAGTATAGGAGCCCTTGCCGGCGTACGCTTTACTGTCCGACTTGCTGTCAGAGCTGCTACTAGTATAAGAGCCCTTACCAGCGTACGCTTCACTGTTCGACTTGCTGTCAGAGCTGCTACTGGTATAAGAGCCCATGCCGGCGTACGCTTTACTGTCCGACTTGCTGTCAGAGCTGCTACTAGTATAAGAGCCCTTACCGGCGTACGCTTCACTGTTCGTCTTGCTCCCAGACCTGCTTCTAGTATGAGAGCCCTTACCAGCGTACGCTTCACTGTTCGACTTGCTGTCAGAGCTGCTATTGGTATAAGAGCCCTTACCGGCGTTCGCTTTACTGTCCGACTTGCTGTCAGAGCTGCTACTGGTATAAGAGCCCTTACCGGCGTACGCCTCACTGTTCGTCTTGCTCCCAGACCTGCTTCTAGTATGAGAGCCCTTACCGGCGTACCCTTCACTGTTCGTCTTGTTCCCAGACCTGCTTCTAGTATAGGAGCCCTTACCGGCGTACGCTTCACTGTCCGACTTGCTGTCAGAGCTGCTACTAGTATAGGAGCCCTTGCCGGCGTCCGCTTTACTGTTCGACTTGCTGTCAGAGCTGCTACTAGTATAGGAGCCCTTACCAGCGTACGCTTCACTGTTCGACTTGCTGTCAGAGCTGCTACTGGTATAAGAGCCCTTACCGGCGTACGCTTCACTGTTCGTCTTGCTCCCAGACCTGCTTCTAGTATGAGAGCCCTTACCAGCGTACGCTTCACTGTTCGACTTGCTGTCAGAGCTGCTACTGGTATAAGAGCCCTTACCGGCGTACGCTTTACTGTCCGCCTTGCTGTCAGAGCTGCTACTGGTATAAGAGCCCTTACCGGCGTGCGCTTCTCTGTTCGTCTTGCTCCCAGACCTGCTTCTAGTATAGAAGCCCTTGCCGGCGTACGCTTTACTGTCCGACTTGCTGTCAGAGCTGCTACTAGTATAAGAGCCCTTACCAGCGTAGGCTTCACTGTTTGACTTGCTGTCAGAGCCGCTACCGGTATAAGAGCCCTTACCGGCGTACGCTTCACTGCCCGACCTGCTGTCAGAGCTGCTACTGGTATAAGAGCCCTTACCGGCGTACGCTTCACTGTTCGTCTTGCTCCTAGACCTGCTTCTAGTATGAGAGCCCTTACCGGCGTAGGCTTCACTGTTCGTCTTGCTCCCAGACCTGCTTCTAGTATAGAATCCCTTACCGTCGTACGCTTCACTGTCCGACTTGCTGTCAGAGCTGCTACTAGTATAGGAGCCCTTGCCGGCGTACGCTTCACTGTCCGACTTGCTGTCAGAGCTGCTACTAGTATAGGAGCCCTTGCCGGCGTACGCTTTACTGTCCGACTTGCTGTCAGAGCTGCTACTAGTATAAGAGCCCTTACCAGCGTAGGCTTCACTGTTTGACTTGCTGTCAGAGCTGCTACCGGTATAAGAGCCCTTACCGGCGTACGCTTCACTGCCCGACTTGCTGTCAGAGCTGCTACTAGTATAAGAGCCCTTACCGGCGTACGCTTCACTGTTCGTCTTGCTCCTAGACCTGCTTCTAGTATGAGAGCCCTTACCGGCCTTCGCTTCATTGTTCGACTTGCTCCAAGAACCGTTACTAGTATTAGAGCCCTTAACGGCGTACGCTTCACTGTCCGACTTGCTGTCAGAGCTGCTACTAGTATAAGAGCCCTTACCGGCGTACGCTTCACTGTTCGTCTTGCTCCCAGACCTGCTTCTAGTATGAGAGCCCTTACCGGCGTACGCTTCACTGTCCGACTTGCTGTCAGAGCTGCTTCTAGTATAAGAGCCCTTGCCGGCGTACGCATCACTTTCCGACTTGCTCCCAGACCTGCTTCTAGTATGAGAGCCCTTACCAGCGTACGCTTCACTGTTCGACTTGCTGTCAGAGCTGCTACTGGTATAAGAGCCCTTACCGGCGTACGCTTTACTGTCCGACTTGCTGTCAGAGCTGCTACTGGTATAAGAGCTCTTACCGGCGTACGCTTCACTGTTCGTCTTGCTCCCAGACCTGCTTCTAGTATGAGAGCCCTTACCAGCGTACGCTTCACTGTTCGAATTGCTGTCAGAGCTGCTACTAGTATAAGAGCCCTTACCGGCGTACGCTTTACTGTCCGACTTGCTGTCAGAGCTGCTACTGGTATAAGAGCCCTTACCGGCGTACGCTTCACTGTCCGACTTGCTGTCAGAGCTGCTACTAGTATTAGAGCCCTTACCGGCGTACGCTTTACTGTCCGACTTGCTCCCAGACCTCCTTCTAGTATGAGAGCCCTTACCGGCGTACGCTTCACTGTTCGAAAAGCTCCCGGACCTGCTTCTAGTATGAGAGCCCTTACCAGCGTACGCTTCACTGTTCGAATTGCTGTCAGAGCTGCTACTGGTATAAGAGCCCTTACCGGCGTACGCTTTACTGTCCGACTTGCTGTCAGAGCTGTTACTAGTATAAGAGCCCTTGCCGGCGTACGCATCACTGTCCGACTTGCTGTCAGATCTGCTACTAGTATAGGAGCCCTTGCCGTCGAACGCTTTACTGTCCGACTTGCTGTCAGAGCTGCTACTAGTATAAGAGCCCTTACCAGCGTACGCTTTACTGTTCGACTTGCTGTCAGAGCTGCTACCGGTATAAGAGCCCTTACCAGCATACGCTTTACTGTCCGACTTGCTCCCAGACCTCCTTCTAGTATGAGAGCCCTTACCGGCGTACGCTTCACTGTTCGAAAAGCTCCCGGACCTGCTTCTAGTATGAGAGCCCTTACCAGCGTACGCTTCACTGTTCGAATTGCTGTCAGAGCTGCTACTGGTATAAGAGCCCTTACCGGCGTACGCTTTACTGTCCGACTCGCTGTCAGAGCTGCTACTAGTATGAGAGCCCTTACCGGCGTACGCTTCACTGTTCGACTTGCTGTCAGAGCTACTACTAGTATAAGAGCCCTTACCAGCGTACGCTTCACTGTTCGACTTGCTGTCAGAGCTGCTACTGGTATAAGAGTCCTTACCGGCGTACGCTTCACTGTCCGACTTGCTGTCAGAGCTGCTACTGGTATAAGAGCCTTTACCAGCGTACGCGTCACTGTTCGACTTGCTGTCAGAGCTGCTACTAGTATAAGAGCCCTTACTGGCGTACGCTTTACTGTCCGAATTGCTGTCAGAGCTGCTACTAGTATAAGAGCCCTTACCAGCATACGCTTCACTGTCCGACTTGCTGTCAGAGCTGCTACTAGTATAAGAGCCCTTACCGGCGTACGCTTCACTGTTCGACTTGCTGTCAGAGCTACTACTAGTATAAGAGCCCTTACCAGCGTACGCTTCACTGTTCGACTTGCTGTCAGAGCTGCTACTGGTATAAGAGCCCTTACCGGCGTACGCTTCACTGTCCGACTTGCTGTCAGAGCTGCTACTGGTATAAGAGCCCTTACCAGCGTACGCTTCACTGTCCGACTTGCTGTCAGAGCTGCTTCTAGTATAAGAGCCCTTGCCGGCGTACGCATCACTTTCCGACTTGCTCCCAGACCTGCTTCTAGTATGAGAGCCCTTACCAGCGTACGCTTCACTGTTCGACTTGCTGTCAGAGCTGCTACTGGTATAAGAGCCCTTACCGGCGTACGCTTTACTGTCCGACTTGCTGTCAGAGCTGCTACTGGTATAAGAGCTCTTACCGGCGTACGCTTCACTGTTCGTCTTGCTCCCAGACCTGCTTCTAGTATGAGAGCCCTTACCAGCGTACGCTTCACTGTTCGAATTGCTGTCAGAGCTGCTACTAGTATAAGAGCCCTTACCGGCGTACGCTTTACTGTCCGACTTGCTGTCAGAGCTGCTACTGGTATAAGAGCCCTTACCGGCGTACGCTTCACTGTCCGACTTGCTGTCAGAGCTGCTACTAGTATTAGAGCCCTTACCGGCGTACGCTTTACTGTCCGACTTGCTCCCAGACCTCCTTCTAGTATGAGAGCCCTTACCGGCGTACGCTTCACTGTTCGAAAAGCTCCCGGACCTGCTTCTAGTATGAGAGCCCTTACCAGCGTACGCTTCACTGTTCGAATTGCTGTCAGAGCTGCTACTGGTATAAGAGCCCTTACCGGCGTACGCTTTACTGTCCGACTTGCTGTCAGAGCTGTTACTAGTATAAGAGCCCTTGCCGGCGTACGCATCACTGTCCGACTTGCTGTCAGATCTGCTACTAGTATAGGAGCCCTTGCCGTCGAACGCTTTACTGTCCGACTTGCTGTCAGAGCTGCTACTAGTATAAGAGCCCTTACCAGCGTACGCTTTACTGTTCGACTTGCTGTCAGAGCTGCTACCGGTATAAGAGCCCTTACCAGCATACGCTTTACTGTCCGACTTGCTCCCAGACCTCCTTCTAGTATGAGAGCCCTTACCGGCGTACGCTTCACTGTTCGAAAAGCTCCCGGACCTGCTTCTAGTATGAGAGCCCTTACCAGCGTACGCTTCACTGTTCGAATTGCTGTCAGAGCTGCTACTGGTATAAGAGCCCTTACCGGCGTACGCTTTACTGTCCGACTCGCTGTCAGAGCTGCTACTAGTATGAGAGCCCTTACCGGCGTACGCTTCACTGTTCGACTTGCTGTCAGAGCTACTACTAGTATAAGAGCCCTTACCAGCGTACGCTTCACTGTTCGACTTGCTGTCAGAGCTGCTACTGGTATAAGAGTCCTTACCGGCGTACGCTTCACTGTCCGACTTGCTGTCAGAGCTGCTACTGGTATAAGAGCCTTTACCAGCGTACGCGTCACTGTTCGACTTGCTGTCAGAGCTGCTACTAGTATAAGAGCCCTTACTGGCGTACGCTTTACTGTCCGAATTGCTGTCAGAGCTGCTACTAGTATAAGAGCCCTTACCAGCATACGCTTCACTGTCCGACTTGCTGTCAGAGCTGCTACTAGTATAAGAGCCCTTACCGGCGTACGCTTCACTGTTCGACTTGCTGTCAGAGCTACTACTAGTATAAGAGCCCTTACCAGCGTACGCTTCACTGTTCGACTTGCTGTCAGAGCTGCTACTGGTATAAGAGCCCTTACCGGCGTACGCTTCACTGTCCGACTTGCTGTCAGAGCTGCTACTGGTATAAGAGCCCTTACCAGCGTACGCTTCACTGTTCGACTTGCTATCAGAGCTGCTACTAGTATAAGAAAACTTACCGGCGTTCGCTTCACTGTCCGACTTGCTGTCAGAGC
This sequence comes from Luehdorfia chinensis, assembly GCA_019845155.1. Classification (NCBI taxonomy): domain Eukaryota; kingdom Metazoa; phylum Arthropoda; class Insecta; order Lepidoptera; family Papilionidae; genus Luehdorfia; species Luehdorfia chinensis. The sequence continues at coordinate 1,215,125 of JAHVAK010000072.1, forward strand.
TGCTACTAGTATAAGAGCCCTTACCGGCGTACGCTTCACTGTCCGAATTGCTGTCAGAGCTGCTACTAGTATAAGAGCCTTTACCAGCGTACGCGTCACTGTTCGACTTGCTGTCAGAGCTGCTACTAGTATAAGAGCCTTTACCAGCGTACGCGTCACTGTTCGACTCGCTGTCAGAGCTGCTACTAGTATGAGAGCCCTTACCGGCGTACGCTTCACTGTTCGACTTGCTGTCAGATCTACTACTAGTATAAGAGCCCTTACCAGCGTACGCTTCACTGTTCGACTTGCTGTCAGAGCTGCTACTGGTATAAGAGTCCTTACCGGCGTACGCTTCACTGTCCGACTTGCTGTCAGAGCTGCTACTGGTATAAGAGCCTTTACCAGCGTACGCGTCACTGTTCGACTTGCTGTCAGAGCTGCTACTAGTATAAGAGCCCTTACTGGCGTACGCTTCACTGTCCGACTTGCTGTCAGAGCTGCTACTAGTATAAGAGCCCTTACCGGCCTTTGCTTCACTGTTCGACTTGCTCTCAGAACTGCTTCTTGTATAAGAGTCCTTACCGGCGTACGCTTTACTGTCCGAATTGCTGTCAGAGCTGCTACTAGTATAAGAGCCCTTACCAGCATACGCTTCACTGTCCGACTTGCTGTCAGAGCTGCTACTAGTATAAGAGCCCTTACCGGCGTACGCTTCACTGTTCGACTTGCTGTCAGAGCTACTACTAGTATAAGAGCCCTTACCAGCGTACGCTTCACTGTTCGACTTGCTGTCAGAGCTGCTACTGGTATAAGAGCCCTTACCGGCGTACGCTTCACTGTCCGACTTGCTGTCAGAGCTGCTACTGGTATAAGAGCCCTTACCAGCGTACGCTTCACTGTTCGACTTGCTATCTGAGCTGCTACTAGTATAAGAAAACTTACCGGCGTTCGCTTCACTGTCCGACTTGCTGTCAGAGCTGCTACTAGTATAAGAGCCCTTACCGGCGTACGCTTCACTGTTCGTCTTGCTCCCAGACCTGCTTCTAGTATGAGAGCCCTTACCGGCGTACGCTTCACTGTTCGACTTGCTGTCAGAGCTACTACTAGTATAAGAGCCCTTACCAGCGTACGCTTCACTGTTCGACTTGCTGTCAGAGCTGCTACTGGTATAAGAGTCCTTACCGGCGTACGCTTCACTGTCCGACTTGCTGTCAGAGCTGCTACTGGTATAAGAGCCTTTACCAGCGTACGCGTCACTGTTCGACTTGCTGTCAGAGCTGCTACTAGTATAAGAGCCCTTACTGGCGTACGCTTCACTGTCCGACTTGCTGTCAGAGCTGCTACTAGTATAAGAGCCCTTACCGGCCTTTGCTTCACTGTTCGTCTTGCTCCCAGATTTGCTTCTAGTATTAGAGCCCTTACCGGCGTACGCATCACTGTCCGACTTGCTGTCAGAGCTGCTACTAGTATAGGTGCCCTTACCGGCGTACGCTTCACTGTTCGACTTGCTGTCAGAGCTGCTACTAGTATAAGAGCCCTTACCGGCGTACGCTTCACTGTTCGACTTGCTGTCAGAGCTGCTACTAGTATAAGAGCTCTTACCGGCGTACGCTTCACTGTTCGTCTTGCTCCCAGACCTGCTTCTAGTATGAGAGCCCTCACCGGCCTTCGCTTCACTGTTCGACTTGCTCTCAGAACTGCTACTTGTATAAGAGCCCTTACCGGCGTACGCTTCACTGTTCGACTTGTTGTCAGAGCTGCTACTAGTATAAGAGCCCTTACCGGCGTACGCTTCACTGTTCGTCTTGCTGTCAGAGCTACTACTAGTATAAGAGACCTTACCGGCGTACGCTTCACTGTTCGACTTGCTGTCAGAGCTACTACTAGTATAAGAGCCCTTACCAGCGTACGCTTCACTGTTCGACTTGCTGTCAGTGTTGCTACTAGTATAAGAGCCCTTACCAGCGTACGCTTCACTGTTCGACTTGCTCCCAGACCTGCTTCTAGTATGAGAGCCCTTACCGGCCTTCGCTTTACTGTTCGACTTGCTCTCAGAACTGCTACTTGTATAAGAGCCCTTACCGGCGTACGCTTCACTGTTCGTCTTGCTCCCAGACCTGCTTCTAGTATGAGAGCCCTTACCGGCGTACGCTTCATTGTCCGACTTGCTGTCAGAGCTGCTACTAGTATAGGTGCCCTTACCGGCGTACGCTTCACTGTTCGACTTGCTGTCAGAGCTGCTACTAGTATAAGAGCCCTTACCGGCGTACGCTTCACTGTTCGACTTGCTGTCAGAGCTGCTACTAGTATAAGAGCTCTTACCGGCGTACGCTTCACTGTTCGTCTTGCTCCCAGACCTGCTTCTAGTATGAGAGCCCTCACCGGCCTTCGCTTCACTGTTCGACTTGCTCTCAGAACTGCTACTTGTATAAGAGCCCTTACCGGCGTACGCTTCACTGTTCGACTTGTTGTCAGAGCTGCTACTAGTATAAGAGCCCTTACCGGCGTACGCTTCACTGTTCGTCTTGCTGTCAGAGCTACTACTAGTATAAGAGACCTTACCGGCGTACGCTTCACTGTTCGACTTGCTGTCAGAGCTACTACTAGTATAAGAGCCCTTACCAGCGTACGCTTCACTGTTCGACTTGCTGTCAGGGTTGCTACTGGTATAAGAGCCCTTACCGGAGTACGCTTCACTGTCCGACTTGCTGTCAGAGCTGCTACTAGTATAAGAGCCCTTACCGGCGTACGCTTCACTGTTCGACTTGCTGTCAGAGCTGCTACTAGTATAAGAGCTCTTACCGGCGTACGCTTCACTGTTCGATTTGCTTCCAGAACTGCTACTGTCATAGGAGCCCTTACCGGCAACCGCAAAGTTCGCTAAGCTGGGGTTAGGCATGTCGCACTCCCTGTAGTTTTCATCGAAACTTGTGCTTGCCCTGTTGAAGTTTTCTTTAGCGGATTGTGATGAAAAGAAATTTACTTCTTTATATCCTTCATCGTTTCGGTCTATGCCGTTGCTTGACTTACTGTTTTCGAGGAAATTATTTTTACCGTTATTCGTGTAACTGCTGGATTTACTGGATGAGGAACTGTCTGAATAAGAACTTTCATATTCTTCTCTAGTGTAACTGGCAGTCTTACTGTCCGTGTCACTTATTGCAATCGTGTTTTCATTTTGTCCTACTGCGTAGGGAGTAGGATTACCGACAAGATTTGCTGTGTTAGCATAGTCACTCCCGTATTCGCTTTCTGCAAAACTATCTAAGTTGCTTGCTGATTCAGAGTTTGAATAAGCATTGACCGGTGGTGGCAGTGGGTAGAATCTGTAGCGCCCGGCACTTGTTTGTGGAATTGGGACATCTGCAAATAAAAAAGGTATTTGTTGATGTGTTCACGGTCGCGGCGACGTGGTTGGCCACCCGTCACATCTCTTTGCCCATGGCTGCGAAAAGTGGGCTACGGGGCCTCTGCCTACCCTTTATTTTTTATACTTTTAGGTAGATTTACAGCAAAACTTAAAATGATAAAGTTGTTGATCAATGAATAACAGTATGTCGATTACAAATCTCCACATATAGTTTTTTTGAATGAATTATACAACGTTATTCATAATTGGTATAACATCCCGGCACCTACCCATGCTACTTTGATCTGATAAACACAACGGTGAAGCTTAAATGACAAAATCGAATACTAAAAATATCCATACAAAACTTTAAAATTATTTGTTATGTAAAACTTTACGCGACCCTAACTAAGAAAGTCGCCTCGAAACAGACCAATTCAAAATTCGTTTTCTCCTCCATTTAATTTATTACCCTACTACGGCGTCATACTAACAGATTTACTTCGCGACAGATTTCCTTAAATTTCATGTTATCCTAGTACTTGCGAGTTCTTTCGATCTGCCACGCACTTGCATTCTTTGGAATGTGCTGCCATCAGCGGTTTTTCCGGACCGATACGACTTAGGGACCTTCAAGAAAAAAGCCTATTCCTTTCTCAAAGGCCGCCAACGCATCTGCTATTCCTCTGGTATTGTAGGTGTTCATGGGCGGCAGTGATCACATACCATCACGTAAGCCACCTGCTCGTTTGCCCCCATATAGGCTGGCATTGTTAACAAGAAACAATTATTGCAGTATTATGAATATTTAAACAATTTAAATGTAAGCAAAATTATCTTGTTTACATTGCCTTACATTCGGGGTATGCCACATGAAAATAATATAAGATATGAATTAAATTTATTATGGAATAATATAATATGTAACAATAATTTAAATTTGACATGTAATTCTAATAATGACAAATTCCATTTAATTGACATAAATATATATTTATTCAGAATATATTTATTCAGAAATATTTTGACTAATGATAGGTAATACCTATCCAAATATATATTAAGACTGGTAGCAAATGCGCTATCTTATTGTTTATTTTTTTAATACAGCCAAGAATTTGGCTATAAATACATCTGCTTTTATTGAGCAGTCTCATTGTTTGACATTAAATTTGGAATCAGTTCCAAATGATTTAAATTAAGTAAGAATACAATAAAGGAAATCTCCAGCAATAATTTTGACATTAATAAATTAAGAAAGTCATATGTAAATAATTGTACCACTTTAGAAAGTCTTAATAATAAAGATTGTATACACCTGGTGCATCAAAGTATACAGGGAATTTTAGGCAAAGAATTAGAAATTGAATAGTTTCTAAATAGCAATCATATTCATATTATGTGTATAACTGAACATTGGCTAAAAGATTATAATGTAATGTTTAATTTTAGTAACCACCAGGTGGTTAGTTCTTTCAATAGAGAAAAAGCTTTACGTAGTGGCTCTTTAATACTAGTAAATAAATCATTGCGATTCAAAGAACGTAAAGATATCGTGCGCCTCTCTGTTGAGAGAACTATAGAAATTGCCTGTGTTGAGCTTGAGCACCTCATAGTTGTCAGCGTTTACAGACCTCCATGTGCTTTATATGATGATTTTGAAAAAAATATGGAAGAAGTTTTAATTAAACTTAATAAACAGAACAAACCTGTTGCCATATGCGGCGACTAACATCAACCTCCTAGAAGCTTCTTCCATCACTATTAAATTTATTTCTTTGTTGCAATCATTCAATTTAGTTAACATGTTTTTAGAACCAACACGTATTACTGGACCTAGTGCAACTTTTATAGACAATGTTTTTACAGATGTTAAGCCTTTGCACCGATCCATAATTCACAAAATAAGTTCTGATCATTCCGGACAGTTAGTATCGTTACCTTACATATTATGTAAAAAAACAAATAATAAAAAAAATGTGTTTGTTCCTGTAAATAAGTTTCGTTTGGAGAAGTTAAGAATAACGTTAATAAAAAACTACTATTACTTCCTTATAATAATAATACTGACTATTTATATGAAATATCGTTTAACCTGCTGAGCAAGGAATTTAATGCTATTTTTACTTCTAAAACCATCTCCTTGAACAGTCGCAAGACTTTTAATGAATGGGCGACAGTAGGAATCCACAGAAGTAGTGTATGAACTTTACAATAAAAGATCATACAATCATAGTAACACATTTAAAGAATATTTTAAAAATTATTCAAAATTATTTAAAAAAGTATGCTCTGAAGCCAAGTCATTATACTTGAGCAATAAAATAAATAAAGCATCAGATAAAATAAAAATGACTTGGAGTATTATTAATAGTGAAACCGGGAAAGTTAAGGACCGAAACAAATGATTGTGATTGATGATTGCAAAATTAATTTTAACAACAAGCTTGTGACATCTGATCAAGATGTTGCTACAGCATTTGAAAAGTTTTTTAGTGATATTCCAATTTCCATAACCAAGCCATTAAATTCTTCTCCTACTGTCGCTGAGACATTACTCAAACAAAACGTAACTTCTTGTACAAAAGATTTTAAATTCGATATGGTAGATGGAAATGACATTCTTAATATTTTTACAAGTATTGATTGTAAGAGAACCGCGGATCTCTAGCGTATGTCCGTGGAAGTTAGTGCGTCTATTATAGATATAATTGCACCTCAATTAGCCATAATTTTTAATTCCGGTATTGCATTTGGTGTGTTTCCTGATTTGATGAAACATAGTAAAATCATACTTTTATTTAAATCTGGTAGTACATCGGACCCTGCTAACTTTAGACCTATTTCCGTACTAACAACAATAAGTAAAAATTTTGAAAAAATTATACTTAATCAAATGTTAAAACATTTTAATTTTCATAAATTGTTTTACAAAAACCAATTTGGCTTTTCAAGGGGTCGTTCTACAACCGATGCAGGTGTTGAACTTATTAAGAATATATTTGAAGCCTGGGAGAGTTCACAGGATGCCTTGGGTGTTTTCTGTGATCTTTTTAAGGCCTTCGATTGCGTTGACCATGAAACACTTATCAGGAAACTACATCACTACGGTATAAGAAATTCTGCACTTCAACTTCTAATTTCATATTTGAGTAATAGAACGCAGACAGTAGTTATCACTAGCAAGAGTTCTTCCGGATCAGCAGTATGTCCCGCAGGGTTCGATTCTCGGCCCATTTCTATTTCTTATTTACATTAATGACTTACCTTACCTAGTAGGGGACAACCATGATATAGTGTTATTTGCTGATGATACATCTTTGATTTTTAAGATAAAACGTCAACTTTTATTATATGACGAGGTGAATAATGCTATTTCAAAATTAGTACATTGGTTTAACGTTAACAATTTGCTTTTAAACGGCAATAAAACAAAATGTATTAAATTCACAACACCAAATGTTAAACAATTAGATGTAAATGTGCTTGTGAATGGGGAAGAGTTGGGCCTTGTGGATACTGCTGTCTTTCTTGGAATAACTCTTGACGCAAAACTTCATTGAAGCCCCCATATATCTAAACTAGCAAGTAGACTTAGCTCTGCAGCTTATGCTGTAAAAAAAATTAAGAATTTGACTAACGTTGAAACTGCTAGATTGGTTTATTTTAGTTATTTTCATAGCATAATGTAATATGGTATTTTGCTATGGAGAAATGCAACTGATGTAGAAGTGATTTTTGTTTTGCAAAAGAGGGCCGTAAGAGCTATTTATAATCTTGACTCTAAAGTGTCTCTTAGGGATAAATTTAAAGAAATTAATATCTTAACCTTGGCCTCTCAATATATATTTGAAAACGTTTTGTATGTACCCAAGAATATAAACCAGTTCAATAAAAAAAGTGATGTTCATAATGTGAATACCAGGAACAAGCACAAATTAATTATGCCAGTTACCCGACTTCACAGAGTCAGTAACTCTTTGATGGGGCAATGTATACGTTTTTACAACAAAATCCCAGAAAGTGCTAAAAGTCTTTCTATCAAAAAGTTCAAATTTTATATTAAACAAAGACTTCATAAAAAGGGTTATTATAATATTAAATAATACATAGATGATGATAACCCCTGGGAATGAGGTGATCGACGCCAAGCCATTTCTACATCTTTATAATACTGCTGTTATTGTACATTATTTTAAAAATTACTAAAAAAAATAAAAAGCCCGTTGGGTTTCTTACTGGTTCTTCCCAGTACAGAGGCATTTTTTGCGAACCAGTGTAGTTTAAAACAAAGAAAAAGAATGACTTTCAATAAGTATTATGTAAATAATCTACATTGAATAAAAAATTCTATTCTATTCTTTTCTATTATAATTAATAAAATTAAATCAAATCAAGCATACCACTGCAAGACTTCAAGATACAGTTAGCTCTTTCTGCGTAGATCGGACCAAAAATAGTAATGAAAAGCTGAAGGTACTCCGGGTTAACTATGACATCAGGACCAGGACACCCTGTCACCTCAGTCCCCCCGTGACCATGGGTGCTGTAAAGCACTCGAAACGTCGGATTACAAATAGTAAAAATTAAACGCGATAAAATCTGTAAAATTAGTTTCATTTAAATGTGCAGTGTTCGCGTAAATATAAGAAATCATAATCATTCTTAAGGTTTATTTTGTTAGGCCGATTATAACAATTATATTATAAGGGTGATCGTTAATCACGTTGTGTTTGTTTAATGACCAGTTATTAGGTGTTTCTTGGAAAGATGAATGTTCACCAGAGAAGCCGCAAGCCGTAGGCAGTGCCCGAATACTGTCTTAGAGATTCAAAGTCAAAATTTCTTTATTCAGTTTAGGCTTGTATAAAGCTCTGAATGTCAAAATCTACACTGGCTCTAAAAATAAAACCTTCTCAAAGAAGAACCGGCAAGAAACTCTGAAGTCTTTTTTTCTTCAATGCCATATTACATGTCATTCACAATTTACATAAAAATTACATCATAAATTTAGTAGCCAGGGGGTTTGCAAGTGCAGAGTAAGAGTTATTTCCACACATCTCTGTCCTCTATGTAATGATCTACGAGGGTGGATTGAAAAGTACTCGGCCTAACCAAGAAAATAAACACATACTAAATCAGTTATATTTTTATTTTTCTACATAATCACCATCAAGTTCAATACACTTTTGCCACCTCCCCTTCCAAGCATTTAGACAGTTAAAAAAAATGATTCTTCCTCAGAGTCAAAATATGCGTCTACAGCTGCTTTGACCTCGACGTTTGTCGAAAATCTTTGACCTCCCAAGTGCTTTTTTAGGTTAGGGAACAGAAAGAAGTCTGATGGTGCCAGATCAGGTGAATACGGCGGATGCGGTAACAGTTCAAAGCCACAGTTGTGAATTCCAGCCATTGACTGTACTGACGTGTGAACACGGGCGTTATCTTGATGAAACAGGACTTTTCTTCTGAGCATTCCTCGACGTTTTTCTTTTATTTCCTCTCGTAAACGACGTAGTAAGGTGCAGTAGTAATCAGAGTTTATAGTCTGACCCCTTTCAAGATAATCAATCATAATCACACCTTTCGAGTCCCAGAATACTGAAGCCATCACCTTATTTGCCGACAAAATCGACTTAGCCTTTTTAGGGGGTGGTGAACCAGGTCTTCTCCACTGTTTTGATTGTTGTTTTGTTTCCGGTGTACAGTAATGAACCCATGTTTCGTCCATAGTAACAAAACGATTCAAAAAATCATCTGCATCGGCTTCAAATAACTCCAAACAGTCGCGTGAAATAGTCAATCGCGTCCTTTTTTGTTCAACTGAAAGCAGTCGCGGAACCCACCTCGCAGACACCTTGTGGAAACCCAACTCGTTGACAATGATGTTTTGAGTTCGTTCATAAGAGATGCCTATAATCTCGGCTATCTCTCTAATTTTTAATCTGCGGTCTCCCATTATTAAATCAAGTACTTTTTTAATATTTTCGTCAGTAGTTGACGTCAAAGGCCTTCCAGAGCGGGGTTCATCTTTCACACTCTCTCTACCACGCTTAAATTCTGCTATCCATTTTTTAACGGATGAATATGACAGAGCACAATCGCCTAATGTACTGACCATGTCATCATGGATGGCTTTTGATGATAGCCCCTTCTTATGGAGGTACTTAATGACGGCACGCTGCTCGATTTGCTCCATTCGCGGAAATTATGACCGATTACTTTGTTAATAAATTTATAAAATCACAACTAATTATCGCACACGTTTCGAACTTCACACAATGAACTAGTCTGAACTGAACTAAATAATGTGGGTAGATTTGATTTTTAGAATTCTGGATCTGTGTTAGGCCGAGTACTTTTCAATCCACCTAGTACTTTATAAATAAGATTTTTCCAATAATGTCTTCTTGACAAGTTTATTATATTCTATGTCAGTTTTTTGAGTCACACTTTAAGGAATTTTGTTATATTATATTATATTGACTTTTATATGATTATGATTGCTTTTATATCATAGACCTCACTAACATAGGACCATACTTTGAGGCTTTCTTAAAATGCATCTTTATATCGGTACTGAGTCGCGCTCGTCCTCCACACCTGCAGTAGTAAGGCGACGGGTATGTGCCTCCGCCGGTTTAACATTTTAACATACATACAGTCACGCCTCTTTCCCATAGGGGTAGGCAGACACCACATCTTTCCACTTGCTACGATCCTGACACACATCTTTAGCTTCTTCTACTTTCATTAGCGTTTTCACACACGCTCGTCGGTTGCGGGTACTTTTAACGTGACCTTTCCTCATTCATCATTTTTTAACATTTTAAGTGGTCAGTTTTGATCAAACTTTGTATAGGCGTTCTACCCGTTAATGTTTTCTACAGAAAATTATTATTAAAATTATTGGCGCAATACTTTTTGATTTATTGTAGTTATTAAAAAAGTTATATTGGAATATTTTTTATAAATTTGCACTGCACTTTTGATAATTGGTCTCTTCTGAACATATCAATAGATTTTTGTATAATTTTGAGCTATTTTTAAATTTTCTGGTGGTAGGATTCCTATGCAGGAATTGTTCTAGGTAGGTACCATCCCAGGGCCAGTTATTCTGCCGTGAAGCAGTAGTGTGCAAACATTACTGTGTTTCGGTTTGAAGGGCACTGTGAGTTAGCGTAATCACTAGGCATATGAGACTTAAGAACTGATGTCTCAGGGTGACGGACGCAGTGTGGTGTCACACAGTAATTTTCTGGGTGACACAGCATTTGTTATGAGCAGACGTTACACTTACCATCAGGTGAACGTTTTGCTCGTTCCGTCACTTTTATGAAATTAAAAAAAAACAATATTTGTTACAAAATGTACTCTAATGCCGAAAATAAAAATATTATAATTTTAATTTTAAATTCAGTCTTTATTCTGTAATTAAATAATTTTATTTATAATTTATAATATTTCGTCTCCCTGAGACATCAGTTCTCTAGTCTCATATGCCCAGTAATTACACTAGCTCATAGTGCCCTTCAGACCGAAACACACTTATTTTTGCACATCACTATTTAACGGCAGAATAACTGGCCCAGCGGTGGTACCGGCCTGCACGAATTTTTGCATAGGAATCCTACTACCATAATATTAGTAATGTCATCGACACTGCTACTATTTCTAAAATAAGATAAATAAAATAATCAGTGGCGTTACTTGCGGAAACTAATGACGATCGATTTTTAAGAGCCGTGTTATTTCGGTCATCATCATCATTAGCCCACAACTAGTCCACTGCTGAACACAGGCCTCACCAATAAATTGCCACAATAGCTTTGAAGTATCGCTACGATTTCACATCGAAATCATAAAAAATATAAATTAATCTATGAAATGAAATGACGTCATTATCATCATCATTTCAGCCTATCACCAGTCCACTGAACACAGGCCTCCCCAATAGATTGCCACAAAAGTTAGTGGCCCCTAATTTTGGGGATTTGCCATTGTTTTGGCAACCGCAGTTTATTTATTTAGATAAATAAGCGACGACCGCGTGGCCTAGTGGTCAGAGTACCTGACTTCTACGCCGCGGGTCCTGGGTTCGAATCCCAGCCGGAGCCAACGTTTGTGCTAAAACACAAATTATTGGTTTTCGGGTCTGGCTGTGTTGTGAAAGTCTCCGTGTTTCTGACACTGCATACTAGCCTACCTCCGATCTTATCGCATCAGCGTTACATCGGGCGCGGGTAGGTTGGGACGAGTGAGTGCCTCTATGTTTGCGCGTACACTTGTGGCACTGTAATATCTCCTGCGCAGTGGATGGCTCTCGACAGTATTCGGAAGTTGTCGCCGTGATCGAAATCGGCTAGGAGAACATCATCATCATCATCATTTAGATATTCCAGGCAGACGCTGCTGCCCATCTCCAGGTTTTTATTATACCTCTGTAGAGTTTAACGACACCCACGGGATGAGATGGGTTGGTAGATTCTCTTAAGCCGCTACCACGTGCATTCCTTTCTGTCATACTTTCCACAGGCCTTTACATCGTCGAATGCCAGTAACCAGGGTCCGAGTCCCAGCGTCACTGAATGGTTTATTTGCAATTTTAAGTGCTGTATTACGGCGTTCTAGGTAAGCGAAACGGCATAAGGAAACCAGCACGCATTTTTTTTTATGGAATAGGGGGCAAACGAGCAAGCGGCTCACCTGATGGTAAGTGATCACCGCGGCCCATGAACATCTATAATACCAGAGGAATAGCAGATGCGTTGCCGGCGTTTGAGAAAAGAATAGGCTCTTTTCTTGAAGGTCCCTAAGTCATATCGGTCCGGAAAATGGTCATTTCAATCCCCCGCTCTTCTTCAAGCTACGCAACTGACCACACGTCTCAATTAAAAAAAAACACTTACATTCAAATGGCAGTGCGTGCGCTGTAGCCAACACCTGAAACAAAAAAAGAAACGGAGATTCATGGATTAAGATTAATTTAGATTGGCTTTTAGCGCTAACTCAAAAAATGGCAGTAGTGTTTTTATTTAATTTTGTAGTTTCTGTGTACATTTGGAGTTTTGATGTTTAATATTGATAGTTTATTATGCAGCATGTGCACGTGAAAGTGTACAGCGACTGGAATATTCAATTCCGGACCAAAATTGTGCTTTTCGTTTTGTCTCCATCAGTCCAGCAAATCTTCAGTAAAAGTCAACTATCAATTTACTGTCGATCAAAATTTTGAAGTCTTGCTGCTTGAAGATTGTATACTTGGATATGTTACTTGACACTGGAAAATTGTTCATGACTGTTTCCATTAATAAATAAATAATAATGAAAATAAATTAGATGTCTTCGAGCGGATTTCTTAAAAGCTACCAAAGCTATGGTTATGAAAGTTGCATATACCTTAAGTACATACTTGCATCTGAGACATATTACATCATCATCATCATATAAGCCTAAAACTATTCCACTGCTGAACATTGGCCTCCTCCGTAGATTACCACAAAAGCTTGTAGCTCTCATTTTGGGAGGTAATACTGGTGGTAGGATTCCTATGCAGGAATCCGTCTATGTGGGTACCACCCCAGGGCCAGTTATTCTGCCGTGAAGCAGTAGTGTGCAGGCATTACTGTGTTTCGGTTTGAAGGGCACTGAGAGCTAGCGTAATCACTGGGCATTTGAGACTTGAGAACTGATGTCTCAGGGTGACGAGCGCAGTGTGGTGTCACACAGAAATATTCTGGGTGACACAGCATTTGTTGTGGGCGGACGTTGCACTTACCATCAGGTGACCGTTTTGCTCGTTTCGTCACTTTATACAATAAAAAAAAAGAAAAAAATATATTTTTTTTTATTGGACGAAACGAGCAAAACGTTCACCTGATGGTAAGTCACGTGGCCATAATAAATGCTGTGTCAGAACATTTCTGTGTGACACCACACTGCGCTCGTCACTCTGAGACATCAGTTCCTAAGTCTCATATGCCCAGTGATTACTAACGTAGGGTAAAGTTCCAAAGATCTGGAAGTCTGATTTTGTGTCACTCGCCTTCAAAAATGGAGATGTTTCCAACGTCAAAAATTATAGTCCCATTTTGAAAGTATATCTATTTTCCAGATGGCTTAAGTAATGACGATATACTATCTATAATTAATTCTTACTTTCTATAAATAAGAAAATATTAAAAAAATGGTGGTCCTAAAAAGTTGGTAAAATATACATATATGAGGACCAATCTCAGTAGTGAAATTTCATAGTTTTCAATTTAATTCTTCTTGGCATAATATTACATATATCAGTGCCTAAAATTTATTTTAAAACCTATAAAATATATCCAAGAGACTTTATCTATTGAAGTAATATAAAGATAAAAAAAATATTAACTTTATTTGTATGGAAAATACTCTATATAAGTAATTCATAATAAGAAAGTGTTCGTGCATTTAAAATTTATAAACCTATCTCTAAAACTGGAAAGTATTCATCTAAAAATTAGAGAGTGTTCGCGTATAGCTAACACCATACTATAAGTCCGGGGGTTAAGTACCGCGCGGAGGGGCATACCAGACAGCTATATACCTATAGGTATGAGGGTCGAGCAAAAAAATAGAGTATGAAAAAAAATTGAATTGATTTGGATTCGGATTCGGATTTGATCAATATTTCTTTGAAATACAGCGTCATTTACTGTTTTAGATCTTGTCTCTCAACAGAAAAATCTACAAAGACATCAAAGATTTGGACGAATAAGAAAATATAAATATAACAGGAAACATTGTGTACTCTATTCCAATTCTCTCGCAGGCTAAATCTTGTAGATGTATATGTTTGTCTCTTTTTGTTTCATCGAGTTTCAGATCACAACGATTCTAAAGAGATTTTCACTTCAAAAGATTAGTCACTGTGATAGAACTGATCAGTATATAAACAGTAGGTAACAATCGTTAGGCTCTTGGGCCAGGTGCTCGCCTGAAATTTCATAGAACGCGTGGGTTCTGTATGGGTGCTGGCACCTCTTAAATTACCTCTCATTTTTAAATGCTGATTTACCACGTGAAAACACCGTGATATAAAAATATATGACAACTCGCATTGGAGCAGGCGTCCTAAGATAAATGAGAGGAGGCGGCACTCAGCAGTAGGACTGTTATATGCTGACACTTTTATGTGAACAATTATTGATTTTAATCGATAGACATAAATGAAGAATTGGAGTCTATTTTATGATAAATATAGTAACCAAATTGAACGTATTCAGCGCACATTCTTAAAGACTGTTTACTATAGATGGCATCATAACTCTTTTCTCTCTATTCCCAACTCCTAGAAAGGTTCTCACTTCTTTCTCTGCATAAGAGAAGAATACTCTCTGATGCATTATATTTATACCGAATGTGTCATAACCATATTGACTGTATTTATCTTAATAATGAACTTTATTATCGTATCCCTAGTGGTTCTCAGCGTATCCGGCATAAGTACGCTCATAAACTGTTCCATACTAAAAATTGTCGAACTAATGCCGGACTGCGCTCCCCGTTGCGACGCATGGTGCAATCGTACAATGACTATTTTACTGATATAGATATTTTTGCTGCCACTCCCTTTTGTTATAAAAAAGAAATAAAAAAATGTTTAAAAAATAAAATATAAAAACGTAATGTAATTAATCTACGAAAAAGTATTAAGTGTAATTAAACTGGCTGATGCCCGTGACTTCGTACGAGAGTCACTTTCGCATGTATAATATTAGTGGATGGATGTGAAACTCGTTACGTGCAACTCTTAGTATTTAATATGTGGTATATGGTGTTGAACGTGCATAAACTTATTTTGTATTTATCTTAACACGTGTTAAAATAGCCGTGTGGTAGCGGCTTAAGAGAATCTACCACCCCATCTCATCCCGTGGGTGTCGTAAAAGTCGACAGAGGGAAAATTAAAACCAGAAGATGGGCAGCAGCATCTTCCTGGAACTTCATAATAAATAAACTGCGGTTGCCAACCCGCCTGCCAAGCGTGGGAACTATGGCAAAATCCCTCCAAAATTAGAGCTACAAACTTTGTGGCACTCTATGGAAGAGGCCTATGTTCAGCAGTGGACTGGGTAGGCTGAAATGGTGGTGGTGGTGTTAAAATAAACATTTGTACATTTTTTTGTATACCTTAATAAAAGAAAATGAAAAAAAATGAAACGTTGCATGAAAACGCTGCACTCAAATTCGACCTTGAAATATTACTCTAATCGCGCCCAAATGGCTTTCACTTATAGAAAAATCACTTACCAATAGAACTAATACAGTAATTCTCATGGTGATCCGTCTGTTCGTTTTTTCAGATATCGTGGGCTTATATTGAAAATCGCAACAATGGAGGGACGGCGAAATATGTGTTGTGTTATTTTATAATAAGCAACCTGTGCAAATGACGTGCTAATGTCATTTTAGGTGAAAGTAATAAAGTCACATTTAATTGAAAAGGGCAAATTAGTTACACCTGCGTAATTTTCTTTGTAAACAATACATGCAATAAAACGGTAAAGGGTGTTGAGGTTTAACATTTTTTTTTTAAATTTACAATAACATCGAAGTCAAAGTCAAAATTTCTTCATTCAATTTAGGCTTGTCCAAAGCTCTCATGAACGTCAAAATCTACACCGGTATAAAAAATTACGTTCTCAGAGAAGAGCCGGTAAGAAACTCTGGTCTTTCTTTTTTCATTTCATATATAGATTACAAAAAAAAAACATCATAAATTTAGTAGCCCGGGGGTTTGCAAGTGCAGTAAAGCTTAAAAGTAAAGTTTCAGCCTATAAATGTCCCACTGCTGAGCACAGGCCTCCTCTCATTTCTGAGAGGGTTTTTGGAGCTAGGATGAATCCGCCACGCTGCTCCAATGCGGGTTGGCGGACTTCACATGTCCTCGAAATATTTCTATTCCTCGGACATGCAGGTTTCCTCACGATGTTTCCCTTCACCGCTAAGCACGTGGTAAATCAGCACTTAAAATTGTAGAGAACAATTTTAGAGGTGCTGGCACCGGGGATCGAACCCAGGTTACTCGCTTACTATGAAATTAAGGGCGAGCACCTGGCCCCTGAGCTGCAGAGTATGAGTTATTTCCACACATCTTTGTCCTCTATATCATGATCTATTTTATAATACGTTTTATGTAATAATGTCTTCTTGATAAGTGTTTTTCAAATCCATGTCCGATTTTTGTGTTACACTTACACACATATACATACATATGATCACGACTGTATCCCATAAAGGGTAATCAGAGACTGGGCACTCACTGCAAAAACAGATGACTGCCACAATCCACGTTTCACTTGTACTTGGTGTGATCGGTGGTGAGCCCATCGCCATCATGCGCTGTTGGGTGCACAGTGCAGTTTAATTCCTTACTCGCCTTTTACGAGATCCATTGGATGAGATGGAGTGGTAGTATTCTTTTATCGAGCCGCCACCACACGAATTTTATTATAAAACTTTATACATCTAAGTTGCTAGTGTAAAAGTGTAATAATATAATCGCTCACTTTAAATTTCATAGTACGCGAGTGACCTGGGTTCGATTCCCAGCGCTAGCACTACTAACATTTTTAATTGCAATTTAAGTGCTTATTTACCACGTGCTCGGCGGTGAAGGAAAACTTCGCGAGCAAACCTGCAACTCTGAGACATTAAAAAAAATTAAGACATGTGGTCTGCACGTCTTAATATTATTTGCTAACCCGCATTGGAGCAGCGTGGCGGATTCTTCCCAGCTCCAAAACCCTCTCAGAAATTAGAGGAGGCCTGTGCTCAACAGTGGGACATTTATAGGCTGTTACTTTACTGTTTTTATATTAAATTGGGATGGGTAGGTTAAGACTAACGGCGCTAAAACATTTGCTGCGATAACTATATGGGTGGCGGAGATCACTTACCATCAGCAGTAAACACACATATAATCACGCCTATTTTACATATAAAGGATAGGCAGAGGCTACACTTGTAGCCCCAATACCCGCGGGCCTTATGCTCGCGAGCCGCTATCTATGTCGCAGTAAAAGCCATAAGGCTAATTGCATTACACATATACGAAAAAAAAAACTCGTAGCCCACTTTTCGACTCCGCGGGAAACGACGAAATGACGGGTGGCGAACCACGTCGCCGCCATTTTTCTACGAGTCAAGTACTCTCCGTTGCGTTCCCACGAGCAGTATAGTGACAGCATTGCATATTATGGTTTTGATGTAGCACGAATAATGGCTGTCCGTGAATCAAATGAAATTAAAATTATTTATTCTTCAAAGTAAGAAATGTTTTTTTTACAATCTCGTAATGAGGTTCATCTGACGGAGAAGGTACAGGCGAAAGAAACTCTGCAGGTATCCTCTTTTTGTTATAATAATTTTACAAAGAACAGTCTCATAGAAAACCAAAGAGCGCTTCATGAAAAAATGTGAGACAAGATTCAATAACAAATGAATAAATGCATTGCAAACTCCAGCAGACCACCCTTCTCCGACAGCACCTGTTCACTAGTATGACGCATGTGGCAGCCATCGCCCTCCTCGACCGTATTCAAGGGAAGCGGACGACCTGGAAGAAGGAGAAAATCAAATCATAAATTATCATTGCGAAAGAAGCCGCAGGCGAAGCTAGTATTGTAATAAATTATGAAAGCATAAATATTTGTTCATCATAAGTGATAAATTACTTAATGATGAAAACAATTTAAAACTTTAATATTTATTCACCTGCTGCGCTATGGTTTAGTTGTTGTTAGTAAAGGTGCCCTTAAGTTTTACGGTCAATGATCTTAATTATTGTACGTACGTATTAGCTAGGTGCCACGGCAGTGCCGGTTATTCTGCAGCCAAGTTGTGTACATAACTGTTTCGATGAAGGGCATTGCTTACTTGGCATGTGGGACTTCTGATGTCTCAGGGTGACGGCCGGAGTGTGGTGCTACACAGTGACACCGTCTATCCTCCCGCCGTCTATAGTGATGACGGCACGACCCCCTACATTTAATTCTTTATCATCTTCATCATTTTAGCCCATATGCCCCCCCATAGATTGCTACAAAACACGGTCCTGAGCCACCTGCATTCATCTACTTCCCGCAAAACCGTGCAAGTCGTCGCTCCATTAAGTGAGGGGTCGCCCTACACTTCGTTTGCCGGTACGAGGTTGCCACTCGAGAACCTTTCTTCCCCAACGGTTATCGGTTCTCCGAGCTATATGGCCGGCCCATTGCCACTTCAGCTTGCTAATCCTTAGGGCTATATCGGTTACTGTAGTTCTGCCGCGGATAACATCGTTACGGATTTTATCTCGAAGAGAAACTCCGAGCATAGCCCTTTCCACAGCTCGCTCCTCGACTCTGAGCTTCCTCATGCGGCCTGCAGCGAAGGTCCATATCTCGGTTCCGCATCTCATCACTGGCAACACGCACTGGTTGTATACTTTTGTTTTGAGGCATTGAGGTATACTCGACGAGAAGATGTGACTCAGTTTCCCGAACGCTGCCCAGCCGAGTAGGAGCCTCTCGGTTGAAGTTGGACCTACCTAGTCGGACAATCTGTCCTAGGTATACATATTCGTCGACAACTTCAATCTCAGTGTTCCCAACAACAACCGGTATAGGTGGGACATGGACGTTAGACATGATCCCGTAGTTATCAAAATATGCGGCACGTCGTCGTTTCGTCGTTTCAGCCTATCAATGGTCCACTGCTGAACATAGGCCTCCCCCATAGATTACCACAAAAGTTTGTAGCTATCGTTTTGGGGGGATTTTGCCATAGTTGCCACGCTTGGCAGACGGGTTGGCAACCGCAGTTTAATTTTTCAGATGTTTCCAGCAAGATGCTGCTGCCCATCTCCTGGTTTTCATTTTCCCTCTGTCGACTTTTACGACACCCACGGGATGAGATGGGATGAGATGCGGCACGAACGGCCGTATTTTTGAAGTGGAAACTTCTTCAGAATCGTTGTGATTTGAACATGTGACGAAACGAAAAAGTGACACTAAAAAGAGACAAACATATATATCTATAGGATTTAGCCTGCGAGAGAAATAGGTATAAAGTAAACAGTGTTTCCTATTATATTGAAATTTTATAATTCGTCGAATACTTCGATTTCTTCGTAGATTCTGCTCTCATTAGTTTTGCTTGGTAGCTCAGGGGCTAGGCGCTCGCTTTAAATTTCATAGTACGCGAGTGACCTGGGTTCAATTCCCGGTGCCGGCACCACTAAAATTGTTAACTACAATTTTAAGTGCTGATTTACCAAGTGCTCGGCGGTGAAGGAAAACATCGTGAGGAAACCTGCATGTCTGAGGAATAAAAAATATTTCGAGTTCGTTATTTGTTGCAAATTGAAAACTTGGGAGTCTGTATAATATAGTTATACATATACATACATATGATCACGACTGTATCCTATAAGGTGTAGTCGGAGACTGGGCACTCACTGCAAAAACAGATGACTGCCACAATCCACGTTTCACCAAAACAATATAATGCACTTGGTGTGATAGGTGGTGAGCCCATCGCCACCATGCGCTGTTGGGTGCACAGTGCAGTTAATATAGTTATAATGTAGAATAAAATGTAAAATCATTATTAATTATCATCATCATCATCTCAGCCTATCACTAGTCCACTGCTGAATATAGGCTCTCTCATAGATTGCCCCAAAAGTTAGTAGCTCTAATTTTGGAGGAATTATGCCTTCGTTGTCAGTTCCAGGAAGATGCTGCTGCCCATCTTCTGGTTTCTCAGAAAAAGGGTCTTTACAGACAGACCTACTATATATATATAATAAAGTGATTTTATAAGGGTTCCTTTTTTAACCCATCATATTTTTTGTGTATACCTATGCTACGTGATACTCGTATCTTCGACAATTGTGAACCAATTTCAATGATTCTTTTTTTAGATGAATTGGTTATATTCGAGATTGGTCCAATACAAATTTGGTCGGGTTCTGATTATGGGATCCTTGAGAAAATCATGAAACCCTTAAATTCTGATAACCATGATCTAGTCGGTTTTTTGATCAAACAATCCATACTAATATTTTAAATGCGAAAGTAAATCTCTCTGTACCTCTGTCAGTTTGTTATCTTGTCAGGGTTCAACCGCTGAACCGCTCTTCACGAATTTGGCACGGAGATAGCTTGCATCCTGGAGACGGACATAGGATTCTTTTTATCCCGGAAAATCAAATAGTTCCTACGGGACGTATAGGTAGGGTTCCGCCCGGAAGCAGTCGCGGGCTTTTACGGAACCCTAATAATTAGGGGCGCTTTTTATTTTAGGAGCTGCTGCGTTAAAGTCGGTTTCCATATCATATTTAAACTGATGTTTAAAAAATCCTTATGAGTTACGGAACCGTAAAAACGAGAGTAGGTCTCGTTTATCATTTTTACTGTACTTTTTGAAGAATTGTTGCTTGAAGACTTATTACCTGGATATGTTACTTGACACTGGAAAATAGTTTTTTTTTTCATAAATAAATAGATAAATTGGTAATTCCGTATCCTGTAGAAGGGTTCGAGGCGACGCGCTTTAGGTTTCTATTATATCAGGTTGGACAAAAACTTTTCTTAGTAGATATATAAGTTTTGTAATAAAAACTTCTTATGGAGACTTTAACAGCTGACTGATGAGGCTACAGCTAAATTAGTCTATTTAGCATACTTTGTTCAAAGAATACTACCACTCCATCTCATCCAATGGATCTCGTAAAAGGCGAGTAAGGAACTGCACTGTGCACCCAATAGCGCATGGTGGCGATGGGCTCACCACCTATCACACCAAGTGCATTATATTGTTTTGGTGAAACGTGGATTGTGGCAGTCATCTGCTTTTGCAGTGAGTGCCCAGCCTCTGACTACCCCTTATGGGATACAGTCGTGATCTTATGTATGTATGTATGACTGTATTATGTTCTATGGCGTGGGTGTGGGGAGCCGCGGCCGGTCTGGACACAATATTCATCTGGCAACGACAAGCATTTTGGTATCTTCAACTTAAGTCCTCGCGAGTCACTACGGAAACTATTCAAGGACACTAATATATTGACACTTCCGACATTGAAGAAAATATAATGTACGTAAGGAAACACATGAATTTACATACATAAATACATAGAGTCACGCCTCTTTCCTCCTCACATGAATTTACTCGTATTAATTAAAAAAGAGAACGGTAACCTGTAGAATGGGCCGAGACTGACGCTAGAGGTTCCTGTGTTTAGGTTGGCCAAAACTAGAAAATAATTTATTAGTAGATCCTATAACAAAATTCCTTAAAGTGTGACGCAAAAAATTGACATACAATTCAACAATCTTGTTAAGAAGACATTTTTTTACTGTAGAATGTGGCGAAACGAGCAAAACGTTCACCTGATGGTAAGTGCAACGTCCGCCCAAACAAATGCTGTCACCCAGAATATTTCTGTGTGACACCACACTGCGCCCGTCACCCTAAGACATAAGTTCTTAAGTCTCATATGCCCAGTGATCACGCTAGCTCACAGTGCCCTTCAAACCGAAACACAGCAATTACTACTACTGCTTCACGGCAGAATAACTGGCCCTGGGGTGGTACCTACCTAGAAGGATCTCTGCATAGGAATCATACCACCATAAATTCTATATGTCAAACGTTCCACTGACCGTGAAGAAACAGCCGAAAGACACTTCCTATGTATCCTCTTTTTAGTAAATCATTTTTTTATCTTAGTCAAAAATACATTATAAATAAAATTACAAAGAATAGTCTCAAAGAAAACCAAAGCACGCTGAATGTTATCGCCTACAATCTAACTGGCGACCGCCTGCCTATCGTGGCAACTATAGCAAAATTCCCTCAAATTAGGAGCCACTAACTTTTGTAGCAATCTATTGGGGAGGCCTGTGTTCAGTGGACTAGTGATAAGCTGAAATGATGAAGATGATGGCGTCATTTCGTTTCAAAGATTCATTTATAATTTTATGATTCCGAAGTAAATTCGTAGCGATACTTCAAAGTTATTGTGGCGATCTATAGGGGAGGCCTGCGTTCAGTGGAGTAGTGATAGGCTGAAATAATTACGACGATGGCGTCATTTCGTTTCATAGATTTATTTATATTTTTATGATCTCGAAGTAAAATCGTAGAGATACTTCGAAGTTATTGTGGCGATCTATTGGGGAGGCCTGCGTTCAGTGGACTAGTGATAGGCTGAAATGATGACGACGATGGCGTCATTTCGTTTCATAGATTTATTTATATTTTCATGATTTCGAAGTAAAATCCTAGCGATACTTCAAAGCTTGCGAGTTAATCAGTGAAAGTGTAAATCAATTACCAAGAAGTATTCACTAACCAATCGATTTTAACTTGAAACATCAAAGCTGCGTTGCTCCGTTGTATTGATGCTGTAAAACAAATTAATCCGATATTTTCGTTCACGTTGTGCTGTGACCACACTTTATGAGTTTGATGGAATTTCTTTTAGAATAGAATAGAATAGAAATACATTTATTCTGTACAAACACAGTTAACCAAATTACAATATAAATAACATAGCAGATACAATATATTAGATTGTAACACAGACCGGTGATGGGAAGCTCAGGGGTTAGGCTTTAAATTTAATAGTACGCGAGCGACCTGAGTTCGATTCTCGGTGCCGGCACCACTAAAATTGTTAATTGCAAGAACGATGAACGATTTTGAGAACTGATGTCTCAGGGTGACGTGCTCAGTGTGGTGTCACACAGAAATTTTCTGAGTGACACAGCATTTGTTGTGGACGGACGTTGCACTTACCATCAGGTGAACGTTTTGCTCGTTTCGTCACTTTATACAATAAAAATAAAAAATTAAATAAAAACAATTGCTGATTTACCACGTGCTCGGCGGTTAAAGAAAAAATCGCGAGGAAACCTGCATGTCTGAGAAATAAAAAAGTATTTCGAAGACATGTGAAGTCCGCCAACCCGCATTGGAGCAGCGTGGCGGATTTTCCCAGGCTCCGAAACCCTCTCAGAAATTGAAGGAGGCCTGTGCTCAGCAGTGGGACATTTATAGGCTGTCACTTCACTTCACTTCACTTCACTTCAGACAAACAAATTAAAAGATTTTGTACCAAAATGGTCTCCGCTCAGCTTTATGCCACGAACTGATGTGAAAACAACACATCGTGACGCTGGTTTTCAGTGAAGCCAGAAGTGAGAGATAGACGACTGATTCAATCATCATCATCATCATTTCAGCCTATCACTGGTCCACAGCTGAACATAGGCCTCCTCCATACATTGCCACAAAAGTTTCAATAAAAAAAAGCTCTCATTTTAAGAGGGATTTTGCCCAGTTTGCACAGTTGCCACGCTAGGCAGGCGGGTTCGCAACCGCACTTTATTTATTTAGATATTTCAGGAAGTTGCTGCTGCCCATCTCCTAGTTTTCATTTTCCCTCTGTCGAATTTTTACGATACACACGTGACTGAGACGTTCGTACTCGACACGTACTTGAGATGGGGTGGTAGATTATCTTAGGCCGCGACCACACGACACGGAACTGATTTAATATGAAACCAAAAAAAAACAAACGAACTAAATAAAACGACTTTTACGTAATTATATCAGATTTTATTGACCACAAATCCTTGCAAAACAACACCGATTCCTGCAAATGATGATTCGCGAAGCTATTGAAATTAAAAAACTTCCTAATTTCAATAGAGAAGATGGTTGGGTATTACCACCGGCTTGGGATTCTATAATTAACGTAATTAAACCGAAAACCAAGCATTCCACCACAAGACTTCAAGATACTGTAAGCTCATTTTGCGTAGATCGGACCAAAAATAATAATTAAAAGCTGAAGGTACCCCGGATTAACTACGACATCGGGACATCTGTCACCTCAGTCCCCCCGCAACCACGGGTTATAAATAGTTTTAAAAATTAAACGCGATAAAATCCGTAAAAGTAGTTTTATTAAATGTGTAATATTCGCATAAATATAAGAAATCATTAAACTAAATAAAGCTATATAAGTTTCAGCCTATAAATGTCCCACTGCTGGGGGCACAGGCCTCCTTAAATTTCTGAGGCTTTGGAGATATGAAGAATCCGCCACGCTGCTCCAATGCGGGTTGGCGGACTGCACATGTCTTAGAAATATTTTTATATTTCACAGACATACAGGTTTCCTCACGATGTTTTACTTCACCGCCGAGCACGTGGTAAATCAGCACTTAAAATTGCAATTAATAATTTTAGTGGCCGGCATCGGGAACCGAACCCAAGTCACACGAGTACTAAGAAATTTCAAAGCTATAACTATGTAATAAAAGTTATAGTTTATCTTGTAGCGGTGTATATATAAATGTGTTTGTTTGTGTCTGGGGCATGTGCGAGTGTTCGTGAAAATGTTTATTGAATAAAGTGACGAATCGAGCAAAACGTTCACTTGGTGGCAAGCGACATGTCCGCTCATGACGAACGCTGTGTCACTCAGAACATTTCTGTGTGATACCACCGCGTCCGACACACTGAGACATCAGTTATTAAGCCTTATATGCTCAGTAGCTCTCTCAAGATAATGTTTGCACACTACTGTTTCACGGCGGAATAATTGGCCATGTGGTGGTACCTACCTAGACGGATTCCTGCATAGGAATCTTACCACCAGTAATTGCGGATTGACGATCCCAGTACCAGACGCTGATCACCTCAGACGCTGCCCATCACCGGTCTGTGTAATTTTCGAGGTAGTTATTACGTGTGGTGGCGGCTCGTTAAAAGAATACTGCCACTCCATCTCATCCAATGGATCTCGTAAAAGGCGAGCAAGGAATTAAACTGCACTGTGCACCCACCAGCGCATGGTGGCGATGGGCTCACCACCTATCACGCCAAGTGTATTATATTGTTTTGGTGAAACGTGGATTGTGGCAGTCATCTGTTTTTGCAGTGAGTCCCCAGTCTCTGACTACCCCTTATGGGATACAGTCGTGATGTTATGTATGTATGTATGTATTACGACCGCTGTCGGAAGCCATGAGATTCGCTCGTCGTTACTGGCTCGTGTGGTGGCGGTGGTGATAATCTGCCAGTCAGTTATTCTGCCGTGAAGCAGTGGTGTGCAAACATTACTGTGTTTCGGTTTTAAGGGCACTGTGAGCTAGCGTAATCACTTGGCATTTGAGACTTAGGAACTGATGTCTCAGGGTGACGGGCGCACTGTGGTGTCACACAGAAATATTCTGGGTGACACAGCATTTGTTGTGGGCGGACGTTGCACTTACTACGTGAACGTTTTGCTCGTTTTGTCACTTTATACAATAAAAAAACAACAAATAATTATTCAACTCTCTATAATGTCCTAACCTAAAAATGTATGAAATCCGGTCGAATTTCGACAAATGGGCGATCGCTAGTTATATATAAAAGAAGAAAGTATCGTGATGTACTGTTGGTAGGATTACACAAATGATTTTAAATACATAAATACATTTTCATAATGTTTAATACGAGTATAATGCCAGGAATGTCCACGTCTTCGTGTTATGCGCGGCGACCCTACAGGTCGCGAGCTATCGCGCTCAAAAGTGCCACATGGCCCCGTGTCTGGCGCTGGCGGAAGCGCGCAATAAACTCTCCGAATTAAATATACAACCTGCACGGACGGACAGAAATAGATAATGCTTATTGTATCATATTTTTCGAACCTTCCGACTATCGCTCAGCTGCGTTACAATTTTCTTGGTTTCGATATTTGTGTAGGTTATTAGGTTTCACAATTGGGATTTCGGGATCCGTGGGAGCTTAGGCGCTCGTTTCAAATTTCATAGTGCATGAGGGATCTGGGTTCGATCGCCGGTGCCAGCACCACTACAACTGTCAACATATATTGCTGGTGGTAGGATTCCTATGCAGGAATCCATCTAGGTAGGTACCACCACAAGGCCAGTTATTCTGCCGTGAAGCAGTAGTGTGCAAACATTGTAAAGTGCAAGCTAGCGTAATCACTGGGCATTTGAGACTTAAGAACTGATGTCTCAGGTTGACGTGCGCAATATGGTGTCACACAGAAATATTCTGGGTGCCACAGCATTTGTTGTGG
Organism: Luehdorfia chinensis; assembly: GCA_019845155.1. NCBI lineage: Eukaryota > Metazoa > Arthropoda > Insecta > Lepidoptera > Papilionidae > Luehdorfia > Luehdorfia chinensis. The sequence goes on from JAHVAK010000072.1 coordinate 1,241,581, forward strand.
GCGGACGTTGCACTTACCATCAGGTGAACGTTTTGCTCGTTTCGTCACTTAATACAATACAAAAAATTTTTTAGAAGAACACGTTGTTAGGTAACACATTGTTAGCAGCTTGCGGATGGCAGGAAAAGGGTATTATTAGTATTTTATATATATATATATATATATATATATATATATATATATATATATATATATATATATATATCTTACTGTTACGTGCGTATAACAAGTGAGGAGTTTCTCAACGCGATAGACATTGGAGTAGCTAGTAATAGGCACCCTCCACCAAACAAGAAAGTCTAGTCTAGTAAAGAAGTTATATGCCCACATCACTTCCCTTTAATACGAGTATGATTAAGGAGGGCGATAGCTGCCGCATGCGTCATGCTTGTGAACAGGTGCTGTTGGTGGAGGCTGGTCTGCTCGAGTTTGCAATATACTCGTACTTATATATTTATTATAGAATCTCGTCTAAAATTTTAATATTGAGCGTGCTTTTGTTTTCTTCCAGACTATTCTTTATAAATTTATTAAAAAAAAAGTATTTACGAAAAAGAGGATGCCCTCGGAGTTTCTTTCGTCTGTGTCTTCTCCGTCAGAGGAATTACGTCTCATTAAAACGGTGGTACATTGTGAAAAATAACGATTGACATACGAAATTTACATTTCTTATGTCGAAAAATAAAGAATTCTCATTTCGTTTAATTTCCGGGAAGAAATTTCCACGCTGCTTCAATGCGGGTTGGCTTACTTCATATTTCCTGGATATGGGATAGACTAACGATGACGATGATAATGCTTTAAAAAGCGAAACCGGTTGGTATAACTTTGTATATAAAGGCGATTACACACGATACACCCGTGTTCCAGGGCGGTTCTCACCTCCCAGAGTTATCGACACCCAAGTCGACAGTCCGAATGGAGGCCCGCAGCCTCCCTCGGACGCTCATTAGACGGCTTAAAATCATTTGAGATATTCGAAATCGCACGCAGCGAACGCGACACAGACCGAATTTCGAGATTTTTGAAGGAGTTTATTTAAGTATTTATGTTTGGGTCAAATAAAACCTGGCACTCGGGCACAGTATCCGATCAAGATGTAAAAGCCAAAAAGGCTAACAGCAATTACATCACCGAAATTTTTTGTATATAAAAGCGATTCACCACTGAATCATCACCATATCTCCGAACCTGCAAGAACTATTGACTTGACATTTGGCATACATATGGCTTTCCCAACCCACTATCAACAGATTTCACGAACATTTACTCCTAAACGTGGTTACTTCCGCGAGAAGACGGGGCAAGTCAGCTAGTAATATTATTAACTTTATGGAGCAGGTATTATTGACTTTTACAAATATGTAGAATTTGTCTGTGAAAATAGAATTCGTTCCAGTGACAATAATCGCAAGTACAGTACAGTATACGAGTAGCATTCGCAGAGACCACATCTTCCCACTTGCCACGAACCGGACACACATCTTTAACTTTCATTAGGGGTTTCATGCAAGCTTGTCGGTTGCTTTTTCTTAAAACCATTACAATCTGACCGTGGTACGTCGAACATTACCAGCTTGCCCATTCACACTCGCCTAAAAAAAATTTTTTTTATTGGATATAGTGACGAAACGAGCAAAACGTTCACCTGATGTAAAGTGCAACGTCTACCCATAACAAATGTTATGTCACTGATGTGTCAGTGATGTGTCACTGCGCCCATCAACACAGAAATGTTCTATGACTATGATGACTCAGGGTGATGGGCGCAGTGACACATCACTGCGCCCATCACCCTGAGTCATCAGTTCTTTAGTCTCATATGCCCAGTGATTACGCTAGCTCACAGTGCCCTTCAAACCGAAACACAGTAATGTTTGCACACTACTGCTTCACGGCAGATTAACTGACCCTGGGGTGGTACCACCAGTAAATGTTCTTTCATCCATCCACTCTACTTGTTCAGACCAACTTTTTCTATCAACCCATCTAAGCATCCCCTTTTCTATCTTCGTCTCTATATCTTCTACCACACCATAACGTTCCCTTTCCCTGACAGTAGTAAGATGCATAATCATTACTCATATATCGCGCATTCCTACGAATTATGTTTTTGCCGACTTCACGAAAGGCTATAACGTTTCGATCGTTAAAAAAGTTTATTACTTCTGTTCTGCTTTATGTTTGTTTTAAGAGTCCGTTTCGGACTATTAGAGTTTTAAGAACGTTACTGAATTACGTGCTTTCGTAATCCATAGACACGAACTCTGCGTGTCTCGTGCGGGAATCGAACTCGAAGTACAGTAGTGTAGTAGTGCAGGAGACAATCGCTTAGCTACTGCCAGTGGCGTCCTTTGCGGATATCGATGGTGTCACCCATCTGGATCAGGCTCTATGGAACAGTCGGGGATTCCTCTAAAATCGGCGTTGCTTGATGACTTTTCTGTTGGATGTCACTTTACGATGTGGCAGTCGCCAACGATTGACCTGTCTTGCCACTTCCGAGAAAGTAGCATCCTACACCTTATTCAATTTCCCATTCTCTAACCCAAGTCCGTTTCCTACCCAATCCTTTTCCCTTCCTCTCCACCAAGCCTGTGGTTGTCGATGGCTAGCTACTCGTGGGAATACAACGGGGATCAGGAATTTATTCGTACGTAAATGGCGGTGACGTGGTTTGACACCCGTCACCCTTGTTTCCTGTGGGGGCGACAAGTGGGCTACGGGTAAGGTCTCTGTCAACCCCTTATACGGGAAAAAGGCGTGACTGTATGTATGTGTTATAATAGCGACTGCGATGTGAGACACCCCTTGGTTAGATGGAGCCATGAACTGTGTAAGATAAAGATAACAGAGGCTGGCAGTAACTGTGGATTTAACGCCGAAATTGGGATTTTAAAAAAACGCTGGCAATGCTATTAACATTACTAATATTCCAGTTAAACACCAGTTAAAAGCTTACGCTAGGATGGTTCACGACAACAGTCGAATGGCGGGCTCGATCCTGTGATAGTCAAATTCGTGCCCTTAACCATTAGGCTATTAGCACTACGTTCGGCATTAGTTGGCGATTCTTTGAAGAGCTAAGCTAGACTAGCTGGGTAGTTTTGCCGTGAACTGCAGCACGTTGGTGTTGACGGCCGTAAGGGAAGTTGCGTAAGGGAAGTTGAATCATGGTATCTGGATGGCGTTTGGGGAATGGTATTGCCATGGAAAAGGGTGGATCCCGCCAGATCGTGTGGTCTGATCTGGGGAGAACTTCTCCTCCTACCAGTAATCTTTAGATTTTTTTTTTGCATTTCATTAAAAAACGAAGCCCCGCAGTAGGATTTCTCCTGTGTCGCGGGTGCGTTTTACAGACATAAATTCCACATGCACAAACACCCAGACCCGGAACAACTATATGTAGGCCATACAAATATTTTTCCCGTGCGGGAATCGAACCCGCGACCCGCGGCGCAGAAGCCAAGGGCTTAGCCACTGCGCTAACCGAGCCGACAAGATTTAGATGTTTAGATATATAGTTCGCATCACAGAAACTTTAATAGCGCGATGTTAGACGTATTAGATATTTCTTGAGCTTCTTATGTTGCGACACAGAATATCTCTACATTATATATATAATTACGCAAGATGGGCAGCAACCCCGCCATGCGTGGCAACTATGGCTAAATGCCCCTTAAATGAGAGCTTCAAACTTTTGTGGCCATCTCCATAGAACATAGGCCGCCCATGGGGGATTAGTGATAGGCTGAAATGATGATGATGATGATTAGACGACGAAGGCTCTGGAAGCCGTAATCTATACGCCTAATCTCTATGTTGTGGAACAACACCACCAGGGCGAGGCTACTGCGTACTGTAGCGCTATTTAATAACTTACGCAGCTTGGTAAGGGAGAGCAAAGTGTACATGTAAGGCATTTCAGGTTAAACTAGGGTTTTCTTGGAAAGGCATATTTTTATAGAGCAAAGTGACGAGAGGAAAATCGTTAATCTGATTGTAAGTGCAATTGCCAATAACAAATGCTGCGTCACCCTCAACATTTCTGTGTGGCACCATACTGCGCTCGTCACTGAGACATCAGTTCTTAAGTCTCATAAGCTCAGTGATTACATGCCAACAGGATATAATAGCACCTACCTTTCTCCTACCGAGGTGTCGTAAGAGACGACTAAAATATTGTACGGACAGCGTTTATAAGTGCAGAATAACACCATAATATGCAACGCTGTCACTATACTCGTGTGAACGCAATGGGGAGTAAGAATTTTTTGACTCGTACAAAAATGGCGTCGACATGGCGGACGCCACCACGTCTCGTTCCCCGCTGGCAAAGTAGGCTACGGATGTGGTCTCTGCCTATACCCCCACCCTATATGGGAAAAAGGCGTGACAGTATGTACGTACCGCTTTACAATAAATAGACTCAAAAATATTGACGATGGTGATGTGAACTGTATGTGATAATCGAACGGTGTCGATGTCATTGAACTCTGCATATTGCCTACGTCATCATGTAAAGGATAAAACTAATTTATTTCAAAATAGTTACGTCGCATAAACTATTAATTTAGCGAAAGGTGAATTAAAACAAAACATTTCACGTGTAGGTATATTTTATTTCTTTGGCTCCTTTATCACACTGTTTTTATTATTTACATTTTCGTGACTTTTACATTTATTATATACTTTTTATAAACCGTAACAATAAAAATATTACTAGTACTATTTTTATAACTTATAAATTAAATTATGAGGTACATACTACAATGCTAATAAATAATTTTAGGTTATGTTTCAAAAATATTGATCCATAAAAATTCAAAAATTAAGCTAATTTGGCGCACTATTCAGTATGGATTTTATATTATTTTTTATTTATTAATTAATGGAAACAGTCATAAACTATTTTCCAGTGTCAAGTAACATCCAAGTATAGTACAATCTTCAAGCAGCAAGACAAATTTTTATCGACAGTAAATGATAGTTGGCTTTTCCCGAAGACTTGCTGGAGTGATGGAGGCAAAACGAAAAGTACAATTCTGGCCTTAAATTGCATTTTCCAATCACTGTACACTTTCAGGAGCACTTGCAGCATAATAAACTATACAATATTAAACATCAAAACTCCAAATATACACAAAAATGCCAAAATTAAATAAAAACACTACTGCCACTTTTCGAGTTGGCGCCAAAAGGCCATAGATTTTATAGATCCGGTTAAGTTTTCTTTCTTTTATATACCTTATGTATCGTTCTTTAAGTTTTATAAATTTTTTTTATTTTGAAGTTCATTTAATTTATATTCTACATATTTATACAAAATAATACAAACATAAAAATCTAGCATTATGGTATTCGAATATACTGCACGTGTCGTATCAAAGTAATTAATCTAAGTGTTGCCAGATTGTTCCAATGACGATATATTAGTACATGTGGGAGTGCAGTATTAATGTTTTATTTATATGGGCTTTATCTAGAAGCGTAATAAAATCGATTGGAAATTTTTGAGTGTTTATAACATAGACTAGAATTTTATTTGTGATACATTTGTTGTTTGATTTGGTGTTTCATTTGGTGGTGCTGTTTTCACCAAAACAATATAATGCACTTGGTGTGATAGGTGGTGAGCCCATCGCCACCATGGGCTATTGGGTGCACAGTGCAGTTTTATTCCTTACTCGCCTTTTACGAGATCCATTGGATGAGATTGAGTGGTAGTATTCTTTTAACGAACCGCCACCACACGGCTGCTGATAACTGATAACTAACCCATAACAGATGCTGCGATACTCAGAATATTTCTGTGTATTCTCATAATCTCATATTCCTCTCTTAAGTATCTTATTCCCAGTGATTACGCTAGCTCTCAGTGCCCTTCAGACCGAAACACAGTAATGTTTGCACACTACTGCTTCACGGCAGACGGATTCCTGCCATACTAAAACAATTTTTTACTCTGTGAGGCAGTTCTGTTCTTTTAAATATACATTTGCATTTGCTTCAGTCTCGATCATTATTTAGTGACTACTTTAGGAAACGGTAACTGGAACAATCTCAAAAAAATTCGGGAGTGGCCTGATGACTTACTGGTGAAAGAGGATGGTGAGGAAATGATGAATGTAATGATGACACCACAATAGATGTTTCACCATTATTAATTCTTTGTAAATTAGGTTTGCAGATTCTGTTCACTCTTCAGCTCCAACGCCCAGACGTGCTGCGGCCAGCCGGTTCTCCCTTTAGCCTTCTTCTCTACCACTGCGCTGTTCTGAAACAAGAAATATATTTTGAAGGTCGTAGAAACGAAAATTAAAAAGAATGAAAGAATATTTTTGAAGTGTCTGTTTGTAATAACAAAATAACAGCTCTTTACTCAATGCTTATGAAAGTATATACGGCACTTATAAGAAAAAAAAAACAATTCTTAAAATTTTTGTCTGTCTGTCTGTTTGTTCCGGCTAATCTCCAAGCCGGCTGGAACTATTTTGACGGAACTTTCACTGACAGATAGCTGATATTATAACGGGTAACTCAGGATACTTTAATTTAAAAACAATAGGGTTCCGCGCAAAAAATTCATCATCATCATCATCATTTCAGCCTGTCACTGGTCCACTGCTGAACATAGGCCTCTCCTATACACTAGAATTGCTACAAAAGTTAGTAGCTCCCATTTAGGGGGATTTTGCCATAGTTGCCACGCTTGGCAAGCGGATTGGCAACCGCAGTTTATTTATTCCGATGTTCCAGGAAGATGCTGCGGCCCATCACCTGGTTCTTAATTTCCCTCTGTCGACTTTTACGACACCCTAGGGATGAGATGGTGTGGCAGATTCTTTTAAGCCGCCACCAAACGGCGCAAAAAATTAAAACTCCAAAATCCGATTCAAATAGGGAAGTATATATGTATATCATCGATCCGGGTCGACATTTTTACGCGGGTTTAACCGCGGGGCACTGCTAGTATATAATAGAGAAGGACATACAGTGTGACAGATGTCGTAAAATCGTAACCTACTGGTGGTAGGATTCCTATGCAGGAATCCGTCTAGGTAGGTACCACCCCAGGGACAGTTATTCCGCCGTGAAGCAGTAGTGTGCAAACATTACTGTGTTTCGGTCAGAAGGGCACTGAGAGCTAGCGTAATCACTGGGAATATGAGACTTAAGAACTGATGTCTCAGGGTGACGGGCGCAGTGTGGTGCTACACAGAAATATTCTGAGCAACGCAGCGTCTGTTATGGGCAAACGTTGCACTTACCATCAGGTGAACGTTTTGCTCGTCTCGACACATTATCAAAGAAAAAAAAACCTTAGAAATTTTAGGTGCCGAGGTGGCAAAACGAACATGCGTTTTTTTTATTTTGAAGTGAAACTTCTTTGTGCGAGATTATCATTTATTTATTAATTGTCTATATAAAAAAGTAAAGTTTTAGCCTATAAATGTCCCACTGCTGAGCAAAGGCCTCCTCTCATTTCGGAGAGGGTTTTTGGAGCTAGGAAGAATCCGCCACGCTGCTTCAATTCGGGTTGGCGGACTTCACATGTCTTCGAAATATTTTTTTTATTCCTCAGACATGCAGGTTTCCTCACGATGTTTTCCTTCACCGCCGAGCACGTGGTAAATCAGCACTTAAAATTGCAATTAACAATTTTAGTGGTGCCGGCACCGGGTATCGAACCCAGGTCACTCGCGTACTATGAAATTTAAAGCGAGCGCCTAGCCCCTGAGCTACCACGGCTCTCACTGAGCAGTTATTTTACGGTGAGCAATATATTTGTTGATTTTCGTCTATTTATCTAATAGGTGTCCGGTAGAGTGGATCACCTACCCCTTTCCTACCGAGGTGTCGTAAGAGGCGACTAAGGTACTGTACAGGCTTTTAATCGTGCAGATTAGCACCATTATATGCAATGCCGTCATTATACTGCTCTATTTTTTTGATAAAGTGACGAAACGAGCAAAACGTTCACCTGATGGTAAGTTCAACGTCGTCCTACAAATGCTGTGTCACCCAGAACATTTCTGTGTTACACCACACCGCACCCGTCACCCTGAGACATCAGTTCTTAAGCCTTATATGCCCAGTGATTATGTTAGCTCTCAGTGCCCTTCAAACCGGAACACAGTAATCTTTGCACACGGCAGAATAACTGGCCCTGGGGTGGTACCTACCTAGTCGGATTCCTACCACCAGTAAAACTCGTGGGAACGCTAAAAGAGACAAAAGCAGAAAGTTTTGTCAAACAAATGATTAAACAACCAATTAATGAGATGAATAGGATCCCAGACAGAAAGTATTTCCAAAACGAAAACTGAACTGTTTGTTTGTAAATTAAAGAATTAAGAAAATGTTAAAGAATAAAATGTAGGAGGTCGGAGGAGGATAGACGGTGTCACTGTGTAGCACCACACTGCGCCCGTCACCCCGAGACATCAGAAGTCTCACATGCCAAGTAAGCAATGCCCTTCATCGAAACAGTTATGTACACAACTGTGCTGCAGAATAACCGGCACTGCGGTAGCACCCACCTAACACGTACGTACAATAAAGATCATTGACCAACCGTGAAACGTAAGGGCACCTTTACTAACAACAACTAAACCATAGCTCAGCACGTGAGTAAATATTAAAAGTTTTAAATTGTTTTCATCATTAAATAATTTATCACTTACGATAAACAAATATTGATTCTTTCATAATTTATTACTATACTAGCTCTGCCTGCGACATCGTTCGCACTGGTAATTTGATGCTCTCCTTCTTCCAGTCTCATATTGACAGTGCCCGAAACACAGTAATGTTGGCACATGGTGGTAACTAGGCGGATTCCTGTACAGGAATCCTACCACCAGTAAAATTGTTCAATACAGTTTATTTTTTCGTGTTCTCGACTTCAGTGGTGGTAGTATTGTAGTGGTTGGTGGAGGGTATCTGGTGGCGGCGTAAGTTTGCACGCTACTGATTTGATCTTCAAAAAACTAGGTAATATATACCGATTTATATTTTGCATGCGGATCTTGGCAAATTAACTTACTTTCCTTCATCAATACAGATTAGTTACATAATAGTCATGTAACTTATTATTTGTTTTAAAATTGTTATATTTTTTGTATTTCGAAGACATGTGAAGTTCACCAACCCGCAATAGAGCAGCGTGGCGGATTCTTCCTCGCTCCGAAACCCTCCCAGAAATGAGAGGAGGCCTGTGCTCAGCAGTGAGACATTTATAGGCTGTTACTTCACTTTTTTTTACTTTTGTTTTAAAAACAATGTACAAACAGAGAAGTTTATTCTGCGGTATTAGTATCGTAAATATAAAGATGTAGTATGCTCGGCAGCGATCACCTAATTCCAAGGGGTTCTTTTTCTTCTTTTTTGATCCTGGCAACTAGCTACCAAATGGAGCCATTTTTTCCAATGTCGAGTAATAATTTAATTATAACTTCATTTCGATGATCGACAGTAAAATGATAGTAGTATTTTACTGAAGTTTTATTGGATTGATGAATGATGATAAAGATAAAGATTTTCTGAACTGATGAAGACAAACCGAAAAATACAATTTTGGTCTAGAATTGAATTATCCAATCACATTCAAGAGCATGCGCTGCATAATAAACTATCAATATTAAACATCGAAACAAATATACACAGAAAGTACAAAATTCAATAAAAACACCAACGCCACTTTTCGATTTGGCGCCAAAAGCCCGACCATCCCAGTTGTTATTTCCCTGTATTGTTTTACTATATATGGGCCAACCATATTGTTCATAGAACCGATCTACCGGCAAACGTGACCCCTCAATACATGCAGCGATGGCCACGGTTCACGGTTATGTGGCAATCTATAGGGGAGGCAGTATGTTCAGCAGTGGACTGGTAATGGACTGAAATGAACATGGATGGATCTTTGATTATTATTTGAAAGAGAGACTGGCTGCGATTACTGACAGCAAGATATTTAAATATAGTCTTTAGGGGTAACTCCAGATTGGGGTCATGATCACTAAGGTTGTGAAAAACGTATCGATTAAGCGCCTATTCTCGGAAGCGGGAAATGTAATGAGAAAAACTAGAGGTCGTATCTTAGGAAAAAGGTAGATTTGTTACCTGACTACCTTAACGTTTTGTCCCGATTTATTTTTCAAAATTTAAGTGTGTCCCGCGCTAGTGCAAAAACTACCTGGCAACCCTACTTCCGAGTCCAATCTTGGATGGCATATTCCAAAACATACGGTAAATTAAAGTGGACAAAAGCCAGCAGGTACAACAGACAAAGCTGTGGGGTTTACTGGTTGTAGGATTCCTCGTTTAAGTAGGTTCGAATACAGTACCAAATATTCTGCTGTCAAGCATCAGTGTGCAAACTTTAATTTATTTCGGTCTGAAGGCCACTTGTAGGTAGGTAGTTAAGAAAGGTGTTTCAGGGTGACGAGCGCAGTGTGGTGTCACACAGATGTGTTCTGGGTGACCTCAACGTTCGTTATGGGCATTAGTTATTTGCTCATCCAGTCACTTTCTTCAATATAATAAATAGATAAAAATAAAGCATTGTCTATGCTCCAAGCATAACTTACTGCAAGGCTATAAATACAAAACATGTTTATCCGAAAACGGAACGCCCAAAATGTTCACCTCAAATAATCTGTTACAAATAGACTGGTAGGATAAAATTAAAAAAAAGTTTTTTTTTGTCAAGTATCGTCTAAACAAGCGGCGCATTGATTGCCAGCACGTGTTCTCGAGTGGCTGAACGGGGCTTGTGACTTTTGCTTTAAAAAAGGGCATAGAAAAAAAACTTGCTCCTGTATTGTGGCTGTTTTTGTAGCTAAAAGTATACCATTGTGAGAACTCGCGACTCTATTACTATTTATAAAAAAAAACAAATTTTCGTAAATCCATCCATACCAACATTATAAAAGCAAAAGTAACTCCCTCTCTCCCTCTGTCTGTTCGTTACCTTTTCACTGTCACTTTATGAAAAAAAAAAACCCATGTCTCGGTGTCCCCGTGTGGGTTTTTTTATTTTATATCACAAAACAACCAGAAAGGAAATCCAACAATTTGTTTTACCCCATATGTCGGCGTATAACGGCGTAGCAGTCAGGAACTATCATCACTTGTTAACCGACCGTCGTCATATCGTCTGCGAGACACTAGAGATTTCCCCTGAATTTACAGTAAAAAAAAAACTCGAACCGAATCATAAATATTGCTCCAGTAAACAAAGGAAACGACGGAACCGACATTAACCAGACAGCACGTGTCTTGTAAACAAACTGTTCAGGTAAAGAATTGACCTACATGTGTTTCTTATAGACGGCGACCGCGTGGCTCGGCGTTCAAGAACCCGACCGCTCGGTACTGGGTTTCAATCCCAGACGAAGCCAATAATTGTGCACCGAAAAGTCAATAATTTAATTTTTTACTGGAATAAGTGACGAAGCGAGCAAAACTTTCACCTGGATAAGTGAAATGTCTGCCCATAACAAACGCTATGTCACCCAGAACATTTCTGTGTGACACTACACTGCGCCTGACCTCAGACATCAGTTCCTAGGTATCGAATGCCCAGTGATTACGATACCTGTGTGCCCTTCAAACCGAAACACAGTAATGTTTGCTCACTACTGCTTCACGGCAGAATAACTGGTCCTTGGGTGGTACCTACCTAGACGGATTCCTGCGTAGCAATCCTACCAAAACTACGTAGTTTTTTAATCGAGGGAATCATCTTCATCGATTGGGTCCGAGAATTTAGTCATATTTTTTTAAAGAAAGGGACGATCAGTGGGCATATGAGACTCAAGCTATGATGTCTCAGTGTGACGGGCGCAGTGTGGTACCACTCCGAAGTGTTGTGAGTGATACACCATTTGTTACGGCCAGACGTTGCACTTACCATATTGAACGTATTGCTCGTCCCGTCACTTTATCCAATGAAATATAAACTGCCAAGACGAGCAAAACATTCAACTGATGGCAAGTGCAACGCCCGCCGATAACATATGCTGTGTTACTCAGAATATTCTGTGTAGCACCACACTGCGCCTATCACTCTGAGACATAAGTTCTTAGGCCTCATAAGCCCAGTGATTAAACTAGCTCTCAGAGCCCTTCAAACCGAAACACAGTAATGCTTGCACACTACTGCTTTACGTCAGAATAACTGGCACTGGGTTGGTACCTACCTAGACGGATTCCTGCATAGGACATATATAACAATCGTTCCTGCAAACGACAACAGACACGATGCCGGTTATATTTCCGCCATTCCAATATTATTGACTAATAAACGTGCGTTTATCTTTTACAGGCACACTTATCTAATTGCGTAGCGCCACATGGCCCCGTGGAATGTTCCAGAGTCTGGCGAACGTCGGTACGCTTCCATTTATTAGATTAAGCTTTATGCAGGGGAAAACCAGGGAAAATATTACACGAGAAAATAATTCAAGGAATAAATACAAAAACTGACGATCACGTTGCTCACGATGTATTGGTGGTAGGAATCCGTAAAGGTTTTTACTGGTGGTAAGATTCCTAAGCAGGAAGCAGTAGTGTGCAAACGTTCTTTTTGGCTTGTAGGGCACTGAGAGCTAGTGTAATCACTGGGCATATGAGACTTAAGAACTGATATCTCAGGGCGACGGGCGCAGTGTGGTGTCGCACAGAATTGTTCTGGGTGACACAGCATTTGTTACGGGCAGACATTGCACTTACCATCAGGTGAACGTTTTGCTCGTTTCGTCACTTTATCAAATAATTATAAATAGGTAATTAAAGCTGCAGTGCCAGTTATTCTGAGGTCAAGCAGTAGTGTGCACACTCTGTTTCGGTCTGACTGGCACTAATTGGTGTAATCGCTTAGTATATGAGAATAAGCTGAGACTGAACTGATGTCTCACGGTGATGAGCGCAGTGGTTGACAAAGCATTTTTTATGGGCAGACGTTGCTCTTACCATCCGATGTACAGGAGAAATTCTAGTGTTTTCTTATTGAAACGTTCTTTTTTTATCAGAAGAATGAGTCACCATATGTAACTGTAAGTTTTTAAAATAACATGTTCATTTTCGCTACAAAACGAAACTATGCAACTAATTGCAGTAAACTATGTAAATAATTACTGGTGGATTTCCTATGCGGTAATCCGTATGGGTAAGTACCACCGCAGGACCAGTTATTCTGACGTGAATAACTGGCCTGGGGCGGTAGCTACACGGATTCCTGCATGGGAATCGTTCCGCCTTGCTGTCAGAAGGTCTCTGAGAGCTAGAGTAATCACTGGGCATATGAGACTTAAGAACTGATGTCTCAGGGCGACGGGCGCAGTGTGGTGTCGTACAGAATTGTTCTGGGTGACACAGCATTTGTTACGGGCAGACGTTGCACTTACCATCAGGTGAACGTTTCGCTCATCTCGTCAATTTTATCTATTAAAAAAATAATAACTGATTTAATAAATACGTCTCAGTACTTTAATACAAGTGCACCCACTTGACTCCATTAGTGCGTTCACAAGGGAAAGATATTTTATCTGCGTTATGCATATGGAGTCTTGCGATAATTCATAATCGAGTAGGCAGTGCACTTATAGGCGCCGGCTACCGTCTACCATTCATATATGTAACGGTAACGGTCTGTCTGTACGAACGGATTTAACACGATAACTATAGCTATAGACGTGACATTTAGGTTATGGATTATTATCTGCGCCCTGTGATTTAGGGCGGATTTCACCGTTGAAACTAAACGCGATCAGTTCAAATAAAACGACGTTTAAGCGTTTAACTGAGTTCAATGCTACTGTTTGCATTTCATCAACATCAAAATAACGCAGTCAATGCTAAACGCGGTTCAAATTCTGAACGCCCAATTTTCGACGTTCAGGTGGCGGCTCGTTAAAAGAATACTGCCACTCCATCTCATCCAATGGATCTCGTAAAAGGCGAGTGAGGAATTAAACTGCACTGTGCACCCAACAGCGCATGGTGGCGATGGGCTCACCACCTATCACACCAAGTGCATTATATTGTTTTGGTGAAACGTGGATTGTGGCAGTCATCTGTTTTTGCAGTGAGTGCCCAGTCTCTGACTACCCCTTATGGGATACAGACGTGATCTTGTATGTATGTTAGAGAGCTGTCATTGTCAATTACACAACTATTTAAACACAAAAATTATTATTTATCCATATTATTTAATGTTTGCATGCCTATGTAAATTATGCATGAAAACAGGCTGTTTGATGTCGCAAAATACGAAATAAATCGTATTTTTGTTTTAGATTGTGACGATATTTCGTGTAAACTTCGTTTTTCTAAACGCGATCAAAATGGAGTCGGTGAAATCGGTTAGACGAAAACCGAGTTCAAATGATACATTTGAACTAAGTTCAGTAAAACGTGGTTTTATTAAACTTGGTTTCCAAATCGATCGGTGACATCGGGTCTTAGCCCGCGTAAAATAATAACTGCGCCGTATTTGAGGCCGTAGCTATTGCTACTTTTACAGCTTAGCTTGTTTTATAGCCTCGCACGGGGGCAATTTACTAAAGAAGAAACTGGAAAGTGCGCTTAGCAAAAATGTATGAAGTTTTTTATTTTATAACATGTCCCTATCTCCAGAACTGTCTAACTAAACGTCACTTTTTGAAGTTGTTGGCCAAAACTAGAAAGTTATTTCACTTTCTAGTTTGGCCATCCTAAACCCAGGAACCTCTCCACAAACCGAAGCAAAGTAAAGTTTGCACACTACTGCTTCACAGCAGAATAACTGGCCCGGGGGTGGTAGTACCTACGTAGACGGATTCCTGCATATGAATCCTACCACCCGCAAATATATGTAAAAACAAAGCATGATGGTGGTCTTGTCTTTTGTATATTTTTTTTTTTAAATGATAAGTTAATCATAAAAATATGAATATCATCTAATTTTGACATTACATTATAAAATACATTAGATTAGGTAGATTGTAAAAAATGACATTATGTAATGTCATTTCTACCACCGTTTCGTAATGGGGTTCCTCTGACGGAGAAGAAACAGGCGGAAGAACCTCTTTTTCGTAAATTATTGTTTTTTCATCTTAGTCTATAAATACATCCATAATAATATTATTCATGCGAAAGTAACACTCTCTGTCCCTCTGTCTGTTTGTTACCTTTTCACGATTTAACTGCTGAAGCGATCTTGACGAAATTTTGGAACAAAGATACCTTGCATCCTGGGGATACTTTTTATCCCGGAAAATCAATTACTTCCCACGGGATATTTAAAAAAACCAATATCTACGCGGACGAAGTCGCGGGCATCTGCTTGTTATAAATAAATTTATAAAGAATAGCCTCGAAGAAAACCTAAACACAGTTCATGTTAAAATTTTAGACAACATTTAATAATTAATGTATAAGTGTACTAGCTGTGCCCTGAGGTTTCACCCACATAAAAAGCCGACTCCGATCGATGATATACATATATACTTACTTCCCTATATGAATTGCATTTTGGGGTTCTGATTTATTGGCGCGTATCCCTAATTATATTTCTAAAATTAAAGTAGCCAAGCCACCCGCTATAATATCAGCTATCTGTCAGTGAAGGTCCCGTCGGAATCGGTCCAGCCGTTTCGGAGATTAGTCGGAACAAACCGACTGACAGACGGAGAAAAATTGTAAAATTCTTATAATCATTGAGAATATAATCATACTTTCATAATTATACACATACATACATAAGATTGGGACTGTATCCCATAAGGGGTAGTCAGAGACTGGGCACTCACTGCAAAAACAGATACATACATACATACATACATAAGATCACGACAGTATCCCATAAGGGGTAGTCAGACACTGGGCACTCACTGCAAAAACAGATGACTGCCACAATCCACGATTCACCAAAACAATATAATGCACTTGGTGTGATAGGTGGTGAGCCCATCGCCACCATGAGCTGTTGGGTGCACAGTGCAGTTTCATTCCTTGCTCGCCTTTTACGAGATCCATTGGATGAGATGAATACTACCAGTATTCTTTAAACGAGCCGCCACCACACGGCTTTCATAATCATCGAGTTGAAAGCTGTTATTTTGTTATTTCAAACGGACACTTCAATTTGGTTCATTTGTATAGATTGCAAACTTGTCCAGACCAGACGGAATATATGGCTATAACTTTTGGTAATTTTATTTATTCTATTTTCTATTCTACTCGTAACGTTTCAGTTTTTTTTTATTGTAGAAAGTGATGAAACGAGCGAAACGTTCACCTGATGGTAAGTGCAACGTCTGCCCATAACAAATGCTGTCTCACCCAGTACATTTCTGTGTGACACCTCACTGTGCTCATCACCCTGAGACATCAGTTCTTAAGTTTCATATGCACAGTGATTACGCTAGCTCACAGTGCCCTTTAAACCGAAACACAGTAATGTTTGCACACTGCTGCTTCACGGCAGAATAACTGGCACTGGGGTGGTACCTACCTAGACGGATTCCTGCATAGGAATCCTACCACCAGTATACAAAAAATGGGTCTCATTACCTGTACATTAGTGTCGGTTGTTCTTCTTCTCGGAGGAGTGTGGTGTAGTTCAGCTCTGAATCCACCGGCGGGCTCCCCGTCGGTTTCCAGAACCTTCAGCAGGTACGAGATGTACGATGTTGCCAGCCGAAGAGTTTTTATCTGTTGAAAGAAAATGCAATTTACTTATCTAAATAGTATTTTTTTGAAGTTCTGTTGTCGAAACGGAAGTACAATTTTAGGAGGCAACGGAAGAGGAATTCGACGGCATAAAGTTAAGAAAGTTAAATCCATACTAATATTATAAAAGCGAAAGTAACTCTCACTGTCCCTCTGTCTGTTTGTTACCTTTTCACTGTTACCTTAACCGCCGAACTGATTTTGACGAAATTTGGCATAGAGATAGCTTGCACCGTGGAGACGAACATGGGACACTTTTTATCCCGGAAAATCTAATAGTTCCTACGGGATATTTGAAAACCTATATCCACGCGGACGAAGTTGTAGTTTTTTGCCAGTGTTACAATAAACAAATTTTAACCGTCGTGAGTTGGCGGTTTCGCAGTGTGGTAGCGCCTTTAGGAAATCTACCACCGACCTCATCCCGTGGATGTCGTAAAAGTCGACAGAGGGATGATATGATATGATATTCTCCTGGCCGATTTCGACTACGGCGACAACTTTCGAATATTGTCGATAGCTGTCAATTGCGCAGGAGATATCATAGTGCCACAAGTGTACACGCAAACACAGAGGCACTCACTCGTCCCAACCTACCCGCGCCCGATGTAACGCTAATGCGATAAGATCGGAGGTAGGCAAGGATGCAGTGTCAGAAACACGGGGACAATCACAACACAACCAGACCCGAAAACCAACAATTTGTGTTTGAGCACAAATGTTGGCTCGGGCTGGGTTTCGAACCCAGGACTTGAGGCTTAGAAGTCAGGCATTCTGACCACTAGGCCACGCGGTCGACAGAGGGATAATGAATATCAGAACAAGTGTAGTAACTATGGCGAATTCCCCCCAAAATGTGTACTACATACCTTTGTGGCAATCTATGGGGAGGCCTATGTTCAGCAGTGGATTAGTGATAAGCAGAAATGATGATGATAATGATGAACGAAAGTACACACTAACGTTTTCTTTCTGTTCCTATCCAAAAGGGCCCAAAACTTTGTGTTCTGAACAGCCCCTGGATGGCCAAAGACGGCCCTCATTGCGCTCGTCACCATGTGTCATCGGTTTTAATAACTCATAGCTTTAGTTCCCTTCAAACCAAAACAAAATTTCACTGGAAGTAAGAGCTCATTCATGTAAAATTCAAATTGCGTAGACTAGTGTATAGAGGACCTTACTTCTACTACATGGGTCCTGGGTTCGAATCACACAAATACAAATTGTTGTTTGTCGGGTCTTTTTTTTTTGAAAAACGATGCCCCTCAGTGGGATTTCTCCTTAATCGTGGGTACGTTTTACAGACAAATTCCACATGCACAAACCACCCAGACCCGGAACAACTATCTGTAGGCCATACAAATATTTGTCCCGTGCGGGAATCGAACCCGCGACCCGCGGCGCAGAAGCCAAGGGCTTAGCCACTGCGCCAACCGAGTCTGGTTGTGATATGGATGTGTAATTTAAAAAAAAGTAAAGCAACAGCCTATAAATGTCCCACTACTGAGCGTAGGCCTCCTCTCATCTCTGAGAGGGTTTTGGAGCTGGGAATAGTCCGCCATGCAGCACCAATGCGGGTTGGCGGACTTCACATGTCTTCGAAATATTTCTATTCCTCGGACACGCAGGTTTCCTCACGATGTTTTCCTTCACCGCTAAACCGTGGTAAATCCGCACTTAAAATAGTAGAACACTTACAGAGGTGCTGGCACCGGGGTTCGAAACCAGGTTACTCGCGTCATATGACATTAAAGGCGAGCACCAGGCCTCTGAGCTAACACGGCTTATAGTTAATAGAATCGGGCGTTACTTTACTTTCGTTATATTATAATGAAGGAAAGAAAGTTAATTTGCCAAGATCCGCAAATTGAAAATGGATCTTCAAACACTAAGTAATAAATACACAATTGCCTAGTTCTTGGAGAGCACCGCCCGCTCTCCCACAATAGCGTGTATAAACTTTTAAGATACCGTATAAGTGACTAATATCTTATTAGGAAGTAACATAGTTGTGTTTTTTAAAAAACTCAACAAGCGATAAAGAAAAAATCTAGAGATAGGTTTACTGGAGTAAGGATTCCTGTGCAGGAATCCGTCTAGGTGACCACCACATGGCCACCACATGGCCAGTTATTCTGCCGTGAAGCAGTAGTGTGTGAACATTACTGTGTTTCGGTTTGGAAGGGCACTGTGAGCTACCGTAATCACTGGCCATATGAGACTTACAAGCTAATGTCTCAAGGTGACAGGCGCAGTGTGGTGCTACACAGTAATATTCTGAGTAACACAGCATCTGTTATGGGCAGACGTTGCACTTACCATCAGGTGAACGTTTTGCTCGTCTCGTAACTTTATCAAATAAAAAAAAATGGATTTTTAAAGAAATTTGGCTAGGGGGGTATGAGGTATCAGTTCATTTTGGAAAACGGGGTCTCATGGCCCAAAATAGTTTGGGAATCCCTGTTCTTGATGACAGACTAACGGCCGGAATTAATAAGCAAGCTTAACCGAGATCTACGGATTGAAAATACAAAAGATCCGCGGATTGAAACTGCTTACTTTCTTCAACATATCTTTTTTTTATTAAAAATACGATGCCCCACAGTAGGATTTCTCCTGTATCGTGGGTGCGTTTTACAGACATACATTTCACATGCACAACTCAACCAGACCCGAAAACCAACAATTTGTGTTTTCCACAAATGTTGACTCCGGCTGTCATTCGAACCCAGGACCCGCGACGTGGACAGGTACGCTAACCTCTAGACCACTCAGCTGTCTATGATCATAGATTACAGATTTTTTCAAGTGAAACTTCTTAGGCGGCGTTTCGATAATCGGACGAGAATTGAGAGAAACGTTTCGTCACACGAAAGAGAAGACAGGTATAGAGAGAAGGAAATAGAGCTATACATTGTGTAGCTAATACACAGTATTTAATTTATGTTTATTTATATCAATTTCCTAATATGTGAGTATAGGGCAAATAATTATTACGGTGAGCGAACTCGAATGTACATAATTCCGAAATTATGTTGTAAGTCTACATTTAATAATAATCTAGATTTATTATTAAGCGAAAATACTTAAAATTAAATGTAAACTAACATTAAAAAGAAAATTAAAAGATTTCACCGATTTCTTTGACCGTTTTCGTCTAACCGATTTCACCGGCTCCATTTTGAACGCGTTTTGAAAAACGATGTTTACATGAAATATCATCACAATCTAAAACAAAAAGACGATTTATTTCGTATTTTGCGACATCAAACAGTCTGTATTTATGCATTGGTTACATAGGTATGCAAACAATAAATAATACGAATTAAAAATAATTTTTGTGTTTACATAGTTGTGCAATTGACAATGACGCGTTTAAAGAGCTCCACGTCGAAAATTTGGCGTTCAGAATTTGAACCGCGTACATTGACTGCGTTCATTTGATGTTGATGAAATGCAAACTGTAGCATTGAACTCAGTTAAACGCTTAAACTTCGTTTTTCTTGAACTGATTGCGTTTAGTTTCAACGGTGAAATCCGCCCTTAGATTGAGTATGCTGCTTAACGAATATTGTAAGAAACTTGATATTTACGATGACTCCTGATACAGTTTTAAAAGAAAAAATATGTTTTTGCGAAAGTTAACAAATGTTGTGTAGTTGAGAAATAGCTTTTTACCGCTGTACTCATAACTGTGTACTAGTTTTATTTATAAATATTTTTGCATGATGGTACACATCGTAGTAATACATGTAAATGGTTAAACATTTAGATTTAATTTTTTTAGATATTTTTTTTGCTGTATTTTAATGTATTAATGTATTAACTGTTGGAGTACCATAATAAAACAATAAATAAATAAAATATTATGTACTTGTGAAATAATATGTCAGCTTTACTTAAAAATACGACTTTCTTCTTTTCTTCTTTTCTCTTTTTATAAGTATATAATTCTTTGTATAAGTATATAATTCTTCTGTGCGTGTGTATGTCACTGAACTCCCCCTAAACGTCTGGACCGATGTTGATGAACTTTCTTGTGTGTATTTGTGTGGTTCCCTGGATGGTTTGCATTCAGAGTTGGACCCGGTAGGTGGCGCTGCGATAGAGTTCTAGGAAAATGACAAAAGTCACTCCTCAGTATATAGTTTATCGATCATAAGAATATCGAAAAATCGTTTGCCAAATCTGTTAACAGCAGGCAAGTGATCGTTGGGGCAGGACAACCTCTATCCGGGTCCGCTAGTTTATATATAAATACTTATATTTACGCGAACACTACACATTGAAATGAAACTAATTTTACGGATTTTATCGCGTTAAATTTTGTTATTTATAACCCGTCGTTTCGAGTGCTTTACAGCACCTATGGTCACGGGGGGACTGAGGTGACCGATGTCCTGATGTCTTAGTTAACCCGGAGTACCTTCAGCTTTTAATTATTATTTGCGGTCCGATCTACGCAGAAAGAGCTAACTGTGTCTTGAAGTCTTGCAGGGGTATGCTTGGTTTTTGACTTAATTTTATTAATTATAGGATCCCAAGCTGGTGGTAATACCCAACCATCTTCTCTATTAAAATTAGGATGTTTTTTAATTTCAATAGCCTCGCGAATCGATGTTCTTTTGCGAGGATTTGTGGTTTATCAAATCTGATGTAATGGTTGGGATGATCCAGAACATGGTCACAGACTGCAGACTCCCTGGAGCGACGATGCTTCAAATCAGCTATATGTATGCTGATCATATAAATACTTGTTAAAAATTTATATTTGTTTAAGTTAAAAATATTAGATTAACGATGTAAAAAAATATGTTACGTTAGGAAAGTAAAAAGAGGGGCGTAACGCCTGCAAACTATGATTGGCGACGAAGAACTTTGTAATATTTTCGTATTCTTTTTGTTAGTATGAATATATAAAAAAAACCTTCTGCCGCGTGTACTGAGTTGCGCGGGTGCTTTTTTTATTTTTATTTGTTCATATTTCGACATTACTGTGTTTCGGTTTGAAGGGCACTGTGAGCAAGCGTAATCACTTGGCATTTGAGACTTAAGAACTGATGTCTCAGGGTGACGGGCGCGGTGTGGTGTCACACAGAAATGTTCTGGGTGACACAGCATTTGTTATGGACAGACGTTGTGATTGCCATCAGGTGAACGTTTTGCACGTTTCGTCACTTTATACAATAAAAAGGTTCTTAATATTTTTTAGATTCTTAATATTTTAATGGTGGTAGGATTCCTATGCTGGAATCAGTCTAGGTATGTACCACCTAAGGGCTAGTTATTCTGCCGTGAAGCAGTAGTGTGCAAACATACTGTGTTTCGGTTTGAAGGGCACTGTGAGCTAGCGTAATCACTGGGCATATGAGACTTAAGAACTGATGTCTCTGGGTGATGGGTGCAATGTAGTGTCACACAAAAATGTTCTGGGTGACACAGCATTTGTTATGGGCAGACGTTGTACTTACCATCAGGTGAACGTTTTGCTCGTTTCATCAATTTATGTAATAAAAAAAATATTAACTAGCGGACCCGACAGACGTTGTCCTGCCCGAGCGTTGGCTTGCCTGCTGTTAACAGATTCAGCAAACGATTTTTCGATATTCTTATTATCGATAAACTATATACTGAGGAGTGACTTTTGTCATTTTCCTGTTTCCGAATCCAATTCTGAATCCGAACCGCCATATAGTTATTTTTGTTATTATTTTCCACCGCATAGTAGTTGTCGTGTGGTATCTTAAGATTGGTACGAGTAGCTTAAGAGAATTTACCACCCCATCTCATCCCGTGGCCATAAAAGACCATATAAAAGTCTACAGATTGGCTTCTGTCAACCCGCATTTTTGGAGTTTGTGTCGATAGCTTATTTGTCGGAATTGAAGATTGTTTTGATGGGTGTGAACAATTCAAATTCCAGTTGCTCTTGACTGCAGAGTAACTGACACTGCTATGGCACTAGGTGGACGTCCTAAATTTCAGGCGTCTGTTGACACGTCTGCTCACCCTTGATCGGGACGGTATATGTCCCGATAATTCACTACCCTCTAAATTTATCTCGTCCGTTTTGTTTCTTGGTAACATACCATTTAAAAATAACTGACCGTCCGATGAAAATAAATGTTCATTGACAAAAAAAAAACGTTATTTTTGTGGCCATTGTAGCTGCCCCGATTTGAAAACAAAATTCCCGATAATTTTTACCTTCACTAAATTTGACACACTGAACCTGGCAACACTAGGCGGTACCTAACTAGGCGCATTCGACATTAATACGTATACAAGAATATAGGTGTCCGGCAGAGTAGAATAGCACTTCTTTCCTGCGGAGGTGAGTAAGAGGCGACTAAGGTCTTGTACGGACAGCCTTTATTGGTGCAGAATATCGTTACGTACTAAAATGGCGGCGTCTTGTTCCTCGCGTGGGCGAAAAGTGGGCTACGTGAGTGGCCTCTGTCCCTTATAGGGAAAAATGCATGACTGTATGCATGTATGTAGAATAAAGGTTATTGACCTACCGTGAAACATAAGGGCACCTTTAAGTTGCGTTTGCCCTTTAGCCTCATTAGTTATATAATAAATATGATTATCGTTATTTATTTAGTAGAGACCGCGTGGCCTTGTGGTCGGACCTGACTGCTACGCTTCAGGTCCTCGGTTTGAGTCCCAGCGAGAGCCAACGTATATGCGAAAACACAAATTGTTGGTTTCCGGATCAGATCATGTTGTGAATGTGAATTTTTTGTCTGTTCGCGATACGGGAGAAAGCTTAGTTTGGGGCAACGTTTTTAAAAATATAGGAAAGAAAAATGTTTCACAAATCACACGAACTATTTTAAGACTTGAACTACGTTTAAGGAATCTATATTTTCACTGACCTTCGTCATCTTTGTATCGGGGAGGACGCTTGGTATGCGGTCCCTGAGGTTTGAGAACGCAGTGTTGATGCTCTGCGATCTCTTTCGCACCATCTGGCGGGCGTACAAGTTGAAATGAGACAGTACATAGTTTTATGGATAGACGTAAAAGAATTAAGTAGGGTACAGATTGTTTGAAAAAGTTTCAAATTAAAAAAATGAGGTTTATTGTATATTTAAATTTAGAATTGAGAGCTTTATCAGAATATACGAGTAGAGTTCGACACTATGCGAAACTCCGTGAGAAATAAATAGAAAAAAATATAATTCCAACAGTTAATAGAATCGGGCTTTACTTTGCGGAAATCCATCATAAAGGAAAGAAAGTTAATTGGCTAAGATCCGCATGCAGAATTGAAAGATTTCTCGGCGGCTGACTGTCGTAGAGTCAATATCACTTGATAATGCCTCGTTTTGAGGTGAAGCACGTGTCGTGTTCTCGACTTCAGTGGTGTATTGCCTAATGGTAGTGTTGTAATGGAGGGTATTGGTTTGCTTGTGCACGCTGTTGAGGGAGGGCGGGCGGTGCTCTTCAAAAACCAGGTATTACGCACCATTTTAAATACGGATCTTAGCAAATTAACTTTCTTTCCTTTACTATAATTCCTTTAGCATAAGTAAACTTTCCAAATAAACTAATTATAATAATGAAAGTTCAAATAATTCCATTTTTCAAAAAGAGGAATGTACGTTGCCCAGAATATGGCAGGTAGACCCGCAGGGTCGGATATTCCGCCGTAAAGGAATAGTGTGCGAACATTACTGTGTTTCGGTCTGAAGAGCTCTGAGAGCTAGTGTAATTACTCGGCATGTGAGACTTAGGCACTTATTATGGCACTTAGGTACCAGATGAAAATCAGCGTCAGGTTTGACATTTAGGTGGGGGGCTACTGTGTAACTCTGGTTGGTTTCGTGATCGGTTTCATTTGATCCCATTAACCAATGAATGAGCTTTATTTTCGCGTATGAAGCTCGTTCATTGGACCAACCAGAGTTACACAGTAGACACCCTGATCTGATCATTTTTTTTATTGTGTAAAGTGATGAAACGAGCAAAACGTTCACCTGATGGTAAGTACAACGTCTGCCCATAACATATGCTGTGTCACCCAGAACAGTTCTGTGTGACACCTCATTGTGCCCATCACCCTGAGACATCAGTTCTTAAGTCTCATATGCACTGTGATTACGCTAGCTCACAGTGCCCTTCAAACCGAAACACAGTAATGTTTGCACACTACTGCTTCACGGCAGAATAACTGGCCCTGGGGCGGTACCTACCTAGACGGATTCCTGCATAGGAATCCTACCACCAGTTAAATTTAATATTACGTGAACGTCTTTTTTTTCTTATGTTTCATAATGCTATAATGTTTGCTCATTATTGCGCACCTCTTTAAAGGCATCCACGGAAGACAAGCGTCGAGGCTGAAATCGGCCAAGGCATTATGCTGAGTGGAGGCCCTTTGGTACCATTTTTAATTTAAATTATATTTTATTTATTTTCCTGTTTTTAAATTGTTTAATGTTAAATTTGTACAAATATTGTTGGTTTGTGTGTTTTGTTTTTATTTTATTTTTTATTTTATTTCTCTTTGTATGTATTTTGCTGGTACCAATAAACCTTTTTCTTTCTTTCTTTCTGAACGCTTTGCCGGTCTCATCACTGTCTCCTTTAAAAAAACCAACTGGGCTCCGGCACCGTCTTTAATTTCTAATGTATAAAACTTAATAGCAAGCTTAAGTGACAATGTGCCGGCCATATAGCTCGTAGAACCGATATCCGTTGGGGAAGAAAGGTTCTCGAGTGGCAACCTCGTACCGGCAAACGCAGTGTAGGGCGACCCCGCGCTAGATGGAGCGACGACGATGTTTTGTGGCAATCTATGGGGGAGGCCTATGTTCAACAGTGGATTATGGTAGGCTGAAATGATGATGATGATGATAATAAACTTTATTTTACGGGGCCCCTTGCGCAACCTGGTTTCACTCTCGCGCTGACGATGACGGTCCAAGCCGAGGTCCCCTCTCGGGGCCCCTTGCGCTGGTCATCCACAAATACAGGTTTCGGCTAAGCGCTTTCAACGCTCGGCCGTTTCAATCCGGTGACACGGTAAAAGCCTTCGGGCCAACTGTGACCTTCAGTCAGAAAAAAACTATATACTCGTAAGTTACCATAGCTGATATTTCGAGTGATTTACCAACCGTCAACTATAGACACAGGGTAATTGCCCCCACAAACCACAGCTGCGTAAATACAGCTGTTCGGTAACAGATGTTCTCATTGCCGATTTCGACTACGGCGATAACTTCCGAATACTGTCGAGAGCCATCAACTGCGCACGAGATATTATAGTGCCAGAAGTGCACGCGCAAACACATAGGCACTCACTCGTGACAACCTACCCGCGCCCGATGTAACACTGATGCGATAAGATCGGAGGTAGGCTACGGTGCAGTGTCAGAAACACAGGAACAATCGCAACACAACTAGACCCTGAAGACCCAGAATGTCTGAGGAATAAAAATGTTTCGAAGACATGTGAAGTGCGCTAACCCGAATTGGAGCAGCAAGGCGGGCTGTTCCCGCCTCCAAAGTTCTCTCAGAAATGAGAAGAGGCCTGTGATCAGCAGTGGAACAAATCAGAAAGTCTTTTGCTTAGTAGATCTATAAAAATTTATAACATAATAAAAGTGAAACATAACATAATAAAAGTGAAACATAACATAATAAAAGTAAACATAAAAGTGAAGTTGGTGAAACATGGATTGTGGCAGTCATCTGTTTTTGCAGTGAGTGCCCAGTCTCTGACTACCCCTTATGGGATACAGTCGTGATCTTATGTATGTATGTATGTAAAAGTGAAGTGGAGTGAATAAAAGTGTGAAGAAAAAACTGCCATCGATTTCAACAAACTTGTCAAGAAGACATTATTAGAAAAAGCCTATTATCAAATAGGTCATTACGTATAGGACAATGATGTGTGGAAATTTTTGACGACGGCGTGGCCTAGTGGTCAGAGTAGCTGACTTCTACGCCGCCGGTCCTGAGGTCGAATCCCAGCCGGAGCTAACATTTGTGCAAAAACACAAATCGTTGGATTTTGGGTCTGGTTGTGTTGTTCTAAATCCTAAATTCTACTGAGGGACTTCGTTTTTAAAATAAAAAAACGAAAAAAAATAACCCTTACTCTGCACTTGCAAATCCCCTTGCTACCAAATATCATCATCATCATAATCATCATATCAGTTCCTATTCCACTTTTGAACATAGCCCTCCGCACCCAAAGATTGCGACAAAAGTTTGTAGCTCTGGTTTTGGGGGGATTTTGCCATAGTTGCCACGCTTGGCAGGCGGATTGGCAACCGCAGTTTATTTATTTATATGTAACATTAAGATGCTGCGGCCTATCTCCAGGTTTTTATTTTCCCATTGTCGACTTTTACGACTCCCATGGGATGAGATGGGGTGGTAGATTCTCTTAAGCCGCCACCACACGGCTACCAAATATTGGATAATGGAAAATATTGGATTGGGATATTGTAATTAAATAATGTATTTTATACACGGCATTATGTAATATGATATTGAAAAAAGAAAGACTCCAGAGCTTCTTGCCGGATCTTCTTTGGGAAGACCTATTTTTCGAATCGTTGTAGATTTTGACATTCATAAGAGCTTTATACAAGCCTAAACTGTGAATGGAGAAATTTTGACTTTGTCTTTGATACGTAGCTAAAAAGTTTAGGGTGTTTTACCGTTGGTAGGATTCCTATGCAGGGATCCGTCTAGGTAGGTACCACCCCAGTGCCAGTTATTCTGCCGTGAAGCAGTAGTGCGCAAACATTACTGTGTTTCGGTTTGAAGGGCACTGTGAGCTAGCGTAATCACTGGGCATATGAGACTTAAGAACTGATGTCTCAGGGTGACGGACGCAGTGTGGTGTCACACAGTAATTTTCTGGGTGACACAGCATTTGTTATGGGCAGACGTTACACTTACCATCCGGTGAACGTTTTGCTCTTTCCGTCACTTTTAAGAAACAAAGTAAAGAAATAAACGGTGTAGACTCTGAAATGTCTGACGTCATAGGATCGGGCCCACCACTACTATTACCAGAACAAGCTTTTAAGGTTAGGTTGAGTGATAAACGAGAATATTAGTAGCTAGCTGAGCTCCGCCGCCTTGTGGTAGCAGCTTAAAAGAAACTACCACCCAATCTCATCCCGTGGTTGTCGTAAAACTCGACAGAGGAAAAATTAAAACCAGAAGATGGGCAGCAGCATCTTCCCGGAACAACAGAATAAATGGGCTGCGGTTGCCAACCCGCCTACCAAGCGAGGCAACTATGACAAAATCCCCCCCAAAATGGGAGCTACAAACTTTGTAGCAAACTATGGGGGAGGCCTATGTTCAGCAGTGGACTAGTGATAGGCTGAAATGATGATGATGATACATACAGTCACGCCTTTTTTTAAATATGAGGTAGGCAGAGACGGAATGCGCCAGGAGAACATAACATCACATTCTTTTAAACAATATTTACTTCGTAGACTTACCTTAGAAAGTTTAGTGTCAGGAGGCACATTGGGTATACATTCTCGTAGATCGGTGAAAGCGGTGTTAATACTTTGCGTTCGTCTTCTCTCTTTCTTGTTCGCGGTGGTTCTTCTTTTGACCACCCTCACGAAAGAAGATGGTGAGGGTCTTTCGTATCGTAGAGGGAGGGATTGCATCTCGCAATCCAGTCCTGTGAACAATAATATATTACGTAACAGGAAAGTAAACCAGGCACCTTTAGCAGAACTGGTGGTAGGATGCCTATGGAGGAATCCGTCTAAGTAGGCACCACCCCAGGGTCAGATTGTCTAGAGCAGTAGTGTGCAAACACTACTGTGTTTCGGTTTGAAGGTCACTGAAAGCTAGTGTAATCACTGGGCATATGAGACTTAAGAACTGATGTTTCAGGGTGACGGGCGCAGTGTGGTGTCACACGGAAATATTCTGGGTGACACAGCATTTGTTATGGGCAGACGTTTTGCTCGTTTCGTCACTATGTCCATTACAAAAAAGGAGGCCTACTGGTGATAGGATTCCTATGCATTAATACATCTAGGTAGGTACCATCGCAGTACCATTTATTCTGCCGTGAAGCAGTAGTGTGCAAACATTACTGCGTTTCGGTCTGAACGGCACTGAGAGTCAGTGTAATTACTGAACACACAAGACTTCAGAATTGATGTCTCATTTGGCGTTTCCTTCATCACTGAACACGTGGTAAATCACAACTTTAAATTAAAAATTAGAACAATTTTAATGATGCCGGCCCGGGGATCGAAATCACATCACTCGCGTACTATGAAATTTAAGTCAGACGCCCAACCCCTGTTATGAGAGCAGTAAGATGTAATCCACAGCATAATATGTATTTAAGAACTAGCTGATGCTTGCGACTTCGTCCTCGTGGATATAGGTTTATAAACATCCCGTGGGAACTATTAGATTTTCCGGGATAAAAGTATCCCATGTACGTCTCCAGGATCCAAGCTATCTCTGTGCCGAATTTCTTTAAGTTCGGTTAATTGGTTGTGAAGAGGTGACAAACATACAGAGGGGCAGAGAGATTTACTTTCGAATTTATAATATTAAAATATAGATTGAAATTTCGTACTTAACGGTGGTAGGATTCCTATGCACAAATCCGTCTAGTTAGGTACCACCCCAGGGCCAGCTATTCTGCCGTGAAGCGGTAGTGCGGAATCATTATTGTGTTTCGGTCTAAAGGGCACTGAGAGCTAGCGTAATCACTGGGCATATGAGACTTAAGAGCTGATGTCTGAGAGTGACGGGCGCAGTGCGGTGTATTACACAGAAATGTTTTGTGTGACACAACATTTGTTATGGGCAAACGTTGCACTTACCATCACGCGAATGGCGTGCCCGATTTGACGTCAGTAAGTAACATTACTGACGTCAAAAGGGTTTGTGAAGTTAATAGATGATGGAGACTTCAGGACTGTGATTTGCGGCTTTTAATGAGAGAACTATGTTCAACGGTGGACTTGCGATAGATTTAAATGGTGAAGGTGTGATAGACTCCAGCCCTACGGAAGAAAGTGACGACACGAGCGATTCGTTCACCTGATGGTTAGTGTCAGACTTTGCCCAAATGCTATGTCACTCAAAAATTTCAGTGTCAAATGCTGTGTGACTTCGGCTAAACGGAGACGTAAGATCTTACATGAAATTAATAAATCATCCTATATTATTTTGATCTTTCTTTTTCATGGGAAAGGCATAATGCATACCCGCCTTCACGGGTGGAAGGACGGGTTATGCCGGACTGCATCATCATCATACTCATCATTTCAGCCTATGTCCACTGCTGAACATAAGCCTCCCTCATAGAGTGCCAAAAAAGTTTGTAGCTCTCAGTTTGGGGGGATTTTGCCATAGTTGCCACGCTTGGCAGGCGGGTTGGCAACCGCAGTTTATTTATTCAGATGTTTCGAGAAGATGCTGCTGCCCATCTCCTGGTTTTTATTTTCCCTATGTCGAGTTTGACGACACCCACGGGATGAGATGGGGTGGTAGATTCTTTAAGGCTGCTACACGGCATGTCGGACTTCCACCGACTAAAACCCTATGGTTGGCAGGACCATGGGAACGCTCGCGCACCCATCCGCAACCAAATCGGCGCCCCTTCCTCATCAGAGGACAGCTCCTCTCCTCTCTCCTTCCTGCTAAGGCGCACCGGAACGCAGGTCGCGCCTATGCCCGCAACGAACCCCCCAAGTCCGTCACGCGGAGGCCACGTGGCCGGGCGACTTGCACTCGAAAGCACCAGTATTCCCGGCCCCGGCAGCGGCCGCCGACCACATTTAGGCCGCGGAGGATAGGAAGGAATATTTTTATTTTTTATCTGTCTTAATCTTACCTGGATTTTGTACGTAGTTGTGGTGCATCACGTTATGATGGTAGGTGTCGTAAGGTTCATTGCCAGTTATCTGCATGTCATCGTATCCTACGAAAAAAGAACACTCTGTAGATACTCATTCTGTTGTTCATTCCATATAAGCTCAACTTCTAAACTATTTTTTTTATTGTATAAAGTGATGAAACGAGCAAACCGTCCACCTGATAAGTGCAACGTCTGCCCATAACAAATGCTATGTCACCCATAAAATCTCTGTATGACCACCACACTGTGCCCATCACCCTGAGACATAGGTTTTTAAGTCTCATATGCCCAGTGATTACGCTAGCTCACAGTGCCCTTCAAACCGAAACACAGTAATGTTTGCACACTACTGCTTCACGGCAGGATAACTGGCCCTGGGGTGATACCTACCTAGACGAATTCCTGCATAGGAATCCCACCAGTGAAAATGTCCCTCTGACCGATTTTCGGCAGCAACTTACCGAATTCTGTCAGAAGTAATCAACTGCGCAAGAGATACTATAGTGCCGCAAGTGTACGCGCAAACACAGGTGCACTCACTTCGTCCCAACCTACCCGTGCTATATGTAACGGTAATGCAACAAAACAACACAGACCCAAAAACCAACAATTTGTGTTTTGCACAAATGTTGGCTCCGCCTGCGACCCGCACCCAGGACCCGAAGCGTGGATAAGGTACTCTAACCATAAGGCCAAGCGGATGTCAATATGATATAATTACCACGTATAATTATGGTAATTATATCTTATATGACATCAGCATCAGATAATGTAACGAGTACAGAAAGCAAGCTTCATATAATGTGTGCTCCAGCAATGCACACATAGACATCTCTCACATTATATATTGCACTTACCGTCAGGTGAACGTTTTGCTCGATCCGTAACATTAAAAAAAAACCGTAAGAATTCTGCTCGGTACATTAACAATTATTAATTAATAGATAAATATTAATTGAGAATAACAGAAAGGTTACACATGTTTTAATGGTGGAAGGATTCCTTTGCAATCCGTCTAGGTAGGTACCATCCCAGGGCCAGTTATTCTGCCGTGAGGCAGCGGTGTGCAAACATTACTGGGCTTCGGTCTGAAGAAGTCTGATAGCTAGTGTAATCACTGGGCATATGAGACTTAAGAACTGATGTCTCAGGGTGACGGGCGCAGTGTGGTGTCACACAGAAATGTTCTGGGTGACACATCATTTGTTATGTGCAGAACTTGCACTTACCAACAGGTGAACGTATTGCTGGTTTCTCCACTTTATTCAAAATATAAAGTTAGACCATGTAATTTGCACTCTCATGGCGCTCAGAGAAATTCCATTTTAGTAAGCTATACTAGCTTACTACTAAATTAATGTGTCAAATTCAAATAGACGATCTGCTCGTAATCTCACCATAACTCCTGCCGATATAGTTGTTCGTGTCGTGGTAGACGTCCTGGGTGTCGAACTCGTGACCCTCGCCACTTGAGCTCGGCCAGTACACGCCGCCGTCCATTGGGCTACCTGCTATAAGAAAACAAAATCTATGTCAAGCACACAGGAAATGCCGTTGGCCAATTTTGACCTCAGCGACAACTTCCGTATACCGTGAGAATCAAATCAGCGCAGGAGATATTGTAGTGCCTCAAGTGTACGCGCAAACACACATGCACTCACTCATCCTAACCTCCGCCCATTATAACGGTCATTCGATAAGATCGGAACTAACAGAAAGTGCACAATGTCTTCCTACCCATAGGATCAAAAAGTTTACAAAACAAAGACTTTAATTAGGGTTATCCATACTAATATTATAAATATATACTGGTGGTAGGATTCTTATGCAGGAATCCGTCTAGGTAGGTACCACCCCAGGGCCAGATATTCTGCCGTGAAGCAAGAGTGTGCAAGCATTGCTTGTGTTTCGGTTTGAAGGGCACTGTGAGCAAGTCTAATCACTGGGCATTTGAGACTTAAGCATCTGATGTCTCAGGGTGACGGGCGCATTGTGGTGTCACACAGAAGTATTCTGGTATCCTGGGGACGGACCCAGGATGCAAGCTATTTTTCAGCCAAATTATATCAACATCGGTTCAGCGGTTGAACCGTGAAAAGTTAACAAACAGACAGAGGGGCAGAGTGAGTTACTTTCGCATATATGGATGGATAATGGAGACGGACATAGAATACTTTACATCCCAAAAAAAAAAGTTCCTACGGAATATTTAAAAAACGTATATCCACGTGGACGACGTAGTCGCGGGCTTCTGCTAGTAATGTTATAAATGCGAAAGTAACTCTCTCTGTCCCTCTGTCTGTTTGTTACCTTTTCACGGCTCAACCGTTGACCCGATCTTGACGAAATTTCTCATAAGGATACCTTGCATCCTGAAGACAACCATAGGATACTTTTTATCCCATGAAATCATGTTTCCCACTTTTTGGATGGATTTAAAAAACCAATATCCACGTGGACGAAGTCGCGGGCATCAGCTAGTAATTTATAAATAACGTTATGTGATATAAAGATCTCCGAGGTCTTATCTCTCGAACTGGAGAAGACAAGAGCCTCAATCAAGCCTAAACTGAATGAAGAAATTTTGACTTTCTTTACCTTGATGTGGTGGCTGGCAGTAGAAGGGCGGTTCATATCTGTCGAAACCCTCGTCAGAAGGTGACATGCTGCCGTAGCTTGACATCGGACCTGGAGACAATAACATCTAGATTATTAAGTATCCGTGTGGTAGCGGCTTAAGAGAATCTACCACCCCATCTCATCCCGTGGGTGTCGTAAAAGTCGACAGAGTGAAAATAAAAACCAGGAGATAGGCAGCAGCATTTTCCGGGAACATCTGAATAAATAAACTGCGGTTGGCAATCCGCCTGCCAAGCATGGCAACTATGGCAAAATCCCCCCAAAATGAGAAGCTACTAACTTTCGTGCGATCCATGGGGGATCGTGGTGGTAGGATTGCTATGCAGGAATCCGTCTAGGTAAGTACTACCGCAAGGCCAGTTATTGTGCCGTGAAGCACTAGTTTGAAACATTACTGTGTTTCGGTCTGAAGGGCACTGAAAGCTAGTGTAATAACACTGGGCATATGAGATTTAAGAACTTATGTCTCAAGGTGAAGGGCGCAGTGTGGTGCTACACAGAAATATTCTGAGTAACACAGCATCTGTTATGGGCAGACGTTGCACTTACCATCAGGTGAATGTTTTGCTCGTTTCGTCCCATTATGAAATGAAAAAAGTTACAATTTTTTTTACAGTTTGTTAGTTTGTTTTCTTTTTCGACACTATAATCCAGATATTTGCCATATAGTTGTTCTAGTGACATTATACCCTGCATCGTTAAAGATTTTTTTTGTTCCTATTGTTGTACGCTGGCAATGTGTATTTTTTAATACCCGTTTTATTTTATTTATTGTTTTCATTTTTCCTTGTTTTGTTTACAATTATGCCTGTATTTATTATGTAGGTGCTTAAAATAAATTTCTCTTTCTTTCTTTCTAATAACCGTCCGTCCGTGTGGTGGCGGCTCGTTAAAAGAGTACTACCACTCCATCTCATCCAATAGATCTCGTAAAAGGCGAGTCAGGAATTAAACTGTACTGTTTGTTTTGGTGAAACGTGGATTGTGGCAGTCATCTGTTTTTGCAGTGAGTGCCCAGTCTCTGACTACCCCTTATGGGATACAGTCGTGATCTTATGTATGTAGGTATGTAATAAAACTAAGTTTACGGATTTTATAAGCGTTCAATTTTTAAACTATTTATAACCCGAAGTGTCGAGCGCTTTACATCACCCATAATCACGGGGGGACTAGAGATGTCAGACTTCCTGGTGTCATAGGTAATCCGGGATACCTTCAGCTTTTAATTTTTTTTCCGATTTTTGGTCTGATCTACGAAAAATGAGCTTACAGTGTCTTGAAGTGGTATGCTTGCTTTTTGTTTTAATTATAGGAAGCCACAACTGCCGACTACTGTCGAGAGCCATCAACTGCGCAGGAGATATTATAGTGCCACAAGTGTACGCGCAAACACAGAGGCACTCACTCGTCCCAACCGCTCCCGATGTAACGCTGACGCGATAAGATCGGAGGTAGGCTAGGATGCAGTGTCAGAAACACGGGGACAATCACAACACAACCAGACTCGAAAACCAACAATTTATGTTTTACCACAAATATTGGCTCCAGCTCGGATTCGAACCCAGGACCCGCGGCTTATAAGTCAGGTACTCTGAACACTAAGCCACGCGATCGTGGCCTAATGTCAGAGCCAACCATCTACTCTATTTGAATCATGGTGTTTTTTTTAATTTCAATAGCCTCGCGATCAATCCTTGAGAGGAATCGGTGTCCTTTTACGTGAGTTTGTGGTCTATCAAATCTGATTTAATGGTAAGGATGATCCAGAACATGGTCACAGACTATATACTATGTACAGCGTCGATGCTTCTCAGCAGCTATGTTCTTTTACTCTGGTTTTTATAGCCCATGGGTGCTTTAAAGCGCTTGAAACGTCGTATTATAATAACAATTAACGCGATGTAATTCGTAAAAATAGTTTATTAAATAAATTACTTAATTTTGTACCTTATTGGCTGATTAAAAAAAAACTCTATATATTTTTGAAATAAGAATATTTATTCAAAGTTAATACTTCAATATCCTCCCGCGTTACATGTTTCAACATGAATATCTCAGAATATCTTTCTTTCCAGTTACTTTCTATGTGTTTGGTATTTTTATTTTCAGTTCGGTCCGTGATATTTCTGTTCAGGTCGATCAGTTATATTTTTTGATGAATCAACTCTGAATTACTGGTGGTAGGATTCCTACTGCAGGAGTCCGTCTAGGTAGGTACCACCCCAGGGCCAGTTATTCTGCCGTGAAGCAGAAGTGTGCAAACATTACTGTGTTTCGGTTTGAAGGGCACTGTGAGCTAGCGTAATCACTGGGCATATAAGACTTAAGAACCCATTGTCTCAGGGTGATGGGCACAGTGTAGTGTCACACAGAAATTTTCTGGGTGGCACAGCATTTGTTATGGGCAGACGTTGCACTTACCATCAGGTGAACGTTTTGCTCGTTTCATCACTTTATGCAATAAAAAAAAACTAAATCATATTTTTAGTTAGTAATTGTTCATTACTTTATCTCTTTGGGGGTGGATTACAAAGACCGTAAAAAAACAGACTTATATTTACAAACAGAAGCCTACTAAATTTCATATTTGTAACTTCAAAAATTCTCGTAAAAAACTTTTGTCACTTTTTTACCCTTGAGAGGTAAATTTCAAAGCTGCGATGATTGTGCATTTTATTAATAAACGGACGCCTTAACATATATTTCCATATTGAAAATTTCAAAAATTTGGCTCTTCCTATACAACTACTTTTGTACCTTATTTTACCCCCTAAGTGAACAAATTTTTAAAACACTTATACGAAAGACATTAATTTATAAACAGAAGCTTAAACAACAATTTCAACATTTATAACTTCAAAAATGATAGGAAGTGCCTATGCCTACTGCCTATATATTAAATCCCATATTAAACATTCATTCCTTATTTGAACTCTAATTTTTTTTAAAAACGCTAACGAAATTGACTTGTATTTATAAACAGAAGTCTTCACTCCAATTTTAGTATTTATAACTTCAGAAATGATGAACTTTCATTTAAAACTTTTTTTTATTGGATTATGTATCGAAACGAACGTTCACCTGATGGTAAGTGCAACGTCTGCCCGTTACAAATGCTGTGTCACACAAAACTTTTCTGTGTGACACCACACTCCGCCCGTCACCCTGAGACATCAGTTCTAAGTCTCATATGCCCAGTGATTACGCTAGCTCTCAGTGCTCTTTAAATCAAAACACAGTGGGGTGGACCTACCTAGACGGATTCCTGCAGAGGAATCCTACCACCAGTAAAAACTTTCATCCCCTATTTTACCCCAGGGATAAATTTTCAAAAAATCATTTTCAAAAAGGTTCACCCCCGCG
Source organism: Luehdorfia chinensis (assembly GCA_019845155.1). Classification (NCBI taxonomy): domain Eukaryota; kingdom Metazoa; phylum Arthropoda; class Insecta; order Lepidoptera; family Papilionidae; genus Luehdorfia; species Luehdorfia chinensis. Next base: position 1,278,191 of record JAHVAK010000072.1, read on the forward strand.
GTAAACGTGACGTGACGAGCGGCGAACCGCGTCGCCGCTGTTTTGGTAAGAGTCCAAAATATCTTATTGGACTCGAATCTACGTTCCCACGAGCAGCATTGCATGTTATGGTATTATTCTGCAGGAATAAACGCAGTCCGTACAATACCTTAGTCGCCTCTTACGAAACCTCTGACGGACATCTATTTGTTTCAGAAGTTTCCGAAAATGGGAGGAGAAATTTATAATTTACTTTTCAAAATACTTCAAAAAAGCAGTATATTTTCTTATGTATGTTCGGGCATAATTAATGATTTTGATTATTAGTCATTTAATTTGGTCAAGTTCTGATGATGGGGTCCATGAGAAAATCATGAAACTCATAAATTATGTCGTAGGATTTCCATGCAGAAATCCGTCTAGGTAGGTACCACGCCAGGGCCAGTTAATCTGCATTATGCAGTAGTGTGAAAACAATACCGTGTTTCAATCTGAAGGGCACTGGCAGCTAGTGTAATCACTGGGCATATGAGACTTAAGAACTGGTGTCTTAGGATGATGGGCGCAGTGTGGTGCCACATACAAATGTTCTGGGTGACACAGCATTTCTTATGGACAGACGTTGCTTATTATCAGGTGAACGTTTTGCTCGTCTCGTCACTATATAAAAAAATATCGCAAAGGCATGTTTGGAGATGCTGCCTTGAAGTACGTTTTTTTGATTATACTTTATCTATATTCAAAATCTACATCACGGATTTAGAACATCAACATTAAAAAGATTGTTCGAAGTTATAAAATGTTGGACGGCAATGAGCGGGAACTAACAAAATACTATATAATTTTGTGATATCTGAATACATTTTACATACACGTGGCGCGCACGTTTTGACGGACCGACAATACAATACAATATTATTGTTTACGTTAACGTTGAAGTGCCGTAGCGATGTTAGCTAGCTCCAAATTAAAGGCGGATTCGACTCGAATATTCTACGCTTTATGTCCTGGGTGTATTGCGCGCTTTAACTTGCGCCGTCAGTTATTTAGTCTATAATGTTCAGTTTATAACCGGCTTCAACAAAAAGGAGGCGGCTCTCAATTCGTATGTTCAGCGATAACACTTTACCACCTACACCGATTTCGATGATTATTTTGTTATTAGAAAACGGGTTCCATTGAACATACATAAAAAATACGACGAATTGAGTATCTCTACCTTTTTTGAAATCGGTTAAAAATGAAGACGTTTTCCCCTACCGGATGTAACGCTTGTGATCAAGACCGGAAGGAGGTCGGATGTAGTATCCGAGACTGATGATTTTTTTTATTTACGGATCAAAGTGACGTGACCAGCAAAAAGCCCACATGCCGTGTCGCACTGAAAAATTCCGTGTGGTATATACCACACTGCGCTAGTCACACCCAGCGCTCACCACCCATATGGCCGGCCCATTGCCACTTCTGCTTTCTAATCCTTAAGGCTATGTCGGTGTAAGCGTATATATGCGAACATATTCTGCAGTATCCCGGCGGTCCCAAAAACACCCTGTAGGCATTGTTATATTGAGCGCGAAATGATTTCTGAGTGTAGCTACTGGTGGTAGGATTCCTGTGCAGGAATCCGTCTAGGTAGGTACAGCCTCAAGGCCAGTTATTCTGCGGTGAAGCAGTAGTATGCAAACATTACTGTTTCGGTTTGAAGGGCACTGAGAGCTAGCGTAATCACTGCGCATATGCGACTTAAGAACTCATGTGTTAGGGTGACGGGCGCAGTGTTGTTGCTCAGTGCCCTTCACACCAAACACAGTAATGTTTCATCAAAGCATAACTGGCGTGGGGTGATACTTACCTAGACGGACTCCTGCATAGGAATCCTACCACCACTAAAATCTTAATGTCAACTTTATATGAAGCGATGAAATATAGCTTTTCACTCTTAGGGTATTACGAATCTTATACACGTGAATATTCGTCGTAGTTTCAGCCTATCACAAGTCCACTGCTGAACATAGGCCTCCCCCATAGAGAGCCACAAAAGTTTGTAGCTCTCATATTGAAGGGATTTTGCCATAGCTGCCACGCTTGGCAGGCGGGATGGCAACCGCAGTTTATTTATTCAGATGTTCCAGGAAGATGCTGCTGCCCATCTCCTGGTTTTAATTTCCCTCTGTCGACTTTTGCGACACCCACGGGATGGGATGGGGTGGTGGATTCTCTTAAAATTGTTAAAGTCGATACTCATTATATAAATATTAACGTACATTAAACTTAGAAATGTAATTACTTACCTAGTCTCAAAAAAAAATATTGATTACTATCCACCAGTATTGTAAATCACATCACACACAATTTTCACAGACTGTAATTGTTTAAAAAGAAATTCTGAACAGATACATGAATAAATATATAATTTTCGCGCCAAAAACTTATCTGTGGACCTTAACAATTTACAAAATGGCGGGCGACACTATACACCTGATATGGGTTTTAAATAAATAATCACTGCTGTTAAAAATTGTTTCGTCAGAGATGAAATTTCAATTTGCTTATCCCACGCCCGATTTGTGTCCCGTCGAGCTTAAACTAATTCCCTATTCGCTCGAGTCCACTGCATTGGGGATGGGAGGAGTTAAGATACGCGGGAACGCCTCAACACTACGTAACCAACTGGGATCGCTGAGTTTTTGACAGCTTCAATGAAGGGATGGCTTTATTATGTGTAGCTTAGAGGAGTTCTTAGTGAATTAATGGTTTCATGTGTGTATATTAGATAATCACTAATATAGGTCCTACATATTTATTGTCAAATAAATTTTTTTTTATTGTAGAAAGTGACGAAACGAGCAAAACGTTCACCTGATGGTAAGTGCAACGTCCGCCCACAACAAATGCTGTGTCACCCAGAATATTTCTGTGTGACACTACACTGCGCCCGTCACCTAGAGACATCAGTTCTTAAGTCTCAAATGCCCAGTGATTACACTAGCTCACAGTGCACTTCAATCCGAAACACAGTAATGCTTGCACACTACTGCTTCACGGCAGAATAACTGGCCCTGGGGTGGTACCTACCTAGACGGATTCCCTACCACCAGTTACATAACGTAGTACATATAATATATGTACTACTTTTAAAAGATAGAAAGAACAGAATGATTTTTTATTTAATGTACATTTTACAGTGATACATACATACAATTTACCTCACAAAATGCCTAAGTTCTGGGCATGTCGTATGGCATTAAAAAAAGGGAAGGACCCAGAGTTTCTTGCCGGTTCTTCTCTGATACGGTCTTATTTTTTTAACCAGTGTAGATTTAGAAGTTCATGGGACATTAAATTCAATGAAAAAAAATAATTGGCTTTTGTGGATCCAGGAGGAAAACCTCATCATTCATCATTATCATTTCAGCCTATCTCTAGTCTACTGCTACCGTAGGTCTCCCCCATAGATTTGCACAAAACTCTCGATTTGGGGGATTTTGCCATAGTTTGCCGCTTGGCAGGGCGGGTTGGCAGCCGCAGTTTATTTATTTACATGTTCCAGAAAGATGCTGCAGCCCATCTCCTGTTTTCCATTTTCCCTCTGTCGACTTTTACGACACCCACTGCTAGTAAGAGAATCATCGGACCTTTTTTTTTGTTATTTAGTGTCATAAATGTAAAGATGTAGAAACACTCCGGCGGATCACGTCATACCCTGGGAATTTAAGATTCTTGTACATACAGAAAATATTTTTTCGACATCAGTATTCTATCGTATAACTCTTTGCGCTCTTTATTATTAACAGAAACGGTTACTGAAATAGATAAGCTCAATTTTTTTTTGCTACTTTTTTTGTTCATTCGTACATACGTACAATAAAGAAAATATGATGTCGTTAAAATTATTGTCTTCTGCATTTTCATAATTGAAAACCAAACCACCTTGAAAAGAAGTATTATCGAAATTTCCTTACTTCTTTTACAAGCTTTGTAAGTTATAAACCGAGTATATATATAGTTATATGCACGAGCATAGAATATTTAAGTTTTACGAAATATCCCTGTTTCACCACAACCGCACCGCGTTCACCTTTACCGTTACACTTTATACTTTTATTGACTTATTTTTGTGTTGTTCCGCGTACAATTTATGTTACAAAATACGATCATTATTACTCTGCATTTTTGCCGCCAATTTAATAAAAGACAATGACTTTTTTTTTAAACATGATTCTAAGGCAGAAAAGGAATCAACGAATCAGGAAAAGCCGCAATTGACTCCGCCCCATAACAGTGTTTTTGTGCTATCCCTTTCTATCCAATACTGGACTCTTAATTTATTATCGAAACAATTATAATCATTCGATAATATTAACATGTCAGTAATATTAATAATGTTTATTTACTCTCACAATAATGGCTTAACAATTTTTTTTTTAAAGGAGAAAGTGACGAGAAGTTCACCTGACGGTCAGGGCAACGTCTGCCCATAACATATGCTGTGTCACCCAAAACAACTTGGTATGGCACTATACTGCGCTCGTCACCATGACACATCAGTACTTGTCTCATATGCCCAGTGTATACACTAGCTATCAGTGCCCTACAAACCGAAACACAGTAATGTTTGCGCACTACTTCAGGCAGCATTGCCACCAATAAAATTCATATAAATATTTAGGAATCTGCTCGCGTTTGCAATGCAATTATTCATTAGTTATTGAATCTTGTCCAACATTTTGTCATGGAGCGTGCTTTAGTATCTACTGAGACTTTGCAAATTTTACAAAAAAAGGAGACACCTACGGAGTTTCAAAAAAAAAATGGCGTTCGACAAACCAAATTTGTATTTCTTACGTCGAATAAATCAGTTTTATTTCATTTCAAATCACTACTTCGTATCGATCTTTGCTCTGCTTTTCTTTTTCTAATAGTAAGAGTCTTGCGAGTCAACTGCGCATTTAAAAATAAAATGAAAGTATTTTTAATGAAAACGCAGACAAATGATTAAAACGCCTGCTGTGTTAAACAGAGTAAATAATAATCGTAAATAAATATGTTATCTTGATATATTGTATAATGTCTTTTCATAGTATTTAAATTTATTCCTTGCTTTCTGACACGTAGTACGTATTATTTATTTTCTTGTTATATTATTTTGATAGGCGATTGCATTATGAACTGCATGGTTAATTCTGCCATTGACACACGGAAGATACCTAGAGGTGTCAGCAGGAAAGCGTTGGCTTACTTGCAAACATAATGCTGAGCTGAAACCGTATCGATCCAACATCGCAATATTTTGAAATTTTCTACAGGTTTAAGGTAATAAATTTGCTATTGTACTTTTATTACATTTCGTGTCGTATGTACCATTTTGCTGGATTGATATAATAAGTGGTTATTAACGGTGTATTTTTATAGTTTTCTCGTCTGGTTGGGAAATCTCAATACACGTTTAAAGCACCATTTCGCGTCTCTCTATACTCTGCTTTGCTCTTATCAGTAGAAACGTATACCAAACTAAATATACGTCTCAAATCAGTACTTCCTGTCGCTCTTTATTATGCTTTTCTCCTTCTAATACGTATAGATGTTTAAACATGATTGATTGATGATGTTGAATATGATTCCATCATCATCACTTCAGCTTATCACTACTCTTATGCTGAACATAGGCCTCCCGCATAGATTGCCACAAAAGTTTGTAGCTCTCATTTTGGGGGGTTTGTGCCATGGTTGCCACGCTTGTCGGTTGGGTTGGCAACCGAAGTTTATTTATTCAGATGTTGCAGAAGATGCTGCTGCCCATATTTTGGTTTAAATTTCCCCTCTGCCGACTTTTACTAGGGAACCAAGGGATGAGAGGGGGTGGTTTTTTCTCTTAATCGCCACCACACGATTTAGCAACCAATATTTCACGTCGCTCTATACTCTACTTTGTTCTCTGTTTTATGATGCACTAGTTTCTTTTCTACTGAAATCTTCTTCTCTTCTACTGAAATCATTTCATTAGTAATTTTTACCTGTTACTGTGTCTATGATCCAATTTTGCAGCTGACTTTTAAACCAGTTCCACTTGACCGATTGAGCTGAAATTTAACATGTGTATCTTCGATACAATAATATGACACAGTGGAGCTAGTCTTATGATGGAGGCAGATGGTGGTCATAGAGACTCCTCAACTGTGCAAGATAGTGCCCCGTAGCTCTGTTGCCGTGTGGTGGCGGCCTACGAGAGTCAACTAACCCCATCTCATCCCGGGGGTGTAAAAGTCGACAGAGGAAAAATTAAAACCCTGAGATGGGCAGCGGCATCTGCCTGGAATATCAGAATAAATAAACTGCGGTTGCCAACCCGCCTGGATTATGACATAGTTGCCACACGTGGCACTGGTGATGGGATTCCTATGCAGGAGTCCATCTAGGTAAGTACCACCCCAGGGCTAGTTATTCTGCCGTGATGCAGTAGTGTGCAAACATTACTTGTGTTTCGGTTAGCAGGGCACTGAGAACTAGTGTAATCACTGGGCATATGAGACTTTAGAAGTCATGTCTCAGAGTAACGGGCGCAGTGTGGTGTCACACGGAATTGTTCTGGATGATACAGCATTTGTTGTGGGCGGACGTTGCACTTACCATCATGTGAACTTTTTGCTCGTTTCGTCACTATCTCCATTAAAAAAAAAGAATGGCAAAATCCCCCCAAAACGAGAGCTACAAACTTTTGTGGCAATCTTTGGGGGAGGTCTATGTTCGGTAGTAGATTAATTATAGGCTGAAATGATGACTGTAGCCCTAGCAACATTTGAAATCCACTCACCTCGCTAATAAAAGCTTAAAAAAATTATATAATTTTTGTTTTAAAACTTATTTTTATTAAATATTGCTTCTTTATCTTTATATAAACGATTTAAAATTTACTTCTCTTTAAATGAAACTAATTTTACGGATTTTATCGCGTTTAATTAGACTATTTATAACCCGACGTTTCGAGCGCTTTTCAGCACCCATGGTCACGGAAAGCACTCGAAACGTCGGGTTATAGATAGTCTAATTACACGCGATAAAATCCGTAAAATTAGTTTCATTTAAATGTGTAGTGTTCGCGTTAATATAAGAGATCTTTACTTCTCTGTCAAGTGCATTATTCCTCCTACAAGATGTACGAGTATACAAACTGGATTGTGAACGCGGTCTCTCTTAAATTGTAAATTCTTAAGCGAAAAGACCAGTAAAACTCGAATAAAAGAACATACAGCTAACGTGAAGCATCAACTCTCTAAGAAATCTGCAGCCCGTAACCATGTTCTGGATCATCCCAATAATTGACCAAAAATGATTCACGATACAATTGAAATAAAAACACCCTATTTCAATGGAGAAGATAGTTGGGCACCACTGATCTGTTTATGCCTTTGCCTTGGCATGTGATCTGACACAACTGATTACTTCGTTTTCGCGGGTTCCTGACGTGGAGGATCATACACCTTCACTGTTGGACCTTCTGCTGACCTGTTATCCGGACAGCTATCAAGTCTCCATCGAAGCCCCTCTGGACTCTTCAGATCACTGCCGGATCCGGAGTACGGTGCCTCTCACGTGGCCATCGCGGTCGCGGCCTGCAGGCAACCGGCGTGGGTGGCGCTACAGGTCAGCAGATTGGGATGCGATGCTGTCTTTAGTTGCATCCTACCCTTGGGGGCGGGTTTGATTCTCTCCTAGATGATCCGGACGCCGTTGCTGAATCTGTCGCTGATGTTAACGGAATGAAACTCTTCATTGCATTAGCTGTGTTGTCCATCGGCAGATCTCAGTCTTGATTTGGTTGCAGCTGCAAAATGGCTCCTCGTCAAAAGCAAGAGTGTTACCGGGCCTGGGAGAATGCATCGGCGTCCCGAGATCTAAAACTAGCGTTCTAAAATAAGAAGTACATCTCTGCCCATAGGTCCTTCAAAAGAGTTATTGCCAAGTCAAAGTCAGAGCACATTGACAGAATTGGCGAGAAACTAGTTTGCCTCCTTACGAAAACTCGGGCATTCTGGTCTCACGCCAAAGCTGTACTTGAGAATTTCTCTCAGCAATCACTTTCATCTCTGCACAGGGAAGGATAACTCGCTGGCCCATGCCGCAAAGGAGAAGGTCGATCTATTGGGCTTGCGGGCAACTCGTCTCGATTATTGGGGAAACTCACCGCTTTAGTGCACCCGATCATAGAGATCTATCCTAGAGGTACCGCGAGAAGCACTAGCTGATTAGTCAGAGCCAGTACCGTTTCCGTCGGGACTCGTGACGAGTGTCGCTCAGCTGGTGATCTTCTGGTATACCTCACTCAATGGTGTGTGGAGGTATCCGCGGGCAAGGGGGACTTACATTATAATTAATGCGAATTTAAAATTACGAGATTAAATAAAAAGGACATGAGGAGTCCTCCAACCCGCATCGGGACAGCGTGGCGGACTCTTCCCGCCCCCAAAACCCTCTCAGAAATAAAAAAGAGGCCTCGTCTGCAGAAGCCTATTAATGTGAGCCTGTGCCCAGCAGTGGGACATTAATAGGCTGTTATTTTCTATTTTACTTTTAAATAAAAGATCAATGCATCTTTTTCCAAAATGGATTTCAAGTATCTATTTCTTTGTCAGGAACTATTCTTTGAATTCTTTTTTGGACGAGGTAAGAGTCTATATATTTGGACGAGGTAAGAGTGTATATGGTGTAATCATACTTATCTATTGTATGCTTTATTAAATATAAGGTAAGCGCCTACATCCCGAGCTACCACGACTCTTTCGTTTATTGTTATTGTTTCAGACTAAATTATAGGTGCAAAATTGACCTTATTAGCACTTGAAATAAGGACCTGCATATGTCGATTAACTTTCTATTATTTTCTTATAACCATTGTCATTTTCTGAATACATTTATTTGCACCGTCGCTGCGATACAATTTATTGTTTTACTTTCATATATAAAGGTGATAGAGTTGAAGGACTTTATTCAGCTGCAGTGTGTAGAACTCCATAATGAATAAAGTGCTTATAGCAATGGCGGCAACGGTGAGTGTTTTTATATCGTCGTATATCGTAAAAGTCGACAGAGGAAAAATTAAAACCGGAAGATGGACAGCAGCATATTTTACGAACATCAAAATAAATAAACTGCGAATGCCAACCCGCTTGCCGAGTGCTGCAACTATGGTAAAATCCTGCCAAAAGTGAAGCTACAAACTTTTGGTGTTTGACGGGGGAGGGCTAGTTCAGCAGTGCACTCGTGATAGACTGAAATTATGATGATGATGATGATTGTGGTCTTCCGAATAAGCTACCAACGAAATGCCAGTTATTCTGCAGTCAAGGAGAAGTGTGTTTCGGGCTGAAGGACAAATTTTCGTATTTAAAAATTTGTTTAATTTACCTATTTAATGTAATCTTTCTTTCATTTTCAGTCACTGATCGTGGCGTCCGCTGGACCCTGTAAGTTATTCTTTTTCGTCATATCATGTCTGATTACCTGATATCGACGTTTTGCTCGGCTCGTCACTTTTTTGGCGTTTGTGTTACAGTAGTAGCCTAGCTACGCTACTGTTTGAGTAGTACGACCGTCGGTAGTACAGCCTAGCTACGCTACTTGCTAAGCTCCGATGGACTCGCTGACCAAAGATGGGTATGGTTCTCCAGCATTTCGGAGGTTGAAACCGATAACGAGAAGTGCTTTCGTGTCTTTCGACAAGACCCACTTCTGGGTTGCGTCCAAGGAGTAAGTAAGTGTGACCACCATACGGTGGCGTAGTGTGAAACTTCGATAGCGCGAAGCAGGAAGTACTTATTGACCTTGAGCTTCTTATGTGGTGATATTAAACCAATGACTTGCGAAAATATTTTAATGTTATCTTTATCATCATATTTTTACTGCAGGTAGAACTCCTTTGTATCCGTCTAGGTTACCTCTAGGCCAGTTATTCTGCCGTGTGGCGGTAGTGTGCAAACACTACTGTGTGTCGGTCTGAAGGGCTGTCAGAGCTAGCGTAATCACACATATGAGACTTAAGATCTGATGTCTCCGGGTGACGGACGCAGAGTAGTGCCACAAGGAATGCTCTGTGTAACACAGCATTTGTTATGGGCAGACGCTGCACTTCCCATCAGATGAACATTCTGCTTGTCTCTTCACATTATCCAACTAAAAAAGCCACTGGTGGATATTGGTGTATTTTTTTTCTTTTTTTTATTCTAATAAGTGACGAGACGAGCTAAACGTTCACCTCATGGTAAGTGCAACGTTTGCTCATAACAAATGCTTCGTCTCCCAGAACATCTATGTGACACAACACTGCGCCCGTCACCTTGAGACTTTAGCTCGTAAGTCTCATATGCCCAGTGATTACGCTAGCTCACACTGCCCTTCAAACCAAAACACACTAATGTTTGAGAACACTACTGCTTCACGGCAGAATAACTGGCCCTGGGGTGGTACCTACCTAGACGGGTTCCTGCATAGGAATCCTACTATTATTGGGTACCTACTATTGGTTGTGGTTGCATGCATACATCATATGACTTTATGTGCCACCGCAGTGCCAGTTATTATATATTATCTGACGTCAAGCAGCGGCATGCCAGTCATTACTATGCTTCGGTCTGAAGGACACTGTCGGCCATGGTACGCATCTGCGACTTAAGAACGGACGTACAAGGCTGACTAGCGCATCGCACATAAAGGTTCCTGGTAACATAGGTTAGTTACGGGCAGACTTTGGGTTGCACTTGCCATCAGGTGACCGATTTACCCGTCACTTCACTTTCATCAACTAAAAAAAATCTGTTTTATGTTCACACAGCGCTAATGCCCTACCGAAACAACCCCAACGATGCACTCTACTACAACGACCCCGGAACTGCTGCAACTGCTACTGCCGGCAGCGCTTCCACCGGATCCAGTTTCGCCGATGGAAATGGCTACGCTGTTGCAAATAGTGTTTCAACAGGTTTTGCCAGAGCTACCGCACTAGGACGGCATCATAAAGGCGATAGCAATGATGATTGTGTTGACGACAAAAGACATCATCACCATGATAAAGGCGATTGCGATGATGATAGCGATGACGACAAATGCTGCCACAAAGGACATCATGATCACGATAAATGCGATTGTTGTTGTTGTTGCCATGGCGACAAATGCTGCCACAAAGGACATAATCATCATCATGATAAATGCGATTGTTGTGATGATTGTGATGACTACAAATGTTGCGACAAAGGACATCATCATCATGATAAATGCGATTGTTGTTGTTGTTGTCATGACGACAAATGCTGCCACAAAGGACATCATCATCATCATGATAAATGTGATCGTTGTTCTTGTTGCCATGGCAACAAATGCTGCCACAAAGGACATCATCATCATCATGATAAATGCGATTGTTGCGATGACTACAAATGTTGCCACAAAGTACATCATTATCATGATAAATGCGATTGTTGTTGTTGCAAATGCTGCCACAAAGGACATACTCATGATAAATGCGATTGTTGTGATGATTGTGATGACTGCATATGCTGCTACAAAAGACGTCATCATCATGAAAAATGCGATTGCTGTGATGATTGTGATGACTACAAATGTTGCCACAAAGGACATCATTATCATGATAAATGCGATTGTTGTTGTTGTTGTCATGACGACAAATGCTGCCACAAAGGACATCATACTCATGATAACTGCAATTGTTGTGATGATTGTGACGTCTGCATATGCTGCTACAAAAGACGTCATCATCATGATAAATGCGATTGCTGTGATGATTGTGATGAAGACAAATGCTGCCGCAATAGACATCATCGTCACGATAAATGCGATTGTTGTTGTTGTTGCCGTGACGACAAATGCTGCCACAAAGGACATCATCATCATGATAAATGCGATTGTTGTAATGATTGTGATGACTGCATATGCTGCTACAAAGGACATCATCATCATGATAAATGCGATTGTAGTGATTATTGTGATGACTGCATATGTTGCTACAAAGGACATTATCATCATCATAAAGGCGATCGCGATGATGATTGAAATAACAACAAATGCTGCCACAAAGGACATCATCATCATGATAAAGGCAATCGCGATGATGATTGTCATGACGAAGAACGCTGTGACAAATGACATCACGATCATGATAAAGCTGATAGCGATGACGACTAACATTAACTTCTTGGTTTAATTTAATTTCTTAATTAGTCGTTCGTATTTTGCTTTGTATTTTTATGTGCGAGTATAAAATTATTATCCTATTTTATTTTCCTCGTTGTATAAGTCAATTTATAATTGTTTCAACATCTGTCCTTAACTCTATGAATTTTGAAAAATATTTACATTCTTATATTTTAATGTGATACATTAGACGAATGTTGATTGGGGAATAAATTATTATTTTGTACATATTTTTTTCAATATCCTCGTAACGCCAATGTCATCTGTATAACTAACGTGTTGTCTGTGTACTGTAACCATAGACAAAGCAACCCAGTAGGCGCCAATTATTTGATTTGTTTCGCTGACGGCTGACTTTTAAACCAGTTCCACTTGACAGATTGCGCTGAAATTAAGCATGTGTATCTTCGATGATAATGTATAGGTACAGTGGAGTTGGTCTGATGATGGAGCTGGAAGTTGGTCTTAGGAACTCCTCAATTCCCTCCCACCACACGGCATATTACTCGTATATATATTTATTAAATGTTTTAATTTTTTATTGTTACTTTATGTTTATATAACACTATATATATATACAATACTTTGTATTTGCCTTATGCAATATCCCTGTTACAATATGTACGAGTATACAAACTGGATTGTGAATGTGGTCTCTAAAATTTTAATTTTTAAACAAAAAGTCGGTTAAATCCCGCGTAAGAAAACATATAGCTAACGCAAAGCTGAGCGTTGTCTAAGTCAGTCTGTGACCATGTTCTGGATCATTCCAATAATTGAACACAAATGCATGCCAAAAACGGCAAAGGATGATTCGCGATGCTTTGAAGTTAAAAACACTCTCAGTAGAAAGTGACGAAACGAGTGAACCGTTGACGTGCAACGTTCGCCCACAACAAATGCTGTGTCACCCAGAATATTTGCTGTGTGACACCACATTGCGCCCGTCACCCTGTGACATCAGTTCTTAAGTCTCGAATGCCCAGTGATTACGCTAGCTCACAGTGCCCTTCAAACCGAAACACAGTAATGCTTGCACACTGCTTCACGGCAGAATAACTGGCCCTGCGGTGGTACCTACCTAGACGGATTCCTGCAATGGAGAAGATGATTGGGCGCTACTGATCTGTTTATGAGTTTGCCTTGGCACATAATCTGAGACAACTGGTTACTTCGCTATACGGGTTCCGGGCGTGGAGGATCGTACACCTTTCTTGTTGACCTCTTGATGACCTCTCATCCGGTCAGCTATCAAGTCTCCGTCGATGCCCCTCTGGGCTCTTCGGACCACTGTCTCATCCAGAATACGGCGCCTTTCACATGGCAACCACCGTGTGTGGCACTACATATCAGCAGATAGGGATGCGGTCTTTCTTTGCATCCTACATTTGGGGGCGGATTTGCTTTCTACTAGAAAGAAAGAAAGAAAGGAAAAATATGTATTGCCAATCGAGTAAATACAGATAAAAATGGTTAAATAATGAAACCCAAAAAAAAAGAAACTAATATAAATTAATCCTAAACAAGATAACATAAAACTAAAAAAAAAACCAAAACATAAAACTCTCCCACACGCAATACGGTACAATTGTCTCAAAAAAAATTGAGCGCAGCAGCAAAAACAAATCAAGAAATAATACGAATTGCACAAAATGAACTACTTAAAGTATTGTTTAACTATGATTTTCATACTCCTACCAAAATAACATTTTGGTAGGAGTATTATAAATTTACATTTACCGCGAACAAATTACGACAAAAAATGCCTTCTGTACGATGGGGCTAAAATATATAATAAACTACCAAAAGACATTAAAGAATGTAAACACATTATAATTTTAAAAAATCAATAAAGCATTAGATCACAAAAACATAAAAATTACAAATACATTTAATTTAATTTAGTTTCTAATAGCTTCAAAGTAATAAAGTTCATAATAAAGATCATACAGCATCAAACATTATTTTTAATATCACACTTAAGTAATTAAAGTGATTAATACGCTGTATAATTATGTTATCAAAAATACTACTTCTAATATTTAAAAAAAATACCTTTCTATATAAATACAAAAAAAATTACCATTGAAAAAAATGCCAACTCATCTCGATGATTGGGGAAACTCGCCCCTAACCCTCCCGCGGCGTAAGTGCTCTATGCCCGAGGCCAGGTTCCTGCAGAGCTCAGTGCGCATAACGCCATTCTCTCTGGACATCCAAAAGTCGAGGGGGCCTGATGGAGCTGATGAGCTATTGTGCTTAGGATGTGTGCTTCGGAGTTGGCACTGGTTCCGACGCGTCTTTTCCGGTACTCCTATTTTTAGGGCGTTCTCCCAACCACTTGGAAGTCTGCTTTAGGCTTTAGGGCACCCGATCCTAAGGGATCTATCCTAGAGATACCGCGAGAAGCACTAGTTGATTAGTGACCGCCAGTACGGTTTCCTTCGGGGCTCATTTTTTATTATTGTATAAAGTGATGAAACGAGCAAAACGCTCACCAGATGATAAGTGCAACGTCTACCCATAACAAATGCTGTGTCACCCAGAAAATTTATCTGTGACACCACGCTGTGCCCATCACCCTGAGACAGGTTCTTAAGTCTCATATGCCCAGTGATTACGCTAGCTCACAGTGCCCTTCAAACCGAAACACAGTAATGTTTGCACACTACTGATTCACCTAGACGGATTCCTGCATAGGAATCCTACCACCAGTCATGTCGGGGTACGCTCTTCTGGTATATCTCACTCATCGATAGGCGGAGGCAGCCGAAGCCAACGGGAGACATAATTAATGCGAATTTTAAATTACCAGGTTAAATGAAAATGACATGAGATGTCCTCCAACCCGTATCGGAGCAGCGTGGCGGACTCTTCCCGGCCTAAATCCCCCTCAGAAATGAAAGGAGGCTCAGGCGTCTTCTGCAACAGCCCATTAATGTGAGCCTGTGCTCAGCAGTGGGACATTAATAGGCTGTTATTTTACTTTTTACTTCTTACTTTTAAATAAAAGGTTTTTCCAAAATGGATTTTAAATATCTTTTTCTTAATTTCCTTGTCAGGAAATATTCTTTGATTTTCTTTTTAAACTTAGTAGTGCAGTCATTGTTAATATCAACATTCAGCGACACTTCTAAATTATTTTAGGGCCTTATCATTCAATGGTCAATGGTGAATCCTCGCCTATATTTGTTGGATATATTCTCACTTTGAAGAGCGTAACGTTTAGGGGCATTTTCACAAAACTGTGTAGACATCAGAAAAATTAAGTACGTTTTCTTTTTAAACTCTATATTTCATGATTATCAAATTTTTTTTTCTGTAATTTTTTTACTATGTAATTAAAAATAAAAAAACATTAGAGTAACTCAAAAAAAAAGTTGCATTTAACACGACCATAGTACACATTCATATTTGTATTATAATTTATTATCTCATTTGCATCGGAATATATATTTGAAGCTTCTAATATAAAAATAAAAAAGAGTTATTATTCAAAACAATAACGGTAATAAAAAAGAGTTTATTCAAAACAGTAACGGTAAAAAATTGTAAAGTACTATACATACGTTTGTGTGTGTTTCATACCATTTCATTCTACGTTAGCTACGTAAGAAAATAGGCCACGCCCCCTCGTCGCGAGTATGATCCTGTTCAGCAATGTTGCGAGAACTAGCGAGGGGCGACAGCAGCGGATTAGCACGGACATCGCGATTATTAAGAATCTTTTTACGTGGAATCCAATGAGTTTTTTTGTTATTGTTCAAAGAAGGATTAATTTTTTGCGTTAATAGGATATGTATCTTATTTAAATTATAGCGATTAGTATTATACAGTTTTATTATACAGTTCCTCGGCGAAGGAGAGGGACAGCGAGCTGCGACAACGGTTGAGACAACGGTCACCGGGCCTATAAAAGTCTGCCATCTAGCGGCCGTGGCACCTCAGAACCTCAGTCCGGAGGAAGCTCTCAAGAAAAAAGAAAGTCAATAGTGAATAGTATTGTGTAGTATTGTCTAATGTCTATCTTGTTTCTGTATCCTGAAGAAGAATGAACGTCTTGTATCGTGTTACCGTATTCTGACTCCCGACAGCGTTCTATGGGCTTTATTGTTTGTAGAGTATGTGGTATTTCTAATAATAACAGAGGGTCTGATTCTGTCTTACAAACAGACCGTCATTGAGGCATATAGCACATTCCCAGGATGGCGGACGACAGTTATATCGTACTGTACATTAGGTGCACTGCGATCGATAGATACGTCCACCGTCCGTCCAATGCGGTAATGGGATTATTAGCGTCGCGACGCCTATGGTCAGTGGTGCCTGCGCACGGGGAATATCATTTGAAAGGTGGCAGAAGGTCAAACGCCAGAACGCCTCGGTAGATTTCCCTCGACTTAGGTCCGTGCGTAGTGCTCTCTAGCTTGCAGTAGGTTAGGTTTAAGTCCGTTAGGTGTCGTGGGCGTCGATAGGTCGCGTCGTCAGATTTTAGGGTTTGGTGGTTGCGCCTTAATTGGCCAGCACATTATTGTCTCGGATTTTAATCGTATTCATTTTTGTGACTGTTACACCGTTTGCAATTTTGGCGGATGATATTGCCAAGGAAAAGGGTAGCTACCCGCCAGATCGAATGGTCTGATCTGGGGAGGATGTCCCCTCCTACTAGTAATATTTAGATGTTGTATATATAGTTCGCATCTCAGAAACTTTCATAGCGCGATTATGGACGTATGGGAATATTTCTTGAGCTTCTCATGTGGCGACATAGATGTCGCTACACAATATCTTTTGGTGTACCGCTAGTATTATAACTTACACAGCAGGCACTTACCACCTTACCTCTGTTTTTTTTATATTGTATAAAGTGACGAAGCGAGCAAAACGTTCACCTGATGGTAAGTGCAACGTCCGCCCACAATAAATGCCGTGTCACCCAGAATATTTCTGCGTGACACCACACTGCGCTCGTCACCCTGAGACATCAGTTCTTAATTCTCAAATGCCAAGTGATTATATTAATTATTAATTAATTATTCTTCTTAGTAGCAGATTAACTCATAGTCTTTAGTTTAATACGTAGTACATATGCAACGTAATACGCTTGCATAAAAATAAATTTACAAACTTATTTATAGGTTATGAAGAAAAGTAAGTTACTTTGCTAAGATCCGCATGCAAAATATAAATTTATAGTTTTGAAGTGCACCACCCGCCCTCCCTCAGTAGCGTGCACAAGCAAACTAACACCGCCACCAGGAACCGCCACCAGGTACCCTCCACCAACCACTACAATACCACCACTAGATAATATACACCACTGAAGTCGAGAACACGACACGTGTTTCGCCCCAAAACGAGGCATTATCAAGCGTAATAGACTCTACGACAGACGGCCCGGCTGTCTTGGCCTCTTTGTCTAGTGGTGGTATTGTAGTGGTTGGTGGAGGGTACCTGGTGGCCGTTCCTGGTGGCGGTGTTAGTTTGCTTGTGCACGCTACTGAGGGAGGGCGGGTGGTGCACTTCAAAATACTAGGTAATATACACCATTTTTATATTTTGCATGCGGATCTTAGCAAAGTAACTTACTTTTCTTCATTATAATGGATTTCCGCAAAGTAACGCCTGATTCTATTAACTATTTATAGGTTGTCATGTCTAGTTGACAACCCTGACCGGTAAAGTCGTCAGAAGCGATTCATTAACACTGGGATAACTTTGCCCACCGCCATATTCCCGAATTTGTGATAGATTTCATATAATATTTGAGCTTAATACTTTTAATCTAATACAAACTTCTTCTTCTTCTTCTTCTTAGCTACTATCCCGGCTATAGCCAGTGTCAGCTTTCCTGCATAATCTGCTCCATTTTGCCCGGTCTTGAGCATCCTCCTCAGTCATTTTGTTGGAAGTCATGTCGTTTTTTACGACATCTAACCAACACAGTTTAGGCCTACCACGCGGCCGCGAACCCGCAACTTTAAAGGCCAGACACATATTCCCTACGTACTCCTGTGGTCTGCGGAGTACGTGCCCGTACCACCTTAAGCGGCTTTCCTGCAGCTTATCAGAAATGTCACCAAGGCTGCCGCGGATATAGGTGTTACGTATTCTATCTCAACGAGTTGCACCACACATCCTACGGAGCATCTTTATTTCGGTGACGTAGTAGCTGCTGGACATGCCGTTTCATGACAGGCGACGTCTCACTTCCATAAAGTACGGGTCGAATAACGGATTTTAATCTAATACAAACTAACTGTAGCAAAAAAATACTACACTACAGAACCTGCAACTGTGATTTTCCGACCAACTTTAACACGTTCTTACGGACTACCAACGTGAGGTAGGTAAATTCAGTTACTAGTAAATACTTATTATACAGAGCCGTGGTAGCTCAGGGGCTAGGCGCTCCCTTTTAATTACATAGTACTCGAGTGACCTGGGTTCGATTCCCGGTGCCGGCACCACTAAAATTGTTTTACTTAGTATTGTCAGAAACATTTTGAATTGTTCCGCCATCGATTAAAAAATAAAGAAATTTTACAAGATTCGGCAATTTTTCAAGTAAATTGAAAATTACCGCGGCGGGCAAAATTACACCCGTTGGGCAAGGTCAACAAGTTTTACAGTAACTACACATTTTTGTGAAAATGCTCTTGGGCGAGGTAAGAGTATAGGTGTAAATGTCCCACTGCTGAGCACAGGCCTCCTCTCATTTCTGAGAGGGTTTTGGAGCTAGAAAGAATCCGCCACCCTGCTCCAATGCGGATTGGCGGACTTCACATGTCCTCGAAATATTTCTATTCCTCGGACATGCACAGGTTTTCTCACGATGTTTTCCTTCACCGCCAAGCACGTGGTAAATCGGCACTTAAAATTGTACTCGTATAATGGTGGCGGCTCGTTAAAAGAATACTACCACTCCATCTCATCCAATGGATCTCGTAAAAGGCGAGTAAGGAATTAAACTACACTGTGCACCCAACAGCGCATGATGGCGATGGGCTCACCACCTATCACACCAAGTGCATTATATTGTTTTGGTGAAACGTGGATTGTGGCAGTCATCTGTTTTTGCAGTGAGTGCCCAGTCTCTGACTACCCCTTATGGGATACAGTCGTGATCTTATGTATGTATGTAACAATTTTAGAGGTGCTGGCACCGGGGATCGAATCCTGGTTACTCGCTTACTATGAAATTAAAGGCGAGCACCAGGCCCCTGAGCTATACTTATCTATTTTATATATTTAATGATTTCTTATACTCATGCGAATACAACACATTTAAACAAAACGAATAGTTCAAAATTAAACGCGATAAAATCCGTAAAAATTTGTTTTATTTAAATGTTTTGTTCATTATTAAATTTAAGGTGAGCGCGTAACTCCTGAGTTACCACGACTCTTTTGTTTATTGTTATTAATTGTTTAAGACTAATTTATTGGTTCAACATTGACCTTATCGACACTTGAAACAACGACCCGCATCTGTCGATATAACTTTCTATTATTTTCTTATAACCATTGTCGTCTTCTGAATACATTTATTTGCACCGTCATTGCGATTCAATTTATTGTTTTACTCTCATATATAAAGGTGATAGAGTTGAAGGATTTTATTCAGCTGCAGCTTGTAGAACTCCATCATGAATAAAGTGCTTATAGCAATGGTGGCAACGGTGAGTGTTTTTATTATTTTTATTTCTTTATTGTGGTCTTCCACCCCACATCTACAACCCAATCTCATTCCGTGGGAGCCGTAAAATTCGACTGACGTAAATTTTAAACCATACGATGGGCAGCAGCATCTGTTTAGAACTTCAGAATAAATAAACTGCTTGCCTAAAAATCCCCCCAAAATGGGAGCTACAAACTTTTGTGGGTCTACGGGAGAGGCCTACGTTCGGCAGTGGACTAGTGTAAGGATGATATTATGATAATGATAATGATTGTGATCTTCCCAATAAGTTACCACCGCAGTGCATGTTACTATGCCGTCAAGTAATGCCGTGTTTCGGTTTGACGAGCAAACTTTCTTATTTTAAAATTTGTTTGATTTATCTAATGTAATATTTCTTTCATTTTCAGTCACTGGTCGTGGCGTATGCTAGACCCTGTAAGTAATAATTTTTCTTCGTATCATGTTTGATCACCTGATATCGACTTGTGACGACCGCTTGGCTTAGTGGTCAGAGTACCTGGGTTCGAATCCCAGCCGGAGCCAACATTTGTGCTAAAACATAAATTGTTGGTTTTCGGGTCTGGTTGTGTTGTGATTGTCCCGGTGTTTCTGACACCTGCATCCTAGCCTACCTCCGATCTTATCGCATCAGCGTTACATCGGGCGCGGGTAGGTTTGGGACGAGTGAGTGCCTCTGTGTTTGCGCGTACACTTGTGGCACTATAATATCTCTTGCGCAGTTGATGGCTCTCGACAGTAGTACGGCAGTTGTCGCCGTGGTCGAAATCGGCTAGGAGACCATCAAAAAAAAATCATCAAAATCGACTTGTAGGTTAGTGCGGTATGTTTTTTTTAATATTCCTAACCGCAGGATTTCTCCAGTATCATGGGTGCGTTTGACAATTTGTAATGCCCAACACAACCGGAACCGAAAACCAACAATTTGTGTTTTTGCAGATATGTCGCGAAACAAAAGACGCGATCATCTAATCGGTGATAACGTCAGAGATCTAATACAGTTCACAATAAGAGTGTCATTAAACTCTTTTAAATATTATTAAAAAAAATATAGAGTATGTCCTATGGAATAACCAGTTAATTTGCCTGCAAACTTGCAAACTCTCCCAACTTGGGAGAGGATGATCTCCAGCAGTTCTGTGTTTAGAATATGTAGGACTACTGACTACTGGTGGTAGGATTTCTTTACAGGAATCCGTCTAGGTAGGTACCACCCCAGGGCCAGCTATTATTGCCTTGAAGCAGTTGTGTTCAAATATTACTTTGTTACGGTCAGAAAGGCACTGAGAGCTAGTGTAATCACGGGGCATATGAGACTTGAACTGATGTCTCACGGTGGCGGGCGTAGTGCGGTGTCAAAAAATATGACTGTTTTTATTTTTCTTCAGCCTGTTAAGCCCAATAAGGGCGTTTGCAATAATCACCACCCTTGCCAGGATTGGGGATCGCAGTAAAAGCCTCCCTGCCACACCGCTGTCCGTCACTAGTCAGTGTTTTTTTGGTCTGGCTTTTTCCACTGTGTTATTTAGCAATTATCGGATGTCAAGAGATAATCCTGGCTTTTCCCTTAGTCGAATTACGGCATCACACGGATTCCGCACTAGTTCCCACAGCGTAGAGGAACGTCACCCGGGTAGCGTTTCTGGTGACTGTCGGTGGTATAGCCTAGCTACGCTACTGGTTATGTCCGATGAACTCGCTGATCAAAGATGGGTGTGGGTTGAAACTGACAACGAGAAGTTCTCTCGCGTCGGAGGCCAAGACCTACTTCGGGGTCGTTGCGCCCAAGGAGTAAGTGAGTGTGACTACCATACGGTGGCGTAGTCTACGAAACTTCGAAAGCGCAAAGCAGGAAGTACTAACTGAACTTGACCTTCTTATGTTGTGATATTAAACCTATGACTTATGAATTTTTTAATGTTATATTTATCATCATATTGTTTACTGGTGTTAGGATTACTATGTAGGAATCCGTCTAAGTAGGTCCCACCCTCCCGGCCAGTTATTCTGCCGTGAAGCAGTAGTGTGCAAACATTACTATGTATCGTTCTGAACGGCTCTGACAGCAAGTGTAAGCACACATATGAGACCTAAGTACGTGATATCTCTGGGTGACGGGCGCAGTGCATTTATTATGGGCAGACGTTGCACTTACCATCGTGTGAACGTTATGCTCGTCTCTTCACTTTATCCCATGAAAAAAAAATCGTAAACTTTCCACTGCTGGATATCGGTTTCTTTCAATTTGCTGGCTTTCATTCCGATGATGCATATCAGTTTATGAGCCACCACGTGCCAGGTATTCTGACGTCAAGCAGTGTGCCACACATAGTTGTTACGGGTGACACAGGTTTGTTATAGAACGTCTGTCCACGTTGCACTTGCCATCAGGTGAATAGGTGATTTGCTCGTGTCTTCAATATCTTCAAATAAAAAAAAATGGTTTTATTTCCACACAGCGTTACATCACGACCATAAGAAACATCACGACCATAAGAAACATCATGACCATAAGAACCATTACGACGCGCCGGGCTATAACGACCCCGGAACTGCCGCAACTGCTGCTGCCGGCAGCACCTGCCATCGGATCCAGTTTCGCTGATGAAAATGGCAACGCTGCTGCAAATGGTGGTTCAGCAAGTACTGCCAGTGCTACCGCACAGGGACAGCATAATAAGGGCGATAATGATTGTGATGACGACAAAGGACATCATGATCATTTTAAAGGCGGCCACAAAGGACATCATCATCATGATAAAGGCGATTGCGATGGTGATTGTGATGACGACAAAGGACATCATGGTCATTATAAAGGCGGCCACAAAGGACATCATGATCATTATAAAGGCGGCCACAAAGAACATCATGATCATTATAAAGGTGGCCACAAAGGACATCATCATCATGATAAAGGCGATTGCGATAATGATTGTGATGACGACAAAGGACATCATGATCATTATAAAGGCGGCCACAAAGGACATCGTCATCATGAAAAAGGCGATTGCGATGATGATTGTGATGACGACAAATGTTTCCACAAAGGACATCATCATCACGATAAATGCGATTATTGTTGTTGTTGTCATGACGACAAATGCTGCCACAAAGGACATCATACTCATGATAAATGCGATTGTTGTGATGATTGTGATGTCTGCATATGCTGCTACAAAAGACATCATCATCATGATAAATGCGATTGCTGTGATGATTGTGATGAGGACAAATGCTGCCGCAATAGACATCATCGTCACGGTAAATGCGATTGTTGTGATGATTGTGATTACTACGTATGTTGCTACAAAAAACATTATCATCATAAAGGCGATCGCGATGATGATTGAAATAACAACAAATGCTGCCACAAAGGACATCATCATCATGATAAAGGCAATCGCGATGATGATTGTCATGACGACGAAGGCTGTGACAAAGGACATCACGATCATGATAAAGCTGACGACGACCAACATTAACTTCTTGGTTTAATTTAATTTCTGAATTAGTCGTTCGTATTATGCTTTGTATTTTTATGTGCGAGTATAAAACTATTATCCTATTTTATTTTCCTCGTTGTATCAGTCAATTTAAATTGTTTCAACATCTGTCCTTAATTCTATGATTTTTGAAAAACATTCACATGCTTATATTTTAATGTTATACATTAGACGATTGTTGATTGGGAAATAAATTGTTATTGTGTCAAACATATTTAATTCGATATCCTCTTAACGCTAATGTCATCTGTATAAGTATCGTGTTCTTTGTACTGTAACCATAGACAGAGCAACCCAGCAGAACCTATTGTTTTTAAAATTTGCATGTGTAACTGCGATGATAATGTAATAATATGGTACAGTGGAGTTGACTGATGATGTAGCCGGAAGCCGGTTGAAGTCCTCAATTAAGCTAGATAGCTCCGTCGTTTTTGGGTTCGTTGGATTTTTTTGCTAAGTAGCTGAACATAGACCTCACTAATAAAAACTTATTTTATTAAAAATTATTTTTGTCTAAAACTTTTTTTTATTTATTTTTATTTTTATACTTTATTGATTCTTTTACTATTTATAACAGATTTTAAACTCATTTTACTCATATGTCAAGTGCAATATCTCTTCTACAAGATGTACTACAAACTGAATATCGAATGTCAAATGTAAAGTAATGTATATAAAAGCCTATAAAAGTCCCACCACAAGTGCTGAGCACAGGCCGCCTCTCTTTCCGATAGGGTTTTGCAGCTGAGAAGAATCCGCCACGCTTCTTCAATGCAGGTTGGCGGACTTCACATATCTTCGAAATATTTTTTACTCCTCAGACATGCAGGTTTCTCTTCACCGCCGAGCACATGGTAAATTAGCACTTAACATTGCAATTAACAATTTTAGTGGTGCCGGCACCGGGAACCGAGCCCGGGTCACTTGCGTTGCATGAAATTGAAACAAAGCTCCTAGCCCCTGAGCTACCACGGCTCTTGAATGTGGTCTCTCTTAAATTTCAATTTCTTAAAAAAAAAGACCTGAAAAACCCGCGTAAAAGAACATATAGCTAACGTGAAGCTCTAGAAAGCTCTTCGGACCAATCTAATAATCTAATCTCTTCGGTCTAATCTTGAATACGGCGCCTCTCACATGGCAACCGCCGTGTGTGCCACTACAGATCAGCAGATAGGGATATGGTCTTTCTTTGCGGCCTACTTTTGGGGGCGATTTTGATTTTCTCCTAGATAATCCGAACGCCGTTGCTGAATCGGTCGCTGATGTTCAGGGAATGAAACTCTTTATTCCATCCACTGTGGTACCCATCGGAAGTTAGATCCCAGCGTTGAATTGGTTGCACCTGCAAAATAGCTCCTCGTCAAAAGCAGGAGTGTTACCAGGCCTGGGCTAACGCATCGGCGTACCGAGATCTAAAAACTAGCGTTCTTAAAAAGAAATACAATTCTGACTTCAAGTCAAAGTCAGAGCACATTGGCAGAATTGGCGAAAAACTATTTCGGAGACCAGGTTCCTGTCGAGCTCATTGCGCATAACACTTTTATTCCTGGAGATTCAAAAGTACAGGGCCTGATAGAATATTGGCACTGGTTCTGACGAGTCATGTCCGGTACTCCAATTCTTTGGGCGTTTTCTTAAGTGGTGATCTTCTGGTATACCTCAATCATCAATGGGCGGAGGCAGCCGAGGGCAAGGGGGACTTACAATATAATTAATGCAAATTTAAAATTACAATATTAAATGAAAAGGACATGTGAACTCCTCCAACCCGTATCGGGGCAGCGTGGCGGACTCTTTCCGGCTTTAAAACCCTTTCAGAAATGAAAGGAGACACAGGCCTCCTCTGCAGCAGCCTGTGCTCAGTAGTGGCACATTAATAGGTTGTTACTTTTCTTTTCACTTTTAAATAAAAGGTCAATGCATCTTTTTCAAAAATGGATTTTAAGTATCTATTCTTTGAATTTCTTTTTAAGTTTAGTAGTGCAGTCATTGATATTTCAACGTCCAACGACACTTGTAAATTTTTGTAGGGCCTTGTCATTGTTGTCAATGGTGAAGCATCGCTTATATTTGTTGGATATATTCCATCTTTGAAGAGGGAATCGCTTGGACGATGTAAGATTCTAGGTTTAGCTATACTTATCTATTTTATACTTCATTAAATTTAAGGTGAGCCTTTCTTCTAAACTACCATGACTCTTTTGTTTATTGTTATTAATTGTTTAAGACTAATTTATTGGTTCAACATTGACCTTATCGACACTTGAAACAACGACTCGCATCTGTCGATTAACTTTCTATTATTTTCTTATAACCATTGTCGTTTTCTGAATACATTTATTTGCACCGTCATTGCGATACAATTTATTGTTTTACTTTCATATATAAAGGTCTAGTTAGTAGTAGAGTTGAAGGATTTTATTCAGCTGCAGTGTGTAGAACTCCATCATGAATAAAGTGCTTATAGCAATGGCGGCTAACGGTTAGTTTTTCTATTATTTTTTTTTATTTATTGTGGTCTTCCAAATAAGTAGCCAGTTATTCTGCCATCAAGCAGTAGTGTGTTTCGGTCGGAAGAGAAAACTTTCGTATTTTAAAATTTGCTAATGTTACCTTTTTTTCATTTTCAGTCACTGGTCGTGGCGTATGCTAGACCCTGTAAGTAATTATTTTTCGTCGTATCACGCCGCTTCGCTCGTTTCGTCACTTTATCCAATAAAAAAATATGAATGTTCTTATTCCTCTTCAGCAACCTGTAAAGAACCACTGCTGGACATAGGCTGCTCCCAATAAGGGAGGATTTTCAATAATCACCACCCTTGCCAGGATTGGTGATCACAGTGAAAGCCTCGCTGCCAAACTGCTGTCCGTCAAGGGTCAGTGTTTTTTTTGACTGGCTTTTTAACTTTATTATTTCGCAATTATCGGAAGTCAGGAGATTATGCCGGCTTTGTCCTTAGTCGGATTACGACACCACATGGTTCCCGCGCTAGAACGCGGCATACCTCGCGGCATAGCAGAGCGTCCCCCGGTTGGTGTTAATGGAGACGGTCGGTAGTACAGCCTAGCTATGCTATTGGCTAAGTCCAATGGACGAGCTGACCAAAGATGGGTGTATCCTCCAGCATTTTGGGGATTGATACCGACAACGAGAAGTTATCTCCTGTCGGAGGCTAAGTCCCACTTCGAGGTCGTTGTGCCCAAGGAGTAAGTGAGTGTGACCACCATACGGTGGCGTTGTCTACGAAACTTCGATTGCGCGAAGCAGGAAGTACTTATTGAGCGTGAGCTTCTCATGTGGTTATATTAAACCTATGAGTTAATAAAACATTTTAATGTTATCTTCATCATCATATTTTTTACTGGAGGTAGAATTCCTATGTGAGAATCCTACTAGGTAGGTATCACCCCAGGCCAGTTGTTTTGCCGTGAAGCGGTAGTGTGCAAACCTTACTGTGTTTCGGCCTAAAGGGCTTTGAGAGCTAGCGTAATCACATATATGAGACTTAAGAACTGATGTCTCTGGTTGAAGGGCGCAGTGTAGTGCCCCAATGAAATGTTCTAGGTAACACATCATTTGTTATGGGTAGACGTTCTGCTCGTCTCTACACTTCATCCAACTAAAAAAGCCACTGCTGGATATTGTTCTCTTTCAATTTGGTTGTGGTTGCATGCATCATATGAGTTTATGTGCCACCGCAGTGCCAGTTATTCTGACGCCAAGCAGCGGCATGCCAACATTACTATGCTTCGGTCTCAAGGACACAGTCAGCTAAGGTACTCAATGGGCTTATGCAACTTGCAAGCACTGACGTATCAAGGGTGAGGAGCGCATCGCACATAAATGTTCCTGGTTACACCGACTTGATATGGGCAGACTTGCACTTGCCATCATGACCGATTTGCTCGTCTCTTCACTTTCTTCAAGTAAAAAAATCTGTTTTATTTTCACACAGCGTTACTACCCTACCATAGCAATCCTAACGATACACCTGACATCAACGACCCCGAAACAGCTGCAACTGCTACAGCTGGCAGCGCCGCCACCGCATTAAGATTCGCTGATGAAAATGGCAACGCTGTTGCAAATAGTGCTTCAGCAAGTTTCGCCAGTGCTACCGCACAAGGACAGCATGATAAAGGCGATGATGATTGTGATGACTACAAAAGATAATATATAATCATGATAAAGGCGGCCACAAAGGACATCATCATCAAGATAAATGCGATTGTTGTTGTTGCCATGACGACAAATGCTGCCACAAAGGACATAATCATCATGATAACGGCGATTGCGATGATGATTGCCATGATGACCTATGCTGCCACAAAGGTCATCATCACCATGATAAAGGGGATTGCGATGATGATTGTGATCACGAAAAATGCTGCCACAAAGGACATCATCATCACGATAAATGCGATAGTTGTTGTTGTTGCCATGACGACAAATGCTGCTACAAAGGACATCATCATCATGATAAATGCGATTTTTGTGATGATTGTGATGACTGCATATGCTGCTACAAAGGACATCATCATCATGATAAATGCGATATTTGTTGTTGTTGCCATGACGACAAATGCTGCCACAAAGGACATCATCATCATGATAAAGGCGATTGTGATGATGATTGCCATGTTGACAAATGCTGCCACAAAGGTCATCATCACCATGATATATGGGATTGCGATGATGATTGTTATCACTACATATGCTGCCACAAAGGACATCATCATCATGATAAATGCGATTGCTGTGATGATTGTGATGAGGACAAATGCTGCCGCAATAGACAACATCATCACGATAAATGCGATAGTTGTTGTTGTTGCCATGACGACAAACGCTGCCGCAATAGACATCATCATCACGATAAATGCGATTGTTGTTGTTGTTGCCATGACGACAAATGCTGCCACAAAGGACATCCTC
Source organism: Luehdorfia chinensis (assembly GCA_019845155.1). Lineage (NCBI taxonomy): Eukaryota > Metazoa > Arthropoda > Insecta > Lepidoptera > Papilionidae > Luehdorfia > Luehdorfia chinensis. Next base: position 1,306,512 of record JAHVAK010000072.1, read on the forward strand.
ATCATGATAAATGCGATTGCTGTGATGATTGTGATGACGACAAATGCTGCTACAATGGACATCATCATCATTATAAATGCGATTGTTTTGATGATTGTGATGACTGCGTGTGTTGCTACAAAGGACATCATCATCATCATAAAGGCGATTGCGATGATGATTGAGATAACGAAAAATGCTGCCACAGTGGACATCATCATCCTTATTACGAACGCTGTGACAAAAGACATCACGATCATGATAAAGCTGATAGCGATGACGACCAACATTAACTTCTTGGTTTAATTTAATTTCTAAATTAGTCGTTCGTATTATGCTTTGTATTTTTATGTGCGAGTATAAAATTATTATACTATTTTATTTTCCTCTTTGAATCAGACAATTTATAATTGTTTCAACATCTGTCCTTAATTCTATGAATTTCGAAAAACATTCACATGCTTGTATTTTAATGTTATACATTAGACGATTGTTGATTGGGAGAATAAATTATTAATTTGTCAAACATATTTAATTCAATATCCTCTTAACGCTAATGTCATCTGTGTAAGTATCGTGTTGTCTCTGTACTGTAACCATAGACAACGCAACCCAGTCGACACCCATTGTTTGATTTGTTTCGCTGACAGCTGACCTTTAATCCAGGTTCCACTTGATCGATTGAGCTGAACTTTAGCATGTGTATCTTCGATGAAAATTTAATAATACGTTACGAGTTAGTCTGATGATGGAGCCGGAAGTTGGTCATAGGAACTCCTCTATTAAACTAGGTAGCTCCGTCCGACAAGTGTATATACTGGATTTTGAATGTAAAAAGTAAATTAAAGCAAAAACCTATAAATGTCCCACTGCTGAGCACAGGCCGCCTCTCATTTCCGAGAGGGTTTTGGAGCTGGGAAGAGTTTGCAACACTGCTTCAATGCGAGTCGGCGGAGCCACATCTCTTAGAAATATTTTTTACTTCTCAGACATGCAGGTTTACTCGCGTTGTTTTCCTTCACCGCCGAGCACGTTGTAAATCAGCACCTAAAATTGCAATTTTTTCTTTTCTTTTTAAAAAAACTAAGCCCCACAGTAGGATTTTCTCCTGTGTCGTGGGTGCGTTTTACAAACATACATTTCACATGCACAACACAACCAGACCCGAAAAGCAACAATTTGTGTTTTTGCACAAATGTTGCCCCCGGCTGGGATCGAACCCAGGAAAGCGAGCGCCTAGCCCCTGAGCTACCACGGCTCTTGAATGTGGTCTCTCTTAAATTTGATTTTTCACAAAAGCGAAAGCCCTGTAAATCCCGCGTCAAAGACAATATAGTTAACGTGAAGCATCAGCGCTCTAAGAAATCTGCATTTTGTGACTAAGTTCTGGATCATCCCAATGATTGACCACTAATGCCTGCAAATAAGGCCAAAGGGTGATTCCCGATGGTATTGAAATTTCAAACACCCTAATTTCAACGCAGAAGATGATTGGGCGCTACTGAGATCAGTAGAAGTCTAACTCATAAACAGATGTTTATGAGTTAGACACATTGGCAAAATTGTTGAGAAACCACTTCGCCTTCCTTAGAAAACTCGTGCGTTCTGGTCTATCGCCAAAGCTGTCCTTGGGAATTTCTGTCAGCCATTAATTCCATCTCTGCACAAAGAAGATGACTCGCTGACCAGTACCACAAATGTCGCGGTCGATTTTTTAGGATTTCTCTTTGCGCTCAGCTCGTCTCTCGATGACAGGGGAAACTCGGCTCTAACTATCCCGCGGTGTGAGTCCTCTACGCGGATTAGTTTACATCCATAAGTCGTGTGAACCTGTTGGAATCCCCCCCTTTGTGCTGTGGTTGTGTGCTTCGGAGTTGGCACTGGTTCTGACGCATGTTTTCCGGTACTCCTATTCTCAAGGCATTATCCCAACCACTTGGAAGACTGCGATAGTGCACCCGATCTTAGAGATCTATCCTTGAAGTACCGCGAGAAGCGTTAGCTGATTAGTGACCGCCAGGATGGTTTCCGTCGGGGCTCATGTCGGAGGCGTTGAGCTGGTGATCTTCCGGTATACCTCACTCAATGATGAGCGGAGGCAGCCGAGGGCAAGGGGGACTTACTTACTAATTAATGCGAATTTAAAATTACGGGATTAAATGAAAATCAAACATATCAATTTTATATGATTTATACAAAAAATGCGCAATGTGAAGATGTCATAAAGACATAAACACATTTATTCCGACACTTCAGATTTCAGTCACAAATTACAGTACAGGTGAATAAACAAAATTAATACTAATAAGAATAAAAAAGTAAAAACAGAAAAGAAAATCAATAAACAAAAAAATAGAGGGTATAACAACAATTCACGACTTTATAATCGAAGCAGGTGAAGTGGCGGAAGGGACTGCCCCAGATCATGACATGCCAAAATCACATTCAAAAAGTTACAATTAAAATAATTTCAACAGCAGGCACAATTTTGATTATTATATTTATTAAATTATTAGATTATCATATTACGAGCATGTCGCTAAAAACAAAGAAAACTAGCGATTCGCGCCGAAAACATTACTTAACCCAGGTGTCATCTAAATTAAAATTGCGTAATTCTGGTCCTTATGTGTGGTAGCGGCTTAAGAGAATCTACCACCCCATCTCATCCCGTGGGTGTCGTAAAAGTCGACATAGGGAAAATCAAAACCAGGAGATGGGCAGCAGCATCTTCCTGTAACATCTGAATAAATAAACTACGGTTGCCAACCCGCCTGCCAAGCGTGGCAACTACAAAATCCCTCCAAAATGAGAGCTACAAACTTTGTAGCTATCTATGGGGGAGGCCTCTGTTCAGCAGTGGATTTGTGATGGGCTGAAACGACGACGACGACGATGCCATGTTTATAAAAATATATAATAAATTACCTATTAACAAAAAAAATGAAAACTTACAAAACCTTAGGAGCATTTCTAAATAAAAAAGAAATTATTATTATTATTATAAGTGCTGATTTATCAAGCGCTCAGTGGTGAAGGTAAATCTAGTGAGGAAACCTGCATGTCGACGACATGTGAAGTTCGCCAACCGGCATCGGAGCAGCGTAGCGGACTTTCCCGGCTCTAAGACACTCTCAGAAATGATAAGCTGTTACTAAACTTTTTACTTTTAAATATAATAAAAGTTTATAGGCACACCCCACGAAAATTAGTAGGTATATAACGCGGGCGTGCCAAAATAATTCGATGGTAGGAAGTGGACTGTATAAAATTTGTGTGACGTTCTATCATCTTCATCATTTTTTTTATTTTTTTATAAAAGTGACGGAACGAGCAGAACGTTCACCTGATGGTAAGTGCAACGTCCGCCCATAACAAATGCTGCGTCACCCAGAAAATTTCTGTGTGACACCACACTGTGCCCATCACCAAGAGACATAAGTTCTTAAGTCTCATATGCCCAGTGATTACGCTGGCTCTCAGTGCCCTTCAAACCAAAACACAGTAATGTTTCACATTACTGCTTCACTAGGTTATATACTAGGGGTATGAAGGTGATGTGGATGGAATTTAGTGCCTTGCCGCGATGTACGATAATCAGCAGCTGGTATGACTCCGAACAATTCCTCGGAACACTCCCAACTACATACGATAAAAAACGCAAAGAGACGTAACGTCTCTTCGCAAGGCCAGTGAATCAAGCAGGTCGGAAAAAACCTGATCGCCGACGATTCGAGCCGCTCTTCCCTGGATGCGGTTGAATGGAAGCACATGGCGCTGGTGACATGACATGATTTCTGTGTGACACCACACTGTGGCCATCACCAAGAGACATAAGTTCTTAAGTCTCATATGCCCAGTGATTACACTAGCTCACAGTCCCCTTCAAACCGAAACAGCAATGTTTGCACACTACTGCTTCACGGCAGAATAACTGGCCCTGGGGTGGTACCTATCTAGACGGATCCCTGCATAGGAATCCCAAAATGCGGAGACACGACGAAGGGTATCTTTTTAGCGGTAAACGCCAAACTTGTGGCTCTTTGCGGTTGAAATGGACTAAATTTTGTCTGCCCCAGTCCAAAATTTTGTCTAACAAAATCTCGACTTCAGACACAAGTTTGTTCCGGTACTCGTACACGTGTTCCCGAGAAACATTGCCACGGCCAACATATAATTGATATGCAGAAGAAATAGAGTTGAAGATAGCACGCAGCCTTGTAGAACACCACCATTCACAGGTTTTGGACACAGGTACGGAAGCCGTACTGGCGGTCACTAATTAGCTGGTGCTCCTCTAGGTACCTCAAGAGCTGGCCATTAATAATGGTTGCACTGAAGCTGTCTTCTGGACTAAGTAAGTTGTCCTGATGTCATAGTTAACCCGGACTACTTTCAGCTTTTAATTATTATTTTTAGTCCGATCTACGCAGAAAGAGCTGTGTCTTAAACACTTGCATGCTTGGTTTTTGATTTAATTTTATTAATTATAGGTATAGTTAATTATACTCCATCTCATCCAATGAATCTCGTAAAAGGCGAGTAAGGAATTAAACTGCACTATGCACCCAACAGCGCATGGTGGCGATGGGCTCCCCACCTATCACACCAAGTGCATTATATTGTTTTCGTGAAACGTGGATTGTGGCAGTCATCTGTTTTTGCAGTGAGTGCCCAGTCTCTGACTATCCCATAAGGATGGGATACAGTCGTGATCTTGAAAAAAGATGTCACTAAATATCCTCGTATTTAGCGTCGAAAGAAACTTTAGAAATTGCGCCTCTTACTACCTTTTAACTAGTGGTAGGATTCCTAGTGCTAGGATTCCTTATTCTGCCGTGAAGCAGTAGTGTGCAAACATTACTGTGTTTCGGTTTGAAGGGCACTGAGAGCTAGCTTAATCACTTTAAAACTGATGTCTCAAGGTTTCGGGCGCAGTGTGATGTCACACAGACATTTTCTGGGTGACATAGGATTTATTATAGGCAGATGTTTCACTTACCATCAGGTGAACTTTTTCTCGTTTCGTCACTTTCCAATAAAAAAAAACTTCAGATACTACAATAATAAATTACCGATTAACATAAAAAATAAAAAAACTTAGAGCATTTCTAATCACACTTGTTCCTCGAAGCTGCTCTAAAGATGACGTAACAGGTAAAATAAAACGCGTTGATACGTATCGTGAACTTATATTTGAAAATATTATCCTTGCCCTTATACCTTCACAATAGTCAAATGTTATCGTGAAGCAAAATGCAACTAGCGCCATCTTCATTTAAATTTTCTCAATTGCATTATCTTGTTGACATTAATGACAAATGATTGTTCTTAAACATACCGCCCACCAAGGACATTTATTGAAAATGTCCTTAATAAGCCTGTACCGCCCACCATGACCGAATCATATGGTAATTGAAGGGTTGAACTTAACAATAAATAACTTAACAATGAATGAAAAAACATAAAAAATAAGAAAAACTTAACTTATTACAGAAAATAAAACATTCCATAAAACTTAATAAAGAAAAATGGTTAACATGTATTTAATGAACTAATTACTCTACGGGCAATATACACAATTTTGAAGTAGGTCGCTTCAAAACAGACGATTTGGTACGTAATGTGACTACACGGGTTATATTGTCCGCGCCTGGATGCTTTTCGATAACGCGACCAAGTAACCATTGACCTGGAGGAAGATCGTCCTCCTTAACCAACACTATGTCGCCTACTTTAGGTTCAGAAGTTTGACGCGACCACTTGTACCTATGCATTAACATGACCAAATATTCTTTTATTTATTTATTTATTTATTTATTTATTTATTTATTTGGGAAACATACAGTATACACCACACTTATAGTTATTAAAAATAGTTTGTACAAATACCAGTTAAGTTTCCTCTAATAGGAAAATCATAAATGAACAGAAATTAAAAAAAAAAACAATTACAGCCTAAACAATATAAAAAAGTAATAAAAAACAATAACAACAGCAATAGTTAGTAAAAGTGTAACAAAAAGCAATAAATTACTATCTTTATTTGAAAATTAAACTGATTTAATTACCCTTAAGTATTTCTGAAATTGACTTTTTGTACGGATTAAGGGAAAGGTTAAAAATGTCAGCACTATTAAATTTTGAGTTAAAGGTTCTGCAGGATCTCAACAAGAATGAATTTTTCGCATAATTCGTTTTTGTACGCGGAACATAAAACAAGTCAGGATTACGTGCACTAGTTCGAGGGCATCTTAAATATATATTGCTTAACAAATATGGTGAGTCAACAAAATTTCTTATTATTTTATACAAAAGAATTTGATCTTTTTCCATTCGCCGATCAACCAGAGAACCTATTGTAGAAACGTGATCACCTGCTTCAACTCCAAATCTGAAAGACAGGTGTTTTATAAATTTCTTTTGAATTCTCTCAAGTCCCTCTATGTGTTTTTTGTTTTGAGGACTCCATACCGTTGAGGCATATTCTAAAACAGATCTTACGAATGTGTTGTAGAGTAATACGAGAGTAGTGATGTTTTCAAAATCTTTTCCAACCCTTAGAATAAAACCAAGATTACGGAATGCTTTATTAATTATGTAACTGATGTGAAAGCTGAAAGTTAACTTGGAATCAAGATATACACCTAAATCTTTGACCTCAGATACGCGTTCAAGGGAAACATTATTCAAAGTATAAGCAAATGTAATAGGTTTTGTCTTACGAGTATAAGTTATTACACAACACTTTTTAATATTTAATGTCAAGAAATTATCATCGCAATACAAATGTAAGCGATCTAAGTCATTTTGCAATAAATTACAATCTGATTCAGTGTGAATTATACGGGATAATTTAATATCATCAGCATACAAAAGTACATCAGAGTGTTGAAAAACATCAATAACATCGTTAATAAAAATATTAAAAAGAAGAGGACCAAGATGAGATCCCTGGGGTACACCAGATTTCACAGGAATAAAAGACGAACAAAAGCCTTTTATTAAAGCTGCCTGACTTCGATCACGTAAATAAGAGGTAAGCCAGCGAAGCAAGTCTCCATGTATTCCTATTTCTGATAACTTCCTAATTAATACTACGTGATTTACCCTATCAAACGCTTTCGAAAAGTCAGTATATATTACATCAATCTGACGGCCATCATCCATTGCTGATGTAATTTTATGAGTAAGTTCGCATAAATTAGTCTCGGTTGATTTTTTGTCTACAAAACCATGCTGCTGATTGACTATTATAGGTCTTATTAATGGGTAGATCATATCATAAACGATTTTTTCAAATAATTTAGCAATAGAGTTTAGCTTAGAAATTGGTCGATAGTTCAAAATATTATGTTTGTCACCCGATTTGTGGACAGGGGTCACATATGAGCATTTCCACACAGCTGGTACAACACCAGCCTGTAGTGATTTATTAAATAAGATGGAAAGGGGATAAGAGAGAGACTGATGGCATAAATTTAAGAACAGGGACGGTATACCATCCGGACCAACACTCGAGTAAATATTAATTTTCTTTAAATATTTTCTTAATACTGCACAAGTTATTGCAAGAGACCCAATAGAAACATTAGGAGAAGTGCGTCCAGATTTAAAATGCATACTTGCATCAATAACCTGTTTATCTGGTTTATCGTCAAAAGCAGAAGCGAAGTAATTATTAAATAGTGAACAAATTTCATTACCATCAGTTGAGGAGATATTTTCTAAAAACATTGTGCCAGGTAAGTCCCTATCAACTTTTTTGGATTTAACAAAAGCCCAAAAATATTTACTACAGCGATTAATTTTATTTTCAGAGTCACGAATATAGGTCTCATAACAACTAATTTGAATATGCTTTTGTCGCTCCCGAAGCAGCTTAAAAGCTTCATAATCACTACTTAAACCAAATCTCTTCCATTTTTTGTGATACTTAAGTTTGTTCCGAATTATTTTAATCAGCGCTGGAGAAAACCAACAGGGATACCGGGTGTCATTCTTTACAAGCTTGGTAGGAACATGTTCATCAATTACTGTTTCTAGTATTTGATAGAATTTTGTTACTGCGCTATCGATGTCTCTGTAATTTAATGTACTATACCAGTCAATTTTCGACAACTTATCATTAATGACGTCATACTCAGCAGACCTATACAATTTTATTCTCTGAGGAGCAATGTAAATGGAACGGTATTTCTTACTTAAATTTATATCAATGTTAAGTGCTGGATGATGTAGATCTTCAGAAACTAAAGGACTTGTGCAACGATTTATAGTGCAATTGTTTGAGAAGAACACTAAGTCTAGAAGTCTATTATTATGATTAGCAATGAAGTTGAATTGCTTTAAATCGGTAAAGGTTAAAAAACTTTGTAAAGCATTAATTAAAGTATCATCACTGTCATAATTACAAATCTCCATACAGGTACCATTTACATGCCATTTAGCATTGGTTATATTAAAATCACCCAATACCAGAAAATGTTCGTAAGGATGTGCTAAAATATCATTAGAAACTGTTTCAAAGAAGTGACATAGCGCATCATAGTGCAACGAACAATGTGGTAAATAACAGCAATATATGTGTAAACCGCAATTTGATTTGTTGTCCAAGCTAACTGTCACCTTTATTGCTTCTGCGACTTTACCGGGAAAACTCATCAGAGAGGAAACTGAAACAGGTAGTTCTCGCTTAACAGCAATTAACACTCCCCCACCCATAGTACTTCCTCGATAGGAATAATCCCGGTCTTGTCTATATATATGGTAACGTGAATCAAATAGCTCCCTGTCAAAAATACCATCATGTAACCAGGTTTCAGATAAACAAATCACGTCATAATTCGATTGAATTAAATTTCTGTATATTATATTAGTTTTTGTGCGCAGACCACGCACATTTTGATAATAAATTGAGAGACTATTAGTAATATTTAAAATAATTATGAACATAAATTATAATAACTGTAATGAGGAGATCAACGAATGGACTGAGAATAAACATTATAATAAAAATCAATGATAAACTATAAACGTACCCTCGAACAATGCAAACACATTTTAAGAATTTTATACTAATTACAACAAAGAATCCAACAAAAACCAACATTATCACATATATAAAGAGTAAACTATTAAAATGCATAAGAAGAATGCAAACATAATATGTGAAAAAGTTTATACAGATTACAAAAATAAGTATCTTACAGCCAATCATTATCATAAATATAATTTTGAGAAAGCTAAAAAATAAAACAAAAATACTTAAACAATCTTTTTTAAATCACTTTCCTTTAAAATTGCTAAGACAGGACTAGTTTCTGAACGTCTAACAAGAATAGTGCAATTCTTTACCCAAACATAGGCGTATTTTTTCTCTTTTGCCACCTTTTTTGTAGCCTGAAGCAGACCCTTGTTAAAACTAGTCAAGTGTTCATTAAAATATATCGGTTTATGGTTAGACTGAAAACCAATATCACTACAATTTAATTTCAATTTCTTTACTGCTTTCAAAAACTCATCTTTTTTCCAACGGGCCATAAAACGAACTATAATTGGTTTAATCTTATTACTATCAGTATTCTTTGGAGCCACGCGAGTTATGAAATCTATATCAGATGAACAATTCAAATCAAACTTAACAGTACTAGTTATACTTTTGAAAATGTTAATCAGATTTTCGTTCTTTTTTTCTGGAATCCCATAAATTTCTATGTTTGATCTTCTAGCCCACTGCTCTCGGTTATTATTTTCAGTTTCCAAAGCTTTTATTGATTCAGGGAGCTGAGCCGCCCCCGATATTCGTATTTTCATTAATTTAAAATCATTCTCTAATAAGTCCATTCGTTTATTGATTTCATCGTATTTAACGTTGATGAATGACATAGAATCTCTCATGCAGGTGATATCATCCTTTATGGATTTTAGTTCATCAGAAATTAAATTCACAAAGACAGTTTTAAGGTCTTGTTTTAATTTCTCTATTTGTGTAGTAATAAAATATTTAATATCATTCATGGAGCCAACAGCTACCGTTTCAGACATCAATTCCGGCGACATAGATTGTGTTGATCCTCCTCTGCGAGTACCGACGTTATCGGACAAATTTATTTTACTCGACCCACTTCCTCGAATGGGCGTTTTGACCAGCGGTTCCAAAAAGATTTTAACATTTTTTGTAATAACTGCCACCTTGTCAATGAATTTATATTGCTCGAATCATAGTTATCTATTATATTAACCAGTGGTTCCCCTACCAAAAAGTGACCGGGGGTCAAGGGAAGTGGTTCACTTGGATCGTCACAGTTAATCGTGGTCATCGGCCGAGAATTGAGACATGCCTCAATTTGTGAAAGAAGAGTACTCATCTCTTCAAAAGTAAGAGTCGAGTCACCGATGACCCTTTTGATGTGAAATTTGGTGGATTTTACTCCCGCTTCCCAGAGGCCACCGAAATTAGGCGCCCGAGGGGGTATAAAGTGCCACTCTGTCCCGTTTCTTTCCAGATGTTCTGCCATTTCAGGTTGAAGGGAGCTCAGTTCCCGCAGCTCCTTGGCTGCACCGACGAAGGTTGTTCCATTATCCGACCACAGGTGAGCACATTTTCCGCGTCTGGCTGTAAATCGCCGAAAGGCCACTAAAAATGCTTGGCTAGTCATATCGCTGACGACTTCGAGATGTATCGCTCGTGTAGCCATACATACAAAGATACAAATGTAGCCTTTATAAGATTGGTGCCCGCGTCCTCTGGATGTCCTAATTTTTATGGGTCCAGCGTAGTCTACGCCGCTGTTCAAAAATGGCCTAGCGGGAGTGCATCTAACCGATGGCAAATCACCCATAAATTGACTGTGTGTCGGTGCGCTGTTTTTTACACATGTTACACAATTGTGGATATATTGTTTTACTAAACATTTTGCTCTGATAATCCAATACGCAGTCCTTAAATAGTTAAGCGTTAGCTGCTGTCCTCCATGTAGTGTCCTATCGTGGGCGTCTGCCACTATCAATTTGGTTAATTCGGAGTTGTAGGGTAGTAAGATCGGCTGCTTAGTTTGCTCTTCTAATCCTGAATTTCGCAGACGGCCCGTGACTCTGATTATACCCTGGTCGTCCAGGTAAGGGCATAACGGTCGCAATTTGCTTCCTTTCTTTTGTATAGTTCTTCCTTCTTTTAATTCTTTGTACTCTAACGGAAACTCGTCCATCTGTGCTTTTCTTATGCAACACTGTAATGCTTTTTCGATTTCATCCTTCTTTAAATAATTCTTCTGTCCTTTCTTTATAAATCTTCTACAATATGCGACAATTCTCAAGAGCTTGTGGAGGGATGAAAATCGCTGGAAAAGTGTGTGTTCCGAAACTTTTCCCAAATGGACTTTAACAGACTCCTCTTCGTTTGTATATAAATCCTTTGGTCTGTTATACAAAATAAATTGTTCTCTCAAAAAACTTGGTCCTAAAAACCACAACTCATTTTCAGATAACACGCTAGGTGCGACCCCTCTCGATGCACAGTCTGCCGGGTTATGGCGACTTGAGATATGGTACCACTGTGATGATTCTAGCGTAGTAAGAATATCGGATACCCTATTTCCAACAAACGTCTTCCAGCGGCTAGGGTGACTATTGAGCCAGGCCAAAACGATTGTGGAATCCGTCCAAGCGTGAACTTTAGTTTTCGAAATATTTAACACCTCTGACGTTTCCACTAACAGACGTGTTAACAAGACTGCACCACATAGTTCCAGTCTGGGAATACTCACTTGCTTAACGGGTGCTACTCTCGTTTTTGCTACCACAAGCGACGTTCTGACCCTTTTTGTACTGTCCACAATGCGGATGTAGACTACCGCTGCATATGCAAGTTTAGATGCGTCACAGAAGCCATGCAATTCCACTTCGACGTCACCTTCCTTCATGCCGAGCCATCGTGGTATTTGCACCTTTGAAAGTTCAGCCAACTCCATACGATAAGTATCCCATTCCTTTTTTAACTCTTCTGGTATTCGTTCATCCCAGCTTACACCTGACAGCCACAGCTTTTGAATAAATATTTTTGCTATGATCACACTAGGGGCTACCCATCCTAAAGGATCAAACAATCTAGCGATTTCTGATATAACCATTCTTTTTGTTTCAGGTCCGGTCGTCGGAGCGAGGTGCACTGCGTACTTGAACTCATCTTCGCTACGACTCCAGGTAAGTCCTAAAATCTTAATTGTATTATCTAACTTAATTTCTACATCATCTCGTTCCTTATGTGAGGATTGCCCATTTGCTTTATTGACCTTTGATTCAGTTTCCTTGGCTCTAATGTCCTTATCTTTATAAAGTTTTATTTGCTTAATTAGATTCTTGTCATTGCTATTCCATTTCTGCAATTCGAATCCTCCATGACCTAATAATTCTTGAATTTGCTTAAATATTTCAAATCCTTCTTCAACAGTACTACAGCCTGTCATAAGGTCATCCATATAGAAGCAATTCAATACTCGCTCTGCTGCGACTGGATATTGATGTCCATCGTCATAGGCGATTTGATGCAATGTTTTTACTGCCAAATACGGAGCAGCTGCTGTTCCGAAAGTGACAGTCAGAAGCTCATAATCCTTTATATCTTCATTAGGATCTTCTCTCCATACGATGCGTTGATACAAATTAGCGTCTGCTTCGTCTACTAACACTTGGCGATACATTTTTACGATATCCGCCACCAAGGCTATCGGATGAATTCTTCAGCATAGAACAATATGCCGAAGATCTGCTTGTAAAGTCGGTCCTACCATAAGCGTATCATTCAACGATACTCCATGTTTGTTGGGCATAGAAGCATTGAAGACAACTCTTATTTTTGTAGTGGTCTTATCGTTTCGCATTACTGCGTGATGCGGAAGGTAAACCGCTTCATTTATCTTATGTTCACAGTTTTTTAGCTGTCTCATATGTCCTAAATGTAAGTATTCCTTCAAAACTTTACTGTATCCCTCCTGTAAATCTGCATCTTTACCCAACCGTTTTTCTAACGATAGAAGTCTTTTTACAGCTATTGTCCTGGAATCACCACCTTTGCAGAGAGGCACTTCATCCCGAAATGGTAAGTGCACTATGTACCGTCCTTCCTTTGTTCTTCTAGTGGTAGCTTCATAAATCTTTTCACATTTATGCTATTCTTCACTAAGCATCTTTTTTGTACTATAGTAAGTGTTTTCTTCTATTTCCCAAAACTTTTTTAGTATTTGATTTTCATTAACCTGTGCATGCATAACTCGAAGTCTAAATGTGGATTTATTCGATATTTCATGTACCTTGTTTATTACTCCTGAAAGAATCCATCCGAGAGAAGTGCATTGTGCTATAAGTGAACCATTCGGACATCTTTTTATACCCTCCTTCATTATGGTGCCATAAGCATCCGCACCCAATAACATATCAATTTTGTTGGGAACGTTGTACTGCGGGTCCGCTAATTGCAATTGGTTTATATCTAACCAATCAATAGAATCTATCTTATCCTCCGGAAGATAGGCGGTTATCTTGCTCAAAACATAAGCTTCGATTTCTATTTTAAAATTTGGATCTACTCGTGATTGCACTTGAACTCGAACCTTATGTTTAGCTCGCATAACCTTACCATTAGATAATCCAGATATAACCCCGTTCGCAGGAATTTTTTTCAACCGGAGAAATTGAACTATTGCTTCTGTAATGAAGCATGCTTGCGAGCCTTGATCTATCAAAGCTCGTACTAAGCGCGATTCCCCATTTATTGCTTTGGCTTTTATTAACGCAGTGGCTAATAAAACCTGCCTGGGCTTAGATGTATGACCAGTCGAGAGGCAAGCTACTACAGGAACTTCGGTCCCCGAAGTTTTAGTGCCACCGGTCGATTGGTTTGAGGTAGTAGTGGAGTCCATGTATTCCTGCTCGCTGCGTGGATGTAAGAGTGAATGATGCCGTTTTTGACATATCCTACAAGAAGTCGGTTTTTTACAATCGTAAGAAATATGGTTTCCGCCTAAACAATTAAAACATATGTTCTTTGTTAACACGAATTCACGTCGGCGGCTAATATCTAGGTTAGTAAATTTTTTGCAGAAACACAATTTATGGCTTTGTGAACAGTATTCGCACTTGAGTCCAGAAGATTTGGTCGCTAACAAAACCTTAGTATTTTGAACGTGTGTATTATAATTGAGTGGTTTACGAGGTTCAATACATTCTAATGCTCTGAAACGGGTTTCAATAAAAGTTTTGAACTGATCAATCGTAGGCAAAGAATCATCGCTCGATATATGCAACTCCCATTGCTTACGCGTTTCCGAATCTAATTTATATGTAACGATATGAATGACTATAATATCCCATGTACTCACATTAATGTCCAAATTTTTTAAAGCGTTTAAACAATCCATTGTTGTGTCTAATATTTCTTTTAAAGCTAACGCTGATTCAGAACTCATCCGTTTTTGGCTAAATAGTCGTTTCAAAATACAATTTGATAAATACTTTTTGTTATTAAACCTCCTCTCTAATAAACCCCAACATTCATTGTAATTCGCTTCAGTAACGGGAGTGTGTCGAATTAGTTGAGCAGCCTCACCAGTGAGATGACCCTTCAAATAATGAAGCCGTTGTACATTGTCAAGGGATTCATTTTTATGAACAAGCGATATAAATAAATCACGGAATGTCGTCCATTCCACGTATTTACCCGAAAATGTTGGTATTGAAATTCGGGGTAATTTCACTGCGGACTGCCTATCAAACAATGATGATGGTGCACTATGTTGTTGTTTCTCCAAAGGGAGAGTTAATTTATTTTTTACAGTTTTTATATGAGACTTGTATACAATGTAGGTGTCTTCCGTTTTACCATAAATGTCTAATCGCGCATATTCTGATGATTGTACATCTTCAGGTTTAGCATTTTCGTGCAACCTTTTATGATTATCCATAAATGATTGCCAGTTGCTTTCTAAGATTTCTAATCTCGTCTCCAAATATTCAAGTGTTAAGCGTTCTTTAGGACTTTTTTTATAATTATTAAATGCCTTCTCAATAACATTTTGTGTCTCCTTTTGAAGATTAATAATTTTATCCATTTTAAATAAAATAAAATGGCAATCTCAATACAAAAACTAATAACTAGTAATATCCAGTAGAATGTGAAAATTTAACAAGTGTTTGAACTATAATTATATAATCCTAAAAATGGGCATAGGTTCCCCGTCAGTAACTAATTTCGCAAATTATTCTAAGTCCCTAAACTAAACAAACTTATTAAATGCCAATCGCAACACAAGAACAAATAACTGAGTAATATCGGGTAGAATGTGAAATTTTTTACAAGTGTTTGAACTATAATTATATAAGACTAAAAATGGGCATAGGTTCCCCATCAGTCACTAATTTCGCAAATTATTCTAAGTCCCTAAACTAAACAAAGATGAACAAATTCTTATAATTAATATAATATCATCAAATCTTAAAATTTACAAGTCTGTTGTTCATGAGTATAAGTTATTTTCGTGATGTAAATAAAGTCCAACTTGGCTTGATAAATTAATGAAAGTACTTACAGTTTTTGTCCTTGCACTTACACTGTGACACTTGATTTGATGAACAAACCATTTATCACTACACAACACTGGCGGCGCCACCTATTGGCCGCTTTTTATAACAGCAGATGTTCTCCTCTGCTAATTCAATAATCTTGATGTAGATGACAGTTGTTCTCCGTTCGATCGGGTGATTTTGAAGTTGTTCTATTCCAACCGATATGGCGATGTGTGACCTCTGACTTGTAGTAGCAATTTGCAATGCTATACAAGTGAACTATTCAGCTAATCAGTCAGGGGGTGTTTTTAAAAAGCACCCTGCCGACTATATTACTCAAAAATGGTATGTAGAATGAATATCCGGCTCGTATGGAACCAATGTTCCTCGAAGCTGCTCTAAAGATGACGTAACAGGTAAAATAAAACGCTTTGATACGTATCGTGAACTTATATTTGAAAATATTATCCTTGCCCTTATACCTTCACAATAGTCAAATGTTATCGTGAAGCAAAATGCAACTAGCGCCATCTTCATTTAAATTTTCTCAATTGCATTATCTTGTTGACATTAATGACAAATGATTGTTCTTAAACAACACTACAATATTAGAGAATATTATCAAAACTAATGCAGATAGTCTACCTCTCACATGCATTCATCGCCATGCCCACGCCATGACAGGGTACATGAATTTGTTTGAAGAGCTTATAAAAGTTTGGATGAGGTAAGTGTCTAGGTGTAAAAGTAACAGCCAATAAATGTCCCAGTCACTGCTGAGGACAGACCTCCTCTCATTTCCGAGAGGGTTTTCATTTCTGGGAGGAAGAATCCGCCACGCTGCTCCAATGCGGGTTGGCGGACTGCACATGTCTTCGAAATATAAGCTAAAACTTTTACTAGCCCCTGAGCTACCATGGCTCTTTTGTTAACTGCTATTAATTGTTTGTGTCTAACTAATAGGCGCGACGTTGACCGTTTTGACTCTTGAAATAAAGTCACGCATCTGTCGATATAAACTTTCTATTATTTTCTTATAAGCAATGTCGTTTTCTGAATACATTTATTTGCACTGAAATATTATCTGAAATAACATGCATTATGTGTGCACACATAACACGTCACTGCAAAAATGTTCATTGTTCTGCTTTCATATATAAAGGTGATCGTGTTTAAGAATTTTATTCAGCTGCAGTGTTAAGAACTTCATCATGAATAAAGTGCTTATAGCAATGGCGTTAACGGTGAGTGTTTTTATTCTTATTATTTATTTATTGTGGTCTACCAAATAAGTTTTCCGCAGTGCTATTTATTTTCCATCAAGCAGTAGTGTGCAAACATTACTGTGTTTCGGTCTTAAGGGCGAACCTTTCGGATTTTAAAAATATGTTTCATTCATCTAAAGTATGGTATGAAATCTTGAGTCCGGCAGAAGAAGCATGAAAGTAAGATTAATGCTGTGGAAATGAGAAGTTTATGAAGGATGGGAATAATAAAAGAATATTATTCCCATCCTTCATAAACTTCTCATTTCCACAGCATTACCATCAGTTTATACTAATAGAGGAACAGCGTGATAAGTGAACGTTGCTATGTGGTAGAAGATGTAGTGGCTAAGATAGATAAAGGGATGATTAGATGTTTTTGACACGTAGAGAGGATGGATAAAAGAAGATTGACGAAGCAGATTAAAGAGGCGAATGTGAATAGGCAAGACGCTAATGGCCGATGCAGGCGATATTACGATCAGTCATAGACTTTTGAAGGAAAGGCCACGTCTGAAGAACCCGCAACCGTCGAGCTTGTATGAAAACGCTTATAAACCGAAAGATGTTTCAAGATCGTAGCAAGTGTAAAGATGTGGTCTTTGCCTATCCTAATAGGAAGAAGGCGTCACTGTATGTACGTATCTAATGTAATCTTTCTTTCATTTTCAGTCGCTGGTCGTGGCGTATGCTATACCCTGTAAGTTTACCTTCTTCTCTTTCTTCTTCATCAGCCTGTTCGTAGTCCACTGCTGGAAATAAGCCTCTCCCAAGAATTTTCTGAGTTGGTTATTCCACCAGTGTCGGAAGTCATGAGATTATCTCGGTGTAGTGAAATCTATGTCGCCACATGAGAAACTTTAGAAATATCTCATACGTCCAACTTTGCACTCTTAAAGTTTTTGCGATGCGAATTACAATATTATGTCCTCCTGGCCCATTTTCGACCACGGCGAAAGCTGCCTAATACTGATGGAAGTTATCAACTGCACAGGAGATATAAAAGTGCTAAAAGTGTACGTGCAAACACAGTGGCAATAACTCGTTCCAATCAGAGCTGGAAAAGAGTAACTTTTTCCTTGTTTCATCATATACCAAACCGACTTTGATCTTAGTCGATAAAAAATCTGTTTTATATTTACGCAGCATTCAAAGGTGCACCTGGCTGTGACAACCCCGGAAGTATTGCAGCTGCTAATGCCGGCAGCTTTGCCACCGCATCCGGTTTCTCTGACGGAAAGGGTAACGCTGTTGCAAATAGTGCTTCATCAAGTTTTGCCACTGCTACCGCACAAGGACATGATAAAGGCGATTGCGATGATGATTGCCATGACGACAAATGCTGCCACAAAGGACATCATGATAAAGGCGATTGCGATGATGATTGCGATGATGATTGCCATGACAAATGTCATGACAAATGCTGCGACAAATGCTGCGGCAAAGGACATGATAAAGGTTGTTGCGATGATGATTGCCGTGACAAATGCTGCGACAAATGCTGCCACAAATGCTGCCACAAAGGACATAATAAAGGTGATTGCGATGATGATTGCTATGACAAATGCTACGACAAATGCTGCCACAAATGCTGCCACAAAGGACATGATAAATGTGATTGCGATGACGACAAAGGTCTACTCCTTGGTTTACTTTAATTTCTTGCATAGTCGTTCGTATGATAATGCTTTGTTTATTTACGTGCCTTAAATTATACAATTCTTAGACAACTTTATTTTTCTCCTTGAATCAGTAAATTTATAAAATTTCGTGTTTCTTTTTAATGCTATATATCAAACAATTGTTAATAGTGTAATAAATTATTATTTTGGCAAACATATTTGTTTCTTTTCTTTTGATCCTGGAAATTAGTTACCAAACCGAGCCATTTTTGCCAATGCCGAGTAATAGTTTTATTATAATATAGACTTTTATTCGATTCGATCAACAGTAAAATGATAGTTGACTTTTACTTAAGATTTGCTGGACTGATGGAAACAAAACGAAAAGCTCGTTTTTGGCCTGCAACTGAATTTCCCAATCACTCACACTTTCACGAGCACTTGCCGCAAAAACAACTATCAATATTAAACATCAAAAGTTAGAATATACTCAGAAATTACAAAATTGAATGAAAACACTATCGCTATTTTTCGAGTTGGCACAAAAACTCCAGATTTTTTTTATATACTATTAATACTAATGTAAACTCCAAAACATTCGAAGTATTTCAGCAAACATGTCCGGCCTACTCACTTTGATGACCAGAATGTCTTTAACACAGGATATTATTATATTAACAGAATGTTGGTTATCTTGTAACCCAAACATACCTTCTATTAATGGGTATAATTCTCATTCAACTACCAACATAATAAACAAAAATGATTGACTAGTAACTTATATTAGTAACGGTCTTACTAATATAACTGTAACTGAACCAGGCATTATAAATGCAAATTGTATTCCGATAAAAATAGGTAATGAGACATGCATTCTAGCAATATACAGACCTCCATCGTTCCAAGATGTCACCAAATTTTTAAACTCTTTAGATCAAGTTTTGACTATCAATTCAGCATTTAGTAACATTATCATTATTGGAGACATGAATATTGATATTGCAGACGGAAACCTTGATTCTAGAGTAACAGATTATTTAAATCATTCCGCTAGCCATGGTATTCTACCAGCGCACACACAGATAACTCATGGTAAAACTTCGCTGGATCATATCCTCTTCAAAAGTAAGCTTAAAGCTACAACTATAGTTCTAGATTCTACAGTCACTGACCATAATGCTGTACTTTTGGCACTGAACAAAGCTAAAATAGCTAATCGACATATCACAAGGACAAAAATAGATTATAAAACGTTAGAAAACAACCTAAGCAGTACTGATTTTTCTTATATCTATGAATGTACTATTGCAAATGTAGCTCTTAATTACATTGCTAACTCCTTAACTAGAGCACTGAAAACAAGTTCCAAGTTTTGCATTGTGCCTCATCGATTGCGAATCCTCAAGCCATGGATTACACCGGGTATCCTAAGATGCATGCGGAATAGAGACAGGATGTATAAAAAAATGAAGTCGTCACCTAGTAATGAATTAATTAAGACCACTTTTAAAAGGTATAGGAATTTCTGTAACAAGTTACTGAAGTCTCTTAAAAGACAGTATGAGCGCATTGAATTAAATAAAGCTAAAGCGAATCACATTACCCATACCACGAAAACTAGTACAGCAGCTGATGCTCTGCTCAAAATTAAAGATTCTCACAATGAATCTGTCAATGAATTCAAAAGTTTTTTGTTAGTATAGGCAAAAATATAGCTCAACAAGTCATACAATTCCCAGGAAATGAGCAAAGCGTACACATGGAAATTAATACTGCTGCAACATGCAACTCATTTGTATTTCTTGAAACTGATGAATCGGAAGTTGAGCGAACAATAATGTCGTTGCGCTCCGACTGTGCAGTTGGTATTGATGGCATTTCTTCAAACATCTTAAAGAAATACAAAATGGTTTTGGTACCGCCCTTAACTTATATAATAAACTTGTGTATACGCACTGGAGAGTTTCCGGATATACTGAAAAGTGCATTGATACACCCAGTGTATAAGTCTGGGGATGTAAATAGTGTCAATAACTATAGACCCATATCTGTGCTGACTGCCTTGTCTAAGGTCTCGGAGAGAATCATGGACTATCGCCTTAAAAATACCTTGATACTCGTAGTAACAACATTATTTCAAACAAACAGTATGGCTTCCGTAATAAGATGTCAACTAATGATGCTGTTCATGATCTTATTGAACATATTGTTGTAACATTAGATAAAGGAAAAAAGTGTGTTGCTATCTTCCTTGATTTGGCAGAAGCCTTTGATACGGTCTCTATCCCCAAGCTAAATTCTAAATTGGAAAGGGTTGGAATCAGAGATAACCAGCTTAAATTGTTTCGGAGTTATTTATCAAACCGAAAACAGTGTGTTAAAATTGGTGAACATGTAAGTAATTATCTCTCTGTAGACCACGGAGTCCCCCAAGGAAGCATACTTGGGCCTACACTGTTTTTAATATACATCAACGATATGAGTAAATTAGACCTAGAAGATGGCAAACTACTGGCATTCGCATTTATTATTCACAGGAGACATAGGGATCAAGTTTTTAAAGTAGCCCAAATGGGCTTAAATAAAGTAACAAAATGGTTGTCAGATAATACCCTTTCTCTTAACGTTGACAAAACCAAATATTTGCTTTTTAGTATAAAAAAACCAATAGCATTAGACAAAAACAGGTTCTTTGTCACTGCCCATAACCACATACCTAATGTGACATCTTATGTGCGACTGTCCTAAATTAAATAATTCTATTACTACAAAATATTTAGGTGTGGTCCTGGATGAGCAATTAAGTTTTGTGCCGCATATTAAACTATTGACAGGGAGAGTCCGCAAACGTATCTTTGTCTTTAAACATTTGAGACATGTTACAGAACCTATGATATGAAGAGCTGTCGTTAAGATAATACCTTATTCGCCTCTTACGACGCGGCAGGAAAGAGGTAGGTGCTATTCTACTCTACCGAACACCTAAAAGTGGGTGTCACACTGGCCGTTATTTATACCTGGAACTTTGTATTCTATTTTTAAAACAATATTATTATTGTAAAACGACATGGCTTTGGCCAAGTACGATTTTACATCACTTCCACAATAGCCTTTAATTCTTCCTTATCCACTTTTGTCTCCGGCCGTCCACGGGTCTGTTCTGAAGGTCGACATTTCCAGAACGAAAACGTTGAAACCAAAATCGTACTGTGTTTTCTTTTGCGACACCAGCGCCATACACATCGTTAATCCTTCGAGCTGTTCCTGCAGCACAGGTGCCACCGTAGAACTCGTACTCGTAAATAAAGCGATATTTCATGTTTTCCATTGTGCGAGATGAGCGACGCCAAAGAAAAACTAATGAGGATAAAAACGAATTGGAATGAATGTTTTCGAAACTCAAAGATACCAGCTAAGTGGAATTATAAATTTAAATTTGGAATTCTTATCCGAAGAGGATATACTTCATTTAAAAGTGGCCAGTACGACTAATGTTATATTATATGTTTAAAACCATATTATTATTGTAAAAGGACGTCGTTTTGAAAAGTTCGCTAAGTACGATTTTATTACTTATTGTATAATTTCCACCAACATTTGAGATGTAAAGTTGCACTTTCGACTTACTTTTTTCTTGTGCGTTCAGGGCACTCCACAAAATGTGTCCTTAGCTCGGGGTTTCCCATTATTCTACCGTGAAGCAGTAGTGTGCAAACATTACTATGTTTCGATTTGAAGGGCACTGTGATCTAGCGTAATCACTGGGCATATGAGACTTAAGAACTTATGTCTCAGAGTGATGGGCACAGTGTGGTGTCACACATAAATTTTCTGGCAGACACAACATT
Source organism: Luehdorfia chinensis (assembly GCA_019845155.1). NCBI lineage: Eukaryota > Metazoa > Arthropoda > Insecta > Lepidoptera > Papilionidae > Luehdorfia > Luehdorfia chinensis. Next base: position 1,328,787 of record JAHVAK010000072.1, read on the forward strand.
TGTTATGGGCAGACGTTGCACTTACCATAAGGTGAAAGTTTTGCTCGTTTCATCACTTTATCGAATTAAAAATATATATCAATCGAAGGTGAGCACCTAACCCCTGAGCTGCCATTACTCTTTTGTTTACTGTTATTTATTAACTGTTTGTGTCTAACTAATAGGCGCGACGTTGACCGTTTTGACTCTTGAAATAAAGTCACGCATCTGTCGATATAAACTTTCTATTATTTTCTTATAAGCAATGTCGTTTTCTGAATACATTTATTTGCACTGAAATATTAGCATATTGCGGTAAATGCTCCATTCGCCTCGCTGCATTATGCATTATGTGTGCAGTGTGCACACATAATACGTCACTGCAAAAATGTTTATTGTTCTGCTTTCATATATAAAGGTGATCGTGTTTAAGAATTTTATTCAGCTGCAGTGTGAAGAACTTCATCATGAATAAAGTGCTTACAGCAATGGCGTTAACAGTGAGTGTTTTTATTCTTATTATTTATTAATTGTGGTCTACCAAATTTTACTTTCCATCAAGTAGTTGTGTAAACATAACTGTGTTTCGGTCTGAAGAGCAAACCTTTCGTTTTTTAAAATTTGTTTAATTCATCTAATTTATGGTAGAGAATGTCTGGCAGAAAAAAAAATGTAAGAATGATCAATGCTGTGGAAACGAGAAGTTTGGGAAGTATAGCTAGAGTGACTTGGGTGGACAAAATGAGAAACAGCGTGATAGGTGTACTTTGTGGTGAGTAGAAGATGTAGTGGCAAAGATAGAGAAGGGGATGCTTAGACGTTTTGGACACGTAGAGAGGATGGATGAAATAATATTGACCGAGTAAGTACAAGTAAGTAAACAAGTAAGTAAGCAACCGTCTAGCTTAGATGAAAACGCAAATGAATGTAGAAGAACCGAAAAAGTGTTAAGATCGTAGCAATTGGAAAGATGTGGTCTTTGCCTATCCTAATGGGAAGGAGGCGTGACTGTATGTACGTATGCATCCAATTTAATATTTCTTTCATTTTCAGTCGCTGGTCGTGGCGTATGCTATACCATGTAAGTTAAATTTTCTTTTTTTTTCTAACTGTAGTATTATGTTCTCCTGACCGATTTTCGACCACGACTTTTTCCTTGTTCCATCATCTACCAAACCGACTTTGATCTTAGTCGATAAAAAATCTGTTTTATGTTTACGCAGCATTCAAAGGTGCACCTGGCTGTGACAACCCCGGAAGTATTGCAGCTGCTAATGCCGGCAGCTTTGCCACCGCATCCGGTTTCTCTGACGGAAAGGGTAACGCTGTTGCAAATAGTGCTTCATCAAGTTTTGCCAGTGCTACCGCACAAGGACATCATAAAGGCGATTGCGATGATGATTGCGATGATGATTGCGATGATGATTGCCATGACAAATGTCATGACAAATGCTGCGACAAATGCTGCGGCAAAGGACATGATAAAGGTTGTTGCGATGATGATTGCCGTGACAAATGCTGCGACAAATGCTGCCACAAATGCTGCCACAAAGGACATAATAAAGGTGATTGCGATGATGATTGCTATGACAAATGCTACGACAAATGCTGCCACAAATGCTGCCACAAAGGACATGATAAAGGTGATTGCGATGACGACTGAGGTCAAATTCTTGGTTTAATTTAATTTCTTGCATAGTCGTTCGTATGATAATGCTTTGTTTATTTACGTACCTTAAATTGTACAATTCTTATACAACTTTATTTTTCTCCTTGAATCAGTAAATTTATAAAATAATCACCATCTGTTCTATGATTTTCGAAAAATATTTTCGTGTTTCTTTTTAATGCTATATATCAAACAATTGTTAATAGTGTAATAAATTATTATTTTGGCAAACATATTTGTTTCTTTTCTTTTGATCCTGGAAATTAGTTACCAAATCGAGCCATTTTTGCCAATGCCGAGTAATAGTTTAATTATAATATAGACTTTTATTCGATTCGATCAACAGTAAAATGATAGTTGACTTTTACTTAAGATTTGCTGGACTGATGGAGACAAAACGAAAAGCACGTTTTTGGCCTGCAACTGAATTTCCCAATCACTCACACTTTCACGAGCACTTGCCGCAAAGAGAACTATCAATATTAAACATCAAAAGTTAGAATATACTCAGAAATTACAAAATTGAATGAAAACACTATCGCTATTTTTCGAGGTGGCGCAAAAACTCCAGATATTTTTTTATATACTCTTAATACTAATGTAATCTAATCTGCAAAAGTACCATTTTCTCATTACCGAATTTTTTGAAATGACTATTTGATAATCATTATTCCCTACATCGCAGGCCGCCATCTATGATATATATTGGAAAAGACTATGATTACTTGACGATCGGATTGAGATCGTCCGCGTAAAGTTGCTTTTGTATAAGATTTTATAGAGCACAGTTTTCGTTGGTTCTCTAATAATTCATACCAATATTATTAATGCGAAAGTAACTCTCTCTGTCCCTCTGTCCGTTTATTACCTTATCACGGCTCAACTTTTAAACAATAGCTTGCATCCTGGATGCCGACATGGGATACGTTTTGTTGCGAAAAATTAAATAGTCCCCACGGGATATCAAAAAAAACCTAAGTCCTTAATAATATGACACAGTATACTGCTACTCTGTTTCGTATGGTGAGTGAAGAGTACCGACTACCAGATTATAAATACATACATACATACATACAGTCGCGCCGTTTTCCCATATAAGGGGTAGGCGGGGGCCACTCACGTAGCCCACTTTTCGCCCTCGCTGGAAACGAGACGTAAAGGGAGGCGAGACACGTCGCCGCATTTTGGTACGAGTCAAAAAATTCTTACTTCCCATTGCGTTCCCACGAGCAGTATAGTGGCAGTGTAACGATATACTATCTATAATTACGAATTTTTACGTTTTAGAAAGATTTAAGAAAATATTTAAAAAATAATGGTGGTCCAAAAAAGTTGGTAAAATATATATCGGGACCAATCCCAGTAGTGAAATTTCATATTTTTCAATTTTATTCTTCTTGGCATAATATTACATAAATCAGTGCCTAAAATTTATTACCTTATTGACCTTATCTATTGAAGTACTGTACAAGTTAATTAAAAATATTACAATATAAAACTAACTTTATTTGTACGGAAAATACTCTATACAACGTTATTCATAATTGGTATAACATCCCGGCACCTACCCATGCTACACAACACAACGGTGAAGCGTTAATGACAAAATTCAATACTAAAAATGTCCATACAAAACTTGAAAATTATTTGTTATGTAAAACTTTATTCGACCCTAACTCAAAAAGTTAATGCCTCCAACCAGACAATTGCAAAATACGTTTTCTTTATGTTACCCTACTACGGCGTCATACTAAGAGATTTACTTTTACGCAACAGATTTCCATAAGCTTCATGTTATCCTAGTACTAGCGAGTTCTATCGATGGCAGGTCAATGGAAAAACGCCCAATTAAATTTATGAGTTCATTGCCTCGATCAGCTGTATAACACAGGGTGGGTAGTCTTTTAAAACCTATGAGTTTTAAGCAAATTCTTTAAGTCGAAATATCTCCTACAGGTATCACGCTACGAGGCTCATTATATTTTTTGGGGCATATATATACACATCGTCCCTAAGCCAAGCCTGCCGGGATATATAGGACATTACGAATGACCCTGTATAAGTAATTCATAATAAGAAAGTGTTCGTGCATTTAAAATTTATAAGCTTATGTCTAAAACTGGAAAGTATTCATCTAAAAATTAGAGAGTGTTCGCGTATAGCTAACAACTTACTATTAGTCCGGGGGTTAAGTACCGCGCGGAGGGGCATACCAGACAGATATATACTTATATATAGGTATATGGGTCGAGCATGACTCTGTACAGGATCAAGTTGCTTAGTTGTTATGTTCCATACAAAGATCCTATGTAAGTAAAGTATATGATAAAAAAGGTCTATCATTGAAGGTCTCTTGTAACAAATGATATTATAAAGATGAGTTGGAACTTAAAATTATTAAGATAGGGTAGATTAGACTTTCATACCAACACATCAGAGAGGGTGTGGCGTGGCTATTAGCATTTCGGTGCTGGAGCTTACTCTTTCGGCCCATGTCTGAGAGCGTCAGTTCTATGATACATGGTCTAACACCGGCGTCTTGTCGGCTTACTACTATGACACGTTGGTAATTTTTTTTGTTAAACAACTTTTGCCAAAGTCGATATTTATCATATTGGTGTGTTGTGAGGAGGCACCAACTATGTGATAGTCACGTCACATAATACTTACTACTATTGTGGTATTATGTTTTAGTGACGGTTATATGAATGAGTCACGTCTGATTTAATACGACTTATGTGTGACCCCATACCCTTGAAGTGAACAGTGGACTCACGACGTGCTCTGCGGCAAATTGTCGTGCTGACCATGTATTAGATGTTGATACCACACACTCGACAATCATATAACATCTGCAGTTGCAGCGGTCTGGCGAAGTGGTGGTGAACCCCCTACAAGAGTTAAGGGATTAGTAATTAATTAGTATTCGATCACTGTCTTAGACTCGCAGCTTCTCTAGTGAATAAACATCTTTCCATGATACACCTAAAAGAGCAAGTTACTATAAATAAACACAACGTAGATAAAAGGGTCCTACCTATGACGATCACAATTTATTAAAATATATCATTCAAATGGCCTAGAATGACATAATCTTTAGAAATAATCTTGAAAAAGATTAAGTCTATTTTCTGGTCACGAAATTAATTTTATCAACGTGAAAGTTGAATAGTTTATATTCAACAGCATTGCATATCATAGTGTAATTCTACACGAATAAGAGCTGTCGTTAAGATAATACCTTATTCGCCTCTTACGACGCGATAGGAAAGAGGTAGGTGCTGTTCTACTCTACCGAACACCTAAAAGTGGGTGTCACACTGGCCGTTATTTATACCTGGAACTTTGTATTCTATTTTTAAAACAATATTATTATTGTAAAACGACATGGCTTTGGCCAAGTACGATTTTACATCACTTCCACAATAGCCTTTAATTCTTCCTTATCCACTTTGGTCTCCGGCCGTCCACGGGTCTGTTCTGAAGGTCGAAATTTCCAGAACGAAAACGTTGAAACCAAAAACGTACCGTTTTTGGTTTCAATGTTTTCGTTCTGTCTCTTCTTCAATTTCAATTTCAATTTCGACCTTACAACGAAAAGCCATACACATCGTTAATCCTTCGAGCTGTTCCTGCAGCACAGGTGCCACCGTAGAACTCGTACTCGTAAATAAAGCGATATTTCATGTTTTCCATTGTGCGAGATGAGCGACACCAAAGAAAAACTAATGAGGAAAAAAACGAATTGGAATGAATGTTTACGAAACTCAAAGATACCAGCTAAGTGGAATTATAAATTTAAATTTGGAATTCTTATCCGAAGAGGATATACTTCATTTAAAAGTGGCCAGTACGACTAATGTTATATTATATTTTTAAAACCATATTATTATTGTAAAAGGACGTCGTTTTGAAAAGTTCGCTAAGTACGATTTTATTACTTATTGTATCATTTCCACCAACATTTGAGATGTAAAGTTGCACTTTCGACTTACTTTTTTCTTGTGCGTTCATGGCACTCCACAAAATGTGTCCTTAGCTCGGAGTTTCCCACATTTTTGTACATAAGATGTTACGACGGCCCTGCAAAACTCCAAGTAAGTAAGTCCGTCCAGTTGCTGCCACACTTTATTTTGATTAGCCAAGCATCTTGGCAAGCAATATCTAGTTCGCAGGCAAAAATGGGAACCACAATCGTCATTATTCCAGCCTCTTCACTAGTCCACTGCTGACCATAGGCCTCCCTTATAGATTGCCACAAAAGTTAGTAGCTCTCATTTAGGGTGGATTTCGCCATAGTTGCCACGCTTGGCAGGCGGGTTGGCAACCGCAGTTCAGTTATTCAGATGTTCGAGGAAGATATTTCTGCCAATCTCCTGGTTTTGATATTTCCCTCTGTCGACTTTTACGACACCCACGGGAGGAGATAGGGTGGTAGATTCTCTTAAGCCGCCACCACACGGCGAATGCCCTCATAGAACGAAAATTCTCATCAAAACGGTTCATCAAACTTGTATTTTTGTCCGTTTCTGTTTATATCAGAAATCTGATCCTCTTTTGTACTTGGCGCCGATCCGTGACAGTTGGAAGCAACATTCACAACACTATTGTCATGCCACTTAGCTACAATTATTGCTTTTGAGACCCATCCATCATAAACAAGGGTCAGTACATCTTTTCCGAAAAATTATTTCAATTATCTATTGGTTTGTTTCCTTGCCAGGAAAAATTCTTTGATTTTCTTTTTATACTTAGTAGTGCAGCCGTTGCTAATATCAACGTTCAGCGACACTTGTCCTTATCTATCTGATTCGTTTTGTATATTCTCTTTTTGAAGAGCTTTCAAACGCTTGGATGAGGTAAGGTACCACCCCAGGGCCAGTTATTCTACCGTGAAGCAGTAGTGTGCAAACATTACTGTTTCGATTTGAAGGGCACTGATCTAGCGTAATCACTGGGCATATGAGACTTAAGAACTTATGTCTCAGAGTGATGGGCACAGTGTGGTGTCACACATAAATTTTCTGGCAGACACAACATTTGTTATGGGCAGACGTTGCACTTACCTAAGGTGAAAGTTTTGCTCGTTTCATCACTTTATCGAATTAAAAATATATATCAATCGAAGGTGAGCACCTAACCCCTGAGCTGCCATTACTCTTTTGTTTACTGTTATTTATTAACTGTTTGTGTCTAACTAATAGGCGCGACGTTGACCGTTTTGACTCTTGAAATAAAGTCACGCATCTGTCGATATAAACTTTCTATTATTTTCTTATAAGCAATGTCGTTTTCTGAATACATTTATTTGCACTGAAATATTAGCATATTGCGGTAAATGCTCCATTCGCCTCGCTGCATTATGCATTATGTGTGCAGTGTGCACACATAATACGTCACTGCAAAAATGTTTATTGTTCTGCTTTCATATATAAAGGTGATCGTGTTTAAGAATTTTATTCAGCTGCAGTGTGAAGAACTTCATCATGAATAAAGTGCTTACAGCAATGGCGTTAACAGTGAGTGTTTTTATTTTATTAGTTTATTATTGTGGTCTACCAAATTTTACTTTCCATCAAGTAGTTGTGTAAACATAACTGTGTTTCGGTCTGAAGAGCAAAACCTTTCGTTTTTTAAAATTTGTTTAATTCATCTAATTTATGGTAGAGAATGTCTGGCAGAAAAAAAAATGTAAAAATGATCAATGCTGTGGAAACGAGAAGTTTGGGAAGTATAGCTAGAGTGACTTGGGTGGACAAAATGAGAAACAGCGTGATAGGTGTACTTTGTGGTGTGTAGAAGATGTAGTGGCAAAGATAGAGAAGGGGATGCTTAGACGTTTTGGACACGTAGAGAGGATGGATGAAATAATATTGACCGAGTAAGTACAAGTAAGTAACCAAGTAAGTAAATAAGTAAGTAAACAAGTAAGTAAGCAACCGTCTAGCTTAGATGAAAACGCAAATGAATGTAGAAGAACCGAAAAAGTGTTAAGATCGTAGCAATTGGAAAGATGTGGTCTTTGCCTATCCTAATGGGAAGGAGGCGTGACTGTATGTACGTATGCATCCAATTTAATATTTCTTTCATTTTCAGTCGCTGGTCGTGGCGTATGCTATACCATGTAAGTTAAATTTTCTTTTTTTTTCTAACTGTAGTATTATGTTCTCCTGACCGATTTTCGACCACGACTTTTTCCTTGTTCCATCATCTACCAAACCGACTTTGATCTTAGTCGATAAAAAATCTGTTTTATGTTTACGCAGCATTCAAAGGTGCACCTGGCTGTGACAACCCCGGAAGTATTGCAGCTGCTAATGCCGGCAGCTTTGCCACCGCATCCGGTTTCTCTGACGGAAAGGGTAACGCTGTTGCAAATAGTGCTTCATCAAGTTTTGCCAGTGCTACCGCACAAGGACATCATAAAGGCGATTGCGATGATGATTGCGATGATGATTGCGATGATGATTGCCATGACAAATGTCATGACAAATGCTGCGACAAATGCTGCGGCAAAGGACATGATAAAGGTTGTTGCGATGATGATTGCCGTGACAAATGCTGCGACAAATGCTGCCACAAATGCTGCCACAAAGGACATAATAAAGGTGATTGCGATGATGATTGCTATGACAAATGCTACGACAAATGCTGCCACAAATGCTGCCACAAAGGACATGATAAAGGTGATTGCGATGACGACTGAGGTCAAATTCTTGGTTTAATTTAATTTCTTGCATAGTCGTTCGTATGATAATGCTTTGTTTATTTACGTGCCTTAAATTGTACAATTCTTAGACAACTTTATTTTTCTCCTTGAATCAGTAAATTTATAAAATAATCACCATCTGTTCTATGATTTTCGAAAAATATTTTCGTGTTTCTTTTTAATGCTATATCAAACAATTGTTAATAGTGTAATAAATTATTATTTTGGCAAACATATTTGTTTCTTTTCTTTTGATCCTGGAAATTAGTTACCAAATCGAGCCATTTTTGCCAATGCCGAGTAATAGTTTAATTATAATATAGACTTTTATTCGATTCGATCAACAGTAAAATGATAGTTGACTTTTACTTAAGATTTGCTGGACTGATGGAGACAAAACGAAAAGCACGTTTTTGGCCTGCAACTGAATTTCCCAATCACTCACACTTTCACGAGCACTTGCCGCAAAGAGAACTATCAATATTAAACATCAAAAGTTAGAATATACTCAGAAATTACAAAATTGAATGAAAACACTATCGCTATTTTTCGAGGTGGCGCAAAAACTCCAGATTTTTTTTATATACTCTTAATACTAATGTAATCTAATCTGCAAAAGTACCATTTTCTCATTACCGAATTTTTTGAAATGACTATTTGATAATCATTATTCCCTACATCGCAGGCCGCCATCTATGATATATATTGGAAAAGACTATGATTACTTGACGATCGGATTGAGATCGTCCGCGTAAAGTTGCTTTTGTATAAGATTTTATAGAGCACAGTTTTCGTTGGTTCTCTAATAATTCATACCAATATTATTAATGCGAAAGTAACTCTCTCTGTCCCTCTGTCCGTTTATTACCTTTTCACGGCTCAACTTTTAAACAATAGCTTGCATCCTGGATGTCGACATGGGATACGTTTTGTTGCGAAAAATTAAATAGTCCCCACGGGATATCAAAAAAAAACCTAAGTCCTTAATAATATGACACAGTATACTGCTACTATGTTTCGTATGGTGAGTGAAGAGTACCGACTACCAGATTATAAATACATACATACATACATACAGTCGCGCCTTTTTCCCATATAAGGGGTAGGCGGGGGCCACTCACGTAGCCCACTTTTCGCCCTCGCTGGAAACGAGACGTAAAGGGAGGCGAGACACGTCGCCGCATTTTGGTACGAGTCAAAAAATTCTTACTTCCCATTGCGTTCCCACGAGCAGTATAGTGGCAGTGTAACGATATACTATCTATAATAACGAATTAACTAAACGTTTACGAACGTTTTAGAAAGATTTAAGAAAATATTTAAAAAATAATGGTGGTCCAAAAAAGTTGGTAAAATATGTATCGGGACCAATCCTAGTAGTGAAATTTCATATTTTTCAATTTTATTCTTCTTGGCATAATATTACATAAATCAGTGCCTAAAATTTATTACCTTATTGACCTTATCTATTGAAGTACTGTACAAGTTAATTAAAAATATTACAATATAAAACTAACTTTATTTGTACGGAAAATACTCTATACAACGTTGTTCATAATTGGTATAACATCCCGGCACCTACCCATGCTACTTTGATCTGATAAACACAACGGTGAAGCGTTAATGACAAAATTCAATACTAAAAATGTCCATACAAAACTTGAAAATTATTTGTTATGTAAAACTTTATGCGACCCTAACTCAAAAAGTTAATGCCCCGAACCAGACAATTTCAAAATACGTTTTCTTCTCCATTTAATTTATGTTACCCTACTACGGCGTCATACTAAGAGATTTACTTCGCAACAGATTTCCATAAGCTTCATGTTATCCTAGTACTTGCGAGTTCTATCGATGGCAGCTCAATGGAAAAACGCCCAATTAAATTTATGAGTTCATTGCCTCGATCAGCTGTATAACACAGGGTGGGTAGTCTTTTAAAACCTATGAGTTTTAAGCAAATTCTTTAAGTCGAAATATCTCCTACAGGTATCACGCTACGAGGCTCATTATATTTTTTGGGGCATATATATACACATCGTCCCTAAGCCAAGCCTGCCGTGATATATAGGACATTACGAATGACCCTGTATAAGTAATTCATAATAAGAAAGTGTTCGTGCATTTAAAATTTATAAGCTTATGTCTAAAACTGGAAAGTATTCATCTAAAAATTAGAGAGTGTTCGCGTATAGCTAACAACTTACTATTAGTCCGGGGGTTAAGTACCGCGCGGAGGGGCATACCAGACAGATATATACTTATATATAGGTATATGGGTCGAGCATGACTCTGTACAGGATCAAGTTGCTTAGTTGTTATGTTCCATACAAAGATCCTATGTAAGTAAAGTATATGATAAAAAAGGTCTATCATTGAAGGTCTCTTGTAACAAATGATATTATAAAGATGAGTTGGAACTTAAAATTATTAAGATAGGGTAGATTAGACTTTCATACCAACACATCAGAGAGGGTGTGGCGTGGCTATTAGCATTTCGGTGCTGGAGCTTACTCTTTCGGCCCATGTCTGAGAGCGTCAGTTCTATGATACATGGTCTAACACCGGCGTCTTGTCGGCTTACTACTATGACACGTTGGTAATTTTTTTTGTTAAACAACTTTTGCCAAAGTCGATATTTATCATATTGGTGTGTTGTGAGGAGGCACCAACTATGTGATAGTCACGTCACATAATACTTACTACTATTGTGGTATTATGTTTTAGTGACGGTTATATGAATGAGTCACGTCTGATTTAATACGACTTATGTGTGACCCCATACCCTTGAAGTGAACAGTGGACTCACGACGTGCTCTGCGGCAAATTGTCGTGCTGACCATGTATTAGATGTTGATACCACACACTCGACAATCATATAACATCTGCAGTTGCAGCGGTCTGGCGAAGTGGTGGTGAACCCCCTACAAGAGTTAAGGGATTAGTAATTAATTAGTATTCGATCACTGTCTTAGACTCGCAGCTTCTCTAGTGAATAAACATCTTTCCATGATACACCTAAAAGAGCAAGTTACTATAAATAAACACAACGTAGATAAAAGGGTCCTACCTATGACGATCACAATTTATTAAAATATATCATTCAAATGGCCTAGAATGACATAATCTTTAGAAATAATCTTGAAAAAGATTAAGTCTATTTTCTGGTCACGAAATTAATTTTATCAACGTGAAAGTTGAATAGTTTATATTCAACAGCATTGCATATCATAGTGTAATTCTACACGAATAAGAGCTGTCGTTAAGATAATACCTTATTCGCCTCTTACGACGCGATAGGAAAGAGGTAGGTGCTGTTCTACTCTACCGAACACCTAAAAGTGGGTGTCACACTGGCCGTTATTTATACCTGGAACTTTGTATTCTATTTTTAAAACAATATTATTATTGTAAAACGACATGGCTTTGGCCAAGTACGATTTTACATCACTTCCACAATAGCCTTTAATTCTTCCTTATCCACTTTGGTCTCCGGCCGTCCACGGGTCTGTTCTGAAGGTCGAAATTTCCAGAACGAAAACGTTGAAACCAAAAACGTACCGTTTTTGGTTTCAATGTTTTCGTTCTGTCTCTTCTTCAATTTCAATTTCAATTTCGACCTTACAACGAAAAGCCATACACATCGTTAATCCTTCGAGCTGTTCCTGCAGCACAGGTGCCACCGTAGAACTCGTACTCGTAAATAAAGCGATATTTCATGTTTTCCATTGTGCGAGATGAGCGACGCCAAAGAAAAACTAATGAGGAAAAAAACGAATTGGAATGAATGTTTACGAAACTCAAAGATACCAGCTAAGTGGAATTATAAATTTAAATTTGGAATTCTTATCCGAAGAGGATATACTTCATTTAAAAGTGGCCAGTACGACTAATGTTATATTATATTTTTAAAACCATATTATTATTGTAAAAGGACGTCGTTTTGAAAAGTTCGCTAAGTACGATTTTATTACTTATTGTATCATTTCCACCAACATTTGAGATGTAAAGTTGCACTTTCGACTTACTTTTTTCTTGTGCGTTCATGGCACTCCACAAAATGTGTCCTTAGCTCGGAGTTTCCCACATTTTTGTACATAAGATGTTACGACGGCCCTGCAAAACTCCAAGTAAGTAAGTCCGTCCAGTTGCTGCCACACTTTATTTTGATTAGCCAAGCATCTTGGCAAGCAATATCTAGTTCGCAGGCAAAAATGGGAACCACAATCGTCATTATTCCAGCCTCTTCACTAGTCCACTGCTGACCATAGGCCTCCCTTATAGATTGCCACAAAAGTTAGTAGCTCTCATTTAGGGTGGATTTCGCCATAGTTGCCACGCTTGGCAGGCGGGTTGGCAACCGCAGTTCAGTTATTCAGATGTTCGAGGAAGATATTTCTGCCAATCTCCTGGTTTTGATATTTCCCTCTGTCGACTTTTACGACACCCACGGGAGGAGATAGGGTGGTAGATTCTCTTAAGCCGCCACCACACGGCGAATGCCCTCATAGAACGAAAATTCTCATCAAAACGGTTCATCAAACTTGTATTTTTGTCCGTTTCTGTTTATATCAGAAATCTGATCCTCTTTTGTACTTGGCGCCGATCCGTGACAGTTGGAAGCAACATTCACAACACTATTGTCATGCCACTTAGCTACAATTATTGCTTTTGAGACCCATCCATCATAAACAAGGGTCAGTACATCTTTTCCGAAAAATTATTTCAAATATCTATTGGTTTGTTTCCTTGCCAGGAAAAATTCTTTGATTTTCTTTTTATACTTAGTAGTGCAGCCGTTGCTAATATCAACGTTCAGCGACACTTGTCCTTATCTATCTGATTCGTTTTGTATATTCTCTTTTTGAAGAGCTTTCAAACGCTTGGATGAGGTAAGGTACCACCCCAGGGCCAGTTATTCTACCGTGAAGCAGTAGTGTGCAAACATTACTGTTTCGATTTGAAGGGCACTATGATCTAGCGTAATCACTGGGCATATGAGACTTAAGAACTTATGTCTCAGAGTGATGGGCACAGTGTGGTGTCACACATAAATTTTCTGGCAGACACAACATTTGTTATGGGCAGACGTTGCACTTACCATAAGGTGAAAGTTTTGCTCGTTTCATCACTTTATCGAATTAAAAATATATATCAATCGAAGGTGAGCACCTAACCCCTGAGCTGCCATTACTCTTTTGTTTACTGTTATTTATTAACTGTTTGTGTCTAACTAATAGGCGCGACGTTGACCGTTTTGACTCTTGAAATAAAGTCACGCATCTGTCGATATAAACTTTCTATTATTTTCTTATAAGCAATGTCGTTTTCTGAATACATTTATTTGCACTGAAATATTAGCATATTGCGGTAAATGCTCCATTCGCCTCGCTGCATTATGCATTATGTGTGCAGTGTGCACACATAATACGTCACTGCAAAAATGTTTATTGTTCTGCTTTCATATATAAAGGTGATCGTGTTTAAGAATTTTATTCAGCTGCAGTGTGAAGAACTTCATCATGAATAAAGTGCTTACAGCAATGGCGTTAACAGTGAGTGTTTTTATTTTTATTGTTTATTTATTGTGGTCTACCAAATTTTACTTTCCATCAAGTAGTTGTGTAAACATAACTGTGTTTCGGTCTGAAGATCAACCTTTCGTTTTTTAAAATTTGTTTAATTCATCTAATTTATGGTAGAGAATGTCTGGCAGAAAAAAAAAATGTAAAAATGATCAATGCTGTGGAAACGAGAAGTTTGGGAAGTATAGCTAGAGTGACTTGGGTGGACAAAATGAGAAACAGCGTGATAGGTGTACTTTGTGGTGTGTAGAAGATGTAGTGGCAAAGATAGAGAAGGGGATGCTTAGACGTTTTGGACACGTAGAAAGGATGGATGAAATAATATTGACCGAAGAAAGTACCAACCGAGTAAGTACAAGTAAGTAACCAAGTAAGTAAGCAACCGTCTAGCTTAGATGAAAACGCAAATGAATGTAGAAGAACCGAAAAAGTGTTAAGATCGTAGCAATTGGAAAGATGTGGTCTTTGCCTATCCTAATGGGAAGGAGGCGTGACTGTATGTACGTATGCATCCAATTTAATATTTCTTTCATTTTCAGTCGCTGGTCGTGGCGTATGCTATACCATGTAAGTTAAATTTTCTTTTTTTTTCTAACTGTAGTATTATGTTCTCCTGACCGATTTTCGACCACGACTTTTTCCTTGTTCCATCATCTACCAAACCGACTTTGATCTTAGTCGATAAAAAATCTGTTTTATGTTTACGCAGCATTCAAAGGTGCACCTGGCTGTGACAACCCCGGAAGTATTGCAGCTGCTAATGCCGGCAGCTTTGCCACCGCATCCGGTTTCTCTGACGGAAAGGGTAACGCTGTTGCAAATAGTGCTTCATCAAGTTTTGCCAGTGCTACCGCACAAGGACATCATAAAGGCGATTGCGATGATGATTGCGATGATGATTGCGATGATGATTGCCATGACAAATGTCATGACAAATGCTGCGACAAATGCTGCGGCAAAGGACATGATAAAGGTTGTTGCGATGATGATTGCCGTGACAAATGCTGCGACAAATGCTGCCACAAATGCTGCCACAAAGGACATAATAAAGGTGATTGCGATGATGATTGCTATGACAAATGCTACGACAAATGCTGCCACAAATGCTGCCACAAAGGACATGATAAAGGTGATTGCGATGACGACTGAGGTCAAATTCTTGGTTTAATTTAATTTCTTGCATAGTCGTTCGTATGATAATGCTTTGTTTATTTACGTACCTTAAATTGTACAATTCTTATACAACTTTATTTTTCTCCTTGAATCAGTAAATTTATAAAATAATCACCATCTGTTCTATGATTTTCGAAAAATATTTTCGTGTTTCTTTTTAATGCTATATATCAAACAATTGTTAATAGTGTAATAAATTATTATTTTGGCAAACATATTTGTTTCTTTTCTTTTGATCCTGGAAATTAGTTACCAAATCGAGCCATTTTTGCCAATGCCGAGTAATAGTTTAATTATAATATAGACTTTTATTCGATTCGATCAACAGTAAAATGATAGTTGACTTTTACTTAAGATTTGCTGGACTGATGGAGACAAAACGAAAAGCACGTTTTTGGCCTGCAACTGAATTTCCCAATCACTCACACTTTCACGAGCACTTGCCGCAAAGAGAACTATCAATATTAAACATCAAAAGTTAGAATATACTCAGAAATTACAAAATTGAATGAAAACACTATCGCTATTTTTCGAGGTGGCGCAAAAACTCCAGATTTTTTTTATATACTCTTAATACTAATGTAATCTAATCTGCAAAAGTACCATTTTCTCATTACCGAATTTTTTGAAATGACTATTTGATAATCATTATTCCCTACATCGCAGGCCGCCATCTATGATATATATTGGAAAAGACTATGATTACTTGACGATCGGATTGAGATCGTCCGCGTAAAGTTGCTTTTGTATAAGATTTTATAGAGCACAGTTTTCGTTGGTTCTCTAATAATTCATACCAATATTATTAATGCGAAAGTAACTCTCTCTGTCCCTCTGTCCGTTTATTACCTTTTCACGGCTCAACTTTTAAACAATAGCTTGCATCCTGGATGTCGACATGGGATACGTTTTGTTGCGAAAAATTAAATAGTCCCCACGGGATATCAAAAAAAAACCTAAGTCCTTAATAATATGACACAGTATACTGCTACTATGTTTCGTATGGTGAGTGAAGAGTACCGACTACCAGATTATAAATACATACATACATACATACAGTCGCGCCTTTTTCCCATATAAGGGGTAGGCGGGGGCCACTCACGTAGCCCACTTTTCGCCCTCGCTGGAAACGAGACGTAAAGGGAGGCGAGACACGTCGCCGCATTTTGGTACGAGTCAAAAAATTCTTACTTCCCATTGCGTTCCCACGAGCAGTATAGTGGCAGTGTAACGATATACTATCTATAATAACGAATTAACTAAACGTTTACGAACGTTTTAGAAAGATTTAAGAAAATATTTAAAAAATAATGGTGGTCCAAAAAAGTTGGTAAAATATGTATCGGGACCAATCCTAGTAGTGAAATTTCATATTTTTCAATTTTATTCTTCTTGGCATAATATTACATAAATCAGTGCCTAAAATTTATTACCTTATTGACCTTATCTATTGAAGTACTGTACAAGTTAATTAAAAATATTACAATATAAAACTAACTTTATTTGTACGGAAAATACTCTATACAACGTTGTTCATAATTGGTATAACATCCCGGCACCTACCCATGCTACTTTGATCTGATAAACACAACGGTGAAGCGTTAATGACAAAATTCAATACTAAAAATGTCCATACAAAACTTGAAAATTATTTGTTATGTAAAACTTTATGCGACCCTAACTCAAAAAGTTAATGCCCCGAACCAGACAATTTCAAAATACGTTTTCTTCTCCATTTAATTTATGTTACCCTACTACGGCGTCATACTAAGAGATTTACTTCGCAACAGATTTCCATAAGCTTCATGTTATCCTAGTACTTGCGAGTTCTATCGATGGCAGCTCAATGGAAAAACGCCCAATTAAATTTATGAGTTCATTGCCTCGATCAGCTGTATAACACAGGGTGGGTAGTCTTTTAAAACCTATGAGTTTTAAGCAAATTCTTTAAGTCGAAATATCTCCTACAGGTATCACGCTACGAGGCTCATTATATTTTTGAGGACATTACGAATGACCCTGTATAAGTAATTCATAATAAGAAAGTGTTCGTGCATTTAAAATTTATAAGCTTATGTCTAAAACTGGAAAGTATTCATCTAAAAATTAGAGAGTGTTCGCGTATAGCTAACAACTTACTATTAGTCCGGGGGTTAAGTACCGCGCGGAGGGGCATACCAGACAGATATATACTTATATATAGGTATATGGGTCGAGCATGACTCTGTACAGGATCAAGTTGCTTAGTTGTTATGTTCCATACAAAGATCCTATGTAAGTAAAGTATATGATAAAAAAGGTCTATCATTGAAGGTCTCTTGTAACAAATGATATTATAAAGATGAGTTGGAACTTAAAATTATTAAGATAGGGTAGATTAGACTTTCATACCAACACATCAGAGAGGGTGTGGCGTGGCTATTAGCATTTCGGTGCTGGAGCTTACTCTTTCGGCCCATGTCTGAGAGCGTCAGTTCTATGATACATGGTCTAACACCGGCGTCTTGTCGGCTTACTACTATGACACGTTGGTAATTTTTTTTGTTAAACAACTTTTGCCAAAGTCGATATTTATCATATTGGTGTGTTGTGAGGAGGCACCAACTATGTGATAGTCACGTCACATAATACTTACTACTATTGTGGTATTATGTTTTAGTGACGGTTATATGAATGAGTCACGTCTGATTTAATACGACTTATGTGTGACCCCATACCCTTGAAGTGAACAGTGGACTCACGACGTGCTCTGCGGCAAATTGTCGTGCTGACCATGTATTAGATGTTGATACCACACACTCGACAATCATATAACATCTGCAGTTGCAGCGGTCTGGCGAAGTGGTGGTGAACCCCCTACAAGAGTTAAGGGATTAGTAATTAATTAGTATTCGATCACTGTCTTAGACTCGCAGCTTCTCTAGTGAATAAACATCTTTCCATGATACACCTAAAAGAGCAAGTTACTATAAATAAACACAACGTAGATAAAAGGGTCCTACCTATGACGATCACAATTTATTAAAATATATCATTCAAATGGCCTAGAATGACATAATCTTTAGAAATAATCTTGAAAAAGATTAAGTCTATTTTCTGGTCACGAAATTAATTTTATCAACGTGAAAGTTGAATAGTTTATATTCAACAGCATTGCATATCATAGTGTAATTCTACACGAATAAGAGCTGTCGTTAAGATAATACCTTATTCGCCTCTTACGACGCGATAGGAAAGAGGTAGGTGCTGTTCTACTCTACCGAACACCTAAAAGTGGGTGTCACACTGGCCGTTATTTATACCTGGAACTTTGTATTCTATTTTTAAAACAATATTATTATTGTAAAACGACATGGCTTTGGCCAAGTACGATTTTACATCACTTCCACAATAGCCTTTAATTCTTCCTTATCCACTTTGGTCTCCGGCCGTCCACGGGTCTGTTCTGAAGGTCGAAATTTCCAGAACGAAAACGTTGAAACCAAAAACGTACCGTTTTTGGTTTCAATGTTTTCGTTCTGTCTCTTCTTCAATTTCAATTTCAATTTCGACCTTACAACGAAAAGCCATACACATCGTTAATCCTTCGAGCTGTTCCTGCAGCACAGGTGCCACCGTAGAACTCGTACTCGTAAATAAAGCGATATTTCATGTTTTCCATTGTGCGAGATGAGCGACGCCAAAGAAAAACTAATGAGGAAAAAAACGAATTGGAATGAATGTTTACGAAACTCAAAGATACCAGCTAAGTGGAATTATAAATTTAAATTTGGAATTCTTATCCGAAGAGGATATACTTCATTTAAAAGTGGCCAGTACGACTAATGTTATATTATATTTTTAAAACCATATTATTATTGTAAAAGGACGTCGTTTTGAAAAGTTCGCTAAGTACGATTTTATTACTTATTGTATCATTTCCACCAACATTTGAGATGTAAAGTTGCACTTTCGACTTACTTTTTTCTTGTGCGTTCATGGCACTCCACAAAATGTGTCCTTAGCTCGGAGTTTCCCACATTTTTGTACATAAGATGTTACGACGGCCCTGCAAAACTCCAAGTAAGTAAGTCCGTCCAGTTGCTGCCACACTTTATTTTGATTAGCCAAGCATCTTGGCAAGCAATATCTAGTTCGCAGGCAAAAATGGGAACCACAATCGTCATTATTCCAGCCTCTTCACTAGTCCACTGCTGACCATAGGCCTCCCTTATAGATTGCCACAAAAGTTAGTAGCTCTCATTTAGGGTGGATTTCGCCATAGTTGCCACGCTTGGCAGGCGGGTTGGCAACCGCAGTTCAGTTATTCAGATGTTCGAGGAAGATATTTCTGCCAATCTCCTGGTTTTGATATTTCCCTCTGTCGACTTTTACGACACCCACGGGAGGAGATAGGGTGGTAGATTCTCTTAAGCCGCCACCACACGGCGAATGCCCTCATAGAACGAAAATTCTCATCAAAACGGTTCATCAAACTTGTATTTTTGTCCGTTTCTGTTTATATCAGAAATCTGATCCTCTTTTGTACTTGGCGCCGATCCGTGACAGTTGGAAGCAACATTCACAACACTATTGTCATGCCACTTAGCTACAATTATTGCTTTTGAGACCCATCCATCATAAACAAGGGTCAGTACATCTTTTCCGAAAAATTATTTCAAATATCTATTGGTTTGTTTCCTTGCCAGGAAAAATTCTTTGATTTTCTTTTTATACTTAGTAGTGCAGCCGTTGCTAATATCAACGTTCAGCGACACTTGTCCTTATCTATCTGATTCGTTTTGTATATTCTCTTTTTGAAGAGCTTTCAAACGCTTGGATGAGGTAAGGTACCACCCCAGGGCCAGTTATTCTACCGTGAAGCAGTAGTGTGCAAACATTACTGTTTCGATTTGAAGGGCACTATGATCTAGCGTAATCACTGGGCATATGAGACTTAAGAACTTATGTCTCAGAGTGATGGGCACAGTGTGGTGTCACACATAAATTTTCTGGCAGACACAACATTTGTTATGGGCAGACGTTGCACTTACCATAAGGTGAAAGTTTTGCTCGTTTCATCACTTTATCGAATTAAAAATATATATCAATCGAAGGTGAGCACCTAACCCCTGAGCTGCCATTACTCTTTTGTTTACTGTTATTTATTAACTGTTTGTGTCTAACTAATAGGCGCGACGTTGACCGTTTTGACTCTTGAAATAAAGTCACGCATCTGTCGATATAAACTTTCTATTATTTTCTTATAAGCAATGTCGTTTTCTGAATACATTTATTTGCACTGAAATATTAGCATATTGCGGTAAATGCTCCATTCGCCTCGCTGCATTATGCATTATGTGTGCAGTGTGCACACATAATACGTCACTGCAAAAATGTTTATTGTTCTGCTTTCATATATAAAGGTGATCGTGTTTAAGAATTTTATTCAGCTGCAGTGTGAAGAACTTCATCATGAATAAAGTGCTTACAGCAATGGCGTTAACAGTGAGTGTTTTTATTTTTATTGTTTATTTATTGTGGTCTACCAAATTTTACTTTCCATCAAGTAGTTGTGTAAACATAACTGTGTTTCGGTCTGAAGATCAACCTTTCGTTTTTTAAAATTTGTTTAATTCATCTAATTTATGGTAGAGAATGTCTGGCAGAAAAAAAAATGTAAAAATGATCAATGCTGTGGAAACGAGAAGTTTGGGAAGTATAGCTAGAGTGACTTGGGTGGACAAAATGAGAAACAGCGTGATAGGTGTACTTTGTGGTGTGTAGAAGATGTAGTGGCAAAGATAGAGAAGGGGATGCTTAGACGTTTTGGACACGTAGAGAGGATGGATGAAATAATATTGACCGAAGAAAGTACCAACCGAGTAAGTACAAGTAAGTAACCAAGTAAGTAAACAAGTAAGTAAGCAACCGTCTAGCTTAGATGAAAACGCAAATGAATGTAGAAGAACCGAAAAAGTGTTAAGATCGTAGCAATTGGAAAGATGTGGTCTTTGCCTATCCTAATGGGAAGGAGGCGTGACTGTATGTACGTATGCATCCAATTTAATATTTCTTTCATTTTCAGTCGCTGGTCGTGGCGTATGCTATACCATGTAAGTTAAATTTTCTTTTTTTTTCTAACTGTAGTATTATGTTCTCCTGACCGATTTTCGACCACGACTTTTTCCTTGTTCCATCATCTACCAAACCGACTTTGATCTTAGTCGATAAAAAATCTGTTTTATGTTTACGCAGCATTCAAAGGTGCACCTGGCTGTGACAACCCCGGAAGTATTGCAGCTGCTAATGCCGGCAGCTTTGCCACCGCATCCGGTTTCTCTGACGGAAAGGGTAACGCTGTTGCAAATAGTGCTTCATCAAGTTTTGCCAGTGCTACCGCACAAGGACATCATAAAGGCGATTGCGATGATGATTGCGATGATGATTGCGATGATGATTGCCATGACAAATGTCATGACAAATGCTGCGACAAATGCTGCGGCAAAGGACATGATAAAGGTTGTTGCGATGATGATTGCCGTGACAAATGCTGCGACAAATGCTGCCACAAATGCTGCCACAAAGGACATAATAAAGGTGATTGCGATGATGATTGCTATGACAAATGCTACGACAAATGCTGCCACAAATGCTGCCACAAAGGACATGATAAAGGTGATTGCGATGACGACTGAGGTCAAATTCTTGGTTTAATTTAATTTCTTGCATAGTCGTTCGTATGATAATGCTTTGTTTATTTACGTACCTTAAATTGTACAATTCTTATACAACTTTATTTTTCTCCTTGAATCAGTAAATTTATAAAATAATCACCATCTGTTCTATGATTTTCGAAAAATATTTTCGTGTTTCTTTTTAATGCTATATATCAAACAATTGTTAATAGTGTAATAAATTATTATTTTGGCAAACATATTTGTTTCTTTTCTTTTGATCCTGGAAATTAGTTACCAAATCGAGCCATTTTTGCCAATGCCGAGTAATAGTTTAATTATAATATAGACTTTTATTCGATTCGATCAACAGTAAAATGATAGTTGACTTTTACTTAAGATTTGCTGGACTGATGGAGACAAAACGAAAAGCACGTTTTTGGCCTGCAACTGAATTTCCCAATCACTCACACTTTCACGAGCACTTGCCGCAAAGAGAACTATCAATATTAAACATCAAAAGTTAGAATATACTCAGAAATTACAAAATTGAATGAAAACACTATCGCTATTTTTCGAGGTGGCGCAAAAACTCCAGATTTTTTTTATATACTCTTAATACTAATGTAATCTAATCTGCAAAAGTACCATTTTCTCATTACCGAATTTTTTGAAATGACTATTTGATAATCATTATTCCCTACATCGCAGGCCGCCATCTATGATATATATTGGAAAAGACTATGATTACTTGACGATCGGATTGAGATCGTCCGCGTAAAGTTGCTTTTGTATAAGATTTTATAGAGCACAGTTTTCGTTGGTTCTCTAATAATTCATACCAATATTATTAATGCGAAAGTAACTCTCTCTGTCCCTCTGTCCGTTTATTACCTTTTCACGGCTCAACTTTTAAACAATAGCTTGCATCCTGGATGTCGACATGGGATACGTTTTGTTGCGAAAAATTAAATAGTCCCCACGGGATATCAAAAAAAAACCTAAGTCCTTAATAATATGACACAGTATACTGCTACTATGTTTCGTATGGTGAGTGAAGAGTACCGACTACCAGATTATAAATACATACATACATACATACAGTCGCGCCTTTTTCCCATATAAGGGGTAGGCGGGGGCCACTCACGTAGCCCACTTTTCGCCCTCGCTGGAAACGAGACGTAAAGGGAGGCGAGACACGTCGCCGCATTTTGGTACGAGTCAAAAAATTCTTACTTCCCATTGCGTTCCCACGAGCAGTATAGTGGCAGTGTAACGATATACTATCTATAATAACGAATTAACTAAACGTTTACGAACGTTTTAGAAAGATTTAAGAAAATATTTAAAAAATAATGGTGGTCCAAAAAAGTTGGTAAAATATGTATCGGGACCAATCCTAGTAGTGAAATTTCATATTTTTCAATTTTATTCTTCTTGGCATAATATTACATAAATCAGTGCCTAAAATTTATTACCTTATTGACCTTATCTATTGAAGTACTGTACAAGTTAATTAAAAATATTACAATATAAAACTAACTTTATTTGTACGGAAAATACTCTATACAACGTTGTTCATAATTGGTATAACATCCCGGCACCTACCCATGCTACTTTGATCTGATAAACACAACGGTGAAGCGTTAATGACAAAATTCAATACTAAAAATGTCCATACAAAACTTGAAAATTATTTGTTATGTAAAACTTTATGCGACCCTAACTCAAAAAGTTAATGCCCCGAACCAGACAATTTCAAAATACGTTTTCTTCTCCATTTAATTTATGTTACCCTACTACGGCGTCATACTAAGAGATTTACTTCGCAACAGATTTCCATAAGCTTCATGTTATCCTAGTACTTGCGAGTTCTATCGATGGCAGCTCAATGGAAAAACGCCCAATTAAATTTATGAGTTCATTGCCTCGATCAGCTGTATAACACAGGGTGGGTAGTCTTTTAAAACCTATGAGTTTTAAGCAAATTCTTTAAGTCGAAATATCTCCTACAGGTATCACGCTACGAGGCTCATTATATTTTTTGGGGCATATATATACACATCGTCCCTAAGCCAAGCCTGCCGGGATATATAGGACATTACGAATGACCCTGTATAAGTAATTCATAATAAGAA
Organism: Luehdorfia chinensis; assembly: GCA_019845155.1. NCBI lineage: Eukaryota > Metazoa > Arthropoda > Insecta > Lepidoptera > Papilionidae > Luehdorfia > Luehdorfia chinensis. The sequence continues at coordinate 1,352,696 of JAHVAK010000072.1, forward strand.
AGTGTTCGTGCATTTAAAATTTATAAGCTTATGTCTAAAACTGGAAAGTATTCATCTAAAAATTAGAGAGTGTTCGCGTATAGCTAACAACTTACTATTAGTCCGGGGGTTAAGTACCGCGCGGAGGGGCATACCAGACAGATATATACTTATATATAGGTATATGGGTCGAGCATGACTCTGTACAGGATCAAGTTGCTTAGTTGTTATGTTCCATACAAAGATCCTATGTAAGTAAAGTATATGATAAAAAAGGTCTATCATTGAAGGTCTCTTGTAACAAATGATATTATAAAGATGAGTTGGAACTTAAAATTATTAAGATAGGGTAGATTAGACTTTCATACCAACACATCAGAGAGGGTGTGGCGTGGCTATTAGCATTTCGGTGCTGGAGCTTACTCTTTCGGCCCATGTCTGAGAGACGATCACAATTTATTAAAATATATCATTCAAATGGCCTAGAATGACATAATCTTTAGAAATAATCTTGAAAAAGATTAAGTCTATTTTCTGGTCACGAAATTAATTTTATCAACGTGAAAGTTGAATAGTTTATATTCAACAGCATTGCATATCATAGTGTAATTCTACACGAATAAGAGCTGTCGTTAAGATAATACCTTATTCGCCTCTTACGACGCGATAGGAAAGAGGTAGGTGCTGTTCTACTCTACCGAACACCTAAAAGTGGGTGTCACACTGGCCGTTATTTATACCTGGAACTTTGTATTCTATTTTTAAAACAATATTATTATTGTAAAACGACATGGCTTTGGCCAAGTACGATTTTACATCACTTCCACAATAGCCTTTAATTCTTCCTTATCCACTTTGGTCTCCGGCCGTCCACGGGTCTGTTCTGAAGGTCGAAATTTCCAGAACGAAAACGTTGAAACCAAAAACGTACCGTTTTTGGTTTCAATGTTTTCGTTCTGTCTCTTCTTCAATTTCAATTTCAATTTCGACCTTACAACGAAAAGCCATACACATCGTTAATCCTTCGAGCTGTTCCTGCAGCACAGGTGCCACCGTAGAACTCGTACTCGTAAATAAAGCGATATTTCATGTTTTCCATTGTGCGAGATGAGCGACGCCAAAGAAAAACTAATGAGGAAAAAAACGAATTGGAATGAATGTTTACGAAACTCAAAGATACCAGCTAAGTGGAATTATAAATTTAAATTTGGAATTCTTATCCGAAGAGGATATACTTCATTTAAAAGTGGCCAGTACGACTAATGTTATATTATATTTTTAAAACCATATTATTATTGTAAAAGGACGTCGTTTTGAAAAGTTCGCTAAGTACGATTTTATTACTTATTGTATCATTTCCACCAACATTTGAGATGTAAAGTTGCACTTTCGACTTACTTTTTTCTTGTGCGTTCATGGCACTCCACAAAATGTGTCCTTAGCTCGGAGTTTCCCACATTTTGTACATAAGATGTTACGACGGCCCTGCAAAACTCCAAGTAAGTAAGTCCGTCCAGTTGCTGCCACACTTTATTTTGATTAGCCAAGCATCTTGGCAAGCAATATCTAGTTCGCAGGCAAAAATGGGAACCACAATCGTCATTATTCCAGCCTCTTCACTAGTCCACTGCTGACCATAGGCCTCCCTTATAGATTGCCACAAAAGTTAGTAGCTCTCATTTAGGGTGGATTTCGCCATAGTTGCCACGCTTGGCAGGCGGGTTGGCAACCGCAGTTCAGTTATTCAGATGTTCGAGGAAGATATTTCTGCCAATCTCCTGGTTTTGATATTTCCCTCTGTCGACTTTTACGACACCCACGGGAGGAGATAGGGTGGTAGATTCTCTTAAGCCGCCACCACACGGCGAATGCCCTCATAGAACGAAAATTCTCATCAAAACGGTTCATCAAACTTGTATTTTTGTCCGTTTCTGTTTATATCAGAAATCTGATCCTCTTTTGTACTTGGCGCCGATCCGTGACAGTTGGAAGCAACATTCACAACCCTATTGTCATGCCACTTAGCTACAATTATTGCTTTTGAGACCCATCCATCATAAACAAGGGTCAGTACATCTTTTCCGAAAAATTATTTCAAATATCTATTGGTTTGTTTCCTTGCCAGGAAAAATTCTTTGATTTTCTTTTTATACTTAGTAGTGCAGCCGTTGCTAATATCAACGTTCAGCGACACTTGTCCTTATCTATCTGATTCGTTTTGTATATTCTCTTTTTGAAGAGCTTTCAAACGCTTGGATGAGGTAAGGTACCACCCCAGGGCCAGTTATTCTACCGTGAAGCAGTAGTGTGCAAACATTACTGTTTCGATTTGAAGGGCACTATGATCTAGCGTAATCACTGGGCATATGAGACTTAAGAACTTATGTCTCAGAGTGATGGGCACAGTGTGGTGTCACACATAAATTTTCTGGCAGACACAACATTTGTTATGGGCAGACGTTGCACTTACCATAAGGTGAAAGTTTTGCTCGTTTCATCACTTTATCGAATTAAAAATATATATCAATCGAAGGTGAGCACCTAACCCCTGAGCTGCCATTACTCTTTTGTTTACTGTTATTTATTAACTGTTTGTGTCTAACTAATAGGCGCGACGTTGACCGTTTTGACTCTTGAAATAAAGTCACGCATCTGTCGATATAAACTTTCTATTATTTTCTTATAAGCAATGTCGTTTTCTGAATACATTTATTTGCACTGAAATATTAGCATATTGCGGTAAATGCTCCATTCGCCTCGCTGCATTATGCATTATGTGTGCAGTGTGCACACATAATACGTCACTGCAAAAATGTTTATTGTTCTGCTTTCATATATAAAGGTGATCGTGTTTAAGAATTTTATTCAGCTGCAGTGTGAAGAACTTCATCATGAATAAAGTGCTTACAGCAATGGCGTTAACAGTGAGTGTTTTTATTTTTATTGTTTATTTATTGTGGTCTACCAAATTTTACTTTCCATCAAGTAGTTGTGTAAACATAACTGTGTTTCGGTCTGAAGATCAACCTTTCGTTTTTTAAAATTTGTTTAATTCATCTAATTTATGGTAGAGAATGTCTGGCAGAAAAAAAAATGTAAAAATGATCAATGCTGTGGAAACGAGAAGTTTGGGAAGTATAGCTAGAGTGACTTGGGTGGACAAAATGAGAAACAGCGTGATAGGTGTACTTTGTGGTGTGTAGAAGATGTAGTGGCAAAGATAGAGAAGGGGATGCTTAGACGTTTTGGACACGTAGAGAGGATGGATGAAATAATATTGACCGAAGAAAGTACCAACCGAGTAAGTACAAGTAAGTAACCAAGTAAGTAAACAAGTAAGTAAGCAACCGTCTAGCTTAGATGAAAACGCAAATGAATGTAGAAGAACCGAAAAAGTGTTAAGATCGTAGCAATTGGAAAGATGTGGTCTTTGCCTATCCTAATGGGAAGGAGGCGTGACTGTATGTACGTATGCATCCAATTTAATATTTCTTTCATTTTCAGTCGCTGGTCGTGGCGTATGCTATACCATGTAAGTTAAATTTTCTTTTTTTTTCTAACTGTAGTATTATGTTCTCCTGACCGATTTTCGACCACGACTTTTTCCTTGTTCCATCATCTACCAAACCGACTTTGATCTTAGTCGATAAAAAATCTGTTTTATGTTTACGCAGCATTCAAAGGTGCACCTGGCTGTGACAACCCCGGAAGTATTGCAGCTGCTAATGCCGGCAGCTTTGCCACCGCATCCGGTTTCTCTGACGGAAAGGGTAACGCTGTTGCAAATAGTGCTTCATCAAGTTTTGCCAGTGCTACCGCACAAGGACATCATAAAGGCGATTGCGATGATGATTGCGATGATGATTGCGATGATGATTGCCATGACAAATGTCATGACAAATGCTGCGACAAATGCTGCGGCAAAGGACATGATAAAGGTTGTTGCGATGATGATTGCCGTGACAAATGCTGCGACAAATGCTGCCACAAATGCTGCCACAAAGGACATAATAAAGGTGATTGCGATGATGATTGCTATGACAAATGCTACGACAAATGCTGCCACAAATGCTGCCACAAAGGACATGATAAAGGTGATTGCGATGACGACTGAGGTCAAATTCTTGGTTTAATTTAATTTCTTGCATAGTCGTTCGTATGATAATGCTTTGTTTATTTACGTACCTTAAATTGTACAATTCTTATACAACTTTATTTTTCTCCTTGAATCAGTAAATTTATAAAATAATCACCATCTGTTCTATGATTTTCGAAAAATATTTTCGTGTTTCTTTTTAATGCTATATATCAAACAATTGTTAATAGTGTAATAAATTATTATTTTGGCAAACATATTTGTTTCTTTTCTTTTGATCCTGGAAATTAGTTACCAAATCGAGCCATTTTTGCCAATGCCGAGTAATAGTTTAATTATAATATAGACTTTTATTCGATTCGATCAACAGTAAAATGATAGTTGACTTTTACTTAAGATTTGCTGGACTGATGGAGACAAAACGAAAAGCACGTTTTTGGCCTGCAACTGAATTTCCCAATCACTCACACTTTCACGAGCACTTGCCGCAAAGAGAACTATCAATATTAAACATCAAAAGTTAGAATATACTCAGAAATTACAAAATTGAATGAAAACACTATCGCTATTTTTCGAGGTGGCGCAAAAACTCCAGATATTTTTTTATATACTCTTAATACTAATGTAATCTAATCTGCAAAAGTACCATTTTCTCATTACCGAATTTTTTGAAATGACTATTTGATAATCATTATTCCCTACATCGCAGGCCGCCATCTATGATATATATTGGAAAAGACTATGATTACTTGACGATCGGATTGAGATCGTCCGCGTAAAGTTGCTTTTGTATAAGATTTTATAGAGCACAGTTTTCGTTGGTTCTCTAATAATTCATACCAATATTATTAATGCGAAAGTAACTCTCTCTGTCCCTCTGTCCGTTTATTACCTTTTCACGGCTCAACTTTTAAACAATAGCTTGCATCCTGGATGTCGACATGGGATACGTTTTGTTGCGAAAAATTAAATAGTCCCCACGGGATATCAAAAAAAAACCTAAGTCCTTAATAATATGACACAGTATACTGCTACTATGTTTCGTATGGTGAGTGAAGAGTACCGACTACCAGATTATAAATACATACATACATACATACAGTCGCGCCTTTTTCCCATATAAGGGGTAGGCGGGGGCCACTCACGTAGCCCACTTTTCGCCCTCGCTGGAAACGAGACGTAAAGGGAGGCGAGACACGTCGCCGCATTTTGGTACGAGTCAAAAAATTCTTACTTCCCATTGCGTTCCCACGAGCAGTATAGTGGCAGTGTAACGATATACTATCTATAATTACGAATTTTTACGTTTTAGAAAGATTTAAGAAAATATTTAAAAAATAATGGTGGTCCAAAAAAGTTGGTAAAATATATATCGGGACCAATCCCAGTAGTGAAATTTCATATTTTTCAATTTTATTCTTCTTGGCATAATATTACATAAATCAGTGCCTAAAATTTATTACCTTATTGACCTTATCTATTGAAGTACTGTACAAGTTAATTAAAAATATTACAATATAAAACTAACTTTATTTGTACGGAAAATACTCTATACAACGTTGTTCATAATTGGTATAACATCCCGGCACCTACCCATGCTACTTTAATCTGATAAACACAACGGTGAAGCGTTAATGACAAAATTCAATACTAAAAATGTCCATACAAAACTTGAAAATTATTTGTTATGTAAAACTTTATTCGACCCTAACTCAAAAAGTTAATGCCTCCAACCAGACAATTGCAAAATACGTTTTCTTTATGTTACCCTACTACGGCGTCATACTAAGAGATTTACTTCGCAACAGATTTCCATAAGCTTCATGTTATCCTAGTACTTGCGAGTTCTATCGATGGCAGCTCAATGGAAAAACGCCCAATTAAATTTATGAGTTCATTGCCTCGATCAGCTGTATAACACAGGGTGGGTAGTCTTTTAAAACCTATGAGTTTTAAGCAAATTCTTTAAGTCGAAATATCTCCTACAGGTATCACGCTACGAGGCTCATTATATTTTTTGGGGCATATATATACACATCGTCCCTAAGCCAAGCCTGCCGGGATATATAGGACATTACGAATGACCCTGTATAAGTAATTCATAATAAGAAAGTGTTCGTGCATTTAAAATTTATAAGCTTATGTCTAAAACTGGAAAGTATTCATCTAAAAATTAGAGAGTGTTCGCGTATAGCTAACAACTTACTATTAGTCCGGGGGTTAAGTACCGCGCGGAGGGGCATACCAGACAGATATATACTTATATATAGGTATATGGGTCGAGCATGACTCTGTACAGGATCAAGTTGCTTAGTTGTTATGTTCCATACAAAGATCCTATGTAAGTAAAGTATATGATAAAAAAGGTCTATCATTGAAGGTCTCTTGTAACAAATGATATTATAAAGATGAGTTGGAACTTAAAATTATTAAGATAGGGTAGATTAGACTTTCATACCAACACATCAGAGAGGGTGTGGCGTGGCTATTAGCATTTCGGTGCTGGAGCTTACTCTTTCGGCCCATGTCTGAGAGCGTCAGTTCTATGATACATGGTCTAACACCGGCGTCTTGTCGGCTTACTACTATGACACGTTGGTAATTTTTTTTGTTAAACAACTTTTGCCAAAGTCGATATTTATCATATTGGTGTGTTGTGAGGAGGCACCAACTATGTGATAGTCACGTCACATAATACTTACTACTATTGTGGTATTATGTTTTAGTGACGGTTATATGAATGAGTCACGTCTGATTTAATACGACTTATGTGTGACCCCATACCCTTGAAGTGAACAGTGGACTCACGACGTGCTCTGCGGCAAATTGTCGTGCTGACCATGTATTAGATGTTGATACCACACACTCGACAATCATATAACATCTGCAGTTGCAGCGGTCTGGCGAAGTGGTGGTGAACCCCCTACAAGAGTTAAGGGATTAGTAATTAATTAGTATTCGATCACTGTCTTAGACTCGCAGCTTCTCTAGTGAATAAACATCTTTCCATGATACACCTAAAAGAGCAAGTTACTATAAATAAACACAACGTAGATAAAAGGGTCCTACCTATGACGATCACAATTTATTAAAATATATCATTCAAATGGCCTAGAATGACATAATCTTTAGAAATAATCTTGAAAAAGATTAAGTCTATTTTCTGGTCACGAAATTAATTTTATCAACGTGAAAGTTGAATAGTTTATATTCAACAGCATTGCATATCATAGTGTAATTCTACACGAATAAGAGCTGTCGTTAAGATAATACCTTATTCGCCTCTTACGACGCGATAGGAAAGAGGTAGGTGCTGTTCTACTCTACCGAACACCTAAAAGTGGGTGTCACACTGGCCGTTATTTATACCTGGAACTTTGTATTCTATTTTTAAAACAATATTATTATTGTAAAACGACATGGCTTTGGCCAAGTACGATTTTACATCACTTCCACAATAGCCTTTAATTCTTCCTTATCCACTTTGGTCTCCGGCCGTCCACGGGTCTGTTCTGAAGGTCGAAATTTCCAGAACGAAAACGTTGAAACCAAAAACGTACCGTTTTTGGTTTCAATGTTTTCGTTCTGTCTCTTCTTCAATTTCAATTTCAATTTCGACCTTACAACGAAAAGCCATACACATCGTTAATCCTTCGAGCTGTTCCTGCAGCACAGGTGCCACCGTAGAACTCGTACTCGTAAATAAAGCGATATTTCATGTTTTCCATTGTGCGAGATGAGCGACGCCAAAGAAAAACTAATGAGGAAAAAAACGAATTGGAATGAATGTTTACGAAACTCAAAGATACCAGCTAAGTGGAATTATAAATTTAAATTTGGAATTCTTATCCGAAGAGGATATACTTCATTTAAAAGTGGCCAGTACGACTAATGTTATATTATATTTTTAAAACCATATTATTATTGTAAAAGGACGTCGTTTTGAAAAGTTCGCTAAGTACGATTTTATTACTTATTGTATCATTTCCACCAACATTTGAGATGTAAAGTTGCACTTTCGACTTACTTTTTTCTTGTGCGTTCATGGCACTCCACAAAATGTGTCCTTAGCTCGGAGTTTCCCACATTTTTGTACATAAGATGTTACGACGGCCCTGCAAAACTCCAAGTAAGTAAGTCCGTCCAGTTGCTGCCACACTTTATTTTGATTAGCCAAGCATCTTGGCAAGCAATATCTAGTTCGCAGGCAAAAATGGGAACCACAATCGTCATTATTCCAGCCTCTTCACTAGTCCACTGCTGACCATAGGCCTCCCTTATAGATTGCCACAAAAGTTAGTAGCTCTCATTTAGGGTGGATTTCGCCATAGTTGCCACGCTTGGCAGGCGGGTTGGCAACCGCAGTTCAGTTATTCAGATGTTCGAGGAAGATATTTCTGCCAATCTCCTGGTTTTGATATTTCCCTCTGTCGACTTTTACGACACCCACGGGAGGAGATAGGGTGGTAGATTCTCTTAAGCCGCCACCACACGGCGAATGCCCTCATAGAACGAAAATTCTCATCAAAACGGTTCATCAAACTTGTATTTTTGTCCGTTTCTGTTTATATCAGAAATCTGATCCTCTTTTGTACTTGGCGCCGATCCGTGACAGTTGGAAGCAACATTCACAACCCTATTGTCATGCCACTTAGCTACAATTATTGCTTTTGAGACCCATCCATCATAAACAAGGGTCAGTACATCTTTTCCGAAAAATTATTTCAAATATCTATTGGTTTGTTTCCTTGCCAGGAAAAATTCTTTGATTTTCTTTTTATACTTAGTAGTGCAGCCGTTGCTAATATCAACGTTCAGCGACACTTGTCCTTATCTATCTGATTCGTTTTGTATATTCTCTTTTTGAAGAGCTTTCAAACGCTTGGATGAGGTAAGGTACCACCCCAGGGCCAGTTATTCTACCGTGAAGCAGTAGTGTGCAAACATTACTGTTTCGATTTGAAGGGCACTATGATCTAGCGTAATCACTGGGCATATGAGACTTAAGAACTTATGTCTCAGAGTGATGGGCACAGTGTGGTGTCACACATAAATTTTCTGGCAGACACAACATTTGTTATGGGCAGACGTTGCACTTACCATAAGGTGAAAGTTTTGCTCGTTTCATCACTTTATCGAATTAAAAATATATATCAATCGAAGGTGAGCACCTAACCCCTGAGCTGCCATTACTCTTTTGTTTACTGTTATTTATTAACTGTTTGTGTCTAACTAATAGGCGCGACGTTGACCGTTTTGACTCTTGAAATAAAGTCACGCATCTGTCGATATAAACTTTCTATTATTTTCTTATAAGCAATGTCGTTTTCTGAATACATTTATTTGCACTGAAATATTAGCATATTGCGGTAAATGCTCCATTCGCCTCGCTGCATTATGCATTATGTGTGCAGTGTGCACACATAATACGTCACTGCAAAAATGTTTATTGTTCTGCTTTCATATATAAAGGTGATCGTGTTTAAGAATTTTATTCAGCTGCAGTGTGAAGAACTTCATCATGAATAAAGTGCTTACAGCAATGGCGTTAACAGTGAGTGTTTTTATTTTTATTGTTTATTTATTGTGGTCTACCAAATTTTACTTTCCATCAAGTAGTTGTGTAAACATAACTGTGTTTCGGTCTGAAGATCAACCTTTCGTTTTTTAAAATTTGTTTAATTCATCTAATTTATGGTAGAGAATGTCTGGCAGAAAAAAAAATGTAAAAATGATCAATGCTGTGGAAACGAGAAGTTTGGGAAGTATAGCTAGAGTGACTTGGGTGGACAAAATGAGAAACAGCGTGATAGGTGTACTTTGTGGTGTGTAGAAGATGTAGTGGCAAAGATAGAGAAGGGGATGCTTAGACGTTTTGGACACGTAGAGAGGATGGATGAAATAATATTGACCGAAGAAAGTACCAACCGAGTAAGTACAAGTAAGTAACCAAGTAAGTAAACAAGTAAGTAAGCAACCGTCTAGCTTAGATGAAAACGCAAATGAATGTAGAAGAACCGAAAAAGTGTTAAGATCGTAGCAATTGGAAAGATGTGGTCTTTGCCTATCCTAATGGGAAGGAGGCGTGACTGTATGTACGTATGCATCCAATTTAATATTTCTTTCATTTTCAGTCGCTGGTCGTGGCGTATGCTATACCATGTAAGTTAAATTTTCTTTTTTTTTCTAACTGTAGTATTATGTTCTCCTGACCGATTTTCGACCACGACTTTTTCCTTGTTCCATCATCTACCAAACCGACTTTGATCTTAGTCGATAAAAAATCTGTTTTATGTTTACGCAGCATTCAAAGGTGCACCTGGCTGTGACAACCCCGGAAGTATTGCAGCTGCTAATGCCGGCAGCTTTGCCACCGCATCCGGTTTCTCTGACGGAAAGGGTAACGCTGTTGCAAATAGTGCTTCATCAAGTTTTGCCAGTGCTACCGCACAAGGACATCATAAAGGCGATTGCGATGATGATTGCGATGATGATTGCGATGATGATTGCCATGACAAATGTCATGACAAATGCTGCGACAAATGCTGCGGCAAAGGACATGATAAAGGTTGTTGCGATGATGATTGCCGTGACAAATGCTGCGACAAATGCTGCCACAAATGCTGCCACAAAGGACATAATAAAGGTGATTGCGATGATGATTGCTATGACAAATGCTACGACAAATGCTGCCACAAATGCTGCCACAAAGGACATGATAAAGGTGATTGCGATGACGACTGAGGTCAAATTCTTGGTTTAATTTAATTTCTTGCATAGTCGTTCGTATGATAATGCTTTGTTTATTTACGTACCTTAAATTGTACAATTCTTATACAACTTTATTTTTCTCCTTGAATCAGTAAATTTATAAAATAATCACCATCTGTTCTATGATTTTCGAAAAATATTTTCGTGTTTCTTTTTAATGCTATATATCAAACAATTGTTAATAGTGTAATAAATTATTATTTTGGCAAACATATTTGTTTCTTTTCTTTTGATCCTGGAAATTAGTTACCAAATCGAGCCATTTTTGCCAATGCCGAGTAATAGTTTAATTATAATATAGACTTTTATTCGATTCGATCAACAGTAAAATGATAGTTGACTTTTACTTAAGATTTGCTGGACTGATGGAGACAAAACGAAAAGCACGTTTTTGGCCTGCAACTGAATTTCCCAATCACTCACACTTTCACGAGCACTTGCCGCAAAGAGAACTATCAATATTAAACATCAAAAGTTAGAATATACTCAGAAATTACAAAATTGAATGAAAACACTATCGCTATTTTTCGAGGTGGCGCAAAAACTCCAGATTTTTTTTTATATACTCTTAATACTAATGTAATCTAATCTGCAAAAGTACCATTTTCTCATTACCGAATTTTTTGAAATGACTATTTGATAATCATTATTCCCTACATCGCAGGCCGCCATCTATGATATATATTGGAAAAGACTATGATTACTTGACGATCGGATTGAGATCGTCCGCGTAAAGTTGCTTTTGTATAAGATTTTATAGAGCACAGTTTTCGTTGGTTCTCTAATAATTCATACCAATATTATTAATGCGAAAGTAACTCTCTCTGTCCCTCTGTCCGTTTATTACCTTTTCACGGCTCAACTTTTAAACAATAGCTTGCATCCTGGATGTCGACATGGGATACGTTTTGTTGCGAAAAATTAAATAGTCCCCACGGGATATCAAAAAAAAACCTAAGTCCTTAATAATATGACACAGTATACTGCTACTATGTTTCGTATGGTGAGTGAAGAGTACCGACTACCAGATTATAAATACATACATACATACATACAGTCGCGCCTTTTTCCCATATAAGGGGTAGGCGGGGGCCACTCACGTAGCCCACTTTTCGCCCTCGCTGGAAACGAGACGTAAAGGGAGGCGAGACACGTCGCCGCATTTTGGTACGAGTCAAAAAATTCTTACTTCCCATTGCGTTCCCACGAGCAGTATAGTGGCAGTGTAACGATATACTATCTATAATAACGAATTAACTAAACGTTTACGAACGTTTTAGAAAGATTTAAGAAAATATTTAAAAAATAATGGTGGTCCAAAAAAGTTGGTAAAATATGTATCGGGACCAATCCTAGTAGTGAAATTTCATATTTTTCAATTTTATTCTTCTTGGCATAATATTACATAAATCAGTGCCTAAAATTTATTACCTTATTGACCTTATCTATTGAAGTACTGTACAAGTTAATTAAAAATATTACAATATAAAACTAACTTTATTTGTACGGAAAATACTCTATACAACGTTGTTCATAATTGGTATAACATCCCGGCACCTACCCATGCTACTTTGATCTGATAAACACAACGGTGAAGCGTTAATGACAAAATTCAATACTAAAAATGTCCATACAAAACTTGAAAATTATTTGTTATGTAAAACTTTATGCGACCCTAACTCAAAAAGTTAATGCCCCGAACCAGACAATTTCAAAATACGTTTTCTTCTCCATTTAATTTATGTTACCCTACTACGGCGTCATACTAAGAGATTTACTTCGCAACAGATTTCCATAAGCTTCATGTTATCCTAGTACTTAGCGAGTTCTATCGATGGCAGCTCAATGGAAAAACGCCCAATTAAATTTATGAGTTCATTGCCTCGATCAGCTGTATAACACAGGGTGGGTAGTCTTTTAAAACCTATGAGTTTTAAGCAAATTCTTTAAGTCGAAATATCTCCTACAGGTATCACGCTACGAGGCTCATTATATTTTTTGGGGCATATATATACACATCGTCCCTAAGCCAAGCCTGCCGGGATATATAGGACATTACGAATGACCCTGTATAAGTAATTCATAATAAGAAAGTGTTCGTGCATTTAAAATTTATAAGCTTATGTCTAAAACTGGAAAGTATTCATCTAAAAATTAGAGAGTGTTCGCGTATAGCTAACAACTTACTATTAGTCCGGGGGTTAAGTACCGCGCGGAGGGGCATACCAGACAGATATATACTTATATATAGGTATATGGGTCGAGCATGACTCTGTACAGGATCAAGTTGCTTAGTTGTTATGTTCCATACAAAGATCCTATGTAAGTAAAGTATATGATAAAAAAGGTCTATCATTGAAGGTCTCTTGTAACAAATGATATTATAAAGATGAGTTGGAACTTAAAATTATTAAGATAGGGTAGATTAGACTTTCATACCAACACATCAGAGAGGGTGTGGCGTGGCTATTAGCATTTCGGTGCTGGAGCTTACTCTTTCGGCCCATGTCTGAGAGCGTCAGTTCTATGATACATGGTCTAACACCGGCGTCTTGTCGGCTTACTACTATGACACGTTGGTAATTTTTTTTGTTAAACAACTTTTGCCAAAGTCGATATTTATCATATTGGTGTGTTGTGAGGAGGCACCAACTATGTGATAGTCACGTCACATAATACTTACTACTATTGTGGTATTATGTTTTAGTGACGGTTATATGAATGAGTCACGTCTGATTTAATACGACTTATGTGTGACCCCATACCCTTGAAGTGAACAGTGGACTCACGACGTGCTCTGCGGCAAATTGTCGTGCTGACCATGTATTAGATGTTGATACCACACACTCGACAATCATATAACATCTGCAGTTGCAGCGGTCTGGCGAAGTGGTGGTGAACCCCCTACAAGAGTTAAGGGATTAGTAATTAATTAGTATTCGATCACTGTCTTAGACTCGCAGCTTCTCTAGTGAATAAACATCTTTCCATGATACACCTAAAAGAGCAAGTTACTATAAATAAACACAACGTAGATAAAAGGGTCCTACCTATGACGATCACAATTTATTAAAATATATCATTCAAATGGCCTAGAATGACATAATCTTTAGAAATAATCTTGAAAAAGATTAAGTCTATTTTCTGGTCACGAAATTAATTTTATCAACGTGAAAGTTGAATAGTTTATATTCAACAGCATTGCATATCATAGTGTAATTCTACACGAATAAGAGCTGTCGTTAAGATAATACCTTATTCGCCTCTTACGACGCGATAGGAAAGAGGTAGGTGCTGTTCTACTCTACCGAACACCTAAAAGTGGGTGTCACACTGGCCGTTATTTATACCTGGAACTTTGTATTCTATTTTTAAAACAATATTATTATTGTAAAACGACATGGCTTTGGCCAAGTACGATTTTACATCACTTCCACAATAGCCTTTAATTCTTCCTTATCCACTTTGGTCTCCGGCCGTCCACGGGTCTGTTCTGAAGGTCGAAATTTCCAGAACGAAAACGTTGAAACCAAAAACGTACCGTTTTTGGTTTCAATGTTTTCGTTCTGTCTCTTCTTCAATTTCAATTTCAATTTCGACCTTACAACGAAAAGCCATACACATCGTTAATCCTTCGAGCTGTTCCTGCAGCACAGGTGCCACCGTAGAACTCGTACTCGTAAATAAAGCGATATTTCATGTTTTCCATTGTGCGAGATGAGCGACGCCAAAGAAAAACTAATGAGGAAAAAAACGAATTGGAATGAATGTTTACGAAACTCAAAGATACCAGCTAAGTGGAATTATAAATTTAAATTTGGAATTCTTATCCGAAGAGGATATACTTCATTTAAAAGTGGCCAGTACGACTAATGTTATATTATATTTTTAAAACCATATTATTATTGTAAAAGGACGTCGTTTTGAAAAGTTCGCTAAGTACGATTTTATTACTTATTGTATCATTTCCACCAACATTTGAGATGTAAAGTTGCACTTTCGACTTACTTTTTTCTTGTGCGTTCATGGCACTCCACAAAATGTGTCCTTAGCTGGGGATTTCCCATATTTTTGTAAATAAGATGTTACGACGGCCCTGCAAAACTCCCAGTAAGTTAGTCCGTTCAGTTGCTGCCACACTTTATTTTGATTAGCCAAGCATCTTGGCAAGCAATATCTAGTTCGCAGGCAAAAATGGGAACCACAATCGTCATTATTCCAGCCTCTTCACTAGTCCACTGCTGACCATAGGCCTCCCTTATAGATTGCCACAAAAGTTAGTAGCTCTCATTTAGGGTGGATTTCGCCATAGTTGCCACGCTTGGCAGGCGGGTTGGCAACCGCAGTTCAGTTATTCAGATGTTCGAGGAAGATATTTCTGCCAATCTCCTGGTTTTGATATTTCCCTCTGTCGACTTTTACGACACCCACGGGAGGAGATAGGGTGGTAGATTCTCTTAAGCCGCCACCACACGGCGAATGCCCTCATAGAACGAAAATTCTCATCAAAACGGTTTATCAAACTTGTATTTTTGTCCGTTTCTGTTTATATCAGAAATCTGATCCTCTTTTGTACTTGGCGCCGATCCGTGACAGTTGGAAGCAACATTCACAACCCTATTGTCATGCCACTTAGCTACAATTATTGCTTTTGAGACCCATCCATCATGAACAAGGGTCAGTACATCTTTTCCGAAAAATTATTTCAAATATCTATTGGTTTGTTTCCTTGCCAGGAAAAATTCTTTGATTTTCTTTTTATACTTAGTAGTGCAGCCGTTGCTAATATCAACGTTCAGCGACACTTGTCCTTATCTATCTGATTCGTTTTGTATATTCTCTTTTTGAAGAGCATTCAAACGCTTGGATGAGGTAAGGTACCACCCCAGGGCCAGTTATTCTGCGTGAAGCAGTTGTGTGCAAACATTACTATGTTTCGATTTGAAGGGCACTGTGATCTAGCGTAATCACTGGGCATATGAGACTTAAGAACTTATGTCTCATAGTGTGGTGTCACACATAAATTTTCTGGGTACCACAACATTTGTTATGGGCAGACGTTGCACTTACCATAAGGTGAAAGTTTAGCTCGTTTCATCACTTTATCCAATAAAAAAATATATTCAATCGAAGGTGAGCGCCTAACCCCTGAGCTGCCATTACTCTTTTGTTTACTGTTTGTGTCTAACTAATAGGCGCGACGTTGACCGTTTTGACTCTTGAAATAAAGTCACGCATCTGTCGATATAAACTTTCTATTATTTTCTTATAAGCAATGTCGTTTTCTGAATACATTTATTTGCACTGAAATATTAGCATATTGCGGTAAACGCTCCATTCGCCTCGCTGCATTATGCATTATGTGTGCAGTGTGCACACATAATACGTCACTGCAAAAATGTTTATTGTTCTGCTTTCATATATAAAGGTGATCGTGTTTAAGAATTTTATTCAGCTGCAGTGTGAAGAACTTCATCATGAATAAAGTGCTTACAGCAATGGCGTTAACAGTGAGTGTTTTTATTTTTATTGTTTATTTATTGTGGTCTACCAAACTTTACTTTCTATCAAGCAGTTGTGTAAACATAATTGTGTTTCGGTGTGAAGAGCAAACCTTTCGTATTTTAAAATTTGTTTAATTCATCTAATGTATGGTAGAGTTTGGCTGAGTCTGGCAGAAAAAACATGTGTGAATAATCAATGCTGTGAAAATGAGAAGTTTGGGAAGTATAGCTAGAGTGACTTGGTGGACAAAATGAGAAACAGCCTGATAGGTGAACTTTGTGGTGTGTAGAAGATGTAGTGGCAAAGATAGATAAGGGAATGCTTAGATGTTTTGGACACGTAGAGAGGATGGATGAAATAAGATTGACCGAGTAAGTACAAGTAAGTAACCAAGTAAGTAAATAAGTAAGTAAACAAGTAAGTAAGCAACCGTCTAGCTTAGATGAAAACGCAAATAAATGATCAAGAACCGAAAAAGTGTTAAGATCGTAGCAATTGTAAAGATGTGATCTTTGCCTATCCTAATGGTAAGGAGGCGTCACTGTATGTACGTATGCATCCAATTTAATCTTTCTTTCATTTTCAGTCGCTGGCTGTGGCGTATGCTATACCCTGTAAGTTAAATTTTCTTTTTTTTTCTAACTGTAGTATTATGTTCTCCTGACCGATTTTCGACCACGGCGAAAGCTGCCTAATACTGATGGAAGTTATTAACTGCACAGGAGATATAAAAGTGATAAAGTGCACAGTGGCAATAACTCGTTCCAGTCAGAGCGGGAAAAGAGTAACTTTTTCCTTGTTTCATCATCTACCAAACCGACTTTGATCTTATTATTTATTATTTAGTCGATAAAAAATCTGTTTTATGTTTACGCAGCATACAAAGGTGCACCTGGCTGTGACAACCCCGGAGGTAGTGCAACTGCTATTGCCGGCAGCTTTGCCACCGCATCCGGTTTCTCTGACGGAAAGGGTAACGCTGTTGCAAATAGTGCTTCATCAAGTTTTGCCAGTGCTGCCGCACAAGGACATGATAAAGGCGATTGCGATGATGATTGCGATGATGATTGCGATGACAAATGTCATTACAAATGCTGCGACAAATGCTGCGGCAAAGGACATGACAAAGGTTGTTGCGATGATGATTGCCGTGACAAATGCTGCGACAAATGCTGCCACAAATGCTGCCACAAAGGACATAATAAAGGTGATTGCGATGATGATTGCTATGACAGATGCTACGACAAATGCTGCCACAAATGCTGCCACAAAGGACATGATAAATGTGATTGCGATGACGACAAAGGTCTAATTCTTGGTTTAATTTAATTTCTTGCATAGTCGTTCGTATGTTAAAGCTTAATGCAAATATTCAGCTTTATTTTTCTCCTTGAATCAGTAAATTTATAAAATATTCACCATCTGTTCTATGATTTTCGAAAAATATTTTCGTGTTTCTTTTTAATGCTATATATCAAACAATTGTTAATAGTGTAATAAATTATTATTTTGGCAAACATATTTGTTTCTGTTTTTTCTGATCCTGGCAATTAGTTACCAAATCGAGCCATTTTTGCCAATGCCGAGTAATAGTTTAATTATAATATAGACTTTTATTCGATTCGATCAACAGTAAAATGATAGTTGACTTTTACTTAAGATTTGCTGGACTGATGGAGACAAAACGAGAAGCACGTTTTTGGTCTGCAACTGTATTTTCCAATCACTCTACACTTTCACGAGCACTTGCCGCAAAGAGAACTATCAATATTAAACATCAAAAGTGAGAATATACTCAAAAATTACGAAATTCAATGAAAACACTTCCGCTACTTTTCGAGTTCTAATCTCTAATCTGCAAAAGTACCAGAGTCACGTTACCGACTTTTTTGAAATGAGTAATCGATTATCATTATTCCCTACTACCTCCCTAAAAGTGGCTAAAGCTCGAATAACCATTGCTACTCGTATTATTTCCTGTGCAAGAATCCGTCTGGGTGGGTACCACGCAGTAGTGTGCAAACGTTACATTTATTGGTCTGAACGGCACTGTAAGTATAAATACGAGGCATTTGAGACTGAGCTGGTGTCTCAGGGTGATGTGCACGGTGTGGTGCCACACAGAAATGTTATGGGTGGCACAGCATCTGTTGTGGGCAGACGTGGCAATTACCTCAGTCGAACGTTTTGCTCTTCATGTCACTTTATTCGAAGACTTTAAAAAAAGCGTTTGTGGTACGAAATGTCTGGTGCTGAGATCAACCCTGCCGCTGGCCAAGCGTGGCGATTACGCAAACCTTTCCAACTTAGCTCTTTGTCCAGTACTGTACTGTTCTGTTCTGTTCTGTGTACTGTTCTGGACTTTTGCAGGCTGTTGAAGAAAAATAATAAGAAGAAAATATGTGTATGTGTGGTAGCGGCTTAAGAGAATCTACCACCCCATCTCATCCCGTGGGTGTCGTAAAAGTCGACAGAGGGAAAATGAAACCCAGGGGATGGGAGCAGCATCTTGCTGGAACATCTGTATAAATGTCGTGTCGACCGCGTGGCGTAGTGGTTAGCGTACCTGACTTCTGCACCACCGGTCCTGGGTTCGATTCCCAGCCGGAGGCAACATTTGTGCAAAAACACAGATTGTTGCTTTTCGGGTCTGGTAAATGTATGTTTGTAAAACGCACCCACGATACAGGAGAAAATCCTACTGTGGGGCTTCGTATTTAAAAAAAAATAAACTGCCAACCGGAATTGGATAGAGTGACGAAACGAGCAAAACGTTCACCTGATGTAAAGTGCAACGTCTACCCATAACAAATGCTAAGTCACACACAACACTGCGCCCGACAACCTGAGACATCAGTTCTTAAGTCTCATGTGCCCAGTGATCACGCAGCATCACGCTAGCCTACAGTGCCCTTCAAACCGAAACACAGTAATGTTCGCACACTACTGCTTCACGTCAGAATAACTGGCCCTAGACGGTCTGAACCCCTGGTAAACCGATTTCGACCCCAAGGGATCCACTTTGGGAATCCCCATAGAGGGTGCAATTCTACTCTGCGGTACACATATATACAAGCCTATTATATATGAAATGTATGTGTTTCTTATAAAACATTGTCTCACTCTAGTATTTCTCTTTTATTCTGGGTCAGACGTTTATGTCGGCTCGGTTGGCGCGGGTTGCGGGTTCGATTCCTGCACGGGACAAATATTTGTATGACCTACAGATAGATGTTACGGGTCTGGGTGTTTGTGCATGTGGAATTTATGTATGAAAAACGCACCCACGACCCGGAGAAATCCTACTGTGGGGCATCGTTTTTTTTTTTTAAAAAAATCTGCAAAATGCACCCACAATACAGGCGGAATGTTAGCGCGAGGTACGCTATTATATTATACACTATTAAGTATATTACGTATACCAAATTTAACACACAATATTCATTACGAACAACCTTCATAAGTTATATGTAAATTTATGTGGTAGCTCAGGGGCTAGGCGCTCGCTTTAAATTTCATAGTACGCGAGTGACCTGTGTTCGATTCCCGATGCCGGCACCACTAAAATTGTTAATTGCAATTTTAAATGCTGATTTACCACGTGCTCGGCGGTGAAGGAAGACACCGTGAGGAAACTTGCATGTCTGAGAAATAAAAAAATGTTTCGAAGACCATGTCAACCCGCGTTGGAGCAGCGTGGCGGATTCTTCCTAGCTCCAAACCCGTCTCAGTAATGAGAGGAGGCCTGTGCTCAGCAGTGGGACATTTATAGGCTGAAACTTTACTCTTTTCTTTTTATGTGAATCGTCATCGTCATCAGTCATTTCAGCCATATCACTAGTCCACTGATGTACAGGGGCCTCCCCCATAGATTGCCGCAAAAGTTTGTAGCTCTCATTTTGAGCGCAGACGGGTTCGCAACTGCTTTGGTAGTCGTAAATTCTACAGAAGGAAAATTAAAACCAGAAGATGGGCAGCAGCCTGGCATATAAGTGAACACCATATAAGTATCAAGATTATATATGCACATGCATAAGTTTTACAGTTACTGACATGTCTATTTCCAATGTATGGTTCCAAAAATCTGATAATTATTCTGTCTTTAAATAAATATTTAGTATATGTATAGTATATACGAAATTCTCTAACACTCATTCAGCAGCTCATTTACAATGATAATAATGAAATTATAATCTCATTACTGCACCCCAAGTTTATCGCATAATTATATTATTATCTACGTAACACAAAACCGCAATCGAGTAGATTTCGCGCCGTTTTCTCTATTGTCCCTCCAAATGTTTTGACACGCCGGCGCCATTTTGATAATTGAATTGTCAAAGGGGAGCATTATTGCTTTCCACAGATATAACAAACGTTAGGGTGTAAAATATCCTGAGATTTAATGGCTCGTGTATTATATTGAGTTTATTTGAGTATAGAGAGTATATTGAGTTACTGTAAGCAAAACGGTTTCTTGCTGGTTTATTCAGAACAGTATCATATTGTTGCGAACCAGTGTAGATTTAAAAAGACGTTTAATGTAAACAATCTATAAAACAGTAAAGCAACAGTCTATTACCGGCCCACTGGGAGCAGGACTCTTCTAATTTTTGAGAGAGTTTTGGAGCTGGAAAGCGTCCGCCACTCTGCTCATTAAAGCACGAGAACGCCGGCACGCTACTTACACATGGGCGGGTTGGCACTCTGGAAATAATATTTTATTCCTCGGACATGCAGGTTCCCTAACGATGTTTCCCTTCATCGCAGAGCACATGGTAAATTAGCAGCACAAATTCTCCATTACAATTTTATAGTAATGTCGGTATTGGGGATCAAATCAAGGCCTCTCGCGCACTAACAAAGGACATTGCTCATCTCCCACAAAGTTCGCTCTCAAAATAACACTCATGTTTTTTTTATTGGCTAAGGCGACGAAAGGAGCAAAATGTTCACATGATGGTAAGTGCAACGTCTGCCAATAACATTGCTGTATCACACGGAAAATTTCTGTGTGACACAGCATTGTTATACCACAATGCGCCCGTCACCCTGTGACATCATTCTTAAGTCTCATATGCCCAGTGATTACGCTAGCTCCCAGTGCTCTTCAAAACGAAACACAGTAATGTTTGCACACTACTGCTTCATGGCAGAATAACTGGCCCCCGGAGTGGTACCTACCTAGACGGATTCCTGCATAGGACTCCTACCACCAGTGAAAGTGTCCGTGAAAGCAGATTAAAACGACGGACGCTTCTCAGAATTTTAGTGATTAACTAAAATATTTTCGATTTTGAAGTTATTTTAAAAAGGCTTGCTATTAGATTTTAGGTTATTTTTTTGTTCACCGAATACCGACGTGAAGTAGATGTTTAACAATTTTCTGCGTTTCGTCTGGTGAGTGCAGGTAACCGGAGGCCCACCCACCCCCTCTCCGAAAACATGGTAGCGGAAACAAAAAATCTACCCCAGGGGGGTACCAGCACCACCGGTGCTGGAGAATCCCCCTCTGGGCACCCGCGCTCGGGCTACCAGTCGCTACCTGAGCGTGGGTGCTCAGGCTGCCCCTCGTATTCAGGGGGGGGGGGGGGGGGCAAAGTTCCGCTCTACTCCCGAACTGTTCGAGGCAAACGTAGACTTTTAGGTTTATTTTCGAAAATCGGAAAAAATCACTCGAAACACATACTCTAATGGCATTTCTTTCGCATGCGTTTTCTCATGTAAGGGGTAGGCAGGAGCTACTCACGCAGCACACTTTTCGCCCTCGCGGGAAACGGGACATAACGGGTGGCGAACCACGGCTACGCCATTGTGGTGCAAGTTAAAACATTCTCGAATGTATTGAATCGTCGAAGGTGGTCAACAAATGTTGTGTCACCCAGAAGATTCCCAGGCACCACACTGCGCCCGTCCCCCAGAGGCATCAGTTCTTAAGCCTCGTATGACCGGTAATTACACTGGCTCTCGGTGCCCTTTAAATCGAAACACGAAAATGTTTTTGTAAATAACCGTATTTCTAAAAACCGTACCATACAATGACGTCCTAAAACAATTTAGAAGACAAATGGTCCGTAGAGTGTGAAAGGTCGTAAATAAAGCGTTAATTGTGGTAGTGAGCACGCGTCTTTACTCAAGGGACGCGTTAAACGGCGCACATGCATTCTTAATTTGGCGAAAACCGGTGTCTGTAAAGTGTAGGGTTCCGTACGAATTATTTCATGAATTTATTTGCATATTTCTTTATGAAGTTGTAGTTTTTTTTTAGTCGATAAAGTGACGAGCCATCACGAAGATTGATGATTACAAGGCAGTAATCACCTAGGTAGAAATGGTCAGTAGGAAGGGAAGAGATCAGGAGCCGGGCGCTATTTTTGATGGTGAATAGATGAATGGTATTGTACGCATACAGAATGCGTTACTATACCATTCATCCGATTGCGAAAAAATTTCGTGAGTCGATGTGCGTACGTTTTTTTTTTTTGATAAATGACGAAACGAGCAAAACGTTCGCCTGATGGTAAGTGCATAACAAATACTGTGCCACCCAGAACATCTCCGTGTGACACCACATTGCGCCCGTCACTCTGAGTTCACACTAGTTCACATTAGTTCTTAAGTTTCATATGCCCAGTGATTACGCCATCTCTCAGTGCCGACCGCGTGGCCTAGTGGTCAGAGTAACTGACTTCTAAGCCGCGGGTCCTGGGTTCGAATCCCAGCCGGAGCCAACATTTGAGCTTAAACACAAATTGTTGGTTTTCGGGTCTGGTTGTGTTGTGATTGTCCCCGTGTTTCTGACACTGCATCCTAGCCTACCTCCGATCTAAGCGCATCAGCGTTACATCGGGCGCGGGGGTAGGTTGGGACTAGTGAGTGCCTCTGTGTTTGCGGGTACACTTGTGGCACTATAATATCTCCTGCGCAGTTGATGACTCTCGACAGTATTCGGAAGTTGTCGCCGTGATCGAAATCGGCTAGGAGAACATCATCATCTCACTGCCCTGCACACCACCGCTTCACGGCGGAATAACTGGCTCTGGGGTACCTACCTAGACGGATTCCTGCATATAAATCCTAACACCTCAAAGTCCGGAAAGATTAATGAATTACAACTCTTATAAAGTAGATGGCGCGCGTATCGTATTTGACAACATAGTACAATTGTTGGCTTAAAATCATTGTCTTTTTTAACCGCCTTCAGAAAATGAGGAGGTTCTCAATTGGTCTATATATATTTTTATTTACGTGTGTACGATAAAATCCATAAACTTATTTTATTAAATACTAGAATAATACTTATTAACAGTAATCATAATATAAATTGTAAATACACACGGGACCCTTAATTTCACAGAGAAAAAATGGAATTTAACACCGCGCGTGTCACATAACATTCAAATTAGGAACCGAAACCGAACGCGATCTTGTCAAGTTTGCCGCCACTTTTTCGGATGTTTTTTGTTGGCATTATTTATGAATGGTAGGAATTCTGCGCCGATATTATTACAATAACAACAATGTAATTGAGAACGCATGATAACAACAGATGAGCTGTTTTAATATTTTATTACCTTTTAGATTTTTTTATTATTGTATAAAGTGAACGAAACGAGCAAAACGTTCACCTGATGGTAAGTGCAACGTCCACCCACAACAAAATGCTGTGTCACCCAGAATATTTCTGTGTGACACTACAATGCGCCCGTCACCCTGAGACATCAGATCTTAAGTCTAAAATGCGAAGTGATTAGGCTAGCTCACAGTGCCCTTCAAACCGAAACACAGTAATGTTTGCACACTACTGCTTCACGGTAGAACAACTGGCCCTGGGGTGGTACCTACCTAGACGGATTCCTGCATAGAAATCCTACCATCCAGTGAAAATGTCCCTCTAACCGTTCTGTATGACACCACGCTGCGCCCGTCACCCAGAGATATCACGTACTTAGGTCTCATATGTGTGATTACACTTGCTGTCAGAGCCGTTCAGATCGATACATAGTAATGTTTGCACACTACTGCTTCACGGCAGAATAACTGGCCCTGGGGTTGGACCTACCTAGACGGATTCCATATAAAATATATATAAATAATATATATAAATAATATATATATGTATATATAAAAATTCATTTATAGTTGTATGTATAACATATAAATGCATTTTTTCTATCTAATTCCGATAGTTATTCAATCGTAGTCTTTTTCAATATACATCCTAGGCGGCCTAGTACAGTACAGTACAGTTTCAGCCTATAAATGTCCCACTGCTAGGCACAGGCCTCCTCTCATTTCTGAGAGGGTTTTGGAGCTAGGAAGAATCCGCCACGCTGCTCCAATGCGGGTTGGCGGACTGCACATGTCTTCGAAATTTTTATTTCTCAGACATGCAGATTTCCTCACGATGTTTTCCTTCGCCGTCGAGCACGTGGTAAATCAGCACTTAAAATTGCAACTAACAATTTTAGTGGTGCCGGCATCGGGAATCGAACCCAGGCCACTCGCGTACTATGAAATTTAAAGCGAGCACCTAGCCCCTGAGCTACGACAATGTTTTCAATAGTGAAGTCCCGTGTCCGGTAGAGTAGTATAGCACCTACCTCTTTCCTGCCGAGGTGCCGTAAGAGGCGACTAAGGTATTGTACGGACAGCCTTTATTCGTCCAGAATGAAACCATAATATGCAATGCTATATAGCTCGTGAGAACGCAATAGGGAATAACATTTTTTCTTGATTCGTACCAAAATGGCTGCGACGTGGTCCATCAACCGTGGGCTACGTGTGTGGCCTCTGGCTACCTCTTATATGGGAAAAAGGCGTTACACATCGTAAAATAAAACACGGTGAAATGTGACTTAAGTTTGTCCGGGAGTTATTATCACACATAACACGGGTAATTTTATATCTATTCATGTTAATAGCTTTAGTAAATGAATGCATTGGTACATTACAGACAGACCATAAGGTATTTTTATTTTAGGTATGTATATTTATGAAATATATAGAATGGTCGGTTAGTGCGGCATGTGGCGATTACCTCAGAGAACCTACAACAGTTCACGGTGGGTATCGTTAAAGTAACTCTAATGAAAATGCCGGAAAATTCCAGAGCCTGACCATATGGAATCACCATTTAAAGTGCGTCAGACCTAAATTATTCAAACCAGTAATGTGCAGTCTCATCATCATCATCATTTCAGCCTATCACTAGTCAACTGCCGAACATAGGCCTCCCCCACAGATTGCCGCAATAGTTTGTAGCTCTTATTTTGGGGTGATTTTACCATAGTTGCCACGCATGGCAGGCGGGTTGACAACCGCAGTTTATTTATTCAGGTGTTCCAGGAAGATGCTGCTGCCCATCTCCTGATTTTATTTTCCCTCTGTCGACTTTTACGACACCCACGGTATGAGATGGGGTGGTAGATTCTCTTAAGCCGCTACCACACGGTACCTTATACCGTACCGGTACTTCCACTTACTAATCCTAAGAGCCGTGCATGTAAGTTATTCTAGTTCCGCTGCGGATATCATCGCCGGGGATTTTTTAGTTAATTTGATAAAGTGGCGAGACGAGTAATACGTTCACCTGATGGTAAGTGCAAGGTCTGTCCATAACAGATGCTGTGTTACTCAGAATATTTCTGAATAGCACCACACTGCGCCTGTCATCCTGAAACATCAGTACTTAAGTCTCATATACCCAGTGATTACGCTAGCTCTCAGTGCCCTTCAAACCGAAACACAGTAATGTTTGCACACTGCTGCTTCTATGACAATTATACCGTAGGCGCGATCGCATTGACCTTATGTCTCTAACTATAGATGCCATGTGAAAATAAATGAAAAAATATAACACTGCATTACTTACTCAAATGCCATTAGCGATAAGAGGATATTAAAACAAAAATGTTTGACCAAATAATTTAATTCACAAATAACAATAGCTTAAAGAAATATGTAAATATTTTTCAAGAAACATAGAACTGAGGACAGATGGTGAATAATTTATAATTCGACTGATTCGAGAAAAAGGAAACTGATTAAGAATTTCGATTTTTCACTGACGATGAAAACATAAAACATTAATATACAAACGACTAAGCTAGAAATTGTTTAAAAGAATTCGTAGAATACGTTTAAGATCCAATATGTGAATTCTTTTTAAAAGAAGCCATAGATATAATATTAAAAGAAACCATATAATAGTGGCCTTTGCCGTTATCGCAATCGTTCATATCATCGCGGTCGCCTTTATCGTGTTTTCGGTGTCATTCTTCATCACAGTTTTCAGGGCTCTCACGGTCATTATCGTAGCCATCTATCTAAATCGCTAGCATCAGGAATATCGTCTTTTATGTCTGTATGAAGAAAAAACAAATTCATTTTTTCGGCGCCATAGGCATTTTTTAACCGACTTAAAAAAAGAAGAATGTTCTCAATTCGTCGAAATATATTTAGGCATTTTCAACGGCAATACTTAACACGTGGACCAACTTTTACTAAAGTTTGTAGCTCTATGCTATGTAGGGCAACTATGGAAAAATCCCTCCAAAATGAGAACTACAAACTTTTGTGAAAATCCAAAGGGGAGGCCTTAGTTCAGCAGTGGACTAGTGAAAGGCTGAAATGGCGATGATGATGATTATTATAATTATAAGAACGTCAATGGTAACTAAAAAAAATTACAAAAGCATGTCTTTACCATAGATGGCGGATGATTTAGGTGGTAGAATGTCTGTGCTGCAACTCACCTATGCAGATTACCACCGCAGTGCCAGTTATAATGCCGGCGAGCGGTGGTGTGCAAGCTCCACGATGTTTGGGTTTATAATCGAGTCTTTAGGGTCCGGCGAGGAGGGGCAACTGCCCCTCCCTATTTCCCGCCTCCTTGCAACGTGAGTGAGTCTGTGTTTGCGAGTATACTTCAGGCACCATAACATCCCCAGCGTTAATAGCTTCCGAATGTATTCGGAAGTTAATATTATCATGAATGAAAGAAAGTTAATTCGCTAAGATCCGCATGCAAAATATAAAATGGTGTATATTACCTAGTTTTGAAGAACCGTCACCAGATACCCTTAGATTAATATCAGTTCAAATAATGCTATAGCTTAATGAATACATACCTGACGGAACAAGCCCTAAAAAAAATTAAATTTTTGTATATTATTAGTACGTTGTAAAAATACCGTGTGGTGGCGGCTTAAGAGAATACACCACCCCATCTCTTCCCGTGGGTGTCGTAAAAGTCGTTAGAGGTAAAATTAGAAGCAGAAGATTGGCAGCAGAACCTTCTGGGAGCATCTGAATAAATATTGCCAACCCGCCCGCCAAGCATGGTAACTGTGACAAAATTCCGCAAAATAAAAGCTATAAATTTTTGTGGGATGGGGGAGGCCTATGTGCAGCAGTTGACTAGTGGTGAGCTGAAATGATGACGATGATGAAATAAATCTGAAAGTTTTGGTAGGATTCCTATGCAGGAATCCGTCTAGGTAGGTTCACCCCAGGGCCAGTTATTCTGCCGTGAAGCAGTAGGGTGCAAACATTACTGTATTTCGATTTGAAGGGCATTGCGGGCTAGCGTAATCACTGGGCATAAGACACTTAAGAACTTATGTCTCAGGGTGATGGGCACAGTTTGGTGTCACACAGTTTTCTGGGTGATACAGCATGTTATGAGACGACGTTGCACTTACCATGATAAACTTTTTGTACATTTCATCACTTTATGCAATAAAAAAAAATCCACAAACGAAAATTAGAAAATTTCCTGGAAATAACTTTTCACATTTGAGAATCCATTATAACGTTTTCGTCTTGTCTTTTTAGGATCGACAAATACATCATTCATCAACATCATCATCACTTCAGCCCATCACTAGTCCACTGTTGAACATAGGCCTCCCTCATAGGTTGCCACAAAAGTTTTAAGCTCTCATTTTGGGGGGATTTTGACATAGTTGCCACGCTTGGCAGGCGGGTTGGCAACCGCAGTTTAATTATTTAGATGTCCCAGGAAGAAGCTGCCCATCTTCTGGTTTTAATTTTCCCTCTGTCGACTTTTACGACATCCACGGGATGAGATGGAGCGGTAGATTCTCTGGTCACCACCACATGGCATAATACAGCAATAAACATTTCAAATTTGCCAGCTGAAACACACAGGCCGGTTTTTTTTTAAATCGATCACCCCCTAGTAAGAGCCATGCCTGCCCATAACATTTTAATGAAATCGTGATGAATGAAAAAGTTAATTCATTAATTTTTGTCGTATATATACATATGATCACGCACTTTTCCCATATAAATGGGAAGGCAGAGGCGACACATGACGCACACATGTCGTCCCCGCGGCTAACCAGAAATGATGGGTGGCGAACCAAGTCGCTGCCATTTTGGTATATACATACATACAATCACGCCTTTTTACCATTTAAGGGGTAGACAGCTGCCTCTAACGTACCCTACTTTTCGACGTCGTGGTTAAAAATCCTGACTTCCCATTGCGTTCCCACGAGTAGTAAAGTGACAGCATTGCATATTATGGTGTTAATCTGCTTGAACGAATGCTGTCAGTACAATAGCTTAGTCGCCTCTTACGACACCTTTTTAGGAAAGAGGTAGGTGCTATTCTACTCTGCTGGATACCTATCGGCATTATAGTACAAGTCAAAAAAATTCATATTAAAAAAGTATTTAATTATACATACCTCCCAGCGGATCTAAAAAAAGATGTTTTTTTAAATACCTTTTTTTAAAAAAAACTTTTACTGCTCTGTGGTAGCGGCTGAAGAGAATCTACCTCCCCATCTCATCCCGTGGGTGTCGTAAAAGTGGACTGAGGGAAAATGAAAACCGGGAGACGGGCAGCAGCATCTTCCTGGAACATCTGAAAAAACTGCAGTTGCCAACCCGCCCATAGAGCGTGGCAACTACTGCAAAGTAATGCCAAATGGAGAGCTACAAATTGTTGTGGCAATCTGTGGCAAGGCCTATTCAGGCCAGTTCAGCAGTGGACTAGTGATAGGCGGAAACGACGATGACGATGACTTTAACATCCAACATCGAGAAAATCGTTCAGCTCGAAAATCGTGATGGTGCAATAATTCTTCCTCATAACTCGACAATTACTGGCAAAGAGCGATTCCGTCTTAGTTGTCGGGGGTGCTAGGATGGTTGCAAGTGACTGTATGTGACCACTTACCATCAGGTTGACGGTTGTGTCTTGCTTTGTGACCGTTACTGATTATAATTACAAAAAGAACATATCGAATACGACAAAACGTCCTGTGACGGTGTCAGGCGCGTAGTCTAGTGGTAAGGGTACCAGTTTACTACGCCGCGGCCCCTGGGTACGAATCCCAACAAAGGCAAAAACACAAATTAGTAGTTAGTTATATCCTCAGATACGCTGCCTACTCACTTTTACTAGACAGCACATAGAACTAAGTACTTACTAAGCATTATAATAATATATAGTATATATATAGTAATAGTAATCATTTTTGTGAGAGCACTCTTGTAACATTTAGAATAAGATCATTCATTATTAAACGACATATAACTCTGTCAAGACCTGTCTTTATTTTATATTAGTTTTAAATATAGTTTTTAAAAAACGCTTTGGCATTACGCCCAAACCGGACTAGTTTCATGGGTCTGTTGTGTTTCTGACACTGTCCGAGCCTTTTTTTATTGGATAAAGTGACAAGACTTACAATACCTTCACTGATGGTAAATGCAACGTCTGTCATAGCAAATGTATCACCCAGAACATTTCTGAGTTGCCACACTGCGCCCGTCACCCTGAGATATCAGTATCTCATATGCCCAGTGATTACGCTAGCTCTCAGTGCCCTTCACACCCAAACACAGTAATGTTTGCATACTACTGCTTCACGACAGAATAACTGGCCCTGGGGTGGTACCTACCCAGACGGATTCCTGCATAGGAATCCTACCACCAGTACTGATCCTACCAAGAGCCATCTTATTTGCGAGTATCTTCTGCGCAGTTGATAGCTTTCGAGAATATTCGGAAGTTCGATGGAATCGTTTAGGAGGTCATCATTATATGTATATATATAAAGTGGTGATATAAACTTAGAAATACATACCTGACGGCGGCGAGCCTGAAATATTTTTTTAAAAACATATATATATTTAAGTTAAAGGAAGAAAGTTAATTTGCTAAGATCCGCATGCAAAATTTTAACATACATACATATAGTAACGCCTTTTTCTCATATAAGGAGTAGACAGCGGCCACACACATTCATCATCACCATTTCAGCCTATCACTAGTCTATAACATAGGCCTGCCTATCGCTAGTCCACTGCTGAACATAGGCCTCCCCCATAGATTGCTACAAAAGTTTGTAGCTCTCAGTTTGGGGGGATTTCGCCATAGTTGCCAAGTTGGCAGGGTTTGGCAACCGCAGTTTATTTTTTAAGATGTTCCAGGAAGATGCTGCTGCTTATCTCTTGGTTTATATTTTCCCTCTGTCGACTTTTACGACACCCACGGGAGAAGATGGGGTGGTAGATTCTCTTAAGCCGCCACCACACGGGTAATAATACGGCCATACACGTAGCCCACTTTTCGCCCCCGTAGGAAACGAGACGGGACGGGTGACGAACCACGTAGCCTAGCGGTTAGAGTACCTGACTTCTACAGTGCGCCTGGGTTCGAATCCCAACCGGAGCCAAGATTTGAGTAAAAACATAAATTAGTTTTCGGATCTTGTTGTGAAGTGATATCTCCGTGTCTCTGAGCCCGTTATCTGATTTCATCAGACGCGTGTAGAAAGGACAAGTAACTCTGTGTTTGCGAGTATATCTGCAGCACTATAATATCTCCTGCGCAGTTGATAGCTTTCGACAGTATTCGCGTAAAGTTATCGCCTTGATCGAATTTCGGCTTGGAGGACGTAATCATTAGTTAAAGTAGTTATATAAACTTATTGATTCATACCTTTCGGCGACAACCCTAAAACAAAATTTTTATTGAAACTTTTATATTATTGTCCGAAATATCACAAATGAAAATTAGAAATGTTCCTGGTATCCATTCACATTTGAGAATCTATCACGACGTTCCGTCTTGTCGATTAAGAGAAGGAAAATGGGTGACCTTAGGGGACCGTCAAATGCAATAATCGTGTCACATTTGCCAAACCTACAAACACCCAGTGAGTAACACCGGTTTATTTTTTAATGGAAGTAAAAAAAAAAGTAAAGTTTCAGCCTATAAATGTCCCACTACTGAGCATAGGCCTCCTCTCATTTCTGAGAGGGTTTTGGAGCTAGGAAGAATCCGCCACGCTGCTCCAATGCGGGTTGGCGGACTTCACATGTCTTCGAAATATTTTTTATTCCTCAGACATGCAGGTTTCCTCACGATGTTTTCCTTCACCGCCGAGCACGCGGTAAATCAGCACTTAAAATTGCAATTAACAATTTTAGTGGTGCCGGCACCGGGAATCGAACCCAGGTCACTCGCGTACTATGTAATTTAAAGCGAGCGCCTAGCCCCTGAGCTACCACGGCTCTTTAATGGAAGTAAGTGACATTTAATGGAAAAATGCCGTGTGGTGGCGGCTTAAGAGAATCAACCACCTCATCTCATCCCGTGGGTGTCGTAAAAGTCGACAGAGGGAAAATTAAAACCGGAAGATGAGCAGATGAATATTCCTGGAATATCTGAATAAATAAACCGGGGAAAGCCTACGAAAGTTCAGCAGTGGATTAATGATAGGCTGAAATGATGACGACGAAGTGACAAGACGAACAAATCGTTCACCTGGTGGTAAGTGACACCTCCCCAACAGTGAAATTAAGTCAGACTGAATAAAACTTAAAATTATTTTATTGAGGCGTAACATTAGACATGTTTTTTTATCTATTTATTTTATTAATCCGTGTGGTGGCGGCTCGTTAAAAGAATACTACCACTCCATCTCATCCAATGAATCTCGTAAAAGGCGAGTAAGGAATTAAACTGCACTGTGCACCCAACAGCGCATGGTGGCGATGGGCTCACCACCTATCACACCAAGTGCATTATATTGTTTTGGTGAAACTTGGATTGTGGCAGTCATCTGCTTTCGCAGTGCCCAGTCTCTGACTACCCCTTATGGGATACAGTCATGATCTTATGTATGTTATTTTATTAATTTATTGAAATGGACAACCAACAAAGCATACACCTTAAACAATAAAATTACACAAACTAGGAATGCATTCCTTAGTGTTGCCTTAATTATAGGCTGCCACGACATGCATAGGATCAATGGAAGAAGTCTTGAAATAATACGTAACAGTGCATTAACATAGTTGTTACGCAGTGGATCCGTTCAGGCAAGAGCTGAATGTGGACTGTTATTGGTGTTTGGAATACAGTTATTGTTAATGCATTTTATAATCTATATATATATGAGCCGTGGTAGGTCAGGGGCTAGGCGCTCGCTTTTAATTTCATAATACGCGAGTGACCTGCGTTCAATTCCCGGTGCCGGCACCACTAAAATTGTTAATTGCAATTTTAAGTGCTGACTCACCACGTGCTCGGCGGAGAAGGAAAACATCGTGAGGAAACCTGCATGTCTGAGAAATTTAAAATATTTCGAAGACATGTGAAGTCCACCAACCCGCATTGGAGCAGCGTGGCGGGATTCTTCCTAGCTCCAAAACCCTCTCAGAAATGAGAGGAGGCCTGTGCTCAGTAGTGGGACATTTATAGGCTGAAACTTTACTTTACTTTATATATATATGGTATGTACGGTATGTATAAACCGTTCTGTAATGAAATACCTATACTACATTAGGTAATTTTTCAAATTTTTATATTATTAATACGTGAAGAGAAAACTTTGTACTCATTTATAAGCATATTTCGCACACGGAGGAGTTTGAGACTTGACATAGTTAAAGTGAGCATGGAGGAGTGCAGAAAGTCTAAATTTCTATATATGGGACTAGTGGTCATCATTTCAGCTTCTCACTAGTCCATAACACCGGCCTCCCCCATAGATTGCCACAAAAGTTTGTAGCTCTAATTTTGGGGGGATTTTGCCATAGTTGCCAGGTTTGGCAGGCTAGTTGGCAACCGCAGTTTATTTATTCAGATGGTCCAGGAATATGCTGCTGCCCATCTCTTGGTTTTATTTCCCCCCTGTTGACTTTTACGACACCAACGGGATGAGACAGGGTGGTAGACTCACGTAAGCCGCCACAACTCGACTGTATAGTGTCTATGTGTTATTATTTAACATCAAGTGTATGGTTTGTCTTGCTTTGTCATCGTTACTGTCGAAAATAATTAATTATTGAAGAGATTTGACGATTGATGTGATTAGCAAATTCCTCGCCTAATGGTAAGTTCAACGTCTGCCTCAGAACGTTTCTGTGTGGCACCACACTGCGCCCGTCACCCTGTGATATCAGTTCTTAAGTCTCATATGCCCAGTAATTACGCTAGCTCTCAGTGACCTTCGGAATACATTGTAATGTTTGCACACTACTGCTTCACGCTAGAATAACTGGCCCTGTGGTGCCCGGATTCCCGCATAGGAATCCTACCACCAATAACCTGCGCAGTTGTTAGCTTGCGACGGTATTAGGAAGCAACCGCCTGAGTAGAAAATCAGCCCGGAGAACATCGTCTTCAGTTAAAGTAGTTCTATAAACGTAATGCTACGTACCTTTCAGCACACCTGAAAAAAAGCATTTTTTTTTTATTTCAAAAAATGGCTGCGTTTCTTGGTAATTTTTCTCTATCTATGTCGGACGCGTGGCGTAGTGGTTAGCGTACCTGACTTATGCACCGCCGGTACAGGGTTCGATTCCCAGCCGGAGCCAACATTTGTGCAAAAACTCAAATCGTTAGTTCGGTTATGTTTTTGTTGTGCATGTGAAATTTATGTTTGTAAAACGCACCCACAATACAGGAGAAAATCCTACTGTGGCAACGTTTTTTTTAAAATAAAATAAATATATATCTTTATCAAATACATTGTAAGTAAATTAACAAATAATAGTCTCGTAGACAACCGAAATACGCTCCCTGATAAAATTTACACAATACGAATCCTACAATCCCAATATCGATACATTATAATAAAAGTTGTCCAGTGATGTGTATCAAAGTGTATTAAACAGTGTGTATGTGACGGTATATAAGTATATAGAGAGCCACTGGTGGTAGGATTCCTATGCAGGAATCCGCCTAGGTAGGTACCACCCCAGAGCCAGTTATTCTGCCGTGAAGCAGTAGTGTGCAAGCATTACTGTGTTTCGGTTCGAAGGGCACTGTGAGCTAGCGTAATCACTGGGCATTTGAGACTAAAGAACTGACGTGTCAGGGTGACGGGGGCAGTGTGGTGTCACACAGAAATATTCTGGTGACACAGCATTTGTTGTGGGCGGACGTTGCACTTACCAGCTGGTGAATGTCTTGCTCGTTAATTTAGTTTAGTTTAGTTTTAGTTTAAAAATATTTTTAGTCATAAAAAAACCATTAACAGTAATTCTCATTCATCCATTTTCACGTGCAAATAAATAATATCTACCATGTCCCTGTTCACCTTATTTAATATATCTATCCCTATGAACATGATAAAATTAATTTTTCAGTCACAGATCAGTAATTTTTTTTTGGTTTTTCATGACATGGGACCGAGACCAAGACCAAGGAGATGAACAGCAGCATCTTCCTGGAGCATGTGAATAAACAAACTGCGGTTGCGAGTACACTTCTAGCACTATAATATCTCCTGCGCAGTTGATAGCATCCGAGAATATTTGAAAGTTGTCGTCCTGGTCGAATATCGGCCAGGAAGACGCGATCTTCCATTAAAGTATCGACATAAACTTAATTGCGATGATAAATATTGTCGAGAGCTATCGACTGCGCCGGAGATACGAGTATTATAGTGCCACAAGTGTACGCGCAAACACATAGGCACTCACTTGTCTCAACCTATCCGCGGCCGATGTGACGCTAATGCGATATGATCGGAGGTAGGTTAGGATGCAGTGTCAGATACACGAGGACCATCACAACACAACTGGACCCGAAAAGAAAAATTCGTGTTTTAGCACAAATGTAGGACCACTAGCCCACGCGGTCTTCGTAAACTTAATTATACATACCTGCCAGCGGAGCTAAAAAAGAAAAACATTTTTTTAAACACTTTTTCTTTAGATACTTTTACCGCCGTGTGGTAGCGGCTGAAGAGAATATACCACCCCGTCTCATCCCGTGGGTGTCGTAAAAGTCGAGGACAGAGGGTAAATGAAAATCTGGAGATCGGCAGCAGCATCTTCCTGGCACATCTGTATAAATAAACTGCGGTTGCCGATCCGCCTGTAGAGCGTGGTAACTATGGCAAAATCCCCCCCTCCCCCCAAATGGCTGATGAGCTACAAAATTTTTGTAGCAATCTGTGGGGGAGGCCTATGTTCAGCAGTGGACTAGTAATAGGCTGAATTGATGATGATTATGATGATTCATAAATATCCCAACGATACGAGAAAACTCTGTAATAATAATAATATTCTTTTATTTGAAACAAACATTGTATTACAAGTTGCTGCAATATTAATTTTGATTGAGAGATTGCCTTTATGGCAATCTGTGGGGGAGGCCTATGTTCAGCAGTGGACTAGTAATAGGCTGAATTGATGATGATGATGATGATTCATAAATATCCCAACGATACGAGAAAAGTCTATAATAATAATATTTTTTTATTTGCAACAAACATTGTATTACAAGTTGGTACAATATTAATTTTGATTGAGAGATTGCCATAAAGCACGGTCCTGACTATCTAGTAGGGGAGCGGAACCTTCTTCCCCATCGGCTATCGGTTCTACGGGCTATATGGCCGGTCCATGGCCACTTCAGCTTGCTAATCATTAGGGCTATGTCGGTTACTTCAGTTCTGCTGCGGATATCATCGTTACGGATTTTATCACGCAGAGAAACTCCGAGCATTGCTCTTTTCATAGCTCGCTGAGCGACTCTGAGCTTCCTCAAGGGGCTGCAATGAAGGACCACGTCTCTGTTTCGTATGTCATCTCTGCAACTGCAATACGGACTGGTTGTAAACTGTGCTTTAGAGACATTGTACACCTAAATTTCAAATGGTGAAGGAAAACATCGTGAGGAAACCTGCATTTCAGAGAAATAAAAAATATTTCGAAGACATGTGCAGTCCGCCAACCCCGCATTGCAGAGCGGATGCGTGGCGGATTCTTCCTAGCTCCAAAAAGCCTCTCAGAAATTAGATGTGGCCTGTGCTCAGCAGTGGGACATTTATAGTCTGAAACTTTACCTTTTTTTTAAATCTTTTTACATAAATTGGTAAATAAATAAATAAATATGTAAAAACCGAAAACGAGAT
Source organism: Luehdorfia chinensis (assembly GCA_019845155.1). NCBI lineage: Eukaryota > Metazoa > Arthropoda > Insecta > Lepidoptera > Papilionidae > Luehdorfia > Luehdorfia chinensis. The sequence continues at coordinate 1,389,464 of JAHVAK010000072.1, forward strand.
AAACCGAATAACGTCAACGGTCATTTAGGTAATGTTACGCTTCTAGCGTACACGCAAACACATTAAACTACATTATCTCCTACGCGGTTCATAGCTTCCGACAGTGTTCGGAAGCTATCGCCTTGGTCGAAAATCGGTCGGTCAAATAATCATCATTAGTTGGAGTAATGATACAAAGTTAGTAATACATACCTGACGGCATCGGGTCTAAAAAAAACAAAAAAAATTGAAATTTTGATATAATAAGACGTTGGTCTTCGCCTATCCAAATGGGAAAGAGGCGTGACTCTATGTAACTTGTGATATTTTTTTTTATTTCATAAAAGTGACGGGACGAGCAAAACGTTCACCTGGTAAGTGCAACGTCCGCCCAATGCTAAAACAAATGCTGTGTCACCTAGAATTCTGTGCCCATCAAGTTCTTAAGTCTCACATGCTCAGTGATTACCCTAGCTCATAGTGCCCTTCAAAGCGAAACACAGTAATGTTTGCACACTACTGCTCCTCGGAAGAATAACTGGCCCTGGGGTGGTACCTACCTAGACGGATTCCTGCATATTCTGTGGGCGCAATGGAACTAAAACTTTACTGGTGGTAGGATTCCTATGCAGGATACCGTCTAGGTACCGCCGCAGAGGCAGTTATTCTGCCGTGAAGCAGTACTGTGCTAACTTTACTGTGTTTCGGTCTGAGCACTGAGAGCTAGTGTAATCACTGGGCATATGACACTTGAGAACTGACGTCTCAGAGGGACGGACGCAGTGTGGTGCCACACAGAAAGCTTTACAGGTGGTAGGATTCTTATACAAAAATCCGTCTAGGTAGGTGTCACCGTAGTGCCAGTTATTCTGCCGTGAAGCCGTAGTGAGCAAATATTACTGTGTTTCAGTTTGAAGGGCACTGAGAGCTAGTGTAATCAATGGGCATATGAGATTTAATAATTGATATCTCAGGGTGACGAGCGCAGTGTGGTGCCACACAGAGAATTTTCTGCGTGGCACTGCATTTGTTATGGGCAGACGTTGCACTTACCATCGGGTGAACTTTTACTCGTTTCGTCACTTTATCCAGTAAAAGTGTGGTGCCACACATAAATATTCCGGGTAACACAGCATTGTTAATCTGGGGAACGGTTTGCTCGTCTCGTCCCTTTCACCAATAAAAAAAATGTGAAGGTCTAATTTGAGTGCAGCGTTCTCGTGCAACGTTTCTCATATTTTTAATTGTTCATTTATTTATTCCTTATTGAACCTTACAATAAGTAAAAGTAGCCGTGTGGTGGCGGCTCGTTAAAAGAATACTATCACTCCATCTCATCCAATGGATCTCGTAAAAGGCGAGTAAGGAATTAAACTGCACTGTGCACCCAACAGCGCATGGTGGCGATGGGCTCACCACCTATCACACCAAGTGCATTATATTGTTTTGGTGAAACGCGGATTGTGGCAGTCATCTGCTTTTGCAGTGAGAGCCCAGTCTCTGACTACCCCTTATGGGATACAGTCGTGATCTTATGTATGTATGTACAATAAGTAAAGGAACAAAAGGCGGACTTTATGCTAAAAGCATTCTCTGCCAGTCAACCTTAGGGCAGTGAGTAAACAGCGAAGGCGGTTATTAAAAAGAATAGTATATTGTTAAATAAATAAACATATATACAGTCAATTACATATGCATACATACATCTAAATACTATATGATACAATATACGAATACGATACAACTAATACAATATAAATAATACATATTATTATAAACAAGGACACTATATACTAATGATGGTGTTGATGATGATCATTATCGATTAATTAATAAAAAAAATTTAATGCATAAAGTGATGAAACGAGCAAAACGTTCACCTGATGGTTAGTGCAACGTCTGCCCATAATAAATGCTGTGTCACCCAGAAAATTTCTGTGTGACACTACACTGTGCCCATCACCCAGAGACAGGTGCTTAAGTCTCAAATGCCCAGTGATTACGCTAGCTCACAGTGCCCTTCAAACCGAAACACAGTAATGTTTGCACACTACTGCTTCACGGCAGAATAACTGGCCCAGGGGTGGTACCTACCTAGACGGACTCCTGCATAGGAATCCTACCACCAGTAATTATAATAATAATAGTTTATATACTGAGCAGTTTTTTTACAGTGAGTGATATGTTTGTTAATTCATGTTTGGTAATTTTTATTTTTATCACTATTACATATAAGTTTAACTTCTGTCAAGTGTATTTAGTTTTATTGTGTTCGTTTTATTACGTAATGAAAATAAGAAAAATTCCTGGTAACCTTTCTACATTTGAGAATCTTACACAACTTTTCGTCTTGTCTGCAAAAGTCGATTTAGGGAAGGAAAATACCGGCCTTTGGATCCCATTAAATAGTAAAATAAATATCTCACATTTGCCGGACCAGAAGGTCTATTGTGTATTGCTGGTCGATATCGGGATCGATTGCGGCGTTTGAACCTCATTCAGTTGTTAATCGGAATCAAATGAACCCGAAACCTACCAGAGTATTACAATAGACCACCAGGAGGTCTATTTTGTAACTCTGGTAGGTTTCGCTATCGGTTTTATGTTGGCGTACGATGCACATTCATTGATTAATGGGATCTAATGAAACCGACCATGAAACCTACCAGAGTTGCACAGTAGACCTCCAGGTCAATAACGCAGGTACGTTTTGCGTTCGTTAATGACTGTAAGTGACAAGACGAGAAAATTGATCGCCTGATGGCAAGTGCCACGCCTGCCCATAACAGTGAAATTAAATCAGAATAAACGAAAATTAAATTCCTATATTTTTCGAAGCAACATGATAAATTTATATTAGATAATATATAATTAGATAAATATATACATTATTTATCTATTTACCACACGTCTGTAAAAGGTTCCCCTGTCGGGAAAAAAGTTAAAAATACATCACTTTTTTGCTACGAGTATTTTTCCCCTATCATTGTCAGATACATCTATATATTAATTAGTGAAGAGAAAACTTTTTACCCCTTTTTAGGCACAAGTGTCAAATTTGGCATTGTCAGAGTTTGTATGGAGAGAAAGAAAATGAATAGAAAGTGTATATATAATGCTAGCGTGACGTTATACGAGTACTTCCTTAATGTATGATAAATGAGCTATCCAACACAAAAATAATTTTTCAATTCGAAGAGTAGTTCCTGGGATTAGCGCGTTCAACCAAACAAAGTCTTCTGCTTTATAATATGAGTATAGATTTAAAAACAAATTCAAAATGTTTTTTTTAAAGAATTACGGTCGAAACTCGACAATTGCGCGGCCACTAGTCGTGACATGAAAAGGTCAAGGCCCATAGCTCGTACGTTCTGCGTCGCGCTATTGAAATTTCGTAGACACATATATATATATATATATATATATATATATATATATATATATATATATATATATATATATATATATATACATTTACAGTATATAAAAAAGATTAAAATAGATTGATAACTTACTAGGTACAGCGTACACCACAACCAGCAACTGAAAGTAAATGGGAGATTATATTAGTTGAATAATATGAAGTAAACCTTAAGACCGAACCTTTATCGGTGGTAGGATTTCTATACAGGAATCCGTCTAGGTAGGTATCACCGCAGTGCCAGTTATTCTGCCGTGAAGCCGTAGTGAGCAAACATCACTGTGTTTCAGTTTGAAGGGCACTGAGAGCTAATGTAATCAATGGGCATATGAGATTTAAGAATTGATATCTCAGGGTGACGAGCGCAGTGTGGTGCCACACAGAAATTTTCTGGGTGACACTGCATTTGTTCTGGACTATGGAATTTTTTTGCTCGTTTCGTCACTTTATCCAGTAAAAAACAGTAATATTTGCACACTACTGTTCGACGACTGAATTACTGGCACTGCGCTGGCACCTTATTTATAAGATCATTATAAATAAAAATAAAAAAAACAGACCGTCACGACCATTACTATAAACACTTTCTTCATGATGCAGTTCTTCACACTGCAGCTTAATGAAACCCTATAACTCGATCACCTTTATATATGAAAGTAGAACAATACGTGTTTTGCAGTGACGTACGCATGCACAAATATTATGCAAGGTGCAGAGAAATTAATTAATATTTACCGTAGTGTATTAATTTCTCTGTGTGAATACAAGTAGTTAGGAAACGACAATGGTAACCTTACTACTATAATAAAACTTGAGAGCTTGTATGTTTGTTAGTGTTAATCTCAAAAAATACTTATCCGATTTGAAAAACATTATTTACGTTAGATAAACCGCCGATAGGTGTCCGGCAGAATAGGGTATCATCTACCCCTTTCCTACCGAGGTGTCGTAATATTCGACTAAGATATTGTACGCGGACAGCCTCTATTCGTGCAGAATTTTCTTTTTTTTATGACATAAACTTCATGTGCACAACACAACCAGACCCGAAAATTGAACAATTTGTATTTGCACAAATTTTGACTCCGGTCGGGGTTTGAACCGACGACCCGCGGCATAGAACTTGGACACGCTAACCACTGCAATGTTCGCCGAGTGAAATAGAATAGAATAGAATATTTTCTATTCAATATAGACTATTTACAAAAGCTACACTGGTTCGCAAAGAAATGCCTTTGTCCTGGGAAGAACCCGCAAGAAACCCAGCGGGATTTTTTTCAGTCTTTTTAGATACAATGTACCATGAGATTTAGGAGACAGCAGAATTATAAAGATGTAGAAATAGCTTGGCAGCGATCACCTCATTCCATATATTCCTTAATATAGTAACCCTTCTTAAAAAGTCTTAGTTTAATAAATAGTTGGAACTTTTTGATTGAAAGACTTTTTGCACTTACGGAGTGTTGGCTCAGCGGTAGACTAGTCATAGGCTGAAATGATGCAACGCAATGGGTAGTAAGAATTTTTTAACTTGTATCAAAATGGCGGCGATGTGGTTAGTCGTCACGTCTCGTTTTCCGCGAGGTCGAAAAGTGGGCTGCGTGAGTGGCTTCTGACTACCCCTTATATGGGAAAAACGAATCACTGTATGCATGTATGTATTAACTTCAATATCGCGCTTTAATGTGCCGCACGTAGGGAACCAAACGTCACCGAGAAGGCTCAAACTGGAAATACTCAGGTCAGCGAGGTACCACACGGCACTGGTGGTAGGATTCCTATGCAGGAATCCGTCTAGGTAGTCACCACCCAGAGCCAGTTATTCTTCCGTGAAGCAGTAGTGTGCAAACATTACTGTTTCGGTCTGAAGGGCACTGAGAGCTATTGTTATCGCTGGACATATGAGACTTAAGGCCTGATGTCTCAGAGTGGCACACAGAAATATTCCGGGTGACAGCATTTGTAATGGGCAGACGTTGCACTTACCATCAGGTGAACGTTACTTATCTTACGCGAGTGTAACCGCAAGACAGGGTGAGTAAGAAAATAAAAGAGAATTAATATAAGCAGATGTTTGACTGTATTTTTCTTGTTGTCAAAAAGGTCAGTCACCTACGTCACCTCACCCAGACTCAAACAATGGTAAAGACAAATGGATCACCTTGTTAGCGGATTCCAACAGTTGATTATGTATCATTGTTATAATGGTATTGACACAACGCTACATGTGTTCATAAAAAAAATATGCCATTAAGAACCTTGCTTCATATGAAGTTGACATTACTATTACGAACGTCGATGCTTTAAGGAAAGACCACGTCAAAATTACGGCAGAACGCAACCGACGAGCTGGTATGAAAACGCACACGGAAGTAGAAGCGAAAGATACACATGCAATCACGCCTTTTCCCATATAAGGGGTAGGCAGAGACCCATCATTGCAAGCTTTGCATAGTGTTATTCTGCAAAAGGCTCTCAAGTAAAAATGGGTGTACCGTACGATAAGGATCCATTCTGGGCCTGTTTTTATTTCTTATCCATATAAATGATCTACCATACTTAGTTTAAATCCTTACTCGGCTTTTACGAGATCCATTGGATGAGATGGAGTGGTAATATTCTTTTAACGAGCCGCCACCACACGGCTAAACTGCACTGTGCACTCAACAGCGCATGGTGGCGATGGGCTCACCACCTATAACACCAAGTGCATTATATTATTTTGGTGAAACGTGGATTGTGGCAGTCATCTGTTTTTGCAGTGAGTGTCCAGTATCTGACTACCCCGTATGGGATACAGTCGTGATCATATGTATGTATACTTAGTCCAGAATCTTACAAATATAGTACTGTTTGCAGATGATACATCACTGATATTTAAGGTCATTGGGAAAACTGAGAAAATAAATGTAGTCAATAGCGCTTTAAATTGTATTTTTGATTGGTTCCATGCAAACAATTTAACAGTAAATACGAAAAAAAAAAATGCGTTAAATTTGCTTTACCTAATGTAAAAACGGTACAAAATAATATCGTTTTGAAATATAATAAATTGGAGTTTTTTTATAGTACCGTATTTTTAGGGATTACCTACATTAGATTGTAAGCTACAGTGGGGTCCACATATAAATACCTTAGCTAATAAACTCAGTTCGGCTGCGTATGCTGTGAGAAAGATCCGACATATTACGGATATAGCTACTGCGAGATTAGTTTACTTTAGCTATTTTCACAGCTTGATGTCGTATGGTATTTTATTATGGGGACTGTCGTGAATGTAATATTTACTTTGCAGTAAAAAGCAGTTCGTGCAATCTATAACATGCGCTATGAATATGCGCAATCTACTCGTATGAATTTAACAGAAAGTAAATTTAAAACTTATATTAAAAAATGTTTGTGCTCTTAAGCATATTATAATATAAATGATTATTACAATGATAGAGAAGCTTGGAAAGTATCCATCCGCTTATAGACTTAGCGAAGAAACACTTCAGCAAGTAAATGAAATTCGAGACTTGGGCGTGATAATGGACACTCAACTAAAATTCAAAGCACACATTGATGCAACTGTGAAGAAGGCTGCAAAAATGCTTGGATTCATAAAAAGAAATACCAAAGGATTTATGTCCTCTAGAATTAAAATTCACTTATATAATACACTGGTTCGAAGCCAACTTGAGTTCGCATCTGTAGTATGGAGTCCCTATTGTATCACCTATTCACAACGCATTGAAAGTATACAACGTTCATTCACTAGGCACCTTTCATTTTATTCGTCTGGTGTTACCCACCGTACTACTTATGACCTCCGTCTAAAACATTTTAAAATTATGTCACTTCGTGATCGTCGTCTCTTACTGGATGTAGTATTTCTTAAAAAGTTCTTATCCGGAAATATAGCGTGTAGTGATCTACTAGGTGACGTAAACCTCAATATCCCGTATCAGTATCCAAGAAATCCTATAATCAACACTTTCCACATTCCTGCAAGTAGAACAATGCTTCTTAAATGCTCCCCGTTAGCTAGAATGTGCGCTGAATACAATAAATTATGTGCGAAAATCAAAAACTTTGACATTTTTCACGATGATTGTCTTAGTTTAAAAAATAAAATCATCATAGGTCTTAGTTAATATAGTAGTAGTGTAGTGGAAGTATAGCGGCGCTATCTTAATGAAATCGTAAATAACAATTAATAACATGTCTTCATTATAAAACGAATGTTGTACACGCCTATTATTGGCATTCATATAAGAATATACCTGGATTATGTTTGTTGCTTTAAGGCAATGTTTTGTATGTAATGCTATTGGTGTGTCATAATAAATAAATAAATAAGTGACTTACCACACGATGTAACTGTTACTTTGTAAGCAGCTACGCGACATGTATTTTATGCAGGGATATAGGTATTAACAATGTAACATTTTTGCAAACAAAAAATTGTAAATGTTCTTATGGAAGATTATAGGTGTGCTCTGTAGAATGGATTCTTTTAATACAAAACAGTAGACTTGAGTAAGTCGCGCTCGTTTAAATGCTTCTGCTTGCGGCGGCGTCGTGTGGCGGGTCGTCCACTTCCCTTAATTATGGTCGAGGAGGGCGATGGCTGCCACATGCGTCATACTTGTGAACAGGTGCTGTTGGTGGAGGCTGGTCTGCTCCAGTTTGCAATGCATTTATTCATTTGTAAGCCGTGGTAGCTCAGGGGCCTGGTGCCTTTAATTTCATACTCGTAGTAAGCGAGTAACCTGCGATCGATCCCCGGTGCCAGCAGCTCTAAAATTGTTATACAATTTTAAGTGCTTAGCGGTGAAGGAAAACGCGAGGAAACCTGCATGTCCGAGAAATAGAAATATTTCGAGGACACGTGAAGTCCACCAATCCGCATTGGAGCAGCGTGGCGGATTCTTCCTAGCTCAAAAACCCTCTCAGAAATGAGAGGAGGACTGTGCTCAGCAGTGGGACATTTCTATAAAAAAAAAGTAAAGTTTCAGCCTATGCTGAAACTTTACTTTTTTCACTTTTATTCATTTGTTATTGAATCTTGTATAAGATTTTGTCATGGAGCCTGCTTTGGTTTTCTATGAGACCGGTATTTGTAAATTTATTTATAATGTACTTTTGACAAAGATAAAATAAATAACAAAATAGAGGATACCTACGAAGTTTCTTTCGCCTGTTTCTTCTTCGTCAGAGGAACAACATTACCAAACGGTGCAAGATTGTAAAAAACGACGTTTGACAAACGAAATTTATATCTTTTTTATATCGTTGAAGAATAAATAATTTTCATTTCATTTCAATAAAGGCTGTCTTAGTCGCCCCTTAGGGCACTTCGGTAGGAAATAAGTAGGTGCTATTCTACTCTGCCGGAAACCTATCGGCTCTATCCCGAAGTGAAAGATGAGTGTCAGAATCGTAACAAGTTGAAAGATGTGGTCTCTGCCTACCCCAATGAGTAAGACGCGTGACCATATATGTATGTATCTACCTGATAAAATGTATAACCGGTAACCAATCCAATATTGTCAATTGTATCTCGCTGGGCACGATATGCGTGTCGCGGCTTAAGAGAATCTACCACCCATCTCAGACCGTGGGTTTCGTAAAAGTTGACAGAGGGAAAGTAAAAACCAGACGATGGGCAGCAGCATCGTCCTGGTACATCTGAATAAATAAACTGCGGTTGCCAAGCGTGGCAACTATGGCAAAATCCCAAAATATGAGCTACAAACTTTTGTGTCAATCTATGGGGGAGGCCTATGCCTATGTCAACAGTGCAGTAGTGATGGGCTGAAATGATGATAATGAATGATGGGCACAATGTTGGATAAAGTATTTCAGAGGCTCCTACATCCCGAATTTGTCGAAAATATTGAAATAAGCGATTCTCGGTTTTGTTTTCACACTGGTGTCTCCGCCGACTCCGCGATACGTCAAAGTCAAAATTTCTTTATCCAGTTTAGGCTTGCATAAAGCTCTTATGAATGTCAAAATCTACACCGGTCCAAAAAATAAGACCTTCTCAGAGAAGAACCGGCAAGAAACTCTGGGGTATTTCCTTTTTTCAATGTCATAATACATAATGTCATTTATAAATTACATAAAGAATTACATCATAAATTTAGTAGCCAGGGGGTTTGCAAGTGTAGAGTAAGAGTTATTTCCACACATCTCGGTTCTCTATGTAATGATCTATTTTATTATACGCTCTTTCTAATAATGTCTTCTTAACAAGTTTGTTGAATTCTATATCAGTCACACTTATTTTAGAATTTTGCTATAAAATTTTATGGATCTACTATAAAAAGATTTTCGATTTTAAGATTCTGTCAATAAAACACGATGCAAACTATAACAAAAGAAGAAGTACATCTCTTTACATTATTTTCCGGAGTCAACTCGCTCATTTGACCTTGTCAATTATTGATAACTAGGTGTGCCCCGCGATTTCACACGCGTTTAATTTAAAAGAAATTCCTCTTAAAGGTCATAGCGTGATGTTAAATAGTCTAGTTAATAGAATCAGGCGTTACTTTGCGGAAATCCATTATAGTAAAGGAGAGAAAGTTAATTTGCTAAGATCCGCATGCAAAATGTAAAATCGTGTGTATTACCTAGTTTTGGAGAGCACCGCCCGCCCTCCTTCAACAGCGTGCACAAGAAAACCAATACCACCACCGGGAGCCGCCATCAGATACCCTCCACCACTACAACACTACCACTAGGCAATACACACCACTTATGTCGAAAACACGACACTTGTTTCACCTCAAACGAGGCATTATCAAGTGATATTGACTCTACGACAGTCTCTCGACGGTTGACTTACCTGTATAACTTACCTGTAACTTACCACTTGTATTATCTGGTTTTGCTCTCATTAGCTCGACAACAATATCAAAAAAGTTATTGACGCTGTATTTCAAAGATATGTTAATCAAATCCAAACGTTTGTTACCATAAGTCACTCATATCATTAGTTGAAATTGAAAACTTGGAGTCTGTATAATATGTAATGTTATATGTAGAATAAAGTGTAAAATCATTTTTTAACTTGGTAACTACATTATAATAAATAAACCCTACATTATACTACACCTGATGCTCTGCATTAGTCGAATCTCATTCTCTTGAAAAATAGTTTTCTAAAGACTTCACTTTGCATGTGTGAACTGCGCACATGTTTTATTTTCTTATATCTTTAGTGTTTAAATTGTTATAATCTTCACCTTTATATGTCAAAATACTGTGCTGATATAAGAAGCTTCGTTGCAGTATAAGAACAAGCGGTCGTTTGCTTTACAAGAGTACCATCGCAGAGCCCATTATTTTGCCGTGAAGCAGTAGTGTACAAACGGTGGTAGCGGCTTAAGAGAATCTACCACCCCATCTCATCCCGTGGGTGTCGTAAAAGTCGACAGAGGGAAAATGAAAACCAGGAGATGGGCAGCAGCATTTTCCTGAAACGTCTGAATAAATGAACTGCGGTTGCCAACCCGCCTGCCGAGCGTGGCAACTATGGCAAAATCCTCCCAAAATGAGAGCTACAAACTTTTGTGGCAATCTAAGGGGGAGGGTTATGTTCAGCAGTGGACTAGTGTTAGGTTGGAATGATAAGTATAGCTTGTGTAATTACAGTGCATTAGAGACTTAAGAACTAATGTTGTCTCTGACGGTGTCAGAAATGTTCTTGGTGACATAAAATTTGTTATGGGCAGATGTCGCACTTTTGTTAGGCTCCATCGTCACTTTCATCTTGAACAAATTACGCTGTTTATCCAATTTCGTGACGAATACATTAATAAGTACCTCAAGTGCATTACATTACCTGATAACGCTTCATTTGATTACAGTGACTCACAACACGGCACGATTTATACACATACTGTGCCTGACCCGCGGTTTTACTGTCACCATCACCATGTCCGGAAATTATTGTCTGTGAACCAGCACGGTTATATGACAAGAAGGTCCATAACCACCAATCTTTTACTTAACTTACTCTGTTAGTATCTGGTCAAATTTGGCAACGAAATTTTACACCGGTTCTCTTTAACCGATTGAGCGAAAATTTGGAACACATACTTCGGCAATAATGCAATAATATTGTACCATGGAGGTGGTCTCATGATGGAGGCGGTAGGCGGTCATAGGAAGGCCTAAACTTAACAACATAACCGTCGTGTTTGGACCCGTGGGATTTATTTTGACAAGTGCTATAGTCCTAGCAACATTTAAATTCCACTGCTGGACATAAAGTAAAGTAAAGTAAAGTTTCAGCCTATAAATGTCCCAATGCTGAGCACAGACCTCCTCACATTTCGGAGAGGGTTTTGGAGCTGGGAAGAATCCGCCACGCTGCTCTAATGCGGGTTGGCGGAATTCACACGTCTTCGAAATATTTTTTTTATTTCTCAGACATGCAGGTTTCCTCACGATGTTTTCCTTCACCGCAGAGCACGTGGTTAATCGACACTTAAAATTGCAATTAACAATTTCAGTGGTGCCGGCACCGGGAATCGAAGCCAGGTCACTCGCGTACTATGAAATTTAAAGCGAGCGCCTAGCCCCTGAGCTTACTGGACATAGGTTTCTCATAAATAAGCTTGTAACAAAAAAATATTTTTGTTTGATTAATTCATAATGTAGACGACGCTGCGCTATCTGTTGACGTTGAAGGTTCACAAGTTGCCGCTGTATACACGGATTTCTCTAAGGCTTTTGACAAGGTTAATTAAAAACTTTGTTTAAAATTGGAAGTTATTCACTTGAGTGGTGCACATATTATCTAAGTAAAAGACCTTCTAAAGCGATCATTGATGGGCGTAGCTCTCATTCTTTCATAGCTTACGCTAATGTACCTTAAGGATAAAACTTGGGTCCTCTCTCCTTCAATATATTTATAAATGATATATCTAATGTTTTTACTTACTCAAATTATTATCTGTTTGTTCATCATCTCAAAATTACATACATAAGATCACGACTGTATCCCATAAGGGGTAGTCAGAGATTGGGCACTCACTGCAAAAACAGATGACTGCCACAATCCACGTTTCAACAAAACAATATAATGCACTTGGTGTGATAGGTGGTAAGCCGATCGCCACCATGCGCGGTTGGGTGCACAGTGCAGTTTAATTCCTTACTCGCCTTTTACGAGATCCATTGGATGAGATGGAGTGGTAGTATTCTTTTAACGAGCCGCCACCACACGGTAAAATCTCAAAATTAAATGTTCCTAAACTTATCCAAATGCTTTTACTCAAGTAAATTGAATATCAGAACATTTGAATAATTCACCGAATTGATCCGGTGAAACTGTTAAAGTCTTCGGGTCCAAAAAACCGAATCGTTTTCGAAAATACGTCGTTTTAAGAAATTGAAATATTTGGAAATCCTGCATGGACTGGCGAGGGGCCGTGGCGGGTTAAGTTAAGAGTCCCCTTACCGAAAAAACATGACCGTGTTTCGGTCTCCAGGGCCCCGATAACTGATGAGACTTATGAGCTGATGTCTAAGATTTACGAGCGCATTGTGGTGCCACAGAGATATGTTCGGGGTGACACAGCATTTGTTGTGGGCAGAGATGTGGATGACTTCTTACTGTTACATACCGTTGGCAACTCAACTTTAGACGACCGCGTGGCTTAGTAGTCACGAGTACTTGCGAGCCCTGAGCAAGAACAAATTGTTGGTCAGCTTGTGTAATAATTATTCCTAACAACAAAAATAACTGCCACAAAAACAAACAAAATAAACCTTTACCCGACACGAGATTAATCCCATGCTGCGCTAATTTTCAGGCACTCCAGTCTCTCTAAGATGTTATGCGGGGATTGTGGTAGTTGAGGGCCAATAACCATTAAATATTGGAATTTGCCAGATGTCATACGGTAGAGAATAAAATTAAGTGGGCGTATGTGTATAAACGGGTTTTCAAAGGGATATTAAACATTTTAAGAACAAAAAAGTCTTTTAATTTTAAGTATTTACAGTGTGTATGATTTACATTCTCTGCGGCAAGTTAATTACACTTTTAGGAATTTCATTATAAAACTTTATACATCTACTAAGAAAAAGAATTAAACTGCACTGTGCACTCAACAGCTCATGGTGGCGATGGGCTAACCACTCTTATGTATGTATGTATTACCCTATGAACAGTACAGGCGTTGTGAAGCTCTCTTTTAGCATTTATGTTAAGTTAGCATTTCCTGTTCAGTTAGGGGTTTTCTATTCTCTTTTAGCTACATTAAAACAGAATCGGACACACGCCTTTCAAACTCGTATAGCTCTTTCTGTATTTGAATGTAATCTCTTAGGTAGAACTACAATGGAGGAATTGCGCGAGCACCAGTGGATCACATAAAAGTATACGTAACTCCTCCTTAATGTAAGATCTGCAGGGCTATTGCGTATCCAAAGTGATGATCACTTATAAAAGTGTTGAACGAATAGCTGCTAGATAAGTGTCTGTATACTGATTATGATTAACAAAAAAGGCGTCATATGATAAATAATCTTCATTTTCGTTAACCATGACCAGTATGAAAACAATTATTTGAAAGATATTCGTTCAACACTTTTATTAGTGATCATCACTGGTACATACTACTACTACTACATACGTAATAGCCCCACTGATCTTGTAGAGCGTTTTCAATTTGAAGTAGGCTGTACTGATTTTGTTATTTATGTGCTCAACAAAATTTCTGTTAATCTTGATGTTATTACGAGAGGATGTTACTCGTTCAAGAGCGACGTTATTGATTTTTATTAGATCTTACTATTCAATTTTACGGTATCAGTATCCTATGTCCGTCTCCAGGATACAAGCCATCTCTGTGCCAAATTTCAAGTTCGATTCAGCGGTTGAGCTGTGAAAGATAACGAACAGTCAGATGGACAGAGATAGTTACTTTCGCATTTATAATATTAGTATCGATGAAACCGATGTATTTATTTGTTCTCTGAATGAATTTACACGTTATATGTTACGGATAAATGGTGGACAGTCCGAATGGAGGCCCGCAGCCACCCTCGGACGGTCATTAGACGACTTAAAATCATTTGAGACATTCGAAATCGCGCAAGCACGCAGCGAAAGCGACACAGTCCAAATTTCGTGGTTTTTGAAGGAGGTTATTTTAGTATTTATGTTTGGGTCAAACCAAACCTGGCACGCGGGCCCCTGGTCCGTGAGCACAGTATCCGATGAAGCTGTAAAGCCAAACAGGCTAACAGCAATTACATCACCGAAATCATATATACGGATAAACATATAAATATGTTGCAATTGCTTCTCTACCGAATTGGGGCTTACCAATAATGATGTTGAGTGTTAATAATAAATAAATGAGTGGAGTCGCAGGCGGACATCGGACACGGTGGTGGACCGTGTGGTGGCAGCTTAAGACTGTGTGGTGGCGGCTTAAGAGAATCTACCAATCCATCTCGCCGTGTCGTAAAATTCAGAGGAGTCACACAGAGGGAAATTTAAAGCCAGGAGATGGGCAGCAGCATCTTCCTGGCACATCTGAATAAATAAACTGCGGTTGCCGACCCGCCAGCCAAGCGTGGCAACTATGGCAAAATCCCCTCCAGATGAGAGCTACAAACTTGTGTGGCAATCTATGGGGGAGGCCTATGTTCAGAAATGGACTGGCTATAGACTGAAATGATGGTGATGAATATAAAATAATAAATAAAGTAACACTGCATGTAAGCATCCCAGCATACCCCCAATCTTATCAGATGAGCGTTACATCAAGATTAGTGTCTGTTTTCGAGTATACTTGTGGCACTATAATATATCCGGCGCAGTTGATAGCCTCCTACAGTATTCAGAAGTTGTCGCCGTGTCGAAAATCGGCAAGCATTACAAAGTCCGTTTGATAAAAAAATATTAACTATAAAATTTGTTTTACGACCAGAAAGAAATAAAAAATCGCCGACGAACATAAGATAGCAGAGAACGTGACGCACATGTATAATAAAATATTATTGTCTGTATTTTAATTATCTGTATATTATAAATACGAGTAGGCAGCCGTTATATTTGATTATAATTTGATTATTTGACTGAAGAGGATCTGTTACGATCGTCAGCACTGCTACATTTACCGCCAAAATTGACAAAATGAAATACCTCTTCGTATTCATTATGGTAAGAACGAATTTATTTGAAATCATCGTCATGATCATCGACAAGTTAATAGTCCAAAGGCTCTCTCAAATCATCCTAGGCATCTCCTGGCGGGATGGACGTATGGGATTATACGTGGAAGTGGTCAGGATACCTAACTTCTACGTGTTCTAATCCAAGCCAGAGCAATCATTTGTACATTGTACCACACACGTATCTTCACTTAGACATTAAGAACATAGGCTCCACCATAGATTATCGCAAAACATGTTTATGTTATTGGTTAAAGTGACTAACCGAGTAAAACGTTCGTTACTGGGCGTAGGATTTCTATACAGGAATCCGTCTAGGTAGGAACAACCCCAGTGCCAGTTATTCTGCCATGAAACAGCAGTGTGCAAACATTACTGTGTTTCGGTTCGAAGGGCACTAAGAGCTAGCGTAATCACTGGGCATATGAGACTTAAGAACTGATGTCTCTGGGTGACGGGCGCAGTGTAGTGTTACACGGAAGTGTTCTGGATGACACAGCATTTGTTATGGGTAGACTTTGCACTTACCATCAACTTATCATTAATAACATAACTTTATTATTAATTTTAACAATAAATTGTTTCAGGCTAATGTAGCTTTTTACAGACCTACACTTCCGCAAGGTAATTTTCTTTATAATATATCGTTTTCTTTCGGATCTGTTTCGACCTCGGACGCCTTTTAGCAAGAACCAGAAGTCTGTGAAAAGCAGCAGCTGCAGTTAGAGCAGCGTGGCAGACTATTTCGAGCTCGAAAACACTCACAGAAATGAGAGGTAGTCTGTATTTTTTTTGATAATGTATAGTGTGCTGTTAGCCAGGAGGCTTTAACAGCTTCGTCGATAGACACTCGCGAGCGGAAAACGCAACGACACTGCCGGTGAGACAAGAAGTGACACGACGCGAGGTGTCGCGGCGTCGCCTGTTATCTAGTTGCACACTGACCCCTTTTAATGAGTATGGTTACTTCTTTAACGAAGGGGGGAGGTCAAAGTGTCCCAAGGCTGTGCTCAGCAATGGGTTATTTATAAGCTTGTTCTTAACTGCGCAAAATATAATAACCTAAATAATTTCAAAAAATAAGCATAGGTTACGAGTGCATGAGTCCCGCGAGCCAGTATTATTAAATTTTATATTATTAGTGTTTACTTCAAGACGAATTATACGATCTATTATTAATTTACGATCTTGTAATTATTAAGAGCAGTTTATAAACTGCTCTTAATAATTCCAAGCTCATTATGATTTCTTATATTTACGCAAATACTACATTGTATAAAAATACCATTTCAAGTCAAAGGTCATATGTGCCCGGCAGAGTAGCACTTACCTCTTTCCTACCGAGGTGTCGTAAGAGGAGACTAAGGCATTGTACGGACAGCCTTTATTTGTGGAGAATAAAACCATAATATGCAATACGGTCTGCTCACTATACTGCTCTTGGAATCGCAATGGAGAGTAAGAATTTATTGACTCCTCTCCAACAATTGATGTCCAAGAAATGCCGATAGTCCGTCATAACTGATTTGATGTCCGCAAAACAAAATTATTAAAAAAAAAATAAAGTAACAGCCTATAAATGTCCCACTGCTGAGCACAGGCCTCCTCTCGTTTCTGATAGAGTTTTGGAGCGAGTAATAGTCCGCCATGCTGCATCCTCGAAATATTTCTATTTCTCGGATATGATGGGTTTCCTCACGATGTTTTCCTTCACCGATGGGCACGTGGTAAATCAGCACTTAAAATTGCAATTAACAATTTTAGAGGTGCTGGCTAAGAGGATCGAACCGCGGTTAATCGCGTACTATGAAATTAAAGGCGAGCACCGGGCCCCTGAGCTACCACGGCTCTAATATTAATGAAATTATTAACCCTTAAATTTTTTTAAAATATATTTTCTGCTTTTATTATTATTAAAAACAAGAACAGAAAACTATTACAATTAAGTGATTATATTCTTGCAGCTGAGCGAAAGCATGCAATATCAAAAATCAACTTGATTTTCCCTAAAACCTTTCTTCAAAAAAATCTGCCCATATGTTATTGTAAGTTTAATGTTTAACTATAAGCTTGGATAAAAATTTATTTTCCAATTAACCTTGTGGTCCCTGCTACGACCACAAGAAGTCT
Organism: Luehdorfia chinensis; assembly: GCA_019845155.1. NCBI lineage: Eukaryota > Metazoa > Arthropoda > Insecta > Lepidoptera > Papilionidae > Luehdorfia > Luehdorfia chinensis. The sequence goes on from JAHVAK010000072.1 coordinate 1,407,183, forward strand.
CAGTGGTCACTGGTGAACAATAGTTTGGGAACCAATGCTAGAGACGATCGCGTGGTCTAATAGCTCGACTTTTAGGCCACGCGATCGCGATATGTGCCTTCTACGCTGCGTGTCCTGGGTTTGAATACCAGCCGAAGTCAAAAAAAAACAGGTGGTGTCAAGAACATTTCTGCAAAAACACATATTCTTGTTTTCCGACTGGTATCTTGTGCATGTGCAATATATGCCTGTAAACCGTGCCGTGTGGTGGCGGCTTAAGAGAATCTACCACCCCATCTCATCCCGTGGGCGTCGCAAAAGTCGACAGAGGGAAAATAAAAAACAGGAGATGGGCAGCAGCGTCTCCCTGGAACGTGTGAATAAATAAAATGCGGTTGCGAAACCGCCTGCCAAGCGTGGCAACTATAGCAAAATCCCCCCAAAATTAGAGCAACTAACTTTCCTGGCAATCTATGGGGGAGGCATATGTTCAGCAGTGGACTAGTGATAGGCTCAGTAGAGCGCGACAGTACTTCATGCCGGCCCAACGCTTGCAACTTTATAAGGCGCAGGTTCGGCCGCACATGGAGTACTGTTCTCATCTCTGGGCGGGAGCGCCCCAGTGTCAGCTACTTCCATTTGACCGCATTCAACGGAGAGCGGCTCGAATCGTCGACGACCATGATCTATCTGATCGGCTTGATCCACTGGCTTTGCGAAGAGATGTTGCATCCCTTTGCATTTTTTATAAGATCTACCATGGGGAGTGTTCCGAAGAATTGTTCGGATTAATTCCAGCCGCTGATTTTCACCATCGCACATTGCGGCACAGCGCAAAATTCCATCGTCACCACCTTGATGGTTGGCATTCCAGCACAGTGCGTTTTTCGCGCAATTTTCTGCCCCGCACAAGCACCTTATGGAATCTGCTGCCGCCAGCGGTTTTTCCGGACCGATACGACTTAGGGACCTTCAAGAAAAGAGCCTATTCCTTCCTCAAAGGCCGGCAACGCATCTGCTATTCCTCTGGTATTGAAGGTGTTCATGGGCGGCGGTGATCACTTACCATCAGGAGAGCCGCTTGCTCGTTTGCCTCCTCTAACATAAAAAAAAACTTTTTACCATTTTTTTACAGAAAACGTGCTTTCAACTACAATCGGTAAGTTATAAAATTATTACATCTGTCACCAGGTTACAAGATAAAATGTATTAGTGGTGAGACTCCTATGCTTGATTTTTTTTATTGGATAAAGTGATTAAACGAGTAAAACGTTCACCTGATGGTAAGTGCAACGTCCGCCCAATGCTAAAACAAATGCTGTGTCACCTAGAATTCTGTGTGACACCACACTGTGCCCATCAAGTTCTTAAGTCTCACATGCTCAGTGATTACCCTAGCTCATAGTGGCCTTCAAAGCGAAACACAGTAATGTTTGCACACTACTGCTTCACGGCAGAATAACTGGCCCTGGGGTGGTACCTACCTAGACGGATTTCTGCATAGGAACACCAGCAAAATAATGTTAAAATTGTTTAATGTTAGCTGTAAATTTTCCAAATATTAATTAATAAAACAAAATTGGGCAATGGCCAACTGAAGCGGTAACAGTTAGGGAAGAATCGTTATCGAGTGGCAACCACGTACCAGCAAGCGCAGTGTATGGCAACCCGCACTAGATGGAAACGACCTGTGCAATTTCGCAGGCAGTAAGGATGAATATGCCACAGGGTCTTAGCTTTATCGCAATCTATGGGGGAGGACCATATTCAGGGCAGGGCTTATTATTGTTTTTACAGAAGAAAATGAGAAAAACTAATCGTTCACCTGATGGTAAGTGCAACGTCTGCCCATGAAAAATGCTGTGTCATCCAGAAAATCTCTGTGTGGCACACTGAGCGCAACACCTTGAGATATCAGTTCTTAAATTGCATATGCCCTGTAATTTTACAATAGATAAAGTTCCCTTGTAATCGAAAGACAGTTTTCACGTCGCACGTGCAGTGGCAGTTTCCCGTGAGTCCTGTATGGGAATCATACCACCTGTAAAATGTGGACTGTAGGAGCGCCCGGGCAAACTCAGTACTATTAATTATTGAACTTATATTTTTAGCCGCAAAATTTAAAGCAGCTGCCGCAGTCAGTGATTCTATCAGTGAGTAATTAAAATTTATTTTGTTCGTTTATTGTTTTTTTCTGTAACCTGCTAGTTACTGACATAAATAATGTAAGTTATGTTATCTATATATACATACATATGACGTATGTATACGTGAAGTGAAAACATTGCACCCCTTTTATATTGCACGCGCATTAAGGTGTTTGAAATTTGGCATTGTTAAAGTTTGTATGGAGACGAAGCGAGAAGGCTCAAATTAATATATAATATGTGGGTCAAATACATTAAATTAAATTAAATAAAACATTTATTATTTACGTTCATAACGACAATGTCAATCACATAATAGTCTGTAGTCACTATTATGTGATAATTGACGACCGCGTGGCCTAGTGGTCAGAGTACCTGACTTCTAAGCCACGTGTCCTGGCTTCGAATCCCAGCTGGAGGCAACATTTGTGCTAAAACATAAATTGTTGGTTTTCGGGTCTGGTTGTGTTGTGATTGTCCTCGTGTTTCTGACACTGCACCCTAGCCCACCTCCGATCTTATCGCATCAGCGTAACATCGGGCGCGGGTAGGTTAGGACGAGTGAGTGCCTCTGTGTTTGCGCGTGCACTTGTGGCACTATAATATCTCCTGCGCAGTTGATGGCTCTCGACAGTAGTCGGCAGTTGTCGCCGTGGTCGAAATCGGCTAGGAGAACACACACAGTCTGTAGTCGAACAGTCAGACAAACTAAAGATCGTCCCTATAATTACCTAGCGTGTGGTGGGGGCTTTAGAGAATCTACCACCCCATCTCCCATCTCGTGGGTGTCGTAAAAGTGGACAGAGGGAAAATTACAACCAGAGAATGGGCAGCAGCATCTTTCTAGAACATCTGAAAAGTAAACTATAGCCAAGCGTGGCAACAATGGGAAAATCCGCCCCAAAAGAGAGCTAGAAACTTTTGTGGCAATCCGTGGAGGCGATCTATGTGCAGCAGTGGATTAGTGACAGGCTGAAATGATGGTGATGAAATAATTACTAAAAACTCAATAACGTCCAAACTTAAAAATTATATGTATTACGGTCGAATTTCGACCGCTGATGGTTATCTAGTAATAATTTAATTATATTTAATACTAGCTGAACCGTGCAATCATCAACAGATGGCGCTTTCTACGTTCAAGTATTTTTGATAATTGTTTGACTATTTTTCATCAATAGCGGGAAATATAAGCTTTAAAATGATGTTTGAATAATTAATTTTGATGAAGAATTAAGGGAGATACAGCCAGAACCAAAAATCGACAACTTGTGTTTTTGCACAAAGGTTGGCTACGGCCGGTACTGAACCCAAGTACTGAACCAAGACCCGCGTCGTGGTTGTCAAGGTAACTTACGGTAGGATCAAGTCCCCTCGTCGCTAACTTTTAACAATTTTTTTATTACAGCCAAAACAGCACTGGCCCTCATTCAAAAAATAAACGGTATGTCTGTGCATAATAACTAAACACGCTTGGACAGCAAAGCGCTGATGATCCTGGTGAGAATACCAGGTCACAGTCAATCAGCCTAGGTACCACCCCAGGACCAGTTATTCTGCTGTGAAGCAGCAGTGTGCCAACATTACTGTGTTTCGGGCATTGAAAGCATAATCATATGAGACTTAAAAACTGATGTCTCAGGGTGACGGGCGCAGTACACAGAAATGTTCCGAGTGACACAGCATTTATTATGAGCAGATGTTGCACTTACCATCGGGCGAACGTTTTAAAATGAAATCAAAAACCAAGCACACCACTGCAAGACTAGGTAGATACCACCCCAGGGCCAGTTATTCTGCCGTGAAGCAGTAGTGTGCAAACATTACTGTGTTTCGGTTTGAAGGGCACTGAGAGCTAGCGTAATCACTGGGCATATGAGACTTAAGAACTGATGTCTCAGGGAGCATTGTGGTGTCACACTGTTCTGGGTGACACAGCATTTCTTATGGGCAGTTACCATCAGATGAACGTTTTGCTCGTTCCGTCACTTTTATTAAATAAAAACAAAACAAAAAATATCTTTTTTGTTTGAACGGACCGCTGGTTTCATATATGTTTGGTCAAGTTCTGATGGTGGGATCCATGAGAAAAACATGACATTCGCATAAGCATTTTTGGAGGTGTGGCGGTGATACCGGTTTATTGATTAAAAACTTTATTATTTTAGTGGTTCTAGGATTCCTGTGCATGAATCCGTCTAGCTAGGTTCCACCGCAGATATTCATGTGAGCCCGTGTAATTACTGGGCATATGAGAGAACTAATGTCTCTGGAGGATGGGCGCAGTGTGACACAGAAATGTTCCGGGGGTCACAGCATTTGTTATGAACAGACGTAGCACTAACCATCAGAACGCTTTGCACGTCTCATCACTTTGTCTTTGAAAAAATAATGCAGTATTAAACAAGCTCGGCAGACGGATTGGTCATCGCAGCACCAGACGCTGACCACCTTAAAAGCAACCAGTCAATATTCAAATTAATGTATTCTATAGTTTTCTCGGCTGGTTGGAATTTTTGAATATACGAGTATAGATACATATATGAAATAAGATAAAATAAATAAGATATTATAAGACATACACTGAACATAATACCATACAATAATATATGTATAAATAAAAGCCTAACAACGGCTGAGGGTTAGGGAGATAGGGAAAGAAACCGGCGGACTATGCGGGCCGTATCAAGAAGCACCGCCTTCTGCAATTGAGCACGGAGCGTCCCGTCACAGAGCACCAATCGTCTCAAATGTCCCAAGAGACTGACTGGGATTAACCTGTTTGCAGACGGCATACGACCCCACATGTCGGTCACCTCGTGAGCCAGGTCCAGATATTTTGATTTATCAAAATTATTATTATTTAAGCAAAATTGTTACATTTTTCAGACGACTTCGATAAGGCGATAGATGACCTAAGGGACTGTAAGTATTAACCGCCATAATCGTAATTTGAAATTTTTGCAGTTCAACTTCTTTGGGTGCGATAAGAGAAAAATATCAAAATCTAATTTTAGTGCATCGTTTTCGTACGACGTTTCTGTTATTCATAATTGATATTTATCGATCGGTGGTAGGATTCCTATGCAGGGATATGTCTTGGTAGGTCCCACCCCAGAGCCAGTTATACTGCCGCGAAGAAGTAGTGTGCAAACATTACTGTGTTTCGGTTAGAAGGGCACAGAGAGCTAGCGTAATCACTGGCCATATGAGACTTAAGAACTCATGTCTCAGGGTGACGGTGTGGCGTCACACAGAAATGTTCTGGGTGACACAGCATTTGTTATGGGCAAACGTTGCACTTACCATAAGGTGAACGTTTTGCTCGTTTCGTCAACTTATCCTATATAAGATAAAAAATAAATAATGATAATAATATTTTTTTATATAGGTACTTAGCATTTATTTTACAAAGAGTAATATTTTTGTTTATTCTTGTTTATTTATTTATAATGTAGTCAGCATTATTATATATTAGTTTCTCTTCAGTAGTTCCGTAGAAAGTTACAGCCTATAAATGTCACTCTGCTGAGCACAGTTTTCCTCTCATTTCTAGAAGAGTTCTCTTCTTTTCCTTTTTTTAAAACTAAACCAGAATTAAAAATCGTTAAAAATTATAAGTTCCACAAAAAAAACTACTTTAAAAACCTCTTTTTTTCAGTCACCGAATACTCTATATAGTTTTATGAATGAAGAGATGAACGAGTTCATTTGATGGTAAGGTAACCTGAACACGTGACCACTACGTGTGGTTATTGGCAGACGTTGCACTTACCATCAAGTGAACGATTCCTTATATTAACATACAGTATATATTTTACGATAGTGGCCTATGTTCAGCTGGGACGAGTCCATGAAAGAAGAAGAAGAAGGGGGTATAAAAAGTAAAGTAACAGCCTGTGAATATCCCACTGGTGAGCATAGGCGTCTCGAAATTATAGAAAACATATGGCTAATCTAGTCGCTGCCCGCTCGCAGGTACGCTGGCCAGGCTTTCCCGAACGAGGTCTCACCAGGCTGGGCGCTCCGCGCCGAGGGCAGGGTGAAGAAAGATTATTAAAGCATACCAATGCACCCTAACCCCTGCACATATTAACGAGCAGCGATTAGAGACCACTGAGACGGTCCAATGCCCCGGACAATTATCCGGCGCCCCTTACGGTGCACTAGAGAAGACCAGGACAACAAGCGTCTCTCAGTCTTCACATCTCCTCGAGATATTTTTAGTCCTCCGACATTCGGGTTTCCTCGCGATGTTTTCCATCACCACTGAGCGTGTTGAAAATAACTAAGCTCTCTGAGCTACCTACCACGGCTCTGGTAGGGGGTAAGCAAACAGAGAACTGTTAAGAAGAAAACAATACAGACTATAAAGCTGAAGTTTTTATTTACAGCAAAGATTTTCGACCAGGCGAAATCGATTGGAGGCAATATAAGTAAGCACTTCATAAGTTTTTAATATTATCTTATTTCTTTGTCTATTTAATGACACAACCGACAATTGTTTTTCTTCTTCGTTAGCTTCTTCACAGTCCACTGCTGGTCATAGGTCTCCTCCACGAATGTGGAACTTTTTATTTCTTGTTGGAAAAAGTGATGAATCTAGCTAAATTTTCCCCTGATGGTAAGTGCAACGACTGCCCGTAACAAATACGGTGTCATCTAGAACATTCCAGTGCGACACCACACTGCGCCCATCACTCTGAGACATAAGTTCTTAATTCTCATATGCCCAGTGATGACACTAGCTCACAGTGCCCTTCAAACTGAAACACACTAATGTTGAGTTGGGAGTTGCCATAACTGGATAGCAGGCGGATAGATGATGGCAGCATCAGATGCATCACGCTTTAGACCTTGCTCCCTTCGCCGCTCTGACGTTGGATAAAGTGACGAGCAGAACTTCCACCTGATGGTGACTGTCTGCCCATAACAAATGCCGTGTCACCCAGAAAATTTCTGTGCCCATCACTCTGAGACATAAGTTCTTAAGTCTCATATGCCCAGTGATTACACTAGCTCACAGTGCCCATTAAACCGAAACACAGTAATGTTTGCACACTACTGCTTCACGGCAGAATAACTGGCCCTGGGGTACCTACCTAGACGGTTTCCTGCATTTATAAATACACTACTTTGTTTTCAGCTGAAATCGCTACCGAAGCCACCGAAGTGAGCAACAAGATATGTAAGTAAAATTATAATTAAGAACAGCAATAGAATCTTCATTATCTCATCATTTCCTAGTTTAATTAAGGTTTTGGCGAATGATATTACCAAGGAAAAGGGTAGCTACCCACCAGATCGGGTGGTCTGATCTGGGGAGGACGTCTCCTCCGACTAGTAATATTTAGATGTTGTATATATAGTTCGCATCTCAGAAAACTTTCATAGCGCGATTATGGACGTATGCGAATATTTCTTGACCTTCTCATGTGACGACATAGATGTCGCTAAAAGGTGTTTGTAGTTCAATTCTTCACTAGCTGTGCCTCGCACTTTGCCGCTTATATAAGCAGACAACATGATTATATATATTTCAAAAATTTCGTCGTTTCAGCCTATCATTAGTCCACTGCTGAACATAGGCCTCCCCCATAGATTGCCACAAAAGTTTACAGCTCTCATTTTGAGGGGATTTTGCTATAGTTGCCACGAGTGGCAGACGGGTTGGCAACCGCAGTTTTTTTTATTCAGATGTTCCTGCAAGATGCTGCTATCCATCTTCTGGTTTTAATATTCCGTCTGCCGACTTTTACGACACACACGGGATGAGAAGGGGTGGTAGATTCTCTGAAGCCGCTACCACACGTATATACGAGTAATATTTGCAATCTTTCCTACCGAAGTGTCGTGAGAGGCAACTAAGGTATTGTACGGATAGCCTTTACTCGTGCAGAATAACACTATAATACGCAATGCTGTCACTATACTGCTCGTGGGAACGCAATGGGGAGTAAGAATTTTTCGCGGGGACGAGGGGTGGGCTCTGCCTGTGTGTGGCCTCTGCCTACCCCTTATATGGAAGGCGGGTGTGATTGTATATATATATATATATATATATATATATATATATATACATATTCATATCTTTTTAACCCTGCAAGATATCGAAATTTGACGAAAATTTAATCTAAGATTCCTGTTTTTTAGTAAAGTTTTACTCAAGTTTCCCTTGAAACTCGTTGAGTCTATTCGAGACAAACAGACAGACAGGCAAAAATTCTTAAAACGGTTATTTACTTTTAATTTCCATTTTTTTTTTGGCATTTTATTTAAAATCACGGGCAGACACTTCACCTTTATTATCAGTATAAATATAGATTAATATGTATCGATTAATTAATAATGTTTGAATACCGAGCAGTTATTTTACAGTAATAGGAAGGTAGGTAGGTAGGTAGGTACCACCCCAGAGCCAGTTATTCTGCCGTGAAGCAGTAGTGAGCGAACATTACTGTGTTTCGGTTTGAAGGGCACTGAGAGCTAGCGTAATCACTGGCCATATGATACTTAATAACTGATGTCTCAGGGTGACGGGCACTTTGAGGTGTCACACAAAAATTTTCTGAGTGACACTTACCATCAGGTGAACGTTTTGCTTATTTCGTCTTCTTATCAAATAAAAAATAAAATTTTGGGTAATTCATCATCATCATCATTTCAGCCTATCAATAGTCCACAGCTGAACATAGGCCTCCCCCATTTGATTGCCACAAAAGTTTGTTGCTCTCATTTTGGGGAATTTTGCCATAGTTGCCACGCTTAGCAGGCGGGTTAGCAACCGCAGTTTATTTATTCAGATGTTGCAGAAAGTGGCTGCTACCCATCTCCTGGTTCTTATTTTCCCTCTGTCGACTTTTACGACACCCACGGGATGAGATAGGGTGGTAGATTCTCTTAAGCCGCTACCAATTTCTAACATACATAACTGCTGTCACCTGTATTATGATGCACGCCGTCTTTATTAGTAAATTCTTTATTTTATACAGTTTTTTTATTTAAAATACTTATCTATCTTTTTATGCTAATTGATTTTCTTTATTAATTTTCAGCCAAGACACTTTTATCGTCTATAAATGGTAAGCACTTGTTCATATTATTACGCAAGAGTTTCGTTCGCTTGGTTGCAAAATAAATCCAACATTTGGAATATTACGACAAAGCAAAGACTGGGTAGGTACCGCCGCAGTGCCAGTTATCTTGCCGTCAAGGAGTAGAATGCGAACATTACTGTTTGTTCGGTTTGAAGAGCACTGAGAGCTAGTGTAATTACTGGCATATGAGAGTTAATAACCGATGTCTCAGTGCGACGAGCGCAGTAAGGTTCTGGGTGACGTAGCATTTGTTATGGGCAGTCGTTGCAATCACTAAACAATTCGTTCGTCTCCTTAACGTGTACCATTAAAAATAAATATTTTTAGGCTGTGACTTTATCTTTTTTTAGACAATGATTTAATACATTTTGTGGTCTTTACTATAGATGTGGTACAAGAATTTCTATCCGGTAAGTTTGATATACATTTTTGTTACTTTTCCCCTACTTTCTTGTTTTAATTCAGGTGGGTCAGCACGAACTAGTGCCTCTGTTTACACGTACACGGTACACGTATGGCACTATTATATTCTCTTGCGCAGTTTATAACTACCGAAATTATTTGTAAGTTAGTTAATATGTATTATATTTTTATAGGTTAGGTAGGTGGTAGATTCTCTCTAGAATCTACCGCCCCGTTTCATCACGTGGGTGTCGTAAAAGTCGATAGGGAAAATTAAAACCAGAAGATTTAAGGCAGCAGTATACTGCGGTGGCAAACCCGCCTGTCAAGCGTGGCAACTGTGGAGAAATCCCCTAAAATGAGAGCTACAAACTTGTGACACTCTATGGGAGAGGCCTATGTTCAGCAGTCGATTAGTGATAGGCTGAAATGATGATGATGATATTTTTATGTATATTCTTCATATTTCTAGAACGATTTAGATGATTATTTTTACATTCTTAAGAACATATAGAGTGCTACCAAAATAAATGGTAATGGCGTGCTAAGTGGTGGTGGTAGGATCCCTATGCAGGAATCCGTCAAGGTAGGCACCACCCCAGGGCTAGTTATTCTGCCGTGAAGCAGTAATGTGCAAACATTATTGTGTTTCGGTTTGAAGGGCACTGAGAGCTTGCGTAATCACTGGGCATATGAGACTTAAGAACTGATGTCTCAGGGTGACGGACGCAGTGTGGTGCTACACACAAATGTTTTTAGTAACACAACATGTGTTATGGGCAGACGTTGCACTTACCATCAGGTGAACGTTTTGCTCGTCTCGTCATTTTATCAAACAAAAAAAGTCCCTGCTTTCCTTCAAAACCCTAGTTAGAGCTCATTACTTGGATATTTAACTCATGTTTTCACTTATCCGTTTGTTCTTAATCCTTTACCTTGTCTGTCGCTTTTTATATGAGATGCTATCATGTAGTGTTTTTTTATAAATTAATATGGTTTAGTGTACACCACCGTCTTTTTCTGGTTTTTCATTTTGCTGTACCATTTCTCTGCGTAAGTAATCGCTTTCAGTGATAAGACCGCCTCTTGTAAAAGTAAAAAAATGTAAAGTTTCAGCCTATAAATGTCCCACTACTGAGCACAGGCCTCCTCTCATTTCGGTGAGGGTTTTGAAGCTAGGAAGAATCCGCCCGCTCCAATGCGGGTTGGCGGACTTCACATGTCTTCCAAATATTTTTTATTTCTCTGACATACAGGTTGCATCACGATGTTTTCCTTCACCGCCGAGCACGTGGTAAATCACCACTTAAAATGGCAATTAAGAATTTTAGTGGTGCCGGCACCGGGAATCGAACCCAGATCACTCGCGTACTATGAAATTTAAAGCGCTCTTGTAAAAGTAAAAAGTAAAGTACTTAGTCTTTATTTTTGTATTGGTGTACAATAAAGAGTATATTCATTGATTGATTGATTGATTCGCCGGAGGATGCCGCGTTAAGCGCCAATAGCCTAATGGTTTCGTGCACGGACTGGGAAATTCGATATCGCAGGATCGAACCCGTCATACATCTATTGTCGTAAACCATCTCTTATCACAAGCGTTTTGGAGTGGTTCATCAACATTCATGATGATATTGTCCTGGCCGATTTCGACCACGGCGACAACTTCCGAATATTGTCGAGAGCTATCAACTGCGCAGGAGATATTATAGTGCCACAAGTGTACGCGCTAACACAGAGGCACCCACTCGTCCCAACCTACCCGTGCGGGATGTAACGCTGATGCGACAAGTTCGGAGGTAGGGTGCAGAGTCAGAAACACGGTGACAATCACTACACAACCAGACCCAAACACCAACCGGCTAGGATTCGAATCCAGGAACCGCGACGTAGAAGTCAGGTACTGTGACCACTAGGCCACCCAATCAACGTAACGGGGATATTGGTAATGTTAATAATAGAATAGAATAGAATAGAATCGAACCTGCGTCCCGATCAAAAGCCAATCGTTCAACTACTGCGCTAACCGTTAATGAAATGAAATGAAAATCATTTATTTTTCGACGTAAGAAATATTAATCTCGTTTGTCATACGTCATTTCTTTACGATTTACCACCGTTTCGTAAGGTTCCTCTGACGGAGATGAAACTCAGTAGGTATCCTCTTTTTTTGTAAATTCTTTTTTCATCGTAGTGAAAAAAACTTTTTTTTTAAACGAAGCCCCACAGTAGGTTTTTCTCCTGTATCATGGGTGTGTTTTACAGACATATATTTTACATGCACAAACCCGAAACCAACTATTTGTGTTTTGGGCAAATGTTGGCTCCGGCTGGGATTCGATCCCAGGATCCGACGCGTAGAAGTCAGGTACGCTAACCACTACGGCACGCGATTACAAAGAATAGGCTCAAAGAAAACCAAAGCACGCTGTAGCCAAGGGTCCATAATAAATGGAAGTATATTGCAAACTCAAGCACACCAGCCTCGAGTATGACGCATGTAGCACCCATCGGCCGTTATGTGTTGTTTATTATGTTGTATATTATGGTGTATGTATTTCAACAGCTGTAGACGTCATCGTGAAAGAGGTGAATAGTGGATTGTTGGGTGAGTTCCATTTATATAACAAATATCTCATAAATATTCTCCGACCCTAATCATCTTTTTTTAAATTACTGTACAACAAAAAGGCTTATTATAATATTAAAGAATACATGGATGATAATCTAAATCTTTATAATACTGGTGTAATTGCACATTAAGAGAATCTATCGCCCCATCTCATCACGTGGGTGTCTTAAAAGTCGACTAGGGGAAAATTAAAACCAGAAGAACCAGAGAAGAGGGCAGCAGCATCTTCCTGGAACATAATAAACTGTAGTTGCCAACGCGCCTGCCAAGCTGAATGATAGCTACAAACTTTTGTTTCAATCTGTGGGGGAGGCCTATGTTCAGCGGTGGACTTGTGATAGAATGAGGGTAGAATGAGGCCAGACACGTAGCCCATATATTGAAACCGACCGACCGTGTGGTGGCAGTTTAAGAGAATCTACCACCCCATCTCATCCCGTGAGTGTCGTAAAAGTCGACAGAGGGAAAATGAAAACCAGGAGATGGGCAGCAGCGTCTTCCTGGAACATTCGAATACATAAACTGCGGTTACCAACCCCAGGCGGGTTGCCAAGCGTGGCAACTATGCCTATGTTCAGCAGTGAACTAGTGTTAGGCTTAAACGACACTACAACATTCATTTATCACCATTTTCACATCACCAGTTTATTATCCATACTAATATTATAAATGCGAAAGTAACTCTCTCTGTCCCTCTGTCTGTTTGTTACCTTTTCACGGCACAACCGCTGAACCTTCGACTATCAAATTGTTCCCACGGGATATATAAAAAACCTATATCCATGCGGACGAAGTCGCGGACATCAGCTAGCATTATAATACAAGCCATCATTTTGTTACAGACATAGCATCGGCTGTCGATCCGTCGCATTAATTTATATCAAGAGAGGGTCAACATCTTTGATAATAAATTTCAAATTCTTTCATTTGTAATATGTAATGTAATATATTTTATTTGCATATTAATCTTGTTTTATTTAATTAATAATTTCAAATAGTTTGTAAGCATTCCAAATCATTCCGTATACGAATTTTCTTGAGTTTCTTTATTGGATAAAGTGACTAAACGAGCAAAACGTCCACCGTAGAATAGGAGCCAGGTTTACCCATAGACGTCGCAGTGTCAGAATTTTGCACTGGAAAATTCTGTGTGGCACCCACAATGCGCTTGTCACCATGAGGCATCAGTTCTTTAATCTTATGCCCAGTGATTACACTAGCACACAGTGCTCTTCAGACCGAAACACTGTAATGTCTGCACATTGGGTACTGCTTGCCGGCCGTTTTTAATTATAATTGCATGGATAGAGGACTACAAAAAAACGCGCGCGTACTTTCTTTTAAATAATATTTATATTTACGTATGCAATCTTAATATTCAATTAATTATTGTGGGGCTTATTGCCAATAATTACGTAAACACTTTCATACATATTTGGCAGATGAAGGTGCCTGGGGAAAAGAGTAGCTACCCGCCAGATTGGGTGGTCTGATCTGGGGAGAACTTTTCTTCCAACCCGTAATTTAGGTGTAGTTTCTGAGATCTTTGATAGCGTGATTATGGACGTATAGGATGTTTCTTGAGCTTCTCATGAGGCGACATAGATGTCGCTATACAAACATTATAAAAATACCCGTTTTCGGGTAATCTGGGTTTGGAGCTGGGTAAAAGCGGGTATTCTTCTGATTTGTTTAGGGTAATCTGATGAGCCTTGTCTGGCAGCCCTGCTTGCAATGCCCGCGTCACCTAGCAAGCTAGGTGGGCAATTATTGCGAAAAAAGCAATCAACTGAATCGAAAATTGTGCTTTTGCGCATTTGATTGTCGATTTAGTAGTTCCTCACTGTGGTTATTGTAATCAAAAAACTACTAAATGTACTACGCACAATGCAAGTAAGTAGGGACGGACTTTCAACTATTGATTTGTTGTCAGCGTACGCCCGCCGCACCATCTTTTGTAACGTTTGTTACTTATTTACTAGTATAAGATTGGTATAAGATAATAGGTGCGCTGGGCTACAAATTAGTAGTTAAAAGTTGTCATGGCAACCGTGTCAGTCATCGTCGCCCGCCGCACGCCGTCAGTCGTCAACAATCGATGTTAGTCGATCTTTTATCGAGGCTTTTATCGACGAAACTGAACAATCGACTAATTCCATTCGTCTCAGCAATAATAGCCCAACGCTAGTGGCACCACTCAAGGTCACGCTCGATCCGTACCAGCGCTGCCAATTGGCAGATAACCCGAAATGCGTGTAATTTGGTGGGTATTTATTGTCTTGGTTGGGGGTATGTCAGGTATTTTCTTGTAGTTTTAATTTAGAAAAAAATTAGGCTGTTCTCTATGCCCTGCTTTATGTACGTCTTGCTAGACTTTGGAAAATGTAATTGTCGTTGAATCCGAACCTACTTGCTGATATGTTAAAAATAAAACTGTGATAGACAAGTTAGCTTAAGCATTTTTAATTAAATTGTGATAATTTAAAAAAAAAACACTAATTCATTACAAGGGAGAGACCTCCCAAGACATAATTTAGGCAACACGACCGGATATTATTCAAGGAGGCCTGTCACCAATATGGGAGTCGATAACGGAACTGAGCGCTCAACCAAAATGTAGTCATTAAAAATTTAGTAGACGAAAGGATGGGGGTAATGTGGTACAAGCAACCCTTCTTAAAGTAACGGGATATAACAGAACGCAGTGTGGAGCCACACGCGTTTTTTTTGTGTGACAATTTTCTGGGCGATACATTTGTAACACATGGTTCGCCACCCGACTCGTTTCCCACGGGTGCAAGCTGCGTTACTTTTGTGGCCTCGCTTACCCCTTATATGTGAAAAGGCGTGGTTGTATGTATGTTATGGTTAATGTGGCATAAGCCACCTTTCGTAAAGTAACGGGATATAACAACGCAGCGTGGTGCCCACGGGAATTTTCTGGGTGACACAGCATTTGTTATGGGCAGACGTTGCACTTACAATCGAGTGCACGAGAAAACTTGTTTGTTGAGAAAAAAATTAATAGAAAAAAAAACACAACCTTTTACATAATATTTTATTTACATAAAGCGATCTTAATATCTAATTAAGTATAAATAATCTCCATTTCATATACTGTTTCATTAATACAAGTCTTTACAAATGTGTCCAATACGCCTGGGACTGCATACAATACGGTGAAACACACACACATAGAGGACAGAGATGTATGGAAATAACTCTAAGTCTGCACCTGCAAACTAATATTTTGACACTTCCGTCTTTGTATATTTATGAAAATATAATATACGTACGGAAACACATGTATTTATTTAATGAAAAAGTGACTGTATCCTGTAGAATGAGCCGAAATGGCGCGCTAGAGGTTCCTGTTTTTATGTTGGCCAAAACTAGAAAATCTTTTCTCAGTAGGTCCATAAAATTTTATAATAAAACACCTAAAAGTGTGACTCAAAAAACTGACGTAGAGTTCAATATACTTGTCAAGAAGACATTATTGAAAAAAGCGTATTATAAAGTAGACCATTACATAGAGGACAGAGATGTGTGGAAATAACTCTTACTCTGGACTTGCAAACCCCCTGCCTACTAAATGTCTGATGTAATTTTTATGTAACTTATAAATGACATTAAAAAATATTGCATTGAAAAAAAGAAAGTTCCCAGAGTTTCTTGGCGGTTCTTCTCTGAGGTCTTATTTTTTTGAGCCGTTGTAGATTTTGACATTCATAAGGGCTTTATACAAGCCTAAACCGAATAAAGAAATTTTGACTTTGATACAAACGATGATTGTGATGGTGGTGATGATGATGAGTGAAATGTTGAAGATGTTCTCCTGGACGGGCTGGCCCAGCAGTGGACATCTGCATGTATTATATTGCGTCTAAACATAGAGGCGCTGTATTGTCTTCACCTCCCCGTTTTCGTTGTACAATGTACATCGAAGAGGCCTGTGCTCAGCAGTGGGACATTTATAGGCTGAAACTTTACTTTTTTTTTACCAGAATGTGGGCGGCAACTTCATTCTGGAACATCTGAATAAGAAGACTGCGGTCGCCAACCCGCCTGCCAAACGTGGCAACTATATCAAAATCCACCCTAAATGAGAGCTACCAACTTTGGTGGCAAACTATGGGGTGAAACGATGATAGGTAGCTCCGGCTGGGATTGGAACCCCGTACTCTGACTTGTAGGCCTCACGGTCGCCGCGCGAATAACGATAATAAATCACCATCCAACAACATATTCTCCATTTCTTTCTCTTGCAACACTGTTGTAGAGGTTTTCGGGGTAGTGTGCTGTTTTCTGTGCCTCAGGTGGTTTCTGATTATGTTCCTCTATAGGCTGGTATGGTGTGGGCTCCGCCGGTTTCCTCTCTTCTTTCCTCTTCTTGCACAGTGGATACCGCTTGGACTTTATATTCAGGTGAACCTGGAAAAATACATACAATTATAGTTTTATAGTTTTTACATTATCACTAGTCCACCAAGTAGCCGTGGTACCAAGGAGCCGTGGTAGCTCAGGGGCTAGGCGCTCGCTTTAAATTTCATAGTACGCGAGTGACCTGGCTTCGATTCCCGGTGCCGGCACCACTGAAATTGTTAATTGCAATTTTAAGTGCTGATTTACCACGTGCTCGACGGTGAAGGAACACATCGTGAGGAGACCTGCATGTCTGAGATATAAGAAATATTTCGAAGACATGTGAAGTCAGCCAACCAGCATTGGAGCAGCGTGGCGGATTCTTCCTAGCTCCACACCCTCTCAGAAATGAGAGGAGGCCTGTGCTCAGCAGTGGGACATTTATAGGCTGAAGCTTTACTTTACTTTTTACTAGTCCACTACTGATAGGCCTCCCCCAGAGACTGTGACAAAAATTTGTAGCTCTCTTTTTGGGGGGGATTTACCCATAGTTGGCACACTTGGCAGTAGTGTTGGCAACAGCAGTTTATTGATTCGGACGTTACAGGAAGATGCTGCCGCCCATCTTCTGGTTTTGATTTGCCCTCAGTCGACTTTTACGACAACCACGGGATGAGCTGAGGTGGTAGATTCTCTTAAGCGGCTTACTTTTACTTATTAGTTTATTGCAGAAGTGTAACTTCTGATTACTTAAGAAGTTACACTTCGGAGTGGACGCAGGGCCAATGTGTGGTTAACGGCGGAAGATGTCAAGATCTTGCAGCAAAGTATTCTGTGAAATAGCCACCATAAAAAAAGTTAAGTAACAGGATATAAATGTCCCACAACTGAGCACAGGCCTCCTCTCATTTATGAGAGAGCTTTGGAGCCGGGAAGAGTCACCGACGCTGATTAGCGGACTTCAAATGTATCGAAATACTCTTATTCCTCAGACATGCAGACTTCCTCACGATGTTTTCCTTCACGGCTAAGCAGGTGGTAAAGCAGCACTAAAAATTGCAGAACAATTTTAGCACCGGGGATCGAACTCACGTCATCGCACTACGCTCGTCACCCTGACACATCGGTTCTTAATTCTCATATGGCCAGTGATCACGCTAGCTCTCAGTACCCTTCAGACCGAGTAATGTTCTCCGACTACTGCTTCACGGCAGAATAACTGCCCCGCGGTGGTACCCACTTAAAACGGATTCCTGAATAGGAATCCCACCACCAGTTTGTCGTGGTCATACACCACACGAGCAGCTCACCTGACGATTGTGCTTGTACAGGTTGGACTTCTGGGAGAACGTAGTCGGACAGAATTCGCAAATGAACGGTCTCTCCCCCGTGTGGGTCCGAATGTGCGACTCCAGTTGGACTTTAGTCTGTAGAAGAGAAGGAAATATTAAATATTAATTCTTAAGCGATTTTAGGCTGGTAGTGGGATTTCTATGCAGGAATCCGTCTAGGTAGCCACCACCCCAGGGCCAGTTATTCTGCCGTGAAGCAGTAGTGTGCAAACATTACTGTGTTTCGGTTTTTAGGGCACTGAGAGCTGGAGTAATCACTGGGCATATGAGACTTAAGAACTGATGTCTCAGGGTGACGGGCGCAATGTGGTGGCACACAGAAATGTTCTGGGTGACACAGCATTTGTTATGGGCAGACGTTGCACTTACCATCAGGTTAACGTTTTGCTCGTTCCGTCACTTTTATCAAATAAAAAAAGAGTTTTTCTCATAGATCCCACCATATGAAGTTGACCAAAATTACATGGGATCACGCCTTTCAGACAAAAAAAATATTTTTTTTAAAGTGGTGCACAATTGACGACAATATCGGTGAAAATTTTAAATGCACAATACAACTGCCCAGAACTTGTGAATAGAGTAAGATGAATGCATCTAAGCGTCCAAAACCCTCCAAATATTCTGTAATTCACTGTCTAAATCGAATCTTGGCCATAGTTGCTGTTCAAGAAAGTATACCTATGCATCCATTCTTCCACGAATCCCCAGCATATTCTTCCCCTCTAATTTCACCTGCCTGCCACCCTAATACCATTTCTTTATTTTCTCGATGACAGTTCTAATTTGATAGTTGTAGTGTTGTGATGAAATAAGTAATGATATCGATCGCATATATTTATTATATTTTGATTCATCAGATTTTGAATAAAATAAATAAATAAAGATTACCTGTCATTATAATTATTTCGTTTCATAGTCGAGTACCTATACCTACTTATTTTACAACAGCTTCGAAAATTTTATAGAAGTTGGCATTATCAATCAAGAATTAATACGTGTAACATCTTGTAATAAAATATAATATAGTTAATAGAATCAGGCGTTACTTTGCGGAAATCCATTATAGTAAAGGAAAGAAACATTACATTTTGCATGCGGATCTTAGCAAATTAACTTTCTTTCCTTTACAATAAAATATAATCGTCGTCGTCGTCGTTTCAGCCTATCAATAGTCCACTGCTGAACATAGACCTCCCCCACAAAAAAGATTGCCACAAAAGTTTGTAGCTCTCGTTTTGGGGGGATTTTGCCATAGTTGCCACGCTTGGCAGACGGGTTGGCAACCGCAGTTAATTTATACAGATGTTCCAGCAAGATGCTGCTGCCCATCTCCTGTTTTTCATTTTCCCTCTGTCGACTTTTACGACACCCACGGGATGAGATGGGGTGGTAGATTCTCTTAGGCCGCTACCACACGGCCAATATAATATTAGTTAATAAATTTTAACAAAAGTATCCGGCAGTAGTTTAGTTTCTTACATTTAGTTAAAAAATATCGGGTCTGTTATCGTGTTACGTTTATCGATATAGCTCCATCCCCATCAGTGTCTCCGACTCTGGTGTAACCTTGTACGTGTGTAAACGTCATATTTTTATAAAATAATGCATACATAATGTAAAAAAGACGCTCGTTCAAGTTTTCACAGGAGCTGTCATCGAGAAAATAAAGAAATGGAAATAGTATAGTCGCCGCTCCTACGATGCCGATTAGACGTACGCCGACTGCGCGCATCGCCGACGTACAGACGAAAACGAAACGTTGCAACCGAAAATTATATATATGTGTCATCTCGGACTCCCGGACCGAAGTGTTGGTGAAGTGCGGTCTACAGTGTGCCTGATTCCCGCACCGGATTGGTAACGTACTAACTTGCATATTGAACCTTTTTTTCCTAACCTTATAATTTTCATACTATACTTCTTATTTCTTTTTAAAACAATTGCTTCATCAACAGATCAGTAAGACAATGTAATATGCTTACAAAAAAAAACAGACAGAGGGACAGGGGTTACTTTCACATTTATAGTATTAGTATGGATAAGTCTACGGGCGCCCAAGCGTTGGGCGAAAGCTCACTTATTTCGAAAGGCTAATGAAGCGTTGTCCGCCATGTTGCTCCATTTTTGACACGCTTGTCCCTGAGACATCAGTTCTTAAGTCTCATATGCCCAGCGATAACACTAGCTCTCATTTCTCGCATTGCTTCACGGCAGAATAGCTGACACTGCGATGTTACCCACCTAGACGGACTCCTGCATAGGAATCCTACCACCTGTAAAACAGTCGTTCACCACCACTAAGTTAGATAAAGATGTAATCTCACCGGGAAGCCCTTACCGCAGTAGTGGCACATCTTGTTGTTGGGCCGACTCCTGTGCACGTATCTGATGTGCTGGTCCAAGCCCACGCGGTTCTTGGTCGCCTGCGTGAATACAGTTAGCTATGAAGAAACACACGCTATCCGTTGTCCCCTCCCCCTTCCCACCACAGCATCCCCTTATGGCTTCCGCTACGACTACCAACGCTCTGGTACTGGTGTGTGTCTGTGTGTCTTTCGTAAATTCATCATTTCATTTCAGCCTATCACCAGTCCACTGCTGAACATAGGCCTCCCCCATAGATTGCCACTAAAGTTTGTAGTAGCCACGCTTGGCAGGCGGGTTGGCAACCGCAGTTTATTTATTCAGATGTTTCAGGAAGATACTGATGCCTATCGCCTAGTTTTTTATTTCCCTCTGTCGACTTTTACGACACCCACGGGACGAGATGGAGTGGTAGGTTCTCTTGAGCCGCCACCACACGGCGTCCAAGGGATGAGATGGGGTGGTAAATTCTCTTAAGTCGCCACCACGCGGTGACCACGGAATGAGATGGGGTGGCAGATTCTGTAAGTCGCCACCACGCGGTGACCACGGGATGAGATGGGATGGCAGATTCTCTAAGCCGCCACCACGCAGTGACCACGGGATGAGAAAGGGTGGTAGATTCTCATAAGTCGCCACCACACGGCGACCACGGGATGAGATGGGGTGGTAGATTCTCTTAAGTCGCCACCACAGGGCGACCACGGGATGAGATGGGGTGGTAGATTCTCTTAAGTCGCCACCACACGGCGACCACGGGATGAGATGGGGTGGCAGATTCTCTTAAGTCGCCACCACGCGGTGACCACGGAATGAGATAGGGTTTTAGATTCTCTTAAGCCGCCACCACACGGCGACCACGGGATGAGATGGGGTGCTAGATTCTCTTAAGTTGCCACCACACGGCGACCACGGGATGAGATGGGTTGGTAGATTCTCTTAAGTCGCCACCACACGGCGACCACGGGATGAGATGGGTTGGTAGATTCTCTTAAGTCGCCACCACACGGCGACCACGGGATGAGATGGGGTGGTAGATTCTCTTAAGTCGCCACCACAGGGCGACCACGGGATGAGATAGGGTGGTAGATTCTCTTAAGTCGCCACCACACGGCGACCACGGAATGAGATGGGGTGGTAGATTCTCTTAAGTCGCCACCACACGGCGACCACGGGATGAGATGGGGTGGTAGATTCTCTTAAGTCGCCACCACACGGCGACCACGGGATGAGATGGGTTGGTAGATTCTCTTAAGTCGCCACCACACGGCGACCACGGGATGAGATGAGGTGGTAGATTCTCTTAAGTCGCCACCACACGGCGACCACGGGATGAGATGGGGTGGCAGATTCTCTTAAGTCGCCACCACGCGGTGACCACGGAATGAGATAGGGTGGTAGATTCTCTTAAGCCGCCACCACATGGCGACCACGGGATGAGATGGGGTGGTAGATTCTCTTAAGTTGCCACCACACGGCGACCACGGGATGAGATGGGTTGGTAGATTCTCTTAAGTCGCCACCACACGGCGACCACGGGATGAGATGGGTTGGTAGATTCTCTTAAGTCGCCACCACACGGCGACCACGGGATGAGATGGGGTGGTAGATTCTCTTAAGTCGCCACCACCCGGCGACCACGGGATGAGATGGGGTGGTAGATTCTCTTAAGCCGCCACCACACGGCGACCACGGGATGAGATGGGGTGGTAGATTCTCTTAAGTCGCCACCACACGGCGACCACGGGATGAGATGGGGCGGTAGATTCCCTTAAGTCGCCACTACACGGCAACCACGGGATGAGATAGGGTGGTAGATTCTCTTAAGTCGCCACCACACGGCGACCACGGGATGAGATGGGGTGGTAGATTCTCTTAAGTCGCCACCACACGGCGACCACGGGATGAGATGGGGTGGTAGATTCTCTTAAGTCGCCACCACACGGCGACCACGGGATGAGATGGGGTGGTAGATTCTCTTAAGTCGCCACCACACGGCGACCACGGGATGAGATAGGGTAGTAGATTCTCTTAATTCGTAACCACACGACAACAACGGGATGAGATGGAGTGGTAGATTATCTTAAGCCGCCACCACACGGCAACCACGGGATGAGATAGGGTAGTAGATTCTCTTAATTCGTCACCACACGGCAACAACGGGATGAGATGGAGTGGTAGATTCTCTTAAGCCGCCACCACACGGCGAAGTAAGCAGCTGCCGCCCATCTCCTGGTTTTAATTTTCCCTCTGTCGACTTTTACAACACCCACGGGAGTACGTTACCTTGTTGCAAATGGGACACTGGTAGACCTTGTGCAGATGTTTCTCCTCTATGTGATCCCTCAGCTTCGTTTTATCGGCGAAACGCTTGTTGCAGTGGTCGCAAATGAACCTGGAAGGGAATGAACAATATATTCACACCTTTTGACTGTTACAATGTAGACAGATGCCTGGACAATTTATGATGTGATGATGTCCTCCTGGCCTAGACAGATTCCTTCAGAGGTAGGTGACGACCGCGATGGCAGTCATTCTGCCGTGTAGAACACGAGTCGAAGCTACAGAAGTTTCTTAGCAATACCAAGAAGAGCAAGGTCAGTGTGGTTAAAAAGAGAAATAAGATCGTAAAGCGACTAATCGGAAAGAAGGTACTATAAGCTTCTATCTAGGTGAGTTATTATGCCGTGAAGCGGTAGTGTGCAAACATTACTGTGTTTCAGTCTGAAGGGCACCGAGAGCTAGTGTAATCACCTGATGTCTCGGGGTGATGGGCAGTTTGGTGTCACACAGGAATCGGGAGAAACTTTGGTAATTGCTTGACCTGTTCTCATAAATGACTCACTTGAGCTGATCTCGCGTGACATGTTTCAGGCTGTTCCGCAAGTGCCTTCTGTAGGAGCAGAGAGAGGAGAACTCGATTCCGCAAGTCGCGCAGAACGCCTCCCCACCACCCGCAGCGCCTTTTGACTGCAACAAATGACAACATGAACTGATTGGTGAGATGATCACATCACCGGTGGACTTTGGCCACGGCAAGTCACCACTCCACCAGTTTCTGTATGACAGCACACTGCGCCCGTACCCCTGGGACACCAGTTCTTGAGTCAAAGTCAACGTCAAAATTTCTTTATTCAATTTAGGCTACACCGGTTCGATAATTAAGACCGTCTCAGAGAAGAACCGACAAGAAAATATGTGGTCTTTCTTTTTTTTAATGTCATATAACATAATGTCATGTATATAATATATAATCTAATTAGTGGTAGTATCACATATTAGGTAGCCAGGGGAATGTAAGTGCAGGGAAATTGTTCTTTCCACACATCTTTATCGTCTACATAATGATTTAAATAAAAGTAAGGCGACTAATTTTACTATTTATAACCCGACGTTTCGAGTGCTTTACAGCACCCATGGTCACGGGAGCACTGGAAGACAGATGTCCTGATGTCATAGTTAACCCGGAGTACCTTCAGCTTTTAATTATTATTTGTGGTCCGATCTACGCAGAAAGAGCTAACTGTGTCTTGAAGTCTTGCAGTGGTAAGTTTGGTTTTTGATTTAATTTTATTAATTATAGAATCCCAAGGCGGTGGTTATACCCAACCATCTTCTCTAATAAAATTAGGACGTTTTTTAATTTCAATAGCCTCGTGGATCACCTTGGTAGGAATCGGTGTTATCTTGCGTGGATTTGTGGTTTATCAAATCTGATGTAATGGTTGGGATGTCTATATAATGAACTATTTTATAACATGCTTTATCTAATAATGTCTTCTTGACAAGTTTTTTGAAATCAGTGTCCGAAGTCTGTATCTACCAAGAAAAGTCTAGTTTTAGCCAACCTAAACATAGGAACTTCTAACGAAAGTGTCAAATGCCCAGTGATTACACTAGCTCTCAGTGCCCTTCAGACCAGAACACAGTAATGTTTGCACACTACTGCTTTACGCCAGAATAACTGCGGTGGTACCAGCCTGAACGGATTCCTGCATAGGAATCCTCCACCATTTAGGCCACACCTTCCTAAGCACTGAACTTAACTGAATTCATTGACAGTCATATACAATCAACAAGTGACCACCAGTTACCACCACCAAGATACTTACAGTCACGCCTTTTTCCCATATAAGGGGTAGGCAGAGGCCACTCAAGTGACAGGTGGCGAACCACGCATTTTTTTTTAATAAAAGTGACGGAACAAGCAACCTTCACCTGATGGTAAGTGAACGTCTGCCCAAAACATATGCTGTGTCAACCAGAACAGCGTGACACCACAATGCGCCCGTCACCCTGAGTCATCA
The DNA here is from genome assembly GCA_019845155.1 of Luehdorfia chinensis. NCBI lineage: Eukaryota > Metazoa > Arthropoda > Insecta > Lepidoptera > Papilionidae > Luehdorfia > Luehdorfia chinensis. Next base: position 1,431,828 of record JAHVAK010000072.1, read on the forward strand.
GTTCTTAAGTCTCATATGCCCAGTGCTTACGCTAGCTCTCAGTGCCCTTCAAACCGAAACACAGTAATATTTGCACACTACTGATTCACGGCAGAATAACTGGTCCTGGGGTGGTACTTACCTAGACCGATTCCTGCATAGGAATCCTACCACCATTTTCGTACGAGGCTAAATATTCTTCCCATTACGTTCCCACGAGAAAAAGGGACGCACGTGTGGTGGCGGCATAAGAGAATCTACCACCCCATCTCATCCCGTGGGTGACGTAAAAGTCATCATTCACCATCATTTCAGCCTATCACTAGTCCATTGCTGAACATAGGCCTCTACCATAGATTGCCACAGAAGTTTGTATCTCTCTTTTTGGGGGGGATTTAGTCATAGTTGCCACGTTTGGAAGGCGGGTTGGCAACCGCAGTTTATTTATTCAGATATTCAAAGAAGATGCTGCTGCGCACTTCCATCTTTTTTCATTTGCCCTCTGACGACTTTTACGACACCCACGGGATGAGATGGGGTGGTAGATTCTCTTAAGCCGCCACCACACGGCGCTATTACGTGAGTGTTACACGAATATTACCGTCAACTGGAAGACGAATCCAAGCCGGCCAAGCTGGCAGACATTCTGTCCGCTCAGACATGACACTGGACGAGGTCATACGAGCTCGTAACGACCTCATTGACCTCGAAACGAACCTTCAAATCGTGCTTCTCCAGATGCCTCTTCAGACTGGTCCTCCACCTGAACACCTTGTCGCATATCGTGCAGGGGAACGTGTTGTGCAGCTCGTGAACAGCCCTGTAAACAAAGGTTTCCCCTTCTAAAAAAAAAATGTGACGTGTAACTTCTCTAGAATCGTTCATTGAACTAAGACTACGTTTTTTTTTTGAAGCGAAAACTTCTTTACAGTGGTTGTGATTTGAAACTCGATGAAACGTAAAAGCGACACTTGAAAGAGAACAACGCATACATCCATAGGATTTAGCCTGCGAGAGAATGAGACAGAATACAGTATAGTGTCATATTATATTTATATTACCGCGTGGTCTAGTGGTCAGATTACCTGACTTCTACGCCGCGGGTCCTGGGTTCGAATCCCAGCCGGAGCCAACATTTGTGCTAAAACACAAATTGTTGTTTTTCGGGTCAGGTTGTGTTGTGTTTGTCCCGTGTTTCTGACACTGTATCCTAGCCTACCTCCGATCTTATCGCATCAGCGTTACATCGGGCGCGGGTAGGTTGGGACGAGTGAGTGCCTCTGTGTTTGCGCGTACACTTGTGGCACTATAATATATTGAATTCGTCCAAATCTTCGATTTCTTCTTAGATTTTGCTCTCATTAGCTCGACAACAAGACAAAATCAAAAACAGTAACAACGCTGTCTGTATTTTAACGCTATGTTGATCGAATCCAAAGCAAAGCATTTATTTCATACTTTAGTTACCATAAGCCACCCATTTCATTTGTTGAAATTGAAAAGTAAAGAGCCTATTCCTTTCTCAAAGGCCGGCAACGCATCTGCTATTCCTCTGGTATTGTAGGTGTTCATGGGCGGCGGTGATCACTTACCATCAGGTGAGCCACCTGCTCGTTTTCCCCCTATTCTATTAAAAAAAATACAATTACACTACTCCTGATACTCTACATTTGTCTCATTCTCGCGAAGTGTTCTCAAGGTTTCACCTTTTTAAATACCTAGTTTTTGGAACGCACTAAAAAGGTGAACAGACAGACAAGAAATCCTAGCTACTCCCCCGAGTCGTCCATCCCAAGATGTTGTCCACCCAAATGGAGCCCTGCATGATGGAGTAAGGCTAGCTTTAGCCAGTTCGGCAGCCGTCGGCACGGCAACTGGCAATTGGCGGAGAGGAAGGGAAAAGGATTACGTTAGATATGGACTTGGGGTAGGGAATGGGAAGTTGGGAAAGGAACTATTAGGTGTGGGATACAACTGTCTCGGAAGGAGGAGGAGACAGCAGTAGCTCGGCAGGCCGGGGTCACTTATCTACTCTACTCTCTCTACTCCACCGGTACTCTATTGGATTTGTCGGACAAGGCATCTAGGTCAAGTGCCGTATGGCATGTGTGCATATTAATACACTTGCACGTATGTTAATAGTGCCGCGGTAGCTCACGGGCTAGGCGCTCCCTTTTAATTACACGCGAGTGACCTGGGTTCGATTCTCGATGCCGGCACCACTAAAATTGTTAATTTCTATTTTAAGTGTCGATTTATCACGTGCTGGGCGGTGAAGGAAAACATCGTGAGGAAAGGCTGCATGCCTGGGGAATTATAAATACCTGCATGTCTGGGGATTAACGGGGAATAATAAATGCACGTGCACGTTTACGTGTGCGTGCACGTGTGCGTGCACGTGTACGTTTACATGTGCGTGCACATGTACGTATAAGTGTGCGTGTTCGCGTACGTTTACGTATGCGAGGGCGCGTACGTTTACGCGTGCGTATGTGCGTACGTTTATGGGTGCGTGTGCGCGTACGTTCACGCGTGTGTGAGTACGTTTACGTGTCCGTGTGCTCCAACGTTTACGTGTGCGTGTGCTCGTACGTTTACGTGACCGTGTGCGCATGTGTAGGTACGCTGGTGTGCGTATATACCGACAGGCGATGGTTCATGAGTCCGGCGCGGTGGCTGAAGGTCTTGTCGCAGTCGGAGCACTGCACCCGCGCCTTGTGGCTGTCGCGGTGGTAGCGGTGCGTGTCCACGGAGCTGCGAACATACGACACGTATTTTAAACTTCCATATTTAATCCTCGACGTTTCTTCGACATTCTCTAATAGTAACGCTATTGGAGGGGGGGGGGGGGTTCACATTAATAACTAGGCGAAAACTCCACAGCCGTGTGGTGGCGGCATAAGAGAATCTACCACCCCATCACATCCCATGGGTGTCGTAAAAGTCGAAAGGGAGCAAAAAAAACCTGGAGATGGGCAGCAGCATCTTCCTGGAACATCTGAATAAAAAACCTACACTACCCGCAGTGTTCCTCCCGTCGCCATTGGTACTACGAGAATACCTACACTACCGCTGCCCCGCTGAGCCTCAACAGTGCTCCTACATTACCAGCGAATACCACGAGGCCTTGGTACCTTCGATTCTACACATCGGATTCGAGGTAGTTATTCCCCCAGCGGTCAGTGCCATGAGACTTATGTCACCCACGAAATTTGAGGGCGTGGTAGATACTCCACATGGCCCCCGCCACCATACTGCTAACACATACGGCATATAATATTTCCGTACTTGTCCGATAGCTACGCAAGCGATTTTTTGGCGAATTAAACAAAGCACATCATCATCATCATTATTTCAGGCTATCACTAGTCCACTACTGAACGTAGACTCCCCCACAGATTGCCACAAAACGCTTAGTTTGTACATCACATTTTGGGGGGATTTTGCCATAGTTCCCACACTTAGCAGGCGGGTTGGCAACTGGAGTTTTTTTAATCAGATGTCCCAGGAAGATGCTGCTGCTTATCTCCTGGTTTTTCATTTCCCTCTGTCGACTTTTACGACACCCACGGGACGAGATGGGGTGGTAGATTCTCTTAAGCCGCCGCCACCACACAAATAGGTACATAAAAACACTTATAATGGTAACATTACGGAGGAAGCCAAAAACGTAAGAAACTATTTTTCGCTTGCGCCCAGCTAACGGAAAAGTGCCAAAAATTACTCACTATGTCTTCCATCACCGCCAAAAGCGTGATAAATAAATACATACATACAGTCACACCCTTTAGCACTTGGGTCAGGCAGAGACCACATCCGTAGTCCACTTTTCGCCGCCGTTTTGGTACAAGTTTTACTAAACGAGTTCCACGTGGTGAGTCTGAACTTAAAATTGCAATTAACAAGTGACGGAACGAGCAAAACGTTCACCCGATAGTAAGTACAACGTCTGCCCATAACAAATGCTGTGTCACCCAGAACAGTGTGACACCACAATGCGCCCGTCACCCAGAGACATCAGTTCTTAAGTCTCATATGCCCAGTGATTGCGCTAGCTCACAGTGCCCTTCAAACCGAAACACAGTAATGTTTGCACACTACTGCTTCACGGCAGAATAACTGGCCCTGGGGTGGTACCTACCTAGACGGACTCGCGCTGCCTCTCACACTGGGAATCGAACCCAGGTCACCAGCCAATGCGGTAGTACAATGTACATACTTGGAGATCTTCCCGCACAGGTTGCATTGGTATTCCTTCAGCGACATCTCGTGTGTGGAGAAGTAATGTTGCTCAATCGCCTTCTTGTCCATGGTCCGTTTGCGGCAGATGATGCACTCATACCTGAAGAGAAAACATTCATCAGCGGAACCCTGGGTTCGAACCCAAGAAAACAAAAAACGATAAAAAACGGCAAGTGCTTGTCGGACCACGCACAGCTAAGAGTTCCATAATAGGGAACGCCGTTAAATGTAAAAGTGAAGCAGCTCTCATTTCCGAGAAATTTTTGGAGCCGGGAAGAATCCGCCACGCTGCGCATTGGAGCAGTTGGAGTTGGCGGACTACGCGTGTCTTCAAAATATTTCTTACTTCTCAGACATGCTGGTTTCTCGCGATGTTTTCCTTCACCGCCGTGCTCGTAGCAAGCCGGCGCTTAAAATTGCAATTAACAATTTTTGTAACGGGAATCACCGGGAATCGAACCCAGGTTTTTTTTATTGGCGAAAGGACGAGACGAGCAAAATGTTCACCTGATGGAAAGTACAACGCCCGTAGCAATGTTGTGTATTTACAGAATATTTCTGTGTGACACCACACTGTGGCCGCCACCCTGAGACATGAGTTCTTCAGTCTCATATGCCCAGTGATTACGCTAAGCTCTCAGTGCCCTTCAGACCGAAACACAGTAATAACACAATAACTGTCCCTGAGGTGGTAGACAGATTCATCATCATCATCATCACTTCAGCCTAATACTAGTCCACTATTGAACATAGGCCTCCCCATAGATTGCCACAAAAGTTTGTCGCTCTCTTTTTGGGGGGATTTTGCCATAGTTGCCACGCTTGACAGTCGGGTTGGCAACCGCAGTTTATTTATTTAGATGTTCCAGGAGGATGCTGCTGCCCATCTTCTGGTTTTTATTTTCCCTATGTCGACTTTTACGACGCCCACGGGATGAGATGGGGTGGTAGATTCTCTTAAGCCGCTACCACACGGCAAGTGACGGTAGACAGATTTCTGCCTAGAAATCCTACCACCAGTAATCAATAAATATTAATTAAGTACAAATCCGCGTACAAACCTGCAACTTGTCTATATAAAAAAATTATAGCGGTCTGCCGTTGTGCGCGTATCACGCTAAAACTACTAGAAAGATTTAGATATATTTTCTTTAATTTTACTTCTTAGACACTTGGGCCTTATATAAAAATAATTATCGCGATATTAAAATAACTAATATTATAAATACGAAAGATAGTCTGTCTGTCCTTTCGTCTGTTTGTTGCCTTTTCACAATCCGACCATTGAACCAAACTTAACGAAATTATACACAGTGATAGCTTGCATCCTGGAGACGGACATTGGATATCTTTTATCCCGGAAAACCAAATACCACAACCGTGGGAACCCACGGGATATTTAAAACTTATATCCGCACGGACGAAGTGGCGAGCATCAGCTAGTATCGAATATAGTTAATAGAATCAGGCGTTACTTTGCGGAAACCATTATAATGAAGAAAACGGTGTTATTTTGCTAAGATCCGCATGTAAAATTTAAAATGGTCTATAATACCAAACTAACACCGCCACAGGGAACCGCCACCAGATACCCTCCACCATTACAACAATACCGCAATACACACCCCTTAAGTCGATTCGTTTTTCACCACAAAACGAGGCATTATCAAATATTAATGACTCTACGACAGACAGCCGCCGAGACAGAACCCAAGACCCGCTGCACGGTAGTCAGGTAACCACTTGATGATTATTACGCCAATCGGAGGCCATGCGATTTCACTGGCATTTCCCTTAGTCTACACCTGGACGAAGTGGTACGAGTACCACCATTTCGTCCCGCGGGCGTCGTAAAAATGCTTGTGGGTCACGCACAACCGTCACAACACGGCAAAGATAATATTTAACATCGTTAATACCTCCTGAAGTGCCTTTTACAGTGCTCCGTGAAGGAGTCCACCGATGATATGACGGTGTTGCAAATTGGGCAGCTGTACTTTCCGAGATCCTGAAATCAAATGATCATATAGAGACTTCCCCATCTCATTCGATTTTAGACTTTAAAATTAAGAGCTAAAGGTTTTTTTTTGGAACGAAGTCCTTTTACAGTAGAGTGAACTGGCAGAAATCGTCACGTAAGGAAAAAGCGTTATGCCCCTATCCAGACGATCTTTCTCCCTCTTTCTGTCTGTCTTTTTCTATTATATACGGTAGTATGTGTGTGTGTGTGTGCGTGCGAGTATCGAGACTGTATAACCTCAGTTCTAAACACGTGTGAATATTATTTCTATATCATTTATAACACACTATATTTAATTTTTAATTCTGTCAGTAATTCTGCCGTGAAGCAGTAGTTTGCAAACATTGCTGTAATTCGGTCTGAAGGGCACTAAGAACTAGTGTAACTACTGGGCAGATGAGACTTAAGAACTGATGTCTCAGGGTGACAAGCGCAGTGTGGTCATCATTATCATCATTGCAGCCTTTCACCAGTCCACTGCTGAACATAGGCCTTCCCCATAGATCACCACAAAACTTGGGAGGTGATTTTGATGTAGTTGCCACGCATGGCCAGCGGGTTGGCAACCGCAGTTCATTTATTCAGATATTACAGAAAGATGCTGCTGCCTATCTTCTGGTTTTAATTATCACTCAGTCGACTTTTACGACACCTACGGGATGAAATGGGGTGGAAGATTCTCTTAAACAGTCACACAGTGATACAGAATCTTGGCACTCTCTTCCATTATAAAAAAAAAGCTAATAAGTTTTGTGTACCGAATTAAGTGATAAGGAACGACTTCAATGCCTCAGGTCCTGGTTGTGAATCCCATCTGGTGCCAACTATTTGTAAAAAAGACTTTCTTGGATTTCCGGGCTATAGGAAAATTCGTATTTTTATTTTTATTGGAGTAAGTGACGAAACGAGCAAAACGTTCACCTGATGTTAAGTGTGACGTCTACCCATAACAAATGCTGTGTCACCCAGAACATTTCTGTGTGACACTACAATGCGCCCGTCACCCTGAGACATAAGTTCTCAAGTCTCATATGCCCAGTGATTATGCTAGCTCACAGTGCCCTTCAGACCGAAACACACTAATTGCTGAACAGGAATGTTTGCACACTACTCCTAACCTACCACGTAATCCCACCACGTTGTTTTTAAAAAGCCAAAAAAAAGTTGTGAAGGATGGACATTGTGTCCTTGGATTATCACCCTAATTTTCTTAATAAAAATGTCCTCACTGGTGCATGCTTGTTGGCTATATGCGTTTTATGCGACTTGCTGTTGTTAAAACCCATAAGGCACGTCTCACACTTGTAAACAGCTTTCACAAAGGTCTCCTTCGATGATTCCTTCTGCCTCTCCGACATCATCTCTTCGTAGGTCAATTTCACTGTCAGTATCTTTTTCTCTGGGTCAACTTCTTCTCTTTTTTGCATCTGCAGGTAAAATTGAAATAACATAACTATTAAGGAGGTTTTAGGACAAAATGTACATTTTTTTTCATTTCATTTATTTATAGAATAAATTGACGAGAACAGCAAAACATTCAACTCAGAGTGCAACATCTGCTCATAACAAATGCTGTGTCACACAGAACATTTCTGTGACACACCACACTGCGCTCGTCGCCCTCGGACATCAGTTCTTAAGTCTCATTTATGCCCAGTGATTACACTAGCTCTTAGTGCCCTTCAGACCAATACTACTGTGTTTTGCACAGTACTGCTTTATGGCAGAATAACACAGTAAATAACAGGTACTTCGGTGGTAACCGCCTAGATCGAAGCTTACAGTACCTTCTTTCCGTTTTGTCGCTTTACGATCTTCTTTCTCTTTTTAACCACACCCTTCACGCTGGCCTTGCTCTTTTTTCTATTCTTCTTTGTATTGCTAAGAAACTTCTGTAACTTCGACTCAAGTTCTATATCAGAGCAGTCTGATGATGGACAGTCCATTGGATCTGAATCCTCTTCTGCGTCTGTGTTAAAAAGAATGATAGTAATAAGAAGATTGAACACAAGTATTAGCAAGCTGCTGTGGCATTGGGCTAGTCATATAGCTTGTGGAACAGATAAACATTGGGGAAGAAAAGATCTCGTGTCGGGCTAGCGCAGTGTAAGGCGTCCTCCCACCAGATGGAGCGACGACCTGCACGGTTTTGCGGGCAGTCGATGGATGCAGGTGGCTCAGGAGTGTGTTTCGTGGCAATCTATCGGGGAGGCCCATGTTCAACAGTGGATTAAGATAGGCTGAAATGATGATTTGGGGTGCTTAATGACAATATTATAAATGCGTGGCTCAGAGGATAGAGTACCTGAATTCTACGAAGCGGGTCATGGGTTCGAATATCAGCCTGTGACAGACAGAGCGCAATTTGTGTTCTGCTTGTATTATGCATCTCGGTCTGGTTGTATTATGCATATTAAACTATTGTCTGTCAAACGAACCCACGATACAGGAAAAATTCCAGGTGTGGCATCATTTTTTTAATTGCTGCTAGCTCAAGGCAGGATCTCTGCCAATTAGCTTATCATTATCATCATCATTTAAGCCTATCACTAGTCCACTGCTGAACATAGGCCTCCCCTAAAGATTGCCACAAAAGTAAGTTTGTTGTTCTCTTTTTAAGGGGATTTTGCCATTTATAAGTTTATATAAATGACAAGGGCAAATTGGACAAAGTCAATCAGCACTGAATGTTGCAGAACAGTTTAAGAAAGAAAGAACATACATACATAAGATCACGACTGTATCCCATAAGGGGTAGTCAGAGACTGGGCACTCACTGCAAAAACAGATGACTGCCACAATCCACGTTTCACCAAAGAAAGAAATATACATTTATTTACTACTGTAAAGTCAGTACAGACAATGAAGGTTTATTATTAACATGCCGTGTGGTAGCAGCTTAAGAGAATCTACCACCCTATCTCATCCCGTGGGTGTCGTAAAAGTCGACGGAGGTAAATGAAATCTAGGAGATGGGCAGCAGCATCTACCGGGAACAACTGAAAAAATTAACTGCCGTCGCCAACCCGCCTGCCAGGCGTGGCAACTATGGCAAAATCCCTCCAATATGAGCAATATGAGGCCTATGTTCAGCAGTGGACTAGTGATAGGCTGAAATGATAATGATGATGATTAACATTTACACAATGTGAAACTTAGTAATAGCCAAAGGCATCCTACTCAGCGTAATGCTGCAGTGGCCTAACTGCGAGCTGTCATTCTGTTCGGTGCCCTAAGCCAGAAAAACTGACAGGCAGCCATCAAACATTTTTAACGGCAACTATAAACGAGAAAAGAACAAGGAAATGGTGAAATTAAGGCAAGAAAAGATAAGAAAAGCAAAAAGGTACTGACTTAGTGTTGTCAACTTGGAGGATCTTCCGACAGTAATCTGTACGCACCTTTTTTATTATATTCCACTTTCAATTCATCCTTCACGCACACAATTTGAATTGCCGTCGGTTTGTTGTCTTCCATTTCGTCGCTTTCTAAATTATTTTGGTTCAAAACCTTTGATGGTGTCCGGGTCACCTTAGTGGGTATCTGTGGATGATCCTAAAAATACATACATATATAAATCAGTTATGGTAGGCTATGAATGATGTAAATGTAGCCAATATTCGAGCTCTCTATCAACTGTGCAGGAGATATTATAGTGCCTCAAGCGATCAAAGTCACTCACAAACCTATAAAATTGGAGGTATGCTAGGGTGCAATGTCAGAGGTACAGGAATAACAACTCAATCAGACCCCAAACCAACAATTTGAGGTTTTACACAAATTTTGGCTTCGGCTGGGATTTGAACGCAGGACCCGCGGTAACACATATCGTTGGTTTTCTGGTCCGGTTGAGTTGTGCATGTGAAATTTACTTTAGTAAAACTCACAATGCAAAAGGAATTCAATTTGAGTCAAAAGCTTTTACATTTTTGGCGAGGCGATCAGACATCTCGATCTGGCATGGGATGATATTGCCAGATCGAGATGTCTGATCTGGGGAGGATGTCTCCTCCTACTAGTACTATTTAGATGTTGTTATATATAGTTCGCATCCAAAACTTTCATAGCGCGATTATGGAATGTATGAGATATTTCTTGAGCTTCTTTAATGATATCGCTACTCATTCAATGATAAAGTGGATAGTGACATCATTTGTAGCAGTAGACATCTTTCTAATAAAATACAGCTGGATAGTTTGTATGTTTGGATGCGCTAATCTCAGGAAATGCTGATCTGAATTAAAAAAATCATTTTGAATAACACAGCCCGTTTATTGACGAAGGTTTAAAGCCGCTCTGTGAACTGAATGTTACCGAGAAGGGATAGGCTGAAATAATGATGATGATGAAACAAATTTATCATAGTCCTCATCTGAGGCCAATGCTCAGCAGTGGGACATTTATAGGTTTATATACACGACAAGCGGCAAACAAGGTCAATCAGCACTAAGTTTCAGAATGGTTATTCTACCGCCATAAGCCGCACTGTGTAACCAAATGTTACCGAGAAGGGTCGAACTGTGTATGCTCAGGTCAGAGGTACCATGCTGTATGGCGCAGTCATGTGGTCGGTCTACTTTACGCTGGTGAAACCACGGGCCAAACCGTGTAGATTAACAAGCTTAAAAAAACATATACACTTTACTTACACAGCTGGATTTCTGTAACTTGTTCTCAATTTCACGATCCGAGCTGTCTGATACTTGACCGTCTGCCCGTTCCAGACGGGCCTCCGTAACTGCTGCATCTGAAAAACACAAAGAGCATGATGATAAATGTACATTAGACACACCATATATGGGCTGTGAACCTCACATGCAATAAAGATCTATCCTCGGTGAAGGCACCTCTAGAATTGTTCTACATAAAAAGTGAGGAAACCAGCATGTTTCGAGGAATAAAAATTTTTCGAGGACAAGTGAAGTCTCTTTCCAGCTTCAAAGCCCTCAATAATGTAAGCTTCAATAAATAAGATATATATTAAATCATATCATTTATACAAATTTAAATACATTGGACAAACATTCAAGCATACATCATGTTTTATTAGTGATGCATCGGAGTGGGTGATTAGAACATTCAACATTCATCCAGCAGTACAACAAGCCTACAAGTCATAAGTAAAGTAAAGTAAAGTTTCAGCCTATAAATGTCCCACTGCTGAGCACAGGCCTCGTCTTATTTCTGACAGGGTTTTGGAGCTAGGAACAATCCGCCATGCTGCTCCAATGCGGGTTGGCGGACTGCACATGTCTTCGAAAAACTTTTCATTTCTCAGACATGCAGGTTTCCTCACAATGTTTTCCTTCACCGCCGAGCACGTGGTAATTCGGCATTAAAATTGCAATTAACAATTTTAGTGGTGCCGGCACCGGGAATTGAACCCAGGTCACTCGCGTTCTATGAAATTTAAAGCGAGCGCCTTGCTACTGAGCTACCGGTATATAAGATTTATATTACTCGTAAATCATATCATTTATATAAATTTAAGTACATTGGACAAACAATCAAGCATACATCAACTTTTATTAGTGATGCATTGGAGTGGGGTGATTCAACATTCATACAAGAAATATAAATTTCGTTTGTCAAACGAATTTTTTTTTAACAATCTACCACCGTTTCGTAATGACGGAGAAGAAACAGGCGAAAGAAAATCCTTAGGTATACTCTTTTTTGGAAACCTTTTTTTTTCTTAGTCAAAAATACATAATATATAAATTTACAAACAATGGTCTCATAGAAAACCAAAGCACGCTCCATATTATATTCAGAAGCGGGAAATCAATTGTTTGAAACCAATTCGGCCTGTGCTCAACAGTTATATATTTATAGGCTGTTACTTTGCATTTACAGTATGTCGTCTCGGTTGGCGCAGTGGTTAAACGCTTGACTTCTGCGCCGCGGGCCGCGGGTTCGATTCCCGCACGGGGCACATATTTGTATGACCTACAGATAGATGTTCCGGGTCTGGGTGTTCGTGCATGTGGAATTTATGTATGTAAAACGCACCCACGACACAGGAGAAATCCTACTGTGGGGCATCGTTTTTTTCAAAACAAAACAAAAAAAAACAGTATAATTTCTGGAATCTGTCAAAGTAGGTACCACCCCAGGGCCTGTTACTCTGCCGTGAAGCAGTGCTGTGAAAACATTACTGTTTCGGTTTGGAGGGCACAGTGAGCTAGTGTAATCACTGGGCATATGAGACTTAAGAACTGATCTCTCAGGGTGATGAGCACAGTGTAGTGTAACACAGAAATGGGTGACACAGCATTTGCTATGGGCTGACATTGCACTTACCATCAGGTGAACGTAACACATACATACAATCACGTCTATTTCCCATATAAGGGGTAGGCAGAGCCCACATAAGTAGCCCACTTTTCGCTCCCGTTGAAATCGCCTAGTAACCACGTCGCCGCCATTTTGGTACGAGTCAGAAAAAATCTTACTTATCATTCCGTTCCCACAAGCAGTACAGTGACCACATTGCATAGAATGCTGTTATTGTAAATGTATAAAGGCTGTCTGTACAATAGCTTAGTCCGCTCTTACGACACCTTGGTAGGAAAGAGCTATTGCTATTCAACTTTGCCTGCATTTTTACAGTGTACTTATAAATTAATTTTTTTTAGTCGGTTCACCATTTTCTTGTGCCTCCATTTTCGGTTCGTTCTTAAGATCCACAGCATGCACTTTCAAAGGCTTCTTCGACTCCTCATTTGTATTATCACTTGGCGCTACATTTATCTGATCATTGACATGTATTTTTAACCGTGGCGGTCGCGAAACATCAGTCAGTAGACATTCAGTCAAGTTCTGTAAAATAAATAATTATTTAGACAAATAAATAAAATTTAAGCATCTGTTTCTAATAACAAAATAACAGCTTTTTACTGAATGCTTATGAAAGTATATACGGTACTTATAAGAAAAACAATTTTTATAATTTTTGTCTGTCTTATCTCCAAAACAGCTGAACCGATTTTGACAGACTTTCACTGACAGATAACTGATATTATAGCAGGTAACTTAGGCTACTTTAATTTCTTAAAAATTATTAGGATTCCGCGCAAAAAAATTAAATCCTCAAAATCCGATTCACATAGGGAAGTATAAGTATAAATATAGTATAGAATATATGTATATAATCAATAAGATTCAACATTTTTACGCGGGTGCAACCGCGGAGCATAGGTAGTATGTTGAAAGATCATCACTTGAGAATGGCTCGACCGATTTCACTGATCATTATTTGTTGCGTTTGTAATTGTCCGAACAAAGTTTTATCGAAAAAAAATTTTTTTGAAAATTTACAGGAAAAGTTAGATATTTGGATGATATTTAAAACAAACATACATAAGTCACGCTTTTTTTTCCATATAAGGGGTAATCAGAGGAACATAGCCCATTTCTTGCACTCACGGAAAACCACAAAGAAATGTTCTGGTTTCACAGCACACACAGTGCTTGTTGGACACAGCATTTGTAATAGGCATACATTGCAATTACCATAGGGATTTGTGAAAAAACAGATGACATACAAAACTTGCATAAACAAACAAACATTACATTCCTTTTCCCCATATAAGGGGTAGGCAGAGACAACACTAAGACAAGACCCATGTGGGCAGGCTCATCGTTTCAGCTTATCATAGTCCAATGTTGAACATAGGCGTCTCCCATAGATAGCTTCAAAACATGGTCCTGAGCCACCTGCATCCATCAAATTCCCGCAGTCAGGACTAGCAGAGGGACCTCCAGAGACTGGGGGATGTTGTATCTGTAGCTCTATATTTTTGGGGGCATTCTGCCATAGTTGACATTCTTGGGAGGCAGGTTGGCAGCCACAGTTGTTTTATTGACATGTTTCATAAAATGCTGCTGCCCATCTCTCAATGTTCCTCTGTCGACTTTTAAGATACCCACAGTATAGATGTCACAGTATAGATGGCAGAGTAGAATAGAACCTAATTCTTTACAACTGAGGTATAGTAAGAGGCAAATAAGGTATAGAACATATAGCATTTATTTGTGCATAATAACACCGTAATATGTAATGCTGTCACTATACTGCTCTTGGAAATGCAATGGGGAAAAGGAATTTTTTGACTCTTCCAAAAACGGCTGCAACATGTCACTTTCTCCTTTAAAAGAATGATTTGTTTTAAAGGAGAAAGTGAGTGAGAAGCAAAACCTTCACCTGATGGTAAGTGCAATGTCTGCCCAAAATAAATTATTTGTCACCCAGTGTGAGTGCCACCATATTGCTTCCCTCATCACTTTTTAAATCTTATATGCCCAGTTGTTACACTAGCTCTGTGTCCTTCAGAGCGAAACACAGAAATATTTGCTCACTACTGCTTCATGGCAGAATAACTGACTGGGGTGTTACCTACCTAGATTTGGAATCTTACTGCCTGAAAAAATATAAAGATATTGAATAGTATTGGTTCTGATTCAAAATTTTATTTATAATCACCTCACTGGTGTACATCTGGAGGATTCCATATGAGTCCTTTACTTGTTCTCTAAAGGAGACTGCTTTCCTCAGCGTTACCTCACATTCCCAACATATAGTTACTGTTTTGGGCATACTGCAGAGCTGTAAAAATGAATAACATAATTTCAAATCACTCAACATGTATTGTCTTTCAGATGAACTCCAGATTTTGAAAGCCTATCTCTAACTGAACAATCTACACTATTGCAGGTTCTGGGAAGTCAATCAATCATTATTAACACTTTGATTTAAATATCACATACACTACAAACCAGCTGGGTTTCAAATCCAGGACCCGAGGCATAAAAATCAGTAAATCTGATTTTTAGGCCATGCATTGAATGTACTTCCCCAAAGATTGCCACAAAGCACAGTCCTTTTATGCCTCGACTTCCTAATTGGGCAGATTGTCGCACAATCCAGTCAATTGCGGTCACTGCATTAGTCAGTATGGGGTTGCACCTTAAGACCCTTCCTCTGCCAGGTCATCAGTTCTGCATACTATGTAGTAGACCGACTGCTTTTTCATATAGAAAATATTTATAATTCTGACAGTTTTTAAAAAAAGGTAGTTTTTCATTACAGCCCTTAAGATTTAAAACTGCGATCTACACTAATACAAAATATATACATTAAAATTTACGATTTATTTACTTACAGGAATTTGATCTAAGCAATCTAAATAATACTGTTTCAATTTTCCATTTGGAAGATCGCGTAAAGTTCGCGCTACACATAAACACGCCATACATAACAGATTCTTAGATACTTCAACTTTCGCCTCCATTGTTATTGATTTTTTGTATTATTCACAGTCAATACGGACAACATAGCATCATTTTGTTACTTTTTAAACGTTCTTCATAACTTTTTTCATTTATATCTTTATAAAATAACATAATACATTTTAAAAAACTATAATCTCCGAACGTTTATGTAAATGCTAAATTAAATTAGTAATCAATTAATGGCTTTAATAATCAAAATAATATAAAAAGATTGTCCAGTTTAATACAGTATAATAAGTGAAAGAATAATTTTTTTTTTTTCAAAAACAAAACAAACGGAACCCATTAAAGACTAGTGTTGTACTTGTTGCTCACAAGTTGCTCAGAACAAAGATTCACAGCATAGATTTGGATACAGGATTAAAAGATTCGAACATATATTGAAGTAGATTAACATTTTAATATAATTTTAAATTATAATTTTATTTTGCATCGATAATTATATACAAAGCAAAAAGATATTAACGATTATTGATTAGAACAAAAAATATATTGTTTGTTTTAATGTCTAAAAAGTAGTAATGAACAATAACTGAAATATCTCTACGATTTTTGCGTCTTCATTTTTTTCACTTGCAGCCCTAACCCAGAATAAACCAGCCAGCTAAACAGCCATTTTGTAATGTCGTAGAAGTATTGAAAGTTGTTCATCAATTTTCGTCTATTTTACATGGGAGTATTACTTTTTGTTATGATTTGAAAGTTAATTCGTATTGTTTTAATTGTCTTTAAAATACTCAAAATACTTGATTTGAATGTGTCAAAATGGAGCAAGACGTAGATAATGTCCCTAGTAATATCTGCAATACCTGTCTTAGTTCAGACCGTGATTTAATTATTATAAACAGAAATTCGGAAATTTACCAAATATTTCGACTGTTAATGTATGATTTCGCGGGTGACACAGTGAGTATTTAAAACTTTTACAAACTTTTTATGCCTTTCTTTGATTGAAAATACAATTTACGATTTATATAAATGTTTTAAATAATTAGACGCATTGCATACTTCCTGGATATGTCAACGCACTCCATAATATTGAAATTTTTATTTTTATTTGAAATGGTTTTAATTTTATATCACTTTCTCTAGACATTGCAAATTGTTATTATTAAAAATAAATAAATCATTATGTATTTATGTGAATAAATATTATCGGTACTTTAGGCGCAGTGGCTTCGACTGATTAGCATAGGGTCGCAGATTCGATTCCTGCATGGAAAAATAGTTGCATAAAGATAGTTGTTCTGCTGGGTGTTTGTCAAATATACGAGAAATCCTAATTTTAAGTAATTTAAAAAAATGTATACTTCTAAAAAAAAATCAAACAGGCTTTTTTAACTTTTCAATAAGACTTATTTTTAATGGAAATTTTGATGAAGATAAACTTACAAGAATATTGTGTGTGTGAAATTGAAGTGAGGCTGAGCTGGACTGTATTACTGCTAGTGTAATTATAGGGCATATGAGACTTAATGACTGATGTTACAGGTTGATGGGTGTAGTGTGGTGCCACACAGAAACATTCTGGGTGACACAGCATTTGTTATGGGCAGAGTGCACATGCTACCAGTGGAACAAGCTGCTTGCCTATTAAATTTGTTGAATAAAGTTGTTAAGAGTATCTGGCTTCTACACAGCATGGCCTGAGTTGTAATCCCAGCCGCAGCCAACATTTGTGCATAAATGCACATTGCTTTTTAGGTCTGGTAATGTAAAATTTGTTGGCAAATTCCACACTACTGGAAAGAACCTAGTGTAGAGCACCGCTTTTTAAACTCAGACCAACATTAATGAACATTATTATATACATATTTCTTATCCAAACTAATATAATAAATGTGAAAGTAAGTCTCTCTGTACCTCTGTCTGTTTGTAACCTTTTGACGACCCAACTGCTGAATGGATCTTGACGAAATTTGGCACACAGATAGCTTGCATCCTGGAGACGGGCATAGGATACTTTTTATCCTGGGAAATCAAATAGATCTCACGGAATATTTAAAAAACCTGTATCCATACGGTTGAAGACATGGGCATCAGCTAGTAATATGTCCAATTTTGTT
Source organism: Luehdorfia chinensis (assembly GCA_019845155.1). NCBI lineage: Eukaryota > Metazoa > Arthropoda > Insecta > Lepidoptera > Papilionidae > Luehdorfia > Luehdorfia chinensis. Next base: position 1,449,429 of record JAHVAK010000072.1, read on the forward strand.
AATTATTCATAAACAACTGGTTTGCAAAAAACATGTCTGTATTTGCGAAGTCCTTTGTAGTTTTTTCTGGGAAACAATAATTTTTTGGTTGACTTCACAAATATTTATTTTATTGTCAGCTGAATGAGACACGAGAGACAACACAATGGGTGTGTTGGGAATGTCTCGCTCTCTTGAGGAGATTTAAAAAATTCAAGAAACAGGTGCACACAGCTCAGGAGCACCTGAGAGTCCTTGGCTTGAGTGGATCCCAAGAGGTATACTTGTTGTTATATGAAAGTTGTAGGCATAATGGGCCATAACTCTATTAGTATCTTATATGTAAAATAAAGTAGTTCCAGGAAAGTCTGATGGAGACCCTAACTATTGACGAGGAGCAGCAATAACAACTAATCCATCTGCCAAGCTTACTGATTATGGCAAATACGCCCAACTTACCTGACTTCTGGACCACACTTTCTGGGTTCGAATCTCGGCCGGAGCAAACAATTGTTGAAATGAAATGAAATAAGAAAGTGTGGGATGACGTTTCAAGGTTGAATAGCATTGGTGTGGTATCAACATAGATAGATCTCTGCAAATGAATCCTACCTAAGAGGCATAATAAAAAATAATAAAGTAACAGCCGCCTATAAATGTCCCACTGCTGAGCACAGGCCTCCTCTCATTTCTGAGTGGGATTTGGAGCCATGAAGAGTCCGCCACGATGCTCCAATGCAGGTTGATGGACTTCACATGTCCTTGAAATATTTTTATTTTGTTTTTTTCTCACGACATTCTCCTTCACCACTGAGCATGTGGTAAATCACTTAAAATTGCAAAACTATGTTAGTTATGCCGACACCAGGGATCAAACTCAGGTCACTCGCGTACTATGGAATCTTAATGCGAGCGCCCGGCTCCTGAGCTACCACGGCAAATCATAAACAATAATTGAAGCATTACATAGCTAGTTGTTCCTAGCTCCAAAAACCCTCTCAAAAATGAGAGGAGGCCTGTGCTCAGCAGTGGGACATTTATAGGCTGAAACTTTACTTTTTTTTACTTTATAGCTTGTTGTTCTAACAATTTTTTTTATATCTTGTTTTACAGTCCACAACAGATCATACGTATTTATCACAGTCGCTGTCACCACTGGAGTCTTCGACGAAAATGGGCTACGACAAAATTTACTTCGACTACACTACCAAATTAACACAGGAATGGTCACCGCAGTATATCGCAATAAGCACTTCGGATAATATCAAAAATGAGCAGTATGATGTTGCACAGGTTGTGAGAGAGAATATAAATTTGGAGCTAGATAGTCAGATATTAGGAGGTGAGTTTAAACAAACACCGGCATTTGTGGTCTTTATTTTTCATATCACTATGCTGTCTAGGTAGGTACCACCACAGTGCCTGTTATTCTCCTGTAATGCAGTAGTGTGCAAACATTACTGTGTTTCAATCTGTAGGGCACTGTAAGCTAGTTTAATTAATGAGCATATGGGGCTCAGACTTTTTTTTTTATTGTATAAAGTGACGAAACGAGCAAAACGTTCACCTGATGGTAAGTGCAACGTCCGCCCACAACAAATGCTGTGTCACCCAGAATATTTCTGTGTGACACCACACTGCGCCCGTCACCCAGAGACATCAGTTCTTAAGTCTCAAATGCCCAGTGATTACGCTAGTTACCTGATCTCTCAAGGGTAGACCCCTTGAGACAGCGCAGCGATGACACACAGAAATGTTCTGGGTGATTGCTATAGGAAGATGTTGTTCACATCAGATGAATGTTTTGCTTGTCTTGTCACTTCCTCCTATAAAAAAAATTGTGTTACAATAGCTGGCTCTTCTTTATTCCTTCAATTGTTTATTTCCAGGTATAGTTATTGATAACCCAGGAACAGTGATACCCCCTCATATTGTCATCAATGCTGAAACGTTGGTGACCCAGGAATCGTACAAAGATGATAACTATGTGCTGCCTGACCTCACCATAAGGTATTCATTTATAACATTCTAATTGAAGAATACACTACTAATAACACCACACTGGTGGTAGGATACCTATGCAGGAATCCGCCTAGTTAAGTACCAACCCAGGGCAGTTATCCTGCTGTGAAGCAGTACTGTGCAAACATTGATGTGTTTCTTCGGTCCAGCCTGGCTGAGACTTGGCTGGATAAATGTACACTATTTCATACTAATTATATAATAACACTAGCTGCACCGCGCGGTTTCACTCGCATAAAATAAGCCGACATGACTGCGCCATACTTAAGGCTGCATCAAGGAGCTTATTGTTTGGAACGCTGCCTTTCCTTTGACTAATGGCCGTTTTGACATTTGTCCGCTCATGAATTTTCATTATAAGAAAACGAAGGAAGCTTCTTAAGCCCCTGAAATATTGTAGCCTAAAGCCTTCTTTAATAAATGGGTCATCTAATGCAAAAAGGATTTTCCAAATTGGATAAGTATTTTCTGAGATCATCGCGTTCAAACTTACAACTACACGCCTTTTTTCCATAAAAAGAGAAGGCAGAGGCTACTCACGACACTTACCTTTTGCCCTTGTGGGACACGAGACGTTACTGGTGGTAAACGTTGCCGCAATGGTCAAAACTTCTTACTCCCCATTGCATTCCCACAAGCAGTACAGTGACAGCATTGCATATTTCTGTTATTCTGCACAAATAAAGGCTGTCCGGTGTCTGTACAATACCTTAGTCGCGTACGACACCTCGTTAGGAAAGAGGTGCTATTGCTATATAGAGGTGAGTGCTATTGTACTCTGCTGGATACCTATCAGATATAATCGGAAGCATACATACATACATAAGATCACGACTGTATCCCATAAGTGGTAGTCAGAGACTGGGCACTCACTGCAAAAACAGATGACTGCCACAATCCATGTTTCACCAAAACAATATAATGCACTTGATGTGATAGGTGGTGAGCCCATCGCCTCCATTCGCTGTTGGGTGCACAGTGCAGTTTAATTCCTTACTCGACTTTTACTAGATCCATTGGAGTAAATGGTAGTATTCTTTTAACGAGCCGCCACCACAATGAACTGAACAAATCTGTCGTTATATGCGGATACTTTAATATTAATCTACTAGAAGCTTCTTTCATTGGTATTAAATTCAGTTCTTTATTTAAATAATACAATCTTGATAACATATTTTTATAGTCAATGCGAATTACTGAGTCTAGTGCAACTTGTTTAGGCAATATTTTAATATTTTATTTTATTCGGAAGCAGACTTGTCTAAATGGTGACGAAACATCATCATCATCATCATTTCAGCCTACTATAGTCCACTGTTGAACATAGGTCTCCCCGATAGATTGCCACAAAACACGGTCCTGAGCCACTTGCATCCATCGACTTCCTGCAAAACCGTGCAGGTCCTCGCTCCATCTAGTGGGGGGTCGCCCCACACTGCGGTTGCCGGTACGAGGTTGTCACTCGAGAACCTTTCTTCCCCAATGGTTGTCGGTTCTCCGAGCTATATGGCCGGCCCATTGCCACTTCAGCTTGCTGATCCTTAGGGCTATGTCGGTTACTCTGGTTCTCTAGCGGATAACATCGTTATGCGAACTGAACAATGATACATATGATTTTTTAATTCCAGCAGCCAGACGGTAGATACGAAATCAGATGTGCTCCAAATACAAGGGAACAAAACGATGACAGCTCGTGAAGACAAGACTGATCTAAAAGCTGGATACATAACAGAGTATATAAATGGAGAAGACATGTTGGTTTTTGGGTAATTTTTTTATGGTTTTTATGTTGTGTCCAAATGATGGAAAGTGGTGAATGTGCCTCATTTATGGCCGGATTCAGAAATGTGAGGGCCCTGGGAGAACAAAGGCCCCTAATTGTTTCAAATATATACAATCACGCCTTTTCCCATATGGGGTAGGCAGAGTCAACACACGTGGTCTTCTTTTGCCCCCGCGTGAAACGAAACGTGACGGGTGGTTCCACGTCGCCACCGTTTTGTTACGAGTCAATTTGAATTACACTTAATTCTTTCTCCCCATTGCATTCCCACGAGCGTATATTCACACCATTGCATAATATGGTGTTTTTATGCCAGTAAAGGCTGTCCGTACAAAAAGTTTCAGCCTATAAAATGTCCTGTCCTGTGTTACTGAGCACAGGCCTCCTCTCATTTCTGAGAGGGTTTTTGGAGCTAGGAAGAATCCGCCACGCTGCTCCAATGCGGGTTGGCGGACTTCACATGTCTTCGAAATATTTTTAATTTCTCAGACATGCCGGTTTCCTCACGATGTTTTCCTTCACCGCCGAGCACGTGGTAAGTAAGTCAGCACTTAAAATTGCAATTAACAATTTTAGTGGTGCCGGCACCGGGAATCGAACCCAGGTCACTTGCGTACTATGAAATGAAAAGCGAGCGCCTAGCCCCTGAGCTACCACGATCCGTACAATAGGGTAAGTTATTCTGCCGTGAAGCAGTAGTGTGCAAACATTGCTGCGTTTTGGTCTGAAGGGCACTGAGAGCTAGTGTAATCACTGGGCATGTGCGACTTAAGAACTGATGTCACAGGGGGACAGGCGCAGTGTGGTGCCACACAGAAATATTCTAGTCTCGTCCCTTTCTCCAATCCCATGAGCTTTAAACAAGCTTAAATTGAATAAAGAAATTATATCTTCATAAAAAATAGTAACATACAAAGCCTTATGGATCACATACCTAAAAGGGGCAAATGATGGCCAGTTTGTAGAATCAGCAGACTTTGGGGAAGAAAGTTCCTACAGGTGTAGCGCTGTATCTTTCTTGCAGAGTACTTAATATTATGTAGGAAGCCGCCACTGTCAAGAACGCTTACTAATCTTTTCACGGTTTAAGTTTTTTTTTATTGTTATACAATAGCAAAACGTTCACCTGATGGCAAGTGCAACGTCCGCCCACAACCAATGCTGTGTCACCCAGAATATTTCTGTGTCCATACACCACACTGCGCCCGTCACCCTGAGACATCAGTTCTTAAGTCTCATATGCCCAGTGATTACGCTAGCTCACAGTGCCCTTCAAACCGAAACACTTTGCTTGCACACTACTGCTTCACGGCATAATAACTGGCCCTGGGGTGGTACCTACCTAGACGGATTCCTGCATAGGAATCCTACCACCAGTAAGTTTAAAGATGGCGTAAGTGCCTGTGATAGTAGCTATAATCTATTTTAATATGTCTTTTCATAATTGTTCATGTATAAACTGTGTTGCCTTAAAATCATATAAATTGGAAATTAAAATATTTTTTTTAGGTAATAATTAGTAATAGTAGGATGACCAGGCCAAGTCTGTTAGTCATGTAGATAACTGGTTACTATGCTTTTTGATAATCCGGACGTGGACAGATACTGAGAAGTAGCCATCAATGGTGACTGAATGTATGATTTCCGAATTTCAGTCCGATGCCAGACCACAAAGCAGATGCTCTCCCAGTGCAAGAGAACAAACCGACGGAATTCAGCGAGGACAAGCCAGATTTGAAGGCTGGTTATACAACAGAGTATATGAGCGAAGAGGACATGTTGGCTTTCAGGTGAGTGTTGATTTAGTGTAGGGGACTCTCTACTACATGGAGCGACGACCTGCATCGTTTTGCTGGTAGACGATGATGATTTAAAGGGGACATCCATTGTCTCACTATCATCCTAATGGTAAATGTCACTACATTCAATAAAAGGCTTCAAAATTAATAAAATTGTTAATTAAAATTTCAATCACGCCTTTTCCCCACAAGATGTAATCAGAGACCACACCCGTAGTCCATTTTCCGCCCCCGCAGGAAACGAGACGTAACGGGTGGCGAATAGTTTTTTTTGTAAGAAAATGTGATGACTACATGCACCACCTTCCCAATAACAAATACTGTGTCACTCAGAACATTAAATATAAAATTGTGATGATACATCAATAATATTTACCCTGTTTTGCTTGCTGCTCGAATCACGATACTCGCACGCACACACACACATACCACCCTATAGAGGGAAAGATCGCCTGGACGGGGCATAACGCTTTTTACTTACGTGACGATTTCTACTAGTTCATTCCGAAAGAACTTCGTTTCAAAAATATTTCTTTATATTGATTTTATTTTTCAGAGAGGAGGCAAAGCAAAAGATTCAGTACGCCAATGCAGTTTACAGATGTGAGCTTTGCATCATTGGTTTCTACAATCAGCATCAGGTTGAGGAACACTACGTGTCGGCGCACAATCCTGTGAGTACGATTATATTGTAGACAGTAATGCTGTGACAACCTTACTTTGCGTTTCATTGTTATATTTTTAAAGGTAATTTAGTCTTGTGATTGTTGTCACTGTGAAATACATTATTATTATTTTTTTTTATTTCATAAAAGTGACGGAACGAGCAAAACGTTCACCTGATGGTAAGTGTAACGTTTGCCCATAACAAATACTGTGTCACCCAGAAAATTACTGTGTGACACCACACTGTGCCCGTCGCCCTGAGACATCAGTTCTTAAGTCTCACATGCCCAGTGATTACGCTAGCTCTCAGTGCCCTTCGAAACGAAACACAGCAATGTTTGCACACTACTGCTTCACGGCAGAATGACTGGCCCTGGGGTGGTACCTACCTAGACGGATTCCTGCATAGGAATCTTACCACCATCAAATATATATATATTATGTATAAAAAGTTGTAGGTAAATCATCATATACAGCCCTGGCCAAAAGTCGTTTCTCGAAAGTGTTTTTATTGTGGCAACGCTATAGCTCAATTAATTCTTCAAAATTAAGGATTAAAACGGAATTTAAAAGATAAAGTTGTCTGCTATTGACGAAAAATATGCAAATAGCTTAAAATTAATGTTTTCGTTAAAAAAAATACAGAGAAAAGCTTTAATGTAGAAAGCACCATCTGTTGACAATCTGTTCAACTAACATGCACTACAGCTTGTTGCAAGGTAGATGGCGCCGTCTATTCATGATCACGATACTGTGGGATATATTTGCAACGGTTAACTAGTTAATTTTATACTTATTTTTAAGAAGAAATTTTTAAAAATTTTTGTAATCCTTGACCGGTGCTATAAATGTAATGAATTTTCCGATTCAATTTGCACCCATTTCCGGATATCCCATTAGATTGAAATTTTGGAAAGTTTAGGATCTCAGCTCATCAGCTAATTGCTGTTCTAGTGTGTTCATGATTTTTCAATTTCAATTTTACTGTCAATTTTTATGTCATATTCAAATCAATTTAATGTAAAGTAGCTTCCTATAAATATCCCACTGTGGAGCACAGAGCCCGTCCGCGATTTTCGGATGCGTATAGGCGACTCTCATTGTAAATGTTTTTAGTTTTTCTTTCACATATCACTGAGGTATTTATCTTTAACCAACCGCAACCGAGTGGCGGCTTAAGAGAATCTACCACCCCGTCTCTTCCCGTGGGTGTCGTAAAAGTCGACAGAGGGAAAATTAAACACAGAAGATGGGCAGCAGCATCTTCCTGGGATATCTGTACAAATAAACTGTGGGTGCCAACTCTCCTGTCTAGCGCGGCAACTATGGCAAACTCTTCCCAACATGTAAGCTTCAAACATTTGTGGGTAACTATGGGGGAGGCCTATGTTCAGCAGTGAACTAGTGATAGGATGATGGTGATGAACGTAACACAAAGTAAACGTTGCAGAGAGCGGGCACCGTGGCGTGCAAAGTGTGCTTCGCTTACGTGGAGGAGGAGAAGCAGCCGCAGCACGTAAGAGCACACTACCTGCGGCACGTGTGCCGACTGTGCGGACACACAGAGCAGCACGCACAGCTCGCACACGCACACGCGCAGCGGCACCGCAACAAGAGGCCGCCCGCCGCGCTCATACAGATCGCCGACGTGCCCGCACACACGGTCAGTCTGTCCACACGCACGCACACAGCGACACCGCGCTCATACAGATCGCCGACGTGCCCGCACACACGGTCAGTCTGTCCACACGCACGCACACAGCGACACCGCGCTCATACAGATCGCCGACGTGCCCGCACACACGGTCAGTCTGTCCACACGCACGCACACAGCGACACCGCGCTCATACAGATCGCCGACGTGCCCGCACACACGGTCAGTCTGTCCACACGCACGCACACAGCGACACCGCGCTCATACAGATCGCCGACGTGCCCGCACACACGGTCAGTCTGTCCACACGCACGCACACAGCGACACCGCGCTCATACAGATCGCCGACGTGCCCGCACACACGGTCAGTCTGTCCACACGCACGCACACAGCGACACCGCGCTCATACAGATCGCCGACGTGCCCGCACACACGGTCAGTCTGTCCACACGCACGCACACAGCGACACCGCGCTCATACAGATCGCCGACGTGCCCGCACACACGGTCAGTCTGTCCACACGCACGCACACAGCGACACCGCGCTCATACAGATCGCCGACGTGCCCGCACACACGGTCAGTCTGTCCACACGCACGCACACAGCGACACCGCGCTCATACAGATCGCCGACGTGCCCGCACACACGGTCAGTCTGTCCACACGCACGCACACAGCGACACCGCGCTCATACAGATCGCCGACGTGCCCGCACACACGGTCAGTCTGTCCACACACACGCAACACACACACACACACACACACACATAGCGAAACAACGCTCATACAGATCGCCGACGTGCCCGCACACACGTTCAGTCTGTCCACACGCACACAACGGCACCACACTCATTCAGATTGCACAGTGGTCATTGACCTCTCCAGTCGTTAACCAGAAATTCCCCAAGTTTATCTCTGCTGACTAAACTACTTAGTTTTAGACGGTTTTTCGGTATTATGATTTTCCGTAGACGACCCTCCTGTCTGTTTCATAATCACTTCAACATGAACCTCCAATTAAATTCGCATGTAGAGCACTTAAAAAGATCTTCTGTTTTAGAGCCGGAAAAAGAAACAGAAAGAGGAAGCTTCTACCCATAAGCCTGGAAAGCAAGACCTAAGAAAACTTCTATCCAAGACGACAATAGTCGCTTACAAGTGTTTAGAGTGCGATATGTTCTTCAAGTAAGTGTAATGATGTTCATTTTTGACAGCGTCGGTTCCTGATCCGAAGAACACCTGGTCGAGGTCTGGGTTCTCATTCGACCAAAGCTTATATTTGCAAACTTGATCTTTGGTCTAGATTAATTTCAGCAATTGTATTGTATTCTAAAATTAGATTTTTTGTGACCCTATCTCTGGTCTGTGTTTCTCAGGTGTTATTGCCTAAACGTCATTGTCAAGAAAGACATTGTGTTCGCATTGGTATTTTGTAAAGTAATCACTTTCAAAATTATTACTTAAAGCACCATACACTATTTATGTAGTAATAAACCATGCGTACACAATGATTTAGCCTGTGAAGATATAACTTAACTTATCATAACTTCTGTCTATTAATTGTAATATTTTGGCATAACATGAACCGGCTAGCCGACCAATAAAAATCCGACTCGGAGGACCAACTTTTCTAAATTAACTGTAATAAGGAATAGTGTTTATTGGGGGCCTTTAATTGTTTGTCTAAGTGTAATAATATTTCTTCCATTTCTGTTTATTTTTAGACAGAGTAGTTTTCATTTGTTTCCAGAAATTCCCGAGCGCGGAAGACACATGTAGCGCGGTACCATAGAGAGGGTCTACAGTGCGACCATTGTAAGAAGAGATTCGTTAACAGAACCACACTGGCCACCCATCTCAGGTAAATACCGTTGACAGCTCTAGTCATTCCTGTCATTTATATAAAACTAATTTTACAAATTTTATCGACTTTATTTTAACAATTTATAACCTGACGTTTCGAGCGCTTTACAGCAATCATGGTCACGGGAGGACTGAGAACTGACTGTAACAGATGTCCCGATATCATTGTTAATCCGGGGTACCTCCAGCTTTTAATTATTATTTTTGGTCCGATCTACGCAAAAAGTGCATCCATAGCCCATAAACAGTTCAATAGTATATTAAAGTCACTGCGGTCACACAATCTCTCTTTCTTTTTGGAGTAACTATTGGGGGATTCTGAGATCACTAAGGTATGCGTGCTGAATCGCGATTACTGTTTTCAAATCTCTACTATTATCTGACACAGCATCCCAGCTAAATCCAACGAAATCTCAATAAGAGTTAACTAAATATATCTATTGCCGTGTGGTAGCGGCTTAAGAGAATCTACCATCCCATCTCATCCCGTGGGTGTCGTAAAAGTCGACAGAGGGAAAATGAAAACCAGGAGATGGTCTGCAGCATCTTCCGGGAACATCTGAATAAATAAACTGCAGTTGCCAACCTGCCTGCCAAGCGTGGCAACTATGGCAACCCCCCCCCCCCCCCATGGGGGCTGTTAACTTTTGTGGCAATCTATGGGGAGGCCTATGTTCAGCAGTGACTAGTGCTAGGCTGAAACGACGAAATATATCTATTGTATCTACTAGAGACAACAATGGTGCCCCGATGCAGGCTTTCAAACATAACACATGGAGAGTGTTCCGAGGAGTTGCTCGCATTAGTTCTGCTAAATTCCACACATTGCGGCACAGCACAGAATTTCATCAGCATCACCTGCATGACTGCCACTCCAATACTGTGCACTTTGCTAGAAATTTTCTGCCACGCACAGCTACTTTGTGGAATCTGCCGTCGCCAGCGATTGTTTCGGGCCGATTTTAGGGACCTTCAAGAAAAGAGTCTACACCTTTCTCTAAGGCCGGAAACTCACCCGGAATTCCTCTGGTATTGCGGATGTTCATGGGCGGCGAGGATCGCTTACCATTTATACACTTGCTCGTTTGCCCCCTCTTCTGTACTAAAAAATCTTTGAGACGGTAGTGGAGGCCAGAAATAGTCAAGTGTGGATTGCCGGACCTCACATGTCCGCGAAATTTCCTCGCCATGTTCTCCTTCACCGCTGAGAATTTAAAGACGACCTAGGTGAAACTACCTCTTCTTCCTTCCTCCTCTATTGAACTTTCTCAAATTGACTTTGCAGACTACACGAAGGGCCGCCACCGCGCGAGGAGTGCCAGATCTGCCACAAGATGGTACGCGTCATACAGCTGAAGTACCACATCCAGCGGCACCAGGACAAGAGCCGGTACGAGTGTACCGACTGCAAGAAGGTGTTCTCCCACCTGACGACGTACCATGCGCATCTGAAGTACTCGAGGGCGCACGCTTCCGAACATGTGTTCAAGTAAGAAGTTTCTTTAAAAGTAAAGTTTCAGCCTATAAATGTCCCACTGCTGAGCACAGGCCTCCTCTCATTACTGAGAGAGTTTTGGAGCTAGGAAGAATCCGCCACGCTGCTCCAACGCGGGTCGGCGGACTGCACATGTCTTCGAAATATTTCTTATTTCTCAGACATGCCGGTTTCCTCACGATGTGTTCCTTCACCGCCGAGCACGTGGTAAATCAGCACTTAAAATTGCAATTAACAATTTTAGTGGTGCCGGCACCGGGAATCGAAGCCAGGTCACTCGCGTACTATGAAATTTAAAGCGAGCGCCTAGCCCCTGAGCTACCACGGCTCTTTGAAAAGTTTCTTTGGTATATCTAAATAATTTACTCATGGCAGGATTCCTATCCAGGTATCCCTCTAGGCAGGTACCATTCTTCTTTTAATTCTGGTCTCTCTCAATAGAATTCTGCCTATGTCAAGTCAGTCACGGGAGTGACAATAGATAATACAAAATTTCGATCAACAGTAAATTGATAGTTGAGTTTTACTGAAGATCTGCTGGACCGATGGAGACAAAACGAAAGTACAATTCTGGTCTTAAATTCAATTCTCCAATCACAAGCACTTGCTCCATAATAAACTAGCAATATTAAACATCAAAACGTAAACTATACCACTATTTATTATTTACTGGTGGTAGGATTCCTATGCAGGAATCCGTCTAGGTAGGTACCACCCCAGGGCCAGTTATTCTGCCGTGAAGCAGTAGTGTGCAAACAGTACTGTGTTTCGTTTTGAAGGGCACTGTGAGCTAGCGTAATCACTGGGCATTTGAGACTTGAGAACTGATGTCTCAGGGTGTCGGGCGCAGTGTGGTGTCACACAGAAATATTCCGGGTGACACAGCATTTGTTGTGGGCGCACGTTGCACTTACCAACAGATGAACGTTTTGCTCGTTTCGTCACTTTGTACTATAAAAAAAATACAATTAAATCACTACCGTTACTTTTCGAGTTGGCACCAGAACTCCCAGTGCCAGTTATTATCCCGTACCAGCACTGATACATGACAGTCTATAGACCGACAGATAGTCGTAGATTTCAGTGCATCATTTTCTCTTTTTGCCGTGTGGTAGCGGCTTAAGAGAATCTGCCACCCTATCTCATCCCGTGAGTGTCTTAAAAGTCGACAGAGGTAAAATGAAAACCAGGAGATGGGCAGCAGCATCTACCTGGAAAATCTGTATAAATAAACTGCGGTTGCCAACCCGCCTGCCCAGAGTGGTGTCTATGGCAAAATCCCCTCAAGGTCAGAGCTTCAAACTTTTGTGGCAATGTATGGGGGAGGTATATGTTCAGTAGTGGACTAGTGATAGACTGAAATGATGATGATGATTTTCTCTTTTCTGTCTTTAAAAGATAGAGCTTTATTAGTGGTTAGACTATTATAATGCTAAAATTAAAGCTGGACCGCGTGTTGCATAAAAAAGCATGTTCTGATCCAATTTTGTCGCCCCTGCCTTGCATAACAAATGAAATTTTAGAATAAACAAAGTCATCGGTGAACGATGGGCAGAAGAGTTCCACGTGCCTAAAGGTTTGGAATGAAGACTCCATTTTAATCATTTAGACTTGATTGTGCTGATTGTTCAAACGGCGGTCTTAATTCCTTGTGGTATTTTGTGCAAAACGCTCACCTGATGGTAAGTGCAACGTCTACCCATAACAAATGCTGTGTCACCCAGAAAATTTCTCTGTGACACCACACTGTGCCCATCACCCTGAGACATAGGTTCTTAAGTCTCATATGCCCAGTAATTACGCTAGCTCACAGTGCCCTTCAAACCGAAACACAGTAATGTTTGCACACTACTGCTTCACGGCAGAATAACTGGCCCTGGGGTGGTACCTACCTAGACGGATTCCTGCATAGGAATCCTACTACTACTACTATTTTCTACCAGTCAACCAGAGTTAGTGTGAGAAGCGTGTACGGCTGTGGGCAGGTGCGAAAAACATTGTCAAATGCATTATAAATATGTTTATAGAGAAACATAAACATACATATACAAAGTAATATAAGGATATAATATAAAAAATAAAGATCAAGTTAAATTGAGTGTCCGATGAACTCGAATAGTGCAGTTTCAACTTTGCGTACATCTCCATCCATTTTGCTGAAAAATAAACAATTTTCCACGTTTTGCCTGTTTCTGCCGATTGGCATAATGGTTCATGCGGTGAGTAGCTCGTTGAAACTAATGATAGAAGTTTTTCCAATGACTAAGACAAAATAAGAACCAGAAAATTTCAATGATATTGTCGTGATTTCATTATTTCTACCTTTGTGATATTTATAATTAGTGTAATAATATGTCAACGTTGGCATAGTGGTTTGGTATGGTTAAAACGAAGGCGGAAGTCACAAGGATGCAAAAAAAAAATGTTAATTTCCATAACGAAGTAACAGAAAAAAATTGGGTATTACGCTGTATGGTATCAGTGACTGTCAGAACGAAACAGTAATGTTTGCACACTACTGCTTCGCGGCAGAATAAAGCCCTGCATAGGAATCCTACATGTTAAAACAATATTTAATAATTCAGCTAAACTCTCACTTTCTCTGGTGGCCATAGAACTAAAACTAGTCACGTCTCCAGGTACCCGTGCCCGATGTGCAACAAGGGCTACCCGACCAAAGAGGCGATGCAAGACCACTTCAACTATCACCACCTTGGCAAGACCTCACACAAATGTCCAGTCTGCAATAAGGTAGTATACCTCAACACTGGGATTGTAACCCTCTCTCCTCATGCAGCACACTATACACCGCTCCTATGCTATACACTGCCACACTAACACTCGTTCTTAATGCACTGCGCTACACTGTAGAAACATCAGCTCTCTTCATACTCTACACTACACAACACACTACGAAACAACATTTCAGCCTGTCTTAGTCCACTGTTAAACATAGGACTCCCCCATACATTGCCACAAAACCTGTCCTATGCCATCTGCATATATTAACTTTCCGCAAAACAGTGCAGGTCGTCGTTACATCTAGTGGGGGGTCGCCCTACACTGACATATGCTCTCTCCATACTGACACATACACTCTCTTCATTACAATAATACATGCATTTTCTACACTTTACTTACGCATGCGTTCTCCATACCCCACACTACACTAACATACCATCTCCATACTCTACACTACACTATCACATGATCTGTCCATACTATACACTATACTAACGTATCCTCTCCATACTCTACACTATACTAACGTATCCTCTCCATACTCTACACTACACTAACATTACTTCTCCATACTCTACAATATACTAACATATCCTCTCCATACCCTACATTACACTTACATAACATCTCCATACTCCAGACTATACTAACGTATCCCCTCCATACTCTACACTACACTAACATTACATCTCCATACTCTACACTATACTAACGTATCCTCTCCATACTCTACACTACACTAACATTACTTCTCCAAACTCTACAATATACTAACATATCCTCTCCATACCCTACATTACACTTACATAACATCTCCATACTCCTGACTATACTAACGTATCCCCTCCATACTCTACACTACACTAACATTACATCTCCATACTCTACACTATACTAACGTATCCTCTCCATACCCTACATTACACTAACATAACATCTCCATACTCTACACTAGCACATCTTCTACAAGCAATACACTAACCCTATCTTATGCACCACACTAACACCAGCTCTGTTCATGCATTAACACCTGCTCACATCATGTAGCAACCACATATATCAGGATTAGTCTGTGGGCCGGATCTGTTCATCAGAGGACTATAACGAGCTGATAAAGATCTCTCTTCCAGCCGATAGCTTCAAAAGCGAATGTGGAGAAGCACATGATGCGACTGCATGGCGAGAAGAAGGAGAAGCCGAGGAACCATGTGTGTCAGCAATGCGGAAAGGCCTTCACTGTAAGTATAACCATGTTCAGAAAGCTGTGGTGGTATTCTTTTTTTTTTAGATAAAGTGACGAAACGAGCAAAATAATCCTGTGTGGTACCACACTGCGGCCGTCACCCTAAGACGTTAGTTCTTAAGTCTCATATGCCCACTAGCTCTCAGTGCCCTTCAGACCGAAACACAGCGACGTTTGCACACTACTGCTTCACGGCAGAATAACTGGCACTGCAGTGGTACCTACCTACACGAATACCTGCATAGAATTCCCGCCACCACCAGGAATTTGTTGTCGCCAAAAGTCCGACTCCAAGTTTTCAATTTCAACAAATGACATGAGTGGCTTATGCTAACAAAAGTATGAAATAAATGTTTATTTTTTTGATTTGATCAATAATTCTTTGAAATACAGCGTCAATTATTGTTTTGATCTTGATAAATATAATAGGAAACACTATACTGTATTCTATCTCATAATCTAGCGGGCTGAATCCCATACATGTATATGTTTGTCTCTTCGCTTTTTCGTTCCATCGAGTTACAAATCATCAACGATTCTAAAGAAGTTTTCACTCTCATTACCTCGCGGGCTAAGTCCTATAGATGTATATGTTTGTCCCTTCCTAGTTTCGGTTTTTCGTTCCATCGAGTTTCAAATCATTAACGATTCTAAACAAATTTTCACTTAAAAACTTCACTATACAGTTTACGCCATATCGCCGATAGATGTCACTGTAAGAAATTTCATTTCAGGACAAGAAAGCCCTAAACCAACACGAAGTCATCCACTCCGGAGAAAGGCCGTTATCCTGCGACATCTGCCAGCAGACTTTCAAGCAAAAAGCGTCCTTATACACACACAAGAAGAGGGTTCACAATGTGGTGCCCGCGAAGCGAGTCGTCGAGTTCATGGAAACGAAGAAGGGAGACACGTAGGGCAGGAAAAATGATAAGAGTTTCCGCTGAAGAGCCGTAGTAGCTAAGGGCCAGCGATCCCATTAAATTTCACGAGTGACCTGGGTTCGATCCCCGGCACCGGCACTAACAAATATATTCTTGCGATTTAAAGCATGCATGTGGAAAAATTGTTCCCATGTAAGAAATGAGAGGAGGCCTGTGCTCAGCGGTGGGACTGATTATGTTAGCGTTGAGCGTCTTATTTCTTTGAATTGAACACACAGACTGCTCGTTCAATGATATAATAGTGATCGCACCGTGGATTTAGACCTATTTTAATGAATTTTGGCAGCTTGATGACATCCTTGTCAAAGATCTGAAGCCCGTAGCTCAAGGTGAGGAGCTCTAGGTTGAGAGGTGTATCTAGGATTTTCGTTCCAAAGAATCTCCTGGCGATATTAAAAATACTAGTGATAAAAAATAAATTAAGCATTAATGAAACGCCCCGTTTAAAATGTTTACGTTTTAAAAAGTGGCCTCTGGTACAAGTTTAAGTATTTCTCCTTTGTAAGCATATCGTAACGAAATCGCTACGGGAACCATTCAAGGAGACCAATATTTTGACAATTCCATCGTCGTTTATTTTCAAAAATATTACGTACGTCCGGAAAACTATGAATTTATTTAAAGATAATCTCTTTACAACCCTCTAGAATGGGACGAGGGGAAGCGCTATCCCGGTTTCTACGTTTCATCATCTCTTTTCTCTTTTTTTATAAAACGAAGCCCCACAGTAGGATTTTCTCCTGTATGTGCGTTTTATATGCGGTGCGTGCGTTTTACAAACATACATTTCACATGCACAACGCAACCAGACCCGTAAAGCAACAATTTGTGTTTTTGCACAAATGTTGCCTCCGGCTGGGAATCGAACCCTGGACCGGTGGCGCAGAAGTCAGGTACGCTAACCACTACGCCACGCGATCGACGGCATCATCATCATCATTTCAGCCTATCTCAGTCCACTGTTGAACATAGGCCTCCCCCATAGATTGCCATAAAGTACTGTCTTGAGCCACCTGCATCCATCGACTTCCCGCAAAACGAGTGTAGGTCGTCGCTCCATCTAGTGGGGGGGGGGCGCCCTACACTGCGCTTGCCGATACGAGGTTGCCAACCTAGAACCTTTAACCGGTTCCTACGTTTAGGTTGGTTAAAACTGGAAAGTCTTTTCTTATAATAACTATAAAGTTTTATGATAAAATTCCTAAAAGTTTGACACAAAAATCGGATAGATTTCAAGAAAACATTATTAGATGAAGCATACTATAAAATAGATCATTACATAGTTTTTTTTATAATCCGTTAAAGTGACGAAACGAGCTAAACGTTCACCTGCAACGCCTGCCCACAACAAATGCTGTGTCATCCAGAATATTTCTGTGTGACACCACATTAAGCCCGTCACCCTGAGACATCAGTTCTTAAGTCTCAAATGTCCAGTGATTACGCTAGCTCACAGTGCCCCACCATGTGACACCACACTGCGCCTATAGTAGTCGAAGATGTGTGGAAACAACTCTTACTCAGCTCTTGCAAACCAAACCTGGCTACCAAACATTTTATATAGTAATTAAATAATGTTTTTTTTACATACCATGATATAATATGACACGGAAAAATTAATTACCCTCAGTGTTTCTGGCCGGTTCTTCTCTGAGGTCTTAAATTTAGAACCGGTGTAGATTTCGTCATTCAAAAGAGCTTTAAAAAAGGCTTCATTTAATTAAGAAATTTCGACTTTGAGCGGAATACCGCCAATCACGCCCGGACCACGTGGTCAGTTTTCACGAAAACTCACATGAAAGTATATAATAAGATAAGCATATATACATATATGCTTCACGGCAGAATGTCTAGCCTTGCCGCGGTAACTACAAGATTAATTATTTACAAAGTTCAACATTATAAAATACGTAAGGTGTTTTTCGAATGACTCCCAGTCGGTAAAAAGTACAAAAGGAAAATTAGATTAAATGAAGGACAAAGTGAACGACCGGAGGTCAAAGGCAATTCCGCGCGGTCGACTACCGACGCGTCTTTCGCTATGAGTATTTCTAAATAAAACGTTTTTTTCAACATTCTACTTTTTTCTGATCCTGGCAATGGCCTGCCAAATCGTGCCATTTTCGACCCAATGTCGACTAATAATTTAATTATAATAAAACTTCATTTCGATCGACAGTATAATGACAGTTGACTTTTACTGAAGATTTGCTGGAGACAAAACGAAAATCACAATTTTGGTCTTAAACTGATTTTTATAATGACTGTACACTTTCACAGGCACTTGCTGCATAATAAACAATCAATATTAAACATCCAAATTCAAAATACAAACGCTACCGCAACTTTTCGAGTTGTCTTTTATTGAAATGATCTTCGGTTTATTTTTTTACCAATGGATAGTATTTATTGTATACCCCGGTTCGCGTTAGTACGACGACAAAAAAGTCACCGTGTACAGGAAACGAATTGTTGTAACTAGGATCTCATAATAAAATCCTGATTATATTAATATATTTTTTTTATAGATATGTAGCATGTATAATAAATAACGCAATTTTCATATTTAAAGTTTAAGCGTGTGTGAAAACGCTAATGAAAGCAGAAGAAGCTAAAGATGTGTGTCAGGATCGTAGCAAGTGGAAAGATGGGGTCTCTGCCTACCCCTATGAGAAAGAGGCGTGACTGTATGTATGTATGTAAAGTTTAAGTGAGTACATGTATTCACAATTTGAAAGGGCGGGTACTTTTCTATAAAATAAAAGACCGTATATGTCGTGTGGTGGTCCCCCACCTCATCTCTCATTGGTGTGGTTATTCTGCCGTGAAGCAGCAAATATTACTGTGTTTCGGTTTGAAGGGTACTGAGAGCTAGCTTAATCACTGGGTATATGAGACTTAAGAACTGATGTCTCAGGGTGACAGGCGCATTGTGTTGTCACACTGTTCTGGGTGACACAGCATTTGTTATGGGCAGACGTTGCACTTACCATCAGGTGAACGTTTCGCTCGTTCCGTCACTTTGATCAAATAAAAAAAAAACAAACTCACTTCGACCTTGATTCGAACCTATAACTAAAGCGTACCGCCGAGTTAGTCAGTTGTAAACAGTATGTTACTCGTACAATTAAATTTTATCAGGTCTATATTGTCATAATCAGTGAAGTATCGGTAAGAAACTACGGGGTATATTTTTATTACATAATATCATAAAAAATTACATTAATTTATGACAACATCACGTTTGTTATAGACAGGGGCTTCCAACTCAGAGTAAGAGTTATTTCCAAACATTTCCGTCCTCTATTAAAAAAAATCGTTTTGTCTTTTTCACAAGTTTTTTCTTTAATCTAAAGAGAATCTACCACGCCATCTCACCCCCGTGGGTGTCGTAAAAGTCGACAGAGGGAAAATAAACAACAGGAGATGGGCAGCAGCGTCTTCCTGGAACATCTGAATAAAAAAACTGCGGTTGCCAACCCGCCTGCCAAGCGTGGCAACTATGGCGAAATCCCCTCAAAATGAGAGTTACAAACTGTGGCAATCTATGGGGGAGACCCATGTTCAGCAGTGGGCTGGTAATAGGCTGTAATGATGATGATGATGATGTCAATGCGAATAGAAAGTATTATAGATTTCATAATTTCATTAAAAAAATAAGTAACTTCATAATATCTCATTAAAATATTGTCATTGTTGTTTCAAAAGTCGTTTGACATTTGAAACAGTCAGCTGGAACAACTATCTGTATTTATTTATCCATCCAGTATTTGCTAGAATGCGGGTATCGAAGCCGCTACTCGTAGTGTGGAAGCCAATCGCTTAGCCACTATGCCACCGGGCAATAAGTGAGGGCCTTTTAAACAACAAAAGCATTAACAACTTTGATACTATAGAACATAGGAGATATTTTAACATGTTTATTAATTTTAAGTGTACATAATTATATTTAAGATATATACATCATGGAAAAATGTTAATAAACACTTATTATTATTGGTTGTTTTTTTTACCAAGTTACAATATTGCTGTGTATTGGCGGCCTAAGAGAATCTACCACATCATCTCAACCCGTGGATGTCCTCAAAGTCGACAGAGGAAAACTTAAAACCAGAAGGGCGGCAGCAACTTCCGGAACATCTGAATAAGTGAACTGCGGTTGCCAGCCCCCATGCCAAGCGTGGCAACTAAGGCAAAATCCCTCCCAAAATGAGAGCCACAAACTTTTTTGTTCAACATTGGACCTGCGATAGGCTGAAATGATGATAATGGCAGTATTTTCTAAGGGCGGTTTTCTTTATTTTTTTTTTAATGACGAAACGACCAAAACGTTCACCTGATGGTAAGTGCAACGTCTACCCATAACAAATGCTGTGTCATCCAGAAAATTTCTGAGTGACACTACACTGCGCCAATAGTAATCGAAGATGTCCATACATCTTAATAACTCAGTCAGCACTTGCAAAGCCCCTGGCTGCCAAACATTTTATATAGTAATTAAATAATGTTTTTATACATACCATGATATAATATAAACTATGCTATAACCATGATATAATATAAAAACTGTAAGTATAACCTGAAGCTGAATGTTCAGAGAGCGGTGGTGGGATAATTTTTATTAGCAAAAATTTAGGAGAAAAATATTTCTATGTGGTACCACACTGCGCAAGTCACCCTAAGACGTTAGTTGTTAAGTCTCATATGCCCAGTGATTTCGCTAGCTCTCAGTGCCCTTCGAACCATAACACAGTAATGTTTGCACACTACTACTTCACGGCTGAATTACTGGCACTGGTGGTACTCTGAAATATTTACTAACAAGGTGTGCCCCGCTGTTTCGCCCCATAAAATAAGCCGACCACATGATTGCGCTGTGAAATCTATAAATTACGAATTCTAAACCAATTAAGATATGCAAAGAAATATTTAAACTGTCATGAATTCAAATAATAATCACCTATGTGAAAATTAAAGCTAAGTACGAGGGGTGATCCAAAAGTAATGATAATCAATAATAAACACAATGAATAAAATAAATAAATAAATTTATTTCTCAACATAGTCTCCTAGCAAGTCTATACATTTAGTCCATCTCTTTTCTAATCCTAAAATTCCCTTAGAAAAAAAATCTTTATCTTGACTCTCAAAAAAGTCCTCAACCGCGGCCATCACGTCGCTATCATCGTCAAATTTCTTGCCTCGGAGGTGTTCCTTGAGTCGTGGAAAGAGATAGAAGTCGCTGGGGGCTAGATCTGGTGAATAGGGGGGGTGTTCCACCAGCTCAAAGCCCGCTTCCTGAATGGCAGCCATGGCAATTGCAGCTTTGTGAACCGGTGCGTTGTCTTGATGGAACAGCACTCCAGCCCGCAGTTTGCCTCGCCTTTTCTCCTTAATAGCCTCCCGCAATCTTCTTATTTGTTCTGCATAGTAGGAGCCTGTAATAGTGGCCCCCTTTTCCAAGTAGTCCACCATGATTATTCCTTCAGCGTCCCAAAAAACAGACGCCATAACCTTCCCTGCTGAGCTTGACACTTTGAATTTCTTCGGCGTCGGTTCATCGGATCGTTTCCATGTCATCGATTGTTGTTTTGTTTCAGGATCAAAATGGTGGATCCAGGTCTCGTCCATGGTCACAAAACGTGACAAAAAATTATCCTTGTCTGCCTGGAACTTTTCGAGATTTGCTCTTGACATGTCGACTCGTTTCTTCTTTTGCTCGTCGTTTAACATTTTCGGTACCCAACGCGCGGAGACCTTTCTCATATGCAATTCGTTCGCAAGGATTCTTTGAATGCTGCCATATGAGATCCCTGTGACCTCAGCTACATGCCTGATAGTCACTCTTCGATCTTCCAATACAACTTCTTCAACTTTTTTCACATTTTCTTCAGTGAGGGACGTCGATGGGCGTCCTTCGCGGTGTTCGTCTTCCGTCGATGTTCTTCCCAACTTAAACTCCTTAGCCCAGCGTGCAACTGTGGAATATGGAGGAGAAGAGTCCCCTAATGTTTCCACCAAGTCGCTGTGTATGTCTTTGGTAGACATTTTTTTCAAGCAGAGGTATTTAATGACAGCTCTGATTTCGTGTTTTTCCATTTTGATGTTCACTCCTTGACAGTCCGTATTCAAATGAATGTAGCTCCCGGGAATCGTGGCCTATTTATATGATTTTTTTTCCCTGAACTAGTGGTTAACTGAGTAAGTGACTGAAATTTTTTTGTATTTTTGTGTGCACTAGAAATAACTGATTATCATTACTTTTGGATCACCCCTCGTATATCTTAGATTACTCTCTAAAATACCTCCGCCTGTTAATGAAAGTCCCTTCAAAATCGGTGCAACCGTTTCGGAGATAAACCTGGACAAATAACCAGACAGACAAAAACGCGTGTTTTAGATTTGGTATCATGCAAATTAACATATGGGATTCATAGTTTTTATTGCGAAATCACAGACAGACACTTAAATTTTATTTATTTGTATCAAAGTAAAGTAAAGTTTCAGCCTATAAATGTCCCACTGCTGAGCACAGGCCTCCTCTCATTTCTGAGGGTTTTGGAGCTAGGAACAGTCCGCCACGCTGCTCCAATGCGGGTTGGCGGACTTTACATGTCCTCGAAATATTACTGTTCCTCGGACATGGAGGTTTCCTCCTCACGATGTTTTCCTTCACTGCTAAGCACGTGGTAAATCAGCACTTAAAATTGTAGAACAATTCTAGAAGGTGCTGGCACCGGGGATCGAACCCAGGTTACTTGCTTACTATGAAATTAAAGGCGAGCACCAGGCCCCTGAGCTACCACGGTTCCTTATTTATTTGTAAAGATGGGGTCTAAAATCGTATGTGATAAATTATGCTTATGCTTTCTCACTATTATTATCTATTGAAACGACCTAGCAAAGAACTTTCTTTGTCACATCATTGAAGCTAGTGTAATTAGAGGGCCTATGCAAGTTAAGAAATGATGTCGTATGGCGACGAGTGCAGTGTGGTGCTACACTATTCTGCAGTGCCAAGTTCTGTGTTCATTCCAGCAGCTCTAAAAATGCTAATGAGAATGTAAGAATTTCAGATTTTCATATAACCAAAAGTGTACGGGACCACCCTTACGATATCCCTTTCTAATGGATAAAACAAAAATTAAAGTCTGATAATAGTTAAGGAAGTTATGCCCGAACATATACAGACAAAAAATACATAAAAAGGAATTCCTCCTTTTTTTTAAGTCGGTTAAAAAAAGTCTGGCAGAGTAGAATAGCACCTACCTCTTTCCTACAGAGGTGTCGGAAGAGGCGACTAAGGTGTTGTACAGGCAGCCTTGATTCGTGCAGAATAACACCATAATAAGCAATGCTGTCATTATACTGCTCGCGGGAACGCAATAGGGATTAAGAATTTTTTTGTCTCGTCTCAAAATGACGGCGACGTGTTTCGCCACCCGTCACGTCTCTTTTCCCGCAAGGGCGAAAAGTGGGCTACATGAGTGAACTCTGCCTATAACTTTATTCTGCGGCACGGTATGATGGCCGTTTTGACGTTTGTCCTTTCCCAAGTTCGATGAACTATGTTTGAATGAACAATTACTGAACATTATTGTCAACGAATGAATGAATGAACGTGACAAGGAGTTCGAATTTATCGAATCTATAATTTTAGGACACGAAACTAATTTAGTTTGTATTTTTTTAATACACGTTATAAAAACAATGTGTATATTATTGATATTATTATGTATAGTTTACATGACGTTACGTTACGCGCCAATGAATTTGAAACTTAAAAGTATGTTTTAATTAAACTTTTTAATTAGAAGACTTATAGGTGCGACTCTCACTTGACTATATTTTTCTTCTTTTCATAAATTGATGGAGACTATATTTTTCGATAATAATTTGTAATGTGTCACGTCACTATTGTAAGATGTCAAAACGGCCATCAATGCGTGCCGCTAGATTTATCAAATGAGGGTACATTTCTCAGTGACAATTCGTTCGACAATGTACTCTTCAATGCTACGAGACTTACCCGTTTTCAACTATCTTTGCTTCTGATTTTTTTTCTACTTAATATTTAATCCGTCTAGGTAAGTACCAGCCCAGGGCCAGTTATTCTGCCGTGAAGCATTAGTGTGCAAACATTACTGTTTCGGTTTGAAGGGCACTAAAGCTAGCGTAATCACTGGGCATATGAGACTTAAGAACTGATGTCTCAGGGTGATGGGCACAGTGTTGTCACACAGAAATTCTCTGGGTGACACGGCATTTGTTATGGGCAGACGTTGCACTTACCATCAGGGGAACGTTTTGCTCGTTTCATCACTTTATCCAATTAAAAAAATCCTTATTATTTTGAAACATCCTTTATTATTTTATTTCGATCCGTTTTTGAACTATTGGTGTTATTTGTCTTTTCTTCTGTCGTCTTCTCCTTCTTGTGTATATGTTGATGGCCTTTTAATACTTGCGCCGTCTGTGGAGAGCAAAATACAAATCAGTGCTTAGAGCTTCTTACAGCAATGTTTGCACACCGCTACTTAACGGCTTAATAACTGGCACTGCCGCGGTACCATAGACAAACCCTTCAGCAAACTCACAATTGGTTTATTGATATAGAGAATGCGATACACACAGAGTGAGAGAGAAAAATGCAGAGAATGAGGCGCCGGTTGCAATATCGCGACAAGGTCAAGAGCACGTCAATTTTGATATAAGCGAAGAGTTCACTCTCTCCTGCTGTCTGTGAGTGTGACTTGTGTACTATCTCCTGCACAGTTGTTGTTGTCCTCCTGGCCGATTTCGACAGCGGCGACTAATTCCGAATATTGTCGAGAGCTATCCAACTACGCAGGAGAAATTATAGTGCAAAAAGTGTACGCGCAACACAGAGGCACCTACTCGTCCCAACCTACCCGCGACCGATGTAACGCTGATGCGATAAGACTGGAGGTACGCTGGGATGCAGTGTCAGTAACACGAGGACAATCAACCCTATCAGACCCGAAAACCAACAATTGTTGTTTTAGCACAATTCGGCAATGTTGTCTCCGATTGGGATTGAACCCAGGACTCGCGGCGTTGAAATCAGGTACTCTGACCACTAGGCCACGCGGTCGTCACTCCTGCGCAGTTGATAGCTTCAGACTGTAGGTCGAAAGCTGTTGCTGTGGTCAGAAATCGGCCGTCATATATGTATATGTTTTTTTTATGGAAGCGAGTGACCTTATGGTAAATGCACCGTCAAAGTGGCACCACACTGCGCTCGTCACCCTGAGACATCGTTACTTAAGCTCAGAGTCAGTGCCCTGCTAACGATAACACAGTAATGTAAATAATTGGTACTGCAGTAGTACCTACTTAGGCGGATTCCTGCCTAAGACCACAAGTAATTTTTAGACAACCCAATTTTTAAATGAACTATTACAAACTTTTGTTAATTATTCTGCGGACCGTACCGTAAATCCCCCACCACATATCTCGCAAACAAAGTCCCGCTTTACAACTATAGCGGTATGACGTCTCCTCATATGCGATCGTAGCGCGCGGTCACTGCAATATTGACGGGAGCAACGCGGACACTGCAGCCTATTACGCTTCAAATGAATACGTTCGTGGTGTTCATTGCGTTCTTGTGATTTGTCGAAGCGTTTGTTACATACTGGACATGGATATCTGTAATCAATACTTAAAACATGTGCACACAAACTTAAGCCTTTAAGCACAGATAGAAAGTAAAATGGTTTTTTTTTGACGTCCCATGTAAGACGTAAGACGTGAGATGGAACTATAATGGACGCAAAGCGACTGGCAACAACAAGATGCGTAAAACTAAGCATCGGGATAACTAGCCCATCATGGCAGAGGTCTTTGTTTTGTCCAGCAGTGGACCGGTGCTGCTGATAATGATGATAAAGGATAACAAATATGGCATGAGAATACTATGCTTGAATACTACAATCCCAAACAAGGATATCTGCAATGCAAAGTAACTGACATGGCTCGAAGGACCAGCAAAATGAAGAAGAAATGGACCAGCAATATTTTAACAACAACAAGTAAAACGTTTACCTGATCGTAAGTGCAACGTATGCCCATCAATTCAAGTCTCATATGCCCGGTTAATTATACCAGATTGCTGTGCCCTTCAGAACGAAACACTAATGATTGCATACTACTGCTTGAGAGCAGAATTACTGGCCCTGCGGTGGAGCCTACCTAGACCGATTTCTGCATAGGAATCTACCACCAGAAAAAAATTGCCCGGAGCTCGGAGAACCGTTTAAGTACTTGTGCTTTGTACTTTGTACAATATCTGGCTGTAACGTGGTCTCTTGATCACCCGCTAGTGCACCAGCTCTTGACCAGTTAATCCACCAGAAGCTGCCATCAGGATACTATATCTATATCACCACATGAGAAGCTCAACGCTCATACGTCCTACATCACGCTATCAAATTTTCTGAAATAGATACATAGTCACGCGTTTCCCCACATAAGGGGTAGGCGGAGACCACATCCGTAGCCAATTTTTTGCCCCCGCGGGAAACATAATGTGACAGGTGGCGAACCACGTCGCCGCCATTGTGGTACGAGTCAATCCTCACTCCCTATTGCGTTCCCACGAGCAGTAATGTGAAATCATTGCCTATTATGGTATTACTATGCAAGAATAAAGGCTGTCCGTACAATCCCTAAGCCCCCACATACGACAACTCGGTGGGAATAGGCTAGAATATTGCAACGAGCCGGAATCCACAACTCCACGTCTATAGCTACCTACATGCAAAAAGCTAGTCTTTTTGTGGAAAGTATGAATACAATCTTACCTTAAGTTATCAGAGCTGAAAACCAGTCATTTTTAATTTGCACAATTCATTTTGGCGATGTCTACATCCCATGACCCACAACATGGGCAGACAATATCTATATTACATTTTATCGCACTCTCAAAAACTCACCGCAAAGTTTCGGGATCGACATGACGGATGGAAGTCCGAACATGTTTCCGGTAGCCGCAACTTGTCTTGAAGAATTTAGCGCACGGCTGGCAGTAGTGTCTGAAACTGTGCACCCATGTTATTTCGTGGCAACGACCGACACAACAACAAGTATCCGAAATACTGCCACTTCCGTATCGGCGCTCTTTAACCTAATATATTTGCTTCAGAGAAGCCATTTTTTTATTATTATTATATATTTTTTTTTTTGGATAAAGTGAGGAAACGAGCAAAACGTTCACCTGATGGTAAGTGCAACGTCTGCCCATAACAAATAGACATAAGTTCTTAAGTCTAATATGCACACTACTGCTTTACGACAGAATAACTGGCCCTGGGGTGGTGCCTACCTAGACGGATTCCTGCAGAGGAATTCTATTTGGAGGTTACGTCCATCTGATATTAAATACAACGTTCGCCCAAAGCAATGCTGTATGACCCAGAATATTTCTGTGTGGCACCACACTGCGCCCGTCACTCTGAGACGTCAGTTCTTAAGTCTCATATGCCCAGTGCTCTCAATGCCCCTCAGACCGAAACAGTAAAGTCTCCACACCACTGCTTCGCGGCAGAATAACTGGCCCTGCAGTGGTACCTAGACGCGATTCCTGCAATGTATGGGATGCCCGAAACAGTTTGAACAGATAATTAAAAACCACTGATCATAACTGGTAAGTATGTGCAAACTAACACCGCCACCAGATATACACCACTGAAGTCGAGACCACGACACGTGTTTCGCCCCAAAACAACATGGCGTAATCAAGTTTTATAGACTCTACGTGTGTGTCGCGGTTCCTGGTAGCGGTGTCAGTTTGCTTGTGCAAAAAACGCAACTGAGGGAGAGCGGGCGGTGCTCTTCAAAAACCAGGTAATGTACACTATTGCACGTCTCATGGCGCGAAGTGGCGTGAGATAGTGCTTTATACCCGACATATGAAGGTCAAGCGATTCGGGGTCTTCCAATGCCTCCATCACAATTATATTGCACTTATATGCTAATTTGAATGGATTCATATCAAGAAAACACTTTAATTAATTCATTAAAATTATTTTCATAATCATCTGATATTTTCCACCATTACTTTGAAAATAAAACAGTTAATAAAAAATTGACGTGGACGGCCGGATTTTTTTTGGGATGTGGTCACGACAACTTCCGAAAAAATTGACGTATCGTGACCGGGTTTTTTATCGTGTCCAGAATTTTATCTACTGGTTTCCTATTTCATATCAAAAGTCTAGCACCTTAATAAGAAAAAATATTTTTTCATATTGTTTTCATCTGAAATGGAAATGACTCGAAACATTTGAACCTCGATACAGATTTTTTTTCTTTAGAGTTAAATGAGCGTCGTGAGACGTGCACTTTTGGATTTTCCAAACTTTTTTATATTGCAAATGGATTTCCTTTCCTCCATTATAATGGATTTCCGCAAAGCGACGCCTGATTCTATTAACTACAGTACAGACTGTATACATATACACATTCACGCCGTCTCTTAGAGGGGGAAGGCAGAAACCACACTCGTATCCCACTTTTTGCCCCCACGGGAAACGTAGGCCACCATTTTCGTAGGAGTCAAAAAATTATTCACATTGCGTTCTCACGAACAGAATGTAGAGCATATGTGAGGTCTTATCGTTGTGGTGTCTCATGAACATGTATTATATGACTTTCAAAAATTAACCAGAAGATTTTATGGCTGTAACAAGTTTATAGTTGTAACAATGGCGCCACTTGGCATACGGAATCGCGACAGCGTCGTCGCGCACCTTAAACGCTGCAACCTGTCAATTAAGATCTAGCATATTTAAGGTAACGCCTTGTTGCCCGGATGAAAGATCTCTGGAACATCTGTATTTTGAGTGCAGTCATCTGTCTGTTCCTATATTAAATACTACCCCCCCAATATCCCACATCCTTTTAATGTTCCTTTCTTATTATTTTTTCTTTCATTTGTCAATGTTTAGCAAAATTTTTAAGTATTAACAACATTAAATTATGATTAACTATATCAATCTTATGCGACTTCATCTCAATATTTTTATAGTATATGTACGTATGTATGTTTGTGTGTTTATATCTCTGCCCCAATTATCCATACTAATATTATAAATACGAAAGTAACCCTCTCTGTCCCTCTGTCTGTTACATTTTCACGGCTCAACAGTTAAGCCGATCTTGACAAAATTCGGCACAGAGACAGCTTGCATACTGCATATAGGATACTTATTAATATTTATTTATTAATGGAAACAGTCATAAACTATTTTCCAGTGTCAAGTAACATATCCAAGTATACAATCTTCAAGCGGCAACAGATTAAAATTTCGATCGACAGTAAAATGATAGTTGACTTTTACTGAAGATTAGCTGGACTGATGGAGACAAAACGAAAAGCACAATTTTGGGTCTTCAATTCAATTTTCCAATAACTGTACACTTTCAGGAGCACATGCTGCTTAATAAAATATCAATATTAAACATCAAAACTCCAAAAATACACAGAAATTACAAAATTAAAAACACTACTGCCACTTTTCGAGTTGGCGCCAAAAGTCCATAGGATACTTTATATTCCGGAAAATCAAAAAGTCTCAACGGTATTTTTAAAAAACATCAACGTAGGTAATTGCGAGCTTCAGCCAGTACGTTTATATTTTAACTTTTAATAATTAACTAAAGTTATAACTTTTGTGTTTCCCCCCCCTCTTCTAGAGTACTCAACAAGGTTGTTTTACTGAATATCTAAGCTTTTTTAAACCCCCTCCCTTTTTTTCTAATCAAACATTCCCTTGTATTCTTGACATTGGCCGAGAATCATCAGTGAAACGATTTAGCCATCAATTTAAGAGAAGAAGAAGGTAATGCGCCATATTTCGAAAGCATTTTTATCGGTTTTCCCTTTTTCGAGACGAACGGAATGAGTTATTGTAAGTTCAGTGAACAGCTGGCAGCTCGACTGTGCCCCTACCAATTTACAATTGCATTACCATCATTTTATGCTGACTTCTTTAAATTTACAACCAATAAATATAATTCTATTCACAAATTTTCTATTACAATTGTTCATACCCATCATTGACCCAAGGAGTTGCAGTGTGTGCAACATTGTGGTGAGTAGTAAGGGCACTGCGGCTTGAAAAGTCTCGACTGCAGATCGAGCACTGCACTCTCCCACGGTGCTTCTGTCTGTGATATTCATATTTACCTCTGCTTCTGTTGAAGTTTATAAAATTTTGTAATTTATTAAGACCTTAGGTGTTTCGATTTTTGACTTATATATTATATATTTAAGTGCTTAGGTAAGTTATCAACCTATTGACACTTACACATTTAGTCTTTAAATCAATCATGGTGGGTAGGCAACTGCAATTTTTTTTATTCAGATGTTCCAGGAAGATACTCCATTTTCTGGTTTTCATTTTCCCTCTGTCAAGTTTTACCACACCTATGGGATGAGATGGTGTGGTTTATTCTCTTAAGCCGTCACCACACAGTCTGTATATACTCGGGACAAATACCTGCCAAAGTGCTCCACTATCAGTTGGTGAACAACCGTGTGGCCTAGTGGTCAGAGTTGCAATTGCAATGCTGTGTGCCGGATTACTAGGCTGCAGGTCCTGAGTTCTGCCAGCGAGAGTCAACATTTGTGTAAAAAAACAATTGTTGGTTTTTGGTTTTGATTATGTTGTGATAGCTCAGGGGTTGCATGTTCACCTTAAATTGCATAGTATGCAAGTGACCCAAGTGCAATCTCCAGTGCCAGCGCCACTAAAATTGTTTTGCAATTTGCTGTGCTGATTTACCATACCCCGCATGCAACAAAATCATTGTGAGGAAACCGGCATGTCTGAGGAATAAAGATATTACGAGGACATGTGAAAGTCTGCCAACCCGCATTGGAGCAGTGTAGCGGGCTGTTCCCAGCTCCAAAATCCTCTCAGAAATGAGAGGCCTGTGCTCAGAAGTCGGACATTTATAGGCTGTATATTACTTTTATGTTGTGAATGGGCACATTCATGTCTCTGACACTGCATGCTAGCCTCTGATCATATCGCGCAAGCATTGAATCCGACACTATAATATGTGCTGCGCAGTTGATACATTCCAACTGTAATCAGAAATGTTAGCCTTCATTAAAAACCGTAATTAAAATGTCAAAAATAAAAAATTACTTACTGAAATGTTTTTTTGCATTCACTACAACTATACTGCTTAAAAGGTGCTAATCTTCTTTTCCTCTTAATTTTAACCTTCTTCTGCTTTACATTTCTCTTTATACCTTTCAGTTCATCTCTTCCTGGAAGTCTTGAAGCTATAATAGCATTTTGTTGTAAATTTAAAGATGTTTTTTCTACTTGAGTTGCATCATTTTTGTGAGACTCTTTTACTTCATTTAAGATTTTGTTCTTCAATTTAAAACTAGGATTCTTTGGTATACTGTTTCTACATAAGTATGGATTAGCATTGGTAACTTTAGTTTCATCTAAATTAGTTCCAATATCACCACAGAGTGAAAAGGAAAATATATAACATTTTTGTAAATTGGTACTACTTTGTAACTTTGCAATATCCAATGAATTTTCCTTAAACATTTAAAAAAAATTATAAGGAAGATTAAAACTTTGCTAAGTCATATACTAGTCTTTTCATATACCATAGCCATGTAACATTAAGGATGGACCACAGAACAAAGTACATTTTATTAAAAAAAACTACTGTCGCTTAGACAAACTCCACAAACACAAACATCTAGACATAAGCAGCATAACTATGTATGTAGGCCATACAAATATTTCATCCATGTGGGAATCGAACCTGTGACCCATAGCGCAAAAACCATATGCATAACCACTGTTCTGGTGGCATAATTTTGTACTTATATAAATTCCGCCAACCGTTACGTTCCGTTTCCCGTGAGCGAAAAGTGAAATACGGATGTGGTCTCTGCCTACCCTTTATACGGGAAAAGTACGTGACCGTATGTATGATAAATAATACAATAAACAGAATGATAACAACCAAATCAATTGTGAGGCATTTCATTCCATCATTGTAACCCTGTAGAACTTGTTGCCCTGTATCGCAAATCTTTGATCCGAGGCTGTTCTTCATTGATTTTTACCTTTAAATGTTTATCCAATATTTCCTTTGACTTTAATGCTTTTTGTCTTAATTTAAATAAATGTCTTATGCATGCTAAACATTCCCAACACAGTTTTGATATTTCTAGTTCTGGTAGTATCATTTTGATAATATCCACTAAAGGCCTTGGAATTTGCAATAACTTTCGATCACTACTTAAACAAACAACACAGAGCATTTCCATATTGTGTATTTGTTTATTTTTTGAAAATCTCGCCGAGCAGATGTCAATACCTCAAAAGTAAACCAAATAAAAAATACTACAGCATAGAGTATAGCAGCAGCAGAGACCACAGAACATTACACACTAACGAGAACCGAGAACGTACTAGTGATTATATTCTTATTAACGAGAGTTACTAATAGGATACGAGTACATTATGGAAACATGATGGAAGCAATCTTTCTAAAGAATAGGTGCGGACAGATTTGCCATCTCCAATTATTATCATTCTGCAGTTTTAATCAATTTAAAATTAAATCCGCAACATCAATAATCTGACAATTTCGATTAAGTGATTTGACGTTTCAAGGGCTGCCAGTTTTTGAAGATTTTTAAATAATGTTTCCCCCTGAATTATTGATATCTAACATGAATGATAAAGCTATCTGTGACACCGTCAATCAAATGATCAGAGTTGCACCATTTTATTTTCTTCTTTTATTACGTGATTCACGCAATCACTCTATTTTTTAGCGGTCACATTTTGTCTCCCGTCTCGTCGAATTGGTTTTTAATACTGTACTTTGAGCCAGTTTTTTTGGGAGATCTCAATTCCAGATTTGTAAACAGATGCATGTTATTCCCAAAATATCGGCTGCTTTTGTTACACTTTCATTTTTAGATGGTGCATCGAATTGAGATCCTGGCATTTTTTTTCATCAAGTTTGTACAATTAATGTTCAGAAAAAATATCTGATCGATATTCGACCACGGCGATATCTTCCGAATACCTTTTTTTTAGTAATTGACGATATGAGCAAAATGTTTATCTTATGGTAAGTACAACGTCTTTCTGTGTCACCTAGAACCCTGGGATATCAAAAGGCCTACCACTATCCTGCACATTTCGAAAGCCATCTACTGCGCCGAGATAGTATAGTTCCATTAGTGTGCGTGCAGGGAAGGCATTCGTCATTAACGCATATGCGATAAGATCGGAAGTAGGCTGGGATGCAGTCAGAAGAAAACAAACAATTTGTATTGTTAAAAAAATGTTTGCTGTGGCTCGAATTTGCCCGCCGCGCAGCCTGGTTAATAGTCCACAGCTGGACATAGACCTCTCCTAAATAGGTAGGCTTTGGTATAGTAGACGTTTTCACTGATATGCTCCGGGCCGATTTCGACCACGGCGACAACCACCCAATACTTTCGGAAGTTACCAACTGCGTAGAGGATATTAAAGTACCACAAGTATACGCGCAAACATAGGGACACTCACTCGTCCTAAACTTTACCCGAAGTGAGTAGGCTGGTGTCAGACACACGGTAAACACGACAATCAGATCCAAAAACCAATTTGTGTTTTTGAACAAAACTGGATATTTATTCTTTCTTTAAACATAGAGCTCCAAAGTACTCCACTAAATCATCCACCATTACATTTTGTGTTGAATGAGTATCTTGTATCGTATCAAGAGGTTATTATATATAGATAAAAGAAACAATTAAAGTAAAAATACAATTTATTGAATTTATCAAATGCTGTAAAAACGGTTCATGGTACAATTTATACTATTATCAATCGCTGCACTTATCTCCTAAGAACAAATACTCAGTTTGTATGTTCATTAACATCTTAGAAGGCACTTAAATACCAATTGGACTTCACAAGTATATTGTGTTAATGATTACTCTCAAACATATATATTGAAGGAGAGTGTACCCCTCTGCAGAAATTCGTTTACCAAAATTCCATTATCTTGGCTTATAAATCAGTTGGTCCATCAGCCGAAAAAGAAAGCACTAGGTCTGATGTCCGCCAAAACTGACGACTATGGTCGATTTCAATTACGACGTCCTTCCGATAACAAGCAAAGTTTTCTTTAGCGGAAAAATACATTACCAGTTGGACTAAGGTTCGGATGCACGATTATCAAGATAAAGATGCATTGATTTAAGAATCCCTTTCGTTAAAAAATCGTCTGATATATTCAATACCTCGTCTAGAGAGACGAGTATCAATAATTCGCACAGTAGAACAGTTTCAACTGTCTAATAAGTCGTTTCAGTTGCTGTATACAATAAAATATACACAGAAATTCCAACGTTCTAAGAAATCTGTAAATCGCTTACTGTCGATTTTTTTTTGGATGCGAATGGTTTTGACAGTTTGATTACGGTCAAATTGGCCATAAGCATTAGGAGAGGAGTTGTACACATGTCACCTCCAATAAAAACGCTACAAGAAGTTATAGTACAATTATCATACGTAAGCGACTAAGTGAATAGGTGCGCGCAGGTTCATTCGAGAATAACGAATGTTCATTCAAGAATCCGTAGTAAAGTTCATTCATCCAGCTTCCTACGCACATTTCCGCGGCCGCTCACTTATGGTAATTCAATTGTTACATTTTTTAAATGCTTTCAGGATATGTAACACAGCTTAAAAATAAATTGTGATGTATTAAAATTTACATACCAGTGCCAAAATGACATATAGAATATATAGTGAAGTGAATATATAGTCGCTACATAAATGAGAATATTTTGTACAATGAACACAATATTACAAGTAAAAAAAATATTTATGAAGTTACAACTACATTCAAAATGTATTCATACCTGCATTTGTACATAAACCATTAATTCTATTTTCATATTTACACACATTGAAGATACAATTATCATACTCCCTACAACTACAACCTCACAACCTAAATCAGTTGATGTTTAACGAATTATGAGTAATAATCCAAATTAATTGAAAATCAATATCACTTCAATTTACTAAATGAAAACAATAACATATCTTACTAAAATATGAGAATTACTTCATCTATTAATATATTTATTATTAATCACATTTCAAATGCTTAATCATTAACAATAGTGACACGGTTAGCACCAATATAATCTAATAAATTAACACAGTATCCTATAATGAAGTTTTTGGTTAAAACATATACAAAAATTCTTAACTTTGAAATTCAATTTTATTATATATTTTTCGTTAAGGGCCCCCAGACGCGAAAAGTCACGCACTTATTAAAATATCAGTGGGCCGTTTTCGGTGCTGTTGACGCGAGTCAATTGCGCGCGAAAATATCATCGTGAAAGGCCCTAAGAAGACCGTGGACAAAACATGTACATACTCATATTAAATTAAAAAAAAATACTAAAATGGTTAACATTTTCGGGAACTGTTCGAAATAAAAACAATATATATAGTATAAAGACTCCGTAAACAATAGGACAAGTTTCACAACTTTATAAAGATTCTTTATTTGACGATACGTGGTTGTAGAAATAGTAAATAAATCACGTTTCACTAAGTTAGTGTAGAAGGACGGACGGCCCGGACAAATTGTTGTTCCAAAGTGTGTTGCTTGTGCAATTTATAGCCGAAAACACCTCACGATACGGAAATCCTACTGTTTATCGAAATTAAAATGGAAGGATGCATAAGATGTCGATGTTTTAAGGCTCTTTAATGTTCAACTGCATGTTATATAAGGTCAACCTGGGCATTGGCGTCTTTGGGGCTATTGCGTTTATTCGAGATTACTGGAAAACTACTTGCGTTACAACACCATATGCAATCTAGGGAAATCTATTTGATGAAAACTTATTATACTCGTATAAAATATCGATGGAGGGCATTTTGTGAAAAATATCCCAACCATGAGCCATTTTTAAAAATCACATTGTTTCTGTGAAATCGTGTCTCGTGCCGTGAGTGGACAAAAGCTTTTTTAAATTAGTATTTTTACCGTTTATCCATTTCTATTTAATAGTGCACGTAAAGAATATTTATTGGCTATTAGAAATGTAACCACTGAAAGTTTTTAGTTAAGGTTTGATTTGTTGAGGTAAATGCGTACTCTTTTGAGGGAATTGCGTCTGTATGACGCATTTGCCCCGATAATAGTGATCGTCAACCTTTTTCTTGGTACATTTTTAAGTATAATCATATAATTAAGTATATCTTAAATGAATGTGATAAAAACTATTTTTTTCCATTATCTAAAGGAGTACTACTGTTTAGTTTTATTTTGTTCGAATTTATATTTCAGGTGACGAGCATATTCCACTAAGGTGACATTGAAATATATCGATATCGAAAAATATTTAGAAAATATAGACTTTCATCAGTATATAGAGCAAAAGCTTAGATCAAAATAAAAATTTATAGAATAGGCAGGTATTCTATACATTTTTATTTTGATCTATGTTATTACTTCTACCTAGATTGGTAACGTGATGTCGTAAAAAAATTACAAGGTGAAATTTAGGTGTTTTACCAAATCTTCGCAGGATGTTCAGCTATTGAGTATGAATAACTTTTACTACGGTACCAACTCTGACGTCGCAACAAAAACGAGCTGTTATAATATAAATAATATTATTAAGCTTTTTCATGTAAAAAGTTGAGCACTTCTGAATTTTCCAAAGGATAAATGCGTCTATGAAAAAGTAGACGCATTTTCCCCGTGTTTATTATATCATCTATTAACACTTGAATATTTCATATTTTCATAAATATTTATAAATTCTAATAGACAACTATAACTTAAACACAATATCTTGATATCAGTTCTGAAAGCTAACCCATTTAATGTTCATTAAATAAAGACGTATTTGCCCGAAATGGTAAATGCGTCACAAATTCCCATTTAAAAAAAACGCAATTTGCTCTTTTTATGTCAAGATATCAAAGAAATTAACACATTCATCTTGTATCCAGATAGTCCTAAAATACTTTTACACCATAGCATTTTTAATCCTTCAATAACCAACACTTTAAGCGGCATTAAAAATGTGTGTGTAAAAAATATAACGCAATTGCCCCGGTTGACCTTATAGTATTTGTACAGTAATGATACATGCAACTCAATTATTTTATGCTGACATATTTGAGCTTTCCTATGAGCATCATTAGCACTTCATACAAAATTAATGATTGAAGTAATGATTGAGGAAGATAGAAAATATGAAGGTATGTATGAAATATGAAAGTATGTATATGAGAAAGTATGTCCATAAAAAAACCGGTATTATTGTGAACATTACTTTGTTTTGACTACAAAAAGAAGATAAACATTTTTATACTACATATTAAATAAACATTTTTTATTATTAGGTGGCGTAGGTATATTAATAATTTTTATTCACGAGCATTTGTCTCAAAATGAATGATTTTAAAAACAAATTTGGTCACCGGAGACCAACATTTGGAAAGATTTGTTTTTAAAATATGACCACGTGGTGGGCGATCATGAGACACCAACATGCTGCCTCTGGTATAAGTTTCTAAAGATCTATTTAAGATACGGAAGTCTTAAAATTCATTGCGGTTATTTTATATCATACATATTCAATAAGTATACTAAATAATCAATATTGTAAAAAATATCATTAATTGTATATAATATCACTTTAGCTTTGTACATGAATAAACATAACATTAGAAATAATTCTAAATAAGTAATAATATCAAAAAGATGCCTTCAATAGGGTTGATGTCTTGGTTGTTGCCATATCGAAGGTGAAAGACAGTGTCTAGTTCCATTAGCAACAAAACTTATTAAAACACAATACTATAAGTGGGAATGGGCTGCAGAAACAGACTAGTTGTTCCCTCTCTAAGTGTTTGTGGTTAAGAAATTTATGTACGTAAGACGCACCCAATACAGGAGAATTCTATCTATACTCTAGACTATAAGCTATAGTAAAAAAAAAGAAGGAAAAAGGGATAACTGTGTACATGAAAGAGTGAAGCACTGTTTTTTATCTTGCTTACTCATATACAGATATCTTTTTTGTCCCTGCTGTTTAAAGCCAAACCATAGTTCCGAGATGGCATCTACCTGAACGACAACTGAATTGAAACACATAGTGTTATTTTCGTTCTCCTAACATTCCTTTTTAAAAATACAATTTGTACATAACTGGAATTTGTTATAACCATAAAAATGTAATTGACATGTATGTTTTCTAAAAACACAGTAAAAACTTCACCATCCTTGTTATTTATTGTCACCATGCCAACTGCAAAATTTTATATTTTGAGCAAAATACTCAAATTTTGCTCAAGGCCTCTGTTAGGACGAAACGACGGCTCATGTCCTGCTGGACTGCCCTACGGTCGCCAAATACCGGGCCAATGTCGACATCGCTTCCCGAGGTCGCAGGGAACATCAAGGGTCTGATGCGACTCCTGGAGGAGCTTGGTTGGCTAGAGTAAACTAATATTCCTGCCTACACGCAAAATACGCGCTAGACGTGAGTTGCGAAAACCGGCCCATTGCAATCTACCAGTAACAGTGAATTTACAATGAGCAGTGCAGTTAATAAAAGTAACAGCCTATACATTTTCCACTGCTCGTGACCTTATCTCATTTAAGGCGAGAGCCTAGCCCCAGAGCTACCACAACTCTATTATTGCAAAAGAATAACAAACCAGTGTTTTTGGTTTCGTCGTGTTTTTTACTGGTCGTAAAAGTTTCTATGCGGTAATCCGTCTAGGTAGATATCACTGCAGTGCCAGATATTCTGCCAGCATGCGCTAGTGTGCAAACATTACTGTGTTTCGGTCTGAAAGGCAATGATATCTAGTGTATGCATTAGTTCTGGACAGACTTACCAACAGGTGAATGTTTTGCTTGTCTCTTCACTTTTTTTCATAAAAAAGAAGTCAGTAGGTTATGGTCTGCAAACAAGCTGTGCATGGGTTTAAAAAAATATATATTTTTTTAATTGTATTAAGTGACGAAACGAGCAAAACATTCACCTGATGGTAAGTGCAACGTCCGCCCACAACAAATGCTGTGTCACCCAGAATATTTCTGTGTGACACCACACTGCGCCCGTCACCCTGAGACATCAGTTCTCAAGTCTCAAATGCCCAGTGATTACGCTTGCTTACAGTGCCCTTCAAACCGAAACACAGTAATGCTTGTACACTACGTCTTCTATTGAATATCATGAATACTATGTCTTCTATTGTAGAAGTGATAAATATGTGCAGAAGGATTTTTTTTTATGGAAGTATACAAGATAAGTCATACACCTGATGGTAAGTACCACGCCTGTGTCGACCACTGAAAATAGGTTTCCAGTGCTGTCGTCCCCATGACACATTGTTGCGCCTTTCAAAACAAAACAGCAGACCTCTACTTGACTGCAGATTAACTGACATTGCGATAGAACTTAGGGAAAGCAGAGTCGTAGGTCCATTATTAGAAATACAAGGATTTAAGAAGTTTTTACTGCATATGTTTGTTATGGTTGACTAATACATTTTGTAAATTTGTTTACGTTTAAGATTCTTAACTCAAGATTTGTTTTTACACGTGGGACAGGTCTTTACCTGATTCTCGAGCTGCGCTAGTTGCCTCTGCAAATGTATAATCGTCGCATCCTTCTGTTTTAACTGCATTTTCAACATTGTTATGGAGTCCTCCAAGGCTCCGTACACAGCTTGCACTTCCGGTTGATAACTGAACACTTGTGGTGGTTCGTCCAAACAGAAGAATTCTCTGACCACAGGGTGGTTTGGCAACTTCATTAGTATCGCATTGACGAACACCTGCAAACCGCGAACGCGTTCTTCCAAGAACGCCGGTTCAAAGTTATCACGAAACCACCTTTTCCCTGGTAAGGGGAGGATCACGTTAGGCTGTTCGGCTTTGATTCTCGTGTAGAGCCTCACGAAGTCCGTGTAACGTCGGAACACTAACCAAGACTGGTCCCGTTTGTCGTCTTCCACCTTCAGTTTGTAAATTGTGAACCGGGCTCTCTCTTCCATCACTTCATACCCGACTATTGGTATCTGTAGGGACTCGAACTTCTTTATCTCATCGCTGTGTAGACTTAAATCTATATTGCTTATGCTACTTTGTACGGTGTGTATGTTTCTGTTGAAATCCCTCGTTCGGTAGCCCTCGTTGATGTTTCCCATCGATTTGTAGTGACTTCTGGGCTGCATGTTCGATCGGCAGTGTGTCTCAATAATTTCGTTGTCCGAGGTGGATTCCTTGTACCTTGCTTTGTAGAAGTTGTTAAATTTCACTATGGCATCGGCTGAGTTATTTTGACAGTCATCGCTTGAAGTTGATGATATCTCATTATTCATACTGTCGCGGTTTTTTTCCACTAATGTGATCCTTCTACCGTTGTCCAAGTTTTGTATGGTCGCCATTTTGTATTTTGTGCCAGATGTTTCTGTAAACATAATAAAATATATAATGAATATTTAGATAAGTATTTTTATTGAAAGGCCATTGAAGATGGAATTTGGAAATGCATTGTGGGTTAATATTAAATAAGATTACTGGATCACAGATTGCCCTTGACATTTAATTTTGTTAACAGTCCGTTCCGTTGGCATTTATATAAATGACTCTTAAGGTGTTTCTACGACCGCGTGGCCTAGTGGTCAGATTACCTGACGTTGCAGGTCCTGGGTTCGAATCACAGCTGGAGCTAAGATAAAAAAAACACAAATCGTTGGTTTTTCGGTCTAAAAACCCACCCACGATACAGGAGAATTCCTTTTGTTTTATTTTACGAGTGCTGATACGCGTGAAATGTTCACCTGGTAACTGCTGCATCTACACAACAAGTACTGTATCACCCAGATCATATCTGTGTGGCACCACACTGCGCTCGTCACTTTGAGACATCAGCTCTTAAGTCTCTTATGCCTAGTGTAGTCAACACTTGACGACCGCGTGGCCTAGAGGTCAGAGTCGACCGCGTGGCGTAGTGGTTAGCGTACCTGACTTCTGCGCCACCGGTCCTGGGTTCGATTCCCAGCCGGAGGTAACATTTGTGCAAAAACACAAATTGTTGCTTTTCGGGTCTGGTTGTGTTGTGCATGTGAAATGAATGTTTGTAAAACGCACCCACGATACAGGAGAAAATCCTAGTGTGGGGCTTCGTTTTTTAATAAGAAAAAAAATTTAATAAGAGTACTTCTAAGCCGCGGGTCCTGGGTTCGAATCCCAGCCGGAGCCAACATTTTTGCTAAAACATAATTTGTTGGTTTTCGGGTCTGGTTGTGTTTTGATTGTCCCCGTGTTTCTGACACTGCATCCTAGCCTACCTCCGATCTTATCGCATCAGCGTTACATCGGGCGCGGGAAGGTTTGGGACGAGTGAGTGCCTCTGTGTTTGCGCGTACACTTGTGGCACTATATCTCCTGCGCAGTTGATGGCTCTCGACAGTAGTCGGCAGTTGTCGCCGTGGTCGAAATCGGCTAGGAGACCATCATCATCATCATCATCAATCAACACTAGCTCTCCGTGTCCCTCAGACCGAAAAACAGTCATGTTTGCACTACTACTTGACGGTAGGAATAACTGGCACTGCAGAATCTACCTCGACGGAT